>CM052361.1:16352949-17822625 GCA_028551475.1 Casuarina equisetifolia | reverse complement strand
GGACAAAAAGGACATTGTGTAGGGTGACACAATTACTAAGGTGGACATCACCAATATCAGTGATGGAGGTCAGAGTTCCATTCGGAAGACGAACGGACAGAGATCGGTGATGGGGATAAATTTTGGAAAAATATTTTTTGTCACAAATAATGTGATCACTGGCACCCGAATCAATAATCCATGCAGTCGGAGATAAGGAGCTGGAAAAACAAAAAGAAGTACCTGCAAAATTGGCAATTTTGTCAGGAGTTCCATGTTGATTGAAAGCCTGCATAATCTGTTGAAGTTGGGCATCAGTGAGCTGAGAATTGGACCCATCTGGAACAGAAATAGCGTTAGATGTCACATTTTTGTCCAATTGTTCTTTATCAGCTGGTTTCCCATGCAATTTCCAGCATCGATCTTTAGTGTGATTTGTTCGTTTGCAATAATCACAATAAAGATTATTTGGACCGTTGGATCAGCCGCGGGAACCATTTGGACCGTTGGATCGGCGAGAAGCGGGCGAAGAGCGCTGGCCATTAGATTGGCGGACTGCAGGTGCAGTGGTCGTGCGGTGCGGGCCGTCTGATGAGCGCGCGGGGTCAAAAGAATAATGGCCGTCAGAAGCGACTAGCGCATCTGAGCCGTCTGTGCCGAGAGAGGGTTGGAGGGGTTGAAGCGATTCGGTCTCAGAAAACCCTAGAGCCGAATTAGCGCTCCAGCCCCCAGACCCCCGAGCCGCGAGAGCTCTCTGAGCGGCAGAGGCGCGAGTGGTTAGGACGACCGAGTCGCCGATCCGAAGATATTCGGATGAAGCCAATCTGTGATGTTCTTCCTGAAGAGCAAGATGGAAGAGACGGCGCAAGGAAGGAGGCGGTTCCATGGCCAGAATTTGCGAACGAAAACCACTGTAAGTTTCATTTAACAGCAATAAAAAATGAATAACCCGGTTGTGTTCTTTGATTTTCTGGTATTGGCGCAACGTGGAATCGGGGGCTTCAAGTTTCTCTTCAGCTTGATCGTGTTCGTTGCATAAGGCAGCGAACCGATGGAAGAATACGGAAACCGAGAGGTTTCCTTGTTTCAGATCGATCAGAGAGCGATCGATCTGAAAAAGGCACACCCGATCCGTGCGGCCGTACATCTCGCGGAGATGGTCCCATAAAATCTGAGCATCTTCTGTCGGGGGAATTCCGGCGGCCACATCTGGCGAGATCGTGTTCCCAATCCAGGTCCGAACCAATTGGGAGCACTTGCGCCACTGTCGAGCGAGGCGGGGATCCGCCGGCAGAGGGACAGAGCCATCGAGAAAACCGTCTTTGTCCTTCGTGAGAAGGGCACGGCGGAGGTCGCGAGACCAAACTGGGTAAGTGTCGGCGCCGGTGAGAGATTGAGCCACCAATCGAAGTTCGGGGCCGTCCGAAACGGCGGTGTAGAGAGGATCACCAGGCTCAATGCGATTTCCGGCGGCGGCGGAAGGGGGAACGACAAACGGGTAGGGGAACGGGTAGGGATTGCTACCCGAACCCGAACCTGAGCCGTCGGCGGGACCCAAAAATTGGGGAAAGGTGGGAAGCGGGTAGGGATTGCTACCCGGATCCGGAGAAGGTGACCCACCTGAGAGGGAGGGTTGGCCCAGAGTGGAAGAACCCAGGCTAGAGGTGTTAGGCCCCGTGGCTGGGTCAGGCCCGGGACTAACAGCTAGTATGGTGGGCTGGGTGGAGAGGTGAGAGGGGCCAGAGACGGGCTGATAAGGGCCTGTTTGGGAGAGGTAATAGGGAGCCCATGATAAAGGTTGGCCGAAGAAGGGAGCCCATGGGGTGGGGTTGTGCACGGGGAGAGGGGCAGAGGCCGAGGAAAGGCTCGGAGAGGTGCCCAAAGAGACCCCAGAGAAGCCAGGAAGGGGGACATCGTCGTGCTCGGTGATATCCTCAATTTCAGGGGCATCGGGAGCAGAGGTAACGGGCTTGGAGGACTTCGGCATAGTGCAGGTAAGTGGTTAAGTGATTAAGGAAAAAAAATGGTTCTGATTATTTGATTTCCACACCGGAGTGCTAACGTGTTTTGCAGGTAGAGGCAAAAAAACGAGAGCAAAAGAGGGCAGAAAACGTTCAGAAACCAAAGGAAGAGGGCGGAAGCGAGAGAGGAGAAAAAAAAAAAACTAGGCTCGTGATACCATGTCACAAACTAAGGAAGAGTGAAAGCATGAGAGTTTTGGAAAAAGGTATATTGCTTTTTCTTGAGAAAAGATGTACAGGACACGTTCCTTTAATAATAAGGAAACAGACCAAATAAAGAAATAATACAAAAAGAATATTCACGTTGCTAATTATACAAACAATACCTAAAGTGGATAACTCTAAAAAGAAAAATATATCTGGCTAATATGGGAAAATATACATGCGTATCTCCAACAGTACGTACTATTTAACGGTCATGTGATGCTGTCACTGTCCTGTTTCAGTCATTTCTCTTCATTATTGCGTGGTAGGTTGGCACATTACTAAACATTACAGAGCACGAGCTATCAATAAGCTCTAAAAACTGTTGGACGAGGTTCAGTCCGTTTTCTCTCTCTTTGATTCTTTTGTTATTTACGAAATGAAATGAGATGACACTACTTCATACTCATTAACTTTTTCTCTCTTGTCACAAGTGAGTAGTGGGATACGGAGAGTGTGTTTCTCAGCCACTAACACTTCTTATTATTATCAAGGGAGAGTTATTACACGTGCAAGATATTTTAGTTTTGAAGCCAAAAAGGACACTCTAATTGTGAGAGCATCGTGAGACACAAGACAACTGAAGAATAAAGAAAGAGAGGGAATGTAAGAGAGAAATGTCAAGAAAGAGTTTGTGCAACTAGATTTATGTAAATCTGAGTATAGATTACATTGCAATTTTTATAACAGTGTAGATTGATGTGTAGTGTGTGCAAAACAATGAAAAAAAAAAGAAATTTATAAGTCATTTTTGTTTAACTCATGTATTTTCTTATATTCTTAAAAGAAGTGCTTGAAGATTGTGTTTAGTAAAAAATTCTTATGAGAAAATTTCTATATTGTTGATTGTAAATAGTAAAAGAAATCACTTTTAGCTTTACACGGATGTAAACAATTATTGGTCGAATCACATAAATTTGTGTATTCTCTTGTGTAATTTTATATTTTTCATTTAATTCCCTATTTAGCCAACATTCCAAATAATATCTTAAGTTTGGAGAAAAGTTTGTTTTAATAATTAATTTGGACTTAATTAAAATACGTCACTTACATTCTTGCCATGCTTTACAGACCAATTTATAATTTTATACAACCAAAACCCTAAGAGAAAGAACAAAAGAGCATAAAAAAAGCCTCGAGTTTGCTTAGCGTCTAGGAAACTCATTGCTAAGTTGAATCCAACTTCCTATTATGATTATTCCTTAGATGGCATACTCGACGGGCTTTGAGTATTGTTATAGAATGTTTATATTTAAAAACATTCTTTTTGGGTAAAATTGTAAAGTTTGTGTCGGAGAAGTTTTAATTGAACTCTAATATTAATTAAAAAAAACTTACTTTATCCTTAAAATTAGTTTATTCAAAAATGTATTTTAGTTAAAAACAATTCTAAACAAGATCTAAACCATACAAAAACCACATTGTTTTATCAAGTTAGCACTCTCTCAAAAGAAGCTTTGCAACCTCAAATTGCCAACTAATACAAGTCATCTGCTCATCAACATCATTATTATTTTCATCCTAATTACTCATTAATAATCACTACAATTAATTGAGATTTAATATTAATTTAAAAAACTTACTTTATCCTTAAAATTAGTTTGTTCAAAAAGAATGTGTTTTAGTTATTTAAAAAAATTCAGATCTAAACCATATGGAAACCACGTTGTTTTATCAAGTTAGCACTTTCTCAAAAGAAGCTTTGCAACCTTAAATTGCCAATTGATACAAGTCGTCTGCTCATCAACATCATTATTATTTTCATCCTAGTTACTCATTAATAATCATTACAATTAACAATGAAAATAATGGTTATAAATTATAAAAGAACACAAAAGAAAAAGTTGCTACAATTGAAAATGAAAATAATAATTTTACTCTCAATAATAAAGAATAAGGTGCAAAAAGAAAGCTTAGATTTTATAATGGTCTACAGCATTTATAAAAAATGGTAACTAAGTTACCGAATTTTTAAACACTCAACACTAGAGAAGTCAAATATCACATATAAGCTCTTTATTTGTGAAATTAAAAAAAGTTGGTAGTGTAATCATAAAAAAATAAATATATTGAGATTACTTCTCATTGGTCAAAAATGCAAGTATCTTATCTAATTTATATATTTTAGGACCAATAACCTTCATTTCCCGTTGATGTGAATTGAGCACATGCAGTATGGAAGCTACTTAGGCCTCGGACTTTTTTAGAACAAATTGTATCTAGCTTTATAGCGAACTCATGGACTTCTTAGTTTCCTTGCTAAAGATATGGAGTTTGGTCTTGTCATTTTGTACGTAAATTTTGTTTTAAACGCGTAAATATGTGAATAAAATATTCTTGCTGCAAATGATCTGATTAAGTGTTAGTTGGGTATCCTTTTACATGAGATTTTGAAATCAAGATTTAGCACACAGAAAGAGCAAGATTTCTCAATAAAAAATCTTTAATTGAAGTTTTTGCTTACTATATTGGGATGAATTAGGTTGAGTTTCTTTAGCTAAAGTCTTTGCTTACTGTATTTTTCTAACTAATTTTAACCTTAGAGGCAATAACCAAATGCAATTAACTTTGCATAAATGAAAATCAAATATACAATTGATATTGAGCAACAAAGATAATAAAAATAATTAAGTACAAAACAAATTGCCAACTGATACAAGTTGTCTTCTCATCAACATCATTATTATTTTCATCCTAGTTACTAATTAATAATCACTACAATTAACCATGACAATAATGGTTATAATATTATGAAAGAACATAAAAGAAAAAGTTGCTACAATTGAAAATGAAAATAATAATTTTACTCTAAATAATAAAGAATAAGGTGCAAAAAGAAAGCCTTAATTTTGTGATGGTCTACAGAATTTATCAAAAATGGTAACTAAGTTACCGAATTTTTAAACACTTGGCACTATAGGAGTCAAATATCACATATAAGCTCTTTCTTTGTATAATTACAAGAAGTTTGTAGTGTAATTGTAAAAAATAAATATATAGAGATTACTTCTCATTGGTCACAAATACAAGTATCTTATCTCTAATTTGTACATTTTAGGACCAACAACCTTTATGTCCCGTTGATGTGAATTGAGCACATGTAGAGACCACATGCAGCATGGAAGCTACTTAGGCCTCCGGCCCTTTTAGAACAAATTCTATCTAGCCTTGTAGCGAACTCGTGGGCTTCTTACTTTCCTTGCTAAGATATGGGGTTTGGTCTTGCCATTTTGTAAGTAAATTTTGTTTTAAATGCATAAATATCTGAATAAATATTCTTGCTGTGAATGATCTCATTAAGTGTTAATTGGGTATCCTTTTTACATGAGATTATAAAATCAAATTTTAGCACACAGAAAGAGCAAGATTTCTCAATAAAAAATCTTTAACTGAAGTTTTTGCTTACTATATTGAGATGAACTGGGTTGAGTTTCTTTAACTAAAGTCTTTGCTTACTATTTTTCTAACTAATTTTAATCTTAGAGGCAATAACTAAATGCAGTTAACTTTGCATAAATGAAAATCAAATATACAGTTGATATTGAGTGATAGAGATAAGAAAAATAATTAAGTACAAAACAAATTACGTAGTTCAATACAAATCACTTAGTACCTACATTACTTACAGCAACCAACTAATTAGGCAGTCCCTTCACTAACATAAGAGGGGTTCATTCTCAACTTAATCAACTTACACAATGCCAATTGACGTGGCAACGCGTGTAGCTCCAAACGTAATGGAGTGCATGAGATTCATGCTCACTAACAAGGCACAAGCCTTCTATTTTTCTTTTTAGATTCTTAATCAAATGAACATTGTAATATTCGAATAACCTTTTTCAATAATTTATTATAGGATAACATTTAAAGGTCTCAATCTAAAAATATTAATGAACTATGCTTCATATTTATAACATAAATCTTGCGAGTCTAGAACAAAGTTTGCTTGTGATTGGACACATTAATATTGTGGAGATCTTTTTTTTTTTTTTGAATCATGAATAAATAATTAAAAAGATTGAAATGTATCTAAGGCTATAAAGTTTTAAAAGCTTGTGATCAGGATTTGACATAAATTTGATGGGATTTATAGCTTTCAACCAAGGGAAGGGCCAAGCTCCCTTACTTCGGCAATGATGAAAGAGAAGGGCGGGGAAGAATACTTTTCCAGCCTCATCCTGGAGCAGTGAATATGGTAGCAGAAAAGTTATCAATGATATCCGTTGAAAGTAATGCAGCAAAAATTAGTCTGCTCCATGCGCATGACTCTACAAATAATAAGACATAACACTCCTTGACGAATCTTTATTACTATTGCTAGTTGATTTGGGCAAACCAACCACCTGAAAATCTTTATTACACCCGAACTTGCCCGAGAAGCAATTTCAGCTACAATAGTGTACTTGATGCCCAGCTTCGTAAGAGCTCCTCAATTAAATCTTACATATTTCATAATTCTTTTTTCTTCTAAGAAGTTAAACTAGTGCAGACCCTTGCAGCTTTATATACTTTACCTGGTCTACAATAATAGCCCTTGCTTGGAGCACAGTGACTGTCTTGCGAGCATACACACAAACCTTCCAGTGCACAGCCCTCCTTATCTTTAGTAACCCCATCTTTTAATCCAAGAACTTGGTCTGTCCACTCTCTAGAAAACAGTCCTAATGGATCGTAAGACCCCTTAACCATCAAGAATTTGTTGGCGTATTTGTACTTTTTTCTTACTCCAATGAACGCTAGATTCCGATTCTTCCCCCAGTGAGGCAGTGCCCCGTACTTGAAGAGCGCGATCTGCTCTACTTCTTCTAGTATATCTTCATAAAGCCTAGGAGTCATGGGGTCTTTGCTTCGGTAGTAAGTGATGTCAAATTCCACTGCATCTTCTTGCTTGCCCAGATAAGCACTCGAAGCCTTAACATAACGTATAAGGATACCATTGTATAGCTCAACCCCGCACATTGCTTTTGGCTCCAATGCAATTAGCTTTTGGACATCTTGGATGAAGTTCTTGGCCACGGACAAGCCAACACTAAAAGCTGTTTGGTGAAAAAACTCACCCTTGACTCTAGGGTCCCAGGCACACGCTGTGGTCACTGCATCTTCAAGACTATCCAGGCAGGTTCCGGATGATTGAAGGCGGCTGTGATATCCAATTACAGGATAGCCCGTAAAGAGAACACCTAGTGGTCCAGAATCAGAATACATCACTGTTTGAAACTAGTAAATTATCAACAATAGAAATGACATGGTTTATCATTAGTATGTTTTTTCTTTTTTCTTTTTCTTTTTTATTGTTTAGCATTTTTAAATACCTTGAGTATCTTCTGAAAATGATATTTAGCTCAGATTTGGGAAACATCGTAGTATTTGTTGGAGGAATAATGTAGCTATACCGTTGTTAGTTAAACCATAGGCAGTTGTCTGGAGTGCAGATAACACTGTCTTAGCGCTGACGCACTTGCTTTCAGCATCACTGGTGGATTCTTGGAGCTCCTCTATTTAAGCATGAACAAAACACGATACTGTCAAAAACATTATATTGTGAGTAGCGATAATGTCATGGAAGTTCTTAAGTGGGAGAGTTATGTGACCTGCGCTTCTGATAGTAGCTAGTTCTTGGGAAGGCGTAGAACGAAATCCCGTAAAATCATGTAGACCGTTTCCGGGAGTGTTTGTGGAGACACGGTCATCGATTCGATAGACTGCCTGGCGTTGACTAGGATACCAAGTTATATCCGCAAACTCGTGTCGGTTGCCGAAACTTGCAGCTTGATCACCCAAGTCTGAATCATCCTTCGTCAAATAGGTGATGGATCTCTTGAAGAGGGGTTGGAGCTGTAGAGTAACCTGCAAAGTCAGAAGCTTTAATTTTTTGCCGTTCACTTGCGCATGTTGACCCGTTTTCTCTCTTCCAACTTCTTTCTTTCCTCTCATGTTTTGGATTCTTCAAATTCCATCTTATTTCCATTTATTTCCTATAGTAATACGTACAGCAAGTCACTTTAAAATTAGCCATACATCTTACAGAAACGAGGGGAATTCAACGAAGATTTGGTTGTTTTGTTCCTCATTCTAGAAAGAAATGGGAGAAGTAGAATAACACAGATATGTTCTTCTCCTTTTCAAGGATACTTCCATTCCAACTTCCTCTTCGTGATGTCTGAAGTTTTGTTCTACTTGTATCTTCAAGTTTTGGGAATACTTTCAAATCTACTTCAGAAACAAATCTGGGCTAAAAGAAAAGGCTTAAGGTGGATGAATTGGGCTTGGGCATCTATCCAGGAATTTGACCTTTTCTATAAAATTTGCATTTCATCTTGTTACATCTTTACTTATCCAGGAAAAAAAAAAAGACCTATTTCCACAACAGAAGGGATGATGTAAGGCACTGGATTCGTTTATGCAGTTCTGTATCAAACTTGAAATGCCAAAAACTAGATTGCTTCATAGCAAGACTCTCTTTAATCAAGTCCCAGTAGAAAAAGTTTGTGAAACAAGATCCGTCAAACATTTCTCGATGGGTTCCGATCAAAATTTGTAGACGAAAAGAATTACCATACCTTTGCATCAAGCGTGATGCTCGAGTCTGGCAAACTCGGCAAGAGAGTAGAATCATACCTGTGAAATAACTCCAAGAACTCCAAGTGAAATTTTAGCCGCGTGAAAAGCTTCGTCTGAGCGCACTAGACTCCTGCAGAACACACTCCCCGACTGCGTCTTCTTCCCCGGCAGAACTTTCCGCTTGGGGAATGGCCGCGAATAAAGCCAACCGTTGATGAAGGCTTGACAGCAACACTCATCACCTGCAAAGATCTATTGCCCAACGTGATCTGAGGAACAGCTGGAGTTATTTCAGCCAAGAATCATGGATTCGTTCCAGCGGCAACGTCTGCGGATGATTCCCGCAGTAACTCTCTAGCCAAGATTAATGGGCAGCCTACAATGTTCCACCATCCCTCTCAGCGTCAACTCAATACATAAGGCAATCATTTTACTGTCTGGCAGCTTTCCCACAACACAAAAAGAAGGAAGTGCAGACTCGAAATCAACAAACGGCCTTCTAATCAATTCTAGCGAACAGCTACTCTAACCATGACTCACGGCCAGTTCATTGAGTAAAAAGAATTCAAAGGTTTCCCCTTCATTGAATTGAAAAAATAAAAATAAAAATCAAAGGTTTAATTTAAAAGGTAATTTAAATATTAGTGGGTCTTTTCTTTTCTTTTTTTTTTTTTTTAAAAAAAAACTTAAACATCTTCTTTTTTAATAAAGGACTTTCATGTTACAAATACTCCACGTACTAGTGGGCTCAAGGCAATAGAGGTAGGGCACATTATAAAGTTGTAAAGTTCAATCCAAAACTAGGTCAAAGAAAAATAAAATTATTTTTAAATTTTAATTTAAATATCTTATTTTCATACCTATACATCCTATACATTTATTGCAATATTCTTTCACCTATATAGGACTGAAACCATACTATACAGATTACCAACCGAAGTAAAAAATTTCTCTCCAAAAGCACTCTCTCTTTGCTTCCCGCAAAATCCTCTTCTCTCTGAAATTTCCTCTCACTAGCTTCCTCACCAGCCCCTACCTCTGCAACATCTGCTCCCTTCAGAACCCAAAACACCCAAAATACAAGCTCATGTTTAATTTCCTTCCATAGGAATGAAACTCAATGGCAATAATTTTCTCGTGTGGAAAGCATGTCTCATTCCCTACCTAACAACAAGCCAGCTCATGTCAGTAGTTAATGCGTGTTACCGATCAATGGAATAAAACAAGTTCGACAAAAGAAATACAACTCAACAAGTAAAAAGAAGAGTGTAGTCAATGAAGCAAAAAAAGTCATTGAAGAGATGTCTAGCTTGATAGGAATATGCACACAATTTCTCAACAAAGGATGAGCACAAATATGCACTCATACTAATACTACAAATTTTAAAGAGATTTGAATCAATAATGTTTTGCATCCCCCATCGTCTTTCCACTAGTATTTTAACTATTGTAACTTTAATCTTTTAAATAAGGAAGACTAAGAAATTCTCACAATTTTAATTTTGTAATACGCTTCAAATAACCCAATACCTATTATTATTATTGCACAAGCTTTTAGTTCCACCACACATTATACACAACTCAAACTCTTAAGAATTGGTTTCCCAACCTATGTGAGATTTCGTCTATGTAGCTTTTATTTATAGGGCTACAATTCTTCTATCTTTCCTTGCCTAACCTATGTAGGATTCCTTTGAGATTTTAAAGTCTCCAACAATTCCTCCTTTGACAAAAAAAATCTCAAACACTTTTACTTCAAAAAACTTCACTCATTTGTTTTCTTTAACCTTTGTGTTTCAGGTGAAATTCCTATCAGCCTCTTTGTTGCTTTGTCTTTATTTTTTTTTCTTAGCAACCTGACCATCTAAAAAGTAGATGTTCTTGCCCTAAAAAATTAGTTTTCTTTACTTGAATATCTTGAATCAATCACCTTTTTTTGTGTATGAATATCCACTTTCAACTAACTCTCCTAAGGTTATAAGTTTGTAGCCACCAAATGGAACATACTTTACATTTTATAAACTGTTGACATTATCATTTTAAAGCTTGAAATTGAAAGTCCTTACAACTTCAGCCTTTATGTTCTCTTTGTTTTCTATAGTAATGCTACCAAGAACTCATCCCTTCTTCAAGATATCAACAAACTTCTTTTACATACATGAAAATTTACAGCGAAATCCAACAACTATAAGTTACTCCATGCATGTGACCTCTCATCTTCCAAAAGCAATGGAAGAATCTCAATACATCTATATGTGTGAATTCCTATCCTTTGCCTTCTTAAACTTTGCAAAATCCTCCAACATTTGTCCTTAGTTGTCCTTTATATGGAACTTCTTTTTACAATAGTAGCATTCTTTATCTTCATAATAATATTTCTGCCTCAACTTATATTTATCTCTCAAGAAGTACTCTTTGTAGCTAATAATGATGCCTCACAATCTTGATTTATTTCTCCCATTAATCTCTCATTGTTATTTAATAACTTAGTCACCTTATCCATCTTTAATGTTGTCTTGTCGACTAACAAAGATTGAATAAATGACTTATGTAATTTTGGCAAAAACAATAATAAAAGCAAAGTATTCTTTTCATCCTTCATTTGTTTTTCAAAGTGTAGCATGAATTGTTCAAAATTTCTGTAAGTGCTATTTATGGAGTTTGATTGTCATAGACAATGGCAACATGAGAGAATTAAGGTAGCTTAAGTCAATGGTAAGCTTTTTTTTTATCAAAATAGGAAGAACATGCAACTTCCTTAACCAAGATATGGCCAAGAAGATTGGGTTAAAATGCAATAGAGAAGGGAGGTATGAAGTTATAATTGCCAATGGGGATACAATTATTTGTTAGGGGCAATGTGTAGCCTAGAAGTCATCTTGCAAAAGTCACTAATGATGATGAATTTTTACTTATCATTGCTAAGTGGAACAAAATGGATTTTAATGGTCCAATGGCTAAGCACATTAGGACTAATTTTCTTGGGATTTTGCTGAGATGAAAATATCCTTCAAAACCAAAGGAAAAAGAATTGTTCTACAATGCTCTAAATGACCAATCAATGAATTAGATAAGGAATCAATAGGAAAAGAGTTACACAAGGCCATTAAAAGGGTGTTAAAGCAAATTAAAATGATCACAAAAAAAGAGTTGGTGGTGCTTAATGAATGGAAATCCAATTAAGAAGGTGTTAAGAAAACTTTTGAGAATTGTTTTCAAAATATTAAGGATGTTTTCTAAGAACCAAAGGACTCCCACCCACCAAGAGCCATGATCACCAATTAGCACTCAAGGATGAGGAGTAAGTAGTAGCTATTCATCCCTATTGGTACCCTTATTTTGGAAAATTGGTCATAGAAAGAATGGTTGTGAAGCTACCAAAAGTAGCGGTAATTCAAGCCAACAATAGCACATTATCTTCTTTGATTGTCCTTGTTAAAAAATGTGATGGCTTGTGGAGACTTTTTGTAAATTATCAAGCACTTAACCAACAAACCATAAAAGATAAGTTTCTTATCTTTGTTGTTTATAAATTGCTAGATGAGTTGCATGACACAAGATGAGTAAGGTCTGAATAGTACTAAATTAGAATGGCTAATGAGGATATTAATAAAATAGTCTAAACCCACAATAGACAATATGAATTTTTGTTACCACCCTTTTGCAATAAATAATGCTCTATCAACATTTTAATCTTTTATGAACACCATCTTTTTTCCTTAACTTAGTAAGTTCAAGTTTCTTTTTTTCTTTACAACATCCTAATATACAACAATTAGGAGAAAAAATTCAACATGTGAATATGGCATTTTCTACCTTACAAGCTCATAACTTATTTCTGAAATGGAAGAAGTGTGCATTTGAATAGACACAAGTATACTTCCTTGGGCACATTATTAGTAGTTAAGGTGTGAGCATAGATTAGAACAAGGTGAAAGCAATTCTAGATTGGCCAAGACTAGGGATTGTAAAAAGCTTAAAGGGATTCTTGGGATTAACAAGATATTGCCAAAAGTTCATTTTCATTTATGGGATTATTTGGGACCTCTTGTGGCCTGAATAAAAAAGCATGCCTTCAAGTGGAAAGCCAAGGCAAAGGTGGTGTTTAAAAATTTAAAGCAAGCCATGAGTACAACAATGATTTTATCTATGCTAGATTTTAAAGCCCTTTTAGTCATTAAGTGTGATGCTTTAGGTAATAGGTTGTGATTTGTGCTATCTCAAAACGAAAAGCCCATTGCCTTTTTTTAGTCAAATGTTGAAGGGAAAGGACGAAGCTTTTTCTATGTATGAAAGGAAGATTCTAGCATTAGTAATGGTAGTACAAAAGTGAAGGCACTATCTCTTAGGAAAGCAATTTGAAGTCTTAATAGATCACAAAAGTTAAGATTTCTACTGATCAAAAATTCATAACCCCATCATAGTAGATCTCAAGACCAATGACGATGACAATATCTTGGAATAATCGCATTTCAAGGAAAAAGCAACTACAACTAAAAGGCTTAAGAATTTGACTAAGCATTGCCCTACTACTTTCTTTTACTAACCTTTCCTTAAAGTTTTCAAACTAACCAAATAGATTGAACAGGAAAAGATTAATCCAAGGGGAAAAGTGCTCCTGAGTGTGTGCATGAGAGAGAGAGAATGAAAGAGCTTATAGGGGAAGCAAAGTAAAGCAAAGAAAGTTACTTTAGCGATGTGCATATATGACAATTAGCATGAGTGAGCAATTGTTAGAGACTGTCCCATATCTGTCCCATATGCTGAGTTCTTTGGCTTTATTAATAGTAGTATCTCTACTCTTTAAAAGGTTTTTTAGGGAGATGGACCCATTTATAATATGGTATTGGAATAGGTTTGGTCTCGGGTAGTCCTAGTGATGGCCCTCCCTTTAATTGGTCCATTTCATGTTTACTGTCCAGGTGTGGGTGTATCTCCACGTTTGTCCTTGGCAGGTTGCATGTGTAGGGGGTGTTGAAAACTGTCCCACATCAGTCTCGAATGTCGAGTTCCTCAACTTTATTAGTAGTGATATCCTTACTTCTTACAAGGCCTTTTGGAGAGATAGGTCTACTTTTTATATGGTATCAAAGTAGGTTTGGTCCTGAGTGATCCTGGTGATAGCCCTCCCTTGCCCAATTGGTCCCTGTTGTGATTACCATCCAGGTGTGGGTGTATCTCCATGTTTGTCCCTAGCAGATTACATGTGCAGGGGGTATTAGAGATTGTCCCACATCAGTCTCAAATGTTGAGTTCCTCAGCTTTATTAGTAGTGATATCTCTACTCCTTATAAGGCCTTTTGGGGAGATAGGCCCTACTTCTTATATGGTATCGAAACAAGTTTGGTCATGGACAGTCCTAATGATGGTCTTCCGCCTAGTTGGTTCCTGTTGTAATTATCATCCAAGTGTAGGTGTATCTCCACGTTTGTCCTTGGTGAGTTACACGTTCAGAGGGGTGTTAGAGACTGTCCCACATCAGGATGTCGAATTTTTCAATTTTATTAGTAGTGATATTCCTACTTTTTATAAGGCTTTTTAGGAGATAGGCTACTTCTTATAGCAATGGTCTATAAAGCGCAACAAGGACAAAGATGAGTGGGCTTGATTTTGATTGAATACGCTTAGATGACGACGAACTAAAGGAGTGAGAATATGGGGTAAGTTTGCAAGTCTGAATGTGGAGTCCTTTTTGCACGAACTGGGTACAGCTGTATGCACTCAACCAGTTGCAGGCTTTCTGCTGTGAGCTTCGGGGAGACCACAGCCGATGCCCCAAGTATCGCCTCCCTTTGTAAAGACGAATAATGCTCTGTGAAGCGCTGTAGATCAAAACAAGTTCCTCGCAGCAGTTTATCTTAGGTTTGTATCAACTGTACGCTCAAATCTATTCTCAGTTTACCCGACAAACAAGTTCAGTCAAGTACACTCCACTCCGAATATATATAGGATCTATAAGATAAAAATTAATATAAAGTATTTCATGGATAAAAGCTTTTATATATTTTTATTCAAATTCAAAGTTGATAAATTTAAATTTTTGTAACTTTATTCTTTTGGAACCTATCACATTTCTTCTTTGTTTTTTCTTACACACTTAACACTTACTTTTATAATTGTTTTTAATATAATACCCTTACTTCCGACGCGTCGAGCTGGGACAAATGTCCCCGGTGCTGCATTATCTCCTACGGGTCACTGCAATGAAGTAATTCATCTGCCTTGCTTTTCGGTGGTCCCTTTAAACCGCTAGACTCTCTCCCGGTTCTTTCCTTAGACCGGAATTTTTGTAATTTCCGATTATAATATGTTCAACACGTATTGTAATATAATTTCCAAAAAAGTTGGTATATTGAAAATCATGTGTTATACCTGGGGTCGATCTTGAGATCTTCTGTCCACCTTGATTAATTATTAATGTGATATGATAGGGAATTGCAGAGAACGTGACCGAGACTGATTGTCGGCGCCAGCATTCTTTTAGGAGCAATCAATGGGATTGGTTACTGGCTTTTTCGTGTTCTTTGAGAATAATAGGTTGAAGTTGTAAAGGAATAGCACATAAGCTGGAACATTTTTTTATTCTCTTCAAATCTTCTATGGTAGGACAAAACTAACAACAGCAACAAAAAAAAAAAAAAAAGAGTGTGTCCTAAGAAAACGCCAAGATAGCAACCCTTCATATTTTTTTTATACGATTCTTTGAATTTCATTTCCCATCAACTTTCTTTATGTTTAGTGTTCACCACTAACCAATAAGTCTGAAGAAATGGCATCTTGATTGTCCTGACTTTAAAAAGAAGGTAATTTTATCAGAAAAACTTTCGCTTTTACTAAAAATATATTTCATTGGATTGGACCTTCTAGCCTTTTAAACAATCAACATAAGAAGGAAATAAAGGTTGATGGTAGATTCAATGATTAATAAAATTGGTTAACTTTCTCTCTTTATGTCTTTGGAATCTAGTTAGAGCAGTATAAATGTGTAAAAGGGGCGGAACCAGAAGACAATGACAAAGAAAAAGTTTCTTTCAACAATAAGGAAACTGGTAGGAATGGCAGCTTTCTAGCAATATGCAGGATCTACACTGTGTAGCAGATATCATTTAGACAAAACCCCCTAAAAATGTCTAATTACGATCCTCAAAACTTCAGATAATTCTCTTGACAGACAAACATTTTACGACCCAATCATGTCGGTGTAAACTCGAACTGAATTTAATCTTTGGTTTCCTGGGGATGAAAACCATGTATCTTGAGGATTGAGGATGATGGTGGTGGACAAAGTATCAAAACTCTATTGAGAGTTAAAGAATCTGCTCTTGATTTCTCCTCTTGAATACAATTTGAAGTTGGTGCATATCAGAACGTCAAGCACTTGTCAAATTGAATTTGAGTAGACCAGATAAAGTGTCACTGTTAACGATAGAGGCAACCAAATAACAGTAGAAAATGAATCGAGAGATTAAACTATATCAATTGAATCGCAATTCAGGGTTGTTGCAGATGAAGACTTCTCTCTCTCTCAAAAAGCTAAGCATGCCTGGAAAGAAACCATTTAACTTGATTAAATGTTCTGAAGCAAAGCCAGTATTATTCATTGTTACCATTTCTTGTTACTACTCCAAGGTAGGATACGAGAAGACTAACCATTGGCCATTCCCAATTCGGCATAGCCATGAGACTTCAAAAATCGCTGCTTCTGCATCCGTCAAGCAAATCACTTTAAAGTTATCATGATTGCCTGTTAGATCATCGCCAAAATGGTGATAAGAACTGACAGAAGGTGAAGGAACTCAGTAAGTACCTAAGAAACGCTGAAGTTGTTAAGAAACGAACTCGACCATAGACAAGAAGATTAGCCAGTAGCCAGAGTCAAGATCCATCTGTAAGACATCTGCCAAACTTGGAAGAAGAAGAGGAATCAGTAATACAAAATAAAACGTAGACCATCAAGTGAAAACGGAACTCCATTGAAGGTTCCTGAATGAGACATTTGATCTGGAAACTAGATACTTTCTGGATCAAGTCGCTGTCAATCTTTCGAAGAAAAGCTGCAACGTTTAGCACTAAAAGGTCTAGGAAACGCAAAGGTGTGGCTTTGTTCTTTGTGCTGCCATTACAAATTTCTCGAAGCCATTAGCCTACTTCTGTTGGACTGTTGATGGGAAAAGCATTCTTCTGCAATAACCAAAAACTCTGAATTCTTTGCCCGAGATATGAACCATTTATTATGTGAAAGTAAACCCAGAAGAAAGAAACAGAGAAGCCAAAAGCAGGGGAAACTCAGATATGCGAAATCTGAAATCAGAAGTGGAGAATTTCTTCTTACCTGACAAGATGGCAATTGACAAAGCAATTTTTACAGACACGAAGGGAGTCTAATATCTGTTGTCAGACACAAAACAGAGCCTGGGATTAGGACTTCTTCCGAGTGACTAGCTTTTCTAGATTCTCATGACCAAAACGTGGGTTACATGAAGAATCATCAATTTTTCTCTTGACTACTATGTCCTTAAACATGTATGAAGACACAGGTATATACTCGAGAATTAGAGAATGACGACAAGGTATGACTAGTGCAGGGTAATAAATGATATTTTATAATATACAAGACAGGTCAGCTGGTGCCAATGGTGGGCAGATCAATTTCAGATCTTCGCCGTGAAGTGCATGTGGGATGATCAACAATGCGGTGTTTGATTTATCTTGCATGAAATCATTTCACCACGTTGGTGATCACGTTATTTGCTGGCCACTTTTTGTTAAATATTGTAATTACTTTATGCTGCGCCAAGCCCAATTGTTGGTTATTTTTCTATTGGGCTTGGCCTATTAGACGCCAAGCCCGTAGGTTAGGAACAGCAGCATTGTATATGCCGTTCGCCAACATTCCTCTAATTCTTGAGCAAGTATTTATACAAAATCCATGTTTACCTAATCGTGTAGCCATTCCAAATTTCAGCTTGGGTTTATTTTCTTAGATGGTACTTGAGCTAGGTTCTGTTTTTCAAGTTGAGATTTCAATATGTTCTTCTACACTCGTTGTTTTTCTATCCTTTTTCTATTTTTAGATTGATTGAGCCAAAACAACGTTGTGTTACTTGCTTCATATGGTTTTAATTTAAGAGAAAGTTCTATTTTGAGTCTTTTTCTTTCAATTTCTAGTTCTTCCCAATTTCTATATTTTTTTGGTTGTTCTTAGTTTGCTTATGCTTTTAGATTCGTTCAAGAAGTGTTAGTTTTGCCCAAATTATGTTTAAAACAATGTGTTTTGGTTAGTAGCTGAAGATATTTTTGGGTTTTGAATTACATTTCTACCCCTCAGTTTGCCTAAGCTTACACAAACTATTTTGTCTATTTATTAAGGTTAAATTATTATTTTGCTCTCACACAATACGTTTTAATTCCTTACACACACCACTATTTCACTTAAGTCGTAGTCAAATTACTATTTTACCCTTAAGACAGTGCATTTAACCAACTACACGCACCATTTCACTTAAGTCTAGCAAAAATTACCTTTTTGCCCTTTGGACAGTGCATTTTGAATCTCTTCTTACACACACCGTTTCGCTTAAATAAGGGTCAAAATCACCATTTTGCCTTTATTTAACCTGAACCAATTAAGTTGAATCCCATAACGAGTTCAAATCATGTATTAAGTTCAATCCCTAGTGAAGCTCCAAATCGGGCTACCTAATGCTTGCAAAGACTAGGTTCCTTTTTTGCTGCTGCCACCACCACCACCGATTTCATTATTTGGCGAGCAATTTGACACCTTTGTCACCATGGATGGAAATCTAGCTCTTCTATGGCTTTTAGTCTCTTAAAAGCCACAAATCCATTTTTGTTGGGTCTCAGGGATGTTCTTACTGTCATTTTGGTTCCCCAATTGCTCATTGGTTCCATTGATTACCTACCATGGAAGAGAAAAATGATGATTGCTTTGGGTTCTAGAGATAAGCTAGATTTGGTAAATGGAAAACTTCTAAAGCCCATTGATAAGGATGTGAGGGGAAGCCATTGGTATAATGTAATATGATAGTCTTGTCTTGGTTGATAAACTTTGAAACTCTTGAAATCTGCAATGCTATTTCTCTTTGTCTAACTACTTTAATGGCTTGGAAAATGATAGAGACTAGATATTCCAAGATTACTAAGACATATAGATATGATCTGAA
Organism: Casuarina equisetifolia; assembly: GCA_028551475.1. Lineage (NCBI taxonomy): Eukaryota > Viridiplantae > Streptophyta > Magnoliopsida > Fagales > Casuarinaceae > Casuarina > Casuarina equisetifolia. The sequence goes on along the minus strand of CM052361.1, from coordinate 17,803,676 downwards.
GTAGAAAACTGGAGAGGTAAATCAATAGCCAACAAAATCAGTGGTCAAGTAATTCTCCCATCTTTGTGATATATGGGTAGAACTTGATATATGTCTAACTACTATCAAGTATAAATGTAACAATTGCTTTTGTGATTTCCAAACTCAGTTAGCAGCTAAATATGAATTTAGCCAAGTTTTGAGGTTTTACTTGGTTTTCAACTGTCATATGCCACCATGAGAAGCAATGTTACTTCTAGTAGCCCCATATCCTCCACTTGATGAGGTATTTTTACTGGCAATTGATAAGGAGCATCAATGGAGTCTGCAAGTTGATAATAGGGAGAAGATGGATGTGAATGCCTTCTCTATGTAGTTTCCCATGTCAGATGGAAGGGGGTTTGGAAATGCTTGTTAGGATAACTTCTTTTCTACTATGGGAAATTCTAAACCTTCACCTCGTGTTAGACCTAACTTAAGAGGGTCACAACTATATTGTGAACATTATCATCCCACAGGACATACTAAAGAAAGATATTTCCAGCTGATTGGGTTTCCTAATAAGCTTAAGAACTAAAAGAAAAAGGGTTGAAGCGGTTCAACACATGCAGTCAATTCTAGTTTTGTGGATCATAATCCTACTCCTATGAGCAATACAGTACAGTGCAAATAGTTAGTACTCCTAGTCCAACACTCACACCTTAGCAGTACCAGTAAGTTGTTAAGCTTCTTAGTCATTTTAGTCCCACAAAGCTGATGAGGGCTTATATAGGTATTGTTCCTACTTTAGGTAATACACCTTTATCTAATTGGTTTATTAATTAAAGAGTTAGTGATCACATTACGTGTGATCTCACATGCATGGAGAACATAAGATCATATGCATTAGATCCCATCTTGGTCAAACTACCTAATAATAGCATTGTAGTTGTCACCCATATTAGGACTATTCATATCTCACCATCTATCATACTTTATGATATTCTTTATGTGTTTTCTTCAAATGCAAACTTTTGTTAGTTTCCAAGTTTGTTTTTTATAGTTCTTTTTTACCCACATTTTTATGTCTTTTAGGACCTTTTAACCTAGACAGTTTTGGGGTTGAATAAGGCTGAGCATCACCTTTATCACTTAGTGTCTCCAACAAATGCCATGGCAGATGTTTATTCTAGTCTTTTGAACACTTTGAAGTGAAATGCTCCTAAGAGAGCAAACGTTTGTAAGACCAATATGTTTAAGACCAATGTTTAGAATAATGAACAAACACTTTGGCATTGTCGTTTTGGTCATTTTTTTTGTTAAATGTCTCCTGATGCTTTATGTCCAGCTTGTTTTTTTGCAAAGTAAACTCGTCTCCCTTTTTCATCACACATGTCTCATACTAATTCTATATCTGAATTAGTTCATGTTGATATATGAGATTATTATCAAAACCCAAATCATGATGAATCTAAATATTTCTTAACTCTTATTGATGATTTTTTGCGAAGAACTTGGGTGTATCTCATGAGATATAAGAGTTAAGCATTACATTTTCTACATTCCTTTTTTTCTATGATAGAAACTCAAATTAACTCGTACATCCGTCAAATACATTCTAATAATGAATATAAGTTCTTTAGTCATGAATGTACATCATTCCTTCAACTCTATAGAGTTCACCATAAAAGTTCATGCATTTATACATCATAACAAAATGGTGTTGTCGAGTGTAAATATCGAAACATTCTTAATGTAATATGAGTTTTGCACTTTTAAGTTAACATCCCTTATCGTTACTGAGGAGAGTGTACTCTTACTGTCACTCACATAATAAATCACCTCCTCACACTTGTTTTAAAAGGTAAGAGTCATTTTAAACTTTTATTTGGAAAAACCGATTATATGTCACATCTTAGGGTTTTTGGATGTCTATGTTACATTACCATAATTCCACATGGTGACAAGTTTGCACTATGTGCTATTTCTTATGTATTCATGGGATACCCTTCATCAAAAAAGGGTTATCGTGTTTTAGATCTTACTATTTGCATTTTCTTTGTTGCTCGAGATGTTGTCTTTCATGAGTCAATGTTTCCCTTTGCTAAACTTTAGTCACCATCCTCATTTCCTTCCTTTAGGGCAAACTAGTCATTTATTCCTTTAGGTCTAAATCCATACTTGGTCTCATCATCACATGATTCTGATGCTTCATCCATTCCTTTGCCAATGTTTGAGCTTATTATTTCAACATGCCTTTCACATAAGATATCCTTGTTGAAGTATCACCCTTTATTAATACTTCTAGTCCTCCTCCACCTAACATTGGAACCTTAGTTCAGTCTTCTGAGAATGCCCTTCTCTTGCCTTCACTACTCATAGAGGTCTTGCTTATGGATTCACTTACTGTGAATTCATCTCTTGATGTTTTACTTGTTACACTTCCACCTCCTATCAAACATTCAACATGAGTTTCTAAACCACCCATTTGGACCCAAGATTATCATTGCAATCAAGTTCCTTTTCATTATGGTGTAAACCGTTCCATTTTACCATAAAAGGAACCATAAATGCAATTTATATAGTAAGTATAAGTATGGGTAAAATAAAAAAAAATGGTTTATTAAGATTAGATTTAATAAATATAAATGCAATAAATTGTTTCAAAACCTACCCTAAGTAAAAACATTCCTTATTCTATTCACATTATGTGTCACTTAATCATTTGTTACCTACACATCGTGCCTTTATTGCTTCTATTTCTTCTAATAGAGAACTATAATACTATCAAAAGGTAGTTCAAGAACCAAGATGGATAGATGCTATAGCCAGTGAATTTCATGCATTAAAAGCTAGTCAAATGTGAATGTTGGTTGATTTGCCTCCAAGTCGTAAGCTAATTGGTTGTAGGTGAGTCTATAAAGTAAAGTATTGTATTGATGAATTTATTGAGAGATATAAGGCCAAACTTGTGGCAAAGGGATTCACTAAGCACTATAGGATTGATTATGAAAAGACCTTTTCTCTAGTGGCAAAGATGGTAACTATTCGTTGTATTATAGCTCTAGCTTCCATGTTTCATTGGCCTTTTCATCAAATAGATATCCATAATGCATTTCTTCATGGTGACCTACATGAGAAAGTGTAAATGTCTTTACCTTCGGGAATTTAAACTTCTATCTTTGGTCCTCCCAAGGCTTGTTGGTTACATAAGTCTATATATGGACTTATGTAGGCCTCACGATAATGGTATGCCAAGTTTACTACTACTCTTCTTGAGGTTAGTTTTTACCAATCATGATATGATTATGCCTTGTTTACACTTCAACATGGATCCACTGTCGTAGCAATTCTGCTTTATGTATATAACATGCTCGTTACTGAGAATAATGAGGAGAATATAACACAAGTAAAGTCTCACCTCTACTCTAGATTCCATATAAAAGATTTAGGACAAGCTAAATACTTTCTTGAAATTGAGATTATTCAAACAAAGAATGGGATTTGTCTTAGTCAACGTAAATATGTATTATAATTGATATCAAAAGCTAGACTTTCTAGAGTTAAGCCTTGCAAGATTCCCATGGATTAGAATATGAAAATCACTTCATGATGCCAGTGCACTTGTGCTAGTTAATGATCCTCCATTGACTGACATGACACCATATCAACGTCTTCTTAGATGCCTCATCTACCTCACTTGTACTTGAGCGGACATCAACTATTCGATTTAGGTATTTAGCCAATTTATGAATCCTTTAAAATCTTTACATATGGATATGGCTCTCAAAATTGTCAAGTACTTGAAAGGCACACCTGGTTTAGGTATTTTTATACCTTTTGACAAGGTTTTCAAATAACTGGTTTTTGTGATTCTAATTAGGTAGTATGTTCCATGATGTGGTGCTCTTTCATTGGATTTTGCATCAAGTTAGAAGGTTCTTTGGTTTCTTGGAAGATCAAGAAACAAGTTGTTGTGTCTCAATCGTCTTCTGAAGTTAAGTATAGGATTATGGCTACAGTTGTTTGTGAGATTGTCTGGTTACATGATCTACTCGAGATCTATAGGTCATTATTCCTCAACCTATTTCATTGTTTTATGACAATGATGCAACTGTTCATATCACAAGCAATCCTATTTTTCATGAACACACTAAACACATAAAGATTAATTGTCACTTCATTTGCAAAAAGCAACAACGCAGCTTGATTTAGACTAGCCATATACAGACTCATAAGCAACCCACAAATATCTTGGCCAAGGCTTTGTGTAGTAAATAACATAATTACCTTCTTTGCAAGCTAGATGTATTTGATATATACAAATCACTAACTTAAGGGGGGTTGTTAAATATTGTAATTATTTTATGTTATTTAGGCTTACCTTGTTAAATGCCAAGCCCAATTATTGGTTATTTTTCTATTAGCTTGGCTTGTTAGACACCAAGCTCATAGGTTAGGAACAACAACATTGTATAAGTCATTTGCTGACATTCCTCTGATTTTTGAACAAGTGTTTATACAAAATCTATGCTTACCAAATTATGTAACCATTCCAGATTTCAACTTGGATTCATTTTCTTAGAATTTCCTATGCTACTCAAATGTCACACATTCAAGATGTTTAGATTATAGCCTATCCATGTAAGGGTGTCTAAATATTAAGGATATAGATGTACAGAAACCATTTTCATTTTGTTGCGCCTAACTAATACATGTAAGGTAATGATCGATTAAAGCTGTCATTAACCAATTATGATCCACAAAGGTGTTTGCCAATAACTAGTATAATAGGTGTGAGAAAGGTAATTTTAGGGACATAAGTTGTAAGAACTATGTTGTGTTTTGTAACCATTTTCTCATGCCCAAAATCGGGTTAGTTGCTAGGGAAGGAAACCGAAGTAAGGTAGGATAGTTTTCATTCATGAATAAGCTAGGATGCTAGAGGTCAAACGGATTTTGTAAGAACAAGTTATCAAAGAGGTTGGTTTCCCTCTCCTAAAAACTCTTAATTCCACCAAATGTGGAAATCACAAACAAAAAAAGTCTTCCTTTCATAGGACAATTTTGTGGTTAATCAACCACTCGCTCCCAAACTATTGAATATATCAATTTGGTATTAAAGCAAGACATAAGCAATCAGAGCATAGAGCAATTGCAAATGGAAATGGCTTAAATGAAAACATAAACAAACCATAGTTTTGAAAAGGTGAAGAGCTAGGATCTAACACCAACCAAAACACATACACACTAGCACCAAGATTTATAATGGTTTAAACCAAAAAAGATACCATACTTTCACTTTAAAGAGTAATTTTTCCTCTTCTTTATAGCCTTACAAATCTTTTTGTTCCTAAACATAGGCACACAACTCACTCTCTATCACTTTATTCAGTGGTTCACATTACACACTGCATGCCACAAAGTTTGTTCACACACTAGATAACATTGTGCACAATAAGGAAATGGTGCATGTCATCTCTATAGTACAATGAGATGACCCATTTGTCTTTGCACTATTTATTACATATATATAACAAATCTCCCCCTTAGAATAAATAATGTAACATCCTTACACCATATGAGTGAAAAATGGCAATAAGAAAGACAATTATCACCATATGAGCTAGTTTCTAAGCCCAACACAAGTTGAGCAAAAGCTCAACTTGTCTCAATCCATAACTTTGGACAATATGTCCATTAAATTTTCTAAAAGGTGTATCTTCTTTAGCTTCACAAGTCCATCATCCTTCACCTTGACTTGGAGTAACATATTGCATTTTTGGTAAGATTTATAACATTCTAGTTAATTGTCCTAGTATCTTCAAGCTCCTTCAAGAATCCATGTAACCAAATAAATTCCTTTACCCCTTCAATATTAGATATGTACTTAACTTCCATGGTTGACAATACTACCATTGATTGTAACTTAAACATTTAACTAACAACTATTTCACCAACTATGAAAATGTATCCTATGGTACTTTTATTACTGCCATGATCTTTAGACAAATTTATGTCCACATACTCCTAAAAATTAGCTTTTGTACTTCTAAAGTGAAGACAATAAGAAAACGTCCTTTGTAAATATCTAAAAACCCATTTAACTACATTCCAATGTGCCTTTCTAGGTTTGTTCATAGAGGCAGATTATGTTGTTAGGGAATTACTGCTCTTAAATCTTTTGGATGCAATCCTAACTAGAAGACTATGGCATCCCAAGGCAAACTACATCTGACAATACTAGTATTATTAACCTCATAAAAAAATCTCATTCAGCATTCCAAAACCAAACATATAGATATAAGGCATCATTTTATTTAGGACCATGTCACATAAAAACACATTTCTATTGAATATGTCTATACTTCATAGCAATTAGCTAACATATTCACTAAGCCATTAGACACACAACAATTTTGCACATTTCATAAAGAGTTAGGCATGTGTATGTACAATAATATACATTAGCCTAAACTGTATCACTAAAAAAATAGATATGATTATTGCTCATCCACATCAATTTTAATGTTGTTGGATTGCTCTTTCATCTCTTACATGGGATATTTTTCTAAACATCCCTTTTTTTTCCTTTTTGACCATTTTTGGTAGCCATTATTTGTCTGCTATGCTCTATAGCCTTAGTATGATCTTTCCCTCTCTTATTAATTGTTATTCAAGAAAGCAAGTAGGTCCATATTTTAAAATCCTATGTACTACATATGTTTCCCCATTACTCTATCCATTCTCCATGCACCAAATACACCTTGCTTCCTCATTTACTCTCTCCTTCTTGTCTTGTTGATGGTGAAAAAAAGGGAAAGATTCATGCCATCTTTACATGCATTTAATTAATGCCATATTTATGTACATTTAACTACATTCAATATTACTCTAATATGCTGAATTTAATGATCTATATTTGAAAATAATATTTTGGGCAACTATCACCATGCAGAATATTACATTAATGCTCATACACCTTCTGCATTTTACGATTCTACATTCAAATGCTATGCTAGATATGGAGACATAGATCTTATGGTCATGTTAGAATTCTCATTTGAAAGTTAGCCTATGGCTATAATTACCTTACGAATCAACAATACATAGAGTGCAATATGATAGGGGGACCAAATGGAAATATGCATTTGTACATGACATCATATATTATATCTCATTTTTAAGGGAGCAAACAAAATCTACACATGCATGTATATAAGTTGTCATTGTTTGTATCAAACTAACAAGAGGAGCAAACATGAATTATATATTTTCACCATCATCAAAAAGGGGAAAGATTGATGAACATAATGATTTTGATGGTATAAAAAGAAATTGAATTAGTTTCTTTTATTTAAATTATTTTTGGTCATGTATTGATTATAAAACCTTTTATGGACATGCCACACTTAGATGAGAAAGAGGAAAACACGTGTTTGAAAGTCCAGCCCAAGTAAAATGTAGTGCAAGACGAGCCCACTCAAAAGCCTCGTATGTTGCATCCCGCATGAAGCATCTTTCGATATCCAAGCGAGACGCAACTTGACCGGACTTTTTGCACGGCTTGACTCCATGCAACCTTTCCGACCTAGCAAATCGCTCATGGTGCTAGACTACTCGACTATGTCTAAGTTGGGAGGTTGTTCGGCAACTACAGCAAAGAAAGATCGACCTATAAGGAAATTGTTCCACGATGACCCTTTCACGACCCCAAAAGGCAGATTGGCGTTCTAAAATTCATCCTCAACTTGTCATCAACCTCAGGCCAGTGATTCACAGGCAGATTGTGCATCCCCGGTCTCATATGGTCTCGTTCGTGACAAGTAGACCTGGATCTGACTCTACAAAGAGAAGACCCACATGCCTACAACCCGCAACCCATCTCCTGCAACCCGTAATTCCAAAGAACCCAGAACGATGTCGTGCTCCTTAAAGGGAAATAGAAAAGGAAGGAATCGAACCAGATTTGTGAAATCCATCATCTTCCTGTAGAAATCAAATCTCCTAATCTTCGATGATCAGTACCTTGATTTTCGAAGGATATTTGCTACAATTCATAGGACGGTAACAATATTAATTGCAAAAAGATTACCGTTGGAGTGCTATGCAGATCTATAAGAAAGGAAGCCAACATTAAAGAAAATCATCCCAACTGAACAAGAAATCTAAGCCACCTTGCAATCAATTCAAGAGGTCTACATTTTATAAGGAGTTATTCTTTTACTTTACAAGCAATAGTGCTCTTTAGAAAATATTCTATTACTGTTTGTATTAACCCTAAGCAATTGGAGATTTAAGTGTTTACTTCAATATTATGCATTAGTATATACTTTCTAATTGTTAAAATAAATTGTTAATATTGTATATGAAAACAAGATTTAGTTGAAGCGAGATTATAATCCTATGATTATCCTATACTTTTAATCATGAATATCAAAAGTACCCCTTAGTGATTTACCAAAAGAGGTGGAGTAAGGCCTATTGAGAAGCATGATTCATTTTAAAATTTGTATTGTTTGATTTGTTTGATATTGCTGTACATTTATTTGTTCACCCAAACATAAAATTTAAAGAAAAATCATATACCTAATTCAACCTCTCCCTTCTTAAGTGACTTAGGACTTAATATATTCCAAAAAATGCAAAACTTCTTAAATATCTTCTTATATTGTGCTATTTGGATAAGTGAAGAAAAGACCCTTTTTTGCTTTGTGAAACTTATGCAAGGTTTCTTCCTTTTTTTTCTTTTTCTTTTTTTTTTTATTTAAGCTCTTTCCTCTCTCTTCATGATGGGATGTATAGACTTGGATAGTGTGCCAAATAATGTGTAGACTTGATCAAGCACTTGGACAACCAAAGGCCACATTCTCCCATCTTTTGTTTGATACCTTGCCTTTCTGTTGCTTCTTGCACACCATGTGAGAGCCTTCTTTATTTGCTCGTCTAGCAAGCCAATCCTCTAATAACCTAGGCTTCTTTTCTAGCCTTGTCATCCTTTTTCTTTTAGAAGAGTGGTTCACATGGGCTGCACTATTGTGAGCCTTTTCTTTTTACCATGATCCAACTCCTTTTGGCCCTTATTAAACATAAAAAATTTTGTCAAAGCACTTGGTCTAATACAATAAATGTATAAAAGCCATATAACAAGTGTTCCAATAATTATTTTCATAGGACCATAAATGCGTCATTCCTCTAAGTACAATTGTGTATGGCCACAAGAAATATCTTAAAAATTAATCAATTGTCATGAAAAGAATATTCTTCCTAATTAGCACAATATGTTCAAAAGATAATATTCATGAGTTTATCAAAATAATAATTAATGTTATCATTAATTTAGATCATCATAAAAAATATTAATTTCATATTCCAATAGAATAAATGCTTTTTTGTCCTAAGGTAGCTCAACCAAATCCTAAATTTGGTTAGACATCAAAGAGTTGTATTCTTCATTCATAACTTTGTTTATATTTGGCCTTATTATTACATTATAAAGCCTCATGTCTAATCTAAATTCAAAGATGGAGAATACCTATAAGGAATAGGCCTCTCCTTAGTGGATCTTCTCAAAGATGGAGCAATAGGTAGAGTGTGTGATTCATGCTCCTTTGAGCTTTCTAAAAATGAAGTTAGGAAAAGCTCTTGAGAATTACCACTATTTGATTTCTCTAAAGCATTCAAGTCTATATCAATAACATTAGGCTTCTTCTACACCTTTCCATCCTTTTTATTCTTGTTTAGTTTTAAAATTAACTAAATTATACTACATATTTTTAATTAAACATAATGTGATATATTTCTTATTGTTTACAATCACCAATGCACATTTATTGATTTTATAGTCACCATTTCCTAGTTGGGTATAATAGCCTTCATTATCAAGGGTAGTGTTCAAGATTAGATTTCTCTTTAATTATGGAATATACCTCATATCATTCAAGTTAAGTTGATGATGCCTCACTTTATACTTTAATTTAGTTGATGATTGTGACATAGCTAGCTACTTCTTCGTTAACCAAGATACTAGAGATTCACCTAATTTGATGCAATAACTAGTCACACACCTCCACAACATGCAATAACCAATCACCTAAACACCAAGTTTGCTTAATAAGTACAAATTCTATTTATGGCACAATGGGTTTGTAAAAATATTTATGGGTTGCTCCTTTGTGTTGATTTTCATTGTCTTAATTATGCATTCCAATTTTTTTTTCTTATGAAGTGATAATTAATTTCAATATACCCTATCCTCTAATGAAAGACTAGATTCACTACTATATTAATTACCACTTTATTCTCACAACATAATTTAGCTAGTTTATTATTTCAATTCTAAGATCATGTAGTAAACTCTAAATCCAAATTACCTTATAGATAGTGATTTTCCATGATCTTTTATTCAAATTTTGCTAAAGATCTTGATACAATATAATGCTTCTTTTTCTTTCAGGAAATTAAAAAAAAATCTCCAAAAGTCAATTGTGGAAACTAGAATGTAAATGCCTTTTCAATGCTCCATCATGGCTTCATCATTGCTTCTAATTAGTATATGATCAAAATAAATTAATAAGTTGGTGGATGATTTACCTTTCTCCACCTTTCTCCTAAGTAAATGAGGCATAATCATACTTGAATTGATGAAATCTAACATTTATAAAGAAGACCCCAAACTTAGCTTTCACAATTTAAAAGCTTGCTTGAGTCCATACTATGCATTCAATTCTTCTCCTAATTTTGAAACTTTAGAGGGAGTTAAATTTCTTCATCTAAGTCACTATCAAGAAAGTATTGTGAACATTTATTTGATGGAGGTATCATTCATAGAGCATAGCTACCATAAAAATTAAAAAAGAAAGAAAAGAAGCAAACAATCACTTCTTTGCCCATTTGGGAAATTTTTTTCTCATAATCAAGTCCCTCTCTTTGTATAAATTCTTTGCCATAGCATAGGTTTTTTAATGTTAATTTTCATGTCAACTTAATACTTCAACCCATTTGCAACCAATGAGTTTACAACAATGTGATAATGGTACAACATCCCAAGTCTTGTTATCATATAAAGCTTTAGGCTCCTCCTCCATTGTAAGTTTCCATTTGGGTCATTTGAGGCCTTAACATATGCCTTAGGCTCATTGCCTATAGATATTAGCTTATACAAGATGTGTGTGTAAGACTAATATAAGGGAAAATAGGATAAGAAATTTCTAATGGAGGAGTGGGGTAGACGTAATCCTCGTCGGGTGACCTCAGTGAGAGAAAGCCCAGATGAATATGAATTTGCATCTATACCCCATAGCAGAGTTTATCAACTGTGGTAGGCTTATCTGTCTAGTTGATAGGTGAGAAAGGTCATGACGAAGGCTCCAAGGAAGGTGGTTGGGAAGTCCCTATGCTTGATAATTGGATCAGAGCCAGCACTATGGAGCGAACAATTATCAAGTAGGAACACATGATTGGGCTAGTGATGTGTCAAACGCTTGGGCTTGCGAAGGAAAAATCATCATGGGAAGCTACATCCTAATATAAAATCTACACTTTTTTAGACGAAATAGATCATAACATTTTCATAGAATTGAATAGCCCATGAAAATACGTTTGGTGGCTGGTGGTATAAATTTGTCTTAAATCCAAAAATAGTAACATAACATAGACATTAACGGACCCTCAAATAACTATTGTTAAGGGCCCTCCCAAAATATGGCTTAGCATTCTATTGATTAAGTCGGATATAATGACCAAAAAATTTCTCCAAAAAAATTCGGGAGGATGGGGTTTGCCGTTTTAGGGTCATAACAACCTCGAAGCTGGAATTGTTTAGACTCAACGACCTCTCTCCTTTTTTTTTCGTCTTCTTTTTTTATAGGAGTATATGGGTATAAACTTTCATAATGAATTCCATGGACTTAAAAAAGGAGGAAAAGCATTCATGATTAAAAATAAAATAAAGTTTATGAGCTTTATTTGGCATAGGCATTGGATCGAGTTTTGAAACCATGTTGGGACGAGGGAGCAAAGTTTTGTTATGAGGGCCAATATTTGGTTCTATTATTGCATAATAAAAACAAAATATTGCAAGAAAAAATCATCAATAATATTTGAAAAGGACCTTAAGCCACCGTAACGGGGCATATGGTTCCCAAGTGGATTAATGAAAATAGGGATGAGATCCGTGAAACACTGATCGGTAAAGGCCCACGTTTGAGTGAGGGGACACACATGACAAATTGGAAAACAAAAAATTGCACTATAGCCCAAACGTGAATGCAAAGGAAATATCTTTTAATTTCAAAAGAAATCTTATTGGAAGGAATACAATTGGAATTAAAAGATATCTCAGTGAAAATAGAAACCCAATAATATAATACATGGTTACATTTACCTTAGTCAGTCAATTTTCCAATCAATGACTCTTGAAATAGATATAAATGAACAAAAAATTGAAGTAGACATTTATTATCACTATATAATTTGTTAACAAAAGAAATTAAGAAATTATCTATTTCCATTTAGGAGATAGATTGACATGAACAAATTTGGGGAAATTTTGAAATTCAAATAGTAGTTTGGGTTACAAATTATACGGTGACTAACTCTTGAATCAATAATCTATATATTATTTAAAACAAAACTTCATTTTCACAATTGAAAGGAAAACTAATACATGTTTTACCCAAAACATGGACACCTGAATTCATCTTCGAAGAGGAACTGGACTTTACCCAAAACTTACGTCACTCTTATTCATCAGTGATCATTTTCTTGCCACAGATACTTTGATGAGGACAACCAAAAACAAAGTTGGAGGTACAACTCAGCAAAGATCCATCAATAATCACAACGTGGCAGACGACTGCTCCATCATATCCTCATAGAAGGCTTTCTTAAAAGAATCCATGTACTGTGTTTGAAAACCCTGTACTATGGTGAGAGATCCATCTCCCGGAGTTGGTAGGATAAATGCCCTGCCATCAGAATTTAAGAACCCCGGTCCAATGTGTAGAGGCTTTCCCCATCCAAAATCTGCACTGTATAATGGCAAATTGATCCAGCTAACGATGGTAACATTGGGATTCCCTAGGAAAGATTCTGTGACTCCCCTGATGTGGAAGTTTTTCCTCAGCCAAGAAACATCTTTTTGACTCGTTATAGTGTCAAGAGCTGACCTTATGTAATCGTCTGTAAGTCTTTCAATTGCTTCCCTCAATTTTCCAGCAGCATAACTCAAAGGCTTGGACAAGAGGTCGCCATAGGAACACGGAGTCGTCTCGGTACTAAACATTGCATTGCCGAAGTATCCTTTAGGAAGAGGTGGTTTTAGCCGACTTCTAACGTCAGCTCCAAGGCGGAACCTTGTTGGCTGACATTTATCGCCTGCGCGTGCCTTACATGCGCACCTCCATATGTGGCCGGCGATAGCTTCGTACCTACTATAGGGTCGCATCATCACTACGGTTTGATTCAACCTTTCATTGGCTTTCCTCTGAAGTTTCTTAACTTGCTCTTCGGTGACTTTCAGCATGGCAATACTAATTTCCTTTTTTTGCTCTGCTTTAGAGTCCGAGCAACCGATTAGAAGTGGTGGCTTGGTGAACTCCAAATGATCAAAACGTGGCGGCATAAGCGGTTCTCGTGATCGCAGCATAGTTCGATCATGAAATGGCATCTCATCGCTCCCCAGGTGGTCTCCCCGAGCCAACTTAGCCCATGAGTTGATGAAGTTAGATGCAGCCAGGCCATCAGAAATTATGTGGGAGGTGGCTATTGCAACGCAAAGGCCACCACTGCGAAACCTTGTCAGTTGGACCAGCAACAAGGGCCACTCCTCAATTGGAGAAGTATAATCCACTTTAGGGATCAGATCTCGGACCATCCCGGTGGGTGCGAAATCACCTAGCTCATCCAGTTCTGCGTCAGAGTAAGCTTCCAACAGTTGAGCTCCCAGGGCATTGCAGTGAAGTTCGAGTCGACCCCCTTCGATCCAGTGTAGTCGGCCAGCTAGTGGGTAGTAGTGCACCAATGCGCGGCTCAGGGAACTTTTCATTGTCTCAATTGCAAACGGAATGGTATTATTTTCGTTGCTGTTCTTGGGTTTGTAAATGACGATAAGAGGTGCATGAGTCCACTGCATCGCTTGGTCGACCTCCGACAACGGTAATAGGCCATTTGGGGTGGGCTCGGCTGGAACAACTATGGAGGAAGACTTGAAGGTTATCATCTTTGGTTCCGGCTTCTCAGAATGTGGATTTCGAGCTTGTTCTTATAATCAGGTCCAGAGACCAATTGTAGTTGCTGCTTATTCATCACAGAAGATAATTTAAAATATGTAGGTATCCAATCATTACCTGTGAACCTATTATATTCTTATCTTAATATCTTTTTTTTTCTTTTCTTTCTTCGCTGACATGGATATAAAACGGATCCGAGGAGAATCTTTCCTCGCTGGATTGCACTAATAGACAGCCCTCTTTATCAATACTACACGTGGAAGTTGGCAGCGCCTCTTGTCCTCCTCTGTGATCCTTTGTCCGCATGTCAAGATATTTTATCATTACTTTACTATTTAGCATTTTAGGACGATAGCAACATCTAAAAGATGGTGGTGTGCTTGGGATCCGCGACCACTTTTTTTTTTTATTTCTTTATAGAAGTATATGGGCGGAAACTTTCATAAAGAATTTCATAAACTAGAAAAAAGAAAAAACGTTCATGGTTAAAATAAAAACACAATTATGAGCTTTATTTGAACATAGACATCGGATCGAGTTATGAAACTATGTTGGGATGAGGGATCAAAATTTGCTTATGCAAGCTTATGTTTGAGTCTTCAGTTGCATAAGTAAACTATAATATTACAAGAAAAATCATCAATAATAGTTGAATTAATAATTTATGCATTATTGGAGAGAAAACTTCACTTACAAAATTGAAAATAACCTTAACATATGCTTTACACAAAACATTTATCAAGGATACCGGAGTTCCTCTTGGAAAAGGAACTAGACTTTACCCAAACTTATTTTTGGCTTAGCCATCAATAATCATTTTCTTACCATAGCTATTTCAATGAGGCTAATTAAAAACAAACTTTGGGCTATAATTCAGCATAGATGCATCAATACTCATAAATTTTTATTATTTTTTATTATTTTTTTAATATTATAATACACACATCCAACTCGTGCATACAAAATGTCAAACTCTAAACCTCACAATTAAAATTCCTACAATTAAAATTAAAATTCCTACAAAATATTGTAGAAATCCATATAAAAATAACAACAAAACTAAAGTAAATACCAACAACAATAAGAAGAACAAAGAGAGAAATAATTTATATTTCTTGATAATATTTGTATACAATCTAATTGCCTTTTTATAATGGTTGGAGATCAAACGTAAAACACCTCATATTGATGAAAAATCAATACCAAATTAATTCCAAAAATGTTGCCATGAAAATATCTAAAACCTTTTATATTTTGAGCAGAAAATTTTATCATTAAGGTTAATGATTCTTTTTATCTTCCATATTAACAAAATGATTGTTCTTTTTTGAGTTAAATGTCTTTTATTTCATCCTTGGACATTTTGTAAAACTCCCAAAGATCTGGGAAGTCAAGTTGCTATATGGAATGAGGTAGAGGATGACGCATGTGAGATACACACACACAACTTTTAAAATGCTCTTTTCTTACTTTGGTGGTGTGGTGCATTTGGAACCTGTGCCCTTTTTTTTTTCCCAATTCTCCTTCCTTTTGGATGTTGTCATGCTTTTTCACTTCTACTTTTTGTATGGTGACGTGACATTCTGACATTCCCCCACAAGCTAATGTGTCGTTTTGTACAATGAGCTTGTTTTGAAGTAGTTGAAATCAAGTGAATGAGAAACCTTTTGTAAATATATCAACTATTTGATAAAAAAAGAAATGAAATGTAAAGAAAGTTGCTTTGTTTTGGTTCTCTTATGAATAAAGTGAAAGTCAATTTCAATATGTTTTGTTCTTGCATGGAAAACATGATTAGTTGTGAGATATATTGTAAATAAATTATCACACCAAAGTATTGGGGAATTAGATCATTGTACATGGAGATCTTGTAATAAAGCTTCTATCCAAATAAGTTCAAAGGATAGCCAAGAAAAACACAAGGTTTTAATTGAAGATCAAGTTTATATTGAGCATAAGGCCTCAAGTAAGGAAATACCAAGCAACCTAGAATCCTTAAATGAAAGCTACTAGGTTTATGATTGAATAGTTTTTCCCATGGGGTTTTGTTGTGTATCATTAAGCTTAGTAAACAATTAATAATATGTGTTACAGTTTCAAAAATAAAATTCCAATATTGAAGTGGGATATTAGCATGATTTATCATTGATAATTCCAATTCAATGATATGCTTATATTTTCTTGTAATAGTCTCATTTTGATATGGAGCATAGGGACTTGATATGCATTAAGAAATAGCCTTATTAGACAAAGGGTCTTAAATTCTTTAGAAGTGAATTTTGTTGCTCCATCACATTGAATGGTTTTGATTGTAATTTGAAGTTAACTTTCAACAAATATTTGAAAATTCTTGAAGATTTTGAGAAATTCATCTCAAGTTTTCATGAAATAAAGCCATGTGATTTGAAATAATCATCAATAAAATAAATATAATATTTATTCCCTTGAAAAGTTATAATTGGCGTAAGGCCCCATTTATCAAAATGGACTAAGTCCAAAGGGGCAGTGGAAATATTATATGAAGGTAAACGCGATTGTCGTCGACTTATGTTACATGTAGTACAAGATGATGAAAGATTTCCAATAAACTGAATATTCATTATTTTCAACAATCTTATTACATTTGCATAATTAAGATGGCCTAATCGACAATGTCAGGCCATTACATTTATGGTAGAAATATGAAAAGTGTACGGCCATTGCTAAAAAGCACTCAAGTTGATGCGATAAAGTCTATTTTCAATTAGTCCTTGAAATAGGATCTATCCTATTAGAAATTAGGAAAAAAATAAAAAAACGCAATTGTTATCTTTGGTAAACTTTGAAACACATAACAAACGTTTTGTTATATAAGGCATAATAAGTACATTAGTAACATTGATATTAGTAAGGGTCAATTATGTAGTTAAAATCAAAATTCCTACAAAATATTGTAGAAATTCATATAAATAATAATAAAACTAAAGCAAATACCAACAACAATAAGAAAAACAAAGAAAGAAGTAATTTATATTTCTTGATAATATTTGTATACGATCTAAATACCCTTTTATAGTGGTTGAAAATCAAACATAAAACATCTTATATTGATGAAGAATCAATACCAAAATGATTCCAAAAACATTGCCACGAAAAATCATAAATCCTTTTGTATTTTGAGCGAAAAATTTCATCATTAGGATTGATGATTCTTTTTGTCTTCCATATTAAGAAAATGATTGTTCTTTTATGAGTTAAACGACTTTTATTTCATCCTTGGAAATTTTCTAAAACTCCTAAAGATTTGAGAAGTCAAGTTGCTATGTGGAATGAGGTAAAAGACGACGTGCGTGAGATACACGCATGCAACTTTTAAAATGCTCTTTTCTTACTTTGGTGGTGTGGCACGTGTGGAACATGCCCCCCCCCCCCCCCCCCCCCCCTTACCCAATTCTCTTTCCTTTTGGACATTGTTGTGCTTTTTCACTTTTACTTTTTGTACAATGACGTGACATTTTGACATTCCCCTGCAAGCTAATGCATTGTTTCATATAGAGAGTTTGTTTTGAAGTAGTTAGAATCAAGTAAATGAAAGATCTTTTGTAAATATATCAACTATTTAATAAAAAAATGAAATGTAAAGAAAGTTGCTTTGTTTTGATTCTCTCATGAATAAAGTGAAAATCAATTTCAACATGTTTTGTTCTTGCATGGAAAACATGATTAGTTGTAAGTTATACTGTGAATAAATTATCACACCAAAGTGTTGGGGGATTAGATTATTATACATGAAGATCTTGTAATAGAACTTTTATCCAAACAAGTTCAAAGGATAACCCAGAAAAACACAAGGTTTTGATCAAAGATCAAGTTTATGTTGAGCATAAGGCCTCAAGTAAGGAAATACCAAGCAATCTAGAATCCTTAAATGAAAGATACTAGGTTTTTGATTAAATAGTTTTTCCCATAGGTTTTGTTGTGTACCACTAAGCTTGGTAAACAATTAATAATATGTGTTGCAATTTCAAAAACAAAATCCCAATATTGAAGTAGGATATTGGCATGATTTATTATTGATAATTTTGATTCAACAATATGCCTATGTTTTCTTTCAATTATCTTATTTTGATATAGAGCATAGGGACTTGATATGTGTTAAGAAATACCCTTATTAGACAAAAGGGTTTTAAATTCTTTATAAGTGAATTTTGTTGCTCCATCACATTAAGTGGTTTTGATTGTAGTTTAAAGTTGACTTTCAACAAATATTTGAAAATTCTTGAAGATTTTGAGAAATTCATCTCGAGTTTTCATGGAATAGAGCCATGTGAATTTAGAATAATCATCAATAAAACAAATATAATATTTATTCCCTTGAGAAGTTGCAATTGGCATAAGGCCCCATATATTAAAATGGATTAAGTCAAAAGGAGCATTGGAAATATTATGTGTATGTAAATGCAACTAAGTCAACTTTTATTAATGCTACAAGCAATACAAGATGATGAAAGATTTCTAGTAAATTGAATTTTATTTATTTTTAACAATCTTATTACATTTGCATAATTAAGATAGCCTAATTGACAATGCCAAGCCATTACATTTATGGTAGAAATATGAAAAGTCTTTAGTGATTGTTGAAAAGCACTCAAGTTGATGCATTAAAGGCCATTTTCAACTAGTCCTTGAAGTAGGATCCATCCTATTGTTAAACTCTGTATATGACAAAAATTGAGAAAAAAAATGAGAAAATGCAACTGTTATCTTTGGTAAACTTTGAAACACATAACAAACATTTTGTTATATGAGGCACATCAGGTATATCAAAAACATTAATATTAGTATAGGTCAGTAATGTACCTTTAAGGGTTAATGGAAATGTCATTCTATCCCCAACAATAACTGCTTGATTCCCATTATAATTGAGCAAGTAAGTCATATCATAATCATCAAGCAAGATATGATGTGTAGGGCCAAAATTAGGAAACCAATAAGTTTCAATGGAGGCTTGTTGAGTTTCTGATTAAGCCTTCTTAATAGTATTGGCCTAAATATTTTAGGGGCCTTGGAAGTTATTAGTTAGCCCAAAATTAGAAAAAACATACCTACAACAACATTGACGGGCAATGTGTCCTAGTTTGTGATATATTTGACAAAGAACATTGCATTGAGGTTTATTGTTATAATAAGGAACAAGGTTAGGGTATGGATTGTGTTAGAAATACAAACAAAACCACCAACCAAACCTACAAGCTTGCTAGACATGTTTGAATCAAAAATGAAAAATCAACAAAAGTTAAAATTCAAAACGTCGGCCATACTTGAAGCAAAAACAACAGTTATTGAAGTTAAAGCAAGCATGTATAACAAACACACCATTCAACCAAGGTAACCCACAAACAACATGAAGACGCATGCATGTACCTCACACATGTCACCTTTTCCCTCACAACCATGCAAGAACAAATCTTTGTCTCCTTCGTTTGACAATTATACAAAATGATTGAAGATAAAATAAGAGGCGTTTAAATTAGAAGAAAAAAATCTCTTTATTACAATGAAAAATAAAAAGAATCATCAACTCTATTGATGAAATTTTCCATTCAAAATCTAAAAGGTTTTAAGATTCTTCATGTCTTCAATTTTCATAATCAATTTTGTATTAATCATCATCATTAAAAGATGATTTATATTTTTTTCAACCATTATAAAAAGATAGTCGAAGTGTACTAAAGATTCATCCAAGAAATACAAATTGCTTTCTTTATATTTTTATTTTTATAAGAATTTCTACAATATATTGTAGAAACTCTTATTTTAACTTGGTATCAGTTTAGCCTTTTGGCAAAAGCTCTTTTTTCTTTTCCTTTTCCTTTTTTCAATCCATTTTGTTTTGTAGATGGCTTCCAATGTCAACCACGTTCATGTTGCTACTCATGCTCTTTCACTACCCAATCTACCTCTTGTTCCTGCCATTGGTATGCAACTCAAAGATCTTAATTTTCTTGTTTGGAAAGCTCAAATTAAGCTTTTCCTTTAAACAAATGGATTACTTGGTGTTGTTGATGACTCTTTTCCTTGTCTTGAAGAGTTTACTACCAAAACTAATGAACAAGGCAATATCACTCATGACTTAAATCTAGCTTATCAAGAATGGATAATTAAGGATCATACTACTTGTGGCTGGATTTTTTGCACTTGTAGTGACACTATTGTGACCACTGCTAAGCAATGCAAAACCTCTACAAAGTTATGCCTTATCATCTAAATTCATGACTTACAATTCTGCAGGAGTTTCTGCTTTTCACTTATATCTTCAAACAACAACCAAAGGGCATAAAATGATAACTAAGTTTTTCTAAGAAGTATATGGTATTGTTTATCAACTTTTCCTTGTAGGTGAAATTATTTTGGAAAATGAGTACTTAACTCATGTTTTACGAGGTCTTGGCACCCATTATACACTTTTTGCCCCTGTCATTGCTATTCATACACACTTTATTGCCCACACAAGAACAAATCTTCATCTCCTTCATTTGACAATTATACAAAATAATTGAAGGTAAAATAAAAGGCAGTTAAATTAGACAAAAATGATCTCTTTATTACAATGAAAAATATAAAAAATTATAAACTCTATTGATGAAATTTTCCACTTAAAATTTAAAAGGTCTTAGGGCTTTTCATGTCTTTGGTTTTCATAATCAATTTTGTATCGATTATCATCACTAAGAGATGATTTAAGTTTATTTTTTTACCATTATAAAAAGGTAGTCATAGTGTACTCAAGATTCATCCAAGAAATACAAATTACTTTCTTCATGTTGTTCTTTATATTTTTATAAGAATTTTTACAATATATTGTAGAAACTCTTATTTTAACTTATTGGAAGGATTATTAAAATGTCTTCCTAGATTTCTAGCATATTGAGAAAAATAATGATTAGTTGGAATGGTAGCAGGACTAGTGGCAAAGGCAGCTGCAATAGAGGAGCTTTATGTAGCCATTTCAATGTAAGCTTCCTGGGTAAGAAGTAACCCTCACAGATCTTTACACGGAAGAGAGGATGTTCATGTATGAACATCAACAACAATGGCAATAGGTGAATAGAGGGTGCCAAGACCTTGGAAAACATGAGTTAAATACTCATTTTTAGAGATAACTTCACCTACAAGGGAAAGTTGATCAACAATACTATTGACTTCCTAAAGAAATTCAATTATCATGCGATGTCCTTTAGTGGTTATTTGAAGACGTAAGTGAAGATAAGAAACTCATGCAGAATTATAAGCCATAAATTTAGATGATAAGGCCTACCATATCTAAGCTAAAGTTTTGTATTGTCAAGCAGTGGTCATAATAGTGTCATTACAAGTGCAAAAAATCCAACCACAAGTAGCATGATCCCTAATTAGCCAATCTTGATAAGCCAAATTTGAATCAGGAGTGGTATTGCCTTATTTATCAATTTTGGTAACAAACTTTTAAAACAAAGGAAAGAGCCATCAACAACATTAAGTAATCTATTTGCTTGAAGGAAAGGCTCAGTTCGAGCTTTCCAAACATGAAAATTAGGACCTTTAAGTTGCATACCAATGGTAGGAAAAGGACCAAGATTGGGCAATAGAAGAGCATGAGTAACAGCATGAACATGGGTGATGTTGGAAGCCATCTGTAAAAAAAAAAAAAAAGGATAAAAAAACAAATAAAAAAAAAGCTTTTGCCAAAAAGCTAAGTTGATACCAAGTTAAAATCAAAATTCCTACAAAATATTGTAAACTTCATATAAAAATAAAAATAAAAATAAAACTAAAGTGAATACCAGGAACAATAAGAAGAACAAAGATAGAAAGTAATTTATATTTCTTGATAATAATTGTATACAATCTTACTGCTTTTTTATAGTGGTTGGAAATTAAACATAAAACATCTTATATTGATGAAGAATCAATACCAAATTGATTCCAAAGATGTTGCTATGAAAAACCCTAAAACCTTTTGTATTTTAAGCAAAAAACTTTCATTAGGATTGATAATTCTTTTCATCTTCCATATTAACAAAATGACCGTTCTTTTATGAGTTAAATGCCTTTTATTTCATCCTTAGACATTTTGTAAAACTTTTAAAGATCTAAGAAGTTAGGTTGTTGTGTGGAATAGGGTAGAATATGACATGCAACTTTTAAATTACTCTTTTCTTGCTTTGGTGGTGTGGCGCATGTGGAACACGCGCTCGCCTTTTTCTAAATTCTCCTTCCTTTTAGATGTTACCATGCTTTTCCACTTTTACTTTTTGTACGGTGACGTGACATTTTAACACCTACTAACTCATCATTGAACTAATTGACTATATGACCCATACTCATAACTTGGGAAATGGCTATTACATCATATACTCATAGAAGGTCTTCTCAAAAGAAGATATGTACTGTGTTTGAAAACATTATACTATTATGAGAGACCCATCTCCCAAACTTGGTAGGATAAATGCCTTACCATCAAAATTTAAAAAACCTAGTCCTATGTATACAAGCTTTCCCCATCAAAAATCTACACTGTAAAATGGCAAATTGATCTAGTTAACGATAATAACATTGGGATTCCCTAAGAAAGATTATGTGACTCACTTGATGTGGAAGTTTTTCCTCTGCTAAGAAACATCTTTTTGGTATCAAAAGCTGACCTTATGTAATCATCTGTAAGTCTTTCAATTGCTTCCCTCAATTTTCTAGTAGTATAACTCAAAGGCTTGGACAAAAGGTCACCATAAGAACACAAAGACGTCTCGGTACTAAAAATTGCATTACTAAAGTATCCTTTAGGGAAAGGTGTTTTTAATCAATTTCTAATGTCAACTCTAAGGTAGAATCTTGTTGGCTGACATTTATCATTTATGCATGCCTTACATATGCACCTTCATATGTGGCCATCAATAACTTCATACCTACTATAAGGTCATATTGTCATTATACTTTGATTAAGCCTTTCATTAGCTTTCCTCTAAAGTTCCTTAACTTGCTCTTTGGTGACTTTCAGCATGGTAATACTAATTTTTTTTTTTATGAAAGGTCAAATTATATATCATCGGAAAAAAATTTACAAGATTGTTCAATTACAAAATATTATTATATAAGCTCAAACATTGCACTTAGCGAATTCCAAAGGTCTTGTAAAAATTTATTACAATTTGTAAGCTTAACTCCTCTAGTAGATGAAATCTTTCCTTTCACATCCTTTTTTATTTTAGCAATAATGGTTGAGTTATCTAAACTTGTATCGCTAAATCTTCTTCTATTCCTTTCTCTCCAAATGTGATACAATACGACCTTGAAAGATATACTAAGCAAAGTTACTGCAAAACTCTTTCTCTTGATAGTCTTGACCATCCAACATATTTCAGCTCTTCAATTTTCAATCCTTCAAGTTAATCCATTCATGCCTAACAAAGCCTTCCAGATGTAGTTTGTGAACTTGCATTTAAAAAATAAATGTTCTTGTAAAAGACAAACTATCCACAACAAATCGGTAATACTAATTCCTTTCTTTTGCTTTACTTTAGAGTCTAAGTAACCGATTAGAAATGGTAGCTTAGTGAACTCTAAATGATCAAAACATGGTGGCATAAGTGATTCTTGTGATCACAACATAGTTCAATCATGAAATGGCATCTCATCACTTCTGAATTCATCTCCCTAAGCCAACTTAGCCCATGAGTTGATGAAGGTAACTATAGCAAGGCCATTAGAAATTATATGAGAGGTGGTTATTACAACACTAAGGTCACCACAGCAAAAGTATCATCACTTAGCTTCAAGGCCCACTTTATTGGAGAGAAGCACATTTGTAAAAAGGCCTATAATGAGGTGAAAAGTAGAAAATAAGGAAAAGCACAAGGAAAGGGATCGGAAAAGTGAAAAACCCTAGTTTCTACAAATTGTCATTAATGGCATGACTAGGAGTAATGTTGTTAGTTTGTTAGTGTAATCCTTAGTTAGTGCAATGGTAGGTCTTGTAAAACTCTAGTATAATGTACGGTAGTGAATATACTCTTTCATTAATCAATGAAGCTTTGGTTCCTATAATGCTTATTATTTATGTGTGGAGAAGAAAGAGCTTTGATCATAACAAGTGGTATTCAGAGTAAGGTCTTAACATTTGTAACCACGAACAAGTCTATAGAATCTTGGATGGCTACCATAGAAGCCAAGATGGAGGAAATGAAAAAGACCTTTCTAAGCTTCATGGAGCAAACAATGAAGCATATGGGCTTGGATAAGGGGAAAAATTCTTAATCTCCACCAAAGGAACTTATACCACCACCTATGGGAAATTCTAACAAAGGAATGACTAGTGGCAACCCATTTGTGGAGGAGGTTGACCCTTCTCCCCACAACCTTGAGGTCGTATTGCCTTAATATCTCCTAGAGGACCCCGCACCATTGCCTATGAACGGTTCTAACTAAAGAGTTACCAATAAGGCCTCCAATGCACCTTGTGCATTCTAGCAGAGGATTTTAAACATGATGTGATTGCTCAATTTTTAAACAAAGAATGGGTGAAAGAATTGGAGCAACTTTTTTCATTGAAATAAATGCCAACCACACTAAAGCTTGTGAAAACATTTGAAAAACTAAAGCTGTGTATAACCATACAAAATCCTAGATTGATTAAGGCTATTTTTATAGCCTTTTTTTTACATACCTTTAAGGAAGAGATTAAACTGATGATTTGGATTGGCAATCCCTCTACATTAGATAAGACTATTAGGCTTGCTTTTGTAGGCGAAGACTAGGCAATATAATTTAAACCAAAAAAGGACCAAAAGCTCGATCAATCAACTTCCCTAGACTCATCACTCCTCAAAAATTGGACATTCTTATACGACATATAAGTCCAAGTCAAATGTAAGAAAGATAAGATAAAGGACTATGCTACAATTGTGATGAAAGGTGGGTTAAAGAATACAAATGTTAAAAGTAACAAATTTTTATGTTACAAGGCAAAGAGGAGGGAGTTAAGACAAACAGAGCATAGGAAGGAGTTTATGGAAGCACTAGGGTACTTCCACCAATAATTTATGACTTTTTAATTACTCTTGACAGCAAGGGTTTGGTGAAAAAGTGGGGATTGTCATGGCTTGGGTTCAAAGCCCACTTTCCAATTTATTGATGAATATATTCAATATCCTCCCATGTTGGATTACACTCCAAGGATTCTGACCATTGAATTAAGAGATCTACTTTAGCTTCATCTCCCTTCCTCGCCATACGTCGATCCAATACTTTAGGTGGCTTCATAAGTAATATGCCCTCCCCATTAATCATAGGTACTCTAGGATACATCTTGCAATGTTTACCAATAGCTTTTTTCAATTAGGACACATGGAAGATGGGATGAATGATGGCATCTAGTGGTAAAGCTAACTTGTACACTACCTTCCCAACTTGTTGGGTAATCACAAAAGTTCTATAATAGCATAGAGATAGCTTATAATCCCACCTCTATGATAAAGAGTACTAATGATAAGGTTGAATCTTTAAATACATCGAATTTTCCATTGCAAACTCATGCTTTTTCCTCTTCTTGTTCATATAAAGTGCCATGCAATTTTAACTTGCCTAAAGATGAAAGCAAATCAATTACAGCCGTTGTCCACGCTCTTGGAGGAAATCCCTCATGACTTTATCTATAATGGTACCATAGTTAATGTAAGGTGGTTGTCTTAGTTTGTAGCCATACAAGGCTTCAAAAAATGTCATGTTGAAGGAATGATAGTTGGTATTATACCACCATTCAGCCAATGGAAGCCAAGAATATCATTGCTTAGGCCTCTCACCATTAGAACATCTCAGATATTGTTCCAAACATTGGTTTACTCTTTTTGTTTACTCACTTGTCTAAAGGTGATAAGATGTACTACAATGGAGCTTCATACTTAAAATCCTAAATAATTCCTCTCAAAATTTACTAAAAATAGGGCATCTCTATTACTTACAACGACCATAGGAAGATCATGCAACTTTGCGACTCCCTCTATAAAGGTGGTAGCTACCTACAACGCAAAGAAGGGGTGACTCAACCCCATAAAATGAGCATACTTTGTGAAACAATCCACTACCACCAAAATGGTATCTCTACCTTCACTTTTGGGTAAACTTTTAATGAAATCCATACTAATCTCTTGCTATGTTTGCTCGGGAAGAGGTAAAGGTTGTAATAGGCCTAGATATGGTACTTTTTCCAACTTATACCTTTGACAAATGTCGCACTGAGATACACAAGCAATAACCGTATGTTTCATAGTTAGCCAATGAAAGTGTTACTGAATTCTCTTAAGTGTCCTTACAATACTAGAATGACTGTTTACCCCAAAATCATGTAAATGCTTAACAATAGTCTCACACAATGTCCCATGTTGTCCCACCATTATCCGGCCATGATACATCAATACTCCATTGCTTAAATTATACCCTAGATGACTATTAGGATTTATTACTAGACCTTCTAAAATGGGTGTCAACTTTTCATCACCCTCATAACTCTATACCATTTCTTGCACCCAAAATGGCAAAATGGCAAAAGTAGTTTACAATTAAAGTGGTTCCTTCTTAAAAGGAATTCTAAAGAGTGCATCTGCAGCCCGATTCTCATGACCCTTACAGTACTAAATCTCATAATCAAATATTAACAATTTAGCAAACCATTTTTATTGTGCTGATATGGAAACTCTCTGTTCCAACAAATGCTTCAAACTAGAATGGTCAGTTCTGATTATAAAGTGATTATCAAGTAAGTAAGATCTTCATCTCTAAACTGTCATTACAATAGCCAATAACTTTTTCTCATATGTAGAAAGTCCTAAATGTTTTTGTGATAAAGCCTTGCTCAAGTAAGCAATGGGGCAACCATCCTACATCAAAACCACTCATATACCTCCATAGCTCGCATCAATTTCCACTATAAATGGCTTCTTAAAGTCGGGTAGGGCCAATATTAGTGTGGAGCTTATTGTTTTCTTAAGCTTTTTAAATGTCTTTTGGGCTTCCTCATCCCATTTAAAACTATTCTTCTATAACAAAAAATTCAACAATCAAGTAACTTGTCCATAAGTTTTCACAAACCTTTGATAATAACTAGCTAAGCTAAGAAACCCTCATAACTCCTTAACCAATATGGGTCGTGGCTAATGCAACATACTCGCGATCTTGCAAGGATCAGCCTCAATCCCTTTTTCTAAATTGACATAGCCCAAATAATCTATATGATGCTAAGCAAAAGAGCACTTACTTCTCTTAATAAACAACTTATGTTCCTATAACCTACGAAGAACCAAACAGAGGTGATGGCAATGACTCTGTAAATCTACATTGTAAACCAAAATATTGTCAAAGAATATCATAACAAATTTTTGCAAGTATGGCTTGAAAGTTGAGTTCATGAAAGCCTAAAAAATAGTTGAGGCATTGCTTAGTCCAAAAGG
Organism: Casuarina equisetifolia; assembly: GCA_028551475.1. Taxonomy (NCBI): domain Eukaryota; kingdom Viridiplantae; phylum Streptophyta; class Magnoliopsida; order Fagales; family Casuarinaceae; genus Casuarina; species Casuarina equisetifolia. The sequence continues at coordinate 17,776,027 of CM052361.1, read as the reverse complement.
CATGACCAGGAATTCATAACGTCCTTGATGAGTTCTAAAAGTTATCTTGTAAGCATCTTTAGGATGCATCTTTACCTAATGATACCCAAATCTTAAGTTTAGTTTAGAAAACCATGAAGCCCTATGTAACTCATTTAACAGCTCATCAATAACCAAAACGGAAAACTTATATTTAATGGTAAAATTGTTCAAGACCTAATAATCAACACAGAAATACCATATCTCATCACTTTTCCTTACTAGCAAGACTAGGAAAGCAAATGGATTAGTTTATGGTTGATGATCCTTATTGCCAATATCTCTTCCACATTCTCTCAATTTCCCCTTTTTGGACAAACAAATATCTATAAGGCCTAAGTTAGTCGGTTCACTTCCTAGTTAAAAAGGAATATAATGATCAAACTCTTATAGAGGGGGAAATTGTGAAGGGATCTCAAAAACATCCAAGAACTCTACCAAAAGAATAGTTATCTCTAGGGACATTGCATTTATCTAAGGCATTATAACACTCGACTACAATTACTCTAATTCCCACTCACAAGGGTTGGTAATACTTATAACTAATAAGGAGCCTTCCACTCTCTCTAATCATTGAAGGTGAATTGGTTTCCCCTCTACATGCACAAATAGTACATTTCCCTCAATATCCATGATAACTCTATTTTTATAAAGTTATTTTAATTATTTTAGAATATAAATAATACAAGTTTTACAAGATAATATTCAAGTTTTTATATATTTATGTAACTTTGTGTTATTTATGTAGCAAACTCCAAAAGAGTGCAAAGAAGAAGAAAATGAAAGAAAAAGAAGTCAAAAGAAGAAAAGAAGAGGCAACGTGTAAAGTAGTAAAAAAGGGAGCAAAAGGACAAAAAGGACAAGAAAGGAAATAAAGGAAAATGGGCAAAAAAATGAATTACTAAGGGAGAATCTTAGGGCATGCATCCCAAGATAGCATGAAAGGGCAAAGGAACATGAATTGTGAAGAGGGAGAAGGCGCCACACAAGAGAAGGAGAGAGAGAAAAGAAAAAGAAGCTATGTGTTGCCGCCGAAACCAACCAAGGGTGAGAGAAAAAGTGAGAGAAGAAAGAGAAAACCAAGGAAGAAAAAGAGAAATAAAGGCACGAAAGCTTCCCTCTACTTCTTATAATTCTTAAATTGTAGGAATTCTGTAAAGAATTCTTAAAGAGAAGATAGTGTGGTGAAAACTTTCCTATTTTTTTATTTAAAATGTTTTGCTTAATTTCTACTATTACTTTAGTTTGTTATTTCATTATGTTCTAAACTTCTTTTGTTAGAGCAAAGACATAGCCTAACTATGATGATGTGAATTTTATAAGTTTTTATGTTTTGTAAGATATTTTATTTATGTGAGTTATATATTATTATGCTTAATGCTTTTAAGTAATTGGCCACCACTTAAATGATTTGATGTGCATGTTAGAGACTAAAAGGTAATAATATGCAATTGATTTTTATAATATATAACCATGAATTAAATGTGGATAGACATATATTATGTTATTTGTATGACTTTAGGTGATAAGATGATCGAAAGATTTATTCTAAACCAAGAATATTCATAGATCCTAATGCATTTAGTTTGTTTCAATTCACATATAGAAATATAGTGAATTAATGAACTAAATAGGTTTACTATACCTAGACATAGGATAGTAAATAAATTAAGAAGTTCCGCCATCACATAGGTAATACCATTCTTGCAAGCATAAAATATGAAAATTCATATCTAGTAATTATGATAAAATCAGAAGCTTTAACATGTTTCTTATCTTGATTTTTCTTACTTGGATTCAATTTTAACTAGTCTTGAGTTTTTGTTTTAAAAGTTTTAAATTTTAATTCATCATCAACAATATTTTGATTTGCTAGATAAATTTTAGGATTAATTCATCATTAGTACTTAATTAGTTTAGTATTCACCAATCTTCATGGGACGATACTTTTCTTATCATTATATTACTTGTTCAACATGTTCACTTGCATCTAAATTTCACCAAACAATCCAGCTAGATAGAATCAATGGATCTTATCCACTATATGCCCAATACCATATCACATCCCTCTAACAACAATAATCAAACATTTGTTTTAAACTTATGCCCTTAAATGCTCCACAAAAATTTATAACATGGTTGATGACCCATTAATTGAGATCCATCGGCCACTTTAACTGTAAATGGAGTAACATTCTTTATCACATAGCCAATCCTCTTAGCAACTTAGGAATTCATAAAATTATGTGTGGTCCTTATGTCGAATAAGATAACAATCACAATCTTAAAACTGATAATCTCCATTTTGAAAGAAGCTAGGGAGCCTCAACCCAAGATCATAAATGCAAAAAGTGCTCATTCTACCTTTTCACTTTGAACAAGCTCTATATGTTCATAACTTAACTCTAGAACCACCTCCACAACATCCTTCACCCAATATAATTGCTTAATCTTATAGCAATGACCAGAAATCCACTTTTCATCACAATAATAACATAATCCTTTATCCTTTTTTTCTTGCATATATGCATCAAAAGTACATTTAACCGGCCAATGAGAAGAACTTTGGGCAGAAAGGGTAGTAGCTAGAACTCTTAGACCCATATCAGCCTTAGGTAAATGAGATCTAACCATGACTTTTGTACCTTGTTATCTATGGAAACCCTTCACTTTACTAGCCTGGATCTCCAACTACTACTCTTAGGCCAAGGTTAGTTAATATGCCTCATCTAAATCCACTGAACATAAAAGAATTAACTGAGATAGCAAGTCTAGTTTTAAACCCTTCATGAAATACCCCACAAAGAAATTTTTTGATATCCTCAAGTTCTAAAAACTAATGATGGATTTCAACTCTTCAAACTTTTCAATATATTATGTTGCTATTCCTAATTATTTCACATGATAAAAGTTTGCAATAGCAATTTCACTTTCATTAATCGCAAAATGCCAACAAATATCCATTTGAAATTAGTCCCAACTCAATTTTCCATGGGCTCTCCAATAATAATAATACCAAATTGATCATCCACATCCTTAAATTGAAAAAAAAAGGTATCGTATTTATCTAGCCATTCACAGGGATTTTAACCATTAAAATTAGGAAAGTCAACTCTATGGAATCAACAATGGTAAGAATGTACCTATAACCCCCATTACTATCTCTACAGGCACTTTCACAATTATGGTGTGCTCCAAAACAACCTCCGTGAAGATTTGCACTGGAATTTTTCCTTCCCAACAACAGTTGTAGCTATAGCCGACACCTCATCCAATAGAAAAATTGTCATAGCCTTCAAAATGACACCACTAGTCGCATCCTGTGATCAGATTAGCCAAAAAAACTCTGTCAGTAACCAAATCTACGTCACCAATCTGGGTCTCAATCAACCATTTGGCCATGCTAGTCAATAGTTCTCAACCAAGAAAGGAAGCTTGTAGACCAAAGATAGTTCGGTGATAACCTCTATGATAGCCACACTACCTATGGACGCCCTTTTTTGGTTGGTTATTTTTTGATTACCCACAGTCAAGTCTAATGAGATAGTGTGGCTCGCAAGGATAGCCATATCATCCTCTTTTTCGATTGTAATGTCCTCTAAAGTGACTAGACCTTCCAGTTCAAGTGCAACAAGCTAAACCTTGGTAGAAACAAATGAGTCAGCACTCTGGTGCACCATGATTTAAGTGGCCACCATCTCTAAAACACCAATTATGTGGTCCACTTTGTCCTCAACGGTATTCAAATACCCCTCTAAATAGATTTCACAAGAGGACTAAGAAACCTTCAAGGCTTACAAAGTCATTGTGGTTTCACAAATATGGCCCTTAAATTTGTTCTCCAAGGCTTGCAACCATGCTTCTAAGTTTGCCAGAACTTGATTCCAAGTAGTAACGGTGATTTCTCACCCCCCACAATGGCAAATTAGCACTATATTACCACTTGTAATGATATTCAATCATAGAGAAAATAGTAATAGTTTTATTGCAAGTTCTCCCAACTCACAACATATACAAGCTTCCTAGTAACAAATCCAAACATTCCAATGCAGATAGATCACAAAGCTTACCTAAATAGTTAGATCCAACAGCATTCCAACCTCTCAAAGGTGGATGGTGTAATGACAAAGCAAGCTAAATGATGATGCCTCTTTCCTAAGCTTTCCTTCTCTTTTATCCCTTTTAGACCCTTTTTTCCCTCAAGCTATAACACATCACATAAATTAGGATTTGAATTACCTAATTGCCCTCCCTACTAACTTTTATCTCATTACAATCAATAACCAACTAGGTGGCTTCTTGTGTTTTGATTTATGAACAAGGAAATACAAACACCTAGTGTACACGAGGGTGTGCTTAGTATTGGATATGTCAAAAATGTTGCCATAAAACTTTTAGGTTATGCCAAGTTCTCACAAACCTTAACTCTAGACCATTAAGTACAAGTTAAGGATTGGCTTCTGCTTACATTATCATCTCCAAGGTCATGACAAGCAACAATGTTGCAAGCTTTAAGACACACATTAGGTGTTCGACAAAATGTAGTCAAGACGGCTGTAAATGTGGACATGACCAACAGGGCCTCAAACATGTACATTGTGCTCATAAAGGAAAACTTGAACATGCAAGATGTGCAAGGTAAGCATAACAATGGGCATGAGGATTCACACAACGCATGTAGCACAACGGATCAACAAGGCATGCATAGCAATGTGCCTATAGGAACGAACAAGGCACATGACACATTGCCTTAGGCGTGCATGAGGCATGTAGCACTACACAACATGATGCGTGCAAGAACGCACCATTAAGCCAGCATGGTGCATGCAATGATGTAAGCGTAGGGAATCTAGCCCAATAAGGGTGCATGGAAGGTATTCGACAATATCTCCTAAAGACAACCCCAATGACAAAACCCAACAATACAAGCCCTTCTAAATCAAGGAACATAGTAAACATGGAAGGATTTTCCTTAGAAGGTACCCAAGACAACATATGGATGGAAGATGCTTGACAAAATGTCATAAATAAGCAACCTCCTAAGGACACACAAGAAATTCAACTAAAGGGTATTAATCCTTTCCCCATTGTGCCATGTGATATGGCAAATTGGGGAAATGGCAAGTAGCAAGCAATAAAGGTAGACAAGGGGATGACAAACCACTTTGGAGTACTATCAAATGAGGATTTTGGAGAAATAGCAAAAAGTATAGTTCAAGAGAGTTTGCAAAGGCAAAATGAATTGGATGACAAAGGATACTGGTGACAAAGGATAGCAATAAGGTACACTTCACCCACACCAACATACTCAAGAATACCAAGACTTTTGCATTGATTGGTGAAAAACCTTCCACTTTAAATGTCTAGTATTATTGTATGGAACATTAAAGGATTGAGTTCTTTGGAAAAAAATGGAATTTCTTAAATAAGAATCCAAGAAAAAAAAAACACGTTTAATTGCTCTTTTAGAGCCAAAACACACAAGAGAACATCTAGCTTTAGCGGCCAAAAATGGGGTTTTTCCAATGTGCTACACTATAATCTTGTCAATAATCATATATGGTTGACGTGGAAAGATGAAGTGAAGGTGTAATTGATAAATTGTTCATATGAAAGTACAACAACAAATGTGCAAATGGATAGGAAGTAGTTTATAATGTCCATGGTATATGCAAATTTAGATCTCTCAAAAGAAGCTTTGCAATCTCAAATTGCCAACTAATACAAGTCGTCTTCTCATCAACATCATTATTATTTTCATCCTAGTTACTCATTAATAATCACTACAATTAACCATGACAATAATGGTTAAAATATTATGAAAGAACATAAAAGAAAAAGTTGTTACAACTAAGAATGAAAGTAATAATTTTACTCTCAATAATAAAGAATAAAGTGCAAAAAGAAAGCCTTAATTTTGTGATGGTCTCCATCATTTATCAAAAATGGTAACTAAGTTACCGAGTTTTTAAACACTTGGCACTAGAGAAGTCAAATATCACATATAATCTCTTTCTTTGTGAAATTACAAGAAGTTTCTAGTGTAATTGTAAAAAGTAAATATATAGAGATTACTTCTCATTGGTCACAAATACAAGTATCTTATCTCTAATTTGTATATTTTAGGACCAACAACCTTCATTTCCCGTTGATGTGAATTGAGCATATATAGAGAGCACATATGCAGCATGGAAGCTACTTAGGCCTCGGCCCATTTTAGAACAAATTGTATCTAGCCCCGTAGCGAACTCGTGGGCTTCTTACTTTCCTTGCTAAGATATGGGGTTTGGTCTTGTCATTTTGTAAGTAAATTTTGTTTTAAACGCATAAATATGAGAATAAATATTCTTGCTGTGAATGATCTGATTAAGTGTTAATTGGGTATCCTTTTTACATGAGATTATAAAATCAAATTTTAGCACACAAAAGGAGCAAGATTTCTCAATAAAAAATCTTTAACTGAAGCTTTTGCTTACTATATTGGGATGAATTGGGTTGAATTTCTTTAACTAAAGTCTTTGCTTACTATATTTTTCCAACTAATTTTAATCTTAGAGGCAATAACTAAATGCAGTTAACTTTGCATAAATCAAAATCAAATATACAGTTGATGTTGAGTGATAGAGATAAGAAAAATAATTAAGTACAAAACAAATTACATAGTTCAATACAAATCACTTAGTACCTACATTACTTACAGCAACCATCTAATTAGGCAGTCCCTTCACTAACATAAGAGGGGTTCATTCTCAACTTACTCAACTTACACGATGCCAATTGACGTGGCAACGCGTGTAGTTCCAGACGTAATGGAGTGCATGAGATTCATGCTCGCTAACAAGGCCCAAGCCTTCAATTTTTCTTTTTAGATTCTTAATCAAATGAACATTGTAATATTCGAATAAACCTTTTCAATAATTTATTATACGATAACGTTAAAAGGTTTCGATCTAAAAAAATTAGTGAACTATACTTGAAATTTATAACGTAAATCTTATGAGTCTAGAACAAAGTCTGCCTGTGTTACCTAATATTGTGGAGATCTTTATCTTTTTTTTTTTTGAATCATGAATAAATAATTAAAAAGATTGAAATGTATCTGAGGCTACAAAGTTTTAAAAGCTTGTGATCAGGATTTGACATAAATTTGATGGGATTTATAGCTTTCAACCGAGGGAAGGGCCAAACTCCCTTACTCCGGCAATGATGAAGGAGAAGGGCGGGGAAGAATACTTTTCCAGCCTCATCCTCGAGCAGTGAATATGGTAGCAGAAAAGTATCAATGACCTCCGTTGAAAGTAATGCAGCAATAATTAGTCTGCTCAATGCGCATGACTCTACAAATAATAAGACATAACACTCCGTTGACGAATCTTTATTACTATTGCTAGTTTAGTTTGGGCAAACCAACCACCTGAAAATCTTTATCACACCCAAACTTGCCCGAGAAGCAATTTCAGCGACAATGGTGTACTTGATGCCCAGCTTCGTAAGAGCTCCTCAATTAAATCTTACATATTTCATAATTCTTTTTTCTCCTAAGAAGTTAGACTAGTGCAGACCCTTGCAGCTTTATATACTTTTCCTGGTCTACAATAATAGCCCTTGCTTGGAGCACAGTGACTGTCTTGCATGCATACACACAAACCTTCCAGTGCACAGCCCTCCTTATCTATAGTAACCCCATCTTTTAACCCAAGAACTTGGTCTGTCCACACGCTAGAAAATAGTCCTAATGGATCGTAAGCCCCCTTAACCATCAAGAATTTGTTGGCGTATTTGTACTTTTTTCTTACTCCAATGAACGCTAGATTCCGATTCTTCCCCCAGTGAGGCAGTGCCCCGTACTTGAAGAGGGCGATCTGCTCTACTTCTTCTAGTATGTCTTCGTAAAGCCTAGGAGTCATGGGGTCTTCGCTCCGGTAGTAAGTGATGTCAAATTCCACTGCATCTTCTTGCTTGCCCAGAAAAGCACTCGATTCCTTACCATAACGTATAAGGATACCATTGTATAGCTCAACCCCGCACATTGCTTTTGGCTCCAATGCAATTAGCTTTTGGACATCTTGGATGAAGTTCTTAGCCACGGACAAGCCAACACTAAATGCTGTTTGGTGAAAAAACTCACCCTTGACTCTAGGGTCCCAACCACACGCTGTGGTCACTGCATCTTCAAGACTATCCAGGCAGGTTCCGGATGATTGTAGGCGGTTGTGATATCCAATTACAGGATAGCCCGTAAAGAGAACACCTAGTAGTCCAGAATCAGAATACATCACTGTTTGAAACTAGTGAATTATCAACAATAGAAATGACATGGTTTATCATTAGTATGTTTTTTCTTTTTTCTTTTTCTTTTTTATTGTTTAGCATTTTTAAATACCTTGAGTATCTTCTGAAAATGATATTTAGCTCAGATTTGGGAAACATCGTAGTATTTATTGGAGGAATAATGTAGCTATACCGTTGTTAGTTAAACCATACGCAGTTGTCTGGAGTGCAGATAACACTGTCTTAGAGCTGACGCACTTGCTCTCAGCATCCCTGGTGGATTCTTGGAGCTCCTCTATTTAAGCATGAACAAAACACGATACTGTCAAAAACATTACATTCTGAGTAGCGATAATCTCATGGAAGTTCTTAAGTGGGTGAGTTATGTGACCTGCGCTTCTGATAGTAGCTAGTTCTTGAGAAGGCATAGAACGAAATCCCGTAAAATCATATAGACCGTTTCCGGGAGTGTTTGCGGAGACACGATCATCGATTCGGTAGACTGCCTGGCGTTGACTAGGATACCAAGTTATATCCGCAAACTCGTGTAGGTTGCCGAAACTTGCAGCTTGATCTCCCAAGTCTGAATCATCCTTAGTCAAATAGGTGATGGATCTCTTGAAGAGGGGTTGGAGCTGTAGAGTAACCTGCAAAGTCAGAAGCTTTAATTTTTTGCCGTTCACTTGCGCATGTTGACACGTTCTCTCTCTTCCAGCTTCTTTCTTTCCTCTCATGTTTTGGATTCTTCAAATTCTTACTTCCATTTATTTTCTATAGTAATACGTACAGCCAGTCACTTTAAAATTAGCCATACATCTTAAAGAAACGAGGGGAATTCAACGAAGATTTGGTTGATTCGTTCCTCAAATTCTAGGAAAAAATGGGAAAGGTAAACTAACACAGATATATTCTTATCCTTTTCAAGGATACTTCCATTCCTACTTCCTCTTTGTGATGTCTAAAGTTTTGTTCTACTTGTATCTTCAAGTTTTGGGAATACTTTCAAATCTACTTCAGAGACAAATATGGGCTAAAAGAAAGGCTCAATGTGGATGAATTGGGCTTGGGCATCTATCCTGGAACTTGAACTTTTCTATAAAATTTTCATTTCATCTTGTTACATCTTTACTTTTACAGAAAAAAAAAAAAAAAAGACCTATTTCCACAACAGAAGGGATGATGTAAGGCACTGGAATCGTTTATGCAGTTCTGTGTCAAACTTGAAATGCCTAAAACTAGATTGCTTCATCGCAAGACTATCTTTAATCAAGTCCCAGGAGAAAAAGTTTGCGAAACAAGATCCATCAAACATTTCTCCAACTTTTCCCGACGGGTTCCGATCAAAATTTGTAGACGAAAAGAATTACCATACCTTTGCATCAAGCGTGATGCTCGAGTCTGGCAAACTCGGCAAGAGAGTAGAATCATACCTGTGAAATAACTCCAAGAACTCCAAGTGAAATTTTAGCCGCGTGAAAAGCTTCGTCGCCATCCTTGAGACTCCGAGTTTTCACGTACCCATCTTCAGGCCCTCCTGGGCTAACGACCCTAAGTTCCACAACATAATCATGGACCGCGCTCCCTTTGCCCCACAATGTGCTACCATGTGCACCGGTTCCCAGTAGACCGCCAATTGTCAAGCCCCACCAGTATGGGGTGTAAGGCAAGGCCAGCCCTGCCTTGGCGGCTTCATTGATTAGCTGCCTCAGTGTAACACCACTCTCGACAGTTATCGTCATAGCTTCGACATCAATTTTCAAGCTACGGTTGAGATATTTTGTGCTTATTAGCAGCCCATCTTGGCCATCAGGACAAACTAGCTTGGGAATGCTGTGTGAAAAACGTGTTACTACCTTCATTTTCCTTCTGAGCCTGGTTGCTGCTGCTACCACGGAAATGAGTTCTTTCTCGGTGGAAGGGTATGCCACCTCAGCTGCTCCACACAGGCTCCGATCGGGGAAGTTGCCATTGGAGTTTGTGATCTTACAATTCGTATTCTTTGAGGAACATTTGATGGGATCCTCCGGGGGACTACAACTCACAATAAGGATTAACAGAAACAGACGGCCAGATAGGAGAACAATTGGTTTTAAGCCTAAGAATCCCATGGATAAAAGTTCTTCGGGTGCTTCTCGTCGTAATTTTAGCTTGCATGTGTACTTTGAGTTGGTTGCTACACATAGAAATAGATGGTGTGGCTTCAGGGAAATATTAACGATGGTGCCTTTTAGATATATTAATGATGTTGCGGCTTTAGGGATATACCAACGATGTTTGAGTAGCGTAGCGCCGACGTGCAGGCGCCGTTCACACTCACGTGGCACCTGAAGAAAATAGCTGTCCGGAAGGGACAAGAGAATCGGTAGATGCGGAGGCCATCCTTGACTTTTCCTTGCTGTGCTGACGTAGATGGAAACTAACAAATGATCGAAACTGCGTGGGCGGCACCCCCGGAAAAAGGTGATTTCCTAAAACTCATCATAATAAGCCGATCTGCTGTTAGAATTATCAGCCTTTTCATACATGAATCTTCAAGAATGATTTCCCAAGTAAGTTGACGCACAAGCTCGGAACGAAGATCTTCAGGCTCAGAATCTAAATCTCTTGGTTCACACAACCAGCTTGCAAACGTGCAAGAATGATTGCTTGGGGTCCCACCTTCCCAAGATGCGATGAACTTGGTTCAAGGAGCAACAAGTGTCATGTAATCCAGCAGAAAAAAGCGCCGGAAAGTTTCAGATTTCCAGCCTTTGGCATGAAGATCCCAAACCAAACACCGAAGGAAGGAGGAGGATGAATCCATAATGGTTGGCCCAAGTGAAAGTTGTACTCCCAATCGTTGCAACGCAGATCCCAAACCGAATACCAAACCAAAAAGGAGCAGGTTTGGATGATGAATCATTCGGATCAACTCATCATGGCGGGTGAAGAGGATAAGAAGCGGTCCCATGTATCTGCACGTTACCTTCACGGCCCTTTGCTTATGCAAATTTATCTTACCTACGGATTGTTTTGTTTCACTTCTAGCTTTAATTACATTGTAAGTCGTACAGTTTCTTGTGTATAAATAATGGTCGTGTAGGATGTTTTGAGACGTGAAAAACACCCTCAATTTTGTCAACCTAGAGATATTATTTGCTAGTGTAATAACAGGGCCGATGGCCCTACGAATATGATGTTCAAATTGCTCGTTTGTTTCACAACTTTCTGGTTTGATGCCTAGTTCTTGTTTCTGGTTTGATGCCTATTTTGTTGTTGTTTTATCTTCTTTCTTTTTTGGTTGTGATATTTCACTTTTTATGTCAGTTTTATCTCCTTTTATCTTCCTTATTCAGTTTAAAATCAAAAGGTTATGCATTGCCATGTTCAATGAGCTCATCCAACTCTAATTTTCAATTAATAATTGGGTATAAGAAAAAGATTATGCATTTGTTGCACCCAATGAATCTATCTAGTTTAAGAAAATCCGCATCATTTGATGCGTCAGAACTCAATCAGTGTCACGTGACAGACAGCTTAGTGCTTTTAAATAAAACACGCAAAGTGCCACGCGCAACGCGCTCAGTGCCCACGTGCCACAGCTGCGCAGAGCGCACATGCCTCCTGCAGAACACAGCTCCCGACTGCAGCTTCTTCCCCGGCGGAACTTTCCGCTTGGGATGACCGATAAGAAAATAAAGCCAACCGTGAATGAAGGCTGGCCAGCAACACTGGTCGCCTGCAAAGATCTATTGCCCAACATGATCTGAGGGACAGCTGGAGTTATTTCCAGCCGAGAATCATGGATTCGTTACAGCGGCAACGTCTGCGGATGATTCCCGCAATGACTCTCCAGCCAAGATTAATGGGCAGCCTACAATGTTCCACTATCCCTCTCAGCGTCAACTCAATACATAAGGCAATCAATTTATTGTCTGGCAGCTTTCCCACGACACAAAATGAAGGGAGTGCAGACTCGAAATCAACAAACGGCCTTCTAATCAATTCTGGCGAACAGCTACTCTAACCATTACTTGAGTAAAAAAAAATTAAGGTTTAATTTAAAAGATAATTGAAATATTAGTGAGTCTTTATTTAAAAAAAATTAACTTAAAAATCTTCTATTTTAATATAGGACTTTTATGTTACAAATACTTGAGTATTATTAGGCTTAAGACAATAGAGATTGAGCACATTCAACCTTAGATATAAAGTTGTAAAGTTCAATCCAAAATTGGATCAAAGAAAAAAAAAAATTTTAAATTTTACTTTAAATATCTTATTTTCATACATATACATCCTGTACATTTATTGCAATATTCTTTCACCTATGTAGGACTGAAACCAACTAAACAGATCATCAACCGAAGTACAAAATTTCTCTCCAAAAGCAATCTCTCTTTGCTTCAGGCAAAGTCCTCTTCTCTCTGAAATTTCCTCTTACTAGCTTCCTCACCAACCCCGACCTCTGCAACATCTCCTCCCTTCACAACCCAGAACACCCAAAATACAAGCTCCATTGCTGCATCTCGTCTCATGTTTAATCTACTTCCATGGGAATGAAACTCAACGGCAGTAATTTTCCCGTGTGGAAAGCATGTCTCGTTCCCTACCCAACAACAAGCCAGCTCATGTCAGTAGTTGATGGGTCTTACCGATCAATGGAATAAAACAAGTTCGACAAAAGACATACAACTCAATAAGTAAAAAGAATAGTGTTGATAATGAAGCAAAAAAAAAGTCATTGAAGAGATGTCTACCTTGTTAGGAATATTCACACAATTTCTCAATCGAGGATAAGCACAAACATGCACTCATACTAACACTACAAATTTTAAGGAAATTTGAATCAATAATATTTAATATCCCCCATCATCTCTCTACCAGTATTTTAACTATTATAACTTCAATCTTTTAAATGAAGAAGACTAAGAAATTCTCACAACTTTAATTTTGTAATACTCTTCAAATAACTCAATATCTAGTTATTAGTATTACACAAGCTCTTAGTTCTATCACACACGATACACAACTCAAACTTTAAAGAATTGGTTTCCCAACCTATGTGAGATTTCGTCTATGTAGTTTTTATTTATAAGGCTACAATTCTTCTATCTTTCCTTGCCTAACCTATTTAGGACTCCTTTGAGATTTTAAAGTCCTCAACAATTCCTCCCTTGACAAAAAAAACTTAAACAAATTTACTTCAAAAAACTTAAATTCCTATTAACCTCTTTGTTGCCTTGTCTTTATTTTTTTTCTTAGCAACTTGACCATTTAAAAAATAGATGTTCTTGCCCTAAAAAATTACTTTTCCTTACTTGAATATCATGAGTCAATCACCTTTTTTGTGTATGAATACCCACTTACAAGTAACTCTCCTAAGGTTATAAGGTTGTAGCCACCAAATGGAACATCCTTTACATTTTATAAACTCTTGACATTATCATTATAAAGCTTGAAATTGATAGTCCATATAGCTTCAACCTTTATGTTCTCTTTGTTTTCTATAGTAATGCTACCAAGAACTCATCCTTTCTTCAAGATATCAAAACAAACTTCTTGTTCCATACATTAAAATTTACCCTAAATTCCAACAACTACAAGTTACTCCGTACGTGTGATCTCCCATCTGTCAAAAACAGTGGAAGAATCTCAACACATCTATATGTGTGAATTCTCATCTTTTTCCTTCTTAAAATTTGCAAAATCCTCTAAGATTTGTCTTTAATTGTCATTTATATGGAACTTATTTTTATAATAATAGCATTCTTTATCTTTATGATGATATCTCTACCTTAACTTAGATTTATCTCTCAATAAGTACTTTATATAACTAATAATGATGCCTCACAATCTTGATTCATTTCTCCCATTAATCTCTCATTGTTATGTAATAACTTAGTCACCTCATCCATCTTTAATGTTGTCTAGTCAACTAAAAAAGATTGAATAAATGACTTTTATAATTTGGCAAAGACAATAATAAAAGTAGAGTATTGTCTTCATCCTTCATTTGTTCTTCAAAGTGTAGCATGAATTGCTCAAAATTTTTGTAAGTGTTATTTATGGAGTTTGATTGCCATAGACAATGACAACATGAAAGAATTGAGGTAGCTTAAGTCAATGGTAAGCTTTTTGATCAAAAATAGGAAGAACAATCAACTTCCTTAACCAAGATATGGCCAAGAAGATTAGGTTAAAACGCAATAGAGAAAAGAGGTATGAAGTTATGATTGCTAATTGGGATGCAATTATTTGTTAAAAGCAATATGTAGCCTACAAGTCATCTTACAAAAGGCATTAATGAAGATCAATTTTTACTTGTCATTGCTAAATGGAACAAAAAGGGTTTTAATGGTCCAATGGCTAGGCACATTAGGACTAATTTTGCTAGGATTTTGCTAACCTAAAAATATTCTTCAAAACTAATGGAAAAATAATAGTTATACAAGGCTTTAAATGACCAATCAATGGACTAGATGAGGAATCAATAGGAAATGAGTTACGCAAGGCCATTAAAAGGGTGTTGAAGGAAATTAAACTAATAATGAAAAAGAGTTAGTGGTGCTTAATGGATGGGAATCCAACTAAGAAGGTGTCAAGAAAATTTTGAGAATTGTTTTCAAAATATTAAAGATGTCTTATAGGAACCAAGGGAACTCCCACCCACCAAGAGCCATGATTACCAATTAGCACTAAAGGATGGGGAGTAAGTACTAGCTATTCATCCCTATTGGTACCCTTATTTTGGAAAATTGGTCATAGAAAGAATGGTTGTGAAGCTACAAAAGTAAGGGTAATTCAGGCCAAAAATATCCCATTTTCTTTCTTAATTGTCCTTGTTAAAAAGTGTGATGGCTTGTGGAGACTTTTCGTAGATTATCAAGCACTTAACCGATAAACTATAAAAGATAAGTTTCTTATCTTAATTATTTATGAATTGCCAGATAAGTTGCATGACACAAGGTTGTTCTTTAAGTACCAAATTAGAGTGGCTAATGAGGATATTCATAAAATAGTCTAAACCCACAATAGACATTATGAACTTTTACTCCCACCCTTTTGCAATAAACAATGTTTCCTCAACATTTTAATCTCTTATGAACACCATTTTTTTTTTTTTGCCTTACCTAAGTAAGTCTGGGTTTCTTTTTCTTTTTCTTTTTTCTTTACAACATCCTAATATACAAGAAGAAATTAACAGAACAAATTCAACATGTTAATGTGGCATTTTCTACCTTATAGGCTTATAAATTATTTATGAAATGGAAGAAATGTGCATTTGAATAGACACAAGTATACTTCCTGGGGCACATTATTAGTAGTTAAGGTGTGAGCATAGATTAGAACAAGGTGAAAGAAATTCTAGATTGGCCAAGACTAGGGATTGTAAAAAGCTTAAGGGGATTCTTGGGATTAACAAGATATTGCCAAAAGTTCATGTCCATATAAGGGATTATTTAGGACCTCTGATAGCCTTACTAAAAAAGCATGCCTTCAAGTGGAAAGCCAAGGCAAAGGCAATGTTTAAAAAATTGAAGCAAGCCATGAGTACAACACTAATTTTATCTATGCTAGATTTTAAAGCCTTTTTAGTCATTAAGTGTGATGCTTTAGGTAAAGGGTCAGGATTTATGTTATCTCAAAACAAAAATCCCATTGCCTTTTTTAACTCAAATGTTGAAGGGAAAGAACAAAGCTCTTTCTATATATGAAAGGAAGATTCTCGCATTAGTAATGGTGGTACACAAGTAAAGGCATTACCTTTTAGGAAGGCAATTTAGAGTCCTAATCACAAAAATTAAGATTTCTACTAGATAAAAAATTCACAACCCCATCATAGGTATGGTAGATCTCAAAACCAATGACTATGACATTATCTTAGAATACATACGAAGAAGGAAGAATGGTGCAGCCGATGCCTTGTCTAGGGAAAATGATATAAAGCTAAAAGGAAAGAATGTAATCATGCTAGGATAGAAATAATAGGGATAGAGTCAAATATGGCAACAATATCTACACCTATTCCTTTTTGGGTATTCCTATCAAGGAAGAGCATAACACTCAAACCATTCTTGTGAAACTAACATAGCAAATAAAGTTGGAGGAAGTAATGGGTCCTTGGAAAATCAAAGAATGTAGGTTATTCTTCAAAAGCATTTACCTATTAAAAGACTTTCTACTAATTTACACCATCCTCAAAAAGTTTTATAATAGTTGACAAGAAAGGTTTCACAAGATGAAACAAGTCTAGACTAATATTTCCTTTGATTTTATTAAAGGTTTGCCATTGTCCAAGGAAAGAAACTCCATTATAGGACTAATTGTCTAAATTTGGACACTTTATTACTGTTACAATTTCCTACAATGCAACCATAGTAGAGGCATATTAAGAAAGGACCATGAATTAGATGGAGACCTCTTCTACCATGTGAGTTTAAGCTAAGTGTAGATGGCTTTAGTGTTTATGGAAATAGTACAAGATGAGGGGTATTGAAAGATAGTAATGGGATTATTATTTAGGCATTTTCTATTAAGTTTGGAAAAGATAATAATGCACTTGCCAAGGTCCATGCTCCTTTTAGAGGTTTTAAATTATGCGATGCCATAGTTCAACTCCCTTGCATTATTGAATCTAACTCCTTTTATTTGGTGCAATGCATGTTACCTTAGTGAAAACCTCCATGGTGCCTAAAGTATGTGCTATGACATTGTGTTAGTTTGCTACCTTTATAAATGATTATTCAACACATTTTGAGAGGTAGAATTTTGATAAGGATAAATTGGCAAATTATGGCCATAATGTTTTGGATGTAGAAATTTTTTATCAATTAAACTTCCTACCAATCTCATGTAACAAGGTGTTCAAAAATGATCAACTTGACCTAGGGAATTATAGGCCTCTATAATGTTATACCTACATCCAGCCTTTTGTATTTCTATTTCTTGATATATGTATGCTTAAGCTAAGAACTTGGATGTAGGTTTCTTAGTTCTATTTTCTAAAGGTTAATTTTATGCAGTATGATTCGCACAAGGTATAGTTGTTATGTCCAACCTTGTTTGTTTTTAATAAAAGAAGTTAGGAAAAAAAATGTAGCCCAAATTATCTTTAATCAAGTCTTCAAACTGTATAGGTTTCCTTAATCCATGTCTAGTCACAAAAGACCTTCTTTCACTAGCCTCTTCTAGAAGGAATTATTTTGCATCCAAAGATCCAAGTTTAATTTCCGCTTGGTTTATCACCTATAAATAGACAAGCAAAAAAAAAAGTCTTTAATCAAATCACAAAAATGCATTCAAGGTGTTTCTCCTATGAAAAACCTAAGGAATGGGCTCATTGGTTGGCTTGGGTGGAAAATTGCAACAATACAAGCACATATAGTACCACTAAAAAGTCCTCATATAAGGTAGGAGCTGGCCATAAGCCACCTTTAATCTTTTCTTATGTTCCTAGATCATCCAAAGTTGAATCTATGGAATAAAACTTGCATGATAGAGAGAAAATGTTAAAGAAGGTCAAGGAATAACTGGGACTAGCATAAGAAAGAATGAAATGGTTATATGACATGAAGCATCAACATGGGATTCTATATTTGCAATTGCAACATCACGTATAAAATCCCTTAGCATTAAGGTGAGTAACCAAGTTATGAGCTTAGATTCTTGGGCCATATGAACTGAAGAAGAAGATAAAGGTTGTTACATATAAGCTTAAACTCCCAAAGGAAAGAAAATAAAAAATTTTAAAAATTTTTTTAAAAAATCACCTTATTTCTCATGTTTCATAGCTTAATTAGAACTACCAATTCTAAGCCTAGAAAACAAGAACATGCCTCCATAAACACATGCCATCTTAGAGCACCAAATTTGTAAGCAAAACTTAGGGTTATACTATATTGGTAAGGCTTGATCCTATCCAATGCCACTTAGGAAGACTACTAGTAACGTAAGCTATACTTTTCTCACCTCATCCTTAAGGATAAGGTCAATGCTTAATGAACACAAATTGTTAAGTAATGACCTACCAAAGTCGTCATTAACTAGCTAAGATCGTGTAAGTGTTTCTTCATAATAATATAATAGGTAAAAGAGGGTTATTATAAAAGACATGAGCTTTGTAAAAGCTATGTCTTGTTTTGTAACCATTTTTTCATGTCTAAAAACTACTTCCACCATAGGTGGAAATTACAAGTAAAAGAAATCTTTATTTCCTTGGAAAAATTTTGTGGTTAATCAAACACTCACTTGCTCGCAAACTTTCGAATGTACCATTATATTTGTCATCCAAAGAGAATAGTTAATCTTGCTCTTCAATTTAATTAAACTTTTAACAAGCTCTTTGAATCTTAACATAGTGTTAAAGCAAATCCTTACTTGGCTCATTTAGGAAATATTTTAGAACCCACTTTACCATTAAGCTTCTACAAAAAACTAGAAATAAAAATAAAAAATCCAGAAAATTTCTCAAAGCGTAGAAGGTTTATTTCCTTCATTCTTTTGGTTGAAATTCTTATGGGACAACTTCATCCCTCGAAAGATAGTTTTCTTCATCTAGAAGCTTCTACATAATGGTATTCCTATTCAATGCAATATAAAACATAGGAACATTTCTTCTATTTCAAAATGTGAATGTTATCTTGTTCCTTAAAAAAAAATTATGGGACATGTATGCATTAAAGTTGAAGAAAAGAAAACATGGAAGTAGTTGATTTGCCCATAAGCAAAGGGCCATTTGTTACAAATGAATTTTTAAGACATAAGTATCAATACAACAAAAAAGTAAAAACTTAACAATTGGATTTGAAGAGCTTATACAAATCAGCTTTATATCATCTAGATTGAAGAGCTTATCATCAACATGGAGATTTGAGTTAGTGAGGACAACTGTCCATCCACTTGAAAAAATGTTATAAGAGAATGCCACAGCTTAGTAACTTAGCCAGGTGGTAGTTGTTGAAGGGGAGGAGCTAATGTGGAGGCCATAATATTTTTACCAGATGGAGATCAATTGGTTATCAATTCCGTATCTTCTACTAATTTTTTCTTAATCTATTTCAACAATACTAACCAATAATGTGGTATTGGAGCCGTTGGATCCACTATAGGCAAACGGCCATTAGAAATGTTTTAAGGCTGACATGCAAAAGTGCGATGCCAATATTAATTGAAGATTTGGAAAAACCATTAGCAAAATAATCCCAACATTTCTAGTAAAAACCACCACTTGGAAAATGAAGCCAACTATGGAAGCATGTGACAATTTGAGGTTGGTACTAGTTCAAAAGGGTGATATCAAAGGCAACGTATAGATTTTCGGATATATTTAGGCCAAGAGGATCCTTCCGATTGGATTTCCTAAGTAGAACAATTTTTTGATTTCCATGATGTTCCAAACTCAAAGAAAGTGTAGTGTGTTTCATGGAACCTAGAACAAGATGCACAAATTTGGTTCCAACTTTTGAAATGGGAATTTTGGGGTCAAGAACTTTAATGGGAGCTAATAGTTAAAGAAATTACTGAATGATTTGGTCTTACCGATTTCCTAAGCCATTTTAGAGCAATGATTCAATTGCATCACACTTGATTGGTTTATGAATATTGCAAGCAATTTTCTAGATTACTCCTCCGAGATGGCAATTTATCACAAGAACAACAAATTACTTGTTTTGTTGTTGGACTTAAAAGAGGCTATTCTCATTGATGTCCAAGCTTGCCATCCATCCTCGATTTCCATGGTAGTTGGTCTAGCAAAGTTGTATGAGTTCTACCATAAGCCCCTTAAAGTACTTCCGGTTGTTTGGACCTTTGAACCACCCAGACTTCTGACTAACAAGAGTTAATTACTAGTCAAATGTCTAACTCTAGTGAAAATGGTAGATCAAAAAGCATGGCCTTCGGTTCCACTATAACAACCTATTTCAACTAGGTTATAAATGCAAATAATTTTTTATTTTCAAAGGCATGTGGTTCTCAAAGTTAGATAAAGGAGAAGCACTAGATGTTGACCACTAAGTTGGCTTTCCATCAGAAGATATAGGACTCAAAAAGAAAATGGAAATCTCACTCAAAGTACTTTCAGTTGTTCAGACCTTTGAACTACCCAGATTTCTGACTAACATGATTCAATTACTTGTCAAATGTCTAACTATGGTGAAAATGGTAGATCGAAAAGTGTGGCCTTTGTTTCCACTATAACAACCAATTTCAACCAAGTCATAAATGCAAACAGTTGTTTATTTTAAAAGGCATGTGGTTCTTAAAGTTAGATGAAAAAGAAGCATTAAATTTTCACCCCCAAGTTAGCTTTCCATCAAAAAATATGGGACCCAAAGAGAAAGTGGAAATCTCAGTCAATGTCATTTATGGAACAAAGATCCCTAGAACTATGAAAATAATAGGAGAGGTCAAAAATTAAAAAAATCATGTCAATATTTTGATTGATTTTAGAAGCTCTCATAGTTTTATGGATTCTTGAATGTCTAAAAACTCAACCTAACTGTAGACAAGACAACAAAGATGAAGGTAATGGTGGCTAACAGTTTAACAAGTACTAGTCAGTGTCATAATATTCAAGTTTCACTACAAGGAATCTCTTTTCATCTTGATTTTTTTCTCCTTCCTTTACAAATTTTGACATAGTATTAAGAATGCAATGGCTCCATACTCTCAATTTATGCTTTGGGATTTTGATAAGCTCATAATGGATTTTGTTTTATCAAAGGGCATTAGGTGACATTACACTGTAGCACCACACTATCAAATCACCTTTTTGGTGATGCACAGTTAGAGAAGAATTTCTTACAAATAGGGCATGCGTGCTTTTGCAAATAGAATGTTTAACTAAGAAAATGGAATTTGACACCATGATGTACCATGCCTTATGTTGCGTGTTAAAATAATTATCTAATGTATTTTAAGAACCTTGTGGTCTACCACTCACTTGGTCCTATGATCACCATAATTTCATTACCAAGCCTAACAAAACCCTGTCTGTTTAGCCTTACAAGTATCCCTACTATTAGAAAACCGAAATCAAAAAAGCAATCCAAGAATTACTTCACATTGGCCTTATCCAACACAATTCCAATCCGTTTTCTTCTTTGATGTTGTTAGTTAAAATAAAAAAAAAAAAAAAAAATCATAAAGGCTTTGCATTGATTACAAAGAGCTAAATAAACATATTGTAGAAGATAGTTTTCTTATACCTATTGTTGATGAGCTCTTAGATGAGCTTTACAATGCTACCATTTTTTCTAAACTAGATTTATGGGCCACAAATCATCAAATCAAAATTCATCCCCTAAACATTCCTAAAACTGTCTTCTACACCCAACATGGGCATTTTGAATTCCTTGTTACACCTTTTGGCCTCTCAAATGCTCTATCTACTTTTCAACAATTGATGAACAAGGTATTCTCTTCCTTTTTAAACAAATTCTTGGTCATCCTTTTAATAATGTATTGGTTTACAGGTGTTTTATGGAATAGCATAGTCACCATTTAGAATTGGTATTATCTATTTTAAGCAAGCATCACATATTTGTTAAACATGTTAAGCATAAATTAAAAAATCAAAAATAAAATTCCTTGGACATGTTGTCAATAAGGAAGTCATTGCAATGGACAGGGAAAAAATTCAAGCCATTTTGGCTTGGCCAATTCTAAAGTTAGTGAAAGAGCTTCATGGATTTCTCAACCTTTCTGGTTACTATTGGAAATTTATTGTTGGATACAAAAACATAGAACAACCTCTTACTGATTTTTTCAAGAAAGATAATTTTCATTGGCATGATGTTGCACTACATGCTTTTGATGCTCTTAAAACTGCTTTATCACAAGCATTGGTGCTTAGTCCATCGGATTTCCAACTCCCTTTTACTATTATATGTGATGCCTTTAGTTCCAAAATTTGGGTTATTTTAATACAAAACAAATGGTCAATTTCTTTTTTAGTCAAGCAATCCATGGTAAGCATCTCTAACTCTCAACTTATGAAAAGAATTGATGGCTTTAGCTCTCTCTATGCAACACTAGAGGCATTATTTGTTTGGTCGTAGATTTAGTGTGCTCACTTATCAAAGAAGCCTTCACTATCTTTGTGAGCAGTAACTTACAACCCCCAATGCAACGTCATTAGCTTGCAAAACGTATGGGTTTTGATTTTTCAATGGAATATACTTCGGGTAAAAACAACCAACTCTCCATTTATTGGAGGGAATTATTCAATCAACAAGGTACCCGATTTAATTTTTTCGTCACTTGCCATCCTTATATTGACAAATAGATAAAGTTGATTAACATAACCATTGAAATGTATCTTCATTACTTTGTTAGGGATAAACCAAACTCTTAGCTTAAGTACCTTCCTTGGGTGGAGTTTAGTTATAATTCCAACTTCCAAACAATGATTAAGATGACTTTGTATGAAGCTATATTTGGGAAGAAACCTGCCACTATTCTCTATTATATTCCAGGCATAGCTTGTTCTAAGGTCATGGATTTTAACATGTGATCCAAAGACCAACTTTTCAAATAGTTCACATACATTTGGCCCAAGCCCAAGAATGGATGAGAAAATAGTATGACAAAAAGCACATAAAGGTTAAATTTCAAGAAGGAGATAAGGTTTTTATATGACTTTAGTTGTATTTGCAACACTTTATCACCAAGCACTCTAATCTAAAAGTCGGCCCAAAGTTTTTTGGACCTTTCACTATTTTAAAGCACATCAGAAAGATAGAGTATCAACTCAACCTCCCTTTTACCTTTAAAATCCATCCCACCTTCCATGTTTCTACCATTAAACATAAAGTGGGACCTATAGATATGGTGCCACATAAGATCCCTGCCAACTATTAGAATGAGGAAACTTCAACTTTTCCTAAGGTCTTCTTTGATTCTCGACAACATAATGGTACCTATAAACTCCTTACCCATTGGGCCAAATGCTCCCTTATAGATGTTACTTAGGAAGACATCTTAGTCCTTCTTGAACGTTTTTCACACCTTAAGGACAAGGTTCTTGCAAGGGCGAGAGATATGTTGTAAAAGAATGCCACATAACTTAGCAACTTAACCAAGTAGTAGTTGTTGAAGGGGAAAAGTTAATGTGGGGACCATAATAGTTTTATCAAATGGTGATCAATTGGTTATCAGTACCATAATTTCCATTAATTTTTTGTTAATCTATTTCAACAACACTAACCTACAATGCTAGTCTGGACCAATAAGGGGGTAATATGTCATCTATAAATTATGAGAATTGGGAATGTAAAGGCATTGAGAATTCAACTTGTATTTTTAGCTTGTACCTTTGGCTTTAACCAAGTTAGTAAAAGACTCCCTCTCCAACTTTCACTCTTTATTTCTATCCATTCATTACTTAGATTCCATGATTGGTAACTAGAGGAAGAAACGTAGTGCCATTGATTGGGAAGACTTTCCCCTTACAACTCCAATCACTAGATCTATATTGTAGGTTCATAACATAAAGGAATAGCTCAATGGTGTTTTGTCTCTTAAAGGGAGGCAAGTAACCTATGTCTTAGAATAACAGCTTGGTTTGGTTATCCATGCTGAATTTCCAAATATGGCTAAAGTGGTCAAAAAGTAATTGGTATCCAATCTCGCCATATGGATAAATGGTTGTTGCGGTATCATTTACACTACTTTTACTTCTTTGTAAAGAGCATTGAAAGATATAAAGCTTAGCATGTGACAAATGGATACATCAATAAGAAGAATTAATTATCAAAAAACCCTATCCCCTAAGCAAAAAATAATGTTTAAGGTAATATCATTTAAAAATTGCATTAAATGGATACAACACCTTTATGTAGCACAATCTAGATATTAAAGTCTACATAAGGGTTCCTCAAGTTGGAAACAAAGTATGCTTTTTATTTTCCTACTTAAAGTAAGCATCTTGACAATGATATTGTAAAATTGTTAAAGCATGTGAAAGTGGTTTTCATCAATTTAGGCATGGTTGTTCCTTGTTACCAAGTAAGCAGATAAAAGCCTTGCTATTGTATTAATTTACATGACTCATATTCTTATAACGATGAATGGTGAAAAGTCCATCAAAGAATGTCAGAACTACTTGCAACCAAATTTTTACATGAAGGATCTTAGATATGATAAAGTATTTTTTGGAAATAAAGGTGGCAAAATACAAATATGAGATTTCTTAAGTTAGTGAAAATATACATTGCAACTCATTTCAAAATACAAACTAGCTAGCAACAAACCCCCATGACCACTATGAGCAAAATTAGAAATTTGCCACTCAACCCTTAACAAGCATAGCTAGATATTAAAGATTGATTAGAACGTTGATACATCTCTCCATGAAAAGGCCCAACATGTGTTATATTATTTAGGTATTAAGACAATTCATACATGTATTTAAGAAGTCACACTTAAATATTGCATTGCAAGTGGTAAGATACATAAAAAAAAAAAAAGTTGTAGAATTTAGGGCAACAGACTATCATGTGGCCTAAACATAGCTGCTATGTCTAGTTACTCGCCTTTTGTAGGCATGTACAAAGGTTGGGCGTATGAATGTATAGAATAGTTTTATTCATTCCTTTGTAACAGATTATATTTTTTATTTGAAGTGAACAAATAATCTTGCTCTTGAATTCACTTCAACTTACAATAAGCTCTTTGAATCTTAACACACAATAGCATAACTGGCTAGGATGACAAGTCAATGCATCATTTGATTGTTATGTTTCAATAAACTGATGTAAATGAATTTTTTTTTTTAATAACAAGAATGGTACATTGTAACATTTTATTAAAACAAATAAGGTTGAAAATAATAGCCATATCTCACGCAAGTATAAAGGGCAGTACATAAAATTAACCCTTTGAAAAGTATAGCTAAGAAACCTACAAACCAAGCTCTCAACTTAAGCAGACTCGTGTTAAGAAAAGAAAAATACAAAAAGCCGCATATAAGCGTAACCCCATAGAGACCTTATAATTCCCTAGACCAATCAAATTGTTTCTAAATGTTTTCTTACATGTTGGGAGAATTCAACAAAGTCGCATCATCCACATAGAGATTGAACACACAAATATAAGAACGCACACACCCAAACACAACAGATTTAAGAGGTTCGAAACATCATTATGTCCTACGTCCCCTATAGTCTCTTCTCATTAGATTTTCTCATACATTCCCTCTCCTCAAATAGGTATCTCATGGATTCTCTCATCAACTAGAATCCATGAGAGGGGCCTTCTTCAACAATTAGCCCCTCATGGGGACTCTCTCAATTTGCCCCCTAGGTTTCTCTATACTTCTCCTATTTATAGAGAAACCCTGAAGGAATCTTAGTTGAATACTACTAGGAAAACCTACTTCCACATAAGGATAAGAATCCTACTCCAACACTACTAGGAATAAGGATAAGAATCCTAATCCAACATTACTAGGAAATCCACTACATCTAGAAGATATTTCCTAGTTCCACAATTACATAAAGACCCCTGATTGTAATGACAACCATACCCTTTAACTTAATTGTTCCACCAATCCTAACAATCTCCCCCTTGAAACAATTTAG
Organism: Casuarina equisetifolia; assembly: GCA_028551475.1. Lineage (NCBI taxonomy): Eukaryota > Viridiplantae > Streptophyta > Magnoliopsida > Fagales > Casuarinaceae > Casuarina > Casuarina equisetifolia. The sequence goes on along the minus strand of CM052361.1, from coordinate 17,750,174 downwards.
TGCAACATCTCTGCACCATAGGAAAGTATAGAAAATCTCTTCAAATTATTAACTACACAACCACAATCTTTGGAAAGAGAAAGATTGGAGAAACTCTCTTCAACTTCTACAGCTATAGTCTTTGGACAGAGAAAGACTAAGTAAACTCTCTTCAACCACAATCTTTTGAAAGAGAAGATTGCAAAAAACTCTCTTCAACTTCTACAACCACAATCTTTTTGATAGAGAAAGATTAAACAAAACTCTCTTCAAAACAAGCCCACATCAACTATGTCATCTTGCCTTTTCTTTAAACCATGCCTTTCTTAGGTCATACCTCCTTAGGCACTTCCACTACAGCCTCTTCTAGGTTGCACCTCTCCTAGGCCATGTTTCATTCCAGGCATCCGCACATCATCATGGGCTTCTTCCATCTAAATGTGTCCTCCACCATGAGGCCCTCAATAAAAGTAAAAATCATAGGACTTCCACAACAATTGAGATCACTCTTCAAAATCCCCAACGAAGAGTCCACCTCTTATCCAGAATTGTTGGTGCTTCCCCAGAATCAACCGTCGGAGTCTCAATACACCTCATCTGAATATCGACAGACTTGAAAAATCCCAAATTTTTACTTCATCAATCACATCAACATAGGAGCATCACGTCAACATAAGAGCATAACATGCTCCCCCTCAATCAACAATTCATCAACAACTTCAACAAAGTGCTCCCCCTCAAACATCAATATCTCCATCATTCTCTGTCATCTAACGCCACAACTTGAGCCAAATGCTCAGATATAGACAGAGAGACATAAATCTGCACTTTGCAAACCTCAATCCACAACTCCAACAATGTATTCCAGTTGATCTACATCAATATCATCCAAAAATCAAACTGGATTTAGGGAAAGAGAAAATCTCACCTTAAAACACATCAATCTGCTTCTTCAATTGCGTTCACCATGTTCGATCTATCATCTTTGGCCCCGATCTTCCACGGTCCACGCTCACCGTATCACTTGTTAGAAATCAAACTTGTCTCCCATACCACTTGTTGGGATCCAAAACCTGGCTCTGATACCACTTGTTGGGAGAATTCAACAAAGTCGCATCATCCACATAGAGATTGAACACACAAATATAAGAATGCACACACCCAAACACAACAGATTTAAGAGGTTCGGAACATCATAATGTCCTACGTCCCCTGTAGTCTCTTCTCATTAGATTTTCTCATACATTCCCTCTCCTCAAATAGGTATCTCATGGATTCTCTCATCAACTAGAATCCATGAGAGGGGCCTTCTTCAACAATTAGCCCCCCATGGGGACTCTCTCAATTTGCCCCCTAGGTTTCTCTATACTTCTCCTATTTATAGAGAAACCCTGAAGGAATCCTAGTTGAATACTACTAGGAAAACCTACTTCCACATAAGGATAAGAATCCTACTCCAACACTACTAGGAATAAGGATAAGAATCCTAATCCAACACTACTAGGAAATCTACTACATCTAGAAGATATTTCCTAGTTTCACAATTACATAAAGACCCCTGATTGTAATGACAACCATACCCTTTAACTTAATTGTTCCACCAATCCTAACATTACATGAGTTTGGAAGGGAGTATAATAAAAAATTTGTACATCCGAAACATTATGGCCATGTTTTGCCGACCTATCTGCACCAGAATTTCCTCATTAAAAATATGTTGAATCATGGTATGTGAGGGCAGCAAACAAACATAGTGTCGTAACACATACTCCAAGTACCATGGAGGTTTCCAACGATGTAGCATGTACCGAAAATGATTGCCCGTGACTAATTGAATGATTTTCCAAGAGACAAAAATACAATAAAACATTAGTTCCTAGTAAGCCTAAATGATGTAACTTTGACAAGGAATGGCAGGGGAGCAAGAATAAGGATTTCATGAAAGAGAGGGCGTGAGTGCAAGCCTTGATAATCAAAAAAGAAAATGAATTGAATGAGTTATTGTTAAGAAAACTCATCTCCTACCTAAAATCAATTTGTAAGAAAAGCACTTGTATTTTTATTTTAATTTTTCAAGTATGATTTGTGCGATATAGGATAATATCTACATTGTTCTTAACATGCCTCTCACAACTAATGTGGGTTTCAAGCTCCATCACCAAGGAAATACATCTAATTTCGCATATAAGAGGTGTCTCTGCTTGGTTCTAACACCCCTGTAGAAAGCTCAATTTCTCCTTAAGACCACCTGTACGGAAAGAATATATATTTCACTGTAAAGAAGTATATTAAGCAAAAATTTAAACAAGATGAGAATAATCTCAACACCGTTCTTGACAAGTTTTTCACTCAAAATTCAACTTAGATATGGTTGTCAATCTCTATAGCCTCAATACCGTTCTTGACAAGTTTTCACTCAAAATTCAACTTAGATATGGTTGTAAATGTCTATAGTTGAGTATGAGTAATGGCGGTGACAAGATTGCAACAGCCTTGAAGGCATTAGTCTGAATTTTGATAGATGCAACCTCATCCCACTGTAAATATGAAAAAAAAAATTATGTGATATCCGAAGCAAAAGAGACTTTTGAAGGGGATGGAGCTTCGGCGTTACCCATGAGGAGTTGTTGTAAGACCAAATCCAAACGGGAAAAGTGGGTCATAGTGCGGATCTCCAACATTCATGGGGAGCTGATCAACTCGTCTAATCCAAGTCCGAGCCAGCTTGCCAGAAAATCCAAAATCACCAAAAAGAACATCAGCTACACCTTGACCTTCAGTACCTGGTAGCCATGCAGCTACCAGAGCATCCATCGACGGAAGATATGATTCGATCAGAAGCGGACGCCCGGAGATGATGATCACCACACACTTGACAGCCCCGCATACATTGTTGATTGTAGTCGGGCCAGGCTCAGGTAGAGTGAGGTTCTGGTTGTCACCGTTTGTCTCGGCGTATGGTTGCTCGCCGACGACGACAACCGCATAGGAAAACTCACTGGACTTCACGAAGGCAGCGTCAGGGTTCTCGTTGAAGACGACCTGGGTGCTGGGGTCAACAGTGGCTTTGATGGCACCGAGTATGGTGGTTCCTGTCATTCAATATGGTTCTCTCAATGAGGTAGACTGCTGAATATAAATAGTAAATCGGATACTGTGACATAATGGAAGAATAGCCAAAACATAGCTGTAAAAGGAGGATAAACCGAAACACCGTGGAAATCATTCTCGAACCTCACTACTTGCCAAATATGAACAGCTCAGTTTTCCGCACCTTCCCCACTTTACAAGGGCCTTGCTGTAACTTAATGGCAAAGACTTTTTTTTTTTTTTTCTTTTAACACGTAGCCAAACTCATAAACCCAGATGTCAAATCAGAACCAAAAAGTCGCAACATGTGCTTTCAACCGATAGCTTCCATAACTCTCTACTCAAGTTAAAGAAATTGCTTTCCCTAATTTATTTTCAAACATCTGAACTACCAAAACACACCTCTAAAACCACATGGTGAAGAAACTAGCTCAGATGCCTTTTTGGGCTACAGAAAACATGAAAGAAAATTATGCAAAATAGACCTAGCAGGAAAGGGTCTCGAAGGCATGCTGGAAGGGGATATTTACCGGTAGTGAAGTCATTGCCGCTGAGGCCCTGCCATTCGATTGTCCACCCACCACATTGATAGCCCAAGTTATCTGCATGACTTCCGGCAACAAGAATCTTTGGCACTTTCTTAGCCAGTGGCAAAACAGGCCCAGTAGCTGCAGATTTGCCATTTTTCAATAACACAAGCGATTTCCTCACAGCTTCCCTGGCGAGTTCTCTATGCTCCTAAAAAAGTAGCAAGCCATGGAGGTGTCTCTAGATTATAAATAAATCTGATATTGGCTTACTATATTTGTTGTTCTGTAAACTACAAAGAAAATACTAACTCACGGGAACTTATTCAGGTTAAACAGAGAAACAACTATCAATTCGGGATATCAAGTAGCTGACCTGGCATCCAACTTTGGGGGCTAGAGTGTAATCACCCATAGGATTCTCAAAGAGACCCATGGAAAACTTAACGCGCAAGATCCTCTTCACAGCATCATCTATGCGGCTCATGGGAATGACGTTCTTTTTAACCAGATTGGTCAGATCACCAATAAATTCCGGGTAATTATAAGGAACCATGACCTGCAGCACATACGAAAATCAGACTTCTCTCTCAACAATTTGAGTTCTTGCAGCTGCATCGACAAATTATACTAGAGCCTGGCGTCCATAGCGACATTTTTGAATGAGCGATATAACTCAGAAAAACTGGTGTCACTGACAATCCATGGCAGATTTCTATATTACTTATGCCAGTTAAAGTATGTATAAGACAAGAAATAAGATGGCTGATGACTGATTCAAAATTCTTTTTGCCTCAATTCAGAGCACGTGAACACAACAAAAGTGTTCTTCCCAACAATTACCAAATTAGGAAAAAGTAATTCCAAAGAAGGAGCACACAATGTGAAGGTTCGGGATCAAACATGGCAGAAGGATTTGTGTTAGTATAGGAGTATCCGCAAGCACAGAGTTTGAAATTTTTTTGGGGGAATTTCTAGAAGAAACCTCTAGCTAAGTTCGCAACTGACCATGTCGACACCAGCAAGAATTGAAGCTTGAACAGAGTACGTGTAGTTTGCATGTGGTGGGTCGGTAATCCTGTCAATACCTTCCCAATCTGAGATGACAAAACCCTGAAAGATTCAGCCAAGTACTACATTAAACGCTTATCCTACTTTGAAAAGTGCCAATATCATCAAGAAAAGAAACGAGTTCCCGGAATTGTGTAGAAACTGCAAGTATTAGAGCAGGAAATGCCTTGAATTTGAGCGTGTCTTTGAGAAACCCAGTCAGCATCTCATGGTTTGCATGCATCTTCACCCCATTCAAACTCGAGTAGGATGCCATAACGGTGGCGACACCGTCGATGACTGCATTGTAGTACCCGGGCATGTGGATGCTGTACAGGTCGTGCTGGCTAACTATGGTGTTGTTTTCATTGATACCCTTGACTGTGCCTCCATCTCCGACAAAGTGCTTTGCGCAAGCTGCTACCTTATCCCTGTATTTAATCATAAAGATGAATAAGGGATTCCATTTACGGAGCAACGAAGCAGTACATGCTGCAAAAGGAAGAGGATGATATTTAAAGAATACGTCGATGCTTTAAATTGCTACACGCCTGTAGAATTTACATATGCTAGATCACAAAATGGCTCATGATTTCTTCATCGATGTTCTGAAGTTTTTCATCTAATAAGGAATGCACAGCTAATTCATCAAAAAGAATATCGAACTTAAGCAAAGCAGATTTCGATTCTTACTTTCCACCAACATAAGGTTTTCCCTTTTTGATATTTGGAGGGATATCTCCCTGCAGACCTGGGATGATCTGGGTCATCATTTGAACAATATCGGGGTCCTCGCTGTAGCTCTCATAGCACCGACCCCATCTTGGGTCTCTGCAGACCTGCATTATCCAACGGATAATGGTATTACAAGAAGAGAAACAAGAAAGGTGAGTGCTCGGATCATCTTCAATATCTTTCACAGTAGTGTTTGTTTACCGCGATACATGGAGCAAAAGAATATGGAATCCCAGTAGCTCGAACTTCAAGTGCAGTTGCAGCACCAATCTTCTTTACAAGAACAGGATCCCTAGCAGATCATAGAAAATATAGAAAATTACCACTTCACTTGTTGAATGCAAGAGAGAAAATTGGCACTTCTATTAACACAAGGAGAAACAAAGTAAAACGAAATGGCTATGGATTTAGAAAAAGATTGAGATTGTGTAAGCATTTGCCTGGTCACTCCAAGGCCCACATTATGTGGGAAAATGGTGGCATTATATACATTGTTGTGGCCATGAACAGCGTCGATTCCATATATCATAGGGATTCCAAGACGGCTGGAAAGAGCCGCTTTCTGAAACTCATTCACCATATCAACCCACTGCTGTGGAGAAGCCTTTGGAGCCGGCACACTCCCTCCGCCACTTAATATACTCCCTGTAAATAATGCCCATTTGTCATTTTATTCCAAGCTCTTCCAAACCCTTCTTTAAACAATAAAAGCAAATTCATGTGCCACAATAGAAAAAATAAAATAAAAATAAATAATTGAACTCTATGCACATATACCGATGAAGTAATTCTTCATGACATCGGCAGTGGCATTAAGCCGTTCAATTTGAACCATCTGACCAATCTTTTCTTCAAGAGTCATTCTGTTCAGGAGATCCTTTAGCCTGGCACCAAGAGGTTTCTTTGGGTCTTTGTATTTGACATATTCTTGAGCTTCTGCTATGTATCCACTGAAACATAATACTAAAAGCACAAATCCCAAGAAGCTGATTGAGATTCTAGCCATCTTGTCCCGCTAAAATCCTGAAAATGTTAAACAAAGAAATGGAAAAAAATCATTCGAATGTGTATGGGAAACTTGTCAGAAGCTCAGAAGAGATCGAAGCTGTAACACTCAAAAGCCATAAGAAAGCTTCAGTTGGTGGCTAAGAAAATGAAAGCAATGTCTAATCGAGAACAAAGAACCTTCTGCAATAGCAGAAGTGTCTGGAACGTAAAACCCATGAAAGGGATCTAATATCTGCTACAGATGACATCAAACCAAATAACAATGAGAAAACATAAATAAAAGAATAGGACAGAAAGTCATCTAAAGATCATGGCTCTGCTTCTAAAATTCTTGGAAGCTAAAGAATGATTAAACAATAACAAGCCAAGAAGCACGTAGAAAATAAATAAAGAACCATGAACGAAGAAACAAGGACTCACAGTAAAATTCGGTTTTTAACCGGGTTTTCCCTCGGGTGTTTGAAGATGGGGGTACATATGAGGAAGCCTATAGCTTTAAATAGAATTGCTAAGCTTAACCAGTTTAAAATTAGGATTCAAACGTCAGCTGCTAATCTTAGGATTCCTTATGTTGCGTCTTGAGTTCTCCCAGAACGTAGCGGGAATGATGACGTTTGTTTGATTTCACAGGATAACTGTCTCTGCACCATTGGACGTGGTGCTTGTAAGACCACGTTGTAAGTTTAGCGTAATTTAATGGGCTTAACTTTTGCAGGTGTGTGCGGCGGTTTCCTGTTTTTCAGTAAATAAACTCCTGCGTGGCTTTTTGAAACATTCAGGAGTTACGAGGAAGCAGAGACACAATAACAAGATGTTTACGGCAAGAAAGAGATTCATGTCGTCATAATCAAAATATACTTTAGAGGTATATTGGTTTTATAGTAGAACTGAAATTTGAACTACATTAAAAGCCATCTTAAATTTTCTAAGTTTTTGTAATTGGATCTTTGATGTGTCTATATGAATTAAGAGTAACAAAAACCTATATGAATTGTACCTGAGATTTTTTTTTTTTTAAAGGAGCAAAGGCGTTACTCTAACAAGTTTTAGTAATAATAATAAAAGTGTTAATATGAACAAAAGTTGTGAGTAGTTATTTATAACATATTTATTTCTTTTTTTTAATATTACAACAACATACGAATGGGATATCAAATCCAAACCTTATAATTAGAGTCTCTATTAATTCTCTACTAAGCTAATTAGCTAAGTAATGTTACATACAACATATAACTTTGTTATGTTGCAAAATCAAACTCTAAATTTTGTGTACAAAAAAGCATTTTCAATGTGCATAACTTGTTTTTATCTTTTGTAATATCTTATCTTTAAACTTGTCAAAGTGAAATCTTTAATAAAGAAAGTAAAAAATGAGAGAATTCCAACCACTTTAAAGCACTTTTAGTTTCATCACAAGATTCTTTGTTTCACTTCAAAACTAAAGAAGACAATGAACAAGGGACCCTAACCCTCTCCAATTATTACATAACCTATTTTATCCATCTTGCTTTGGTAAGATCTTAATATTGTTCTCTCTTTTTAAGATGTTGGTAAGCCCATGATCTAATCTAAATTATTTTATAAGCATGATTCTTAACCTATTTTTTAACTATACGAAACTTATCACCCACAATCCCTACCTCAAAGAAACAACTTTAAGCAGCAAAGGCTAATTTGGCTCATTATCCATGATCAGGGACGGTCTCTAGATATCGGAAGGATTGTTTAGTTTATTTAGATTGTTACGCACAAAAAGCAAAGCCCTTTGTTCTTACTTTGTAATTACTCTTTTCAACCAACAAAGATTCTGATATAAGTCTCGGTGAATCTTGAATCGATGGTAACTTTGGACCCCCAAAAACCTTTCCCTAAGGAAACTACTTTTAAACCTACTACGTCATTAAATTTTCGTTTCTTGTTTGGAAATGATATGGTTTTAAGCTGTCTTTAATTTTCATAAATCTATTTGCTAGGTGTAATTAACGGAATGCATTTACTATTGAATGAAATTTGACATTTTGTTGGTAAGGAACTTTATTCTTTTTTCTTTCGGCTGGGTATTGATGAATAGCCTAGTGATGCACGTTTGAAGAAGTGTAGGGGCCAAACAAAGAACTATTTTGCCGGGAAAACACGTAACTCTTGCATTTATTTGTAGAAGAAGTTATACCATGATTAGAAGACAATTGAAGCCCAAAGCAACGATAAAGGATCAGCCCGAGAGCCCATAAATCTTTGACAAAACCAATGCAACCAAAAAGGAATAGTCTCGTCGACAAGGAAGCTTAAAGCTAACAGTTGCATGTATAAATAGGTCCGCGTAGCCATCACATTTTTCATCCAAAATCATCCCATTTGATCTGCACATAGAGGAAAACCAAGAAGTCGAAAGATAAAGCAGCAGAAATGGCTATGAGGCAACGATCTGGAGGTGTCACCGCTACCGTACCACAACAATCTCGTCTATATTATCAGGATTTTCGGCCACAGACAGACCAAAGGGAAGAAGAAGCAGCTACTATTCTAGTTCTTCACCTTCCAGGTGTGTTTGATATGCCTTTATAGTCATCCATTCAAATGTAACATGCATTGGGACCTTTAATCGATTCTTACATGCATCTATAACTTACTAAATTGTGTGGCAAATTCGAATATAAGCATTTTTCCGTACTTAATCCTTTTGAGTTTTCAGGTTTTGTAAAGGAACGAGTAAAAGTAACATATGTGCAATCCACTCGTATGCTAAGGGTTTCTGGAGAGCGACCCATTGGAGGCAATAGATGGAGCCGTTTCAACGAAGTTTTTCCGGTTCCAGAAAATTGTGACACAGATAAAATCCAAGGCAAGTTTAACATGGGAATTCTTACGATAACAATTCCCAAGAAGATCATTGCACAAGTTCATCTAGCTGAAGAAGATAAAACAGTCCACGTAGCTCCAAGCCCTCCAAAGTCTGCTGCAGAGCCAAAGCCTCAAGAGGCTCCGAAGGAGGTTCCTCCGAAGCCTGCTTCAACTTCGGGGGTTGAAAAACAAAGGGAGGAGAGAATAGATCAGCCTCAGGTCCCAGAGAAAACCGCCGCCGAGGCAAAGGTGCAAAAGACAGTGGAAGATGTTCCTTCAAAAGCAACTTCAACAACTCCGGGCGAAGGCCAGAGAGTTGCAAAGACTGATGAGCCCTGGAGCCCTGAGAAAGATTTAACTCCTCCAAAAGGTACTTCAATCACAGACACACCTAAGCAAACAGAAGAGAATTCAGTCGAGAAGAAGGACGGGTTGATTAAGGAAAAAGGGAAGGCTAAAGCAACAAAGGAATCAAAGATTAAGGGAAAGGAAAGTGTCCAGAAAAGCTCAGGGTCTGGAATTGCGGAAAAGGCTGCCCAAATGATTTCGAAAAAGCCTAAGGAGGACCTTAGTGCCGACAAAGGAATGGGAATAATGACGGCAATGGGATCTGCTAAGGAGAAAGTGAAGAATCTAGCAAAGAGGCTGAATGAGGAAGACAGGCAGACGCTGATAAATGTGGGTGCAGCAATTCTCGTGATTGTGGCACTTGGAGCGTATGTCTCCTACCGTTATAGCTCCTCTGGAAAACCGAAAACTAGTTCTGACTGAAACAGTAAACTTAATATGCTCCCATAATCATTGATCTCAAAGTGTAAACTACCTGTGAGTTTCATATGAGTAATGTGCAACGGGCATCAAACTCTTAAAATGAGATATACTGATGCTTTGTCATGTTCCATCTCAAATCATGTTATGCTCCTTACTGTTTTCCTGTTCTGATTACAACCGAAGCAAGGGATGCTTAACCGGAAAGGATGATCATAGTTGAATCCGTGATTGCGTGAGTTTGAGATTTAGCTGTTAATGGCAAAAGAACCCAAAATGCAGGACATAATCCTGCACTTTGTTCTTGTTCCATATAAGGGTTTGAATTTAAGGTTGTCTTTAAAGTACATTGCTCCCCTCCTGGGATAATTTTGCAAGAACATCGCTAGCTGAGAAAATTGAACTCATGATTAGGATGTACCAACTTATTCAAAAAATAAAGGTAGATTCAGTTTTTTATGAAATTGTGATCCTCAGCATTTGATTTTTGCCATCTTCAATTAGGCTATTAGTCAATATAATTTTGAAAAGCTTATCAACTCACACGTAACAAACATCAGAACATCAAAACATCAAGGACGTGGAAGCATTTTAAACAGCTAGGTGTTCATGAAGTACTTTGGGGAAGGAAGTTTTTGCAGACATTTAGGAGCTACAACAAAGTCAAAAACAATACTTTGGCAGATAATGCTGTTCCAGCGCTGGGCAGGGCAAGGCCCTTCGTGGAGAAGACAATTCAACTCGTTAATAACGCCTCATACAAACTTCCAAATAGCACTTCCTTACCCATACTGAAGCTGATTGATCCACTTAAGTCCAAATCCATCTACAATTTAGCCTCCGTCGGCCGAGTTCCTTCTTGAACCGGCCTAATGGTGTATTCTGTGCAGAAGCCTTTTGGGAAGATTAGGCCTGCTTCCAAAACTCATATTTGCTCAAGCTTCGGCCCTAACGGAGGGCAAGGCTAAGCAGTCGCCTACTGGTTGTGAGCGCATGTTGAGATGGATCTCAATTTGTTCAAATGTTGAATGATTCCTTCCCTTTTGTTGACAGCTCGAGGTAACAAGCCATGATCAATAAACTTGCCAACATTTAAATATGCCTCGATTATGAAAACTACACCAGGAAATGGAGGTGGGCTAATCATTTGAAAGCTTAAATCATTTAATTCTTAGATATTACGTGGCTTATAAACTCCTTTTGTAGTTTGGATCAATATGGATGCATCCATAAATTGTTCAAGAGGGTGGCAAACTCGAAATGAGCAGTTTTCCATATTTAGTCCTCTTGTGTTTTCAGGTTTTGTAAGGAACAAATAAGAATAACATGTGTGCAATCCTCTCTCATGCTAAGAGTTTCTGGAAAGCGAGCACTTGAAGACATGGAGCCGTTTCAACGAAGCTTTTCCGGTTTCAGAAAATCGTGAGGCAGATGAGGATTTGATACACAGCCGGCATCCAACTGCTAATATGATATGTAGTAATAATGCTTTGACATGTTGTGTCCTTAATCGAAATTCGCTCCTACATGTTTCTTGTTCTGATTACAGTCTAAGCAAGGAATGGTTAATTGGTTACATCGCATTTCTTAACCTGAGAGGATTTCATTATCGACTTGGTGGTTGTGTGAGAGTTCATGCAATACATAATTCTGCACTTTATCCCTGCGCATAGGTCTGAATTTAACAGACCCTTCTACACTAAGCCTTTGCAAAAAATAAGGTGGATACATTTTTACATGAGCAAGTGATAATCCTTTATCAGATTATTTTCCATGAGCAAGAGGGAAAGGAATTCAAACCCTGACCAGGTGGACAGATTGGTATCTTCGGCCTCTTCAATTATGACATCTCAATTGGGCTAATCCGTCATACACCTTTCAAGAAGTGGAAGAGCCTCCATCTTAAGTTTTTCGGCTTTGCGCCGTTTATGTATCAAAATATAATTTATATCAGGCTAAGCTAAAAGGTTTCGCTCATTCGGGTGTAATGCTTGGCAACTTCTTCCTCAAGAATGTGATCCTCCGGAGCTTTCCGAGGAATCACAATGCCATTAGCATCTGTAGTAGTTGTTTCCTTGAATAGTCAAGGGTAGTAATCCTAAATCCCCAATCTCACATTCTACACAAATCTTCATCGCAAAATACAAGCTGTATTATAATCATAGTCAATGGTGCCTCCTGTGTCAAAACACAAGTACTTCGTCAAACAGTTGGGTGATTACGGCCTCCAGTCTACATGCTGGAGGGAGCTTTCGGCTACGCTTTTGCCGGTAGTGAGCAAAATATGGGCCGCATCATAGTCAATGGTACCTTCTCTATCTCCTCCGGCAATGGCTGGATTTTGACCATGAAAGATTTCAGCAATTGTTCAAGCCTTTTTGCAAATTGCTCCCTACTCTTTGCAAATTGTTCTTCTAATTTGGCATGAGTTGAAAATAAGAGTTTGTAACATTTATTATTTTGGTTTGATGAATAAGTTAAACCAAAGTATAATAAGTTTATAACAAATAATATAAGACAAATAATGGTAGAGTAACAATTGTAAAGCATCTTGAAAAATAGTTTAGATATAAATAAGAAAATGAGGGGGGGGAAAAAGATAATAGAAACCACTTCAATACAAACATATAAAAAAAATAATGACATTAAAATAGTTTAGAAGCCATTATTACAAAGCTTAAACGCCCTGCTACATATCTATAACATTTTAAGAGTAGTCAGATAGATGTTACAAATGCTATCTCACTCTCCTATTTATAGATTATTCTATGCATATATTTAATATTTATGATAATTGGATGGTGAAGATAATATCCATGGAATCCACCCATTCTACAATCCGACCATTCTAACCATGATTTGGACGTTGGCTTGGATCATTCTATCCATGATTTTGGACAGAGGCTTGGTCATTCTATCCATGATTTTGGATGGTGGCTTGTCTTGTCTTGACGTGGGCACCAAGCAATACTCATTTTTCCAAGATTTGACTTGTGTGTTGATTTCTTGTGACTAGTCATGGATGATGGGTGAAGTGCATACTTCAACAGCATGTACCCGGGATTCTTGTTCTACCTTAGTTCGCACCTTTGTCTTGATAAAACTCTTTCCTTAAGTTCTAGATCAATGCTCTAATACTGCTATTAGGCCCAAATCCCTAATTAATCAACACAATCAAAAGAATACACAAATCCTTCAGGAAGTAAAAAAGAATTTCTCATATTACTAAGCCCAATCACAATTCAAACAATCAATGATAATCAAAGTGATACTGAATACTACAATACTATTATGTTATCACTAATTTACATTAATCACTAGATTACAACTACAACTAAAACTAGGAAAACTAATGAAAGATAAATAATGTTTCTCAATAGGCATGCCTCCTCGTGACGGCTGAATCTTCTCTATATTTGCTTCTAGCTTATTGCCTTAGGTCATTTGAGTGGACTTTCCCCTTTAAGTCATACTAGGGCAAGCCAGGTCATAACAAGTGTACCTATTGCAAAAATTAGGCACACTGGATGTTGGAGGAGGAAGCTTGTCCTCCTCTTCATCTAGTCGTGAGTCAGATTGGCTATGGCTGCTATCCAAATTGATCCAGATCTCCGATAGTGGCTCCTCCGCCAGTGACTTGGGTGTGTTTACCTTTATCCAAACACAGTTGGGCCATTATTAGGCATCAATTCTCTAACATAATTTGTTGCACATTTGCCAATTCCTTCTCACTATACTAATTATGTTCTCCATGGAGTTCTTGGACTAACTAGATGTACAATTTACCAAATCACTGCTTTTATACCAAATATAATAATTCCTAATCCCCAATCTCACATTTTGCCCAAACCTTCATCATAAATTATATTTAATTATAAGTTCATACAACAAGTCACTAACAAAAGCAACATTGGCCAATTACATTCACAGGCTGCCTCTTAAGAGACTAGATAGTTCCCACAACCACCTTATGCCACGCCTTAAGGGTTGTTTACTAAGAGACAAGAAACTTAACAAAATGCTTGCCTCTTCCACTTCACACGCCTTCTAAGTCACTAACCTCCTGAGCCCCGCTAGACGCTCGCATCCTTTAAATTTCCTCCTTTAGGCGCTCTCAGCGTCATGGCTAGTGATCATGACATCAAGGCTCCGTCATCACGGCCATTCGAGGGCTCCAATGTTCGGAGATGCTAAGCACTTATCAAGTAGTATTGATGACGACGACAGTATGCTCATCTTGGGTGTAGGAGAAAAGTGGAGAACATAACAGCAAAGCCGTGAATTCTACAACTACTTTCGGGTAAACTAAGACTGTTCTCTTATTGTGCATATGCATGATGAAAGAGTTGGGAATTTTGTGAAAATTTGACAAGGGATACAGAATTTAGTATTCTAAAGAAGTATATTTACACACAGATAGTCACATCACTGATATGCACATCTTGATAATAGTCATTGTCTCTAGTTAACTTACCAGTAGTTGCCGGTCATGCCATCAGTGGAAGGATTGATTACCAAATATTATTATGTCTCGGACGTAAAATTTCTTGCCGCCATCAGCCAATGTATAGTAGCGCCTTCCTCTTCTGAAACAACGTATTCTTACGCACGCACCCAGGCAGAAAGAACCAGTAACAGCGAGAACAATCGTTCGCAGCATGTTAAGCTACTTCTTGCTGACTTCCTCCTGAATAAATCAACGAAAGCAAACAACAATTGCAGAAAAAAAATTAAAAGGTATAAACCTCTCGTGTTTTGTACTTTTTTACTCAAAAGCTGACAAGGGGGTGCTTTTGTCACCTCGCTTTTGTGAAATACGGCTAAAATATATCAGAGATTCTGTGCTCCTGGTCGTGCTGTCTAGTTATCGCCAATAAGTACTTGGTTTTGCGAGAATGAGGCTGCTGAAGAGGTGTAGGGGTAAGGCCGTGGGTCCTTTGTGTTGTTTAATCACAAGTCAAATTCCAAAATGGTAAATGCTTATTCTTCATTTTCAGTCACCAAAGCTAGCCAGGGGTTGCAATTCTGGGGGATACGCATTATCAGGACATCAGGACATCAAAACATCAAAGACCAGGAAACATTTTAAACAGGATTTGCTAGGTGTTCATGAAGTACTTTGGGAAAGGAAATTTTTGCAGACATTTAGGAGCTACAATAAAGTCAAAAATAATACTTTATGGTCGATAATGCTGTTGCAACACTGGGCAATCTGGCTATACATAACCAGTAACGCTTGGAGAAAGGCAAGGCCCTTCCTGGAGAAGACAATTCAACTCGTAAGTGACAACTCATACAAAGTTTCAAAGAGCACTTCATTCAAGCAAAAGTATCTTACCTATACTGAAGCTGATTAATCCACTTGGTCCAATTGCATCGACAATTTGGTCTCCCCTGGCCAAATTCTTTCTTGGACCAGGAGAATGGTGTATTATATGCAGGAGCCTTTTGTGAAGATTAGGCCTGCTTCCAAAACTCATATTTGCACAAGCTTCGGCCCTAACAGAGGGCAAGGCAAGTAGTCGCCTACTGGCTCTCAGATGCGCATGTTAAAATGTATCTCAATTTGTTCAAAAGTTGAGTGGTTGCTTCCCTTTTGTTGACAGCTTGAGGTAGCAAGCCATGATCAATAAACTTGCCAACATTCAAATAAATTAATCATTGTCCAAACTCTCCAATTATATATTAAGGGAGATCATAATGCAATTAAAAGTACCCATAGAGAACTAGAAAGAATGCTAGTACCCACTACACAATCAGTAACATGTGTGTGTTTATTGCATCTACGCATTTGTTGTGTCTCCATGAAGATCTTATGATTACTGGGGAGACAGAACGATAGACCAAACAGAGGGTTGCGAGCAGAATCCAAAATCAAGCTGATAAGCTAAAGCATCAGCAAGCCAGTCAGTGGAACAGTTTACCTCAACCGTGCAGTTTCATTTTTATTAAAGAAGATGCAAACGCAATATTAATGACCAATTAGGTTGAATCTCTTTAACTCCTTGTATCACCAATGGTAAATCCCAAAAGATCTGGGCGCAGGTAATGCATGAAACACTGCCAAAACTAAGAAGATATCCAAATTCTCCTCCTTCAGGATTTAGCCACAGTTTTTTACCGGACCAACCACCAACCTCTAAGTTGTACACTACAAACAATAGATTTAAGAAGTACAAATGGAAATTTTTATAAATTATTAGCTAATCCATCTAATCAGAAACATCATCCCCAAGAAAACCATTGCCATTATCCTGATCAGGGCACAGATTTATTTCTAACTTTCGACAATCTACCAGAAGATTTTGAGGGTTTCCTGACCTTCTCAGCTTGCAACTCCAACCCCTTCTCTGAAGGCTTCCGCTTTCTTTTCAAGTGCACCCCTGCATCCTCTGCAGCAGAGTTATCTACAACCGCATGAGTCAGTGCCTCATTTAAACACAACATTAAAAAAATTGTTACACTCTCAAATGGATTAGAAAGATGTTCATTTTAGGTATAGACATATAAAACCAAGTCCATTTTCAGTTTCAAAGTTCCACCCCAAACCCCCCACATGAAAAGTAAAAAATATGGTGCTTAAATCCTCCTTGAAACATTTTGATTTAGCAAACAGCATTAGCTTCAAAAGATTCAACACTTGCGAATATGTATTTGCAAAAAAAAAATTCCTTGTTTCTTAAATGACAGTTTCTTCTGTCACATTTATCTCACATTTCCTCACAAACTTTAATTTAGTGTAACTCATATCTATTTTGAAGTCTCGGTATTAGTTTACCGCATATCAAGATATATTTCAATAGAAACCATATGAAATAACTAAACTGGCCTTGAAAAACATATTTATTTTAGATTTAGATATAGGTTGAGTTTTTCTTTTCTTTTTTTAATTTTAATACTTTCTTTTTCAGAGTAAAGGACCCATTTAATCAATTCACACATTTTTCCATCAAAGTTAAACCTGATCTAGCAGAGTGGCACACCCATACTAGACACCAATATTGAATCCACCTTGTATTGATTTTAAGTTTTATAAAAGTAAGTCATAAATGGACGACAGATCATGACGAAAAGTATCATATACCACTTTTTTTATTGTCTTGAAAATAATTGCTCACTAACAATTGAAAAGTCAAACTTACAGTTCAAAATTTAGATGGGGCAGCTAATTTCAAGATTAAACAGCCACTAAGCATCACTTGCAAACAATTACAAGCAATGCTTTCCTGACTCACAAATCTCATGTGAGACAAAAGAATCCCAGGCATGGAATTCATTTCAATTAGATATCCAGCCATACATTTCTTCCTGACCACAACTCAATTATGCATTAATTAGCGTGATCATTTTCTTCAACCATTTGGATTTTCTCAATAATAATACTCCCTCCGCTTTCTTTTCTTTTTTCCTTCTTAATTTCCTAGACAAGTATCAGTTAAAGAACAAGAGCAGTGTAACGAAAGTACAAGGGACATCAATAAAGGGCACCTTTCAGGAGGACAAAGAAAAGGAGAAAATCAAAGAAAAAGAAAAAGTAAACTGTTCAGATTCTACCCAAATGAACATCAAAATTCATGTTATTTAGGAAAGGGTGAGTCTCAAACTTGTTTCCTAAAAAGTAAACTTGAGTTATGCACATTTCACATAGCCATTTAAAAGATGGGGCAGAGGTAAGGAGGTCTTCAGTTAGAAACTTTGCCAGGTTAAAAGTGATACTAGCACTGCTACAGCAACCCTCTTTGTTATGTAAATGCTATGGGCAACCATATTGAATGCAAGACAAAGGTAGGTAAGAAATTGAGGCCATTGACTTCAAATTCAAGTTCTGAAGCCATATAACTTCACTAGAACATCTAGCTCAAATATCTTCCCAGTAGAGTCAAACTCAAGATAGTTACCATTATCCACAGACAAATAGACATCCAACCCATAATCATAATGCCCACAATTGAGAGGTAAGACTAACAGCAAAAAAAGCATACAAGGTATGTTTTTACCTTCAAGTGGGCTTGATGCGTGGTTTGTGGTGCGTCCATTTGGTACCCCCTCATCTGAAAGAGGGGATCCAGAATGATTACTGTCCACTAACTTTGATGAACTCTCTATGCATTTGTCATGCTGCTCAGGAGCATCTGGAGAAGGAATGGCTGGCAAGAAGCACAATTCTTCCTGGGACATGTCTGAATCACTAAAAGCTGAATTCTTCTCCACTGTCACTATATCAACTTCTTCATCCTCATTAACATCTGATTCTTTCACCTGTAAAAATACATATATTTAAGAAAAAAAGTAAAGAATGGTCTGCTGAGCCAAATAAATGCCTCCTCACCTTTTCAGTTTCAGGCACCAGATCAAATTCATCCTCCCGTTCTACATACTCCTCATTTTCCTCTAGTTCTTTGAAATCAGGTGCAAAGGCACTCCAATTCTCCGTATAATCTTTGGCCCAAATATAAACCAAGCCAGTCAAGGAAACAGATACAACAATGGGGTGAACAGGATGCCATGCTAAGTCAATCAAGGCTTCCTTTGGACCTTCAAGGATCTTAACAAGATGCCCAGCTCTATCCCATATGTAAATCTTGTGCTCTCCTTTGCTTGCAGAACCACCTATTACCCACTCACCATCACCACTAAAGCAAGGTGCTTTCCAATGCATTTTTGTGATAGAATCTTGGAACTCCCGGAAAAGTGTCAGGCACTTTGATCCAATAGCCTTCAACTTCTCAACACCATCCAGCTCATCAACTGTCTTGTCTAAGTCCTCAAGGGCTCTAAGTCCATCTTTCAAGGGAAGAAGGTTTTCATAGATTCTAATTGTGCGATCATTTGAATTTGTAAGCAAATATTGTCCATTCCGGCTGAATACTATGTTCTTGACCACAGCACCCCCAGTAACAGGAACCATTGCACGTACTTGGATAGTTCCATGATCTATTACAAGAATTTCCCCTTTGGAGTTCCCCACATAAACAAGATCCCCAAACTTGTTAAAGCAAGCTGCAGTTGGAGTGAAAGGAGGAGTTCCATCTGAGAATTTGCTCCGTGATTGAGGGGCAAGTCCACTGCTCGTGTCAGTGATTGAAACTGGAAGCACTGTTGTGCTTCCTGTGTTTAAGTCAACTATCATCGGAGCTGATGAGAGGGGGCATGCCAAGCAAATAGATGGAGTAGAGGAACCAGGATGCAGACGAGCTTGTAAAGGGGTTTGCTGCAAAGTTGTGCGTGAAATCCTCTCACCACTAACAACATCCCAAAGTGTTAATGACTTGTCCGCAGAAGATACAAGGATACGGTGCCCATACTTTGACCAACATACACTTGTTATAGCAGCAATACACTCTTTATCTCGGAGCTCCTTGGCAATGCCCCTGGTCTCAAAATCCCAGATAATGCAGTTTCCATCAGAGCACCCAGCTGGTCAATAAAAAAGTTGTATCATTAGCAGTAAAGAACTAAGAATAACTCCCAAGAACAATGGAAGAAAGTCTCACTTAAGAAACCAGGTACTGCCAAATAAAAAAAGGAAGCAAAGAGGAGAAGATTATAGGCAACATTACCTGCGTGCAAATGATGCATTTAGGCTTTACAAAGTTAAAATTTGATTACTAACATTAATTACAATTGCATTTAGAGAAAAACAGAAATTTCATTGTAGCAATTTCCCACCAAAGATTTATTGCACAAAGACAGGCAAATATTGCTTACTCCAACAGATATATATGTTCATACCAAGATAAGAGGACCAAGAAAATTAAGAGCACTCATATTAATTATCAACCAAGAGACATAGGAACAAAAGCCTCACAACTAGAACTTACAACAAAATTCTGTAACAACCTCCCACTCTTTTCACAGTTTTCAATGTCCACACTTCAGTCTGTAATTTAATGAAGTTGATGTAAAGAGTGCTTCAGACATTTTATAGACTGACACCTGGTTTGTAGTTGCTAAAAACCATATGAAATTGTACTTAGGTCTTTCAAATTAAAAAATTTAAAAACAGAGAGCAAAATCAAAAGGTGGCTAGGGTGCTGTCACCCCGCCAGCATGGCCATGGCTGGATCTCTCCCAACCACAGGGACGGCTGGGCTGGGTGACAGTACCCCCCACCCTTTTTTGTTTTAAATTTATTAATTTGAGAAGCAAATTATGTTTTCAAATGCATTTGTAATTTATTTAACAAAAACTAACAAAGTTTTCAATTTACAAATGCTTAAAGGACATATCTCAATTCATTAATTTGAAAATTGAGATCCCAACATAAAAAATACAGCCGACAGGTCATGGTCAAATTTTCTTGTACTTAGATAATTTGATATCAAATCTGCCAACTAGTATTTGCTTCAGTTAGAATAAACAGCCTTTTCCATCAGGTAGATACTTTAAAAAGATATTAATGACGAAGTATCCCATCCAAGAAATTCCACAAGGCAACTAACGATCCAAGGTTAATTGAGGAAAAGGTTACAAACTAAAAATCCAGGAACACCTTGTGATTATCAGAAAAAATAACTATAACACAACACAACTCCATTCCTCACGAAACCAAACCCCACCCCCACGGCCAACAAAAAAAAAGGATGGCTCATTTTTGTATGAAGTTGATAGAGAATGCCTTCGAATACCATAGGAGCTGGTCGATCTGTGTCAAACTACAAGCACATACAGATGGAACATTTGGGCATTGATAAATCATTTCCATAATCTTTAAATTACAGCCAATAAGAAAAAAATTAATTTAAAAAAAAATGGATGATGATATCCCGAAATATCATTAAGCTAACTAAACTTAACAGACTCTAAGTAAAATTTCCATTGAATGTCAATGAAACTAGTTAGTGAAAAATATTTACATAAAAAGGAAGTTGTAGCCAGTCCCTACTTCGTTTCATAAACTTGATACTAGTGCTTAACATTTCCACACTGAAGAAAGAAGTGCTAACTGCATTAACATTCAATCCTCCACATCAGATAGCCAGATTCTACATTACGAACTGAGAATTTTATAAATTGCATATAGTAATCAAGATGATCAACAAGCATTAAAATCAGAAAATCTATCAGGCAACCTCAAATGATTCATTTATGGTAAATAAATCCAAGCAAAGAAAAATGACTACGCACTCCACTAGAGCAATCTGCAGAAAAATCTTTCAGCTATAATGCTAACTAACAATCATGAACCAAGCATTCAATCCCAAAACTCCAACAATATTCTTTCTAAGGCCACCATGACGATCCAAGCATAAACAAGTACTAAAGTGATTGCCAAATGCATATGTTACTTGAATTGACACTAATACCATTCCTTACATGTTGGTTGACATTCACTGCATATTCTTCCAAAATACTAAGTTTTAAGTCCTGATGTTATGTTCTGAAATAAACATATAAATGATAACACAGACGCAAGCATCTGCTTTCAATCACTGCTGAAAGATCCAAGTAAAAGCACAAGAACAAAAAATTTCCTCTTCATAACCCCAAAAACTGAAAATTTTATCTTGTACTCTCCAGTTTGTAAATAGGCATTCTTGTTTATCAATTCTGAAAGTCCTCACACTCTGCTAATAGTACAAAAATGACGTAGTTAGTTAAAACTCTTATGTTATGTCGCGGACCACTGCATCTGCTTTCACCTAATGCTCAAAGATCCAAGCCAAAAAATTACCTAAGAAAAACAAAGAAAGAAATACCACATTCTACTTCAGAAACTCAAATTAAAATTCTACTCCTTAACTTTACATAAGAGGTTATTTTATATTCAAAACTCCCCAGTTTTGGTTACCAGCCAAAGCACTACCACTGAAGCAACAACAAAAACTCGTACGGTAGCAAGAACCGAAAACTTACCAGAAACTGTTCCAAAATATACTTTTTAGACGCGGCGCTCAAGCGCGCGCGCACACACACACACACGGGGAGAAAAACACAAGTATATAGCTTTCGGGAATAAAACATCTTCCGGTTAAATTTGTGAGGGGACCCAGAAATTTTTTGTTCGTCCTCAAAAGTTCTCCGTAGAGCCACTATCTTGCAGGTATACAAACAAAAAAACCCAAAACAGCGCGACATGCGAACTGCAACAAGTGTAAACACTCTCAAAGAGCCACAGAGAAATTACCAGCTAGAAGGGTACCACGACGATTGAAGGAAATACACTTCATGACCCCATGTTCCAGATACTCCTCTATCACCTCTGGAAAGTCTCCCTGCAATGGATCTTCGCAACACCAAGCAAACACCAAGCAAACACCAACAATTTGCATCAAAACAAAAAATTTCAAACCAAACTAAAGAAAAATCTCGTAACTTGTTCGCGTGAGAGAAAAAGAAAAAGGGAGAAAGCTCACCTATAATTGGTGCATTCATGGTCTCGATTAGGCTTCTGCGCCTGAGATTGGCGACGGAGAGTAAACAGGAAGTTCCGCAGGACAGCAAAGGGAAGAACCCGGACTCCGAATTTGGCTCCGCCGGGATTTAGATTCACCCAGTAAACACCAAGTGTACTTTTAACGTTATCTGGACTGTAGATTGGATCCGCTAAACAAACCCCGCCTTTTCACATCGATGACTGGATTCACAATACGGCGGCGTTCCAATGGTGGGGGTGATTTCGCTTATGTCAAGACGTAGAAAAAAGCTTTTTAAGTAAAAAAGCAAAATTTGAAATACCTGTTTATGGTCACAGGTATTATTAATCTTCTTATTAATAAAATTAATAAATTTTATCGGAGCATTATATCTATTTATCAAAAAAAATATATAAAAAAATGGTCACATCATATAATTTTGCTATCCTTTTCACTTATTTGTTATTTGTTATAATTTGTTATGCAATGTGACCACGACCATTTATGTTCATCTATTAAAATTATAATTTGGAGGACACATCTTTGTTATCTAAAACAGTATATGATGGTCGCATGATACCCATCATAAGATGCGTGATATACTTTGATTTTTAGTTGCACAAATGTTAGTCAAAAATACTACCGTGACAATGATAAATTATCTAGCCAAATACAGCACAAATATAACTCATGCAATAGTCGATAACGTCACAAACACGTAGATGAAGTAATGTTATGCAACCATGGTTCTCTTGAAGTTTGATTTTAAAAGTCATAGAGAAAAGACAAACATAAGTAGCTTGTGTTGAGATTGGTTTGTTACTTAATTTTGAGCGTGATGGTAATCTAACCCGCAAAGGGAAAATTAGAGGTCCTTCACGAAAAATCATTAGGTTTCAATTAGGTTGGAGATTTTTTTTTTTTTTAGGTGTTATAAAGTGTAATTGATGTGTTTTTCTTGTAAGCATGAGTTCATTAAAATTTCTCCAAGAATAGAGAAATTGGTCATGTAACACGTTGTAAAGAGTTATTGGGTGGGAATGCAGTAACTTGTGTGCTTGAGAACACAATGTGATTGTAACTTTTTTCAATATTGGAAAATTTTTGTTATGCTTGGTGTGGAAATTATGTAATCTCTATATCGATGGTGAAATTTTCTAGTTGGTTGATTATGAGAATATGGATGTACTTGTTAAGCTAGAATTTGGACTTAACTATCCGTATTGTGTATATATTATTATCTTTTGTTCTTCCCCTTAGATTAATTAGATTGCAAATTAGTTACATATACAAACTCAGCTCAAATGCTAATTCCTTGAGTTGCCAATTAAGTTAACATATACAACCCAACTACTCTTATATATTTGCAATGTACTTTTATAAATCAAAGTATGTAATAATTTCATCTCAAAATATCTTTTGAATGAAAATATATACAATGTATTATTTGTATTTAAACAAATGGTTTATATGCTCCATTAAATATACAAATAATCACTCCCTATTGCCTTCCACTTATGGTTATTCAAACCTGTGAAGTTTTCAAAACATCCCTTTACAAAGATAATTTCGTTTATTTTTGATAAAAAAAAATCATAGGGGGAATTGTTTATGCACATTTGTGGTCGAACTTGGAAACACTGTACTCGTGCACACTTAGTGTCGAACTTCTAAGCGCTTGTATAGTCGTCGAATCCTCAGTCCCGCACCTGAGCCAGTTACGGGAGGGTTGGCCCAGCAGTGAGAAGCCCGTGTTGGGGTTAAGACCATGGCATCCTCACTGCGCGATAGGTAGTCCCGCCATGCCTCAACCTCCTCCGTTAGAATGCGCGAGTCGAAAGCCGTAGCGGGTTCCCTTTTCCGATACTCTAAGTCAGTCTGCAACCATCACAACGCTCTTCAAAGCCCGCACTACCGCCACCACCAGGATGGCCTGCTCAGTCTCCTGCTACTTCCCTTTTCTTCTTCTTCTTTGATATCTAGTGGGAGACTTTCGGTTGCGAAGCGAGGTCTGTGCGGGTACGCCGTAGAGCAATTCTCCGACGATGAATATGACTGTGATTTGGAGAACCACGCGGTTGGTTTTTGTTTCCATTTCGCTATTAAATCAGCTTGATCGTTTTGTTTCAGTTGAACTTGTTCCGTATTTGGCTTTTGATATCTCTAGTTTGGTGTGTGTATTGTCTTAGCAACAGGAACGGTTAGTGTTAACGTCTGCCACCGGAGGTGTGTAGGAAACAATGGATTATCGTATGCTGGATTTTTTTTATTCATTGTTCCAGAGGTAGACATAGGAAAAGTTTTTACTTGAATGAAGCTAAAAGAAACTGACGTCACTGATTTGGTTTATTGGCTTATTGATTGCCGTCCTCTAGTTTGCTGAAATCCAAGGTAACTTGGACTAGGAGGCTAGAAGAATTTGGTTTTCGGGATGTTTTGCCCCCTGGATGGCTATATTGGAAAGATGAAACCGTAGTGATAATGAATCTCGGAGTTTTTTTTTTTTTTTTTTTTTTGTTGGATTCATCGAAATAAAAATGAATGAGAAGAAAGGCGACTTAGTCACTGTAACGATGAGTTAGGATTTTTATCATTGTTAGCAAGAGATGATTGTTTTATTACTGAAGTTGGTGAAGTCACTAATTCTTGTTTGTATTGTTTACAATAGTATATAAAACAGAAGGCAAAAAAGAAGACGAAGCTTTGATATTTTCCTGGATGAAATCTAAAGGAGAGAGTGTGAGATATAAATAGCATGAGGACTCCTATTCGGAAAAGTGACAATCTAATGGAAGGATGAGTTAGATGGTTGATTGATTGTTGTTAATTTTCGAGAGAAGACATTGGAACCTTAGCTTTTGGTCTTGTGGGAAAAATAGAGTGAATCACTCCTTTCTCTGCTATTGTAACAGTGATATTACTAAAGTGAGTTGCTTGGGTTCAGGGGCAAGGTGACTGCCAGTTTCTTCCTAAACTTTACAGAAATGATAAAAGTAAGTCCTTTTAGTCTGAACACATCAAAGACCAGTATAGTACAACATTAAAATTGATGATAAAAGAGTAAACTTGAGTTAACTTTAATTCTTCCTTCGTATGTCCTGGTAACGTTGTTGTAATTAAATAAATCTATCTTCTCTCTAGTCGTGTCTTCTTTAGCATATCATAGAGTAACTAGTGTAAACTTGGGGGCCTCCCATGGAAAGTGATAAAAGTTACATATGTAATGCACTTCAGGATTCTTGTGGGCTTAGAGACTTTTCATCTGCACTCCCTTACTTTTCCCCCGTTTATAGTTGGTTTTTGTGGCTGGAAGACCTTGTCTTGTTAGATGCAGAAATTGAGACTTATTTATGCTTAGAGCTAGCATCTTTGTGGTGACTGTCGTAAGTGGTTGCGGTTTTAGTTTTGTATCCCTCATATTTTGGCTGGGTTGTGCAAATTTTCCTCAGCAGTTTTGCAGCCAAACTTGCTTTGTAAACATTTTTTGCTATCAAAATTCTGAGTCGTTGAGATTTCAATGATTCAACTGTCCTTCAGAAATGTATGTCAAATTTGTGCATATGCCAGAGGTATAATTGAAGTAGTTTTTCTTTTTTTTGTTTTCCTTGATTTTATTTGCAATAAAATCAATAGCAGATGTTTCTGAGGAATTAAGGTTTGTATGAGATAATGAATTTGCACGGTAGTTTAGAAGAATTTCACCTGCTTGTAAAGCTTGTTTAATAAAGTTTTACTTCCACAGACCATTATGAAATTGCTTGGTCACTTGTATGTCCGAGTTTAGGGCTGTAACATGTAGGGGATTGCTAATATAATGACACTATGTTCATTGTAGGCATCATCGTCAGTGGTCAACATTGATGAGTGGAAGTGGAAACTCAGCTTGCTATTGCGTAGTGAAAAGGATCAAGAGATTGTTTCAAAAAATAAGAAAGATAGGAGAGACTATGAGCAGATCTCTAACCTTGCCAAAAGAATGGGACTTTACAGGTAGAAGCATTATAAACTTTCAACATCTGGGTCCACATGTGGTTTTTCTTACACTGTTCATTGCATGTAGCGAATTTTATGGAAAAGTGGTTGTTGCCAGCAAGGTTCCCCTTCCTAACTACAGGCCTGATCTGGATGACAAGAGGCCGCAAAGGGAGGTAATAACTTTGGTTGAATCTGAAGAAGTTTGTCTAGCATGCTATTGGGAATTATGTCAGTTTAGACACTGAAACATGATGCTTAATATGTGTAGGTGGTGATCCCACTAGGCTTGCAGAGGAGGGTTGAAGGTTTACTGCAGGAACACTTTGATCGAGTCCAGTTAAGTTCTGGAAAGGTTGATGATGGTTCTGGTGATGCTAAATCCAATGATCAGGTTGAGGATATGAATCTTGATGAGAATGCAGAGTCTTTTGTAGATGGATCGGTTATGGAAAAGGTTCTGCAGAGAAGGAGTTTGCGAATTCGCAACATGCAAAGAGCTTGGCAGGTAAAATTTGCTAACCTATTTTTTGTTCTATAAGCGAATTAACTCTTCACTCCCTCCCAATTCAAAGGTTTCATTTTTGAATCTATGTCTATCCTTTTACTCTCTTATTCATTGATTTTTTTTTCAATAATTTGTTAGTGACAGTTAATTCTTATTCTTTCTCCATCCTGGCCCATGTGTCTGACTCATTTGATACGTTGAACTTAGAAAAATTATGGGCATATAAATAGCGTGTAAAAGAAAATTATAAATTCCTCTAAACGCATTAAAGAATTTTAACATGTGAGGGGTCGGATCTTCACATAGTTTTTGATAAATTTCCTTTCCTAATTATCAAGCAGTTGTCTAAGGAATTACCTTGTGTAGCTTTTTCTTGGGTTTTTGTTAGTGACCCCTTTTTTGTGCCTTGAAATGAGGGGGCAAATGAAATGAAAATTGTTAAATTGATTATTGAAGGAACCTGATATAAAAGCAATACAGCATTAGCCCTTCTTTTTTGTGCCATTTTGAGGATCAGATGGAGCGAAATTGTTCTTTTGAGGTGAAATTGACAATCCTTGGGGTGACATTTGTCTGGAGCCTGATTGGAGGCATGGTGCTGCTACCTTAAGTATATTTCTAGTAATGCTGAACTTTTTCTTGCTGGACATGAGGCTATGATGGTTCTTAACATTTTGTTGAGATGCATGTACTGCATGATAGTGTTTTATCTGTAGTTGAAAATCTTGATTGTTTCCAGTGAAATTAAAGATGATAGATTGACCAATTTTTAGTGCTGCAAACTTGTAATTATATCCAAATATATGTCTTGATATCATTCTTGGTGGTATTTTTCAAACCACATAAGGCTGAGTTTCCTCTAGGTTTCTGGCTAAAGCCAAATTTTGAATGCATTGATTAGTCCATGCCTGGGCTATTCTCCTATGACAGAAGCTTGTGTTGGCTTTAATTGCAACTGAATCTGTCCTGTTTTCTAATGTATTTGTGATATGTGATTTTGTAGACTAGCTTTGCCTTCTTATACTTTAGAAGCTGGCTTAATCTTTTGTATCAGATGAGATTTAGTGGCATTATTTATCAATACGTTCTCTTTTATAAACCTGTTGCCCCTTTTTATCTACAGGAGTCACCTGAAGGCAAGAAGATGCTTGACTTCCGAAGATCTCTACCGGCATTCAGGGTGAAAGAAAGGCTGCTCCAAGCAATAGCACAAAATCAGGTCTCACCATGACACAGAAGCTATTTCCTTTTGATTTCCACTTCAGAATGCTACTGAGGATGTTTTAGAAGGATGTTATAATTTTTAACCACTTATGTATACTGTGAACTTTGCAAAGGAATCACATGTTTAAATTCTGTAAAAGAAATTGTTTTTGTTGTTGTCTTAATGCAAGAATTTTAGAAAGTTAATTCAGAAATTTGAGTTGATTTTTTTTTCATTCTCATTTCCTATCAATTACAGGTAGTAGTAATATCTGGGGAGACTGGATGCGGTAAGACCACCCAGCTTCCACAATATATACTAGAGTCAGAAATAGAATCTGGTCGTGGAGCATTCTGTAGCATAATCTGTACACAGCCTCGAAGGATATCTGCCATGTCTGTGGCAGAAAGAGTGTCTGCAGAGAGAGGAGAGCCTCTTGGTGAAACAGTGAGCCTCATTTCTCTAAAAACATATGCATATGGACACATGCATCAGATATTATTTCAGTTAGATAATTAAAATTGGAATTTTTTTTCCCTGAATTCTTGCTGCAATACCACAACAGAGATTTTTTGGTAGGTTGGCTATAAAGTTCGATTAGAGGGAATGAGAGGAAAAAACACCCATCTGCTTTTCTGTACCAGTGGTATTTTACTTCGTCGATTGCTGAGTGATCGTGATCTGAGTGGTGTAACCCATGTTTTTGTTGATGAAATTCATGAGCGAGGCATGAATGAAGGTGCATTTCCTGTGACATTCACTGCTATATCTAACTGTGAAGGAAACAGTTACACTATAATCTTACTATTTTGTTCGCAGACTTCCTATTGATTGTCTTAAAGGAACTTCTTCCACGTCGTCGGGATTTGCGATTGGTCTTAATGAGTGCAACCCTGAATGCCGAACTATTTTCTGGTTATTTTGGAGGAGCACCAACATTTCACATTCCTGTAAGCTAAACTGTAGTTGATTCATAATGTACATTGATTTGTGGTATACAATTTTTCCTAGTCTTCTCCATGCTGTATGAATCCACTGATTTGAACTTTTTAGTTTAGATTGACTCTCTCTGTCCGGTGGCTTGGGATTGGAACATGGGGTTCCTAATTGTTCTGTAAATTCATGTGCCTGCATAATTTATTTGTCTTGGGCGTTATTTCAAATGGTTCTAAAAGCTTGAGACAAATGTTTTTGGGTGTGAGGAGCTGCATTTCAGAAAAGCTTGCTTTTAGAGTGAACATCTGAAAACCTGATTATGCATTGGTCTAGAGATCTGCTATGTTTTTCTTTTATATTTTCTTTTAAATACCACACTACGTTTCATCTTTTCATCTGTGATTCTTAACGCAGATAATAGTTACTGCTCTCGAAGGCCATTGGCTGTGTTGAGAACTTCCAACTTTTAGTATGGTGATTAAAGGCTGTTAATTTTGTGGTGGAACTTGACCTGAAAGCTTACCAGCGTAGATGAGGTCCTAGATCTACTTCTGTTGAGGCTGAAAGTTAGAAAACCTGATCAGATCTAATTTCTCTTGGGCATGGCAGTCTTGGCTTGGGCTCCACAATTTTTGGGGCTCAATTCTAGAGCCCCTAAAGATATAATAACATATGATGAAAGAAGTGTTCAATTCTGGATCATGTTTATCTCTTGAACTGGCTTAAAGTTGATAAACAAGCAGATATCTAGTGGCTTTTTAGAACTTGATAGGGTAAAGGGTTTGGCTGAACATTGATAAACTTCTTAGTAACTTAGCTACTTGGATCTCTCCCTTGTAATATACTAGGCCTGGCTTATAACATCAAAGCCAAAACCCGCAGCTGTGTGAATAGTTGAAAATAAATCTCTGCCATATAGTCTAAACCAAATTAAGAAACTTTCCATTCATCAACATCTGTGATACCTTACCTTTTCCTCCTCTGCCTACTTTCTTACTTTATGAAGTCTCATATAAGCCTCGGTTATATCATTTTTCTGTCAAATTCATCAAAATTCAGCTGCCTGTCTGGTATATGGACTTGCTATTGTCTCATGGTTATTTGATAGTTGCATTCACTCTAACAATTGCGAGGTATGATTCATGCATTTTCATTAAAATATTAAGTTCATTTGTTTATTGTTCAGGGATTTACTTTTCCAGTTAAAGCACACTTTTTAGAAGATATACTTGAGATGACAGGGTATAAATTGACCTCTTTCAACCAAATTGATGATTATGGCCAAGAGAAACTGTGGAAAACGCAAAGACAGCTAGCGCCGCGGAAAAGGAAAAACCAGATTACTGCTTTAGTTGAGGTACAAACTATTCTAAAAAAGTTGGATTTCATCTTGTTGACTTAAGAAGCATTTTTGCTTTTCCTTCTTCTGGATTATCAATTCCAAGGTCTGCTTTTCATTACGGCATCTTGCTGTGACATAGGTGGAAAAGGTCTGGTGGCTGTAAAGCTTTGTTGCAGAACAAATTGTGCTGACAATCTTTGCATTGAACGTTTTCCATCATTATGAGCCTTGTCATTTTAATAGTGATAGATAAATTTGTCTTTGGTGGGGCCTGTAAACAGTTTTCTTTCTTTTGCCACTTATGCTCTTTCTATATGGCGCCTTTTAGTTTCAAGTTTTTTCCTATAGTTGCATTATCTAGCTCTCCTATTTACCTTTCCAGTTTTGGTGATTTATGGCAAGTTGATTTTCTACTTTTGTTTCACTTGTAAAAACTTGGCATATTTTATACTTGATGATAGGGAAGCTATTAGCTGCATGGCCCTATTTTTTTCCCCTATCATATGAAATGTCTTAAGAATGCTACTACACCATACTGCTAAAGTCGGATCTTTCATCATATTTTTGTGCGGGAGTGAAGAATTCTGTTTCTGAACATTCCTCTCTCTCTTTATTTTTTATTTTTTTCAGTTCACTTATTCAAGCAGTTGCTTACAGTTGAAAAGTTCCATTCTTTGAAGTACTCATACCTAGAACTTTGGTCTATGAGTACATTAATTGTATGCTGCTCATTGTGTATTGGTTTGGTATAAAAATTCTGAAAATTGTAGTTTCTTTCTAATGAGTCTGAGCAATCAGAAGTAAATTGCATTTAGCAAAGGCGTTTTCTTTTTATCATCTGCTGATTTGACTTTTCATGCCCATTTTAGTATACTACCACACACAATATCATGATTTGTGCTAATTAAATCAGTAAAGTATACACGTGTTGGATTACTAACCATATGTTACCTAGTTTTCTTGCGGAAGCCCTGCTTACAATCATTGGTTGGTTGTTCTTTATAAAATTTAACAGAAGTTAAGGAAACTGAAATGACTCTCATGTACTTACTTCCATAGAAATTCTACAAAAGCTATCTTAATATGGCAATGGAGATTTTTCTAACAATTTTCATATGCTCTTATTTGTTTTGTTATTCTTGTACAGGATGCTCTAAATAAATCAAGCTTTGAGAATTACAGCTCCAGGGCACGAGATTCTTTAGCATGTTGGATGCCTGATTGCATAGGATTTAATCTTATTGAGGCAGTGTTGTGTCATATATGTCGAAAGGAACGACCAGGCGCAGTCTTAGTATTCATGACTGGCTGGGAGGATATTAGCTGTTTGAGAGATCAGCTTAAAGCTCATCCCCTTTTAGGAGATCCCAACAGGGTCCTGCTTCTAACATGCCATGGGTCAATGGCAACATCTGAACAGGTTGGTTGTTGCTAGCTCCCCTTCTCAATAAGAGTCTGCAACTTTATAAATTCAAGAACTTCAGGAAATTTCAACTCTGCTTATACCTGTTATGGTAGATGCCCATACCCTTGATGAATAAATCTTATTATGCTTCCATTTACAGGTGTCAATGGGTTGAACACGGTGTAACCCAATGGAATCTGAGTTTGAATTTTATTATTTAAATGGATATAGGCAGTTGGCAGAAATGTATACATTGGTAAACTCAACTTTCATTTCAATATCCAAGAAAATGCTAGAAACATACTAAGAAATCCTTCAAACAAGCTTAAGAGAATAATATTGAGGTATCTGATAACTAAAATAACTAGTCAAAGATGTAGCAAAATAATGAAAGCATATTTCTGATGGCATTTCCTCACCTTTTTTATGATTATATTTTGTATTCTGAACCATGACATGAATCATATAAATATATGATCGTTTGGTATACAAATTCCCTGAGCATGGTTGCTGTGCAAAAAAATGAAAGTCATCATTTCTTGCTAGATTAGATTCTTTATTTAATCAGCCATTAATAAAGCGTGAATTCTAGTAATGAAAATCTATATCTTTTGGAACTACATCTTAAAACGTAATTGAATGGTTTTGCTGTTTAATTTGATTTGTAAACAAACTTGATTTCAGTCTTTTTATGACCAGTTTTGGAGTTTATTTGTCAGAACCACTAATCTATTTTTAATCTATTATGGGATTGAATTTGAAGCCTAAGTTGATCCTTTGACAGCCTTAATAGTTGTTTTTGATCATAGCATTGATTTCCCCAAGAATAGTCCTTTGCTGGAAGTTTAAAATTTTAAATTGTTACTCACTACTCTGAGGTACTTGGTGAGGGCTTTTCTTATGATTTTTGCTTGCATGGTATGGATTTGACTATAGTATACGTTTTGATACTCCTGGATTCAGTGGCTCACTTTTTCTATTGTTTATAGTATTATGGAACTGATTTGATGCATGTATCTTGTAGATCTCAATTGTTCTGGGATACTTTTTGGTAGTGGATTGTGCCCAAAAATATTCCTAAGAAGATAGTTCATGTATTTGTGGTTTCTGCAAAATTCTTTGTCTGCTGAGGAGTCTGATTGTTAAGTGGTTGCCTTTAATTGTTGAGCTTTATTACCATCACGAGTTTTGAGATCTTATCATCTATAATGTTCCTTTATAATTTGGTTTACGTTTTTCCCTTTCTGTAGAAACTTATATTTGAGAAGCCTCCCCCCAACGTCCGCAAAATAGTTCTGGCTACAAATATGGCAGAGGCAAGCATTACAATCAATGATGTAGTTTTTGTGGTTGACTGTGGAAAAGCGAAAGAGACTACTTATGATGCTTTGAATAATACGCCTTGTCTGCTACCTTCTTGGATATCGCAAGCATCTGCTCGGCAAGTAAGTTGTTTGTATTCCAAATGTACTCAACTTGGATTTGTCTTTGCATTTATAGCAAGAAAATGCATGACATGAACCATGGGTAAAACCTCATTGTATTCAATTATTCTTTCATTCTTCATTCTTTCTATCTTCTGGATATGATTGCCCCCCTATGAGTGCATGTGTGGAATGTGTTCATTTATGGGCAGGAGGTAGTGTCTAACTGTAAAAATTACACTTGGCTTTGCTTGTGAACTTGTACGACCTGGTCCTATTAATGCTTGCCTATGTATTTGTAACAAGCAATAGACTGGTTCAAATAGTTGATTATATTGTGGATGGCATGGTGGCACTTCGCATGTAGTTGTTTGGCACCTGTTCTTGCGTTACCTTTTGCATCTCTGTTTATGTTTTCGCTTGTCTTTCTGGATAAATAGGATTTAAATGGCATCTGAAATTTCCTTGGGTTATGATTGATTGCAGAGAAGGGGTAGGGCTGGTCGAGTGCAGCCTGGTGAATGTTATCACCTTTATCCCAGATGTGTGTATGAAGCTTTCTCCGAATATCAACTTCCTGAACTTTTGAGAACTCCTTTGAATTCTCTCTGCCTGCAAATCAAAAGTCTGCAGGTTGAAAGTATAGGAACTTTCTTGTCAGCTGCTCTGCAGCCACCACCATCACTGGCTGTAAGTACTCTTGCTTATTGGAATCTCTCATGCTTTTAACCAATATATTATCTAGTTATTATTGTTGAAGCTGGTGCTATCTCACTAATTTTTTTGAATTCCCTCCTTGCCAATTAAATGAGACATAGTGATTCAAGAACCACCTGAATCTTAGTCTGCTTATTTGTTGTCCAAATCACTGAATGTTTCACTGATTACGATGGTGATGTGCTAGCTTGCATGGAGTATATGAATTTCTTATTACACATTTAATATTTAAATCAGAGTCTATGTTCCTTATTTTTGTTTCATCTTTTCTCACATTGATGAAACTCTTCGGAAATGCTGAATGTTATGTTTGAGAGACATGTGAGGCAGGTAATTTTGATGAAAGTGCTAGCCACTGAGCTATGAGCATATATCATCTACCTTTTTGTTGAAACCTTCAGCTTAATTTATTTATTTATTTATTGTATTTTCTTGGGATTGCTAATAATATTGTTAGTTTTTGAGTTGTACCAAGTAGTTGTCCACTAGAAGGCCTATTTTGGAACTTCCATGCATGTAAATCATGAGACTTATTGGGGGCAATATGTGCTTCTGTTGCAAATTGCAGAGCAAAAAAGAGTAGTGTGATCCTCCTTCTTTTTGGATTGCTAGCACCTCATTTGTGCAGCGTTAGTGGATGTCGGTATGGAAAGAGTGATAGAATGCAGCAGCATGTGCTTGCTATGAAAAGATTGAAGCAGGGGAAGCAATTTTCTGTCACTTATCATACTTGCGGACTATGTGCATGGTCCTAATTGCACTTACAATTGAAAAAGATTGTGGGAATCTGTATTATGTGGTTTTATAAAAATGGGAACTGGTTAAGTTGTGATGTTCGATATAGGATGTGTTCATGGAGTGATATATACTCTAGTTGAGCTTTTTGTAAGGCTCATCTGATGTATGTTATCGATTGAAATTGGTAAAACAAGAAGAGTAGGACCGTGGAAAATCAATTCTAAAATCTGAGAGTTTGGAATATTAAGCATTCCTAATTTATGGTGTGTATTTTACGTCATCCTAGGAAGTAGTTTTTGGCAGATAATTGTAGTGCTTTCATAATTTGCTAACTCTCTAGTGTCTCTAAAGGAAAGAATGATGTTGGAGAGCATGGATATGGGATATGGTTATGACATGATAAATCATTAAGGAAAATTTTGAAAGAGTTATATACTTGTATTTTGGTGTATCCAAATTGTTAAACATCAATTATCTGATTGTTGTATTTACATACGGATCTAGAAATGGCATTTGTTAGCATCAAAAGAGTTGAAACATAACTAAAAACTTCTGGTTGTCTGTATTGTCAATTTTAGCCCTACTCATACTGTACTATGCTGATGTTTGAGCTCTGCCTGATACATTTCCTGTGAAAAGATAAGTTTAGAACCTTAATATAAAGAGTATCAAGACACAGCATACAAGAATTTGGATATCGATACGGCTCCCTTTTAGAAGTGTCTGTGCCACTTAAGAGAACTAGTAGTTCTGAGAGATGCGGAGATTAGGTTCCATGAAGTTGTAGCTTGTTTTTGATTGTTTGATCACTTAGACAATGGCAAATACATTGGATCAATGCATTGTTGATAGAATTGTTGGGGCAAAATTTGATAGTAATGTCACATGCTGATGTCACCTAAAGGCTATGTCACTTGCATTATTATCTATAAAGTTAAAGAAATTGGCGTTTGGATTTTATAAAAAGGGTCACATTAGTTAACTAATGCGGGATTTTTCAATCCTGTATCTATCAAACTGGGTTTCTGGGTTTTAGATTTACTCTTGCATGTTGCTGGTTTCTTTCTCTAGCAATACCACGTGAAAAAATGTTGGTCTGCTGGAAGAAATGCATAGACACAACCGCACACGTAGAGATCCTTCTGATGTGCTATGTTAATATCAGCATAAGGTTTCGAAGTCTATGGGGGAATTTTGAAAATAATGGCGGTCATTTTCTGAAGTTGACTTTTGTTGCATTCTGTATGTTGGCTTGACCCTAGAAATGGATGGAGAGAGTGGGGTAGATACTGAGAGACTGGTGTGGAATGCACAAGTGAAGCTTTGTGCTCTTGCTGCAGTTATGTATCATATAAGCCTGTTTGTTTTCTATTTCATACCTAATAACTTATAAGGATGGAGTTATTTACTCGCTTATTTTATCGCTCACTGCCGAGTCAACAGAAAAAATTGACAAAAACTATGGGCTGACAGGTACAAAACGCTATTGACTTTCTGAAAATGATTGGGGCACTAGATGAGAATGAAAATCTGACAAATCTTGGTTAGTCTCTTAGCTCTTTTCTTACAAGCTCTTTTTCTTAATGTTATGACGATACATGCTATTACCATTATCGTTGTTACTTGACCATTGCTTCTTTCTCTTTCCTTTTAATTTTTTTTTTTTGTGTGTGTATCTGCAATCAGGAAAGTTTCTCTCCATCCTTCCAGTCGATCCCAAGCTTGGAAAAATGCTAATTATGGGTGCTATCTTTCGATGCTTTGATCCTGTTCTTACAATAGTATCTGGGCTTAGTGTCAGGGATCCATTCCTGTTGCCCCAAGACAAAAAGGATGTAAGTGAAAGTCAAAATAATATCTGTTGGTGCATTAAAATATGTTCTTGGTTTCTGGAAATTCTTCATATATGTAGTATGATAACTGAGAGAGTGATCCTCCCTCACTCCTCTCTGCATGGAACTGATAAATTGATCTATTTATTAAGGTAATTTAATTATCTTATCATTTTCTATTTACCTTTTTGACTGGAAGTTAACATAAGGTGTCTATATAATGTTTCTCCACTTTAAACTCTTAAAGTTCTAGTACAATTGATATTCTCTGTTTTCATGAATTGACATATTGCTAGGACTATTTATTGTATGAGTATCTAGCATCTGCAAATTGTGAGTCCTAGTGTGCACTGCACTCCACGTTCTTTTGAAAATGTGTCCTGAGAATCCAGCGTCAGGTTGGATCAGATAGATCTATGCCTCATCAGTTGTATAACTTTTCAGTATTTCAGTGGAGTTTTTTTCCCATTATGTCTCTGGCCTAGAAAGAAACCTATTAGGATTTTGCTCAGATAAATTCTTAATGTGGTAATGTATGAAGAGATCTATTGGAAAAATCATAGACTTCACCTTTTTGTTATTTGCTTACTGTACTAAACAATGTACCCTGCCGTGGCTTTTTTTCCATTAAGACTGCTTCCCAGTTGCTTTTCTTTGTTTCTGAAGGCATGATGCACATTGGTATGTTCTCTCATTGCTTTCTTGTCATTTCCTTTGTTAATTGTCTGGTTACATCGGATCTAACCTGTCATATATTTTGTGCCCCCTCCACCACAATAGGCCATACTAGAGTTCAAAAACAATGCTTTTGAAACAGTGTACCAAAAGCGGGAGGAAGTTTATGTGTCTCTTTTCTTTAAAAAATATCTTTGGATATGACGAGAAGCTGAAAATGAACAATTATATTGCAATTTAGCAAAAACGTTCTTTTAACAATGATCTGCTTGTGCACACCAAGTACTTGTCCTTTTTTTTTTATTATTGTTTTTAAATGTTTCTGAAGTTGATGGATTGTCTGCTTGCTTGAAATAACATGTTCTTAAAACTCCAAAACAAGCATAATTGATGATTCATGCAGCTTAATCTGCTTAATCAAG
This sequence comes from Casuarina equisetifolia, assembly GCA_028551475.1. Lineage (NCBI taxonomy): Eukaryota > Viridiplantae > Streptophyta > Magnoliopsida > Fagales > Casuarinaceae > Casuarina > Casuarina equisetifolia. The sequence continues at coordinate 17,712,645 of CM052361.1, read as the reverse complement.
TCCAACCTGGTATTAAGAACATACTTTCACGAAGTTAGACAACCATGAACATGGAGCTGGACTTTTCAAAGCATTACAAATGGACTGACTTTTTAAATTGAGCAACAAAGGAAGCCTTGTGTGACTATTGCCACTATAATTTGTGATACAGATTTGAGGAGAATCTTTGGAAGAATTCTCTGGCCAAATTGATAATTTTCTTCATGTTCTCTGTGTTCTTTATTCATTTCTTGATATAAATTTGTCATTGTTATTCCTTAGTACTATTATTTGAAATGTCAAATATCCAATTGCATTTTCTTTTATGTGAAGATGGCTGAAAATGAGTTTATGTCACACAAAACCCTTTATTTTTTGTCTAAAAACAAGTATAAAAGGGATGAGACTGTTATTTTGGTTAATAGTTACAGGTTGAGACTGAGTTGGATGCAAACTATAAAAGTTTGTGATGGTAAAATTCAAACTCATGTAACGGGATTTCTCCCACGATCTCACCTTATACCACTTGTTTTGTTGGGGAGGAGATGGCATTCATTCTGGAAACCTTTTGCAATGCTTACTAGACCATGGCAACTGTATAGTTACATGTACTTATCTGTGTGGTGTGTGGTTGTTCTTGTTGGTCATATTTGAAAGAGCTTAAAATTTCCTGGTGAAAAATATTGTCTGTCACCAGCATTCCAGAATGTTAGAGAACAGTGCAAATGGCTGGCGTAATTTGTGTTAGAAAGTTATGAGGCAATCCAACTGCAAAAAGAAATTTAATTTTTGACATTAGTCCATCATAGATACTAACCTTCCATAAATGTTGAAAAAGAAACGGACAAGTAGTCATTCTGCAATTGTATTGAGGCTCAGAACTTTTTAACATGTACGAAGATTACCTGGTAGATGAAAGATGTCTGTTGAAACATCTGATCTTGTTGTGTAAGCTTGAGCTTTACTTGTCCAGAGAAAGAATTCCATATACATGCAAGCAGTCCGTTTATATTTGAAGCTGTTACATAGAAGTGATGGGTGATGCTGACAAATTATGTTATAATCATTATGTGAGCTTCCAAAGTGGAAGGTTCCAGAAGTTCCCAACCACTCCCTCCCAATGGGCCAGAATGTAAAAGAAATGGTCATCCTGTTTTTATTTGTAGGAAACATCTCATTTTGTTAACTGTGCTCGGAATGATCCTGTTGATTTTTCTATATATGAACAGAACCTCCTCAAAGAAAGGAAGAAATATTTACTCCTTGTTAGTGAGTGGTAATTTGTACAACGTACTTACTTTTGCCAAAGAAGCCCATTCCGTGCAGTTCTCTTGCCAATTTAACGTTGGCTTGAAGAATTTTATCTACACTTATTTAAAATTGTCAATTTCATAGATAGTATTAGTTTTATTTTGTTTTTTAGTTTCCTTTCCCTGTTGTTAAGAGGAAAATTTTTTCCTGGTCTGATAGGTTCTATAAGCATCGCATTAGTTACTTGATCTAATTTGATATTGTTTGAAACATGCCACTCTATTGTCCTTTGGTGTCCTGTTCATTTATCCTAGATGATTATGATTCCAGTGATAGTTCATCTGATTTTTTTCAATGTTCATGAGTAATTAGTTTGACGTGCCCATTCTTATATCCCATTTCAATCTTGGAGAAAATGAATTAATGATTTTTGCTCTTACCTTTCCGACTCAGTTAGCAGGGACAGCAAAGTCTAGATTTTCTGCAAAAGATTACAGTGATCATATGGCTCTAGTTCGTGCATATGAAGGATGGAAAGATGCAGAAAGAGAAGGGTCTGCATATGAGTATTGCTGGAGGAATTTCCTCTCTGCCCAGACGCTTCAGGCTATCCACTCTCTACGGAAGCAGTTTAGCTTCATTTTGAGAGAAGCTGGCTTGGTAGATGACAATGAAAGCATTAACAACAGATTAAGTCACAACCAATCATTGGTTCGTGCAATTATTTGTTCTGGCCTCTTTCCTGGCATAGCATCTGTAGTGGTATGGTATCTACTTGGAAATGCACTAGTCAATTTTAAATTTATTAGTTTAGTGGTTGACATTTACCATTTTGTTGCTCGATATGCAGCACAGAGAGACATCCATGTCTTTCAAAACGATGGATGATGGCCAGGTTTTACTTTATGCGGTAAGTGTAAAAGAGATCAAGCGTCATTGAAAAAGAAATGATGTTTTTAGGGTACCAAATAGTAGTGAGTTTTGGTGAACTTTGAGTTTTGCTTGGTTGTTTTAAAATCTCTCCCAACTCTGATGGTGAGATTCTATCCCTCTGAAATACTAGCATATATCTAGTTTAGCCAGACCCCAGTTTTGCTAGAAAGGTGAAATACGGACCAACATATATGTGATCATTTTATATGAAGTACAATGTAGGTGAACTGCTTACTCATAAATCCAATCTAGGTGTTTGTTTGCTTAAAATGTGGTCCGACCATGATGGTGAAGTTCTATTCCCATAGAGCATGAGTTACATCTAAGAAAGCTGGGTTGTTATCACTATCTTCTTTCAATTCCACATTCTTCTTATTTTTTGTTTTAGCTTTCCGTTTCTGTGCATTAGAATAGAAGTGGCTCACTCTCCAGTTTAGTTGGTTCCCATTTCCTCCCATTTGGGCCTAGATGGTGACACATTGATGAAATCTGAGGCCCAAAAGAATCCTGACCCTCTATTCCAGGCATGCTGAATCTGTTGGTCCTCAACTCCATGCCTGTGGCCTGATTTTCATAGAGTTGTGGTTGACATCAATAGAGATATACATTATCACATTTCCGTTCAGGTGGAGCCACCTGGTCATTGGTGAGAAATGGGCTGGCTTCCTAGCATATTGGTGGAATGTCTCTCCGCTGCCATGATCCCAGTAAAGAATCTGACCCGGATGTCGGGGTCCTAATACAGTGACAGCTTTTAAAAGGTTAGCATTGTCACGGTAAGGGTGGCAGCTTCTATGGTGTTGCAGAGGACGATATGAACCTGCAACATATGTTTTCTCGTCCAACCATAACGACCTTCATTTAGTCTTTGGGAAATGAGAGCTAGAGTCTACAGTGGTTGACAGTAGCGTTGATGCTACCAGTGGCACCAACTATGCTGGTAGGGTTGGGCATGGAGGAGGAGAAGTTGAACTAATATGGTCTACATTCCGTTGGACTATCAGATTTAATTCTAGTGAAGTGGCAAAATTTAGCCCGTTAACTGGAGAAAATGTGAGGCATCTGAACTGTAGATGAGCTGTTCCCTTAAGAACTCCCAGTAATTGTGAGTTGTCATGTTTTTCACGCAACTAGTGAAGTTGTTTGAACAATAAGTATAAAAGATGCTGGACTTAAAGAAAAAGTAAAGGTCGGTAATTGGCACACCTTTCAATCCAGCCAATGCCATGAGATGTTGCTACTAGGATGCCAAATCTTTGATTTTTTTTTTTTCCTTCCTCATAACGGAATGCCTGGGTTTTTTCTAGCTCTAGTTTGCCTTCTTACCTGTTTTTTTGCTGCATTTGATAGGCTGGCATGTTATTTTTTTGGTTTTAAGAAAATGCATGTAATAAAAATACATTGACAGAGAATTTGATTGAACATTATTTATATAACCATTTGTGTTAATGGACGTTTCTCAGTACCTTTTACATCGTCAATTAGTAAATCTTTTGATGGATTTTATTTATTGTAAGCATTTGTAAATTTGCACCCTTTTGCAAAGAATTGCAGTTATTTAAATACGGACACGTGCATACATGTGTGCACACGTACACTCCAACACTCGCCTAAGCAGTTAGAGATTCCCCGCTTTTCTACTACTTCTCCCTAAAGACTTAACTGGATTTTCAGTGCAGATCTGAATTTAAGGATACCCTCTAATATCTATCCCACAAGTCATGTGTTTTGATTGCCTATTCAATGAGTAGTTGTAGGATTGCAAAGGCTTCAAACAGATGGCGAAGAAAAGTATTTGCGATGAAAACTAGTTTGATTTTGAAAGAGAGATTTCTTCACATTTAGTAGGTTTTGATATAATAGCTACATATTAGTATGCAGGACTTGCTAAAAATAATCTGGTATTGAGCAAAATTTGATGTTTGCCATTTTTTTGCCCCAGAATTCTGTCAATGCACGCTGCCAAACAATTCCTTACCCATGGCTAGTTTTTGGTGAAAAGGTGAAGGTGAATACAGTATTTTTACGTGATTCCACTGGTGTATCTGATTCAATACTGATCCTGTTTGGTGGTGCTCTCAGACATGGTGTACAGGTGATTCACCTTTTGACATGTATATCACTTCTCTTCCTGTCGAAAAAATGTTTTGATTTATGTTAGTAGTAGTTTTCCTTTTCCAGGCTGGGCATTTGAAAATGTTGGAAGGATATATCGAGTTTTTCATGGACCCTAATTTGGCGGAGTGCTATTGGAAGCTAAAGGAAGAACTCGACAAGCTTATACAGAAGAAGGTTAGCAAACAAGAGTGACCTTGCAAGAATTTTTTATTTTATTTTTTATGATGATCTTTCTGAATATTGCTTGCTCAAATTCTACTTACGACGTGGTGTACCTAATTTAGCAAAAGATGTGAAAATATTTGCTGCTGGAGTGTTTTTTTGTGATAACGCTGATTTGATGATGCAGCTCGAAGACCCTAGCCTTGACATGCAAAAGGAGGGGAAGTACCTAATGCTTGCAGTGCAGGAGCTTGTGTCAGGGGACCAATGTGAAGGGAGATTTGTATTTGGCCGTGAAGGCCAGAAGCCTAAAGAGTCTACTGACAGTAGATTCACAAAAGATGGAACAAATCCTAAGAGCTTGCTACAAACACTACTGATGAGAGCAGGGCACTCCCCTCCTAAATACAAAACGAAGCACCTCAAGACAAACGAGTTTAGGGCACTGGTGGAGTTTAAAGGAATGCAGTTCGTTGGCAAACCCAAGAAAAACAAGCAACTTGCGGAGAGGGACGCTGCTATAGAGGCATTAGCCTGGTTGACTCACACCTCTGACAACAATGGAGATGGTGGTGATGGCTCCCCGCCTGATGTCACCGACAACATGTTAAAACTTCTTGGAAAGCGAAGGAGATCAAAGGGCCGCTCTGGTTGATGATATTTAGCGAATCATATATTTGAGCTTTGCCTCCCTATATTTATTCTTACGGTCTCCTGCAGTGAAGAAACTATCTAGTATCTATGCAGCCTTGATCTTTTACTTAATTAATCAGTTGTTTGGAGGTACAGGGAAAGTGTTTTCATTAGTTTGTCCCGTTGAAGAGTTAAGTGGTGATAGTCTGAGTGAGATATAGCACCCATTTACTAGTAGAGTGGGATAGGAAGGTTGTAAAATTAGAGGATCTTTTTCCCTTTTTCCCCTTCTTTTTTTGCTTAGGGAAAGGAGTCTCGAGATGGTGGAATAGAAGAATTCTTTTGCCAGTTTTTACTATTAGACACATGTACCCTTTGAAAATGAATGACGTCAATTTCTGTAAATCTATGATTTATTCCTAGTTGCAATATTTCTTGTTATTTGCAGCAAATGATTCGTGTTTTCTTTGCATAAGCTTTTGTAACAAGTATCAAAATTGTTGTATAAATATATTATCATAATTGGAGTGGAACGATATTTCAAGTTGGCAATAGCGAGTGATTCTATGTGACTTGAGATCGGATTTGGAAGGCCCACATCAATTAAAATGAGAACCTAAATATTATTGGTCTTTATTCTAATGACTAGGAGTAACGTGTGATATTTAGGCCTCGGAATCTTAGCATTGTCGTATTGCACCCTCGTTTTGCCTCACCAAAAAGGAAAATAGAAAGGTAGGTTATGAAAGGATAATGGTCACATTCCCAAATTGGGTATGAGATCCCAATGTATTCTTAAAGGTGATCAACATAGAAAAGAGGAGGAATGGTAGCTTTAGGAGGAACAAATGTTCTAGACCTCCAAAATGGCTAAAGGGTGATGATAATGAGCTAAGGAACTAATTTGGGTTACTTACAGAGGAGGACTTGGGGGTTGAGGTGGACCAAATAGTTGACAATACCTTACACATGGAAAACGATGTGGAAGGAAATAGGAAAAGTGGCTTGAATAGTGGGTTACTTGCATTGTATGATAATATATGTTCCATTTCAAATGTCTAGTTTAATCATATAGAACAGTAAGAAGACTAAGCCCTTTAGATAAGTTGGATTTTCTCAAATGGAAATTTAAGCAAATAAAGTATTTTAGTAGCTCTTTTGAAGTCAAAACATTCAGGAGAACATTTAAGCCACATGGCTATGAGGTTAAGATTTTCCAATTTTCTTCATTATAATTCGCATAACACACATATGTTAATATGGAAAACAAATGCAAGGTTGACATTGGTTGATTTTCAAATCTAAGTATTATGGTGGATGTACAGATGGGTGGGAAATAGCTCTTGGTGATAATGGTACATGCTAGCACAAAGCATGTTAGATGAAGAAAAACTATGAAATCATTTAGAGGGATTACAAATAGCTAATAGGTCATGGATAATCGAGGGAGACTTCAATTCTATCTTATGCTAGGAAGAGAAGCAAAGGGGTAAACAATATTCCAAGGTTGTAAGTACAAAATTTAGGAACTTTATATCTCATAAAAGGTTGCAAGATTGTGGTTTTTTTGGGCTTTCCATTTACTTAGTGCAACAATGTACAAGGGTCATGAAGAATATGGATAAGATTTGATAGACTCCCTTGTAACTTGGAAACCTTTACAACTTTTCCAACTTTAAAGGTGCAATGTTTAACAAGAGTAAGATCATATTATAGTCCTTTGTTTGTTAAACTACAAGAGTTTTTTAAGGGTACATGATTATTTTATTTTCAAAGACAATGGCTAGAGGTTCATTTTACCAAAAAGTTAATTATTATGTAGTGAACAAATCATTCCTCAACCCTACCATAAATATGCCTACATATGAGGTTCAAATGGGTAAAGAGAACCTTGCTAGAATGGATAAAGTAGAACAAAAGTAATAGGAAACATGGGATAGTAGAACTCAATAAGCAAGTGCAAGATATGTTGAATTAGTTATAGGAAGTATGGTTGGAATAAGTTTTTAGAGGTTATCAATAAGTGTAGAAACAATTGATTTAGAATGTCAAGAAGAACAAAAGTGCTTTATGAGATAAAGTTTTGGGTTAAATGGCTAAAAAAGGGGAATAGAAACTTAACTTATTTTATGTATGCATAAGGGAACGACATTAGGTTACATATTACAATTTCCAACTTCTAGATAGAACACAAGTGAGTAAGGTGGCGATTTTGGGTCCAATGGTTGGGAATTTTATAAAGAGCTACTCACATTAGATAATGTCCATATGAAAGGGAAAAATTATGATAAGAAACATGGTGATTTTTATGGTCTCTTTTATAGTATGGTGACATACTAGCAAAACATGTTGTGTAGAATTCCATATTGGAAAAATGTGCAATAAGCAATAAAGAATCTGGATCCATACAATGCTCTAAGCCCAGGTAGCTTCATAAGGCATTTCTTTGAAGTGGTATAAGAGATGGTTAAGATAATTTATATGAAGCAATCAAGGATTTTTTCAAGAGATAGTGCATGATAGATTTCTTACAACCCTTAATTTTTTTATGATTTTTTTAACAACGATGTTCTTAGCACTTATTTTTAAAGTGGCTTAGCCAAGTAGTTTTTCAAACCTTAGGCCAATAAGTTTGTGTATGTATAAATACAAGATTCTAGTGAAACTTCTAAATGATAGATTCGACCAAGATTCTTCCCTAAGTAATGTTGCCAAAATAGTCAAGTTTTGTTAAGGATAGATCTATTCAAGAGAATATTACTTTGGCTCAATAAATAGCACACAAGATCAACATAAAGGTGCTTAAGAGTAATGAAATAATCAAATTGGACATGTTGAAAGCTTATGATAGGTTGGAATAGATTGTCTTATTGAAGGTAATAAAGAGATTTGGATTCTTGGAGCATACATTAATATAATGTACCATTATATTTCAAACAACTAGTTTTCTGTTCAAATGTAAGGCAAGAAGTTTAGTTTCTTTAAATTAACAAGAGGATTACATCAGGGGGACTTGTTATCACCAAGTTTATTTATCCTTGCTTAGGAAGGCTTTTTCTCACAAGTTGAAACATCTCATGCAAGTTGGGAGATGGGAAACTACAAAGTTAGTAATGATTTTGGATATGTTTCTCACTTATTATGTGGATATATGATAGTTTTCTTGAACAATTACAATGATAAGTTTTGAATTTCATGAAGTTGCTGGTAGAATATAAAAGTCATAGTGGGCATAAGGTAAATATGGGTAAATGTAATTTCTTATTGGCTAATAAGGCTTCACCGTAGAGGAAACATCACATTATGCAATGAACATGATTTTCTCTTGTAGAATTATCAATGAAGTATCTAGGGGTTCCATTGTTCAAGGTAAGAGTACAATACATGTTTTTTGATAAAACCATAATGAAGATTGTAGGATGCATATCTAATTAGGAAAATCAATTCCTTTTTGATGGAGGGAAGACCATCTAAATCAAGAGTAGTTTATATTCAATCCATATACACTATTTTTTGGTGACCAAAGCTTTGAAACCAACATTAGAAGAAATCCACAAGACCTTTGTAGAATTCTTATGGAGTAATATAAGGGCACAAAGCACATTAGGTGGGATGGGATAAGGGCTACCACCTTATTGATGAAGATGGCTTGGGAATAAAGGATATGACCATGGTTATGGAAGCCTATAAGTGAAAATGGCATGGAATTTTGTAAAAGAAAATTCTTTATATGCATAATTTATGAGAAAGTATGACAATCTAGTAAAAATTTGTTGTTAACCAAGAAATATACTTGCCTTATATTGTTGAGATGATATTAGTACTTATATTTTTTATTTTATTTTGTAGCATAATAAATGGGTGGTGCATGATGGAGCAAGATCTTTCTAGATATGCAAATGGTTACAAGGAATTTTGTAGCATTCTTCTTGTGAAGATAGCCAAAGGAGTATATGCAATTGTATGGAGGATCCAAAGTTTTTAAAGGGCAATTTGTCTCTAGTGCAACAAGTGCAAGCTAGCATAATCATTCTTACCAATGATGTTAATAAGTTGACCTTTGAGTTAACTCCAAATGGTGCATTTAAAACTGTGGTGCTATATGAGCATTGAAGGCCTAATGAAGAGAAAAAAAGTTGGAGCAAGTATCTATGGAACAAGCCTTTACCACCCTTAGATTGGTTTCTTTATATAAAGGGTGATGTATAATGGATTTCCTATGGATAGTAAAGTTTCAAAGCATGACTTTTCACTTGCTTTCACATCTTCCTATTATTTCTCACCACAATACAAGACAATTGATTACCTCTTCTATCATGACAAGTTAACCTCTAGTATCTGGAATAATTTTTGTCATCTATTGTAGATATCAATTAGAAGAGATATAATCTCACATCTTGTCAAGGTTTGGTTCCAAGAAGCATTTACTTTGACACAAGGAGGATGTTGATTGGTTATATAACTTTGTGGCGTATCTAGTTGGCCAAGAACATTATAGTATACATGGACAAAGGCTATTTCCTAGTTGTGCTAACCAAAGGAGTGTTAACAAAAATTTATCCTTTAATGGATTCATTTCCAAGTAGTTTTTTTTTTCCCTTTATGAAAGATTGTACAAGACTCCAAGTCATGAATCTTCGCATTGTGGTGTTGTCTATCTTCAAAGGTTGCATGGTACACTAATCATGTCTTTCTTAAGGTTGCATTAAAGTTGAATATAGATGGATCATGTATTGGTGGAGCATGTGAGGGAGGAATGGTGGTGCATGACTAGAAGGGAAATGTCATAATAACTTATGTTGTCAATTTGTGATAAGAAAGTAGTGCAAGAGCATAGGTTTTGGCCTTATTGAAAGATCTTAAATATGTTAACAAAAGGGAAATATTATATTAGAAATTGAGGTTGATTCTTAATTTTATGGTTCAAAGCATATGGGTTTTTTTAGGCTCCATGGACTTTAGAATATGAGATTAGACAAAGCTCAAGGTTTTTATCATCTAATGTTAAGATCTCTCATGTGTTTTATGAAACAATTTTTTTAGCAAATGGACTAGCTAATTTTGGACATTCAATTACAAGGTTACAAGTTATGATAACTTTAGGCTAATTATCAAGCAATTGCAGTAAAATAGCTTAGGAAAATCAATTAGGCTTTGACAACTACATGCACCTTGAAGCTATGAATTTCTTTAATTTCTCTTTTTTTATTTGTATTTTATTTCTTTTAGTGACTCACATTATGGTATCTTTTCACTTTGTAATTGTTCACTTTACACTCACTAGTCGTGGTAATATCCTAAAAGGTTAGGTTCTATGCCTTGCCCATATAACTTTTAAACAAGTTTAATGATTTAATTAACCTATGTTATCAATAACAATGACACAAAATTTGAAAAAAAGTAAGTTTTGTAATTTTTGATTATTTTATTTTTTTAATTGCTTATGTGTTTGGAGTGTTCTCAACTATATTGTATGTGTTGGAATGCTAACTTGAAATTTATAAGGTATGTGTAATGATTTATATTTAAATAAGATTTTATTAAGAAAAGATACACTTTTAAAAAATTGAGATTGTAGAGACACAAAGCCTAATTGTAGTAAGATTTAAGAAGATAGATAGTAGGCTTTATAAAAGGAGGGCTAAGGCCTAAGGAGAAGATACCTTAGAAAACTTTAGAAACCTTATAAATTTAGATACTTTGCATTATTTTGTTATTAGCTTTAGTCAGTGGTACTTTAGTTGTAATAGTTGCCTAGTGGTAATTTAGTAATTATTATTCCCTAATCATTGTTGTTATTTTTTATTTGGATCTAATTGTATTCTAATTAAACTTATTAATAAAGGTGATTCTATCCTAATTCCTCTTGTTTAGTGATTGTGTTGATTAGTTAGGGCTTAGGTCATAATAACATAGTGAAACAACCATAAATTTAGTGTTATAATTGAAGAATAATAGAAGAGGTCAAGATTAGATATGACTTCTAGAAGGTTAAAGATAGAATAAGTACTCTAGAAAGATAAAGATAAAAATAAACACTCTAGAAAGATATAAAATAAGTGTTATAAAAAGATGGAGATATGATAAAGTGTGGAAAATTTATATAAAGAAGTTGAAAGTTAGGGTCAAGACATAAAATATAAAATAAAAATATCTTTATCAATTATAGTTGAAGTAGCAAGCCAATCCTTAAAAAGACATTTGTAGTGCATAGTAGCTTTAGTTTTTATTTAGATTCTTGAATTGCATAGTAACTATGGCAATATTTTGAGGCTATATTTCTTAATAAAGTAGCAATTTAGTCACGTTATTTTTTATAATTTTATTATTTTCTATTAAAAAGTATTTTTTTAAGGCCATATTTGTAATAAAGTGCAATTCAACCATGTTATTTTTTACAACTTATTGGTTTTTTTTTTGTTAAGAAATTACTAGGTCATTACAATTAGTATCAGAGACATTTTGATCCAATGGACTAGCATTGGTTAGAGGAGAAGCACTAAACTTGGGGAGAAATTTGAGATCACTTAAAGAACATGCAAAACCTTTTGAGATCATGCCCTTAGGCTAAAGTCAAGCAGGCCTAAGAGAAGGAGAAAGAAGACAAGTCTTCTATTGTTAACCCAATTAGATTCGTTAACATCTAGTTGATGATGGAGGAGAAGAGTCCTTTTGTCCCTAGCTACAACTAGATCACTAACCAAACACAACACACCATGGAAGAAAAGGCTAATGAGTGGGTGTTATTGCTAGTCCCAGCCTTTTCCCAATCAAGAGCTTAATTACTTACTTGTGCCAAAAAATTAAATAATGCATTATTAACGCTTTTAACTATAGATGTGGTCAAATCATGCACTAGATGAGGTGACAACCAAAGGGAGTGTGACACCAGAGTTACATGATGTATAGGGTGCAACAAAGAGGTCATTGGATGGAGCCAAGAAGGAGCCAAATGGACTCCTACTATTGACCTCTTTATTTTGCTCCACCCACCACCTAACTCCATTGTTGCACTTTGTTTAGCTATCATCTCATATGGCACTTGATTTGCCTCCATCAATGGTTGTAGTGTGTCATTCAATTTTTGGGTACAAGTGAGCAATTAAGCTCTTGATTATGAAAAGGTTGGGACAACCAATAATTCTTGCTCATTAGTCTTTTCTTTCACAATGTGTTATAGTTGGGAACAAGAGGACACTTCTCCTCCTTCATTGACTAGACGTCAATCAATTCATCTAATTTGGCTATAGTTGGGAACGAGAGGACGCTCCTCCTCTTTCATCAGCTAGATGTCAATCAATTCATCTGAGTTGATAATAGATGACTCTTTTTCCTTATTAGCCTAGACTTTCTTGATTTTAACCCATATGAAAGATCTCATAATGTCTTGCATGTCCTTCAAGGTATCTTGGATCTTTCCTAAGTTTGGCACTCCTCTTTTGACCAATCATGCTCTATTAGATTAGAACATCTTTAGGATTACTTGTAATGATATGGATATTTCTTAATAAAAAAATAGTAAATTGCATAAAAGTTATGACTGAATCTTTGCTTTATTAAAAATATGTGGCTGCAATGTCTATTGGTTTAGTGGTAAACTAATAGTGGCCATTGAGTATTGGGTTAGGGTTGCATGTGTGAAGTTCAATTTTTTTTTATCCAATCATCATCTTTCTAGAATACTTATCCTATTTTTATTCTTCTAAAAGTCATATCTCTTCTTGACTTTTTTTTTTTCCTTTGTTATTCTTGAATCATGACATTTATATAGGGTAGTAACGATGGTGAAAAGAAGGATTGGGTTTGATAACTTTCATCTTGTTTGTCACTTTTTCATGTTGATTATCATGAAATAACAACTGCTATTGAGAGAAACTACACCTTTTGCAATACCCTAACCTTAATCCATAAGAATTCACATTGCTTTAGAAAGGTTTATGGATTCCCATAAGACAAATTGACATTAAGGGAGGCATGGGTTAGATGCAAACCTCCTTCACTAGGTAAGCTTAAGTTAAATGTATATGGCTATGGTGTTGTTGTAAACAATATAGAAGAAATGGTACTAAAATATAGTAATAGGGAGTATTATTTAGGCATTTGTTGCTAAATTTGGACAAATGAGTAATGCACATGTTAAGGCCCATGCTCTACTTATAGGTCTTAAACTATCACGTGCTAGAAATTAGCTCTCTTACACATCATTGAATTAGACTCTTTTTATTTGGTATAATGTATGTTACATCAATGGAAACCGTCATGACACAAAGTATGTGTTTTGACATTGTGTTAGCTTGTTACCCTCACATGCCATCATTTAACACATTTTTAGAGAGGCAAATTGTACTGTAGATGGATTAGCAAATCATGACCTTCATGTTTTGGATGTACAAATTTTTAATCAATTAGGCTTCCTACCAAGTTTAGGTAAAAATGTTTTTAGGAACAATTAGCTTAGTCTAGGGAATTATAGGCCTTTAGGGGTTACACCCTTGTATTTTTGGCTTTTCAATATATGAACATTTAAGATGAGAATTTGGTGTGTATATTTCTCAATTTAATTTTTTGAAAGTTAGTTTTATGCACAATTCTTTTTATTTGCATAAATTATGATTTTTTTTGTTTAGCTTTATTTATTTTAATAAAATGTACTAAGTACCATCCATGTTTTTTTTTAAAAAAAAAATCATGATAACCGTCATTCTTCAAATCTTTGTAGCATTACGTGTTGACTTACAATAAAAAAAAATCCAAATTTTGCTAGTGCATTTCTTACATCTTTTTTAGCTCTTCAGATGATAATTTTTCATTAAACTAATTTCTTTGTTGAGAATTTTTCAGTAAAATTTGGTCTAAAAATTGCAAGATCCGCTCAGCATTTAGAACTTAACAAAAAAGAATAATTGTGAAATCTCATGTATTTGGCCTAAACAAATAAATAAAAATCTACTCGCAGCTTCATGTAGGAGCTTGAAGCTTTTATCCACTCGAGCTCCATCGGATTCTTTAACCGATGGCGAATACTCCTTCGCTTTGCTCCACTTCTCCATTTCTCTCCTCCAAAACCCATTATTCCTTTCTCTTTCCCTTCTTTCAACCACACCTATCCATTCCTAACTCCGACCGTTACACTTTTCTGACCGTTGGTTCCCGCCGGAATCTCCACCTCAGTTTAAGGCCATGTACTATGAATTTGAACTCTGAGAGTGAAAAGGCCGACGGCTCCGTGAACAGAGCGCCAATGGTTCCTCCTTATAACGTTCTGATCACTGGCTCGACCAAAGGTCAGGTTTTAATATTCTAACTTTTCCTTTAGTTTGAGCTTTTAATGGTTTTTGAGGCTCTGCGTTGCTAATTTAGTAATGCTTTTTGAATTTTTACGTTGCTTTCTTGTTTCTTGAATGTGTTTTTGGATTTTATTTTATTTTGATTTTTTTTCAGATTTATGGTAAAGTCCATTTTTAGAGCTCATTTTAGTTTCTTGGGTTTGATAATTTGGTGTAGATGTTGGATGGCTTGTGTCTCTATACTGCCTGTGCTTGTTGAGTTTGTATCCTTCACGTGACTGCTTTTATAGACGAGTATGAATGTGTCAAATTCATTAGTTTTGGACTTAGATAACACAATAGTCTGGTCACTGGAAAATTCGTCCGTATGAAAGGAGGTATTCTTGGTTGGGTGTCTACAATGGCATGTCATATCTTGGATAGCTGCATGAAGTTCCTAAAAGGTCAATTATGTGCTGTTCTCTTGATATCTTTAATTTTAGAGATTTTTCACTTGCGTTTTTCCGTTTTCTTTCTTAATTTTGTAACTCAGGAATAGGGCATGCACTGGCGAGAGAGTTTCTAAAAGCAGGAGACAACGTTTTAATTTGCTCAAGATCAGGTATGGCTCACATGGTGTGGCAAAATGACATTCTCCCTCAATTACAATTGGTTGTCCTCATGGTCAAATATGTCTCGTTGAGTGCAACTATTTTCTCGTGCAGATAGTTTACTCAATAGTTCTGCTTCCTGACAGAACCACTTGGTAGAGTCCAAACTTTAAATACCGATTAACTTTTGTGGTATTAAGATATATTGGAGATATGATGCTTCTGAGCAATTTTGGAATATTTTTTTCTAAGGGCACCAGAAACAACTAAATGAATAAGTAACTTGTGAACTGAGAAGAAGTTCACAAGTATAAATATTATTATTTTTTTAATATTTTCTTGAGATGCTGAATGAGTAAATAGTCCTGTGGGAGGCTGAAATACACACGCACACACGCGTACACATCTTACAAAATTATGGGAAATTTGGTATTCGTATTGTAATGGAGCTTTGACAATTATTTAATTTTGGAGCAAAAAATTCAGATCATTAAGTAAAAAGAAAAAAGAAAGTTGGCGAATCATTTGTGAATTTTGTTTTGATGCTTCTAATTCCCGATTTTACACATCCAGCTACCTCTTCATCACATTTGTTCTAACACTAAGACTTTGTAGCTTAGTCAGCAAAGTCATTCTCTTACTCTTTTTGCATCAAATCATCATTTTGTTGGACTGCTATCCTCTTCTTTGCGAACTAAAATGATATGAACTAGTAAAGGTTTGACTTGAATGTCATTTTGAGATTTCCATTCAATTATCAAGTGATGATTGCTTACAGCTGTTTAACTTTTTTCGGTTTTTTTCCAATTTTGGTACTTTTGACAGCTGAGAGAGTTGAATCTGCTATACAGAGCCTGAAAAAGGAATTTGGGGAGCAGCATGTGTGGGTACCTCCGCAGGGACTCTTTTGAAATTTGCTTCTGATTTGGATGCAGCTGTCATTTTTCCCTTAATGTTTTCTCAGTGGCTTAAGCTGTTGCTTTACTTATGCTGCTGGTTCTGAATCACTCCCTCCTTTGCAGGGTACTAAATGTGATGTGAGAGAAGGAAATGATATCAAGGATTTAGTTGCATTTGCCCAAAGAGAGCTGAAATACATTGATATATGGGTATAACATCAGATCTTTTCCTCTTTGCTATTCTATTTGCCTACTATTAATATCTAGTTCTTTCTAGAGCTGTCTCAAACCATGGAGCTAGTTCGTCATCCAGATGATCAATTGAGTTAGCTGTTCGAATAATTTATAGCTGGATATTTTTAGGTTTACTTTATCCTATCTGAGGATGTAGGACCACTAGCTGAATGGCAGCAAGTTAGGAATTTAGTGAGAAATGAAAGGCATTAATTCAACAGTCTCGCAAGTAATTGTCAAGAAAATGGTTCTTCAGTAGTGGCCCCCTGTAGGCACAATATTTTTCATGGTGTTCCAATGGATTGACTCTTTTTTTCCTCCCTTTTCTTGTAAATAATCCGAAAGTCATCAGTTAGGTGTGTTGTTCTTCACTATCTGTATAGAATTTTATTTTCAAGCGACCATGTCAAGAGAACAACAAACTTATACTTGGTGAAGATTTCAGATGGTGAAGAATTGTGTAACTGTTTCTATAGAGATTGCCGTGGTGAATGCATAAACTACGTTGCTACACTAATTGCATTGGCAATGTTTGGAGGAGTATGAGATAAATAGATTAACCTGCCAACTAGCTATTGATATTTTCCTTTCTCCATCCTGAGACTCTCATTATTCTCTCATAGCTTCTTGTTTTTCCCTTTTGAGTTGTCAATTGTCTTGCAACCTAGCGTTCCTGTTTCCCTGAGTAGAGGAATGGACTTATCTTTGCTAAGGGATGAATTCACCATGTCTTTTATTTCTCTATCTCACAGAAGGTATTTTAAAGTTTACAAATCCTTTATCGGTAAGATACTTTATTACTTTTGGATTTCTTCATTACTATTTTCAAGTAATACTATGTTACCTATATAAACATTTAAAGGATTTAATCTTTTCTAGTGAAGAATATTTGATGAACAGAATGTGATTAACCTGACTTTTTTTATAATCACATTTTTGCATGGCTATGGAAAACCTCTCAAATCACACGTTAGGAGGTTGGTTTGACTTAAATAGCTATTTCACTTTACGAATTTAATATTGAGCAAAGGATTATTAGTCTGAGAGGGACCATGTGGAAATCTGAATCTGTTATCTCCAAGGATAAGGCCCTGATAGAGTTTATCTTTACCAGTCGAGCATATTTCTCCTTGCAAGTGATCACAGAAGTTTGTGTGAAGTCTTTAGTAATCAATCTAGTTGTATATTTTTCCTCTAAACTGTCAATTTGTGTTCTATTGTAAACATTCATTTGCATCCTGCTGTTGCTTTCCTTTAGGTAATTCAATCAGGTCTCGTGTTATTTTTGTGAAGCTATAATTTCTTTACAGTAATTCACTTTACTTTGTATCTCTAAGAGCCCCATGTAAGCTTTGTGAGTAAGCACATGAGATAGGGTCTGGGAATAAAAGGAAAATGGATTTTGTTGGAAACAAAATTAGATATAAGATACTGACTGTGAGATATAAAGTCTTTCACTTTGAGCAATAGCAGGAATTTAGGTGTCTTACGTAGAAACAGACATAGGGGCCAAATTTTTGCTGTTAGACTGTACAGAATTATATCACCCTAGGGTAGCTCATGCCACTCTTTAAAATATGATTAGGATTTCAAAACGTGACATTTTTCAATTTGCTATGCTTGTAGGTGGTAGGTACAGTGAAAGGATTTTTCAAGAATTTTTCTTCATTATTTTTCTGCTTCCTAAGAGAAGTCTCAGGAGGAGACAAAAGGGTTTGTGACTAATAAAAAGTTAGGTCATGGATAAAAAATGCTATCACATAGGGAGATCATAATGTTTATACTCATTTTAGGTTGACAATGTCCAAGAATACACCCATAAAGCTTGAGGGATAATTTTCCACAACGTTAATAATGAAGATGAGCCAGGCAAATATAGCCAATACGTGAGGGAAACTATAAATAATGAGCAACACAAAGAGGTTGACAAGAGATCAATGAATTTTTTGAAATTAAGGACATAAAAATTAGCAAAGCATCAGGGATAGACTTTAAGAATATTCCTAGAAATCATTAATACCAAGTTTATCTCTAGTACACGTTGGATCTTACACTTTGTAGCCCTGTTCTACTATGAGGTGTAAATGCAATTTACTTCATTAGTGATGCTGTAATCATTAAGATATAGTTGCACGTTGCTGAAAATATATCATCTTCCATTATCTAGGAGAATATCTTGTATAGAGGCATTGAATTGTTGACTAAACATCTTTATGAAATGTCTGAAAATAAATTAAAAATCACTTTTCTTTTAAAAGATAAACCAAGTTGTGTGGTAGTAATTGTAATAAATGAAACAAAGCAATGAAGTCCAGAAAGAGACAATATAATAAAGATCCAAAATATCATAATCAACAATAGCAAATAATCAATATGGTTGGCAATCTTGAATTGACTGGCCACAGGGAAGAACTTTCACTTTTTGTATACTCTAGAGATAAAAATTGTTGTCTATGTAATGCCTCTGATGAATCTTAAGACTGCCTCTTCTCAAAATGGTATTTCTCCATTGTAATCTGGTCGCATCTGGAGGCTACCCTTAAAGTAATGCTATCCTACTTATCTTGGCATGCAGGGATTAGCTGGCTCATTGATCATACTAAAGGGAAAAGCTTTAGGTCTTGAAGTATTTTGTTTATACTATCTGGAATGAAAGAAATAGTAGGATTTTTAGGAACATTGCTAGCTTTGGACATGTTGCTCTTGAAGCCATCAAAAGCCTTATAATAAACTGATTTTTCTGTTTAAAAAAGATCCCCAAAACTGTTGAAAACTAGTATATTTGTCTTGTTAAGAGATATTTGATCTGATATACTGGTATTAATGGTAGCATCATAATGCCCCTATTCTTATCTTATATAGATAACTGTTGCATATATAAATTTTACTTGACAAAAAAAAAAAGCAAATGAAATTAGCATTTTAATGCTGTTAACATTATAAGATAGACAATGATATTTAGCTAGCTAATAGGTGTTACATTGAAATTTGGAAAGATTATTTGGGGAAGGTAAAGAAGGAAACAAGGTTTCTAATGAAAAATAAATAAATAAATAAATAAATAAATAAATAAATAAAGGATGACCACTCTGCGGGTATAAAACTATTGCCATCAAGTGATGAGCTTGTCTGATAAACATGTTGGGGCATCCAGGTTGCTTGGTTTGATAATCCTGAAAGTAAATACATTCCTTCAGGCTACCACTAGCAATCATTATCTTCTGTCTAGTTCTGATAAAAAAAATAATAAAACAAACAATTTCTTGGAAGTTCGAATTAGCTGCATTGCACGTAAATGAGAGCTGATTGTATACAAGATTAGGTACAAATAACAAAGAAGGGATATCAAAGATCCATCTATGTGAAATGCCTCCAAAACGAATTATACAAGGTTTACATTTTTAACTATGTTCTTAATGGAGCTTTACTCAGAGAATGAAGGTAACTTATGCAAATGGACTAGGATGATTGTGGTTGTTTTCAGTTGTGAAATAGGCCAATGAAGTCTTTCATCCTTGCTGAGCTTCTTATTTCATGGGTGAAGCGCATGGAGTAGAAATTAGATCAACAACTAAAGAATGATTCGCGCCAAGACTGGGAAACACCACTGGAATGACCTCTACTTGGAATAAGACGGCCATGAAGTTTACAGCAAGTCTTTCTAATATTTGGTGATTTATGATGACAAATTAAACGACTAATCATCCTAAGCAGCATGTATTGCTTTTCCTCCATCATGGAGTCTAGAATACCCTTTTCCATTATTGTGGTGTAAAGTTACGGAGCAGTTCATGCTTGAGAAAGAGAGGAAACATGGCATCTTGGCAACTTTCCTGAGTCTAAACATAAGCAAAACCTCTTGAAGAGATGGGACGAACTCTTTTTTTTTACCAATATCTGTAATTTTTTCTATTGTTTTCAAAATTCAAACCCAAGTGGAATTATAGATTCAGCTTTCTTCCACCATTTTCTAAAGTTTCAGTGCATCTGTATACGTGCAGCCTAAGAGCTGTGATTATGATCGGTTCTTGTCACCGTCTGTGACTACCAATGAAAGTAGGTTGTCACAAACCTAACACCTTGAACCACTTAATGAATTTGATGTTTTAGTTCATAGGTCTATGCTGTATTTTTCCTATTGGGATAGTTTTGAGTTGCTGAACCCTAAACATTCTTTTTTTTTTTGGGTTCTAAAGAGTACTGAGAACCAGTACGTTTTACTAGTATCTCTGATTACATTGAGTGCAAGAGCTCCATAATGTAATTGTGGAATTTTGTGTTTTTTTATTTGTCATAATTAGAATCCTCTGGTTTTAGTTTCTGAGGGTTTTACCATTGAATTATCTACTCTTCTTAAACGAAGAGTCTTAAGATCAAGTAGGATAATTGAGCTTATCTAATTTGAAAGTAGTGATCTGGTAGGTTAAATTTTTGTAACAAGGTTTGATTCATTGGTGATATTCTAAATTGGATCTCCATGCAAATGGTTCCAACACGCAATAATTAAACTCCACAGAAATCGAAGATCCATATAAAAATTGACCACACAGATTAAAGAAAACAACATAAATATAATTGCATCCACCTTCTTCTTCATAGTAACTGACCTTCCAATTGGGTCTTCCTCATCGCTTGTCTCAACATAATATGGTTTGCCATTTCCTTTGGTAGCGAACGAACTGTCATTTGCTGTATACTGAACTGGATTGCTCTGAGTACTGAATTTTTTGTTGGTTTAACATACCATATTACTTGCTATCTAGTGTGTCAAACAGCTTCTATCTCCAACTGCAATAGTTGTCAATTCTACAGCTCGAGTTGCAGATTTTGGCAAGAAAACAACTTGAAAATGCAGCTAGACCTGTTACACCGTTTGGCATCTGGTTTAGCTGAAAACACAAATGAAATCCCAAGAAAGTTCGGATGCCAGTTGTATTCTGACTGGAAGATCGCATCCACTGTGACCCTCTAACAGCCTTAGACAACCATGGGGTTTGCAGCTTAGGTATTTTCCAACGAAACCAAACCTCTTCCCCATTCTGACCTCAGCAGCCATACAATTCCAAAGAAATTTCTTCTGAGATTCTGAATGCTTTTGATAACAAGTTGAAGAAGAGAGAAAAAATAAGGGAGAAGAAAGTTTATATTCTTCTTGAGAATTCATCATATGGGATATACGTATTTAAATTGAAAAGTAACAAGGATTATTTGCAAGACTGGTAACGCAGATTATGGTATAATAATGATAAATTAGGAAAATGGCAATTAACTCAGAAAAAAATAGAATCAATAATGAAGATTTTTCTTTGTATACACCACTTAAAAGTTTAAGCTTTTAGGCTTTAAAAGTATTAGAGTCCCGCTTGCATGTTCTTGGATCCTATGTCCAAGGCCTGTTTATCTTTGATGACTATAATCAGTGATTGACCAGTGTGAGTCTGTTTGATATGGAATGATCTTCATGTGATAGGGGATTGTAGTGTATCACAATTTTAGATTGGGTTCATGCCTTTTTATGGGCTTCTCTAGTTGTTAGGCCTCCTCACCAACTGGTTTAGTGTCTAGTTAGATGCTTTTACAGTTTCCATTTGCCCATTTCAGATCAATACCAAGATTCAGTATAACTCAAAAGACCATGCGTGAAAGAGTTCAGAGACTAAAATTGCTCTTTCAGTTTTTTTTTTTTTTAACTCTTTCCTGTTACTGTTTTTCAGTGTTATTCTGAGCAGATTTTGTTTACATTCTTACCCTATGTTGAGAATGATGCAGATTAATAATGCAGGATCAAATGCATATAGCTACAAAACGTTAACAGAAGCTTCAGATGAAGAGCTTATGTGAGCTTTACACTTTTCTGTCCCCTGTTTTTATGGCCTGCTTCTCAGTTGTTCATAATATGAACTCTTTTCGTGCAGTGAAGTTGTAACTACAAATACCCTTGGTTTGATGATTTGTTGCCGAGAGGTCTGTTTTTATTTCTTTGGTGCCTGCTTAAGGTCTATTGTCACCCCTGAATGTCAGCTTATTCTCCAGGCAATAAACATGATGCTAAACCAACCTCGAGGAGGTCACATTTTCAACATTGACGGGGCTGGTTCAGATGGAAGACCAACCCCTCGGTACCCTTTTTAGCATATTTCAGTATTACACTGTTAAACCAGCAAAAAAAAATTTTGGTTGCTGTTTTCTTTGTCATGCTGCTGCTGATCTTTTAGATTCAATGCAGCAAACTCTTCTTTTTCTGAGTGAAACTATGCTTGTAGAGTCTTACTAATTTGGTAAGAGGGTTGGGTCGCACTAATGCAATACTGTTCTTTGTTTTTTGGGGTAAAGGGGTTAGGGCAGGGGGTCCCTTCTTATACAATCTACTTGGATTACTGATAAAATGACTGGGTGAAAATTGTTTCCCTTGAGATTGATAATTAATTGTTTTCATGGCACTGTTAATATTGTTAAAAATGTCATGGTGACGAGCATGGAAGTGTGATAATATGAGGTGATTTTTCTTGTTTACTTGACTCGCAGTTAGTGGCCATTTGATATTTTCTACCGACCATAGTTTTTAGTACTTCCTCTAAACGTTTGGGTCACCATTAGATTCCCAATAGATCCTTCTATAAGACTGTTAAAAATATGCACCTTGTCATTCATACAGTTTCTGGTTGTTAGCAAGTTGTTAACATTAAAAGTAAACATGCACGTCAGTTTCAATGTGATTTATAGCGCTGCTTTTTTCCATTTTCTAATCTTCTATATATATCATTTGTAAAGATATACATCCCCAAGAAAGAAATATGTCATTCAACCCTGTGAGGTACACCTTTCCACCATCCAAATCTTTGTGAAACTTTTCAACCCGTGTTCACTGAAAGCATTTGGTTCCATTGAAGGAAAAAGAAAGAATTTCTAAATTCTTTATCTAATGGGAGAAAATTTTAAGGGGAAAATAAGGTGAAATGGAAGGAATACAAGAACTTTTGCTTCCCCTCTTTCTTCTAGTATTCCTGCTGTGGGTTCTTTTATTACTTTAGTTGTTCAGTTGTTCGAATAATAATTTTTTGGAGTTGGAAGAGGTGACATGGGGTAAAAAGTAGGGGACTCTTACTTTTCCTCTTAAACAGTGAAAAAATATGTTCTCGCTCTCTCTTTCTCTCTCTATGGTGCTTCTGTCAATTCCTTCAATTGAAATAGTCATAAGTTAACTCATTGGAGAATGAGATATTTACTAAGAAAGACATGTTTTACCTGTTGATGTGGCTTCTGGACTGGCTTTTTTTGTCAAGAATATGTTGGTTGTTTATTCTGGTATAATACCATCTCTCTTTATCATTTAAGCAATTTTATTCATACCATGCCACTAAGTCATTCTTGCAAATTCAGTTCCACTATAGTTGATAATCAACACTAGAATCTTTTTCCATTTCCTGATCTCTTATATGACTTCTAATTGAGGTGGAGAGTTACCTTATTCTGGCAACGTGCTGTTCAAATCAAACAGCTGGGTGATAGTTATTTTCTTGTCCGTTTTGAGTAGATTTGCTGCATATGGAGCCACAAAACGAAGTGTGGTGCATTTAACGAAATCATTACAGGTATCTGATCAACTTGTTTTGCAATGCTATGTGGCTGTTGATTTACAGTAAAAAATCATATGTCCTGTTTATGTGTTAATTTGCTGAAAAATCAAAAGTGTGGATTAGTTTCGATGCTGATGCTTGAAACTGTTAGGAGGCTGCATCTGTTTTAGGTTCATTTACCATATTGAGGTTTATTTTATGATGCATATCATCTAGGAATCTAGTATAAAGTGATGAACTCAACCGTGTGATGACAAAAAAATCACCCTTTCATTCTTTTTTCACAAATGGGAACTGGTGCTATTCCAGAGATCTGCTTTAAGTATTTTATGGGATCTCCTGAAATTGGTTTTGTAACATGAACATCTTGGGTATATAGAATTGGTGGTTCCATTGTCAGTTTACTGTTTTCTTTAAACAAGAATCATTGGAATGAGAAACAATTCTTATACCCAAATAATTCGGGAATATTGACTTTTTGTGTGTTTGGTTATTTTTTTTTTTTTTTTTCCTTATCTTTTCCCATTTTTCTGAAGCAATGGTTGATGAAAGCAATCAGAGGATTGCTAATTTTTATTTGTTAAGTAGTATAATTGCTGGTTGGTGTGGCTGAGGGGAAGATTAGGAAGTTTAAGTATTGGCTTGCACACTGATAACATCCATCTTATGTAATATATTATGTTTCTTTTACAACTTTATAAATAGTAGGGCACTATGTGTCTCGCCAAGTTGTTTGCAGTTTTTTGGACAAGACTCTTTGAATAATTTTTTTCGGTTATTTTCCTTATGGATCTTGATCTTTTACAGGCAGAATTGCGGATGCAAGATGTTAAAAACGTGTTAGTACATAATTTGTCGGTATGTGTTACTATGCTCATGTAACTTCAATACACTAAATTTTATTAGCCAAAGAACGGTTGGAACAAAATCTATCATTATGAAATTTTAGTCTACGGCAGTTTGACTTGTCTATTGATTGGTCCTTTTTAGTTAAACATCATAGTTCTATCGTACTAGTACAATGCCATGGATACACTTGTTATATGAGATTATGTTTTGTGTACTTAATACTGAGAGCTTGGTGTTTTATTAAACTTGATGGATCTTGATGTTGTTTCTTTTCTTTTTTCATTTTGTGTTTTTGGTTCTCACTATTGTGAATATGAGCAATTGGAATAGCAGATAGTTTTTCATTTTTCAATTTTTCAGAGAAACTTTCTGTCTGATAATTATACAAAGATATTTAAGATAGTCCTTATTAAAAGTTTGACTCATATCTTGAAGTTGATCTGTCACATCCATAAATACCCTCAATACTAATTATTGGTTTATATTGTTATCATTGTTCCATGTAACTCTATATCTTCATAAGTTCTAGAGAGTGGTGCTAATAAACTTGACAGATTTTGTTTTCATAGTTCCAAGGCAATGTCAGCCAAGGTCTTTATTCTGGAGATTTCTCTTTATTTTTTCTTGGTCCTCATAATTTCTTTGGTTGTTGCAGCCAGGAATGGTCACAACTGATCTTCTTATGTCTGGTGCAACCTCAAAGCAGGTTAAATGATTATTAGACAGACAGACAGACAGACACACTTGCGCACATAAATACTTACAGTTGTTATCTCTCTTCGAGGGTTTTTTGGTCCCCAAGGTTTACTCTTTCCATTGTTGCAGGCCAAGTTTTTCATTAATGTTTTGGCAGAACCAGCTGAAGTGGTAAGCTTGATCTATATATCTCTGTTAAGGCTAAAAGATTATAGCATGTCTTATGTATTTTGAGCTTTCATATTCTTCTCAGCAGCTGGGCTTTGTTTTCTGTGATGTCTTTACAATGTATAGATTGGTGTTTAAAGAACTTGGATAGATAGAGGCGTGTTATAGGTCCTTTATTCATATTTTAATGCGAGGGAAGGTGGAGGTGGAAGCCTAAATACGCATTTGTTGGTATTCTCTGGAGGCAATGAAAAGATATTGATACTTGTTCGTTGTGTGACATGTCTCTCTAGGATGTGATACTAGGTTGATCTTTCTTTCCTCTTACTTCCTTTTTCTTTGCTGTGTTCAGGCCCTTTTACTCCGTTTATTCCAGCCCTAAATACAACCTACAACCCTAACATGAACAGATCCGCATAGGACTTGCTGGCTTCCCTGAAAACCATTAAATTCGTAGTAATTGGATGCTGAACTGGAAATATATATATTTGCATTAGATTTGTCATCAGAGCTAGGTTTTATCTGATGTTATCATGTCACGGGAGATCCTACACCACTGGATTAAATTGGGAGCAGTATAAAATATTCTCACACTTGAACTTCTAGGCATGACAATCTCTGGTTGGAAATACCAGCTTCAACCTGAATATTGCCTTCCAGCTTGACAATTCTTCAGATGTCCTCCCCTCTGCCGAAGTCATCCAACGATTTTTGGGGCTGACAAAATTCAACCCCAACTTCGTTTCTATGCTTCTACTTGTTTCCATCACAAAAGAAGAATCTTGCACGATGGACACAGAAACAAACCAATCAGCTCAGGGCCTGAAACATTGTAATGGTTCTCCCTCCATTGCAAATTCTCTCTGATAGAAACAGAGTTCTCCAACTTGGTTCAAGTGATGAATTATTGATAGAAAAAGATAGAAGGAGAACTATTTCTAGATGTCAAAGTGGAGAGTTTAAACCCAAACATATCAGATGTTCTGAGGTATCTGAACAACATTATTATTCCATACTTGAGAAAGTTTAGATAGTTAAATATGGATTTGAAATTGAGTTACTTTCAGATGCTCTAAATATGAATTTGTGTTCATTTCCAAAGAAATGGTTCGGCCTCAAATATTAGGGTGGCAAAACTAGTTTTCTAGATGGGCTTCTAAAGTCAAACACGTTAAAGGAGAACAGAACATCCTCCCAGACTTACCTTCAAAGATTACCTACAGTTTTAGCCTTAGTTCCAGCGTTTGATCTAATCTCATTCATCTGTCCTAAAACCTGAACTAATATTCCCCTTCAAGCCATGACTGAACAGGTTTTATGTAAAAGAAATCATCAGTCATTTAAGAATTGCGTTGAAACTACTGTCCTGAATTATATGGAGGGATAGGATAGAATCGCACTTCACCCAGAATAACCATTTTTAAACACTTCTCCACATGTTGAAAAATAAGGGCAGCCTCTGGGAAAGCCTAATCAAAAAGCTAAACTACGAAAAAAGGTAGCCTGAAAACCAGAAAAGGATGGTAATGAATCCGGACATCTTGCTGGAAAGCTAGCAAAGCAAATGATGTTGGCGAAGTACCAAACCCCTGAGTCAAGAAACCACTGAGTCCAGAGAAAAAATCAGGGAAATGAACCTGTCAAAATCTCTAGAACTTAAAAGAGTCATTTATAACCTGCCTTAGAACTGAGTATAAACCTAAGCATAAGCCATTTTCTGCCTGTTAAGACTAGTTTTCCTTTGACTTGGGAAAATTCATTTCCTTTGGCTTAGATTTCTAGCCATTTTCATCCTGAAATATAAAATTTTCTGTATCAACTGTGCTGTGCCACATTTCGCCGCCTACTGTTGTTGGTTCACCACCCTTCCCTCGCTTTCCCTACTGGAAAGGGAGAGAATGCTTGGCTAAAATGTAAATGTCTGTAGATTTACTGAATGTTTGTTTTCTTCCTTCTTGTATCCTATTCTTTACTTTTCTCTGGTGTGGGGAGTTCACAGGTTGCAGAATACCTTGTTCCAAACATCAGATCAACCATTTCCAACGGATCACCGAAGCCTACATATATCCGTTTCCTAACTGGGATAAAAGCTTATACCCAGATATTCTCAGTTAAGAAGTGATGAAATTTTATTCCTTTTCCCTTTTCTTCAAAGACAGCCTCAAAATCTGTATTGTTCTAATCAGAAAACTGTATTTTCCCATTTACCTTGTTATGCAGAGAGTTGCTTTCGGGGCCAGAAGGAACAGATATTTGCTTGAAGACTGAAAAGGTTAAGAGGTCCAACTCTTTTGTTTATCTTTGTGTAAATTGCTGATATGGTTGTTGTAAGATTATTTCTTGATCATTTCCAATTCCTTTATAATAAAGCAAAGTCATTGATGTATATCATGTTTCTTTCTTGACCATTCTTGCCAATAATTAGAGTTCATTAGGTGATCTACAGCATGTTCAAACTGAATTTAAGTTCTATTAGAAGTAGGGAGGGAGAAGTTGAATGAGTCATTTTGTTTAGATTCCATTGGAAACGGTGTTTTTGGCATTCTGTTATCAATTTATACGCGATCTGAAGATATATTTGTTGCACTGCCTTCATGGACGTGGAGCTTTAGTGTTGCTAATGGAGTTTTGCCAGGTCAGTAGCTTTCTTACGTAGCCAAACCATTCTCTTACGGCTAAGACTTTTTCATTCTGTCTGTTTCTTGCGTCTAAAACAACCATGAATTGAATGGAAAAACATGTAAAAGAACAATTACATTTATCACTGTTGTTAAATCTGACTTTTTTCAAAACACCATTTGTCACCAAAAAACTATTTGCTATTTAGTAGTCTAAATAAATATTTCGATCACCTAGATTTTTTTTTTGGAAGAAAATAAAAAATATGATAACAATGAAACACTTATCTCCTTGGAATTTTTGCTGAAATTCCAGTTAACCCTTATTTCATCTTCCTTCTCATCAATCTGCAAGCATTCACCAACAACCTAAAGAATTTGAAAAAGGGAAAACAACACAATTCGAATTTATCAGAACCTGTGAAGATACTGTATGAGATAGCTTCAAAGTTGATAGGAATTGAGCCTGTAAGAGAAAAAAAAAAAAAACCATTAAGACCCAATAAATTATTGGGCACTGGAATTATTTGGATACTAGAACTAAAACGAAACAAATTTGACGAAAGAAAAAGAAAGAAAGAAAGAAAGCAACAAAGAAAAGAGGGATATGCCAAAGTCCAGACCATTCTGGTTAATGTTTTACCTAAGAGTCTTCACCGTATCTAAGGTTCGCGAGAGCATTTCTAAAAACTTGGCATTGGACGTCTTTTCAAGCACTTCCAACTATCCAAAGATGACATCTTAATCCTACTATTTACACACTCTACTTCGTCTATTATTGTGAGACTGGGATTGGAAAATTTAGGAGTTTTTGGCTTCATGATTCAAATAATTAAGATAAGATATTATTTTCCAGGAAGATAAGAAAGGTTTCAAGAACATTTGGTTTGAGATAATATCCGGATTACATAGAGGTTTTAGGTAATCAAAGTGATGAATATCAAAGATTATCAATTCATTTAGAGAGATCCAAATATCAAAAAATTAGATTCATAGAGTTAAGATCTCTACCAAGTAGATTTAAGTAGTAAGTCATTCCTCAAGAGGTAGTGATCAAGTAGTTTATTGGGTTGTTTAGTAACTTTGGCATAGATTGTGGCCATAATTCTTAAGAAGATGATTTATTGTTTTCCAATTTAGAATTAATAAGGTCATTACAATTTAGAATGATCCTGCTAATTCTCAAACAATAATCACAAAATATAATCAAACTAAATAATTAATCTTATTAAGTAACATTACCTCAATGTTAGAATCACTATTAATTTAATAAACTACCTAAAATACTAGTATTAATAATCACTGCAAATGGTTGACAATAACTCTTTCTATTTGAGTATTATAATTCTCAATATCACTAGATTTTAGGTACCTCTTTTTTTATTCCTTAGCCTCCTTATAGAGCCTTAGTATCAATCTTACAATTAGAACTTCTATTTTTTTGCTAACTATTTATAATTTCTATTTAATCCTTATCTTAAATCTTTTTGGGAATCATAACATGTCTTGATCTTTTGAATCATGACAATCTCCACCCTTTCAAAGAATATTTGTTCTCAAGGACTGAGTTTGACAAATAAGCTTATTAAACAAAATCTTCCATAAAAAGAAACTATGGCCTAATGACTTCTTAAACTAATTAAATATAAAGAATAAATGTATCATTAGCCCATAACAAAAGAAGCCCAGGGTTCCCTCGATCTGGTGGTTGCCGTGGCAGCTTTAGTGGTGGGCAGCCACCTCGTCTAATGGAAGATCCTTTTCGAAATTTGGATGACCTTCAGAATTTTCCCATGCCTTGTAGATTCATAGAGTTGAGATGGGGCATACCCAAATTCTGGTCCTTCTCAACTAGATGTTTGGTTGACTTTTACAGTCGCAAAGATTTAGGCAAATTTGAGCCGTCGATGTTCTTCCTCTCTCTCTTTCCTCCACTTTAATTTGCTGGTTGTCAATCTGGGTTTAGTCGTAGATAAGAGGTAACTCCCCTTTCTCGTCTGCACTGGTTTCAATTTCTTTCAATGGTGGCTCCTCCATCTCCTTTAGTGGTTACTCATCCATCTCTTCTAGTGACGGTTTCTTCGTCTCCTGTGTTTTCAATGTCAAGTTTTGGGGTGCAAACCTAAACCAACTGTTCCTGTGAAATTTGCTCTTTTTAGCATCCAAATATTTCCATCAATTTTTTCTCCGTTAGCTCGACACGCCGAGAGTTGTTTGCCTCGATTGTCGCTAGCTTCTCTTCTGGCCTTCTTTCCAAGGCCTCCAGTTATTCTGTTATCTGGGCCTCCATAGTCTGGAAATGGGCATCCACACCGGCCATGGTTTGCTGGCGTGTTTTTACCATCGTGTCTTGTCCTTTTGGCGTCAGGTCGATCCTTTGATACCACTTGTAATTATTGTGTATGTGTAATAAACGGCGCAGAACAAAAGGGTCATCTCATTATGTTGCATAGCGGTGGCCGTATGCTATTTAGTTTGTAAAGTGAACGGTGAGTGAGGTGGTAGTGAACGTGAAATGCAGTGAGAGTGAGGGAGTGAGTGAGCTAAGCTTGTATGGAGAAACAACTTGTAAGCCACTAAGTGGAGAAAAGGAAGAGTTGCCCCAAAGTGGATGTAGGATATCTCTTTTTGCCCAAACCATTCTAAACCTTGGTGTTAATTAATGTATATGTGTATTGGTTGGTGCATGATTTGGACTTTCCAGTAATAATCCTACTTCTCAAATAATAATTACAAAAAATAATTAAGCTAAATAATTAATCTTATTAAGTAATAGGGCCTCAATGCCGAAATCACTATTAATTCGATAAATTACTTAAAACATTGGAACTAATAATCACTACTAATAACTAACAATCATTATATCTCTTTGTTTACTATAATTCTCAATATCATTGGATTTTTTAGTACCTTCTCTTTTTTCTTGAACTTCCTTGTATAGAACCTCAGTTCCACTTCTCCAACTAGCATTTTTATTTTATCTCTAATTATCTAGTCTTTATTTAATCTTCATCTTAAATATTCTAAAATCCTATTTTATCTTCTTGGGAATTCATATCTTATCTCGATATCTTTGGTTATCTTTGATCAAGACATATATTGGCCAAATTTGGGTTTCAACTAGGCTGGAGAGGGACAACAACGGAAGCTTTTCATGTGCAAAACTTATTTTCTTTTTGTTACATGTTTTTTTTTTTTGGTTGCTTTTGTCATCCCACTTAACAGTTATTTTTGACAAAAATAGTATTTGGAACTAAAATTTTGAATTAGTATCTATATTGTAATATGGTAAAGATTGGTGACCTATACCAACAAAAAAGAAAAAAAAAAAGATAATAATAAAATAGTACCACTAGGTATGAATTTTTTTTCTTTTCTGTTTTCTACTCCCACATAAAAAAACTAGTAAGATTTTTGGTCATATAAGAGGGTTGGACTATTTCTCTTAAGTTAACTTTTTGGGTTAAAACTCAATTCTCCACAAGTAATATCAGAGTAAAATCATGACTTGTGATTACTATTCCCTAATGTAAGGTAGACAGTGGATCTCACCCATGTCGAAGACAATGTGGATTCAAATGGAAAATAATGTCACCAAGTTTTCTCACATTAGAAAATAAGCAAAAAGTTCGTAGGTATACGAACTTCACTATTCTTCTCCTTGAGTTAATTTTTTGAGATAGAATTCATACCCGTGACATACAGGTTCCATAGACCGCACAATGAGAAATAATCTTCAGGCTGAAAAATTTAATCTAAAACAGTGCTATATTCATACGAGAAGATAAACTTTAAAGAGAGAAAAAAAAAAAAAAAAAACAGACATCTATGAGCATGCCGACGGTGCTACAGAACGTCACGGAAATGAAGGCATCCATGGGCCTGCTTACGGGGGGGGCACACTACTTTTGTTGGCTTGCATAAGAACGTGGTCGACGTGACATTACTTTGGTTTAAACGTCGACAGCTCAAAAAATCAATGGTCTGGGGTTCAATCACTAAATCAATCATCTTCAAGTTGAGCAGTTCCCCGCTGTACAAACAATTCTTCCGAGGCTTCCCCGTGACTCATGATGTGGAGTTGTCTGTCCGCCAAAGTCACAATGCTTGTTTTTAGTGTAAAGGCATGACAATCTCTCACTATTTCTCTTATTTTTCTGGTGAGTATTCTATCACTTTCCTTCGAACTTTGGTGGCCTTTTTATCTTTTTCAACAGTAAAACCACCTTCAGTGGTGCTCGCGGTGGCTGCCCGTGAACCACTTGAAATAACACAATGTTTGTCCTTTTTGGCATAATTTTCTACGACTCTGCATGTGACATTCATGATGCAATGCTTCCAAGTATAAGCTGGACTCCATTTGAGATGTTTATAGGCTAAAAAAACTGGTTGATTTGATATCTAGGAGCCGAATATTAAATAGTTCATTTTATTTTTACAGTTAATTTATTCATGAGATGTGATTTGCCTAAACTGAACTTATGATACTGTGTTTTAAGAAAAGACAACATGAGATACTTGGACACCATTCTTACGCCAAGCAATCGAAATAGTGTCCAGGTTTGCGTGGTTTTAAGAATCATATTGTCTCGTTTTCCAGTTCTCCCCAGCTTGAATTAAAGTCCATTTTTGGACTCCTTTTTCCGATTCTTTACTTAGATTCGTTGCCGCTAGACCCGTGTTCCTTCCGCCTGTGATCACGAATTTATGAGGTTCTTGTCCGCTACGGATGCAAAAAGACGCTGAGAACACGGCTACAAAGTTTTTAGAAGATCAAGGCCTTTTTGCTTATTTTGTTGTCATCTGACTGTTTCTGACGTAAAAAGACAAACTTCCTCTGACAGACTGACGCTTATCTATTTGCTCTTTGTTTCTGTTGTACTTTCTTTGATCAAAGTGCATAGTTGGATCTAATTCTTGCAGAATCTTTATGAAGAAGCTCTTTCTTTCTTCTTCTTTTTTTTTTTTCCCTCTCCCAATCTTTTATGCAAGGTTGAGAATATACTAATATTTACTAAATTATTTTTAGGTTAAATCTTCAAACATAATATTGTTTTCAACCTAATAATGTTAAATAGAGATACCAAAGTTTCTCATTAAAAATTAATTAAAAAAGACCTTCTAATCCTAACTTAGTTTTGAGTTGATTGAGCCGTCAATCACTTTATTTAAGCACTTTGTGTGGAGATTAAAGTCTTATTTTATAAATTATTAAGTATAATCATTTAGTTAAGAAGGATTTAGAGAGAGGTCTAAATACATGCATGGCCGGCATGAGATGGACGGCTGAACTCTCCTCGCAAGGGACGAAGCATTAGTTTCGACATTAATAAGTAAGCAGAAGATGTGACCCAAAAAGGAAGGTACTGAATGAGTGCAACAAAAGAAAAGAGAAAAAGAGTAAAGAGAGAACAGTTTAACCAAAACGTAACCAAGCAGTGGTTGGAATGGTAAGTTGGGAGCAATTGAAAACGTCATCTTGATGGTTTGCTACGTGTAGTTGTAATCATATACCAAGACCTGCCTTCAAGCTTTCTTTGGGAGGGGGAAACGGCTGTCTTCTGTTTATCACTGACAACTCAGGGCTGCTCTGAAAGTGTTCAATTTCAAGACAGAATGGCAGATGAGCTCACTTGTATTAAGTTGTCTCTGCAGCCTTGGTTTCTTAGAATTAGCTCAGACCTCTATGACTCTTTTTCCCGGGGCCAGCTGACTTGGTAGTTCTAATGGCGAAGCTAGTTCCACATTCATTTCATCTTCTTCTTCTGCTAGTGTTTTTTCTTGCTATCCATCACTCAGAGCAGCTAGAGCCCTCTCAAACGTGGAAACTTCTACAAATCCAGCAGCTTCTTAACTACCCACCAGCTTTAAGCAGCTTGAACAACTCCACAGACTTCTGCACGATTGAACCAACCCCATCCTTCACTCTCGTATGTTATGAAGACAAGGTAACGCAGTTGCACATATTTGGAAACGCTGGTTCTCCTCCATTACCTCAGAATTTCTCGACGGATGCTTTATTTGCTGCTCTTGGTGACTTATCAAGTTTGAAAGTGCTATCTTTGGTTGCTCTGGGTATTTGGGGTCCACTGCCTAGAACTGTTGCCACTATCTCCTCTCTGGAAATACTAAATGTAAGCAAGAATTACTTCAATGGCACAATTACATTACACCTTTCGTCTTTGAGGAATCTCCAGACAATCATACTGGACAATAACCGGTTAGAAGGGCAAGTTCCTGGTTTGCTATGTTCACTTCCAGTTTTGGCTGTACTGAGCGTGAAGAACAATATACTTAGGGGGTTTCTGCCGAATTCAGTCACTGGTCTGCAGAACCTGAGAGTTCTAGCTCTTTCAAACAATCACTTGAGAGGAGAAGTGCCTAATCTTAGCAACTTAACAAACCTTCAGGTTCTTGATTTGGAATATAATTATTTTGGCCCTCATTTTCCTGCTTTGCCTACCAAGTTGGTTTCTCTTGTGCTGAGGAAGAACAGGTTTGGTTTTGGAATACCAGCTGAATTAGGCCACTTCTATCAGCTTCAAAAGCTGGACATTTCTTTGAATGAATTTGTTGGACCATTTTTGCCGTCCTTACTGTCACTGCCTTCAATCAATTACCTCGATATATCGAAAAACAAGTTCACGGGGATGCTGTTCCAAAACATGACTTGCAATGCTGAGCTTGTTCATGTCAACCTATCCTCTAATCTTTTGACAGGAGATTTACCAAGATGTCTGCACTTTGCATCCAGAAGCAGGGTTGTAGTGTATGGCAAAAATTGTTTGTCAAATGAAACTCAAGAGCAGAATCCTTCTTACTTTTGTCACATGGAAGCACTGGCAGTTAAAGTTCCACCTCACGAGCAAAGGCATACTAGACCTTTTGCTAAAACAGTTCTTGCTTCAAGTACAGCAGGAGCGATAGTAGGATTTATCGCAATTGTGGGAGGGGTTTTCTTGGTCATCGATAGGGTAAACAGGAAGGCTTCACCAAAAACTCCTCCGGCAAGGTCAATTATTGAGCGTGTGCCTGCGGTAAATACGGCAAAACTACTTTCAGATGCAAGTAAGATCTCTTTCTCATTTTTCCTCTTCGGCTCTGGGAAGCGGAATTTCTGTTCTGTTGCATTTTACTTTCTCTGCTCTGTAATGCTTACGCTCATGTCCATTCATCATGCTACATGCTCAGAATCTCTCGACCCCTTGTCTTTGCCCCCTATTGTTTCTACCGAGGTAGCTTCTCCTGGTGGATTTAGTTTAGTTACCAAATACAGCCTTACGTATTGTTGTTTGGCCAATTTATTTTCTCCATCCATCGATATCAATGTAATCATATTCCTAATTGAAAGTTAATACGATCATTAAAGGAGGAGGAATTTTCTTTTAAACAGCATTGCTGGCATTCTGCTGGTTTGCATGTTTTGAGTTGTAAATCAGGTTCTGCTCTAAACTTCAGCAGAACTGCGTAGTCATTGAGAACGAAGTCTTAAGAACTGTTAAGTCAACTTTTCTTTATCTATTCATGTGATGGAATGCCTGTTTGGAATCTTATTGTTGCAGGATATATTTCTGAGACAAGGAAGCTGGGAACTACGCTTCCTGCCTATCGAACCTTTGCCTTGGAGGAGCTGAAGGAGGCTACAAAAAACTTTGATGCATCCTCTCTGATTGGTGAGGGTTTAACTGGTCAGGTACAGATTTCGAATAATCAAACAATAAATGAAATTTTTGATCATTTAAGAAGTACTTCATCATT
Source organism: Casuarina equisetifolia (assembly GCA_028551475.1). NCBI lineage: Eukaryota > Viridiplantae > Streptophyta > Magnoliopsida > Fagales > Casuarinaceae > Casuarina > Casuarina equisetifolia. Next base: position 17,676,893 of record CM052361.1, on the reverse strand, counting down.
TTCATACATATCTGCTGGACTTCCAAAAGAGAATACGATAATAGTTGTACCGAACTGTGGGAAAGGATTTATTGTTGCTGCGACTATTTATTAGGATCAAAACATAATTGGCCTGATTGTGAGTGGTGGGTGTATTTATTCGCGTAAATGCAGGATTACCCAGGTCTTGCAAATGAATGTAGGCTAGAATATCAGAGTATTTATGTAGTCTTAACCCCTTGGGTAGACGTCAGTTTTCATGTCAGTAGACATTTGATAAGGGACTAGATGTTGATAAAGAAGAATGACAGTCAGGAGACGTTTGATCCTTTCTTCCTTTTGTCTGAAGAATGATTTGCGCCATGCATAGGCTTTTCAAACATATATTTGTTGTCCGAGATGATGTACTTCCGTGCCTTGCTTTATAGCAGATGAACATGTCTTTTGCACATGTTTTAAAGTCTCTGTTTGACCAGGTTCTGTCTTTTCAAATTATATCGTCGCTCCTTGAAACCCAAACATGCCCTTTCTAAAATTGTGAATCTGTTTTTCATACTGGCAATCGACCAATTTAAGTTGAGCTAGTAGCCTTTGCAGCTGCCTCATTGATGGTTACTTTATGGTGAAAAAAGTTGGAAAGACAAGATGGACTTTATATAGGCTAAGAATAGACCAGTTTAAGTTGTACGTTTGGCAAGAGGGGTCGAACTTAGCCACCTTTAATAGGATTCTTCCTTTCCACTAATAATCAGTAATAATATGCAAAATACTTTTTAAGGTTTCTAGGAGCAGGTTGCTTTCTGTGGTCTCATATTAGCCAAAGTTCATGTGTTTTTTTCTGTCCTTGCACATCAAGATCTGCGAGGAGATTCTCTTATCTAAACAATCGTATGAAATCTTTGCTGTATTTCACAACTTCGCGCTATTTTAAACGTATACTGATCCATTGTCAGAGAAATTAGAAGTTTATCTTATAGGAATACCTACCTGTGTGCAAAGTACTTACGATTAACACATATTGCTTCCATTGCACTGTTACGAATATGGCTGTTTGTAGCAGTATTTGCCATAATCTCTTGTTTTACCAAGAGAACAAAGAAACAAAAATATAAATCAAACTGTTTAGATAACTTCTTCTCTATCATTTTTTATTGAAAACTATAACCTTTTAATAGGCTTTACAAAATGTAAAAAATGAATTTAATCAAAACAAATACAATTAAGGAAAAACATGGAAAAGGAAATAATAACTAAGGAAGGATGATCATAGTCCTAAACGCCCATATCTTTACCAACCCTAGTACTAGCAAATCTTTCCATGAAATAATGAGATCACCTTTCATTTGACATCTACATATCTTTCTAAAAGTAAATGAGATCTTCATCAATCAGTATCTTGAAGGCAATATGGAATTGCATTAAAGTTATTGACTGCATTTCCTACTACATAAATAATTAAATAAAAGGAAATCCTAATTCAAATGCTAGGCATGTAACATGCACTGTCAGAAATATGAATGGAAGACATTTGGACTTTTTCTCAAGCTTAGAAATGTAGCTATAGGCAAATTGTCTCTAATGAAAACATGTTACTTCAATTACATTGTCAGATATACAAAGGAAAGCTCTCTGATGGAAGTTTTGTTGCCATAAAGAGCTTGAAAATGAGCAAGAAGCACAGCGTCCAGAATTACTTGCACCACATTGAGCTGATTTCAAAACTGAGGCACTGTCATTTGGCTAGCGCTCTTGGACACTGCTTTGAGTATTGCCAGGACGACTCAAGTATCTGCAGAATATTTCTTATATTTGAGTTTGTCCCAAATGGGACACTAAGAGACCATATCTCTGGTAAGAGTCAGTTGTCATTGCATCTTTCTACAGCTATCAATATCTAGGAAATACTTGATTTAGTTGAGTCCTTATCGATCCATTCTTCCTGAGTGGACCTAATCCCAACAGTTTGGATCCCTTAACATCAAATTCCTAATACAGTTCTGCACTCTTAAAGTTTCCATCGGTTGGATATTTACATTTAAAAAGCTTGGTTTCGCAGGACCTACAGGACAAAAGTTTTCTTGGATACAAAGAATATCAGCAGCGATTGGAGTTGTGAAGGGTATTCAATTTCTGCACACAGGGATCGTTCCTGGGCTATATTCAAATAACCTGAAGATAACAGATGTCTTGATTGATCAAAATCTTCATGTTAAAATCAGAACTTATTATCTGCCTCTGTTAGGTGAAAATAGGGAAATGGTATGGAAAAAGAAACTTGTACTTTGCTGTATTTAGCTCAATGCTCTTTTCTTGAAGCTAATTTTTCAGTGGGCCGAGTCTTTCAGGTGGGTGGAGGATCATCTCCTGCGCCAAAAGGAAGTAACTCTCAAAGGTGAAAAGAAATTCATATCATGCACGAGTTTTACGTAATAGCTTTGTTCCCCATATGCAGTACGTCTGTTATCTAGAATCTTTGATAATTGTCTGTGGCCTTTTTGGCTTCATGTAAAAATTAAAACACAGCATTATCTCAATCTTTGGTAAGGTGTTGAGGCTACATAGATTTTTCTTCACGTTTCAACTTTCTCTTATAGCATGTGTTACACCACTTTTAATCATCCAATCTATTTTCTCGTGCCATCTCTATTCTATTGGTGTCTTTGCGCAGAGCCAAGGTTCATGACTAGAGGTTCTCCCGATTGATGTTAGCATAATTTTGCAAAAAAGACATTCACTTCTTTTTTAATCATCTCCTCTATTGCCACTCATCTCATCAACGTTGGTTCAGCCGTGCTAATCTCTGAAAATTTGTACCATGCTATTCTCTGTACCACCGGCTATGGCAAGCCTCGTTTCTCCCTTGTGTAATTTTTATTGCTTATATAGGAAATGATTCTTCCTCTGTTCAAATAGTTCCATAGGCAATCTCATCATTAAATTTGCATTTGCCATCAAGAACTATCCCACATAACCAAATGTTGAATTTAATATTTTTCCACTAAACCCCAAATTTGGAAACTCCTGTATTCCATTATCATCTTGTTCCTGCATATCTGAAGCCTTTACACTATACGCTGTCCCCTCAGATATAAAAATTGAGCTCTAAAGTCTGCTTACGTACTTCCTCCCATAATACATTTTTCTTGTGCTTGCTTGACTGAAAATGAGCTATGCATATCTTTGAGGTCAAACATGAATTGCTGTACTTCTGAGTGCGATCAAATAAGCACATTGCTGCTACCTATTAAGTGATTGCTCTTGATGCAAAGAATCTCGCAGGTAGCCTTTTTTTTTTTTTTTTTTTTTTCTAGGTTTACAGGCTAAGCTTTGTCCTTTCTATGTTTACAGGGTAAGACATGAGCCTAAGAATGATGTCTACGACATTGGAGTAATCTTACTGGAGATCATACTAGGAAGGTCAATCATGTTCCGTGATGAAGTTGGCGCCTTAAAAGACCTAGTGAGTATTTTCTTTCATCATAATATTAATTATGTTGCAAATAATTCCAAGTTGCAGAAGGAACTAAGTCGTTTCTTGAACCCAGGCAAGTCGAAATGTCATTTGTACTAAATTTGGTTACTTGCTTTTGCTTTTTATGCAGATACAAGTAAGCTTAACCACTGATGAAATTGGTCGAAGGAGTATCATCGATCCAGCATTTCACAAGGAGTGCTCAGATGGATCATTGAAGACATTGATGGATATATGCATCAGGTGTCTGTCCAGCAAACCGACTGACAGGCCTTCAGTTGAAGATATTCTTTGGAATTTGCAGTTTGCCGTACAGGTTCAAGATTCACCAAAAGCAGACACCCCGACCAATGAACACTGAGCTGTGACATCTTCCTGGGAAATGTAACTTTCAACCTCCGATACTCGGATGTTTATTGCACAGTGTATGTAACACAAAGCATATGAACCTCTATAAGGCGCTTTCACGATGTACACAATGGCCCATCTTTCTTCCCTTGTTCATTTTGTTCAAATGAAAGATTAAATGCCATCATTTTGAGGGGAAGAAGTATAGAATTCAAGGTTTGGGTATTTGATGGACAGAAAGTTTTTAACACTATGCCATGACTAAATGGGTTGGCCAAAGCCAAGTGGACCAGGAATGCCTCGTTTAGCGGTGCTGCAGAAGCTGCAGGATAAAGGGGAAACAAACCCGTAAGCCAAACGCTAACTTCTCTTGAAAGCTTCTCAAGTCTAATAAATGAGCTTCTCAAGCAGATTGAGCAACGTCATTCTCCACTCAATAAGTTCCGTTATTCTCAGCTTCAAATCACCACCCAATACTCTCAAGCGGAAGAGAGACAATTACTATGTCTGAGTCTCCCTTTTACAGCCTAGAAGCTAGTCCGATGGCTCTCAGTATTTCACGAGTTTGGTTCCCGGAGAATTTCTTCTGTGGCCACCCCTAAAATGTGTTTATCCTTGTAATAGTCCGGCAAGTGCATTATGGAACCGATCTGTTGCAGCTTTTGTTTAAACTCAAGTTCAACTCTAGTGAAAATAAAGCTTATGCAAATCCCATCTGACTTTGTTTCCATCCCTCAAAACTTAGCTTATTCACACACTGTAGCGAAGGAAGACCTGCAATTACCAACGCCAGTGGAACACATAAAACTGGCTTTCATATCATTCTTTGGGAGATATGGCATACTGAAGATGTTCCTCTTTTCCTATAACTGGTGCAATTTTCCTCTTGATTGTTAGAAAATGATGGGAATCGAGTTGCAGGCAGCAGCAGCACCAGGGGGACGTTCTCTCGACTTTTCATTTTACATCCTTTATGCTACGACTATTCTTTCGGTTTTTTTTTTTTTCTTTTTTTATTTCCTTTTTGATTTGATCGTGCTACAGTTTTTAACAATCTCGTATGATAAAATGACTAAATACATCATTTGTGGTAAGCTAGACTTCTAAAACAATTAGAAATTTATCATCTTTTAATTTCTGCGTGCATCAAACCATACATCTTTATGTATAAAAGAAGACCAAATTTGTTTTCTTGTCCTTTTGGAAGGGTCAATCATGTTCCAAATGTTTTTAAATCTATTTACTTCATGTGCTGAGTAACGTCATTACTTGGTTGTAGCTAATGTGACCCTTGATTGTCTTTTTATCACCTATTTGCTCAATGATAAGTTAATAAGGTCTGAGATCTCTGGATCTAAAGTTGGTTACCAAGACATGTAAGTTGGGTACATATGATTAAAAAAAAAAAGTCTCACAACATCTACCCTTTACTGAAGGGTCTATAACATTCATCTCTATTGTATAACCCTATATCCAAGGGTCATGTAACGTACATTCACGCATTAAATGACTCTACCACTAAGTCTTTAAGTGATAATGAAATCCCTACAAGAAAGACATCCCATCACTTAATGCTAATTCAAGGGATTAACTTCTAGGAAACATCTTGTACATCATGCTTGATTTACATGGAAAAGTTTTGTGAAAAAGACAAATTCTATGTTTGAAAGTATAGGGCATATGAAAGAACCTCAAGTAACCAAGAGATACAAAAGAGAATAGATTTAGATCTAAATTACTGGCTGGGAATTATAAAGGTTAAAAATCCATGTACATGTTTATAAAATTCATTTTTGAAATATTTCATTGAAAGTCATAAACAATGACTTAGAAATAAATGAACATCCGCACCTTAATTTTCAGTAATTAACTCAAATTTCCATAAAAAAAGTAAAATTTATGGAGCATTACAACCTCTGGTAGGAGGACTCCCCTGGCCTAGACCCCTTATTGGCGAGTCTACTCGATTAGGATTCAAATCCCCTTTCCTTCCCTGTGTGTGTGAGTATATATATTAAAAAAAGATATTTGGTAATACTATGATAATGATACTTTTAACATATTGAATTAAGTCAAAATCCGAAATCCCAGACCGAAAAGTCAGAAAAAGTTAAAAGCATACTTTGGTCAAGTCCACTACGCCAAACACAATCTAGAGTCTTGTGTACTGATACGTGTGCAAAAAGCTTTAATCTTATCTTTCATACCAGAGATCGAACATATCGGTAGCAAATTTCCTAAAACATTGACGATATAACAATGGACTACCGTGTCTGAAAATAAATCATATGTACCTATGTGTATGCGTTTGTGAGTATTTCAGATACATACAGGTAAAGAGTTCACTTCTGGCGTGAGACTGCGACCTCCAGTAAGTAAGATACATTATCTACTAGATAAAATAAAAGTTCAAAATTCTTCATCTTTCAACTAAAACATACTCTCTCCAACATTATTAAGCCATTGGCAGAAAATCCAGAATAAGATATCCACTGAGTAAGTATTTGTCGACAAGAAGCAGGTTACAAGAAAAAGAAGCACAGTGTCTTCATCATCAACTGCTCTGGATTTAGAAAATTGTACCTCGGAATAATGAGTTGCTAGCTGGTTTCCAAGATGAGGTATTATTGAACACTATTTATCTTTGTTCAAGGAAATTATAAACGAACTGCATCATGCATAAATAAGTAATTCATCCCTTGGAGGAGTAAGAGGCATAAAATTGGCATTTGCCTCCATTGCAGCCCAAACCTAAGGAGGATGACAATTACATGTCCGAGGTGATGTATATGTCCTTTGTCTATAACGAAACCGTACTGAAAGTCCTCTCCGCCCTGTTTCAGAGTAAGTTATTCTGTGAGTACAAAAAATGCCAAAGGAGCTTCTTATTTTGCAAAGTGATCTTCCCATATCTATATGTTGACATACTAGTTTGGAAAGAAAGTGGAAGACAGAGGGACTACACATCCACTGTCAACTTCTAAAATCATATTTTCCCAGGATGTAGCCGCAACAGACTCACAACTGACAGCATTCACCGTGCAGTTCAAACAACAGTCTCCCGTAGTATGGACAGAGCACTAAAAAAATGGTATCATGTCTGAAACTACGCGAGCATCTTTTAATTGCCTTCCTGGAACGATTGACAGCGAGAAAAAGCTGCTGGGTTTGCTTTTAAAATCTGATCAGCATCTGATGTGTGGGAATTGCTATCTGATTTGGGTTGGAAAGCCTTAAAAATACCATCCCTGATGCTGGGCTTTTCCTTGTCAAACCTAATACCCAAAGTCGACCATATAGAACTCTTTGCAGCCTCTTCTGGGTCATCAATTCTCAGTGTCTTAGGCACCCAAAGGCACTGTTCCTTGGTCACTTCGGGCTGCGAATTTGCTTCCCTTAAATGCTTCCCCAGGGCAAGTGAGCCGTTGCCAGTAGAAGCTAAAGTTGATGCTGATGCTGATGATCCACTAGTAAATCCTACCTGAGGTTCATTCCACTTCATGGTATCCCAGCTTGGCAGGCAACCCCAATATGAGGAAGGAAGAAATGGGAATGTGATGCTTGGGGCACCAAAGCCGTTAAAATGTACCATAGGAGGAGAACCCATGTGAGCAGTATTGGAGATACCGCTACAGGGTCCAAACACCACTGCGTTCCAAGCAGGATTCCAGTGGCAAGGACATAGGGAAACAGGGTAATTCTGCAATGTATGCACTGGATTAAAGCAGTTGCAGTGTCCTGGAGGTGCAACCTGCTTGATTTCCATTTTTGGGAATCCACTTACTTGGGAAGTAGCAGCCACTGAGGAAGAAATGGTTGACATAGGCTCCTCATTATCATCCTCACTAGCTGAAGACAAAATTTCAACACTACTATCCTGGTCTTTGAGATTGAGCACATTTTGCATGGATTCACATTGCGGAGCATCTTTGCTTAACTCTAAGACTTCCTCGTTTCCCCTGACAACACTTGAGGCAGGAAGTCCAGTATATGAAAGACGCTGGTTGTTGATCAAGTTGAGGGCATCTGAGCAGGTTTCCGATACTACATCAGGAAGAGTTACTGAAGATGAATGCTTATTCTTGCGCCTTCCAGCTCCAACAGGTATTTTTCTAATTGTTCCGCCAGCTGTCCAATATCTCTGGCAATTCTTGCAAAAGTATCTTGGTTGGCTTACACTGTAATTGTTGAAATAGCAAAACTTTGTCTCCCAGCTATTGCACCGAGGACAAGGGAGGACCTTGTTTTGCTTCCTCAAAGCCTTCTCATGTGCACCTATATCAGATTTAGCAACTCCGTCTTCCTCAGGCTTTTGATCTGCCTTGACCAAAGTCTCACGTGTAGGATTTTCAAAGCTGATATCTTTTGGATTATTTGATTCAGAAGGCATATCCTGCTCATAAAACTTTTCAATGAGTGGGGGATGGACTCCAATTTTTGGGACATCCAATTTCCATGGATATCCTTAAAATACTATCATTACATATAAGATTGCACATACCCCCAAAAACTATGATCATACATTTACGCTTAGGCCTCAATCATGCAGCTAGTAACCAAAATTGATTTATTCAACAGAATGAACTCTTAGGACTCAATCATCCAGCTAGTAACCAAAATTGATTTGTTAAATAGAATGAATTCTTAGGCCTCAATTTGTGATGAGATAAATTTTCCAGATGTCTCATGATTGCCTTTTACTAATTGTGAACTCAAACCAGGTGGTAAATCCACAATGGAGGTGCCGAAATTACAAGTACAGATCACTGAACACTCAAAACCGATGTGGGACTTGGCATGGCAATAATCTTTTCTTTCTCATTAGCAAGTATATTACAAGCTAGACGCCACTTTTACTGTAAGCCTGTGAAATAACAGAACATATTGCCAAGTTTTACTAAAATCTCTTATTCATTTTCTTTTTCTTTTATTAATCTAGCCGCTTACTAATATGGACCTAAAATTTGAACTCAGAAGCTAACGAATAATACGCTCCAAAACCATGCAAAAGAAGGTTTAGTACAAAACAGAAAGCAATTTATGCAAGCGCCATAGAACCCAACAAATGGAGATAACTTAACCGTTACAACAACTTTGTGATAATACAGAGATGTAAATAGAAGAAAAGAAAAACAGTAAAAGAAGGTAATGTGGTATACCATGGCGGGAGAGATTGAGAAAGTAAGGCAGCGTCTTGCCCGGAAGCTGACGGAATCTGAGAGTTCCCAACGCAATATTCTCAACGAGAGGATTAATGGCCGGAGCTCTGAAGGAGGTGCGATGAGAAAAGAAGGCTCCACAAGCAGTGTAAAACGGAATTCTGACCCCCAACCGGATAAAGGAACATAATTTTTTTTTTTTTTTATTTTAACAAGTCATATTTGTAAAACGAATATATAAAAATAACTCTTTTTTTAATGATGGTTGTATCATTATTTATTTTTTTCCTCTGATGAGGAGACGGGGAAGGCAGGTTGCCAGTGGTGCCAGCGGGGACATGAGTCGGCATATCAGTTCGGAATCTTTGCCACGTGGGATTCGTGGCGGAGGATCCGACGTCGGACGACATGGCTTTTGATAAAACGACCGCGTGTCCTTTACGGAAAGGCAAAAAGTGCTACTGATTGTAATTACGTATTGGTCCTTTAATCTTTTTATTTTTCCTTCGTGGCGAATTGGCCTCTTGCAATTTTTATTTTTATTTTTATTTTGTATTACACCATGTACTCCAAGCTATTGAATCTAAAACCAAGATTCAAACTGAGCTTCAATACCATTTATTATGATCTTCCACCGTTTTACCAATAGCCCTAAAACTGAAAGCTAATAAAAAAAAATCATTTCATTTAGGCGTTATAGATCTCTCCAAGTTTCAAAAGAAGCTCCATTTTAGATTCTATGGGAGACTAACAGGCCCAGCAAGGGAAGGCAACTCGAAGTTAGCATCAAACTCTGAAGCTAATTTACATTTAATAGCTTGGGGGATCGAGAATTCAAGGTAAAAAACTCTATCCTTAGGACAGCAAATAATAAAAATCCAGGCGACCAAGAGATGTACTCTGAAGAAGCCTAAAGAATGGGTGATACTTTACAAAAGAAAGAGGAATGAATAAGCTTTTATCGTCTCTGTGTACGATCCTGAATAGGATTCATCTCGATTTCTAAAGCTGCAAATTGCCCCAGCTTCCCAAGCTTTTCAGCTTCCCTTGCAATCAGAACATCATAGGGAAAAAAGCATTGATAAAGACATTTTACAGCAAACCGGGGAACAAGGCTAGCTACCATAATTGCAAGCAAGCACAGCCAAAAGGTTGCAGTCTGCACCACATGAAAGAATGCCCTGCCACAAGAAATTGAGTTGCACATTAGTCTCTGAAAAGAAGATTTTAACATATTTTTGAACTCTAAAATTGATACCATTGATACATGAAGACATGACTAATTACATACTTACAACTGGTAGTTTTCAGATGTTAGATCATGCCACTATGGGTAAACAGAAGAGAGGAGGGAGGCTTTCTGGAGTTTTTGTTATGCATGAGCCTAGTCTAAGGTTCAAGAAGTTGTCATACTTGTTCACATAATCTAAGCAGAAAAGAAAACGAAAAAGGGTGTTTAGGACGTGCAAAGTTATAAAAGAACTTGACTCAATCAAGGCCGTCAGAGAAGTTAAGCAACTTTGCAGAACCAGCATCCTGACTTTGGCAGCTGATTTGTTGCATTGGAGCATTTAACTAACACAAGTGCTACTTCCATTTACTCAAAGCCAGTGAGCATTCTGGATTAAAAATCACTTCATGAATTTCTAATTAACTATGCAACTTTGTAGAGCCTGGCATTTGGGTTTCTGATTTTCATCTCTTGGATGTAGTACATGGGTGATTTGTCAAAATGATCTCCCAAGAGTGACTCATATGGAGGGCATATATCTTCAGAATGAACTATTCAACATAAAGCTAAATGGGTTGCAGACAGGCCCAAGCACTTGGGATTGAGTCATCCGGCTGTGAATCTTTAGTTCAGTAGGGATTGTTCTAGGAGTAGTGTATGAATAGTTTTTGAAATTAGCCATTGCTGTCATGATAATGTGTAGCATGAGGTGATTACACAGACATCCCTTTTCCAGTATCAACTTAAACTTCCCCAGTAACATATCATCTTTCTTTTGTGGTACTAATTGATGACCCAACTAGATAAAGTCAAAGGCAAACAGTGACACCAGCTTATCAGAAACATAGCAAACGGAAAAAAGATCAACGCAACAAGCATGGCGAGATGCTGACACATGCAAGAAAAAAATAACATAAACTTTCAATGTAATTGCTTGCGACTGTGTTAAATTGTTCCAATAAAAGGAGTATAAGTTTACTTGCAGAAAGAAAGAACTACTGTGGCATTTAAGATAAGAGGGCTCACCAGTAACCGAAAAGAAAAGGTAGAGCATCAATGATCATGACACAAATAAAAGTCGCAACTATGGATCCCCAAATAGCTGCATGAGTAATCCAATTCCACCTGATGACATCCATTGCCAAGTGCATATTAACTACGATAACCACAGCAAGTATCCAAAGATCTCCTATACTTGATATATCGATGGAACTGTCCCGGTATTGGAAGAGAGGGATAAAGAAGATAGCTACACTCTGCCACAAAGTGTCAGCCATTGTTAGCCAAAACAACTTTGTGTTGTAGCACTCTTTTCTGTGACCAGCCCCATAAAGCTGAGGATACCGTAGAAGCGTCCTCCTAGTTAGGTCCTTGTCAAGAATTGCAACAACAATTGTAGGCAGTGAAGTATAGATTACTGAATACAGCATACTGTTCCATTCGTTGATCGCAGTTGTCAGAGAGTAACAAGAAAAAATTGTATACCTACAGATCACACAAAAGGATCATCAACGACAATAGTAAGCAGGCCATCATGCACATAATTAGGTTAAAACTGCACCTTTTTTTAGAAGTACATTCTTTGTAAGAAAATTCAGTTCCATTCACTAAACAAATAGTAATACAAATTTGAATTATAAAAACATACGACAATTTTGAAGAGAAATCTAGGCTTGACCACAAGAAGAATCAATGTCTGATAATCTTCAACCCCCATAAATTCTAGTTCAATACCTAGATTTTGAATGATACGTTTCTCCTGAAGATGAATGTACAATAAAAGACACAGCAAGTATGATTCAAAACACAACCACAAATTCAAAAAGAAAAAAATCTCTTTCCCCTTCAGGCTTAAGTGGGAGACTTAGACAAAGCTGAAAAATAGTTTAGGCTTAGGTGAAGTTAAAGCAAGGTCAGACAAAAACACCTTCCAACAGATTTCATAAAAATGAAATCATTATATATGAAGACAGAATTAGTACATATAACTGCCAAAATGCTACTTACCAAAAGAAAACAAAAACCATCACCGCGTTCCTGTAAAAATTATACAATATCATGTACCCCATCCGCTGGTAATTCCAATGTCCGTGGACCAATAAAAGTGGGACCAAGAATCTAAACTGTCCCATTGCAAAATCTGATGCCATTACTGCTTGTCGACCTTCTTGGCCACTGATTCCAACTCCAACATCAGCCATTTGGATCATTGAAACATCATTGGCACCTAACACAATATTGAAGTGTAAGCAGGAGAACATGAATTTTATTTTTTATATCATTTGATCTGTTTTTGGGAGAATAAGTTGCTTATCTAACATACCATCCCCAATGGCAAGTGTCATGTCAGCAGTTCTATTCTTCACAACAGAAACAATTCCAGCTTTTTGCAATGGAGCCACTCGACAACAAAGCACAACAGAACATTCGCAGGCCAGTTGGAAGAGCTGCACTCAAGGTGAGTAAGCTACATCAGCATTTAAGATACTACCAAGAATTTTTTTTTAATTAAAAAAGAAAAGAAAAGAAAGGGAAAGTTAACACCATGCATTTCGAAGCACTTACCTCTTCTTCAAGCTCACTATCAAGAATATAAACAAGGCTGGTACCATCAATAATTAAAGCCACCGTCGAATGAGCTTCAGAACTTCCTCCATTATTGTCTGTAACCCCAACAGTCTTGAGCTTCTTACACCTAATAATGGCATCTTGTAAACTCCTTCTACATGAATCTTTAGAGTTGCTGTTAATTATTATCTGAGTCATCTTGTTTGTCAGGAGCTTGGAGGAGTAGCCAATTGATATGGCAGTTTCCTGCTTGTCCCCAGTCAAAACCCATACTTTAATCCCAGCTGTTCTCAGGCATTCTATGGCTTCTGGTACCCCTTGTTGAAGCTTATCTTCAATACCAGAAGCACCCAGCAGAGTCAGATTGTTTTCAACACTGCTAGCGACCTTTCGAAGCAAAGCAGCTCTACCAATAAAAGCAGTGCTTGCCGTCTCAAAGGAAGAGTGCCACTGCTCAAATTCTGAGGCACTAAGATCCCGCATGCCAATAACAAGAGTTCTCAAACCCGTTGAGGAGTAAGAGTGAAGATGGGATTCAGTTGCACGTATTACATTCTTGTTTGAAGATTTATCAATCACACTAAACATGGATGTATCAGCACCTTTTACGAAGACCTTCACACTATTGTCTGGGCATCCCAATATCACTGACATCCTCTTCCGGTCACTATCAAACTCATGCAAACCCAAAACGTTAAACCTGCACTGCCCATGATGAGAAAATTCATCAAAAGGAAGAGATAATAATATCATATACAGGAAAGATGCCACAAACAAACTTGACAAGATAACAACTTGAAAGAGTAATCAAGTATACTATTTAAACCACTCCAACCACCACTTGCTTCCCAGTCTTTCATTTTCTTGTGTTACCTTGCTATTATAATTTCTTAGGAAAAAAAATAGAAAAAGAAAAACTGAATGTCGGTCTTCTCTTTCAAGGAAAAAACGGGGGATTTTTCCCAATTATGAAACCACAAATAGATCGATCCCAATTTTTTCCTAGTACTAATTCCAAAAAATAAAAAAGCCAAAATTAATTGCAACCATCTTGTTAAAATTATTCTTGCAATGCTGTTGGTCATCATAATAGTTATGGTGAAACAAGAGGTTCTGCAGAGGAGGAGAATAATTTGACAACAGCAAAATCTTATTACCTTCGCCTCTCTCCTTGAATATCAATAACTATGTACCCAGAGGTTCGTTCTATGAGAACAAAACCATAGGTAGCAGCAGCATAGGTCAAGGCTTGTTCATCAGGAGACTCCCCCTGGTAATCTATACTCTTCACATGGGGATCAGATGTGTCTAAAACAAGAGGCACAATTGTATTGCAAGCTGCCAATGCAAGGAAGAAATCGTGGACATGTTTGCCTTCCATCGTTTTGGTTCCAGTTTTTGACACTTGTAAAAGCTCCGGGTCAATCTTCACCTTCATCTTTGGCCTCAAAACTTTCCCCTCCACTGATAACAAGTAAGAAAACAGGAGATAAATATTTTACGCTGACATGAAAAGGGAATTGGAAAAGCTATATATTAGTTTAGAAAAAAGAGATTATGTTATTACCTTGAACAGAGTAATCAGTTTGCTCAATCCCTGACTTCCGACCACTATAATCTACTCCCCATATGCTTGCACATTGAAATTCCATTTTGTTCTCTGTAAGTGTTCCAGTTTTATCAGAGAATACATACTTTACTTGCCCTAAATCTTCATTTATATTCAAAGCTCTGCACTGGAATCTGGAGTTTGACGTCTCATCATACATGTCGGTATCTCGGATCATGAAGTAAGCCTGACCAACCCGGACAAGTTCCATGGAAATGTATAGAGAAATGGGTATCATCACCTGGAATACAATAACTGACATGAGGAATGCGAAAAGGGTCTCCAATCCCCATCCAAAGTAGTTATAGTCTTCGTCCTCCTTCCCCTCTGAGAAGTCTGCAATTCTGTAATATGGCAAGTCATCCAACTCCGACCTGTGCCTTAGCAACCAAACCATGGCACAAAGGGAGACAATCGTACACAAAATAACAAGAAACACAGAGAGGATTATGATCTCAGAGTTCATATGGGTCTCAAGCCGACTCCTCTTAGATGGAGCTCCTGAGCTGTTGAGCATAGCTTTGGTGTCACGGCCAGCATATACTACAACCCCAATGGCCCAACTTGTATTCTTAAGCTGACAGCCTCGAAGAAGAATGTTGGAGGGTCCAAGAGACAGCATTTTCCCATCAATTTCCATGTTGGCGTGAAACCCATAAATATTCCGGTTTGGTTTCTCACACTTGATCAATCCGCCAACTTTCCCCCTCTCAGGTATCTTAAAAAGGGTCTCTTGTTTTGCATACCTGGTCTTCAAATTTGACTCTCCATCTAAATTAATAGTCTGTACATACGCAA
This sequence comes from Casuarina equisetifolia, assembly GCA_028551475.1. Classification (NCBI taxonomy): domain Eukaryota; kingdom Viridiplantae; phylum Streptophyta; class Magnoliopsida; order Fagales; family Casuarinaceae; genus Casuarina; species Casuarina equisetifolia. The sequence goes on along the minus strand of CM052361.1, from coordinate 17,661,729 downwards.
CCCCAGTTGGATCACTAGTGGAGAGCAGCACAATATCACACGGGATAGTTTCTTCCGCCTGGATTCTGATGATTTCACCAACTTGAATATCCTTCCACTTCTTTGGTTGGAACTCATCATTAATCAAAATTGATGCCAACCGATTATTCTCAATTCGGTCTGACCGGTGCCGCCTATAGTCCTCGTATGCATCCTTAACCGCTGTCACTAACAGCACAAAGGCTAAAGGCAAAACTGAAACTCCCCGGCCAAAAACGGCCAACATCGGCAGCTGATTAAGCACAGCTATTACGAGGAAATATATATACGCAACTCTATGAAATTGTTCAAAGAGATTTCTTGGCAAAAATGACACAAACGAATACTTTGCAGTCCTTACCGAATTCCCAGCGAATTCAAACCTCTCGTTTGTCTTCCCAGGGTCATTAATAAAAACTAATCTCGCATCCTCATCGTCGAATTCCTTCTGGGACATATTGAGGGCCTCGGGGTCAGCCTGTCTTGACCCATATCGCACCGGCTTCGATGCTAAATCAGCAAAACCCACTTCCCTAGTAGAATTGCCGGCAGAGGCCTTGGATTGAATGGAAAGGACGCTTCGTTGGGAGGAGGAATTGAATTTAGATTCTAAACTAAAGGAATTCTCAGCTGGGTTTTTCGATTCCATCACAGTAAACGACCCACTGCGGCAAGAATTGGGATTTGTAAGATCTAAATAAGCGGGTGGAGTCAACAGGTCTTGGCTATTGGGAATTCTAGGAGATGGGATCAAAAGGGGACGCTCAGAGGCCATGATCTGCGATCAGGGTCCTCTGGAGCAGAAACAGAGTCGGCGATAAACAAATTCATGAAAAGGCCAGGTTGTGATTTGAACCAAATGCTACAGAATTTACAAAAACGGCTACCGAAACAGAGCAAAACCCAGAACAACGACAGTTTTGTGCGTGCAAGAAATGAACAGAAAAAAAAAAAGAAATTTGAAAGGAAAAAAGAAACCCAGTAAGAATTCAGCTTCACAAGTGAGATTGTACAAACAGGAAGTTCAGAATGGGAAGAAAACCTCCAGTACGTGTCAACAAAGGGGTGTCAGAGCTTACTTGGCTATAGAACTTAACACATTAGACAGGAGAGAGAGAGAGAGAGAGGCTAATGTAGCAGAAAGGGAGAGGGGTTTTAAACAGAGGGTTTTCTTGTGCCACAAATATGGCTGAAGATACGTGATAATGAGGCACCAAGAAGAAGAAATTATAAAAGGTCAAAGGCATTGTCGTAGAGAGAGGGAGAGAGAGAGAGAGGGAGGGGAGGATCGAAGACGGTGATTTCAAAGAAAACGGGGAAGAAGTCGTCAGGGGTGGCGACAGCAAACACATAGAAAATCAAATAATACGGAGCTTCAAATTCCGCATTTGTATGCATGAGAAAAAGTCTGAGAATATATAGAGAGAGAGAGAGAGAGAGAGAGAGAGAGAGAGAGAGAGAGAGAGAGAGAGAGAATGAACTCCCCTTCTAAAAGCCCCGCCGGAGATAGTAATAACCAAGTTATCTCGACATCACAATCCAATATAAGGTGCCTGAATTTGACTGCAGACTCCTTAGAAAAATCAAAATCTCCGACCGGCCTTCGTGCTTCTGCCGCTTTACTCATTTTTCTTTTCCTTTATCCGTGGGTCTTTTTGTTTTTATTTTTTGTTTTTCGTTTTGTCACAGTTCCCTCTTTAGAAAACTTGAAATCTGTGGTTGGTTTTGGTCCATCTCAGCCTCCTGCTCTCTGTATTTCCCTTTTGGTTCCTCCCCTTCCTTCATCCTCCTTGCATTCTCGAATAGGAGTTCTAGATCCTTCTTGTCTTTTCCTTCTACATTAATGGGATCTAACCTTTGTAGATGTAATTTATGGAAATAGGCCGTCCTGCTTTGTTGGCTTCCTCACTTTTATGACTTTGTGTTTGGAATAACATACAATCAATGACAGAGACAGGCATAACTTGCACCAAACTGCCTTTACCCCTTGTATAAACCTATAAGGTATTGAGCTTGTATCAAATTTGAAATCACAAGTTGAAAATAAGATAAACTATAAATTTATAATAAGAAGTTGTGAAGAACTTTTCCTATTGACATTAGATAATTTTCATGTCTAGTCCAACCAATTTAAAAACACCATTGACTTACCATTATACTTTGTAAGATCGAACTTGACAAGTATTATTTGTACATAGTTAGGGAATAAAAATCAAAGGTCAATACAAACATGAGAATTTAATAATATTAGTGACATAACAAAGTTAACTCTCATCCCGTAGATTTTATCGAAGGTGATATTTTTAATCTCCTATCTTAACAACTACTGCCTTAAATATTATAGAAATCATCACCTTAAAAGGTATATTCTTTAAGATCCACCAATCAACTAGGATTGTAATGCTTAGTTATGTTTATCTAGATTTTATACGTGGTTTAGTCCCATATCCAACGTTTTTTCCACTGTGTAATAGAGCATGAATATGAAAAGACTCTTGATGTCAAGTCATGACATAAGGATTTTCTTATTTTTTTGGTAAAATCAATGATAAAAGATCCTAAAATCTTGATAACTAATCTTCTATAAATATTGACTCGTCACATTGAAAAATAAGTCAAATCAATACAATTATAACCTATTATTATTGATTTAAGATTTATATATTTTTTTATAACTCCTATCATACTTTACTTGATGACTTAAATTAGAGGACAATAATTTGATTAAAACATGCTTAGATTAACTAAAAAAAAGTTGAAGAGATTGAAGTCTAAAATATTTATTTTATAAGATTTTATGCATGAATCTTTTGTATTATCTCAACTAAAATAAAGAAATTAGATTTATACATATACTTTTTTTTTTGTTGTTGAAATTTCAATCTAGAAGCTTCCCTAAGTCGAGGAGAAATCGATGGTAAAAGCAATGGGTTGAAGCACAACATGGTGCAGAAAAAAGCATTCATGAAGCATGACCGTGTTGAAAGAGAGAGTGCTGGTCAAGGAATCTAGAAGGGTCAAAGCTCCAATACAGTGAACCTGAGGGAATAGACCTTAATTATGGAATAAACAAAAGGCTTTGGACAAATAAGACTTGCCAAAACAAGACATTTAATGCAGATTCCCAAGTGTCGACCCATGATACAGGTTCTCAGGTCCTTGTCAAAGTTGGTTCCATGGCTGATTTTCTTTTCTTTTCCTACCCCTTTAGATTATCTTATCGCTTACGTTCCCACTTTAGATCTAGGCTGCTCAACGGGGTAACATAGGCAATAAAGTGGGGCATGGAAAGCCACTTTGCCATGAGAACGTTAGGAGATTTCTGTATCTTATGCTTTCCTATGCAGCTTTCTACCACCCGGAATGTAAGTCACTCCATAGAAATAATGGCGTTTGTGGGTCACGTTGGAATAGAAAATCCACGGGTCATAATCAAAAAGTGGTTTGATATATTGTCTCATCGCTCGTAGAGTTATCTATCTGTATTTTGTATGAAAATTCGTGTACAAAACAAAATGAAATATTAGTGTGAGAAGGTTTACTTCTTGTATTAAACTAACTCACTTGTAAGAAGAGAAAATACTTTCATGTAATAAAAAATACAACATGCTAATATCTTTCTAATATGTAGGATATACACAACATTAATATGTCTATTGATTTTGAGCATAAAAAAAAATTCTCACAAGAATCTTATTAATACATACTTGAAAGATGGTTAAACACATTATCATATAAGTATGAATCATAATATATTTGTTAATAATATGAGATTCATTGGCCACATCTTAATATGTCATATCACCATCATGATCAAGTTATTAATTACCTAAGGAGCTTATAAGAGTGTTAACTCAAAAAATAGTATAACCCATTATTATATAAACATGAATCCTGATATATTCTTTAATAATATGAAATTTATTAGTCACATCTTAACAAACCTCATTATTATAATGGTTAAATATTAAACTATCATGGTGTCATTATATGGACAATATATGTGCTTAAATCAATAGAAATTCATAGAAGTATTAAATGAGATTTTAGATTTGATACTATGTTAATAGGTCTAATATCCAACTAACTCTTAAGGTGATAAACCTATTGTTGTATAAGCAAAAATGTTAATATATTTTTTAACAATATGAGACCCATTGATTGTATTCTAACAAATCAATCCAATTCACATGCAAAAAAGTATTTTCCTTAAAATTTAGATTCTAATATTATATTCAAGGATGTATTTTCCTTCTTTAAATTAAGTTGTAAAAAAATTAAATATTTTATACAAAAAAATAACAAACTAATATCTTAATAACTTGAGACATATATAAGATTTCAACAATTAATTCCTCTATACATATGTAAATGCCAATTTTAATGTTCCATAGGATAAAAGACGAAGGTTATCTAATAACAAAACAAATATGAGGAGCAAGTCAATGCTTCATCAAGAGCTAACTTTATTTTACGAATTTGAATAGACCAATTTGGTATCCTTTTGTCGAATAAAAAATCAATATTGACACGTCCATTTGCTATTGTATATATAAAAAAAAAACTACATAAAAATAAGATGGGTGGATAAAAAGAAAGTGTTGCTATCATAGTTTCATTGTCAGGTAAAATGCCTTGTATATTATGAAGACTTTTGAGGTTGCCATCTCAAATTAGACGACTAAGTACTTGGGTGGGAATCTCAAGTGTGGAATGGAGAAATACTACGAAGATTTTTGTGAGGACGAAGACAGTGGGTGAAAGTAATGATTGCTCCTCGACAAAAGAGTAGGTAATCAAAGGGTTTAGAGCTGCCATTTAGGGCCATTGTCAATGTCTAATTTTTCAAAAATAGTTAGCCAACCCTAGTTTCTGTATGCCTTATCTAAGTCGGTCTTGGCCGACGGGTGAGGACCATGAAAAGTCAAAGGAATCGATGGATTGAGTCAAGTCTATGATAAGAATGACAGCGTGTTTGTTTTGTTAAACAAGACCAGGAAGAGATCTGAAAAAAAAAAGTGGAGAAGAGTTGGGATTTCTTTAAAATGTATGGATCCAGAATTAATTTAGAAAGTCAAGACTTGACCCGTCCACATTGGGTTCCTGCAGGATTTTTAAGTTTTAATCTTGTATGTTCTCTTCTTAGAAACGACAGGACCAAAGCTTAGTGGATAAAACGTAAGTATGAATCGTGGTTTTTGTTAATATGAATATCTTCCCCATTCTTTAAGTCCTGTAAATTAACAAAACTGGTCAGTCTTCCCAACGTGTCTGCCATGGTTATTGGGTCTCCATTTTGACACCTTTTTTTTTTCTTCTTCTTCTTCTTCTTTCAATCTCTCGTTTTGGTAGACCTTGAAGAGTTCAACTACAATGAATGTAGCCTTCATGGTGAAAGTTATTAAGTTTTATATAAAAAATATAAAAGTATAGAATAATAATTTATAAAGATATAAGTAATTTCATTTAATATTTTAAAATTGTGAGTTGAATATAAATCTAGTCAAGTTTGAAGTCCATATTTTTGTAACATCACATGTGATTGTGTGTAAAGTTTGAACCCATTCAATGAGAAGACATGTTAAATAAATATTATGAAGTTGTTATTTTAAATTTTCTATCCTCAAACGAAGACAAAAATTTCTGTGAGAAATTTTCCTGAAAATGAGGTGTATTAAGTTTTACATAAAAAATAGATATAAAAAAACATAAACTGTATTCTATAACTTTTAATAAACTTAAGTGTAACCACAAAAGATTTCTCTTATTTTTGGTTAAACCTATGGGTCGTCTACTCTCAAGCGCCGCCACCACCCTCCAACCCCACTCTTTTAGTTCCCTGAGTAACTTCACCGTAAGTCGACTAAGAGCTAACCAATTTTTGCAGCTGTCCTTTTAACTTGGCGTGCAAGTTACCATTCTAATAGATCCGATCATTATGTGGTCCATTCTCAACTTCTTTCTTGCCTTATTTAACAATGACATAGCTAGTTTGTCGTGACTTATGCGGCTTGCCACCCTTTACCACCTTCCCCATCTAATTATTTATTTGTTTATCTATTTTTCTTTCTTTAATGTTGTTTCTTGTCTTTCTCACTAAACAAAGTTGGTGCCTAACGAATACCTTTCACCTTTCTAGATATACTTTCTTTTTTCCTTTTGAAAGGAAGAAAGAACTTAGGCCTTCTTTTTCTTTATTTATTAAAGTTTTCATAAATAACTTGTTAGGGCTGATAATTGAATGAGGTTGAGTTGAATACATATAATGTCATGTACAGTTCTTTCTTGAATATTAGGATGAGTAATTGACTGAGAAGCTACTTTTAATAAGGTAGGTATAATGTGGTGCATTAAAATAAACTTTAGACATGGAGGAGGAAAGATGCCTTTTGATTATCATGAACGTGAGGTAACCAATGACTGAACTACAAAGATAATTTATTGATTTTATGTTTATTTATAAATATATCTATTTTTTATTTGAATTTGAAATTAATGTGTAAGTATTTTTAAGCTATTGAATAGATAAAATTTTTTAATATTTGAGGAGTTAATAGATTTATCCAAATAAAATAGTGGGAGCTGTATATTTAAACGATTAAATTAGTAGTCATTACATTTTATACTTACACAACTAAATAGTAGTCATTACATTTTTAGAAGGTTTAAAGCCTAATCTAAAAACTATAAACCTTCATTTTAGTTTCATTGTAAGGAATTATATATTTAATGTAGGATTTTTATCACACACACCAGACCAGCACAATAAGCGACAATAAACTCAAAATTGTACAAGATGAAGCAAATTAACATGCGTTATGATATTATATTAAACGATTCAAAACTCAATTCAAAAACTAGTTTAAGAATTAGATGAGTATTTTTTTTATTTAAATCTTATCATAAAAAAATTAAGTATTCAATATAATAATTTTGTCTTCCACATAAAAAAAAATTAAGTGGAATTTTTTTAATATAAGCAAGTAAAAATGGTAATAAAATACAATACTAAAAGGACAAAAAATCCCCTCAATAACACCTAACTATGAAAAATAATGTCGTAAAAGGCAATATAATAGGAAATGGTTCAAAATCGTGTTCAATAAAAGTGTGGGGGAAGGGCTTAGGAGTTCAAAATTAAGGAATTCGATTGAGCTTGAAAGGCAGAGGATAATATCTATTGACAATTTCTTCTTATAATCCTGTCCTTTTCATTTATAACATCTTAGTCAACTAATAAGGGAATATCGTAGCAGTGTCTCAGTTGCGCGAGAGAGACAAGAGGGAAGAAAATTCTAGAACATCTCTTTCCTTACCGTTAAACCACCGAGTGCCCGGTAGCGGCCGCGCCGCGTGGAGGGAGGTCTGACAATTGCGACGACTTCTTTCACCTTGTTTAGATTAGCAAAAGCGTACATGTCATATCTATTTCATTGTCATTCTCAGAAGAAAATGAGAACAAACGTTGTTGATTTCGACCTTCCTCGAGTACCACGGTGGTGGGAACTCTCTAAAGGTTTTCTCTCCCTTGTTTTGAAGCAACATTTTTTTTAAAAAATAAAATCATGCATTTTGAGCGTCAAAACTTGAAATTAAGAGATTTTAGACGAGGTATGGTCGGTCATCATGAGCTAAGCACTCGTTGTTTCTAACCACGAAAAACCAAGAGATATGGCTGTGGATAAAAATACAAAAGTATTGAATAATAATTTATAAAAAATATTTTATGAATAAATAAAATTCTTTCACTTCTTGTTTTAATATTTCAAATTAAATATAAACTATATTCTATAACTTTTAATATACTTAAGTGTAACCACAAAAGATTTCTTTTAGTTTTGGTTAAACCTATGGGTCGTCTAAGAGCTAACCAATTTCTACAGCTGTCCTTTTAACTTAGCCTGGAAATTCCCATTCTAATAGATTCGATCATTATGTGGCCCATTCCCAACTTCTTTCTTGCCTTAGTTAACAATGACATAGCCAGTTTGTCGTGACTTTTGTGGCTTGCCACCCTTTGCCACCTTCCCACATCTATTTATTTATTTATTTATTTATTTATCTTTAATGTTGTTTCTTGTCTTTCTCACTAAACAAAGTTGGTGCCTAACGAATACCTTTCACCTTTTCAGATATACTTTCTTTTTTCCTTGAAAGGAAGAAAGAACTTGGGCCTTCTTTTTCTTTACTTATTAATGTTTTCATAAAGAACTTGTTATGACTAATAATTGAATGAGGCTGCGTTGAATACATATAAGAAGCTACTTTTAATAAGGTAGGTATAATGTGGTGCATTAAAACAAACTTCAAACAAGGAGGAGGAAAGATGCCTTTTGATTATCATGAACGTGAGATAATCAATGACTATACTACAAAGATATTTTATTGATTTTATATTTATTTAAGAATATATCTATTCTTTGATTTGAATTTGAAATTAATAAGTATTTTTAAGCTATTGAGTGGATAAAATTGATCAATCATTCAAGAAGTTAATAGATTTATCCAAATAAAATAGTAGGAGCAATATATTTAAATGATTAAACTAATAGTCATTACATTTTAGAGAAGCAAATAATAAGTAGTGCTAAAATATTCAAAGTTCAATTCAAAAGTTATATTAAAACTTGAAAAGGTGTTTCATTTATTTAAGTTTTATTATAACAAATCACATATTTTATGTATGGCTTTTGTTATATATATAATGCTCCCAAACATTGAGCAACATTGAACTTAACATTGTATAAGATGAAGTAAATTTAGCATAAGCTTTGATATAATGTCAAAAGGCTTAAAACATAACCCAAAAATTAGTTTAAGAATTAGAAGAATACTTTTATTTGAACTTTATCATAAAGAATCAAATACTCATATAAAACTTTCACATAAAATAAAATGAAAGAGTAATTGACATATTCAACTTTCGAAAGGCAAAGAGAAATTAAGTGGAATTCTATTTTATGCAAGCAACTAAAAATGATAAAAAAAAATACTGAAAGGACAAAAAATTCCCCTCAATAACACCTAACTATGGAAAATATTGTCGTAAAAGGCAATATAACAGGAAATGGTTCAAAGTCGTGTTCAATAGAAGTGTGGGTGAAGAGCTTAGGAGTTCAGAATTAAGGAATTCGATCGACTTGAAGGCAGAGGATAATATCTTTTGACAATATCTTCTTGTAATCCTGTCTTTTCCACTTATAACATCTTAGTCAACTAATAAGGAAAGTAACCTAACTTTTGATATCGGAGCAGTTAAGCAGTTGCACGAGAGAGACAGCGAGAGGGAAATTCTAGAACATCTTTTCCTCACCGTTAAACTATCGACTGCCCGGTAGCGGCTGCGCCACCTGGAGGGAGGTCTGACATTTGCGACGACATTTTTCTCTTTGTTTAGATTAGCAAATGGGTAGATGTCATATCAATTTCATCGCCATTCTCAGAAGAAAATGACTAAACGTTGTTGACCTCGAGCGTCCACGAGTACCACGTTGGGAACTCTTCAAAGGTTCTCTCCCTTGTCTTGTAGCAGCCTCTGTTTTTTTTCACAAATCACGCATTTTTAGTGTCGAAGCTTGAAACTAAAAGTCTTAGACGAGGTATGGTCATCATGAGCTAAGCACTCGTTGATTCTAGCCACGAAAAACCGAGAGAGATAGTTGTGGATAATTTAAGATAATGAATGTTTTTAGATAAGATGGACAGAGTTTGGGGATCTAACATGTAAGAAGCATTAATAAAGAAAAGAATCAGAGAGGCTGTTAATCCCAGCTTAATGTTCACGCAACTAAATACTCTGCTTATAACTTTGGGCTTAACACAAACGCAGGTGATCTATTGGACCTGACCCAACCTCTGCCTTAAGCAGTGCTCCATGGATTCGATTCAATTTCCTGTTGGGTTTGGTTTGATCCCAGGTTTATGCCAAAAACCAACTTCTAGACTAGACTAGACTAGCACGAAGCCTTTCCTGATGATTCTTTGCTTCAGTTCCCTCGTTACGACGTTGTTAAACAAATGTTTGAAGCCGTAGAAGAGGAGATACGAGAGTGAGAAGAACAAGTAAAGCATAAGTTGGACGAGTATCTAAAATAGCCATATGGTGTTGTGACCAACCCATTTCAGGTAGAGACTGGAAAAATGTTCAAGTTACCGTCTGAGGTGACATTTGAGTCTCTCAAGGAGGAGCTGATGCAAATACCCCATGCCCAGCTGCTGGGGGTTGCCGTTGCTCTTGCTTTGGTTGCCATTTCTGTTGCCTATCTATACCGCAGAAAGAAACCCAAAGGTATGAGAAAGCAACTCCTACCCGAACTTTACTATGGAAGAAAAGCAGAAAAAAGAAAAAAAAAGGGGGTTGCCTAGCATCCATTTGTATTTCTGCATGCGTTTTTTATGGGCAAACATTCATGCATCGTAACGTACGTTCATGGAATTGAATGAAATGCAACTAACTGATCCGATTTGTAAATGAAAAGACAAAAGAAAGAAAAGTTAAAGTGGATGGTTGGAGCTTTACAACCATCGACTCTGATATTGCTGGTGTTACATTTTCTAGCAGTGGAATGGCGATCTTTAGTTTTATATGGGTATTTTCATTAGGTTTTTGTAAAATAGTTAAGACATGTTGAAGCATACGAACATGTTAGCTCAAGTTCCATATCAGATGTAATTGTACGTTGAAGAGAGTAATATATAATTAGATTTGAATATCAAAACTCAAACTTTTGGATTAAATGATATTTCAACATTTTACACAAGAAAGGTTCAATAGACAACTGATGTAACAGAGAAAAGTGTATTATGATATGCTTATACATTTATGTGAGATTGGGAGATTGTGAGATTGTGAGTCTAGTGACTCTTTGCTTATGGCGTAAGAGTTATTCTAAAACCATGTATGAGACCTTAGTCAGAGACTTCCTGACCTGAATTTCCCAAGAATTAAAGTTGCTTTCTAAATGTTGTTTTCTGTCAATAAACTCTATGTTCATGCTACCACTTTTTCTGCATTTGGATTTCCTTTAGATTTTTCAGTAAACTTGTTTCTCTTCATCTAGGACGTTGCCAATTCTTCTTTCATTTTCTGTGTGCAGTTAAATACATGTTTTTTTATTTTATTTTTACTACTATAAACATGCCGGCGTTTCACTTTTGATGGTACAAGCTTGGTCCAGCAGCATTAGCAATCTCCTTTTCCAATACTTTATTAGCTGTGGCAAGAAAAAGGAGACTATCTTTCTCAAATATGAACTTGTCCATGTGGAAAATGTTGATCAGAAGTGATCCATGCATTAAGTTACATTTATCATAATTAGATCAAATGCTAGCTTTGATATTTGGTTGTGAAGAGAGAGAATGCATGTCAATTCTCTATCAACCAAAACATTTCATTAGCCTTTGTTAGTTTTTTGTGGTCCTTCCTCTGGTTTGCCTCCAGACTGACAACTTTAGTGCTATGCATTTTCAGGTTGCCTAAATCCTAGGAAGTACATTGAATTCAAGCTTGTTAATAAAACTCAGATTACCCACAATACTGCAAGGTTCAGATTTACACTTCCAACACCTACTTCAGTGTTGGGTCTTCCTGTTGGACAACATGTGCTTTGCAGGTTCAAGTAACTGGCTCTGTTAGTATCTACAAATTTCAAAATGGCAGCTTTCTTAGCAGCCTGAAGCAATTCTCTCTTTACGTCAAACATCTTCTATATAACTTATGCAAGATTTTCGCTCTTCAGTCCCTGAGATGACTTGATCCTTGCTCTAAATGTTTTCTGCTTTTCCATTTTGTGAACTGTTCTAGTTAAGGACATTGAATTCAATCACCACAGATGGATTTCCAGCTCGACTAATACTGCTTTGATGATGAATTCCCAATTCTGTTCCATATCTATGTTCACTGAGACAATATTATGAGAAAAGGGACAGATTCTGAGAATGATTTCTGTTCCATTTGTTTAAGCAGGGGAAAGGATAGCCAAGGTCGACCAGTCATTAGGCCTTACACCCCAATCACTTTGGACTCAGACCTTGGCTACTTTGAACTGGTTGTAAAGGTAAGTCCTATCTTCCTCTTATTATTAAACACATATTTTACCAGGCCGTTCAGATTTTCTGGCTGTTAAATCGGAATTCAGTTTCTCATTTTGATTTTTCCTGTGAAAGATGTATCCCAAGGGAAAAATGTCCCACCATTTCAGACAGATTCGCGAAGGTGATTACCTACCTGTTAATGGCCCGAAGGTACCTGAATCTGCTTTTGGACATAATGGCATGTTAAGCAATATTATGGAAATTGGTGATAGTTTTACCTATAGACTCCAGTTATGCTTCCTCGCAGACTCCTGTATAATTTGGTTGTAAGGATTGGATTATGCCTCTTAAGCTCTGAATTTGTAACTGCATGGGATGGGATATAGCATTTTGTTACGCCTAGGTGGCTAGAACCTAGATGCGTGATTTTTTGTTTAAGCATTTTAATATCAAATTTGCATACTTCAAAAGGGTCGTTTCAAATACAAACCTGGCCAAGCTCGAGCTTTTGGGATGATTGCTGGTGGTTCAGGCATAACCCCAATGTTTCAGGTACCTATATGAGCATATTGAAACCCGGAACTTCTACTTCTTGTACATTGTTATTGTTGCTGCCTTCTTTTTTCCTTTTTCAAATCAGGCAATTGTTGCCCTGAGGTTCTCATTGCTCCTCCTCTTTGTCCTCTTTCTTTGTGCCCCAGCTCACTAGAGCGATACTAGAAAACCCAAAAGATAAGACAAAAGTGCATCTTATTTATGCCAATGTCACGCTCGGTGACATTCTGTTAAAGGTACTTGCTTCTCTTTCCTTTATGTAGAAATGTAAATTTTATTTGTAATACTTTATGTACAAAGCCTTCAGCATCTGTTTTATCCGATGCAATATTGATTAGAAACAACTCATTCTGGACTTTCTGCAGGACGAGCTAGATGGATTTGCTAGAAAATTACCTAATCGTTTCGAAGTCTATTATGTTCTCAGTCAGGTTAGTCCCTTTGCTCCAAGGTTTTTTTTCAAATTTCTTATTCTTCTTACTTTTCTGCAATTTTGAGATCACCGGTGGAATACATACACACAGATTGTATATATGTTAATGTATAACATAGAAGATGAGTACAAGAAGGAAAGGCAATAATTACTAATCTTGCCTCTTTTTGGTTAACATTTGCGTCTCCGTTATACTTGGTACCAAAATGTTCTACGGCCAACGCTCACTCAAACCCATTGTTGCCAGCCTCCTCCGGAATGGAATGGTGGCTCTGGACATGTATCCAAGGAAATGGTTCAGAATCACTGCCCTGCACCAGCCCCGGGTATTCAGGTAGGTGCCTAAATTTCTGTTTTTATGTTGGAAGAATTTGCAAAATTTACTTGCATGCCTCTCCAATTGTTACTTGGTGAAGTTTTTCACTTAGCTCAATCCAACTGTTTGTAGATACTAAGGTGCGGCCCACCAGGCATGAACAAAGCTATGGCAGACCACCTGAATGCACTTGGATATACATCAGAAATGCAGTTTGAATTCTGATTGATAACTTCTTTTCTTGTTTGTTTGCATCTAAAGATGTCACTGAAAAACGATTTACAAACACATACCAAAATATAACTTGATCGGCATGATAGGTGTCACAAAAATCAAGAGAGGGGAGAGCCAACAAATTGGGTAAAATCAACTGTATTGAATTTGCTATGTAATATAATGTACTTTGCTTTTGTTATTTTGTACATGGGTAGTACTAGAATTCCTTTCATGTCAGCTAATTACATAAGAAGATAGACACCTAAATATGTACAACAATAAAACATATATTCTAGGAAGGCTAGCTAATATCTAATTCATCAAACCTAAAATATTCCCTTGACAATAAGTGTATAGTACATGTTAAGAAAGAACAAGAGGCCGATGATTTGATTGAAAACCAAAATACGTCAATCTCAAGTATTAAACTATCCCATGTCAAGACAATAAATCATCAAAAGGTTATCTTCCCTTCCACGCCCTTGTAACTCTACAACTTCGACTCCCAATTTAATTTGCATTTCCACAATCTTCAAAGAAACAAAGGTGAACCAAGCATCAAGTAGCCGTAGGCCCCTTGAGAACTTGAAGATTGTATTATCCATCTAAAAAAAAAAAAAAAAATCTCACATATACAAAACTAGTGACATGACTGGAGCCATTGGGTTAGGTAAAGAATGTGGGCCTAACAATAAGGAAAAAAATCCAAATAAATAACTCAATATTTCCTTTTAAGATAGTGATTTGTATATATCAAATACACTAAAGTTGCAAAGAAGATAATTATATTGTCTATTGGATGAGCTTTTGTCTACAAATTTACAAGCTACTCATGAGTCCAAATGTCATGGGTTTGGCCTCATTGTTGTTGTTGTTTTTTTGTTTTTGTTTTTTTTTTGAATGAAGTGGTAACAATTCTTAATCTATTTAGTTTGCTCATGGCAGATAGGATTTTTGGAAATATAATTAGCCACCTCAATTTCATCAAATAATGGAATGGGCTATGGGACTCTAACCTAAAAATCTCCAAATAATCTATGTGGCCAAACAATGTCATAAATAGTCTTGATTGTGGCTTTATACTCAACTTTTGATGAAGAATGAGAATTGATAGCTTGTTTCTTGATCTTCCTAGAAACGAATGAATTGCCAAGCTTTATAGAAATGCCTATGAGGGATTTTAACATCATAGGACACACAACCTAATCGTAATCATAGTAACTTGTCATTTGAAATTTTTTTTTTGAGACAATATGAAAAGGCCTAGCCTTGGATCCTTTCAAATACTTGAAAACTTTAAGAGCCAAATCTCGATAAGAATGCTTAGGAGCATGCATGGTATGGGTTAGGTAAATGAGCCACCAAAAAGTCTTTGATATAAGGAGTAATGGGTCATGCATATGCACAAGTGTACTAACATTGTGCTCTAAAGAGGTGATATTGACATTCTAATCTATAGGAATCTTATAGGGTTTAGCTCTAGAAACTTTGGCCTCTAAAACTAGGTTAAGAGCATGCTTACATGACGTAAACATATTCTAGTCCAAAAAGTGTACTATCTTAATCCCAAAGAAGAACTTGACCCACTTAAGTCTTTCATATGAAATTTAAAGTAAACATGAGACTTAACTTGCTCAATAGCCATTTCCTTATTGCTGATAATAAGTATATCATTCACATAAACTAACAATGCTACAATTATGGACCCACACTAAAGTGTGAAAAGCAATAGTCATGCCATGATCGCTAGAAACTAGTTTGAATAAGATTTTTTGTAAAATTGACATACTATTGTCATGATACTTGTTTCAAGCCATAAAATGACTTGAGTAGCTGACATAACTCCAATTTACCTTTTATTGAGTTGCAAATCCTCAAAGGTAATGACATATGCACCTTTTCATGAGACCCCATGCAAAAAATTATTATGGACATCAATAACAAAGTGGCCAACAAAACATGGATGCCAAGACTAAAACACATCTAATAATTACAATCTTTGTCACTCGGAAAATGTCTCTTGATGATCAACATTATATCTTTAAGTAAAACTCCTTGCCTTAAGGAAAGCATTATACCTTTTGATTGTCTCATTAGCAAGATATTTTACTTTGTAAACCTATTAACAACTAAATTTTCTTGAGCTCTAAGGGAAAATTCACCAACACTCACATCTAACTAGTCTTTAAAGCATGGATCTCACTAGGGGTAGAGTTAACCCATTTAGGGTCATAGATAGCCTAATAGTAGTTAAGTGCTTTTTAGTGGAAGAAATAGAGGTAAGAATTTTTTTTTAATTAGTAGATAATAGTCTAGGTAGACAAAGTTCAATATAAGATACTATACATTATGATGTCAATAAGCATGATCTATAGATACAGATGCTCTAACCATAAAATTAGTTGCAATGAAGACAAGGAGGTGGAGGATCCATCAAAGCTACATCAATAATGGATGAATCCATTGGAGATAAATTTAAAGAAGGATCCTTGAGAGATAGCATTTATGATTATTGGACAAAACAAAAGGTGGATTAGTATTAGGTGAAACTAATGGAGATGAATCTAAAGGTATAATTTTAATTACAGCATCATGTGTTCCTACCTAACAAGATTTAAGGAGTTAAGAAAGATTGGATGTTGACAATGGAGGAGATTGATTCAAGTCCAAGAGTGGTCAAGGCACTAAAGGAGAAGACGAACAATGAGTGAAAAGAAAGAATGACTCATGAAAGATAACATTATGCGCAACAAAGGATGTACATGTGATGAGGTTAACAACTTATAGTCCTTTTAGGAAGATCCCATAAACACACGAGGAATAGCCCATGGTGCAAACTTGCCACCACAAGGGATTATAGTAATATAACACAAACAAGTAATGGCTCACGTATGTGACATGGTTGGAGGTTTCCTAAAAAGAATCTTAAAGAACTGGGATAAAAAGATGGACTATGATATGTGTCACCATAAGAATGCATTCTTCCTAATAATGATTTTGGATATGTGCTTGGAAACAAAATGCCTATGTCAATTTCTAGAATATGGCGTACATGAAGATTATAAATCATCTATAAAATAAAGGTGGCTTCAATGATGTGCATTGCTCATTTAATAAATTGGGCTACACCAACATCTATCCTTCCATCTTTTGTGAGCATAAATTTCTTCACCACCTAGTATCCCCAGGCAACACCTTCTAGGATTATTCCTACTAGTAAAAATATGAAGGCTTACTAGAAGAAAACAAAGAAAGCTAGATTACTCATCGATGTACCCACTTGAAAATTGGAACATCCCTAAAATGGTAACAAAGCATGATAGTTAGATACCGAAAGGCCATTATAAAAAAAAATCATGCTTAAAGTAGCTTATTCTTTTCTACTGAATATAGAGGTGATGAAAAAAGGGGGATTGATGCCAAAATAGTACTAAAATGAGTTGTTTCTCTTTAAAATTATAAATAATAATACAATTAAACATAAAAGTGGCAAGTACTAATGGAAGTAGACACACACAGACAAATATAAATTTCTTTAATTATGCCACCTAAATTGGATTCAACCTTAGCATAAATCCATACATACATAAATGCTTATTTAGACATAAGGGGACAAAGATAGAACATATGAATAATATATCAAAGTAGAAATCAATATGACACATTGGACATCTACCTATTTGCCAGAGCAACTAAAAGTCCAACATGTAATGAGGTGAATGCTAAGGAAAAGGACTTACATGATTTTGCATCTCTTCACTGATTCCAAATTTTACAAGCATTGAATTTACTAGCATTGAAAAGTGATTTAGAAGAAAAGATCTAACTCCAAGTTGTTAAAAAAAAGGGGATGATAAGATCAACATACATTACACATCGAATAAAATATGTTTAATTACTTTCAGTCGATTTGAAGTATACTCACCATTGATCTATATAGAGCAAAATAGAAGACATCTTTCTTTTCAGTTGGCAATATCTTCATTCCCTATAAGATTAAAGACAATTATGACAAAAATGAACCTAGTTAACATTTACTTTAGTATGTTATAGGATTCTAATTTTGAAAAATCTAGTGAGTTTATAACCTTGTATGGGTTTATAACTCCGCTAGTGTCAATAGACCTTGAACCTCACCAACGTTTAAATTATTTTTCATTCTTAGCCCATGCAACTTAAGTTTGATCAAGCAAGGAAACAAGCTTCACTAGCTTTGTATCTATGAAAATTGAAGATGCTATTATAGGCATGACCCATTAGGCTCACACAAATCTAGTTCCTCCTTGATTGCTGAAAATAATCCATTATCAACATTGTAAGACTCTTATCTACATAATATTTATGGCAGATTATGAGGATACTTAACATGGAAGTAAATGGCTTCATTGTTATTTACTACACTTAAGTGAGCCACTCAAGTACACAAGAAAAATTCAACTCATATACTTGCAACAAGCTTTTGGGCATCCACCATGTCAAATAAAAAATTTTGAGTTATCTTCTTTTATGGTCATCACAGCATTTAAAGTTTTACTTTCTAAATTTCATTCCTGCCTAAGTGTACAAAGCTCCTTTCACAATAAAATGAAGAATCATAATGATTGTTGCAACTAGAAATGAAATACAATAACAATTATTCTTTCAAAAAAAGTTGTAAAAACAACAACTTCATATTTGAAATAGTAGAATTATAATGACCAGATTAACATTAAAAAAAGGCACCTAATTGCTGACAAGTGGAGCCAAAAGTAGTAAAACAAATCCAAATGCTAGACATAAAAGGTGTCATCGTTGGAAATTTGCATAGGAAACATTAAATAAAGATGACCACAAAAGTGAAAATTTTTTAAAGTAGAAAGCTATAAAATTAAAGTCACACAAGAAGTAAAGGCAAACCTTCTTCAATAGAGAGAGAGAGAGAGATTGACTTACCAATGAAAACCAACCTTAATGTTGGCACATAGTCTCTTCGAGATTGCCTTAGATGGAGCCAATGTAACCTCAAAACAATTGGCATAACTCTTAAGCTTCAGTCATGAAAGACCAAAAACTTGAACACTTTGACATTGTAAGACATCGTTAGGCTCAACAGAAGAATAACACTTGGAAAGTAAAGGTGGAGTAACAACCATTGATAGGCTTTCAAGATCAACAACTGTTATTTTGTAAAAGTAACAACTTCATACTTAAAATAGTAGAATTATAATGACCAAATTAACACTAATCATCATTTAATTGTTATGGTAAAAAGGCACCTAATTGCTGACAAGTGGAGCCAAAAGTAGTAAAGTAAATTTCAATGCTAAATATAAAAGGTGCCATTACTAGAAATCTACATAGGAAACATGAAATAATGATTTTCAAAAACTTAAACATTTTTATTTTGAAGCAATAAAATTATCAAACCACTACATTATAAATCAAATGAAAACATATGAATCAAAATACAAAACATATGAATTTAAGACACAACAGACAATCAAGAAATAATAATCTATCAATGTTTACTTATGTGAGACAAAAGCTAGGAAGTATTCCTCAAAGAGTTGCCAATTATGCTAGTGAATATTTTACCATGAGATATTTACTATATCTCTTGAATGAAAACATCTATATCTCGAAAACACCAACCTTAATGTTGCCATATAATTTCTTTGGGATTGCCATAGATGAAGCCAATGTAACTTGAAAACAACTGGCATAACTCTTATGCTTCAGTCTTGAAAAACCAAAAACTTGAATATTTTGACTTTATAAGTCATCTTTAGACTCAACAAAAGAATAACACCTAGAAAGTAGAGGTGTAGTAACAACTATTGACGGGCTTTCAAGATCAACAATTGTTATTTTGTAAAAGTAACAACTTTATACTTAAAATAGTATAATTACAATGACCAAATTAACAATAATCACCACTAAATTGCTATGGTAAAAAGGCACCTAATTGTTGACAAGTGGAACCAAAAGTAGTAAAGCAAATATCAATGCTAGACATAAAAGGTGCTATTATTAGAAATCTACATAGAAAATATGAAATAATGATGACTAAAAACTTGAACACTTTGATACTATAAAACATCTTTAAACCCAACAAAAGAATAACGCCTAAAAAGTAAGGATGGAATGACAACCATTATTGGACTTTTAAGATCAATATATGTTATTTTGAAGCAATAAAATTATCAAACCACTATGTTATAAATCAAATGAAAACATATGAATCAAGATACACATTATATAAATCTAAGACATAATAGACAATCAAGAAATAATAATCTGTCCGTGTTTGCTTATGTGAGACACAAATTAGGAAGTATTCCTTAAAGAGTTGCTAATTATGCTAGTAAAAATTTTTCCATGAGATATCTACTATATCTTTTGAATGAAAACATTCATTTATCAAAAACACCAATCTTAATGTTGCCATATAATCTCTCTGGGATTACTTTAGATGGAGCCAATGTAACTTGAAAACAATTGGCATAACTCTTAAGCTTTAGTCTTGAAAGACCAAAAACTTGAACACTTTAACTTCGAAAGACATCTTTAGACTTAACAAAAGAATAACACCTAGAAAGTAGAGGTGAAGTAACAACCATTGATAGGCTTTCAAGATCAACAATTGTTATTTTGTAAAAGCAACAACTTCATACTTAAAATAGTATAATTATAATGACCAAATTAACACTAATCACCATTGAATTGCTATGGTAAAAAGGCACCTAATTGCTGACAAGTGGAGCCAAAAATAGTAAAGCAAATTCCAATGCTAGACATAAAAGGTGCCATGACTAGAAATTTATATATGAAACATGAAATAATGATGACCAAAAACTTAAACACTTTGACACTTAAGGATATCTTTAGTCCCAACAACAAAAGAATACGCCTAATAAGCAAGGATGGAGTGACAACTATCATTGGACTTTCAAGATCAACAACTGTTATTTTGAAGCAATAAAATTATCAAATCACTGCATTATAAATCAAATGAAAACATATGAATCAAGATACATAACATATGAATTTAAGACATAATAAAAAATTAAGAAATAATAATTTGTTCATGTTTTCTTATGTCATACAAAAGCTAGGAAGTATTCCTTAAAGAATTGTCAATCATACTAGTGAAAATTTTACCATGGGATATCAACTATATTTCCTGAATGAAAACATTCATTTCTCAAAAACACCAAACTTAATGTTGCTATACAATCTCTCTAGGATTGCCTTAGATGGAGCCAACGTAACTTGAAAACAACTAGCATAACTCTTAAGCTTCAGTCTTGAAAGACCAAAAACTTGAACACTTTGACACTATAAGACATCTTTAGACTCAACAAAAGAATAACACCCATAAAGTAGAGGTGGAGTAACAACTATTGAAGGGTTTTTAAGATCAACAATTGTTATTTTGTAAAAGTAACATCTTTATACTTAAAATAATATAATTATAATGACCAAAATAACATTCTTTGTTTTTTTTTTTCTTCAAATTTCAAATTTGTATTTAGATATGGTATAGAGAATGGAAATGAAGTGAAGGACAAAGAATATACAAGATTGAAAATTTTTACCACTATTATGATGAGCAAAACACTAAAAGTGCACACACCAATTACTATGTTTTTCCAATGTGTAGCTTTTATCTGTAACATAGCTAGGATATAAATAGGCCAACGAACCCCAATTGTTTATTCTTCCACCAATAACCATCTATGCATAACAACTTACATTAATCACAAAAATGGTTTTCGGTTAGCTAGTTTTGTCAATATGGATGGATGGGGCCAAGATCTAAGAGAATACACATAATTTGTTTGACGTAAAGTGGGCATTAAGCAACTACATCAAAAAAGTAAATGGTAATGAAAAAAGGAAGGGGCTGGTGCTGAGATTGGTGGCAATTAAACTTTATGAAGGAACTTTTAATGTCATACTATTATTAATGCAGTGTAAAGTTGTGTGAGAAGGCATATACCTATTCTGTTCTTGGAAAATCCTTTGGAGATAGTAGCAAAACCTAACCTTGCTGTGTGTGCATCTTGTAAAGAATCATGAGCAATGGAGTTCCCTTATCTCGATTGTTTTTTAACCTTAGATGGGGAATTGTTAATGCATTGTTGATTTATAGCTTGGTGTCCAAGTCTAATAAGTCAAATAAGGGCAGAGGATTAAGAACTTGATCCTCAAAGATGGGCCTCCAAGGGTCCAAAGATTGAAGTATCTATATCACTCAAGCCTAACATTATCCCTCACCAAGAAGTTGAATTCCACCAAAGCCTTGGTAAAGTTGAACTTCCTTACCTTTTTTCAAAGCAGGAAACCAAATCTAGGATTTTTTTCTTCATAATAGCCTTTCTTATTTCCTTCTTCTTAGGATCTTTCTCTTTCTCCTTTCTCAAACTGGGAAGAGTATCCTCCAACTCTTCCTTTTCCTTCTTGTAGTCGTCCATAATAGCTTTTCCTTTTCTTATGAGTTAAATTTGAGGCTTTTTTCGTTGCCTCGTTCTACTTTCCTTCATAGTGGGAAAAGTATCTACCTTGGACTTCTCTGAAGGAGAAGGTGAGGTCACATTCTAAAGCACTAAGCCATATTTTATAGCTTTCTTCAATCCTTCACCTACACATTTCATGTTTGGAGAGTCATGACCAAATTAACACTGATCACCATTGAATTTTTATGGTAAAAAGGCACTTAATTGCTGACAAGTGGAGTCAAAAGTAATAAAGTAAATCTTAATGCTAGACATAAAAGATGTCATTACTAGAAATCTACACAAGAAACATGAAATAAAAATGACACTATAGGACATCTTTAGGCCCTATAAAAGAATAACACCCAAAAAGCAAGGATGGAGTGACAACCACTACTAGGCTTTCAAGATAAATAGTTGTTATTTTGAAGTAATAAAATTATCAAACCATTACATTATAAATCAAATGAAAACATATTAAAGATATACAACATATGAATCTAAGACACAATAGACAATCAAGAAATAATAATTTGCCCATGTTTGTTGATGTAAGACAAAAGCTAGGAAGTATTCATCAAATAGTAACCAATTATGCCAGTATAAATTTTGCCATGAGATATTTATTATATCTCATGAATGAAAACATTTATTTCTAAAAAACACCAACCTTAATGTTGCCATATAATCTCTCTAGAATTGCCCTAGATGGAGCCAATGTAATTTGAAAAAAATTGGCATAACTTTTAAGCTTCAGTCTTGAAAGACCAAAAACTTTAACACTTTGACTTCATAAGACATCTTTAGACTCAGCAGAAGAATAACACCCAAAAAGTATAGGTAGAGTAACAACTATTAACGGGCTTTCAAGATTAACAATTGTTATTTTGTAAAAGTAACATCTTTATACTTAAAATAATATAATTATAATGACCAAATTAACACTCTTTATTTATTTTTTTTCAAATTTCAAATTTGTAATTAGATATGGGATGGAGAATGGCAATGAAGTGAAGGACAGAGAATATACAAGATTAAAAATTTTCACCACTATTATGATGAGCAAAATGCTAAAAGTGCACCCACCATAAATGAAAATTGAAGCATCTATATCACTCAAGCCCAACAATATCCCTCACTAGGAAATTAAATTCCACCAAAGCCTTGGTAAAGCTAGAACTTCCTTACCTCCTTTCAAAATAGGAAATCAAATTCAAGATGTTTTTCTTCATAATAGCCTTTCTTGTCTCCTCATTCTTAAGATCTTTCTCAAGATCTTTCTCTTCCTCCCTTCTCAAACTAGGAAGAGTATCCTCCAACTCTTCCTTTTCCTTCTTGTAGTTGTCCATAATAGTTTTTCCTTTCTCATGAGTTAAATTTGAGGCCTTTTCCATTGCCTCGTTTTGCTTTTCCTTTATAATGGGAAAAATATCCTTCTTAGACTCCTCCAAAGGTGAGGTGACCTCGCCTTCTCCATCACCTCCTAGAGCATTAAGCCATATTTTATAGCTTTCTTCAATCCTTCACCTACACATTTCATGTTTGGAGAGCCATGACCAAATTAACACTAATCACCATTGAATTGCTACGGTAAAAAGATACCTTATTGCTAACAAGTGGAGTCAAAAATGGTAAAGTAAATCTCAATGCTAGACATAAAAGGTGCCATTACTAGAAATCTACACAAGAAACATGAAATAAAGATGACCAAAAACTTGAACACTTTGACATTATAGGACATCTTTAGGCCCAATAAGAGAATAACGTCCAGAAAGCAAGGATGGAGTGACAACCACTACTAGGCTTTCAAGATAAATAGCTGTTATTTTGAAGTAATAAAATTATCAAATCACTGCATTATAAATCAAATGAAAACATATGAATCAAGATACATAACATATGAATCTAAGACACAATAGGCAATCAAGAAATAATAATCTGTCTATGTTTGCTGATGTGAGACAAAAGCTAGGAAGTATTCCTCAAATAGTAGCCAATTATACCAATAAAAATTTTACCATGGGATATCTACTATATCTCCCGAATGAAAACATTTATTTCTTAAAAACACCAACCTTAAGGTTGCCATATAATCATTCTGGGATTGCCTTAGATGGAGCTAATGTAACTTGAAAATAACTGGCATAACTCTTAAGCTTCAGTCTTGAAAGACTAAAAACTTTAACACTTTGACATCGTAAGACATCTTTAGACCCAACAGAAGAATAACACCTAGAAAGTAGGGATGAAGTGACAACTATTGACAAGCTTTCAAGATTAACAATTGTTATTTTGTAAAAGCAACAACTTCATACTTAAAATAATAGAATTATAATGACCAAATTAACATTGATCACCATTGAATTGTTATGATAAAAAGGTACCTAATTGCTGATAAGTGGAGACAAAAGTAGTAAAGCAAATCCTAATACTAGGCATAAAATGTGTCATTACTAGAAATCTACATAAAGAACATGAAATAAAGATGACAAAAAACTTGAACACTTTGACATTGTAGGACATCTTTAGATCCATTAGAAGAATAATACCCAGAAAGCAGGGATGGAGTGACAACCATTACCAAGCTTTCAAGATCAACAATTGTTATTTTGAAGTAATAAAATTATTAAACCACTATATTATAAATCAAATGAAAACATATAAATCAAGACACACATCATATAAATCTAAAACACAATAGAAAATCAAGAAATAATAATTTGTCCATGTTTGCCTATGTGAGACAAAAGCCAGGAAGTATTGCTTAAAGAGTTGTTAATTATGCTAATGAAAATTTTACCATGTGATATCTACTATTTCTCCTAAATGAAAACATTCATTTCTCAAAAAACACCAACCTTAATGTTGCCATATAGTCTTTTCGAGATTGCCTTAGATGGAGCCAATGTAACTTGAAAACAACTATCATAACTCTTAAGTTTCAATCTTGAAAGATAAAAAACTTGAACACTTTGACATCATAAGACATCTTTAGACTCAGCAAAAAAATAACACCAAATTAGGGATGGAGTGACAAATCCTAATACTAGGCATAAAAGGTACCATTACTAGATATCTACATAGAGAACATGAAATAAAGATGACAAAAAACTTGAACACTTTGACATCGTAAGACCTCTTTAGATCCATTAGAAAAATAATACCCAGAAAGCAGGGATAGAGTGACAACCATTACCAAGTTTTCAAGATGAACAATTGTTATTTTGAAGCACTAAAATTATTAAACCACTACATTATAAATCAAATGAAAACATATGAATCAAGATACACATCATATGAATCTAAGACACAATAGAAAATCAAGAAATAGTAATCTATCCATGTATGCCTATGTGAGACAAAAGCTAGGAAGTGTTTCTTAAAGAGTTGCTAATTATGCTAATGAAAATTTTACCATATGATATCTACTATTTCTCCTGAATGAAAACATTCATTTATCAAAAACACCAACCTTAATGTTATCATATAATCTTTTCGAGGTTGCCTTAGATGGAGCCAATGTAACTTGAAAACAATTAGCATAACTCTTAAGTTTCAGTCTTGAAAGATAAAAAAACTTGAACACTTTGACATCATAAGACATCTTTAGATTCAGTAGAAAAATAACACCAAAGTAGGGATGGAGTGACAACTATTGATGAGCTTTCAAGATTAATAGTTGTTATTTTGTAAAAACAACATCTGCACACTTAAAATAATAAAATTATAATGACCAAATTAATACTAATCACCATTGAATTGTTATGGTAAAAAGGTACCTAATTGCTAACAAGTGGAGCCAACAATAGTAAAGCAAATATCAATGCTAGATATAAAAGGTGCCATTACTAGAAATCTATACAAGGAACATAGAATAAAGATGAGCAAAAACTTAAACACTTTGACACCGTAGGACATCTTTAGACCTAATAGAAGAATAATACCTAGAAAGCAAGGATGGAGTGACAACCACTTCCAGGCTTTCAAGATCAATGGTTGTTATTTTGAAGTAATAAAATTATCAAACCACTATATTATAAATCAAATGAAAACATATGAATCTAGACACAACATATGAATCTAAGACACAACAAACACTCAAGAAATAATAATCTGTCCATGTTTGCCTATGTGAGACAAAAGCTAGGAAATATTCCTTAAAGAGTTGCCAATCATGCTAGTGAAAATTTTACCATAAGATATCTACTATTTCTCTTAAATGAAAACATTCATTTCTCAAAAACACCAACCTTAATGTTGCCATATAGTCTTTTTGAGATTGCCTTAGATGGAGCCAATGTAATGTAAAAACAACTAGTATAACTCTTAAGCTTCAGTTTTGAAAGACCAAAAACTTGAATACTTTGACACTGTAAAACATCTTTAGACTCAGCAGAAAAATAACACTAGAAAGTAGGGATGGAGTGATAACTATTGATTGGCTTTCAAGATCAACAATTGTTATTTTGTAAAGCAATAACTTCATACTTAAAATAGTAGAATTATAATGACCAAATTAACATTAATCACCATTAAATTACTATGGTAAAAAGGCACCTAATTGCTGACAAGTGGAGCCAACAATAGTAAAGCAAATCCCAATGCTAGACATAAAATGAGTCATTACTAGAAATCTACATAGGAAACATGAAATAAAGATGACCAAAAACTTGAACACTTTGACACCGTAGGACATGTTTAGACCCAATAAGAATATCACCTAAAAGGAAAGGATGAAGTGATAACCAATACCATGCTTTCAAGAATAACAATTGTTATTTTGAAACAATAAAATTATCAAACCATTGCATTGTAAATCAAATGAAAATATATGAATCAAGACACACCACATATGAATCTAAGACACAATAGACAATCAAGAAATAATAATATGTCCATGTTTGCCTATGTGAGATAAAAGCTAGGAAGTGTTCCTTAAATAGTTGCCAATTATGCTAGTGAAAATTTTACCATGGGATATCTACTATTTCTTATGAATGAAAACATTCATTTCTCAAAAACAACATTCCCTTCAAACAAATACTATATAGTCATGGTGCAATCCAATGGCTAAAACCAATACCAAAAAAACCAAACTCACCCATTTTGCAACATGAAAAATACAAGTGAGCATCAAAATCAAATTTCATTTATGTACCAAACATTAAATGTATATTTGGCAACCAAAAAAGTAAAGCATTTAATATTCATTTCTCAAAAATAGCATTTCCATCAAATAGATATTGAGCACTCCTAGTGCAATCCAATGGCTAAAACTGATACCACAAAAACCAAGCTCACATAGGTTACAACATGAAAAATACAAGTGAGCATTAAATTCAAATTTCATTTCTTTACCAAACCCTAAATGTTTGTTTGGCGACCAAGAAAGCAAAGCATCTAACATTCATTTTTTCAAAAAAGCAAATCATAAAAGATCGTAAAAGTTTTCACCTTGTGTGTGTATTAGGTGAAAAAGGGGGAAGAAGGCGGAGAAGAGCATGTATGCATTAAAATGAAAGGAGAGAGAGAGAGAGAGAGAGAGAGAGAGAGAGAGAAAGAAAGAGAGATTGACTTACCAGTGAAAGAGACCTTTATCTTGCCATTTAGTCTCTCTAGGATTGCCTTAGATGGAGCTAACGTAACTCGAAAACAACTGTCATAACTTTTAAGCTTCAATCTTGAAAGACCAAAAAATTGAACACATTGATACCGTAAAACATCTTAAACCCAATAGAAGAATAATGCCCATAAATCGGGGATGGAGTGATAACCACAATCAGGCTTTCAAGATCAACAACTGCTATTTTGAAGCAATAAAATTATCAAACCACCACATTATAAATCAATGCCATCTTGCCCACTAATAAACTGATTAAAAGACTTATATGATTTTGACAAAGATGATAATAAAAGTAAGTCTTCTCTTCTTTTCTCATCTTTTCTTCACTACTTAATAAATGAGATAATTTTGCATCTACTTTTTCAAAATTATGCACGTGATTACGGAGTTTATACCTTCATCCATCCTCAAATAATAAATCTCAACCTTGAGAGATAACTTGTTCATTAGAGATTGCAATGCATAAATACTCTTCATCTTCTTCCACAGAACTATAAGCATCTTTTCATTTAACACCTTGTAATATAGGAAAGATCATCATTCTAATTGCACCCAAGACTTTCTTTTAGTTTTGCTTCCACTCTTTATCTTCCACACCTTCTAGCTTTTTCTCCTCTAAAACCTCATTGAGACCTTGTTGCACCAACAAATCTTGTATACTAACTCTTGTAAAGTGAAATCACTCTTATAAACAAGAGAACATCATACTTAGTTATGTCCATTGTGATTGATACTTCTACTTATACCCAAGTACTATTTAACAAAATAAGTTTTCAAATAATGCTAAGAAACACTAAAAGAAAATCTACTTGATAAATTGACTAGCCAAACTATTGACCTTGTAAAGCATAATCCTCCCTCAATTGCTAATGTTGTGTATTTGTGTTGACCTCGAATACCATTTGTAAAGGAAATTCAACAAAGCACATCAACAATAGATATGGATCAAACACACAACTATAGTAATGCACACATGTTAATACAAGAGATTTTAAAAAGGTTCAAACCAATAAAAGAAAGGTGAGTTCTTGGAAGATGCTTAAAATTCTATGGTGCAAATTGTTTTTTAACATGTGAAACCAAATGTTTTTAATTGTTTGGCTTGAATAATTAACCAAGTTAAGAGTGCTCCAACTTTTTTGTTTAGCTTAATTATCAAAAAAATTTAGATAGACTATAAACTCTTTTGCTTCATGTTTAAGGTTAAGAATAATTCTTGATGTAATTTGAGGGGCGAATAGTTGCGTGGGTGGCTTGACATAATTTATTGATGTTAAAGAGAAAGAAAAGACCAAGTGCCTTACCTTCTTTTGTTTGCTAGATTGTGATGCCGTTAAACATCTTGATTATCTCAAGTTTGCTTGGTTAGTTGGTTGGGTTTTAATGCTAGAAGACATTGTTGGTGATTTAACTATTGCTCTTTCCATAACCCCAAATCAGGTGTTGTAGATCATCTCTCGCTCTTGTTCTATAATTTTTTTCACTTCAATAACTATGAGTTATTCTAGGCTTTTGTTTGGCATACTCATTAGATTAGTACAAATCCATGAAAATGAGTCCATGGGGTTTAGGGTGGTTAGCACTTAAGAGTTAGCGTTGGTTAATAGAAATACAAGAGCTGGAAATGATTTGGAGGTATAGATAAAGATTTTCACTCAAGAAATATATATACACACACACATACATACATACACACACATATATTTCTCTTCTTTGTGAAGTGTGTATTTGTGCTATATGAGAAGACTAATTATGAATTGAATAAATAATATAATAAAAAAGATTTCATGAATATAACAATACATCTAAACCATTTGACCTGCCTAATAGACAACTAATTCTTTGAATATAGTTTGATAGTTACTTATGATAGACTAGATGTTCTCAATATCTACTTATCCACATTAAAAGAAAACTGCAAAAGTTGGTAATGATTATTGGAAAATGTAAATCTTAAACTTGAATGGCTACATTGACTTGATTCTTGATTGATTGTTACATTGAGCATTAGTAATGCCCTTCTCTAGTTACCAATTATTTAGTCATGGATTCTAGGTCTTTTGTGCCAGTATCTGAAAGTGTCATACATCCCTCAAGGTTGAGTATGAATAAGAGAGATGAACAAGAATCCCATTGTATTTAAGATTCAGATTATTTTGTATTTAAGAAATTACATATTTTGTAATTAACTTCTTCATGTGTATAGATTTTATTGTAATTTTTTTATAGTGTCAACTTATATACATAATTACATAACATTTGAAAACCTACTTGTTAGATTTTTGTCAATAGTCCCTTTTTTTTCTTGTTTTGAGCACGAAGTTGTTAATGTGTATTGGTAATTGTCATCAACCTCATATAACTTGATTCTAGAATAAAGCTTTGGTATCTACGATCTTCTAAAATATAGTCTAAACCCTCATTCTCCAAACTACTTGTATTCAAGAAAATTGTTCTAAATATTTGAATTAGTGTCTTCTATTTAAATTATTTGCCCCAATTTACTTATCTCACCAATTTGTGCTTATAATTGATTCAACATTGGATTGGAAAAGCCAATGTAATGCCATCTACCTTGGAAACTGTAGAATACTTTGCTTATTACTTATTGCTTTTCTAAGTCATTACTTGCTCTCAATTTGTTGCCCTTAAAGTCAAGAACTTAATATTGAATGAATTAAAACAAATCTAATTTATCTTCGTAAAATGAATTATCCTAATAATATAGACAAAGGGAGAGAAAGGAATGGAGACGAGGGATAACGGTAGGGAGTATTTGTTCAAATTTAAGAGAGTTAGTAACCTTAGTGAAAACAAGCAAGAGCCATGATCAAACGTGAAAAAGAGAACTAAATTGAGAAGAATAAATGATATATTGTATATAATAGTGAAGGCAGGAAAAGGATGACTACTTGCTCAGTTTTGAATCAAATGGTGAATATACACTTACAAAAGTTATTTGATGATTTCTTCATTTATCCACCTTGTGGTTAATATTATGAACTACAAAATTTTCCTCACTTCCACAAATGCAGTAAGTCATCCTTGTGTGCATTCCTTTTGGGCCTTGTTTTCTGGAGGTGAAGGCAAATTGTCTTCTTTGTTGGCCCGTCATACCATACATGGGCTTACTGTTGCGGTTGATCCAAGTACAGAAGCCCTCT
This sequence comes from Casuarina equisetifolia, assembly GCA_028551475.1. Taxonomy (NCBI): domain Eukaryota; kingdom Viridiplantae; phylum Streptophyta; class Magnoliopsida; order Fagales; family Casuarinaceae; genus Casuarina; species Casuarina equisetifolia. Next base: position 17,630,894 of record CM052361.1, on the reverse strand, counting down.
CTTTCTGTCTTGGGAATTGTTTCGACAAAAAATGAAGGGACTCTTCGACTGGCTTCTTTTTGTTGGTACGACCGTGCGCTCCTTATTGCATAGCTTTCAATTGCGTGGCCTTCAAGCGCGTCTTTAGAAGGCCCATCTGTCCAAAGTTTGCCCAATAGAAAAATGACAGATCAATTTGGGAGAGAGAAATTACTGAAACGTGTACCTGGTTTCACCTCAATTTAATTTTTAATTTTCCAGCTTACACAGCAATTGACTATCCGTACAGTCACGCGGCTGCCAACTCGTCGCTCCAGATTGATTTTCAGAATTTTTTATTTATTATTATTTTTTTATTTTTTTAGATCTTTGCTTGCTTATTAGAAGATTATGTCCAAAACGTGCCTTCGAGCGCGTAGAATACTTTGTTTATAGAACTTGGCTTTGCTTATGTACGTGTTTTTGTTGGTACATTCTTTGGAAGACTAAAATGATCTATTTTGAACAAAATGGGGCCAAAAGACTCTGTTTCCGGCCTTGATAAAATGCAGTTGTTCACGTGTTTTAACGAGGAAAAACCGCTACTTTTGGATGTGGGTTTACTAAGAAAAACATAATATGACTAAGTGGTTTTTCAACAGTAAAATTGTTGTAACCTAAGATTCTTATTTCAAAATATTTTAAGTTTAAAAACTAATAAGTACTTATTTCATTTAATTATCATCATTAACTTAGGTCACCATAAGTTCAAGCCTACCACATTTTAAGTTTGTGATAATCGACCACCCTTTCACATTCAATGCCCACAACGGTCCTTTCAACATTGAGGCATCCTTTGAGTCCCATGTTGACATTTATTTTCTAGGCCCCTCCATGGCCCGAAGTCAGAAAATGAAATTGGTTCTAATATAATTTGCCATGATACAAGTCCATGGTCTCAAAGGACTTGAAATTGAAAGTTAAAAAGTATTTTATTTTAATATTTACCAACTTAAATTCTCGTAACAAAGCTTTGTAATTACATATAATGAAATGGTACTATTATGAGAAAAGGAAAAACAGATGGTATCAAAGGTGTCCTTAAATCTCTAAGTTTGTGTGATTTTGCTTATCCAAGTTGCACAAAATTGAAAAAGCTGATGAAGGGGTGGGATGGGCATAGTTTGGGGTTGGTTTTGTAACCTTTTAGGGATATAATTTGCCATGATCCAAGTCCATTATGTCAAAAGGACCTGAAATTGAAAAGGGCCGATCATGGGGGGTTGCATTAGGACTTTGATTAGGAGAAAGCAGGTCGACTCTGTTCGCGTGAAGTCTGGGGATAATCAGTTGGCCAATGAGTTGTCTATTCTTCATCTAATTGCAATTGGTAATGTTTTTACTCGTTTCCCCTCTATTCCAATCTTTTTGTTCGGAGGGTTTTGTTTTGAATTGTTCTGTTTAACATTCCGGGACATCTTTGTTCATGGATTTGGAATTTCTTACGTATTTTTTCGTCTTTGCGATTTGAAGCTTGTGTTCTGAGGACCCTGATTTCTTTGCTCCTATCCTGCAATCGTTTATCTCTCTTTGTTATTATAAAGGGTTATTTTTAAAGCTTTAGAAGGGCCCTGATTCCAAATGAATAAAAACGTGACTGAATTGGTGCCAGCTAGTCTTCGTGGTGGAGGGGAACAAGAGAGGAGACTCTGGAATGAAAGCTCAATCTTCGTCTGTTATTATAATTCTTTTACTGAATTCTTTGTTTTATGTTTGGTTGTATGGTTATTATTTTAACTGCTTTGCTTTTTCTTTCTCTCCTTAAATATGGTTACCGCTTTTTGTGGATTGCTGACTTTTAACAGTTTTTGCGCGATTTTGTTATATGCTAAAGATTAGAAGCATTGATGTTTGCTTTTGTTTTTATATATTTCTGCATCTGAACTAGTTATGTCCTCTCTTCCTCTCCCTCTCTCTCACTCTTCTCTCAACCTTGAATTTCCAACGATGTAAACCCCGCGCTTTATCCTGTAATTTATATGCTTTAATATGTCATCGTCCTTTTCATAGCTTACTATTGGATTCTCATACCATATTATTAGGTGTTGGCTCAACAATTGGAGTTGGAGTCTATATTCTTGTGGGAACTGTGGCTAGAGAGCATTCTGGACCGGCCCTTGCCATTTCCTTCCTAATAGCTGGAATAGCAGCTGCTCTTTCAGCCTTTTGCTATGCAGAGCTTGCAAGTCAATGATATATATATATTGATTTGAAAATACTGTGGATTGATATATTTTCCTCTGACCATGCATAACTCTTATTCCTTTTTCAGAGCACCATGGCCTTTTAGTACTCTTGGATGGCCAGATGTATCAGCAGAGGACTTTAAACGGTTTTGTCCAACAACAATGTTTGAAACTGGGTAATGTGTCTTGCTATCTATCTTCTAATGCTGCCACTGATCTCTCTTATTCATACTAAGTTTTGTACATGTACACACACATATATGCATATTTGTTTACACACATATACAGGTATATACTTTTTCATAAACAACTAAGTTATCCAATGTAAAATTTCCAGATATATAACCTGGAGATTCTGTATGAGTTTTGTTTCATGATAGATCTTAATTCAACTACTATATGCCTTTCCTGTCTTATTAGGGAGGTATGTGCTGCTACTGAACTGCAATTCCCATTTATTGCCGATAAATATGGTAGACAAAGGCACTTCTAATTCTTGTGCGGGTTTCACCCAACTTTAACGTCTACATTTATTTTGATGAATATTGGCCATGATGCGGCTTTCACTAATGGACAGGCATGACATATTATTTTTCTCGGTGGCAAGGATGGTCATTATGGGAATTGAGTTCACAGGGACTAGTCCCTTTTCATTTGTTTATCTACTTGGACTAATCCAAGACTTACAAGTAAGGTGTTCCAAGGCTAAAGTTTCTGGTTTGTAGTGATGTTGCTTTTAAAAGAAGCTTTAAAAAAAGTTCCTTTTTATCCCTTCTTTGGACATTCTCTTCTTGACTTATCTCCTGTTCCATGCCCAACATGGACAAAGGGATAGAAAGGAAGAAAGAAAGAAAGAAAGAAAGAAAGAAAAAAGAACTAATTTCTTTTGCAGTCACAAACATTTTCAAGAACTGTTGTTAGGGAACAAAATTTAAGAGATGGGTGGATAAGTGATTCTCTCCTTTGTTGAGATCTTGATGGTTTCATTAGCTGTATAGCATCTTGTGTAGTAGATCGGTGTAGTTTATGCTTATCCAGTATCTTGACGTTACATTTACCCGTCTCCTTTCAGGGCTGTAAAATGTCAAAAACTCTGGGTAATGTAATAGATCCAGTTGATACTATCAAGGAATTTGGCACTGATGCTTTACGTTTCACTCTTGCCTTGGGAACTGCTGGTCAGGTTTGTTTTGTCAAAGTCCTTTTAAATAAATTCCGCTCAACATGTCAACAGATTTTGCTTGCCTACATATGTTGTTTTTGCTCGACTAACTTGCTTGCTTTGGTTTCAGGACCTTAATTTATCCACTGAGTAACTGGCCTCCACAAAGGCCTTACCTAACAAATTGTGAAATGCTGGCAAGTTTTTTTTTTTTTTGGGAGAACTTACTTGATCAGAATGATCCGTCTGCATGGGAAAGATTACTGGCCTATAAGGTTTGTTTATTTTCATTATGTTTTGATGAGGCTAGTGAAATGATGTTGTGATTAGTTAAAAACTGATGGAACTTCTCATTTTTCATTTAACAATCTTTTCTATGTATTTCTGAAGTTAGAAAGGAAAATATTTTGCACAAAAAGCATATGATTAACTGAGTGCTTAACATTGTATAAAATCATGGAGAATTAATACTCAATTTTTAATATTAAGATGAAAGTTTACAAATGGTCATATAATATTTTACCTGATGATTGTATAGGAAGGGGCATTAGTTATTGAAAAGAAAGTAAAGGAATTATTGAAATGGGACTAGGAATGAAGATTTGAATACAGTATGAATAAAAGATCTTCCTATGTTATACTATTTAATTCTCACCGATGAATCAATTTCATAGCTCATATATTGTTATTCATGATATTTCTCCGATTTAATATCATTAAGATGTAATTCATCCCATTGAATATTGAATTTGCAGGCAAAAGATTTATCAGCATTATGGGATGAAATCCCAAGTTATTGCGAATTAACTAAATTGAAATGATGAAATTATGCAAGTAAACATTCTCGCACTTATGGCCACTGCACTGTTCATTATAGTTCCTACTGCTTTTTTACTTATAATATATGTAAAAACGGTCAATCAAAATAACTAATTTGAATTAAACTTGACTGTTTAGTTCTTATCAATAATTGAAATGAAAAAAAAAGTAAAAAGTATTCAAATTTCGTGTCTAAAATCAAATAAAATAGAATTGGTATGTTACATAAATACATTAATATGTAACTGATCTATGAAAATAGATTCTCGATTTATCTAGTTTATGGTTATTATTTTCCTTTCTCCTTTTATTTAGACAAAAGAATTGTAAATTATGGATGCTTACTTGCTTGTGAGTCTATATACTTTGGCTTTGCAGAGCTACAGGAGTTATGGAGTTGTTCTTGTCTTGATATAGGATCATGCTGCTCTAGAATTGTTGACAATTTCTTCATAGAAATGCCAAAGAACCCTCTCTGACATAGGTCTTGGTGTACTTCACGATTTGGTGGGACTAAACCAAGCAGAATTAAATGTACCGTTAATATTGGGTTTGTTTATTGTTTGTAAGACTTGTGTTCTCTCTCAACGGGTTCTCCATTGTTAAGGAATGACATAGGTTGCATGCTCTTCACTTCCCTGACCACATGCTTGTATGTATTTTGCTTATAAGATTAAAGGATGCTCACTTTTGGAATTTGGTCATCATGGATTACACGTGAATAATAAGGTATGGTTATAATAGAACTTTCTTATTGATTATCTTATTTTCTTGCAGGAAAGAGATAACATGCAGAAGTCTAAATTCTTAAAAGTATTATTAGATATGTGGAAAGATTTTGACTCCCGTATATTGATAAGATGATCATTTAATTTTCTTTGTTGTGTAATTAAACACCATTCATGATAATTGCCTACCTGGAAGATCTCTAATACTTTGCTCATGACTTGAATGACTTAATTTGGATACTATAATGGAGTCTGCATATCTGATTGTGAATGTAAAACAATCACTGCGCTCCTCTTGTGGTTCTTTTATTTCCATTTCATCACTACTAGTGAGGTTATTTTCTGTCTGCTTCTGCTCGCTTTCATCCGTAGCAGATTCCAGAATGGTGTTTTGAGAACCTACCACTGCACTTTTAAAGGGTGCTGAAGTAGAAGGATTGTCGTTGTGTTCCCTTGCCTCAATGTCTAACCCGTGGATGTTGGCCTGCACTAGAGCCGGGGACTGCTGTGCTCCCACAACAGTTGCTTCCTTAGGACAGCTATTACATTTGGGGAAGGGAGCTGCGCACTGCCTGCGTGCATTGACCCCTCTTCTTGAAATATTGGACATTGTTTCTCCACTAACGGGATTGCTGGTGTATCTTCTGGCCGTGATTCCTCCTCTGTTGTGGCAGAAACAGCCTTGGGTTTTTCCGTCTCAGTAGATCCTTTTCCCTCTGTCATTGAGGCATTTTTCACAAGCAGATTCTGTGCTGACCGGTTTGGACAGTACGGGCTGCCAAGAAGCGTTGCCGTGCTCTTGCCGAGACGTTTGTTTCTTCCTGGTTTTCCTCTTGTTCTGGGTCACGTTTGGCATTGAGATTGCAGGAATAGGAGCTTGTACCTCCTTGGTAGCTTCAATGGTCAGTGAAGTATTTTGTCGAGCACCTTGGGAGCGTGCTTGGAGCCTGCGGCTTACACTTCATCAGCACACAAAAATCGTCCCAACTGGTTCCCCTACAATACCTATTCGAGTGCGGGCTCTCATTTGATTTGATTTTTCCAAAATTTTTGCCAGGGATAGCAAATACCAAGACATTTGATAAAGATATTATGCCCTATAGTAAAATGAATTTGCAAATTTTGTGTCTTGATTGTGGCAAGTCTTAGTATGCAAACCTCTATCGTTAGTTACCACCTCTATCAGACAATCCAAGGACTAGAAATTGAACCATTGCAGGTTAGCTTCATGATAAATGTACTCAAACTGGTAGGCTTAAGTGTGCACTATTTACATTGAACATCTCATCGCAAATTCAAACAAATTCGTAATTGTCACAACTTAAAACTTTGTATATGGCATTAGAGTGCTTACAGGGAGATTCTAGTCAATAATTTCAACCTCTTCTTCTTCGGGTATCTCAGTTCCCTCACCAATACTACCTTTTCTTTCAACAAAATTAAATGCTTCTTTTACGGGCCTATCATGTTCATCGTTATTATCATCATCATCACTTTCCTCTTTTTTTTTTTTTTCTTCTTCTTCACCATTTTCATTATCATGATTAAATTCTTTTGCCATGGTTTTGATGCAACCTTCAGCATCTTTCCCCATAGGAGTAGATTTTTCTTCAACGGCTTCGTCCTCACATGCACTTTCTTTAACCAACACTAAGGGAAATCTCTGGGCCTCATCAGGCCTATCCTTGAAGAATGAGTTCATCACCATGAACCTAACAACCTGTAACTACCGGCTTTTGTCTCTACCTATATCTGCACTCAGAAGCTTCTGCAGCAGTGTTGGTTTTGGCTTGTTCAAAGAAGGGTCAGTTGACGTATCCCTCTCTGCTAACCTCTGCTAACCTCTGCTAACCTCTGCTAACCTCTGCTTCTTGGCAAACCGATCCCTTTTGTCATACATTCCTCTCTTTTTAAACTTGTTTTGGAATCTTTCCTTCTTGGTCAGCGGCATTCTGTTGTCTCCCCTTCCATGTCCTTGCTTCTCTGAATCCGAGAGATAGTAGGATGGTACCTCTACGACTTCCAACTCCCAATTCAACCTGCTTTGCTAGAATCTCCTTGAGTTGCTGGAAATGAAAATTTTCATCATATTGTTACTAAATATTAAACGCTAATGATGCAAAACAAAAGAAACTATATTACCCTCAAATTATACTTAGGTATAGGCCAAGATTAGAAAGAGAAAATGAAATGTCAAGTATCTAAGTATGTATTACACATTTCCTTCTTTCTCCCTTCCTCTGTTTTCTCCCTCTGTGGGTAAAAATAATCTTCATGCTCATCATGAAAAAGCAAGAACAATATCAATTTAATGTTCTACACCCTCCAATTAAACAACATGGTAAAATGTACTTCACAATGCATAAGCAAGTTAGTATCATCTTTTGACATACAAAACAATTTCCAACATTGAATTTTGTTGATCATACTAATATTGGTTGTTAATAGTTAAAAAGTATTAAACATCCATACAACTTGAGGTACAATCACACTAAAATTGCAATGGATAGGAAACTTTGTCCCTTTTGTCACCCCCATTAAATTTCCAGATTTAACTCTAAAAACACGAGTACGTCACCCCCACTAAATTTCCACCGTCCAGTTTTCCATAAAACCATAATCCGCCATCTTTTAACGCAAAATAACCATAAAAATCTATAGTAAAAATCTGTCCAATGCCAAAACAGTAATCCATCTCAGAAATCTTATTATCCGCAAATGTCTGTAGATTTCCTCTCACAATAAACAAGAGTAATGGTGGAAATCCCTCTAAACCATGGTACTTTTATCTCTAAAGACTGTTCTATTCCAACTAGATGGAAATTCTTCTACTTAAAATTTTACACAACGCAGCCAACCACACAATGCAATGATTTTCCATGGGAAAGGGGAGGCCATCCCCTGTCTTGAACACCCTACATAAAATTACGATCCAGCCACAACATTCTATGGTCAACTTGTAATCTTAGAATGATCTCACCTCTGTACAATAGCTTGCCATAAAAAAAAGATCTTTTAAATGCTTCAGACAGTTTTCCAAAAAATGTTAATCTTATGAACTCTATGTATTGTCTTAATCACGTCAACTTGAGACATTCAAGTTATAACTTGTACCTATGTTGAAATATAAGATGGTGTTGTGGACCATTTCTTTGTATAGCTGTTTTATGTTTTACTGGCCCGTTATTTAAATGATGGGCGGTGGATATTTAGGTTTCAAAACTGCATGGGTCGGATATGAACTTCCCAGCAGGTAATGGGCATATCATTTTGACTACTTTCTATCATATCCGGTTAGTTCTCACTCATGTTTTTCATCCAACACTTTAGGTACTTCACATTTGGAGTCAATGGGATGTTCAATGGGTCCCTAATAGTTTTCTTTTCATACATAGGGTTTGATTCAGTTACCAACACAATTGAGGAGGTACAGATCTTATGTAGTGGAGTGATATTGTCTATATGTTGAGTCTTACACGAAGAATGAAGAAGGAAACTGCAGGAATGTGAAATTTGTTGTACTTTGTACATAATTTCTTGGATTCATGTAAAAGCTTGACAATGGCTTTTGTGTTAATATAAGTTTCTTTCCCTATTTCAAGTGTTTATCCTAATCCATTATCATATTGTTAAGTTTTATAGTTTAAATTATCATCTTCACTTTACATGCAAATCCTCTCCCAAAAAAAATGGAAGATAAGAAAAAGGAAAACCATAAAAAGAGAAAACACTAAAAATAAAGGTTTTGCATCTCTTTCTTAGAAAAGGAAAGCAATTAAGATGAAGATGAATCATCTAAATTTAGCATGAGTTATGTGATTTTCCCCCGGTCTAGTAAAACCATTTCGATTTTTGTGTCTCTCTCTAAACACAAATTACTAAGGATACACTTGTAGGAAGGGATCAAACAAATATTTTGGAAAGGGTCTCTTTCTCTTTTCATTTTTGTATGATGAGCTAACTCCTCATCCCCTTAGAAAATGATTATTTTCTTTATGTTGAGTACATTCATTTGACCATCATGAAATGTTTCATTGTTGTTGGACCATTAGATGTGAATGGTTTAGGATGACTTTGCTACCTATAAAGGAGAAAAAAAATTCTTAATAAAAATTTAGGACTGTATCTATTTTTTTTGTTTCTAAAAAAAACTTAATGGTAGGTGAAGGATCCTTAATGGGATTTGCCCCTTGGGATAACGATACATGCTCGTATCTATTATTATTGCTGGTTTAGTTCCATATTGTGCGTTGGATCTAGACACCCTTGTCTCCTCAGCATTTGCTAGCCATGGGATACTGGGCTATGTAAGGATGTTTCTTTGTTTCTAGAATATGGTACAAATGTTCTCTAATACTTTAGTGTACTCTAGTGTATTTTGTGTCTAAACTTTTGGTTTTAAGCTCCATTTTCCTATTGCAGGTACATAATAACAATTGGGGCTGTCAGTGCTCTCTTTGCCAATTTGCTGAGATCGATTCTTCCTTAGGTACGCAAGTAGGTATACTTCAGTTCATGCTTCAGCATAACTCAAATTATGTTATAGGCTAAGTTATAAGCCCATGAGGTTGTAATGTGTTTTGGGCTATAATATTAAAAGGCATGGAGTTGATCCGTAAGAGGATCCGAATAAAAGATTGTGTGTAGAAAGATCGAAAAAGCCAGTGAAAAAAATAAGGCTTTTGGTTGTTCAATCTTAAAGAGATACTCCAAGTTTGTAGCATCTCGTAGATGCTACAGTTCTTGTTTGTGCAATTCTTATGTAGAAGCCATTCGTCATGGGCAATATTGTGTGAAGCAATTGGAATCAAGTCCATGGCCTAATTTGTAAGTTCTATTTCTTCCTCACTCATGTCAATCCTTTTTGTTTAAAACAAATTGCTTTTGACATAAACTTTTCTTTGGTTTTGGATTATCCTAAAATTGCTTTTGCTGTATTTCGAGTGTAAGCATGAATAAATTGCTCTCTTTGCAAGTTTATGGGATATTTATTCCTTCTTTTTTTTTTGTTTTCTTTTTGTGGCCTCCTTGCTTTATTAGCCACTTGTTCTAATGGCAATGGCTAGAAATAGATTGTTGCCTTCATTTTTTGCTGAAGTTAGTGAATGCACCCAACTTTTTGTGAAGAACATCCTTGTAACTAGTATCTTTGCAACTACTCTAGCATTTTTTATGGATGTTACAAAATTGCAGGTATGGTAAGTGGTCTTATGTGTGGACTAAAGATAGCTATGTGAAATATGACATCCTTTCTATACATGCATATATATATATATATATATATATTTCCTTATTAGGTATAGGTTAGTGTGGGCAGATTGCTAGCATTTACCATAGTTATAGTTTCAGTTTTGTTGCTTAGATATGTCCCACTAGATGAGGTTCCACTTCCATTATCACATCTTAAGTGTTCATCAACTCAACATCATTGAAGTTTAACTATGATACTTGGGAAGTTAAAGACCCTGCTAGCTATTTTCATTATAGTCAATTACATGACCAAGGTGATACTTTACTTGGAGCTCCTCTAATTAAGAAGCAAGAAGCTCATGGTAATACTATTGAAATGCTCTTCGTTTTATAATTTTAACTAGTAATTGATTTACAAAACTATAATGGCATGTACATTTTAGGCTACTTGCTACCTTTACATCTGTGTAAGGAAACAATCTTGAATCCAAGAACTCCAATGTCAATTCATGCTTCCAAGTCCACATCATCTTCTTGGTGCTAAAAAAGAAGAAACCCAAGCCCTCTTCACTAAATAATGGAAAAACCAAATATCAAAAAGAACAAGATAAAGTTGGTGGGCCCTTTAGCTCTTTATCTATAATTTAGGTATAAATGATACATTATTGAGATATTCATAGCTTTTTGTTTTATAGATACACATCTTATCTAGTATAAATTAAAATAATAAGAAAGAAAAGATAGAGCTATTAATTAGCATTTTTGTTATGTTGGAAATTTATTCGATCACATTTCATGCCACCTCTACTACAAAAATTCAAGACCCATTTGATATTGACATGATAAAATAGTAGATATATCAAAAATAATAGAACAAAAGACCTAACAAAATCTGTTGGTAAATACAAGGACCAAAAACACATTTTAACATTAAAAGCTAAATAATGGATATATTAGAAATTGCACATCGTTAAGAAATACTCTAAATAGGAATGACTTTTTTTAACTAAAGATCAAATGTCTCCCAATATTTATTAAGAAATTTATCCCACAACCTAAGTAATAGCGCTTATTAAATATCAATAAACATGAAAAACAAGAAGACTAGTGAAATAAAGTAATACCTCTGCCAAGAAATCAACGTGGTCACGCTTTCTTGGAGTTCATCTCTTGGGCTTCAACCAATAAGCAAAATCAACAAATCAAGGTTTTAATAGAAATTATGCCCAATACTCTGTATGAATTGTAGACACATGTAATAAATAAGATATTACTAAAGATTTAATCAATAGAAATTTCTTGATTCTACCACAAGGTGCTTCTTAGATCATCAACATGAAACAAACTATGAGCTAAACTTATATTTATCTTACATTGTACCAAGCCTTCTCCTTAGCAAAAAGCTTGGCGATACCTCAACAAGAAACCAAGATTATTAGCACTAGAAAAGTATCATGAGTGCTCTGACACAAACATACAAGCATAAAATATAAAGGAGAAAAGAAGTTTTAGAATAAAAAATACCAAGGGACCTTGGAATTGGTCTTCTTGTTAAAACTATTCATTTTAGTTATAAGCAAAATCAACAAATCAAGGTTTCAATAGGAATTATGCCTAATACTCTGTATAAATTGTAGACACATGTAATAAATAAGAGATTATTAAAGATTTAAGCAATAGAAATTTTTTGATTCTGCCACAAGGTGCTTCTTAGATCATCAACATGAAACAAACTATGAGCTAAACTTATATTTATCTTACATTGTACCAAGCTTTCTCTTTAGCAAAAAGCTTGGATATACCCCAACAAGAAACTAAGGTTACTAGCACTAGAAAATCTATTTATTTATTTATTTGTCTTTAATGTTGTTTCTAGCTTACTAGCTTTTTGTATTTTCAACTTGAGAAGTAACCGTAGTAACCACAGCTAATGGTCATTTGCATGGATTCCCCCAGCTTGCTCGCTTCCCTCCGTATGCTCCCCATCTCGATTGAACAAGCACTAAATTCGTGAGTGCGAGAAAAAAGAGCAAGGGCGACGTCTCGCTCTTGTCTTTTTTGACTTCCACTGAAAATGCACGAGGGCTTCCCAAACGGGCTCTTGGTTCTACGAAGAAGGCGGGGCTTTAGGTCTCGGTCAACGAAGTAACCTTTTTGAAAGTGGTTATTTTATTTTATTTTATTTTATTAATTCTTATAATTTTGAACTCTTATTTTAAATTTTATTTATTTGTTACTTTTTTATCTTCAATTTATTTTTAATTTTTTATACGTTACCATAACGAATCAGTGGCTTCCAACGTATGGGTCTCGGTGTTTGGTCTTTTCTGGTGGAGATGGGCTTCCAAAATATTTAGTGTGGCTTGTACGGCGAGTAACCACGGGCCATGTGTAACGCTTGGGGCCAAGATCCCCTGGATACTTTGCAGGTCGGCAAGAGAGATAGAATCCACGGGGAGAGCTGGGTTGCTTGTGGTACACGATGAGCTGGGTTTTGTGAGATCGGGTCAATTTCAAGTGATATTCCGAAAGTGTATTAACTTATTTTTATAGGGAAAAGCTGCTTTTTTTTTTTGAACATAAAATGGATTCTTTTAAGGCCCATTTACAAAGTCCAGCTTCGAGGGTGTGAGAGTCATATGCCCTCCCTCGTCACCTTTTGAGTGTGTGAGCGAGAGAGAGAGAGAGTACACTGCTTGTCCTTCTTCCCCGAGAGAGAGAGAGTACGCTGCTTGTCCTTCTTCCCCCAAACTCAATCGACACAAACACGGTGAAGGTGAAGACAAAATGAAGAACTGTGGTCCTTACAACACTCCGCTGTTTATCGGAGTTTTTGATCCTAACACGAGCTCACACCAAATGGTACACATTCTCTCTCTCTCTTTCTAGCGTCTCTGAAAAAAAGCTTACTACTTTGTTAATGCTTGGTGGGTGTTAGGCCTTGTTATTCAACGATATTGGTGTCGGGTCTTTTGATTCATAAAGTTCGCATCTTGTTCTTCGTCACAATCAAAGTTGAACAAAATGCTCAGTTTTAGGTTAACAGAAGGCCTGTTTTTAGTTGTCCGTGGCCGGGACAAGAAAAAGGTCCTTCTCGATGGAGGCCTGTAATATTTCACTTCTTTTTTGTTCTTATGGAAGTTCAAAGTTTTTTTTTTTTTTTCGCTTTTCTTTTTTGACATTTTCGCTACTGGATTTAACTTTGCGACGGCCGCTCGAACATGCAGCACATTTTGGCCGCTCGAAACCAGTAAACGTTGTAAAGAATCGCTTAAGATATATGAATGTCACTCGCATTAGTTCATTTTTTATGATTTAAAAGATGTTGACTTTTTTTTTTCTCCTACTATAACTTGCTATGGAATGTGTTGACGCGTTTACTCGCATGGCTCCTCGTTATTGCAAAATGGGTCTACCTTATATGCCAGCATATTATAAATTGAAAAAAAAGAAAAAGAAAAAAAGAGAACATGATGTAGTACTTGAATAATTGTGGATAAGGATGCTCTTGGTGCAAAGTATATCAAAGGACAGATAGATAGAAGTTAAAATAGGTTATTGATCTCGCTCGTTCTTTTCTGATTCTGAAAGTCCTAGATTCCTTTTGCATAATAATAGGGTTTTCTAGAACATAAACAAATATGCACCTTTCTTGAGTTGCTCATGTTTATTATAGATGGCAATGAATTTCTTATATGATGTTTTGAATATTTGTAGCCTCCTTGATATTGGTTGAAAACTCAAATCTATTTGACATTGCAGTCCATACCAACAGCCTTTATCAAAAACTTCAAGGGAGTCATACCAAATAAGGTCATTCTCTTGGATCATTCTAAAAAGCCTTGGCATGTTGAACTTGAGGAAACTGATGATAGCTTGGTTTTTAGTAATGGTTGGCAAGGCTTCGCCACATATCATTTGTTGGAATGTGGAGACTTTTTGCTTTTTAGATACTTAAGAAATTCAAGATTTGAAGTCAAAGTATTTAACAAAGAGGGCTGTAAGAAGGAAGTGGTTGTGGATGGAAATACTTTACATGGTCAAGATTTTGAAGTAGAAGAGTCTAGAGAGCGGCAGGAGCAAATGGTGCAAGGTAGCCATCAACATTCACCAAAAGAGGACCCACATCAGATACCTATAATTGAAATCTTGGATGAGGAAGAAATTGAATTGGAAACTACACATCTTCAAGAATTACCTGCCCAAGAAAAAAGGCATTTGAGAATAGGTTCTAAGAAGAATGAAGAGGCAAGCTGTGAGTTGTACTTAATACCTATTGTTTACAATTACTTGCCTTTCTTACATTCTTTGTTTAGATAACATGAATATTCTATGGATTTAAAACGTTGTATGCTTACAGGCTCATATAAAGTCCCTCGTCAACGTAAATCACAACATCTCAAACAAAACGAGATGCCAAAAGACTCTTACTTTGTTGTACCAAAGAATCCATGTTTTGTGCTACCCATTTCGGACTATTCAAAGTATAATGCGGTGAGTTTTTGCTCTTGTATTTTTTGAGTTTTTTTTTCCCATACATTGTTATTTAGTTATCTATTATGTAAACTAGAAGTCTTTGCTATATGTAGAGAGGAGAGTGTGTAATATTCTTTAGATTTTTCATGATATATTTTGAGAGTGATGATAAACGATTGATTGCAAAGTGGCACTGTGGTGATGTATGTTTGCTCTTGTTCTACCCTTTAGGTTTTTTTTTTTTTTTTTGGATATTCAAAGTGTTTGAGAAGATCCTTCAGATTTTGAATGTTAGATATTATATAGTCTTACTTTAACTTTAACTTTTAACTTTTTATCCTTTGTGAGACCTATTGGACTTTTTGGGTTGGCTTTGTCATGCTTAGCACTAAGGGAAGTTAAATTTAGAAGCATCTTTTAGTTCTAGTCTCAAATGAGTGCAATGGAAAGAGTGCTAGATATGATCTGAACATAAATGACTAGTCCTAGAAGATCTATGATTAGGAAAGACAAGAACTAGTATTTTCCTTTTCTAAGATGAGCATGAATCTTTTTTTGTTTTGTTTTGTTTTTTTTTTTTTTGTTATGGGTATCCCTGCAATAATACTTTACAGTTTACCAAAACAGCCAAACTTTCTTCTTCTTCTTCTTTTTTTTCTTTTTCTTTTTGTTGGATAAGTGGCTATACCATAATTGGTCTCTTGCTATTGTGTGTTAAGAGATGTTAGGGAACATATTTTTTGTAAATGTTAGAAAGAAGAGGTTTTTCATATATCATTTTCTGGCTGCAATACGTTCCTCAAGCAGTGTTACACCCATTGAACATCAAATTGATGCCAAACGTGGTCATTCATAATCAAACTGGAAATAGGTGGGCAGTGAGAATGAACTTCCACAACAAGAGCAGAATCTATTTTGGAAAAGGGTGGTATGCTTTCATCAACAAGAACAATGTAAAAGTGGGAGATCAATGTGTGTTTGAGCTTGTCCTTAGAAGAGAAAATATATGCGATGAAGTGCATGTACAAATTCTCCGCGGGAATGCAAGAGTAGAGAACCCTTCTCAGCATCGGCATTAAAAAAATTGTTGAAGGTATTGAGGTTTTTGTGATGGACAGCTCTGTTTGGTTGTTTGTTACTTTGTGAAGTAAACACAATATCTCATGACTTCAAGTCAGGGCTGTAAGGAGCTCACTCTTATGCAATCTACATATATCTTTTGTAATTGATGCTTTGTCCTTTTTGTAGCAAACAATTTGTTGTACTTAAGCATGTGTAGTTTTCCAGTTGTTTGTAAAAGTAGGTGTTGACAGTGGGGTGCATGTCATTTGCTTTCTCTAGTTTATATGTGGTAGGAAAACTTAAAGGTGACGGTTGATATGTTGAATCAGTTTGTAACCTTTGTGTCCATCTATGAAGCTAAGGATCATTAAGTTCAATCGTCTTCTTCATTTGCTGCCTTTGCTATCCCTATTTTACGCCTCCTCTATATTATAATGGGGCTTTTAGTTCATTAAAACTTAACAAGTACAACCTGCAACCGGAGGGGAAAAAGAAAAATCCTCAAGACTTTTTTGTTATTTCTTTATATCGGAGACAACACTCTAGCCTGTACAATTGTTGTTCTGATGTGCTTGTAATGGTAATATCAGTATTAGCAGGTGCAAAAACAAACATCTCCTTCGGTTACCATATCACCCTCCTCAGATCCTGCCTGCATGACTCCTTCCCCTCCCATAGTCACGAAACTGGAAAGGCCTGGGACCGCTGGAAAAGCTGATGGTGCCCCCCTGGGGAAGGATGCAACGAGTCAATCTCAAATTCATCCAAAGGTAACGGGTACCTTCTTACATATTCATTCACTGGAACTCCTCGAAGGATTTCTGGTAAGCCCTGCACCAAAAAAGATGTCGTTTTTTATTCAAGAATTGGTCCTACCATTTAGTCGTATGTTTTTTTGGTTAGGTTAGTGTCACTTCTGGTGAGCTGGAAAAAATTACAGTAACGTAATGTCTCTCCTTGTGGGTAACAACAGTGAAGGTGTAATTCATGCGACATCAATTTCACTCTTTTTAAAAGTGGGACCAACATATACGTCCAAATACATAAGTGAGTGCATGTGAGGATGCTGCAGGTCTATCAAAACATTGATTGGTTCGATGCCGTGCGGGGAACAAGATTCTTGATGGCTAGACTGAAATGAGTCCAAAAGCAGGGACCTCAAAATGCTTGTGGATAAATTGCATGATGAACTCCATGTACAAGTTGGCCAAAGGAAATATCTGGTACCAATAGATCGAATACAACATCCAATCCAAACTTGACCGCACTTGCAAGAGATTATTATCTGCTTGTATGTGAGCATAGAACAAAGAGTTCCGGCATCTTTGGCCTTGGGAGTGAGGCCAGCCCGCACAACATTGTCTGAAGGTGCAATGCATTCACCAAGTATAAACGCACGGCGTTCATTTGCACCAAGATATAATGCTTCACCAGGATTAAGCTGCAAACGACTAAAAAAGAAGGCCGATATGACACCATTGTCACTAGGATATTGCTTTTCTAACCGCAACACCAGCGGTTCCTTCTCCTTTAACTGCCTCACCAGATGCAAAGCAAAACCCAAAGGTTTGCAACTCAATTTTTCCGGTCGACAAGAAAATGAAAGGAGGTTGGGTAAATGCATAAGTTTCACGCTACCATAAAATACAGCCGGTTTACAATACTAACTATTAAATTTTTGTAGAAACCGCAATTTGGTTCATGTTCTCTCAACGCCTTTCTCACTTACAAATACCATGTTGATCAGAGACCATACGCAATCAGATCTAGTGTGCTGAAAATAGAAGTTTCTTCATATAAGTTGATGATAGTTTGAAGATTCACAAGCCACTAACGATAGATCAATTTAAGAATTCTCTTTTTGGCACAAATGGGTGAGGTCCGTAGAGTATAGTGGATTGAACAGAGGGTTCACAAAAATGTATAACCATAGAACATGGAATGGTTTGTGAACATATAGCTTTAATTCAAGAGGACACAAACACTCTTTATCTCTATCTGTACATATGGCAAGCTTTATAACTTGCGATTTGAAAGTTAATCGATTCTCTATTAGCGGCATGTACTTTTTGGGCCACTAGTACCCACAATTATTTTTTCCATTAAGGAGAGTAACTCTTCTGACACACCTTTTATGGTCATATTTTGTAGGGCATCAAATTTAACGAGTTTTCGATGCGGGGTACTTTTCTTGTAATATACAATAGGAAATGGGTATCTTCTAAGAGGCCAAGTGTAATGACCAAATAACTCTGTCGCATAAGAGCATAAAGCACT
Source organism: Casuarina equisetifolia (assembly GCA_028551475.1). Taxonomy (NCBI): domain Eukaryota; kingdom Viridiplantae; phylum Streptophyta; class Magnoliopsida; order Fagales; family Casuarinaceae; genus Casuarina; species Casuarina equisetifolia. The sequence goes on along the minus strand of CM052361.1, from coordinate 17,612,976 downwards.
TGAGCAAAAAGCAATAGGAAATGGCCGTAAGTCTGAAAAGCTACTTGGTTGAAAGAGTTTGGTAATTAAAGCTAACGTTGTAGCTGTGGAGCTTCGGGGCAGTTGACCCCCCTGGAAAAAATCCATTATTGCAGCTATTACATCCTCCTTTACTATCTGTTGGGCAGCAATAAAGAAATAGCCAGTGAAGCCATGGAGGCTTGGAGCACTATCAGGGTCAAGACTACGAATAGCTCTTTGAATTTCTCCCAGTTAGGAACTTGACACAGCAAGGCATTTGGATCTTCTGTGACTAGTTGGGGATTGTATTGAAGGAGGTCCGACTGTGGATTCTGTGCTGATATCTGCGTTGTCGAAGCTGTTAACAAATCCTTGTAGTAGTCCACTGCCATGGGACCCAAAATATCAACATCATCTGTGCGATTTCCATCTGGCAACACAAAACTGAACCTGGATTATTATCTCCTCTCCTTAATGCGCACATGAAAAAAAGTCGAATTGCAGTCCCCCTCCAGGATCCACCGAACTCTGGCCTTGTCTCGAAGCCGACTTTCTTCATCTGTGATGTACTGAATGAGGTTATCTTGGACCCCTTGCCACTCTTGAAATATCGTGTCAAACGAACCTGTTCGTAGGATTATTTCCAGCTCCTGAACCCTCTTTGTTAAATCTGCTATTTTCTTTTCTGTTTTGCCACGATGTTCCTTCGACCATGTTTTGAGAGCTTGTTTGACCTGTACGCTTCGCAGATGGAGTCTGATCCAAGGAACGGTTGTAGAGTGCCCTGTCCACTATGATGAAATCATTGTAAGGTTGACCCATTATCCAAGCATTGTCCCTGGAATTGGAATGGCTGAGCTCCCTAATCCACCGTCTTCAAGGATGACAGCAATGGTGAGTGATCTGAAAGAGATCGAGGCAAATGACGAACCTTCAAAGTAGGAAATAGATGAGATGCTTCCAAGTTACATAGAACCCGATCAAGTCGTGCCCATATCCGATGTGAACAATGACCATCATTCGTCCATGTGAAAGCAGGAATAAGAAAACCAGTCATTAAGCCCTCGTTGACACACAAAGGAATTAAATTCTGAACTTGCAATGCAAGAATATGATCTGTCTCCTCGTTCTCCTCTCGGCTAAGAATTGTATTGAAATCCCCACTGAGAATCCATGGTTTGGTACCTAGCTGGAGACTGTCTAGTTGCTGCCACAACTGACGTCGACAAACACGATCTATACTTGCATAAAGTACAGTGAGCAGAAAAGGCTTCCCAGAAGCCATAATCATTTGAAATCCCCACAGACCCATATCTGCCTCCTCGTTCTCCTCTCGGCAAATGATTATGAAAGCCTAACTTGCGTGCCATAAAGCCTAACTACAATACCATTCGTTGCGGGCTCACGTTTGATTTGATTTTTCCAAAAATTTTGCCAGGGGTAGCAAATACCAAGACCTTTGATAAAGACATTGTACCCTATAGTAAAATGAATTCGCAAATTTTGTGTCTTGATTGTGGCGAGTCTTAGTATGCAAACTTCGATCGTTAGTTACCACCTCTATCAGACAATCCAAAGACTAGAAATTGAACCATTGCAGGTTAACTTCATGATAAATGTACTCACACTGTTAGGCTTACGTGTGCACTATTTACATTGAACATCTCATCTCAAATTCAAACAAATTCGTAATTGTCACAACTTAAACTTTATATATGGCATTAGAGTGCTTACAGGGAGATTCTAGTCAATGATTTCACCCTCTTCTTCTTCGGCTATCTCAGTTCCCTCACCAATACTACCTTTTCTTTCAACAAAATTAGATGCTTCTTTTATTGGCCTACCATGTTCATCATTATCATCAACATCCTCATTGTCATCATCATCATTTTCCTCTTTTTCTTCTTCTTCTTCTTCTTCATCATTATCATCAACATCCTCATTGTCATCATCATCATTTTCCTCTTTTTCTTCTTCTTCTTCTTCTTCATCATTATCATCAACATCCTCATTGTCGTCATCACCATTATTATTATTATGATTAAGTTCTTTTGCCATGGTTATGATGCTACCTTCAGCTTCTTTCCCCACAGGAGAAGATTTTTCAACTGCTTCATCCTCACACGCACTTTCTTTAACCAAAACTAAAGGAAATCTCAGAGGCTCATCAGGCCAATCCTTGAAGAATGAGTTCATCACCATGAACCTAAAAACCTGTAACAACCGGCTTTTGTCACTACCTATATCTGCACTCAGAAGTTTCTGCAGCAGTGTTGGTTTTGGCTTGTTCAAAGAAGCATCAGTTGACGTATCCCTCTCTGCTAACCTCTGCTTCTTGGCAAACCGATCTCTTTTGTCATATCTTCCTCTCTTTTTAAACTTGTTTTGGAATCTTTCCTTCTTAGTCAGCGGCCTTCTGTTGTCCTCCCTTCCATGTCCTTGCTTCTCTGAATCCGAGAGATAGTAGGATGGTACCTCTGCGACTTCAACTCCCAATTCAGCCTGCTTTGCTAGAATCTCCTTGAGTTGCTGGAAATAAAAATTTTCATCATATTGTTACTAAATATTAAACGCTAATGATGCAAAACAAAAGAAACTATATTACCCTAAAATCATACTTAGGTATAGACCAAGATTAGATAGAGAAAATAAAATGTCAGGTATCTAAGTATGTATTACAGATTTCCTTCTTTTTCTCTTCCTCTGTTTTCTCCCTCTGTGGGTAAAAGTAATCTCCATGCTCATCATGAAAAAGCATGAGCAATATCAATTTAATGTTCTACACCCTCCAATTAAACAACATGGTAAAATGTACTTCACAATGCACAAACAATTTAGCATCATCTTTTGACATACAAAACAATTTCCAACACTGAATGTTGTTGATCATGCTAATATTCGTTGTCAATAGTTATAAAAGTATTAAACAAACATACTATGATCTCTACAACTTGAGGTAAAATCACATTATAATTGCAGTGGATAGGAAACTTTGTCCCTTTATTTTCCCCGTTTTTCTGATTTACCTAGAAAGATTTTGAAGATGTTGGTGGTGTAACTTCTCTTTATGATCATCCTCTGCCTCTCACGATTTTCCTTTACCATGTAAAACTTTTGTCCATGGATTTTTTAATGTGTTTTGCTTGTACACTTTCTGGTTCTGCGACTTGACCCTCTTTTTCATCTGTTAAATAATTTTTAACAGAAAACTATGGTTCTACCATTTCTTCATGTGTTTTATTTATAACAAAAAAGACTAATAGCATAGAAACTAAACGGTGGACCACATAGGCTAGAAGAGGACTAAAAATAATACTCTCCGTTAGAGCTTTTTCTTTCGATCTCACTCAGTGGAACAGGAAGGAACCAACCATTCCCAACTCCCCTCCACCCAACACAAAATTCCATTTTGATCCAACCAAACAAGGTAAACAGCTTACTCATCCTCGTCGATGTACTAAAAATAAAACTCTTTATCACTACTTTCTTTGTTTGCTTTTTTCTTTAACATCTCGCTCAATGGAACGGGGAATAAACAACCACCCTCATTCCTGAATATGTAATTCCATTTCGATCCAAGCAAACAAGGTGTTCACTTTTGTCTTCCTCACCAAATGTCTCTTTTCCCTCCTACTTACCAAGTGAATTACGGAGAGATGAGATTTTGTCCATAGAACACATTGAATTTTCTTTTTCCAAATGTCAGTAGCTCTGCCTTAGTTGGCCAAACTGACTAAAAGAATTGCTCAAAGTTCATGCAAGTATCATACATACCAAAGCAAAAGAGAAAAAAAAAATAAAGATAAAAAAGAAAGTTGGTGTACCGCTTTCCGTAGTTTGGCATTACCCTCAGAATCTGCCAGTTCTCCAACCTGCTTCTGCAGGCGATAAATTCAGTCATCAGAAAAACCTATATCAGAAAGAAAAACGTGGCAATAATACACTGCAATAAATTAAACCTTCATTATGTTGGCATTTGTTGGGAAGTTCTTCCTACGTGCTTCACGCCACTGTCGGATTTCTTGCTCCGTGTAGGTCAAAGAAAGAGATCTTGTTTGAAAAATTATGGATGACATTCCCATGTAAAGGGAGAGAATAACTAATCAGATATTGAACAAGTGAGGAAACAATACTTAATTAGATATTGAAGAAGGGAGGACTAGTTGATATCCTGTTCCCCCACTACCTCCATAAGCAGTGAAAGATAACTTTTGAATTGGTAAGCTTAACATATTACGCAGCAATTACCTCTTGCCCCTGCCTTGGTTCGTAGAATCAGCATGATCAAATCTTTTTGTCCTCTCATTACTAAACCCTGGTTCAGCAATCCACAGTTATGAGAGAGAGATAGAAGGATCTCAAAGGTAATATAAAGAAGGCATACGTTATCGCACAATTCATTCAGCGGAAGCAAGTTAATAGCCTTTTCTAGAAACTTAAGTTGCACGAATGCAATGAGTGGAAATAAACAAGTAAATTGAAAAGCATTATTAAGAATTAAGGCAGTGAACAACCACAATATTTGATCTAAATCATTTTCACAAATGGAGTTCAATCTGGCAAAGCTACTTTACAACCCTATATAGCACTACTGGTGATTTAGAGTCATCAAAGAATGGATGCCAGACAAATTACAGGGCTTAATATTACATTTTCAATCATCAAGCCTCAGTTAAAAGAGAAAAAGCTAAATAGTAGGTAAATTTCAGAATAAGATTTACTTTACAAGCAAAGCTGCCAAATTCCATCATGTAAGCATAGAAAAATCAACCCATGACATTGGAAGCTAGGGGTTTAGCTCTCATAAATACCTCATTCATAATACTAAATACATATTGCTGAATCTAATTCCTCTTATGTGCAATTTCAATCTTGTCTTTAGCAGAACAAGAAACAGAGAGCAGAAACATGCAAGAGACTCCAAAGTAGCCAATAACATCCATGGTACTTGTAGTAACTCCTTTAACCTAAAATCAAATTTTTTATGCTGAACTAGTTTGATCAGATGGTTTAGACAGATTTGATGGCAATTGTTGATATGAACCACCCTGTTATCAAGAATTGCCATATGAAGCATATATGCACAATTTCATTGCATATTTAAATCAACTCAGATTTATACCTTGTAAGGAATTGCCAAAACTATTCTCTACTCCAACACCATAACAGACTCCTCTAACCATTTGAGACCATTAACCCTAAGTTTTCTCAATATTTGAATGCAACTTACCGCCTAGATTTAACTTTAAAAACACAAGTATGTCACTCTCACCAAATTTCCACTACCCTGTTTTCTCCAAAACCATAATCCACCATCTATTATCACAAAACAACCATAAAACTCTATAGTAAAAAGCTGTCCAATGCCAAAACGGTAACCCACCACAGAAAGCTTATTATCTGCAAATGTCTATAGATTTCCTCTCACAATAAACTTGAATCATGGTGAAATCCCTCCAAACCATGGTACTTCTGTCTCTAAAGAATGCTCTATTCCAACTAGATAGAAATTCTTCCACTTAAAATTTTACACAAAGCAGCCAACCACATAATGCAATGATTTTCCATGGGAAAGGGGAGGCCATCCCCCGTCTTGACACCCTACATAAAATTACGATCTAGCCACAACATTCTGTGGTCAACTCATAATCTTAGAATGATCTCACCTCTGAACAACTTGGTGTCAAACCAAATCTTTTAAATGCTTCGGACAGTTTTCCAAAAAAGACTAGTCTTATGAACTCTATGTACTTACTATCTTAATCATGTCAACTTGAGACGTTCAAGTTGTAACTTGTACCTCTCATGACAAAAAGAAGATCAGGAACATTTTTCTTTCTTTCTTTGCTTTTTTTTTTTTTTTCTGGTATTTACTGAGTTTGGGGCCCCGGCGTTGAGAGATGGGGGCATTGTGGTAGTTGTTGCGGTGGGTTGCAGTTGGTAAGGAAATATAAACATAACGTAGTAGCAAGATATTAAACCACAAACCTTTCCCCTTGTGTTCATTAGGATATCCAAACTTCCCTCTGGCATTTTTCATATGATGAAACTGAGACTTCTGAGATCTACATAAACTGTAAGCAGCAACTCAATCTCCAAAAGTAAAATGATGGAAACAAAGATAGTGAAGAAAAGCAAAAGCATACCCGTCTTGTGGAGCCCCTCTTTTTGGATTCCTTGAGAAGTTTTTGCCAGATGAATTTTTCCAGTTGGAGCTTGCAACGTTAACCACGCCATTGTTAGTAGGATTGCCCTGAAATAATTGACAGAACTTGTGTTAGTTACAATGACCACAGCTCATTCAATACGGCATCAACATGCATTATTTAGCAAAAGATATGACTGATAATTTTTTTTTTCAAAAAAGAAAAAGAAAAGAAAAAACCAACAACTGCCGTGGAGAGGGCACCACAAAACTACCTGTACAGAAGTTTGCAAGTTGTTAGAATGCTGGGGCTGAACTGGATAATGAGTAAAGTGCCCAGATGAGCTCCCTTGTAATTGAGGAGTTGCAATAGGCGATGGTTGTAACCCATTTGCATCCGTTGCTGTTAGGGCCAAGTGTTGCTGATTCTGGTTATCTTGCTGTCCAATCTTATTAGCATGCACAAGACCAAACTGTTGATTTGCCAAGAAGTTGGCATTTTGAGGAATTGTAGCATTAGGTGGCTGATTTAGACCACCCAATGTATACGGAGGGATACCATAAGGTCCAGCCTGAGAAGAAGCTTGCATTTGAAACGGCAGAAGCTGGTTCATACTTTGAAACATATTAGGAAAAACGTACTGCCCATTTGGCAGAACCATATTGGGATTGAGTTGTTGAGGAAAATTTTGCACAAGGGAAGGCTGAGACGCATGACTTTGATTGCCATTCTGGGCCAAATTGCAGAATTGTCCGTTACCCAGAAACCCCGCAACCGGGTTTATATTGCATACCTTGTTCTGTGCACCAAACCCCACATGGGACTGACCTAGTTGAGAACCCAAATGGGACATACCCAGTTGAGTTTTTTGAAGGGGAAGAATATGGTTAGGTGCATTCATGAAACCATGTTGAGTTAAGGGAGGCCGCACATTGAGGTTCAACGGGGAGTTAGAATTACTGAAGAAAACTTGAGCTTGCGCATTGTTCATGCCAAAATGAGGTTGAAATTGCAGAGCATTTTGTACTAAACCCAACGAATTTGCAAGTGACGGATTGGATGGCATAGCCTGATAGACGAAGAATTCAAACACAAAAAGCAGAAAGAAAAAATAGAAGGAAACAAAATTAGATTCAAATCAGATAAAATTCTATGTTTATAGATACTCCGTGTGCGTGCAAGAAGAGAGATAGAGAATGCATACCTGTTGAGGAGGAGGACCAGTGGGAGCATTAGTTTGCTCCACTTGGTTGGGACCGCGAGGATAGAAATTGTAGTAAGGTAGCATCTTTGAGCATGGAGAAGAAGCACGCGAACTGCAGAGTAAGCTCAGGGCATAAAAGTATCGAATTTGTTAGGTCGTGCTTTCCAACTTCAAGAACAAAGTGTGAAAACGCAGGGTTTAAGGCCGTCCCCGAGAAGGGTTTAGATTTTTCTCTCCTTTTTTTTTTTTTCCTTTCCTTTTTTTTTTTTTTCTTGAGCCCCTTTTTCCAGGTGTAATACACGCACGTATTAAGATCTTTATATAATTGTTTTTAATAGTTCAAGATTTTTCCTTTTATATTTTCGTATGTTTTTTTATTATGGTTTGTTTCGAGTTAAAGCATTATACTCTTTTGCAAAATACTTTTAAGGGTTTTTTTATCTGCGGAAGTATTCATTCTATCTTTATTAGTAATTTGCACTCTTTCAAATTTGAGTCATTTAAATAAATTATTACTCTCTATCTCTTGCGTGACACTAAAAGAAATTTAAGCAATAATTTTTTGTCTTTGAAACGTCTCTCTAAATATAAATTTTAATGATAATGGTTCTTAATTTCAATTAGTTTTTACTTTCTTTTATATATCTTTCATTGGTTTTTAAATAAAAACGCATAAATCGTCTAAAAATTTTAATAGAATAAAAAAAATTAAAAAGTAAGAAAGTTAGTTGTTTTCCTATATGACACTAGCTCTTTCTTTTTAATTATCTTTTAGACAGTATACTTGGCATATGAAGCACCAAATTTTTTTCAAATATACTTTAAAGCTAAAAAAAAATTTGCATAAGGATTATCACACTATACTAATGATCATTTAATTATTGTTTATCATCTCTTGAGGCTTTTTGAGAGTGGTCACCCTAGTCGTTAAAGAAATTTGAGAGGTAATCATGTTCTTTCAAAATTGTTTAGAACCATAAAAATGATTAAATGGTGATTCACCCTACGTCTAAGAATTTGTAACAAAGCTATTTGACTCTAAAAATCCAGTATTTAAAAACAAATATGTACGTACGATAATTTTTGTTAGAACAAAAACTAAGGGTTCAGATAAAGACTATAAGGAAATTAATGAAAAATGTACAAAAATTGCTTGATCAAAAAATGGCCATAACTCAATTCCTATTGCTAAAACTCAAAGCTCAAGAAGTAGTTTGAAAACGGCTCGCCACTTTTGGTAGCACCCTTTTGAAAACTTGTTTTCACGTTAGAGGAATAATAAAACTTGATGTATAAGCTAATTTTGAAAAGTATTCTAAAATGGGACAACCCTAATTGATTAAAGATCAAAGTAATTGTAAGTTAAATATACTAAAAAAATGTTAACTAATTATAATTACATCAAAGGTGCTCCACATCATTTTTTTTTTAATTCATATACCTAAACTTCCTACACTAAGTGTCAAACCTAAAGTCAAAAAATCTCTAATAGCACTTACTCTCAACTGAGCTAAGAGTTTGTCGATTCTACATTATTTCTTAAGCATTTATTTCAAGTACTTATTAACATAATTACACCACAAAAGAACACCTCTTAATATATGTTTATTTTGATATTTGATGAGCATTTTGAGCGCAACAAAAATGTTAATATATACAAACCCAATCAAAGAACATTAACGACTACAAGATGATGGTTAGGACTCTAACCCACATACAAGATTTTGCAACATCATATATCTGTTTGTATTTTGTTTGAATGGGTTTAACTTATATATCCTTTCCATTGACCATTTGGAGATGAAGCTGTTTGATCTGACCAAAACACAAGAATGAAACGAGAAGAATAAGCATCTTAACCACCATTCCGCTTCATATTATGGTTTCTAATACATCAAAACCATTTCGTACAGCTGCTGTTACTCAGGTAGGTAAAGCTATGAAATTCCCGGGTGAATCTTTATCCGCTATGTTAATAGCAGAATGAAAATATGGATATTAACATTTTTGTTGCCCGTCGTTCCTATCAATGTAATTATTACTAAAAATGGCTCAACCTTCCACTGTAGTACAATAAACAATCAATAGTAGAAAATTTGCCTCATCAACCCCTTAGTTTTCTCCCATCTTCTCTTGGATTGAAAACTTGACCAAATTTGCTGAAAGCAAATATGACATGAAAGAAACAGCAGAACCGAAAGGTGGATTTGGGTATGGAATTCTTTCCGGCAAGTCCATGGTTCGTTGACTGCCTGCAATTACTCCTACCTAGAATTTTGAAATTAAATAATTGAAACACCAAAGGGAAAAAAAAAATTCAGTAGCTCATGTATTTATGAGCATTACGGAGCAGTCTTAATTTCTAGTCATCATTGTTGCATGATAAATAAGAATGGGATCGTTGGTAAAAGCATCTCTTACCTAGATGCAGAGGCCACCCTAACCCATGAGCTATAGATCCCATAATCATTCACCCTGTACAAAGACAACAGAATCATTTCTATCAAAATAGGGAAAAAGGAAAATTAAAGCGTTGAAGTCATAACAGCTTCTTCGGTATATATTTTATCATCATCTTCATTGTAAGTTTATTGAAACAGAAAATTGGTTTTTGAACGAATAATAACTAAGCCAAATAATTTGGTGGAGAACTCCACTAAAGCAGTTTGAGGAATAAATAATGATACAAAGGACCACAATAAAGGTAACTGTCATGTAACATCCGCTATCCCTATTCTTTCTTTCTTTCTTTTTCTTTTTTTCCTTCCCTTCTTTCAATTATTATTGCACATATTTTCAGTGTATCTGCTTGGCCCTCTACTAGAGAAGTTCTTCGAGGTCCCGCCTTCATACAAGAGTACTTATATAAGAGTGCACCTTAAAGTACATTGAGTTGAATCATAAGTGAAAAAGAAAAGGTGGGTCCTGCATGAAGAAACACTCCGTTGTATGGGGGCATCATTGAAACACGGGTCACACCGAAAACCCGACGGTGGCTTCATTAGAAGTATATATCACATAACACAGGTGCCAAGAGAAAATACTTGCAAGGTTCTATAACTAAAAATAAACAAGGAAAACAATTTTGATAACAATTTAAGTGGATTTCAAAGAAGGAAGACATTAAAGTAAGTCTTCTATGCTGCTTAAATCTATGAGAGGTTAAATTGCACTGGCTCACCTAAGTTATGAGGTTAGTTTCATTTCTCGAGCTTTATATTTTAACAATCAAAACTTTAAAATATTGGATCACTGGCAGTGTCCCTACGCCATTAAATTTTTCCAATTTCTATTATACTTAACTTTAAATTTCACATGTCTATCTTCTGGTTACATTAAAAAAAGATATAAAAAAGAAAGTATAAAATAAGAAATAAATGGGAAGAACCCTTCACCAACAAAACGAGAATGGCCAAAGGAATGATAATTTTCCCTCTATCTTCTTCCCCTTTATTATTATTATTTTTTTAATCACTTAATAAGTACGTTGAAGTTAAGTTTTTAAACAGCTATTGCGAAAACATTGATGGAGGGGAACATTACTTAACTAAATAGTTTAGAAGGCAGAGTGCTCTATTATGAAGGTTAAGATGAATGGCAACAATAAAGTACAAAAGAAGGGAATATCACAATCAATTGAAACATGAAAGTTAGGATCTTCCAGAAAATGAATTCCTATCTGAAGAATGCATAAAGACATGGACAAGCTCAAATGAACCTGTCAAATTGGGATGCAACTCAGATACCAGAAGGAATTGGGATGTAATAGTATTTACTCACACAAATGCCAAAGAAAAGATCCCTATTTATTCAAGCGTTGTACCTATGGGACACAGATAACGAAAGAGAAGGTGAAAAAAAAAAAAAGATTTCACATAGTACTTGTGATAAGCTATACTAGTTTATTTTTATGGTGGTGATCGTCAATCAAATTTTATCCTAAAAGTAAAAAAGCAGGAAAATAATATGGGGTAAAAGAAGGAAAGCAATAGAATTAATTAGCACAAGAAAATGAAGACATGTTAAAGTCGGACACAAGGTGTTGTGGCTATAGAGAAAGAAGCACTGACAAAAAAATTAAATAGATACAGAGGAAGATCAAGCAACCAAACCCAAATACAGAATACCTACTTACAAGTAAACATCATCTCGATTAATTTCAGGAAAGAGGTTAACATAGAACCGAAAGCCATCAGGGCTTATATCTCTGCACAGCAAACCTGCCACATATTTACTGGTCAATTTAAAGCACACTAGGACAATTGTCTTTCCATCAAAAGAAGTGCAAGAGTCTACCTTTGCTCTCAGCAGTCAAGAGATGTTCCTTAGCCATGGCTGGAGCAATTCCTAATGTAATTGCAGCATCACTTGCACTAATACCAGCTCGGAGGGCATCAGGGTTTGTTACAAGGGCCCTGATTCTGGCAAAAACCTACATTTTACGGCACTTGTTGGTTAATGTCTTGCAACTTCAAATACTTCCAGACATTTTGCAGAACAGAACAAAAGATGATGCATTTGATTAGATTTTGTTTTGTTGCCAATCAGTTGTGAAATAGAAAAAACAAAAGGTTGAAAGAATAGATTCTGGTTTGCTTGCTGTTACACATAACTTAAACCATGTAACGGGGGAAGAGGGGGAAGCAAGGAAGGAAAGGAAAAGAGAAAAAGAAAGAAAAGAAAAACTTACTCCAACAGATGCTTTTACCTTAGAACTAAAATTTTAAAAGATAAACAGTGATGCGGCACCACCACTTCAACATTAATGCGGTCTCGCCCATTTCCACATAAATGTGGAAATTCGCTCATCAACTTGAAGTGCAAACAGAAATAGTGGCCAAAATATTCCAGTCATTTTTTAACAATTTTAACAGTGGATAGGATGGAATGTATGGGGAAAAAAAATTAAAGCACCTAAGTTTCTCATACAAAATGAAGTAATTTCAATTCAAAGATTTCACTTTGTTATCTTTTGCAAGAAAATCAGCCATCTATTAAATTGTCTACACTGTTATAGAATTCCAGAAAATATAGATGAAAATGAGTGAACCCCCAATAAGACTGATGGAAGGCTGTCCTCCATGTAGAGATAGGTGCAAGCTCAATGGGAAAAAAGGTTTTGGAACAATGCAGCTGTGCCATGACTAATTCAGAGACCACTTGATCAAATTTTCAATTTGGGGAGTGAAGAGGGAGAAATAGAGAGACAGAGAGAGACACAAAAAAGTTACTAAGTGTTCATCTAGTTATCACAAAAGTTTTCAAACTTCCATCCTCTCTTTGCATTTCTACATAGGAGGGAAAACGTTTCATGATCTTCTTTAACTATTAGCCTGCTCCCATTTTTGCTTCCATGAAAACTGTATTCATGACAAAAGAACTCATAGAGGACAGATGATCAGCCTTTTTTTGTTTCCTTTCTTTTTTCTGCTTTCTTGTTGCCTTCGATGGAAAGTGTCTGGAATGTCAAATAATACCCAAATATATCATCTTATGTTGGAAATCTAGCAGTTTTCACAAGCAATACCAACAGGTCTCGGAAGGATTTGTATGAGAAGAAAATACAAAGCAGCTTCCAATGTTGAACCTTCATTAGATTCAAGAAGATAGGGTTTTATTATTTCCCAAAATCATGATACTAGGTGAAAATTTTCAAGATGTGAAATTAATGACTTCATTGAAGGAATGATTGACCAAAAAGGTTATAACTGTAACGGTAACTGCATTCAGTTTTCTCCACTTGACCTAGAAAGCTCTCAGTAGCTAATGCTGAAATTTCAACATAGCTAAAATCTATGCAACTCCCAAAGATTATACCCTCTAAAGATTATAGAGAAGCATATCAAATATGCAGAAAAACAAGAGAGAGAGAGAGAGAGAGAGAGAGAGAGAGAGAAATTCCACCTCCTCATCACTGTGGGACTTGTTCTGTATAACCATGACTCCACTGTCAAACTTCCGAAGCATCACTGGACTGTGATAGAACAATAACATGTATTACTCCAAAAGCTAAGGTTGACAGGAATTACTCCCCATTGAATATAATATTGACATAAGCTTCTAGATTTTGCACTCTTATCTCTACTATGGGGAAAACTGCAACATAAATAATATCAGACATACACATCAAACTTCTCCCAAAGAGAACATGCTTGCAACAAATCCTCTGGTGAGATCAATTCTGCACAAAAAGGAGATACAAGAAACAGATTCACATTCTACAAAAAATGAAAAATTGAATATCAGAAACTAATTAATCTTGTTCCAACGCAAACAAGAAATAGAAGTGTACAGACAAACAAACCTGTTCCACGGGCACGGTTGAAGAGACAATAGACATCAATAAGATTAATCATTCCTCCAGCTCTCTCAAGTGGTATTCTAACAAAGTCCGCCAACTACGCATAACAAAATCAAAGTTAAAGTTATCTTTCTGTGAAAGAGAAATCCATCAGAAAGAAGCTAGTATCAACACAAGAAATTACCAAGATGTTCAAGGATTAAGCCAGGTACTTATGAATAGTATTTTTATTTTATTTTTAGTTTCATTTTTTGATGAGAAGGTGGAGGAGTGCAAGTAAAACAATCAGGAATTCAGATTGTTTGAATTAAACAAAAAATAAAAAATAAAGAAGGTCAACATTAGAGTGGTAACCTTACATTTTTGCTTTTTTATTTTGTAAAACCGCTGAATCTCATGGAGTCTAGCATTAACCTCATCTTGATCATACATATGTAATCAAGTAACAAAAATGACAGGAAATATAAAAAATCAAATTTTAATTATAGACGCATATTTAATTCTACTTCATTACATCACACTTCTAATACCATACTCATAAGGTTACAAGATCTTCAGCTAAAAAGAGACTAATGAGACTGGCACCAATAAAACACACTGAGGAGAGAATGGAACCTGACGAGATAGCTCTTGATGATACAGTGCACCAGCAGACTCTTTTGTAACTGGGGATATGATACCAACGCTCAACAACCAATCTTGCATCTCCTCTTTGGAACCCAGTTCATCATCATTGGTTGAACCAGCTTGAGAATTTGAGCCAGACAAAAGTTTTTGTCTCATTTTCTCTGCTAGCATGACCATCTCTTTAGCCTTACTCTGTAAATCGAAGGTAGTTCTAATACTTATAGCAGTAAAAGCAAAGCAATTAAATAGTAATACTCCAATAACTGTTAAATGCTTAATTATTCTATAACTCAAAAGCAGCACTATTTTGCTTTCCCTACATTCTCCTAGCAATTGAGAGAAAGCAAAACACACTTGCATCAATTTACTCTGCAAACAATCTAAAAGGAAAAACAAGAAGAAGGAAAAAAACCCACTTGAGACGAATTGTTGATACTAACTTCAGATTATCCTTTCCTCTTCCCCACATTCTTACGCCCAATAATTTTACACATTAGCCCATACCTTCTAATCAACCAAGAAGACTCGCATTCAGAATAATCAGAAGGAGGAAGCCCATAAACCACAAATGATAAATATGAGCCCACAAATACCCAGAGATATATATTACCATGACAGAATTGAGGGAAAGAAAAGAAAGCTTTCTTGGTCTCTGAACATATTACATTGACTGGTAATGCGTTAAATGGTTAAAACTAAGCTCAATAAAAATTTCTGCTACTCCAAAGCCTCACAACTCAAAATTTGTAAATTACTGCTAATAATGGATATCAATCATCCAGAATTTCTCAGATATAGTACCTCGTAAAGTTCGTTAAATCCCACCAACTATTTTCAGATTAAATGGTTCAGATTTTACCATCCCAAAATTCATATCGTAAAATAAAGAGTGATTTAAATACGATAGAGGAAGCATAATAAATCATAAACCAAAACACAGAACAAAGAGAATCACGGATACAGATTACCATGAGAGCATTCAAATCCTGGAAGGCATCCTGCAAGCTCCTATCTGTACTCTCCCACATCTCCTGCTCCTTCCTCAATATCCCAGCCACGCCCACCATCCTCACAACCCCGTCCCTAGTATAAAACCCTGAACCCGACCCAGACCCAGACACCGCCCCAGGCCCAGAAGCCGAGCCCTCTCCGCTCGCCGTCCCGGCCACCTCGCTCTCCCACGCCCTTCCCCTCCAGCTCTCCCAGAACTTCCCAAGGAAGGCATCGCAGTCCCCCTTCCCTCTCATCACGATGGTCACCACCACCGATCTCGGGACGCTGCCCCGGTTAGGACCCGGTTCGGGGCAGAGGGAGGCCTGGAAGCGGATCCTAGGGGAATGGAACATGGACTTGAGGGACTTCTTCGGCGAGAAGATGTGGGAGACGGAAGAAAGAGGGATGGCCACAGCGGAGGAGGTGGTAGCGGTGGAGGAAGAGTCTGGCGGGAGCCAGATGAGGCGGCGCGTGGTAAGGATGAGGAGGCCGGACTTGAGGGACGGGAAGGAAGGAAGCTCATCGCATTCGAGGTCCGAAGCAGAGACAAGCGAGCACTCAATCTCGTTGGGAAGGAGCACCGGCCTCCCGCTGCTCGTTTGCTCCACCTTGGAGAGCCACTGCGAGCCCATTGAAGAGGCAGACGTGCTGCCGTCTGAGCTGATGACTTAGCGCCGGGGCCGAGGAGGGGTGTCTGAAGACGGATCGGTCCAAGGGAGGGGGTGACGTGGACGTCTTAGAATATGTGATAAATGTTAATTTAAAATTGTTAAAACTAAGTTACAGTACGTTCTATTTCAACAAGATTAATTCTATTTTAAATTAATATTAAAATAAATCAGTAATTAATTGTTCCCGAGCATTATACATATGGAGTAAAACATTATAGGAGTTGGTCGACTCCGACGTTATTACCTTAAGTACGAGGAGATATACTAGAGACAAGATTAATAACTCACGTTAGGCGAGTTCATACTCCACGGTGGAATTTAAGACCAAAAGTTAAAATAATTTCTTCCAAAATTTAAATATTATTTCTAGTTTTCAAGTTTAAACCAAATAGTTATTATTTGTAATAATATATCAGATATTATTTTTCGAGTCAATTATTAGGATTTTTTCCGGTCTAGTTCCTTTATCAATCAAGTGGCTTACTCTAGGCACGAACTAAGTAAAAACAAAGAATTACCTAAACTTTATTTTTACATTAACCATCTTTTATCATGTATTTTTTATTTGGCATTTGTTGAATCCACCTAGAGTTTGTTTTTACCTCAACTACTTTTTCAAAAATTTTAAAGTCTAAAAATTAGTTATAATACTATTGGCCAATATGTCTTATATTACTAAAAAAATTATTAAACATTATATTTTTGAATTAATTTATAAGTTGAATAATAAACCTTTTAATATGATATCAAAAAACAAAATTCTCCTTAAGCATCCCTTATGAGTTCCTATTGTCAACATAATGCAATATCATATTGTCAAATGATATGATTATCATAATAAAAGGCATGTAAGGTAATAAATCTCATATTATTAAAGAAACTATTAAACATCCTATTTATAAGATAATGAGTTGTATCATTTTTAAGTCAACCTTTAAGTTGAGTAATAAGCTTCTTAATAAATATATTTTATTTAAAATCTTATCTCCAAATTGAGATCTCACAAACTGAGCTTACTACAAACCATCATAAGTTTGTAACAAACTATCACTCTTTTTGGCTAATACTTCAATGGCCCATTCAATTATGGTCACACTTTAGGCGGTTACATTGCTTAATTTAGGTTACTCTTTTCATAGTTATGCTCTTTGGTGATTTGAATTTTGGACGTGAAATTGATTTTGATATTATTTATTATATATCTTAACTATTTTTTAAAAAAGTAGATTTAAAAGTTAATTTCAACACATTTTATTTAAATATAAAAAATTTAGGCTCCATAAGCCTAAATTTGCTATGGCCCCATAAGCCCCTACATAGTTTTTTTTTTTTTTTTTTTATTTGGTAAAAATGTTTTATAATGAATACTTGTACTAGCATCAAAATAAGTCGAAACATAAGCTTTAAACCATTAGGCCTTTCCCTTCTACTAATAGGTCATGGAATTTATAAAAGGTATAGAACCAACACACAAAATATTCGGTGTAATACCTGAACCACTCTTAAGTGCAAAAATAAGTTAATAAATTAGATATTTTTTTTTTTATATTAAGTAGGTTTACTATATATCTTTTCCACCTAAGTTTTTGTGCTTTATGAGTTCATAGATAAGGACTGAAAATTGAACAAGTCATGTTTCTACGGAGAATATGTTTTGGAAATAATGGATTTAACGATTACTACTTAGGTTGAATTTTATTAAAAATATATTTACTAATAGTTTAGCTGGATTTGGAGACAATTGGGGGACATAATTTTGGGTCTTGGTCCATAACCGTATGGTAACTTTTCTTAATGGACCACCTAGTTAATGGGTTTAATGGGACTCTCTAGTGAACTTGGATCATCAAACTTTTTAAAATTGCATTTTAAGATGTTTCAATGAAATGGATTGCTGGGCCTTGGATGGGTTTGAGATTAAACCCATTAGGTACTTCAGGTAGTTATGCTTTTTGTCAAAAAGAAAGGGAAACGAATCATCAAATGGTGATAACGACGGGGCATATTGGTTTGTCCGTAACAACTTATTATCCATTTAATGCAATGAAAAAGATACCTAACGATGATCTCCCATTTCTAACAATCGGAAATAGAAAAAGATAAAAGGAAGAAATTCATTTCACAAAGGACGAAGTCCTGATTACAATATGATTTTCTAAGCTGCCTTATACGCATACTCTCCTCTTATTTATAACTATTCAAAGCCGGAATACGTTGCAACTGCAAACCGAGTTTCCCGGAAACCGTTAAAAGCGTTGGAGTAATAACCTCTTTTGTCTTACGTGGCGACATCTCCTCTTGGACATTTGACAGCTTACGTGGCTTGGACACGTAACATTGGCATACAAATCTCGTGGCCTACATGTTAAAGCTTTAAGAAAATGCACGGATTTATGGTTATTTTTAAATGCAACCCAAGTTTGCTAATGCTTATTAAGAAATTTGATAGTTTTCATGTTGAAATTTAGGGTACGTTCCATAAAATCATGTACTTTTAGGTTAATATTTCACTTGTTTAAAAATGAGAAAATATACCTCTTCGACATGAATATTGTCATGGTCAAAATAGATTGATCTTTAGTTAGCCAATAGGTCTAGGCCTTTTAGTATTAGTATGATGGTTGGGAATTGTGGCAAATAAAAAACGAGATTGAAATCCAACCAAGTTTTGGTTGTGCCTTTTTCTACTTGTGGTGAAGACTTGAGTTAGGCAAGAAGATTCAATAACTATTAGGTCTTGTTTAAGGAGGTAGATTGGCACCTCTTGGGGCAAGATAAAATGATATTAATGATAGGATATCGGTTACAACCATGGGTTTCTCTTTTAATATAACTTGTTCATGCTAAACCACTATTGCTAACTGGTAAATTGTCGGTATACCCTTTATTGCAATAATTGATGAACTACTAAAAAACTACCAGTTTACCCATAATTACCCAATTGCACTACTTCTTACTAACTTCCTGATACTACTTATCTACACATTAATCCTTGGTGCAACGATTCCCTATTAACTTCCTTGCCATTTCTTCACATTGCACATGTTTCAATTCAAAGACATGGATTGGTCTGCACAACATGCGTGAAGGGTTCTCCCTTTTCAAGTGGAATCAACATATCAGGAGTGGGTTTGTCACACCCCTTCCCCCTTACAAACACTTTGCCCTTAAGATTTATAGTTGGATATTGAGCTTTAGTAGATGTTAGTTTTCATAGGTTACATCAGTTGGAGAAAGCCCTTGCTAGTGGATAAGTATTTCTTCTATCTTTTTTTGGACTCGTTTCTGCAAGATAGTTTGTGGTTACATGACTAGAGCTTCTTCTCCTTCCAAAAAATTTGGTAAAACTGATTGGAATTAAGTGGAATTGCCTTAAAATTTTTTCAAAACAAAAATATAGAATACTAGATGTGATTTTGCCCCATTTGGAAGTGTCAATTTGTAAGCTACACTCCCAATCTAGGATTTCATAAGGCTTGTAAAACTAAGGTGCTAGCTTTTATAAAGAAGGGACACTATGTAGACAAACTATAGAGTTGAGTAATTCTTTAGGGAAGGTGTTGTGCATGGAGTAAGCAAAAATTAGGTATCACGTTGAAGTCGATGATATTATGTAGATTCAAACACATACTAATGCAAATTAAGACTACTATGATATTGGTGAAGTTAATGCTAATTTGGTCATATTTGATTTGCCATAATTCAAACATTGCCTTAAACATTGCAAGGTGTTTCCTTGAAGTGCAAAAGCAATATAGTCCAAACTTTTTTCTTTTGTCCATGTGATCCTGTAATTGATTATTAAAATTGAAAGAGATTGAAAGGGAACATGGGTAAGGTCTAAATATGTTCCATTTTAGGCCATTTTCCTTTTTATTCATGTCATCACTTCTAGAATATGTTGAATGAAATATTTCTTTTTTAACTCCACTAGTTCAAGCACTAGTTTTGACGTTTTTTTTACATAATCATCATAATTATCATTAATAAGCCATAATCTTCAAATTCTTTTGGATCTAATGAATCTTCTATTTTTCTTTTCTCTAAAAGAATTTTTTTCCAAACTTTGATTTATTATCCTTGTTATCACTAAATACATTTATTGGTTCTTTAGAGTCAAAAGATTTATTATATTCTTCATAAAAAAAATGGTATATATTTTTAAGTCTAAAATACTTTAACAAATCTTCGTAATTAAGATAAGTTGTTCTTATCTTGTTTGTGATTTTATTTTTTTTTTTGAATAGAAAGATTAAGATCTTTATATGATATCCCCAATAATCCAAGATTTCTTTTATATTTTCATACTCTTCTAGATTATAGTTAGCCTCAGTTTGAAGCATCATAATCTCAACATTTCCATTAAATAGTTGAGAGATTTTGTTATCACATGGACTATCCATACCATCTATATTTTACTACATCTATTTTGCTTACTAGATTTTTTAAGGTTTTTTTGGTCTCTTATTTGAGATCTAAAAAATTTATTGTACCTAAATGATTCATATTATTTTCTATTTTATTAATAGTTATATTGATAGATTCTAAGGTAAACTCGACATAATTTTGGTTAATTTGTTGAGTTTTTTCTTTCTTTCTATTTTTTTAAACTAAAAGTGCATACTATCACTAATGCTATTTAAGCTAGCACTAATAATACCTAAATCATTTGCAATTTTTTCATTAAAATGTAATACATATTTATATTTATCATTACTTATAAAAGTTCTTATATAATCTATTTTCTCATTACCTTATGATACCATTGTAGACTAATGTTGGTGCCCTAAGCCATCTATTTGCTTTTTGGCGCCTAAAACCAGAGTTTTCCTAAATTCCAACTATGTCACACATAGACTTAAAGGCTAACATGAAATAAAGGCTTTGAAGCAAGTATAAATATATGGGTTTTACAATAACTAGAAATGAAACAACACAGAAAAATAGTAAACATATAAGAAAAAATTTTAAAAGTATTGATTATTAAAAACATATCTTAATTTACAAAAATTATATCAAAGCTCTCGAGGAGCTTTGATGCCAATTCTAATATCAGATGATATATGCAGTGAAAAATTGAAATATTTCAAAAGGGAAAGTTACAAGAAGAAGAAAGTGAAAAGCTTGAAGAGACTATTCAAAGATCACTATTATGGGCTGATGAGTCATGCCCTCTCGGGTTGATAAGTCTCCTATTTGAACATCAAAAACATACTATTTGTAGTGGACAACTCATAACTTAAAAAAGACACGTACTATACAAGTGCACATTTCATAATAACACATAAAAAGTAATAGTACTAGAAGGCTACCTTCCCACGTCACCATCATCATTATGATCTTCCATGTTGCATTTTTTTTTCTTTTTTAATCTATTGCTATCCACAACCAATAATGATATTGTCATGTGTTATAACAAGTGTTTAAAGAATGAAGTTGTCTAAAAAAATTTCAACTCACAGCCTGAAGTTTAAACGTGTAATATTTTAGATCTTGACAATTTCGGTTTCTTCAATTGCGTCTAAAAGCAATTAGACTCATCAACCAATGATGTAAGAAATTGCAGTCCAGTATTTGCTCTTGCTTCGTGTGATCGTAAATTCCGAGCATTTTAAGTCCAAGCTGTTAATTGCATGGCGGTGATAATTCAAATTTTCGATTCAGCAGGATAGGTATTTTATATTTTTTGCTGGAATGATGTCTAGCCACTAGCAGCTTGATTTATACCAACTGCTTGGAATTAAAGCAACTGTTGCTTCTTTTGGGCTTCAAAACTAATATCATTTTTGTCATAATTTTGTTCATTTTGCTTTGAACTTCCACCAATTTATTTCTCACACCTTTTAGGACTTCATCACAATTCTTAAGTTCTTTGTCCACGACTTCCACATGTGATCTTGTGTATATATATGATAGTAAAGATGGTGGGGGTATGTCAGTATACCATGAGAACTTGTATTGTAACATAATTCTACCTAAAGCAACTATTTAACCCGTTATTGTTGATGATCTCCTGAAAAAAATCACAGATATATTTCTATGAATTTGTCTTCATTTGTTCATTAGTTTTGAGATGATAGGCTAAGAAGTAATTAAATGTGGTTCTGAAGTTGGAAGATTTCTTTTCAAAAGGCACTTGTTAAGACAAGGTCCCTTTCACGAACAATAGAGGCAACCATTCCATGTAGTTTAAGAATATTCTAAAAAAATACCTATGCAATGGAGTCTATCGTTTAGGTGATGGCTTATGGTTGTGAAATAAGACCTTTTTTGTTTTCTTTTTCTTTTTTTGATAACATAGAATTCCACTGAGCTTTGCGAATTTCACTAAGCTTTGTTTAATAGCTTAAATTGGAAAATGACTGGCCCAAAATATGCTCAAGTCAATAAAAAATATGAACCCTCC
Organism: Casuarina equisetifolia; assembly: GCA_028551475.1. NCBI lineage: Eukaryota > Viridiplantae > Streptophyta > Magnoliopsida > Fagales > Casuarinaceae > Casuarina > Casuarina equisetifolia. The sequence goes on along the minus strand of CM052361.1, from coordinate 17,590,628 downwards.
TTATTATCTCAACTATAGCTCAATGAGTGAAATAAGACATTTTTGATGATTTGTCTATGACACAAAAAAGAAAAAAAGAAAAAAAGGGAAAAAAAAAAGCGACTTGCCTTTTGATGGTGGAAGGTCTTCCAAAAAATCCGTGGACAAATCCATCTAAGTCTGCTGGGGTACCGGTAATGTCTAAAGCAATTCATAGGGATGGATGTTTCTCATATAAGTTTTTGGCATACTGGACAATTCCTGACCGATTCACCTAATTTCCTTTTCATTTGCTTCCAATAAAAAAACATCTGGTACCCAATCCTTTTTGGGTCCTAGAGTGTTAGTTACGATGGTTTCTTTAGGAACTCACACTTTTCTTATTGAAGAAGTTTTTCTAAGCTTAATGGGGCTGTTTATTGCATAATGTCCAGCGAACTTACGATAAAAACATGTATACAAACTAGCATTAGCAGATTCGAAAGTAGAACTATGAAAGATAGTCCTACATATTTCACACATAGATCCAAATGTTTTACTTTTCTGTTCTGGTCTATATCCTATTCCAGTCTTGTCTAAATTCTCTGTTGTGAGCTAAGTATTCTTCCCAACATCTTGCTACCTTTGGTGAATTTATCTACTATAGTATTGGTTTCTTTTAATCATTTTCCACAATTCTCAATTTTTCGACTAACATTGCATTTTCCTTAGTTCAACATAGATTCTTCCTTTTCAGCCGCTTTTAATTTTTCAATAAGTATTAAGTTATCTTTCTTTAGTTCAGCAATTTCCTTCTTAGCTTTCATTAACTCTATGCTATTCTTTCTCTCATCTTTACATACACATTTATTTTTTACTTTGCCTCTTTCTGTCTTTATGAATTCAGTTCTTTTTCATGCAATATTTTTCTTTTTCAGATTTATGAACTTCTCATTGAGTTTATTGAATTTATCTTACAAATCATCATAAGCAACATGTAAATCTTCTTCACCATGGGAGTCAGAATTTGTTACCTTATCTTCTATGTTTTCATTGGCTGCCACTAGACATATTCCCAAGATATTTATCATCCCCGTCAAGAAATAGTCTCGACAAATCAGCTTTTTCATCTTCTTCATTAGAGAAGAAGCTATCATCCCAAGTTGCAACCATGACTTTCCTTTTATTCTTCCTATCGTCTTTGTCAAATTTCCTTTTCAACTTGGGATAGTTAGCAAAAATATGGCCAAATTTCTTACGTTCAAAACACCCTTCCTCTTCATTTTCCTTTCTTCTTCTATAATTGTTATTGTTCCTATATCTATCCTTCCTACAAGCTACTCTAAGTTTCCTAACTGGCATGACAGTTTCATCTTCTTAGTCATCTAGATCACTATTAGATTCCTCCACTCTAAAGGTTATGTTCTTCCTATTGTTTTTAACATCTTTCTTATCTTTTGCTCTTCTTACTAGGGCTAATTCATAATTTTGTAAAGAACCTAATAGTTCATCTAGAGAAAATTTATCTAGATCTTGTGCTTCTTCAATGGCAGTTTTCTTAGGATTCCAAGATTATGGTAGGTAGCTTAGTACTTTCTTTACTAACTCATCATTCTTATATAATTTTCCTATAAGTTTAAGACCGGTAATTGTGACAAACTACCAAACATTCCCACTTCCTTTAAAATAAAATTTATTATACAACAATTATTGATACAAGATAGTTAAGGGCATGGTTATATAATTGAACTCTACACAACATTATACTAAATAAAAGTGTTCTCCTTAAGTTTCGAAGCCTATTGAATATATAGGTTTTTAGTTGTTTTAGAATCTTTTTATATAATTGTTTTTTGTAAATTTTTTGATGGCTTTCAGAGTTATGAAAATAATATAAATAAAAAATGCATACACAAATTTAGGTATACATGTTTTTATAGTTTTTCTCTTTCAAATGCTTTCATGAATCATGTTGCGAGGAACCAAACAAGAGGATGGAGGTCGGACATAATTTCCTTGAAATACACCATTAGATCCCCTCGAAGCTTTGCAAACATGATGAGAGAGAAGCTATTTGTCAATTGTACAAAAGAATTGCCCATGACCCACAACACACCCTTCTTCTCCAAATCATGATGACGTACGATTCCTCATTGCCCACTGCACACCCTTTTTTGTCAAAATAATAGTACAGAATAAGCTTCTTTGCGGTGTTTGTAAAAGTGAGAGCACTAGTGGCAACTTCTGTTACAACTCTCAAGAGTGTTTATATAGAATCCATTATCCCAAGAATAAAGCGGACTGGACCATGTCAGCTTTTTATTTTTTTTTATAAGATTTTATGTCTATTAGTCGGTAGTAAAGTGGACAACATCAAGTTTGCTCCGTGGTCTTGAACCCATCTATCTTCCTGGGGCTCTTTGGACACTAAAAGCAGATTCCTTCCATGTTGTGGTGGTTTCCTTTTTCTTAGTTAGTGCATTTCTTCAGCTCAGTAATCTCACATGATGGACACAATAAAGAAATAAAATCTGCTTGTCTAGGAGAAGAATGACCAAGAGCTTATTAGGTTTCTTAATTAAACTAGTCATTGGATTTATGAGGTCTCATTGCATTATTATTAGATGCTGAGTTTGGTAATGTTTGCAGCAAAATTTCTAACCTTACAAGAAAAAGAAAGAAAGGCGTGAAGATAAAGAAAAGAATGAAGTGTATAGTAAAAAAGCCGAGTAACAAAAGGAAAAAAGATAAAAGATAAAAGATAAAAAGAAAAGATAAAAAAGAATAAAAAAAAAAGTAAACTTGTATAGAAAGAAATGAATAACTAATTTTGCTATATAAGCATGGAGTTGTTACCGTTTGTTTCATCCATCAAAGAAGAAATATCATTCTTTATAAACAATTTATGTGATCATGCAAAACACAGGAAATTTATATTTTTCCGGAGATCGTTTACTTGTTGTTTTCCTATAAGTGACGGAATAAGCTTACATATTGAAGAACAAGTATTGCATTCTTTTTTTATTACTCCTTATCACATTTTTTCCCCTATTTTTTTTATTGATTAAAGGGCGAGAGGGCGTGTCTCAAATGCCTCGCCAATGGATTAGGAACCCCCGCACTCCAATTAAGTTACATGGGTATTAATTTTTTTTTATTTAGTTACACCCATTTTTATTGTAGTGATTTTTGCAATTATATTTAACATGTTTAAAATTTTGAAGAAGCATAAAGAATTTTAGTTTTTAACATGTTATTTATCAATTTGATTCTTCTTGACAATCATTTCCCACTGCTTGTTGTCTTTCAGCTTTTCAGTGAATGGCAATTACAAATTAGTCATGTGATTATTGTTGGGTTGGTCCAGCCCATATTCGGGGACTTATTATTGGGTCCAATTAGGGTAATGTGGCCCTAAGGTTTAAAAGAAAAAATATAAGGTTTTTTCTTTAAGAGAAGAGGTGAATGGCCGTCAAAAGAAAAAAGAAAGAGAGAAAAGAAAAGAGCAGAATTTCGCAGGAATTAGAGGCCCTGCGCAGCAGTTGATCAAACGTTTGATCAAGGATGATCCGTGGTCCGATTGAGCTGATTTTTTGTCAGCAGGTTCTGGATTGGGTGTTCTTCATTGTGAACGGTTGGATCGTCGTTTGGAGCTCTTGAAGTCAGCAGATTGTGGTCAAAAATCTGGGTGATATTTCTCCAACTTTTCTTGGTTAAGTTGTTGTTTACAACTTGTTCTTCACTATTTATTGGTGATTCTATTGTTGTTGAATCAATAAATCTTTGTTCTGTTGCTATTGTTAAGGACTTGATTGGGTTGTATCCTAACGATTGATATAGTGGAGATTTGGGTGGACTCCGTGATCGGTCCCGTGGTTTTTTTATCCTTCACATTGGAGGAGTTTTTCCATGTAGAAATTCTTTTGTGTTGACTGTGATTTGATTATTTTACTTGTGATTCGAATACATCGTTGGTGTTTTAGTATTTCCTCATAGGTTCAATCAAAGTGAAAAACTTTATACGTCGTTTTTCCCATCAGAGTGGTATCAAGAGCTTAGGTTATAGTTGTTTTATCTTTGGATTTGATTGAACGATGGAACTAAGCACTAACAGGATGATTAGTTTGAATGGATGAAATTATCATGTTTGGAAGGGTAAGATGGAAGATTTGCTTTATGTGAAGCGTTGGCACTTACCGGTGTTTAGTGAAACTAGACCAGATAACATGAGTGAGGCCGATTGGACTCTTGAGCATAAAATTGTATGCGGGTTCATTCGACAATTTGTAGATGAGAATGTTTTGAATCACATTAGTAAAGAAACACATGCTCGGACTCTATGGAACAAACTTGAATCTTTGTATGCTCGAAAGACTGGAAATAATAAGATGTATTTGATGAAGCAACTTATTAGCTTGAAATACAAAGATAGGCAATCCATATATGATCATTTGAATGAGTTTCAGGGAATGTTAGATCAACTTTCAGGCATGAATATGAAGTTTGAAGATGAAGTACAAGGACTTTGGTTACTTGGTACTTTACCAGAATCTTGGGAAACATTTCGTATGTTAGTGAGTAACTCTGCTCCCGATGGAATTGTCACTATGGATTTTGCCAAGACTAGTATTTTGAATGAAGAGATGAGAAGAAAGAGTCAGGGTTCTTTGTCTCATTCTGAAGCTTTGGTTGTTGAAAATAGGGGGAGAAGTCATAGTAGAGGTCCGAGAGGTTATAACAAAAGTCGAAGTAAGTCTAGATCATGGCATAAAAATGTAAAGTGCCATCATTGTGGCAAGATGGGTCATATCAAGAAAAATTGCTTCCAGCTGAAAAATGAAAAGAAAAATGGTAAAGGTAGAAATGAGAAGAAGAAAGTTAATGAAAGTGAGGAGAAGAAGGACAACAATGATAATGATCGAGTTGCAGCAGCTACTAATGAACTTGTTATTGTGTGCTATGATGATAATGTGAATTTTGCAAGCAATGAGACAAGTTGGGTATTTGATAGTGGTGCTTCTCTTCATATTACTTCCAAGAGGGAGTTCTTTACTTCTTATACTCCTGGAAACTTTGGCACATTGAAGATGGGTAATGATTGCTTGGCTAAAGTTGCAGGTATGGGAGATGTATGCTTGGAGACTCGTAATGGATCTAAGTTGGTTCTCAAGAATGTTAGACATGTACCAGAAATTCGCTTGAATTTGATTTCTACCGGACAACTTGATGATGAAGGTTTTTGCAATATCTTCAATAATGGACAATGGAAACTTACTAATGGTTCATTAGTTATGGCTAGAGGCAAGAAAGAGTCTTCTTTGTATTTGTTTCAGGCCAAGATTTCCAAGAACACTTGTAATGTAGTGGAAGATGGAAATGCAAGTGCTTTATGGCATAAAAGATTAAGTCACATGAGTGAGAAGGGCATGAATGTGTTGGCAAAGAAGAACTTGTTATCTAGGATTAAGAGTGCAAAACTTGAGAAGTGTGCACATTGTTTAGCTGGAAAACAGAAAAGAGTTTCATTCTATAGTCACCCTCCTTCAAGAAAATCAGATTTCTTGGAGTTAGTACACTCAGATGTTTGTGGCCCAGTCAACCCGAGGACGCTTGGTGGAGCATCCTACTTTGTGACCTTTATTGATGACTACTCAAGAAAGATTTGGGTTTATGTTTTGATGTCAAAAGATCAAGTGCTAGATGTATTTAAGCAGTTTCAAGTTTCAGTAGAGCGGCAAACTGGAAAGAAGTTGAAATGCATTCGATCAGACAATGGTGGTGAGTACATTGGACCATTTGATAAGTATTGTAGGCAACATGGTATTCGACATCAGAAGACACCTCCAAAAACACCTCAATTGAATGGTATAGCGGAAAGAATGAACAGGACATTGGTTGAGAGAGTTAGATGCATGATTTCAAATGCTAACCTGCCAAAGACATTTTGGGGTGAGGCATTACTTACAGCAGCTTATGTTATCAATTTATCTCCAACTGTTGCTTTAGATGGTGATGTGCCAGATAGAGTTTGGTTTGGCAAGGATGTTTCCTATAACTATCTAAGAGTATTTGGTTGTAAAGCATTTGTTCATATTCCAAAAGATGAGAGGTCTAAGTTAGATGTCAAGACACGAGAATGTATATTTCTTGGTTATGGTTCTGATGAATTTGGCTATAGGTGTTATGATCCAGCTGTGAAGAAAATTGTGAGGAGTTGTGATGTTGTATTTTTTGAGAATCAAAATATGACAGATATTGGCCAGAGTGAGAAGAATATGTCACAAGGCTCTAAGATTGGTATTGATATTGATCTAATTCCCTCAAATGATTTACAGCGACAGTTGCCAGAACAAGTTGAAAGTGATATTCAGCATGATGTTCAGGATCAGGTTCAGAATGACCAACAGGGTGCAGATAATAGTGATACTCAGACAGATAATGTTGTTGATGTTCAGCACAATCCATCTTCAGTTCCACCATTGAGGAGGTCTAGTAGAGGTCGCCACCCATCCTCTAGATACTTTACTGAGGAGTATGTATTGTTGACTGATGCAGGTGAGCCTGAGAGCTTTGAAGAAGCAGCAGAGGATGTGGATAAGAAAAAATGGGTTATGCAATGCAAGATGAGTTGAAATCTTTGCATGATAATCAAACATTTGAGTTGGTGACATTGCCTAAAGGCAAGAAAGCTTTGAAGAATCGTTGGATTTATAGATTGAAGCATGATGAAAATTCTTCACAACCCCGATACAAAGCCAGACTAGTTGTTAAAGGTTTCAGTCAGAAAAAGGGAATTAATTATGATGAGATTTTCTCACTTGTTGTGAAAATGTCCTCAATTCGAGTGGTTTTGGGATTGGCTGCCAGTCTTGATCTTGAAATTGAGCAAATGGATGTAAAGACTGCTTTTCTTCATGGTGACCTAAATGAAGAAATTTATATGGAGCAACCAGAGGGTTTTAAAGAAAAAGGTAAAGAGAACTATGTTTGCAAGCTAAAGAAAAGTTTATATGGCTTAAAACAGGCACCGAGACAATGGTATCGAAAATTTGAGTCTTTTATGGGGGAGCAAGCCTATAAGAAGACAAATTCTGATCATTGTGTATTTGTGCAGAAGTTCTCAGATGATGATTTTATCATTCTACTACTTTATGTAGATGACATACTTATAGTTAGTAAGAATGCTGCAAGAATTGAAAAGTTGAAGCAGGAGTTAAGTAAGTTATTCTCAATGAAAGACTTAGGCTCAGTGAAGCAAATTCTTGGTATGAGAGTTAGTCGTGACAGAAAAGCCAAGAAGTTGTAGTTGTCTCAAGAGGAGTACATTAAGAAAGTGCTTCAGAGGTTTTGTATGAATAAAGCTAAAGTGGTGAGCACGCCTCTTGCTACACACTTTAAGCTTAGTAAGAAACAATGTCCTACAGATGATGAAGACAGAAAAGATATGGAAAGAGTTCCTTATGCTTCGGTTGTTGGTTGTTTAATGTATGCAATGATTTGTACAAGGCCAGATATAGCTCATGCAGTTGGAGTAGTTAGCAAATTTACTTCTAATCCTGGAAGAGAACATTGGAATGCAGTGAAGTGGATTCTAAGGTATCTTCGATGCACTTTTAGTTTGAAACTTTCATTTGGGAGTGATAAGCCTATTCTTGTGGGATATACAGATTCTGACATGGCAGGAGATATTGATAATAGAAGATCTACTTCAGGCTACTTGATTAAATTTTCAGGGGGAGCTGTGGCATGGCAATCAAGATTACAAAAATGTATTGTTCTATCTACAACAGAAGCAGAATTTATTGCAGCAACGGAAGCATGTAAAGAGTTGCTTTGGATGAAGGAATTCATAAAAGAACTTGGTTTCGTGCAAGAAAAGTATGTGTTATTTTGTGATAGTCAAAGTGCTATACGTCTTGCTAAGAACTCTACTTTTCATCAAAGGTCAAAGCATATTGATGTAAGGTATCATTGGATACGAGATATAATGGAAACCAAAGAGGTTGCACTTGAAAAGGTACATACTGAGGATAATGGTTCTGATATGATGACAAAGGCTCTATGGCGAGAAAAGTTTGAGTTTTGTCGGCATGAGGCCGGTTTGGATTGTGCTTGAGAAATGAACATATGGAATCTCCCTCATTTGGGCTGGAGGGGGAGAATTGTTGGGTTGGTCCAGCCCATATTCGGGGACTTATTATTGGGTCCAATTAGGGTAATGTGGCCCTAAGGTTTAAAAGAAAAAATATAGGGTTTTTTCTTTAAGAGAAGAGGTGAGTGGCCGTCAAAAGAAAAAAGAGAGAGAGAAAAGAAAAGAGCAGAATTTCGCAGGAATTAGAGGCCCTGCGCAGCAGTTGATCAAACGTTTGATCAAGGACGATCCGTGGTCCGATTGAGCTGATTTTTTGTCAGCAGGTTCTGGATTGGGTGTTCTTCATTGTGAACGGTTGGATCGTCGTTTGGAGCTCTTGAAGTCAGCAGATTGTGGTCAAAAATCTGGGTGATATTTCTCCAACTTTTCTTGGTTAAGTTGTTGTTTACAACTTGTTCTTTACTATTTATTGGTGATTCTATTGTTGTTGAATCAGTAAATCTTTGTTCTGTTGCTATTGTTAAGGACTTGATTGGGTTGTATCCTAACGATTGATATAGTGGAGATTTGGGTGGACTCCGTGATCGGTCCCGTGGTTTTTTTATCCTTCACATTGGAGGAGTTTTTCCACGTAGAAATTCTTTTGTGTTGACTGTGATTTGATTATTTTACTTATGATTCAAATACATCGTTGGTGTTTTAGTATTTCCTTATAGGTTCAATCAAAGTGGAAAACTTTATACGTCGTTTTTCCCATCAATTAATTGGTTGTCTCTCAAGCTGAAGGTCGTCTACTTTGTGTTTTCATTAACAATTTCATGCTTGTACTAGATACATACATCTCTATTCCTTTGCATTAATGGCTTTATGAATTTAATTTAACAGATAGTGCGAGATGGAACACAAGCTATGGCATCTCTTACATTTAAGGAAAGGGGAGGATTGTCGACGTTGCAGAAAGTCAGTGTTGGGAATTTCTACTTACGAATGCTTAGACTGCGACTTCCTTGTCCACGAATCATGTGGCGAGGAACCAAACACGGGGATGGAGGTCGGACATAATTAGCGTGAAATACACCATGTGATTGCCACAGAGCTTGGCAAACATGGTGAGAACGAAGATATTTGTTCATTGTGTGAGAAAAGGGTACAACATTCATCAGGTAAAATTATGTCCATCATTTACAAGTGCGTTATCCCAAAATGCAAGTTCCTTACTCATGAATCATGCATCGAACTACCCGTCATGATGGCATATGAATCCCATGTCCACACCCTTTTTCTCCAACCCCAACTAGAGTATTGGATTTATTGTCGTGTTTGTAAAGGAAGCATCATTCCCAACAGCTTCTTTTACAATTGTGAAGAGTGTTCTTATCGTATTCATATCAAGTGTGCTACTTGCTGGAAAAATAAAGCTAAAAAATGCAACCCACACAAATTGAGTTCACTTGCGACATATGTGGGAAGAAAAGTAATGACATGGGCCTTCAGTGTAGCGAATGTAGACTTTTGATACACACCGACTGTTCTCGATTTATATGCGACATCAGAGAAACAGGACATGAGCATCCCATAACTTTTACCTTATCTCTTAGTCAAGACAAGTACCACGAGTGTCAAGCTTGTGGTGGAAAGGTGGATACAAGTTATGGAGCCTACTGTTGTTCAGATCAAACTTGTGAATACGTTTTCCATCTATTTTGTGGATATAGTATTGAGAAGCAGGGTGGACCCAACGATCCCCATGGTTGTCCTCCTTATTGAGTCGGATGGACTGGAGATGGAAAGGATGTCGATATGAAACCCCATTCTAGTCATCCTGAACATGAACTAGTTTGGAACAAGGAAGAACCCAAGGATAAGCGTTGTCAAGGATGTAAGGAATCCATATTCATCCCCCCATTTTACAGTTGTGGGAAATGTGACTTTTGTCTCCATGTAAGATGTGCACAGCTACTCCAAGAGGTTAAGCGATCAGCATTTGGCTCTAATCCAGTCATCCTACACAATACACATTCTGATATGAATGGATTCTTGTTTTGTTGGGAGTGTGAAGGCCCTCTTCGTGGCTTCTTTTATAGACATGATGATTTTTACTCTACATATGGATATATGACATTCAATGCGCTTTAATTCCAGATGGCTGTACACATCCACTTCACAAACACCAGCTCTTTCGAGGCCCTCTTTATGGACCAATTTGCAGTGCTTGTGGTGTATCTCCTGGGTCTGCCAGAACATTTGAGTGCAAGACATGTCGCTTTAAGATCTGCATCAAATGTCTTACTCTTTCACTTCAAGCTAAACATAAATTTGACAAACATTTTCTAAAACTTGTTAACACTTTGGAAGACGATGATGATAAAAATTATTGTCAGATTTGTGAAGAAAAAATAGATCAAAAACTTTGGTTTTATTATTGTAAAGTTTGTGATTTTAGTGATCCTCCACGTTGTGTTCTTGAAAAAGAAAACTTAAGTCGATGAATTGGCACAATTACTTACAAGGGTGAGATGTGAAAGGTTAATATCATTGTATCATAATTGTTTCAATATATGTCCATAATGATTGAAAATTATACTTTTTACATACATTTAGACAAACAATAGAAGTATTTGAGATTTTGTCTATTTTGTTAGTGGCTTTTAAATCATTTGTAGATTTAAAAAGATAAAATGGAAGGTATAGTATGATTGATTGTACATAGAAAACAAATGAGAATATTAGTTGATTCAAGAATTTTGTAAAGGCAAAGTTAATGCAAAAAAACATATGATGTATAAAGTGAGGAGCCATTGGAAAGCAATGTTCCAATTTTAATCCTCCAAATAATTCTTGCCAAAGCAATTATAACTATAATCCAACCATACCTTTTAGAGTAAACACGAAGTTCAAAGTTTTGGGATTGCAATTATTACTTGTATTTTCCTTTCAACTTGCAAGATATTGCATTAACAAAGGCATCATCATTAAAGAATGCTAGCATTTTCTCTAGCACACACTAAGCAATCTACATGGCCGTAACGGAAGCCAATCCCATAGCTTGCCAAAGTATGTGGCAGCTATGGATGATCTCAAATTTGATCCATCTTCTTAGAGTTTTCTTGTCACTGAAAGCAAATTCTTTTATCACAAAGAAGGAAGAAAAGCATAGAGTTGGAGAAGTTTTATATATACCTTCTTAAATAATTGATGTATAATGTTTGTCCTTTTATTAACTTTTTGGGATGAAACTAAAAATTATAATAAGTGGTATGAAAGTTAAATTATGACCTAATCCAATGGGCTTGTGATGGTTATCCCCTAATGTGAGGTAGGTAGTGTGTCCACTTAGAGGTACTTGTCACTATTATTTCCTAATGTAGAATACGCAGTGGGCAAACCCTTAGTGTGGAGTTGGCGGGGGTCTCACCCATTTGGAGGGCAACATAAATTTAGTTGGGGTCCCACACATGTTGAGGGCAACGTGAATTTCAGTTGAGCAGAATATAAGGTCCGTGACACTATAGCTCGTGGTCGGTATTGCTGGGAATGGTCTATAACTGGTTGGCCGACGGCCCCTGTAAATCAAGATTTCTGTTTAAAAGAGGATTTTTTATTTTTCCTAACATGGAATCAAGCAAATTGGGCAAATCATTACTAGAGCACCAACCAAAGTATAATGATAATCTCGCTGTGAAGTTTGTCTGGGAAAATCTTTTTGCAGAAAAGCTGTTTGTTGAAGAAGAAAGGGTGTGAAAGATAAGGTGCAAGCTTTACACATCAACTTCTCAAATTGATTTGACAGTGTCTGAACTTTCAAACCTGTAGTTGTGGCTTAATGATATTCACTTGCTACAAAATCTTTGTGCATATTTACATGTTTTAATTTTCAAACTTAACATTGTTAGGGTGTGTGAAGTGTGTGAAGATTTACCTCACGTTGCTAATGCATGGACATGTGAATTTGTTTATATTAAATGAGGATTCATTAATTCATGAGTGATTTTTAAGTTAAATAATAATCTTCTTAATATCTCTTAATAAATGTATTATCTAGAGTAGACTTATTTGCAATACTAGACGGCAATTAAGCAATATTGTATAACTGATGGGTGCATTTTGTTAAGTACAACCTTCTTTTGTGTTCTTTAAGGATGTTAAATTACAAGCCATTGAAGAATATTTTTGATGCAAGCAGGGTTTTTAGAATGGCTGGCATACAATGCCTTTGATTCTAACAACAAAAACCTAACAACTCAGGTTTGGTCCTTTGATTGTTTTTCACAAGTTGCTTATCAATATACGGTTTTAAAAAATCCTAGTGTGATATTTTATTTTATTACTATAATCATCAAATAAAAGAACAGCAGGAAAGGATTAATTTTTTATTGTTATCTGTATATTTGTCATATCATTTATGATGATCACTTAATCATTTGTATTAAAGTTTGGTTTAAATTGTACAAGGATTCTAAGTTGAAGGAAACCATACTTCTACTCAACAACGAATTAATTTTGAATAGTTTTTCTTTAACTTTTATTTCTTAAATTGTAAATCCAATAAATAATTATTGATTGCCGAAATATATTCGGTAGTGTCTATTCACTACTAAATTAGGCATTTGTCAGCCCCTCAGATATTGAGTTCACAGTGTGTTGAGAAGGATAATTGGAAAAGAAACAATGGCCGTGGACTTTTTCCTAGCTGCTGGATTAGTAATTGGCTTTCGAACGGTGAAAATTCCGCAAGATTTCCTAGTTCTTTTTCTTTTCTTTTCTTTTCTTTTCTTTTTTTTTGGTTTTTTCCCCAATTCCCTACCGTTTAAAAGTTATCAAATTACTTGCTAATATTTGAAACGTTACCTCATATATCCCTATGTTTACCATTTCATTGAACTCATATAGTATGAAGCTTAAAGAGTAGATATTTTGATGTCAACAATACAGCATTGTTGCTAGATGACAATTAAGTTAATGTAAAAATCTATTGTTGCTAGATGACAATTAAGTTAATGTAAAAATCAATTGAAGGTGGCGAAAGAAGTATAGATCTTTTTCATTTTACATAGAATTATTTTTTTATTTTAGATTTTTAACATAAAATCCAATTTATAAGAAAAAGAAGCATATAGAATTTAAATTTACAAGAATAAATTCTAATTGTTACATGAGATGAATGGATAGTTAATGTGTGTTTTATCTTCTAAGAAATTTCGCAATACATTGTCTTTGCAAACCATTTGGTGTTGAAATTTCGCAATACATGAAAAAACCTTAGAATTCTTAGCCTTTGGACAAATCGACAACTCATGTTTGTTGTCTATGTGAACTGCAATGCAAGGTTTCGGATACCAACACAATGTTCACACAATCTCAATCAAACAATCAAGAGAAAGTATAAGAATGATCAAACCAAAGAACTTGTATGGTCTTTGAGACCTATCGATTTGTCCATGAGAAAACCTTGAACAAGGCAATCTTAGAAGAGCTAGCACACACTAATAAAGTGTAATTTGCCCAGGCGCCTTACTGATGTGGGACTGGTTCACAAACAAACATGATGTAGCATCTCAACTATTGGATTTTCCAAATGAAAATCTAATGGCTAAGTAGGTGCAACAAACTCCTTGGTGGACTTTATTTAGAATGTTATATCTCATTTAAGTTTCACTTTAGGAATAGAATTTATAAGTATAAAATTTTTTATTTAGATATTTTCTTGTATACTAAGTATCATTAAATTTAAAGTCACATAGAGTAGAATATATTTAACATGAATTTTAATGTTGTGTTAAAAGGTTTAAAAGTCAAATTTAAAAATTAGTTGTTGAGATTAGAGGGTCATTCTTTCATTTAAACTTTATATCAAGAATTTTATATTTCAATTTGGAACTTCTGTAAATATTCAAAATTTCAATTAGGTTATATTTGATTGCTACTTTGAGTAATTGGTGCAATTAATATGACCCTTGAGACAAAAACGTAGAAGAAATTCTCCCTATAAGAAAAACTGATGCAAATATTAGATAGACACTATACTCCATCTTAGCCATAAGTTTGAGGAACAGCTTAAAAGAAACCGACTCTCAAAAGTTTGAACACTGGATTTCACCACAGTAACGTTGGTTTCAGGCATAGAAGGTAGAACTAGATTCACAAAGACATAATACAAATTCAGTGGATGAATGGTCACTCGCGAGCAACTAAAACTACTTGTTTTCCAACATTGCGGCCGCTGAAAATTCCAACAAGAGCCGCCGGGCCGTTCTCCAGGCCTACAGCTACGTCTTCCACGTACACAATCTTTCCGTCCCTGACGAGAGGCAACACAAATTCTAAGAACTTGGGAAATAGGTGGTAGTAATCATACACCGTGAATCCTTCCATACGGACTCGCTTATAGACAAGCGTTAGTAGATTTGTTACGCCTTCAGGCCGATCAAGGTTGTACTGCGATAGCATTCCTGCTACAGCAATGCGGCCATGGAGTCTCATGTTGAGAAGCACTGCATCCAGCATTTTGCCTCCGACATTCTCAAAGTAAATGTCGATGCCTTCGGGGAAGTACCTGACAGCATTTGAAAGAACTTCAATGACTATAGTTCTTTGAGATAAACTTGCATAAACAAACATTCACGTCTGCTAAAAGCTTCCATTTCTTTGATATTTCACCTTTTTAGTGCTGCATCTAAGTCATGCTCTTCCTTATAATTGAAAGCCTCGTCGAATCCAAACTTGGTCTTTAGTAGATCAACCTTGTTCAACACAAAAGCAGGATATCAAAGGATGTTTCATGTGAACAGAGGGTTTGTTCAACAAGCAATATCTCGAAAGAAACAAAAGTGAAAAAGTTAGGAAAGCAGAATTGACACGCCTCATGTTTCATTTCCTCTGGTTTTAAACAGAGGTCCTGGCCTTGATGCACCAAAGAATATGACAAGGCAAGGGTTAGTGTAATTTGAAGCCCAATGTCAAGATTTTACAGCAGAGGATTGTAAAATATCTCATTAGTGACAAAGAAGTTGCATGTCATTTAAAAGGTGAGGTATTGGTAAATTCAGACAATTGGCAACCTATGTTAAAGATACACTTTTGTTCAACCTAAAAGTTAAGGATAAATTAAAAAAAAAATTAATACCTTTTCTTTACTTCCAGCACTTCCCACGACATAACAACCCATGATTTTTGCAAATTGCCCAACAAGCTGACCAACTGCTCCAAACGCCGATGAGACAAACACATATTCTCCTCCCTTAGGAGAACAAAGCTCAAAGAAACCTGCATAAGCAGTCATTCCCGGCATGCCTATGCGCAAAGGGAGCATAAAGTATCAACACTAGTGGAAGCGACACGAAGAGCAGAGGAGTTTCAAGCATTTATATTGACTGGTTTGTACTAATCTATCTCAGATATGTCAAATTGAAGGTTAGTGTTTCAGTTTATTTTACAAGTTGTATGTTGTACTGGGGTTGCGGAAAAAGCAACACAAACAAGAAATAAAGTTGGCTGAAACTACACGATCTAGTCAAGTGTGCAATGCACTTGGAAATTTCTCAGCTGAACTTGATGCATTGCAGTAACGTAGAGAGAGACACACAAAAGAAAATAAATGGATACGCAGTCAATTGCGTAAGCCGCCAAGGATGTTTACAATTTACTGACTCAAGGGTTTGAGTCGTGGTCGAAGCCACCACGACTCCTCCAAACCTGAACAGGGCATAACAGTACATGCAGACCAGTCTAACTCTCAAATTCTAGGATGACTGATATCTCTGTTTCCAGTCGTCTTACTTCATACCTCGGCCAAAAGAACTGGTTTGATCATCCTATGCAACTTTATGCAGTAAAGTGATTTCTTATGAAATCCAGATTGATGTAAACTTCATCCAATGAGAAAACGGCTTACCAAGAAGGCCAATATTGTAGGAAAGAGGCAGATCAGTGTGCTTGATTTTGAAGAGACTTTCTGTCATCGTGATGAGACTGTATTCTTCCCATTTGGTTACCCCCCACACAAAGTCTCCTTTCTTGAAGTCCGAGTGGCCGGAATCCACAACTTTAGCCACTCCATACCCAACTATTGGCTGCACGTTTCACCAAGAAAACAATATGTAAAACCAAGCAGAAAAGCAGAAACGATGAGGAAAAGAAAGGAAAAGACTTCATGTATGAAAGAGAAGGAGAGGGACAGAAAGTGAAGCAAAGTGAGAGCTTACGGAATCAGGAGCAAAGGAATACAAAAGGCGATCTGGGACTTTCGCCTTAATCCCTCGCATGTAGGGCTCGCAGGACAAGTAAAGGTTCTTCACAAGAACTGCGTTTGAACCCTCTGGTACCTTCAAGCGCACGGTACCATTGCTGAAGTACATGTCTGTTTCTTTCGGATTGCCATCTATGTAGTCTCTAGCCAGCACCTGCTTGTTGCTTACTTCTTCACCATGATCACCCGCCATAATCTCTTCCCTTTCCCTCTCTCTGTCGTCCACAACTGGTTGCAGTGCATCACTTGAATGATTCTCTTTTTATAAGCATTAGAAGTTGACCTTTTCAACATGATTAAGATCCGTAATTAGTTTGATCAGGAGAAAGTGTCATGGAAGTAGTTGCTTCAGACGTCAGGACTTACTTCATCGTATGACGCTTCTCATACGTAATTAGTTTGATCAGGAGAAAGTGTGATGGAAGTAGTTGCTTCAGACGTCAGGACTCACGTCATCGTATGATAAGTGGTTGTCATATCGTATGAGAAGCGTCAACGAAGATCCAACTGCAGAAGCAAAGAACATCTTCGACATCCTCTCATTTGGTAAGAAGGGAAGAAAGCGTTTGACAAGTCAATAAAAGTATGTCCCTTCAAACTTATCAGGCAGATTTGCTTTTAATTGTCGATTTTAAATAATAAAATATTGGTGTTTAAGTTCAAATGTGATAATAATTCTTATAATTTCTATCTTATCATCACATATATCATGGATTGATAAAATTCAAAATGAAAGAATATCTTAAATAATGATTATATTTCATTATTAATATTTTGATACAAGTCTATCTCTTCAAACTATCCAACCTTTACAGTGTATCATGAAGACGTGCTTTAGGTTCAAATGCATTAAAAGAGCCATTTTCTATTATAATAAGAGAAGGAAATATCATTACATATAATTGATATAATAACTATAGTTGACAACGTGAGATATGTACATTAAATTTTAATGTATCATATTATTTTAGCGTTAAGAATGCATCTCATATAAATATAGTTCATAAGTAATTGAGTGTTTTCAAAATTTGAGTCCCATATTTTATTAAAAAGTCATTTTTTTTTCTTAAAATTAGCAATTGAAAAAGAGGAATACCATTATATATAATATGCACAATAGATAACTATATTGATAATAAGAGATATATATTCTTTTTTTGTGGAAAGTTAAATTGTATTAATAGATTTTAAAATACAGATGCATAGGGGCATATCCTAATGTTACAGAAGTTAGCATATCTATGAAAAGATAAAATTTGGAAGCTTCCAAATTTCACTCAAAACAACATTTCCTTAAGACGGTTTTATATTTATGAACAAAGAAGCTCTCCCACGTACTACTTTCTTTACTTTGGTTAAGAGAGTAAGGATATCAATTGCTTTCTCATGAAAACATCTTCTATTTCATTTAACTTATATATAGTAAATGCAAGTTAAGAAAGATAGCTTAAAAAGTTTAGCAGCTAAATTTTTTCCTTTAACTATTTTGATCGTATGTTATAGCCCTTCATTCCATCCTCCAATGTCATGTCGGATTCTATTTTGGGTGAGAATACTTTTCCAAATCATCATTGCCTATGCATATTCAAAAAGAAATGACTCCTCTTTTCTAAATAAAACTGACAAAAATCACAATATATATTTATCAAAAGAAACCATTATACAACTTCTATTGCTGAAGAAAGTTTGTCTCTACAAACAAGCCATTCAATGAAATTATGTTTGCTAATGCCACCAATCTAAATTAAAGAGATATATACTATGAGTTTGGCTATATTTCCTGATCCTAAACATTGGAAAGAACATCTTAGAAGGAGATATTTTAAAAACAATGAAATATTTGATTTTAAACGTGAATTTTACTACTATATTAAAAGGATTATTTTCTCTATTAATATAGGGTTGTAAGAGAGAAAAATGCCTCTAAAATTTGAATTCAATATGCCATTTTGTCCAATGTGTTAAGAAGAAAATTTCATTGAGATACAATTCATAAGTAATAAGGTTTGTTGCTTGAAACTTAAACTTTGATACTACTTTAAAAATACTTAATTCTGTCTTTTAAGACCGACCTATAAAAGAGGAAAAAGAACACAACATGGCACATACATTTATGTCTTAAAGTGATAAATTGCACACACGCGAATTGCAAAGCATTGCATAAGGACAAGAAGTCTTATTCACGTATATAGACGTACATATGATCCACGATCATTCCTATTAGGCACTAGCCACTTTATTTTAAAAAACCATCAAACTAGACCCTTAGACTCCAAGATCTGCCACAACTAACAACAGGACTAGAAAGGGTAGCCTGACGTCGTGGAAGAAACATAGGACAATGGATAGCCGAATCATTCTTGAGCAAGTGCAACTACTTGTTTGCCAAAGTTGCGACCACTGAAAAGTCCCACAAGGGCTGCAGGACCATTTTCAAGGCTTTCAACTATGTCTTCCTTGTATACAATCTTCTTCTCTCTGATGTAAGGTAGTACAGTGTCTATGAACTTGGGATAGAGGTGGTAGTAATTGGCATGTGTGTATCCTTGCATGCGAACCCACTTAAATCCGATATGTAATAAGTTCTTTATCCCTTCATGCTCATCAAGGTTGTACTGTGAGATCATTCCGCACACAGCAATTCTGCCAAAGTGTCTCATGTTGAGAAGTACTGCATCAAGCAGTTTGCCCCCAACATGCTCAAAGTAAACGTCAATGCCTTGAGGAAAATACCTGGTCACGAACAAAAACCAGTTTCACAATATTATTTTCATCAAGTATCTAAAGATGATCCATTGAGTTAAACTTCAGAGTTCTAGGCATGTTTTATTGTGTATTACCGACCTCTTCAAAGCTTTGTTCAAGTCGTGTTCTTCCTTATAATTGAAAGCCTCATCAAACCCAAGTTCATTCTTTAACAAATCCACCTAATTCAAGAGTGGAGAAGAAGAAGAGACAAATTCAATTATCGCTCTAGAAGTTAAAAAAACTATCGTATGATGGTTTCCAAAAGCAACAATTTTCAGTAGCTTAAATACCTTTTCTTTGCTTCCAGCACTTCCAACAACATAGCAACCTGTCAACTTTGCAAATTGTCCGATAATCTGACCAACTGCACCAGATGCTGCTGAAATAAAGACATATTCTCCTTTTTTGGGAACTCCAACTTCGTAGAATCCCGCATAAGCAGTCATACCAGGCATACCTTTGTAGAAGAGAATACAAAGAATGATAGGAAGCATTGAGTTTGATAAAAAAGAGTAATGATTATGGGCATCCATATTATGGCACAGATTTCATTAAATATGCTTACCGAGAATTCCAGTATAGTAGGAAAGTGGAACATCAGTGTGTTGAATTTTTATGAGGCCTTCAGTTTTGGTGATTAGGCTGTACTCCTCCCATCCAGTCATCCCCCAAACCAGGTCCCCTGCCTTGAACTCTGGACATCCGGAATCCAAAACTTTGGCCACGCCATACCCAAATACTGGCTGCCATTTTTATCAGAAACAGCATCAATTTCGTAGATATATGACCATCTTGGATCAAAAGTACATGTCAGATGGCTTTTCGTTAGAGTTACTTACAGAGCCTGGGGTGTAGTAGTCGTAATGCTCAGGACCTACAACTTCCCTCATGAAGAATTGCATGAGAGGGTCACAGGACAAGTAGAGATTCTTCACCAAAACCGCCTTTGAACCTTCAGGAACCTTCAACTTTATAGTTGCAGTGGTGAGGTACATGTCTGTTTCCTTAGGGCAACCAGTGACATAGTCCTTGAATATCACCTGCTTGTTGCGAACTTCATCTCCTACTCTCGCCATTGCTCGACTTCGATGGGATGAGAAGAAGGAAAATAGATTTCTTTTGGACAGAATTTTGAGAGCCGAAAGCTAAGTTTATATGGCTGTGTCAATTTTACTTGTCGTAGGTGATTGGTCCAAGCGAAACCCCGATGTTCTATTTATTTTATAAGGGACCTGTGAGGTATACGTACCAGAGCGAACAGAACTTAGGTTTCCTCATGACGCAAGTGATTACGCTCAGTAGCATGGATGTAAACTGACGCTGGACTTTTAAACCACGGAATTGTAAAGACTAAGAACATAGGCTATCTGTAACACTACAATGACACCATTTCCCCTGTGGGCTGCTCAACGTGCCAACATTGAATGGTTGACGTTGAACAAGGAAATGCAATCATGGGTTACGTGTGGGGTTTGGAAGGTGTTGAGACATTTTTTTTGGCATGTGACTGAGTATTTAATACTCCTATTCTGCCGACCGGCCCAGTTATAAGAATTGGTTTAGAACACATAGAGAAAGTTCATATCATATAGAAAGTCTAGATCCACCTCTCTCCTAAAAGGCCTAATTAGAGAAAGAGATGTATTGAATATTTAATGGAAATAACTAGACTTATAAGTGGAGATGTAAAATGTGGGTGGAAGGCTGTTTAATATCTACAGAATTGGGCCTAATATAAAAATTGGCCGAGTAATAACATAGTTGTTATGAACAAAATTTCAAGAATGGAATTAAAATTTACCGTTTCTACAACAATGTATATAAGCCAGAAGGCTCTCGCATTCATAAATACATTCCAAATGCCAAGAGCCTTCTAATTTGGCTTCTTTCTTAGGCATTTGTTTGCGCATAAACTCGCACCTAATGGAAGATTTTTGAGACGAAGGTATCGCTAGAAGAGCCAATGGAGGCAGGAGAATCGGTCTGCGCCGGTGTATCCAAAATCGCGGATTTGCTCTGCAGATTTCTTGCGGTCCAGCAGCACAGAGCCCAGGCCTACGCCATAGCTCGAAAGGTTTTTCTTCCGATTGTGCCTCAAAGTTAACAGAAACACCAGATTTTGATGCTTTTCTTTGATTTTGATCTTTCTTGGCTATTATTCTTTCATCTTGGCAGGAGGGTTAGGTGAGTACATGGTTTCAGGAGCGGAATTAGCTTATCAACAACTCTGCGGTGAGATAACAACCGAGTTCAGCGACTGCTCTAAGCAAGTATGCTTTCTTGCTCTTAAATGATAATTTTTTATTTGAGTATTTGGAGATGTTTTGAGTGTTTGATTTTGTTAAATTAGGGCTGTTTAGGTTCTTGAAATGGAGTCGCTACTACGGAGTCCTAATTACAGCCAAGTTGATTTAGCCCAGTTGCTCAGAGCTGTTCAAGTTCAGGAAAAGCAGAAAGTTTATCTGGTATGCTTTCTTCTCACTAGCAGCACTTCTATAGTAACTTTTAAGACCAATTGAGATTTTTCTGATAGTATCAATTGAAGTTTACCAATATCTTGAGACTCTTAACTCCTTGGAGTACCCTTTTGAAAATGTTGAGATTTTATCTTTCAGCTTCAAGAGATAGCTGCCATTGTCATAGATAAAACACATACTTAAACATTGCATTTTGTGTATATCTATTTCTCTCAAAGCGCATCCTTTATATGTGTTGAAGTCTTGCTGTCTAGTAATGCCATGTATATTTCCTTGCAACTCATGGTTTATTGGTGCTTGCTTCTGCGTTTGCTGAAAAGTACAAATTCTTTCTCTAGACAGCTACAATCCAGGTGCTGAAGAAGGCAGGTCGCCCCCTCTGAACGTGTAGTGAGCCATGAGAACTGCAGATTCAAGAAGCCAATGGAGCGTGAGTGTGTGTGTCCACGTCCATGAGATAACTGAAGCAACGGAAGAGGCAGAAGCCTAAGCCAAGTATGATAACGATCTCAAGAAGGCCATTAGAGGCGTGCAGGATGCAGTGACCACCATCAATGAACATTTAGAAGAAGATAGATATGAAATTGCAGTCCATGAAACTGTGTGACTTCAAATCTTTCTTTAGCATATTTCCAGTTGACACTATACACGTTTGGAACATTAGGAAAAGGAAAAACGAGTGGGTAATGTAGATCATTGTTACGTTTTCCCTGATTGGTGCCAAATTTAGAAGAAGTCAGATTCAATGCTATAAAGTTCAAAGGTCAATCAGTAAAGCACAGCCTTTTGTTCACAAGATATAAAATCACGATTTTGTTCTAGCTCCATGAAGCTTAGCAGATATTACTCTTACAACCTATAATATCAGTTCAGTCATATGCTTTATTCATTCCAAGAACCTAGAAAAATGGGTTAAACAGCAATGGGAGTTGCGAAATGTCATACAAACAAATCTTCAGAATATAGCACAAAGATTGGTATTTGATTAGCAGATGATGAATACACCCAGATTCTAAATAGCAAAAGGCCCATGCGATTGAGAAGTATAGTTGGAAACACCTACAGAATGATCAATATCCAAGGCAGCTAGGGTCCCCAGTATACTCAGCAATTTGTTCGAGTCGCACATGGAGCAGCTCCTGGTTATTGGCGTCCTGAACTAAGGCAGTTTCTTCTTCCAAATCCTTCCTAATCAGATTCCCGTACACCCCTTTGTGCTTGCCATACAAAACAAGAACGGGTCCCCCGCGGCGAGGAAGCGCCGTCTCAAGAAGGTCCTGGGAGACCCCTTGAATCAGGTCGCTGCTCTCGTCCATGGATATGTCACAAGTGGCTGGTCCAACCACATCCACAACCTTCCCCTTCTTCAAGTACAATCTTCCTCCCTTGAGTTCCTTGCTTACTATCCTCACTCGAATGTGACTCGTCAGCCACGACACTTGTCCACTCTTCTTGCCCTTGGACTTCTCCTCCTTCTTCCTGGGTTTTTCTTCCTCTTCTTCGTTCGAATGCTTGGACTTGGACTTCTCCTTCCTTCTGGGCTTTTCTCTCACTTCTTCGTTCGAATGCCCGTTTTGTTTGCCGGCACTGGCGGAAGCCCTCTCCGTGTCACGCTTTTTTGTTTTGTCTTCCCCTCTGTCTATGTCCTCGAAGCCGCGAAACCCTAGACCATGCTTATATGTCCTCTTGTTGTACTCAACCACTTTTACATCTTCCTTGGCGTTTCTCCCTATCCCTCTGCCTTCCTTCCATCCATACCCGGCGAGCAAAGCGGCCCCGAAACCCTCCACGGGAACCTCTTCGAACTCCTCCATGCCACGGTGCTCCGGTAAACTCTCCAGGTCGCCTCTCAGCTTCTCAAGCAACACCTTCTCCACAGGAACAGAAGCAGGATCAGCAGATTCCGGTCGTTCGTTATCGTCCTTGGAGTCCGATTTCTGGCGGAGATTGAGACCATAAGAAATCTTGGAATCAGGTCCGTCGAGGTTGGGCTGCGATTCGACCTCGAAGCCCAAAGTGCCGGAAACGTCGGATTTGTCGGAGATCGGAAGGTCGAGGTTCTTCATCTTCTTGTAGGGCCGCCATTCGTTCTGGAGGGGCGGGATAACGATATTCTTGGCTTGACTGCTGCCGACTGGAGTATCGGAGGCCTCGAATTTGGTGATGTATTGTAATTGTTTGGAATCTCCGTCGTCCCTATCCTTGCTGGCGTCGTCGAAGTCTCCTCGTAAGGGTTTGATGGGTTTTGGCTTTGAAGAGGATTTCGATTGCAGAGAGAATTTCATGGTTTTCGTCGAGCGGCGCAACGAAGAAGGAACAGACTGAAGAGGGCTTAATGCATAAATCCTTTTTCATCTCATATAGAAAGATGGGCCTCGTAATAAGAATAAAACAAATACAATAAAATAAAAAAGCCCAACATCTACACAATTGGGCCTAGTAATAACATTATTTTTATGTACAAAATTCGATGAATGGAATTAAAATTTACCATTTCGAGCCAGGAGACTCGTTTCTTACATACATTCCGCATGCCAAGAGCCCTCTAATTTGGCTTCTTTCTTAAGAATTGTTTGTGCATCAACTGGCAGCCAAACGCGATACTGAGTGGGTCATCATGGAAGATTTTGAGAAGAAGGTATCGATAGAAGAGCCAATGGAGGCCGAAGCATCGGTCTGCGCCGATTCCTCCGAGGTCGTGGATTTGCTCCGCAGATTTCTCGCGGTCCAGCAGCGCAGAGCCGAGGCCTACGCCAAACTCAAAAGGTTTCTCCTCTGATTGTCTTAAAGTTATCAGAAACACGAGATTTCGATGCTTTTCTTTGGTTTTGATCTTTCTTCGGTGTTATCTTTCATCTTGGCAGTGGGTTTGGTGAGTATATGGTTTCGGGAGCGGAATTAGCTTATCAACAACTCTGTGGTGAGATAACAGGAGAGTTCAATGATTGCTCTAAGCAAGTATGGTTTCCTGATCTTAAATGATAATCTAATTTTTATTTTTGTAGATGTTTGAGTGTTTGATTTTGTTGAATTATGCTGTTTAGGTTCTTGAAATGGAGTCGCTATTACGGAGTCCCGATTACAGCCGAGTTGATTTAGCACAGTTGCTCAGAGCTGTTCAAGCTCAGGAAAAGCAGAAATTGCATCTGGTTTGCTTTCTTCTCACTAGCAGCAGTTCTATAGCAAATTTTTGAGACCAATTGAGATTTTTCTCACCGTATTAAAAGAAGTTTACCAATATCCCGAGACACCTAGTTTTACGTGGTTTGCCTTGAGCTATTGGTTTATTTTCTTCCTGTTTTTGGATCTGAAAATCTTATTTGTTCCAACAAACTGGTGTCATATGTTACGCTGCCATAATGTATATTTATAAGCAAGCCAAACATGCTTTCTCCATTTTTTTTAGTATTGGAAATTCTGCAAATTTAGTTGGCTGAGTTGTTAAGTCACGCCTCAATGGATTATAGTTTGGGCTCTGTCACTGGGCCTTGTGTACAAACCATTCTTTAACTTTTGTTGCATATGTAACTTGTTCTTTAACTTTTATCCTTTAAAGGAAAGACAGGAATTTTCTGTTTTGGCTTGAACTTCATGTAATTAATAGTTTACAATGTAGGAATATCAAGGAAATTATTGCTGCAATTTAAGTATGTGATTTGCAGTGATGGTTGCCCTTGAACAAGTAAATCCTTAAACCCTTAAACCATTGGGGCGTGGATGAAATTCTGGAAATTTCGGACAAGATTCTCAGGAAGATATTATTTAAATATATAAAGTGAAGACAGATTTCTCCAATGATTCCTTATGCAGATATAGTTCTTTATAAGTGTAACGTTACCTATTACTATAGACAAAAAATGATCTGCTTTTACCTCAATTTTTTGGAGGACTTTGGTTTTATATTAGGAAAAAGACAAATGTTATAGCAAAGGGTCTCATATGTCCTATGTGACTTTTTGACTCAAAGATATGATATTGAGAGAGGCTGAAAGATTCAAGGAATGAGACGACACCTTGAGCTTGCATTGTCTATCTCTCTGTGAAACTAGGCCATGTATGAGGAAGGCTGTGGTTCTAATTGAAATGCCATGAAGGAGACAATCTTAGTGCTTTTGATTGCTGTGTTCTAAGATCTTTAAGCAAAGAAGGTACTATATGGAGAGAGATTGAAGATTTGTGGAATGTGATGACACCTTGAGCTTTTGTTGTACGTTTCCTTCTGCAGAACTGGGGCTATTTATGAGAAAGTCTGGTTGTTGTTGGAATGCCGTTAAGGAGACAAAAAGTCCTATGGACTGCTGTAGACTATAAGATCTTCAAGCAAAGAAGATACGATATGGAGAGAGGTTGAAGATTTTTTGAATGCAATGACACTTTTAGCTTGTATTGTCCGTTTCCTTCTCTGAAATAAGGGCTATATATGAGGAAGCCTCTGGTTGTCATTTAATGCCGTAAAGCAGAAAAATTTATGTCCTTTGGACTACTGTACCCTAAAATCTTTTATGTGCTAATGGCCTTGTTTACTCTATATGTTGATGGGTTAACATTTATGAAGAAATAGGAAAGCGAGGCTGTAGAACAAAGTTTTCCCCTCAGGCAATATGGTAGACTGTTGTGAGAACTTTTGGCCCCTGCATGCCTATGATTATAAATATCAAAGCCACAGAAAAGAAAATAAAAATAAAAAAGGGAAAGGAAAAGGAAAAGGTCAATATAAACAAGTCTTGAGGAGCTGCTGGAAAAACATGTTAAGCAACTCGGGATAACTTTGAGTGCATAGGTGACTGTTCTGCACTTCTATGGACCATGCATTATTAGGATAGTAATTGGTCAAAACTATCAGCTGTCTGGAGAACTGTACTTGGACAAGAGTAGTATTGTTATTACCAGATGTCCTGGAACCCTACTGTGCAACATGGGTAAAGTTCTCTCTTCTGCCTTTTTTTTGGTAACCATCGTTTGATAGTGCCAGATGAATGAATTATGTGAGGTGACTACTCATAGGGAAATTGATCTTGCATGAATTTAGTTATACAAAGTTGCCTATAAAGTTTGTCCAGTTGACCAAATTAAGGTTTCAGGGGTTTACTTGTCCTTTCTAAAGCTGCTTTTCAAACCTTAAATGTCATAAATAAAACATATGCTTAAGCATAGCATTTCGTGTGTACCTAATTCTAATAAAGCCTTGTCTTTTTCCTTGCAACTCGTAGTTTATCGGTGCTTGCTTTCCGTGTTTGCTGAAAAGTACAAATTGTTTCTGTAGACAGCTACAATCCAAGTGTTGAAGAAGGCAGGTCGCCCCTCGGAACGTCTAGTGAGCCATGAAAACTGCAGATTCAAGAAGCCAATGGAGCATGAGTGTGTCCACGTCCATGAGATAACCGAAGCTGCTGGAACGGAAGAGGCAGAAGCAGAAGCCGAGTATGATAACGCTCTCAAGGAGGCCATTAGAGGCGTGCAGGATGCAGTGACCACCATCAATGAACATTTAGAAGAAGTCAGATACGAAATTGCAGCCCTTGAAACTGTGTGACTTCAAAT
The DNA here is from genome assembly GCA_028551475.1 of Casuarina equisetifolia. NCBI lineage: Eukaryota > Viridiplantae > Streptophyta > Magnoliopsida > Fagales > Casuarinaceae > Casuarina > Casuarina equisetifolia. The sequence goes on along the minus strand of CM052361.1, from coordinate 17,563,567 downwards.
CTTTGTTTAGCATATTTCCAGTTAAAACGATACACGTTTTCGCTGATTGGTGCCAAATTTAAATGCATATTACCCTTCATATTTGAATGGTAAGGCATGAAATTCCTAATATTTTTACAAAAAAAAGATATTTTCAGGCATGTTGCTGTTATGAGTAACTACAAAGGATTCTTATCTTGAAAATGCTATTTATTTCAAATGTCAATAACTTTCGGTTCGTGCGCGCCTTGATCATTGGTACTTGTCTTTTACCATCTAAGACACAAACTATTCACAAGAAGGCGACAGCAGATGCTGCCATCACACTCCCCTCGTTCCAAAGTACAAATCATAACCCAACCCAACTCAGCCCCTGCTAACACAATCTTAGAACTCACTCAAAGCCAAGAAAAAAAAAATATATAAATATTTGAAGATAGCAGCTTCTTTTTTTTTTTTTTTTTTTTCACACACTTCCAAGAAAGATGGCTCAACCCATGAATTATAAAACTGTCGGTCAGGATATGGCTTAAAAACATCACTGAACCAAAAACCCCTTATAACAGCTATTATCTTAGTCGATAAGTTATAAAAGTTTTAATGTGATGGGTAGGTGGATCTAATGAGAGTAATTAATTTTTTTTATATGGTCAAATCATTTAACTTGTTTTTCTAATATTACATTATGACATTAACTGCATGAGTTGAATGTGTCCATATATTAAAAAAGAAAAAAAAAATTGGATCACACGTTAGTAAACGAGCTGAGGTGTGAATAAGGATGTAAGTCAATCACTTCTCCACTACTTTTGCCTTACCTACTGCATATTAGTCCGTTTCTTACGCATTTACCTTGTGACTTAGTGAATAAGGATGCAAGATCAAGCACTTGTTCTTCTTGATACATGTAAAATAAATCAAAACAATATGTTATGATTTCTGTCACAGAATCAAATATCTGGTTGAACAGAGCTCTTCCTACTTTGGAAGCTAAAAAGGATTCAGATTATTTAAAAGTATGTAGCGCTCTCATCTTTTAGATCGCAGAATTGTTTGGTCTGACCGAAGGGACGTCAGCTGGGACAAGAACGGGAAAGGCGGAACCTACAAAACCAAAACCACAGTTGCACTCGCAGCCTACTTTTATTTCAGATTTCCTCCATTGTAGCACACACTGAATCTGCCTCTTCGATGCACCTTGTCTTTGCGTAATCACGAACAGGATGGCGGTCGCAGCCTTCAAATCCTCCTCAAGAAGAAGTAACCTTCCTGCCACCTCCCACTCTGCAGGGAAAGAAAGCACGGACAAAGATAACACGCAGAAGAAACCCGCCCCAATCCGAAGATCCCGAAGCGTAAGTGCTTTCTCGAGGAGAACTGCTACCGGCAACTCCGACGATGATATCTCCGAGTTCTTGAATAAACGAGATAATCCCCTGTTCTGGAGCGGCTCTGGCTCGCCTCCCAAATCCGATGCTGTAGCTGCGAAGGCAAGAACGGAGACCAAAGGCGCTGCGGATGATAGGAGGGGGCGCTCCGTGACAAAAGGTTCGTGGGTTGATGCCGGTCGCCGCAATAGATCGTTGTCGAGGCAGCGCTGTGTGGCATCTGAGGTTTGGACTTCTTTTTGCGGTAGAATTCCGTGTTATTTGGATTGACTCTTTGCTTGTAAGTGATTTGGATTGCATCTTGATCGGTTTGATGAGGAAGAATTGAATGGGGTGAGTGAAAGATAGAATGTTGCTTTAAATAGTTTGCTACTTGTTGTTGTCTTTGCAGAGTGAGCCTGAGCAAGAATGTAGTTCATGGAAGGACTTGAAGAAAGGGAGTAATTGGAATGCAGTGTCTAGTAATGGAAAAAAGGGCGGCAAAGTAAGAAGTAGTTCTGGTATCTTGTCTGGTCACCACTCGGGTTCTGAGCATTCAGATGGTTTTGCTACGAATTTGGTACAAGATGGGTTGACCCATTTTCATTTTTTGAGGTGCTATAGGAAGTTAGAGGAAAGGGAGCAGATTTAATTGATTGGTTTTGCCTCTATCTTATTGTTCTCTTTCAGTCTTGTCCGGAAAAAACTCGAAGCTGGGAAGATGGAGTATCCACGACAAGTTCTTTGGAAGCTGAACAGAAAACTATTAAAGCAGTTTCTGAACAAATTAAGGTGAGGTGTGGATGATATTGTGGATTACTTAGCAAACGAATGAGTGATATGACTGAAATAGTTGTTGCTAAACGATGGTGATTAATCTCCTTGCTTTACGACGTTTCTTTTAACTACATTTTGCAGTTGGACCAAAGGGATAATGTGGAAGGTGATGCTACTGCTAGTGGTATATATGAAACAGTTAGATCTGAAGTGAGGCGAGCTATCTCTGAAATCCAAAATGACCTTGAAATCGTATGTTCTATGGCATTGAGTATGTTGAAGGGACTAGTTGATTACATTATGCTATTGTTTAAAAAGTTGTTCAGCCTACTAATTAACATTAATTGGGGAACACAAAGCAAATCTCTAACTTTTATTTCTCTGTATTTGCTGAGTTCTCTTTAACGGTACTCAAGTATTTGATTATTTCAATTAGTTATGGAATCAAACTAACGAAGAATATCTTTGTGACAGTTAGGATGCCATTTTTTCTAATTACTAGAAAAGCTTTTAGACTTTCACATTAGACATTAGTGCCAATGCTGGTGTGTTTTGTAAGGCATAATCTCTGAGAGGAATTCATGCTGCTTATAGATAGCATTTCATCTATTTTCTAAAAGGAAACTGTTAGGAATGTAGATTGTGCAACAGGATGCTTGACTGTTTGAAGAATGCTAACACGGTTTGTATGACATATCTTTTTGGTCTTCTGTGGAAAACTGAGAACTGCTAACTTGATACATTTGCAAGTTAATGGTTTATCATTTCTTTACGGGAGGTAGCTCAAAAGTTCATCTGTGCATTTGGATTTTATGAGAATGAGACTTGTAGCAGTCACTTGAAAAAAATGAATGTGGTAACTCCAACTTCTTAGTGAAAAGAATAACAAGATAATATCACTCCCAGTTTAGCAACAACCACTTCTTTCATTACCTTTGAGCTTACTCACATTTGTACCAACATCGGTGCTCTATGTATTGCAGTGTATTTTAAACTGGCAACCTGGCTTTCATTCCTGCTATTAATGTTGGTTACTTAAGATATTGCAGTGTCTGCTAATTATCCTTATTTCATTGTATTGTGCAAGTATACTTTCCAATGTATAAAATTGTTCCTTGCTTCTTTTAAATACAGGCTATCCGAAGGAGTAATGCTAGCAGTATTGCAACTACCGATGTATCTGATGTCCCTTCTGACTTGGTAAACCCAGGTGCAGTTGAGTTAGTTTTGGACATCAGAACACAATATGTCAAAAAGCTTGAGCAGGTGATAGCCCTCGCCAGTGTAGATGGGGGATGCAATTGAACCAAAGTTATCTTGCCATGCATTGTAGTTGGGACCATGACAAATTTCCGCATTTAAGCCTTTGGACAGATAAAAATGAGTCATGCATTTTTTATTTAATTACTGCAATGGCTCGGTTTAATAATGCTTTCTTTGTATAGGATTTAGAAACCAATTTATTATTCTAGTATATTTGGCAACTGCCCTTAATTACTCAGGCCATATGGTGAATCTGATTATCCATATGATTTTTACCCCGTTAGTAGGGCATGTATTTAGTCCCATCTCTATTTTTATTACATAGCCCACTTTGAAGAATTTTGCTCATGTAAATCACCTGTTGGAAATATAGTGAAATTATTTATGCACATGGATAGAGGCAAGTCAATTGTCATTTCTTTGAGGGAATTGTCCTTCATCTGGTACAACCATAAGCCCTGAACTGTCGAGCACAATCACATTGTTTCTGTTCTCAAAACATCTTTTTCAAGTAGAAAATTTCAGGTTAAGAAAGAAACCAAATCAACCTCCTTAGGGCATTTGGCAAGCACTTGTGATGACCTGGCTTTTTTTTTTCCTTTAATTATAGTGATTTTTGTTTGAGAATCTTTTTAAAATGTCTATTAAGCTTGGCCTGAAGCCTCTATTCCAGTGAGATCGAAGAACGTTGCTTTATTGGCCTAAGTAATCAGTCCCATAGGGGAGAATCTTAAGGAACCTAGTTCTGCTAATTGGGTGTGTAAAAAATTTTATTCAGCTATGTTTGTCACTTGTACTCTCATGCTCATTCATTTCATTGTAATAAAAACTTATTTTACCTTGTCTTCAAATTGCAGTCCCTAGAGCGGGCCAGAAAACTACAAGCGGACTTGGCCATTGAGGAGCACCGTGGACAGGAGTTGAGTAGAATCTTGAAGGAAATACTCCCGGAGCCTAAGACTCCTAATGTGCAGAAGCCTCGTCCAGGAAGAAAAGTAAGTACTTTTTGGTACTTGAGTTAAAAAATTGTGATGCTTTCATTGTCTGAGGAGTGCGGGATGTATTTGCCTCATATTCTATTTAGATAGAGAGAAAAGTAATTCGCCTCATATTCTATTCAGATATAGAGAAAAGTAGTTCGCCTCATGTTCTGTGTAGATAGAGAGAAGCAGTTCATCTTATGTATTGCATTGCTTTAATTCCTTTTTTTTTTTGGATGCCCAAGACCAAATTTTTCCATTTGTCTAATAAGCTATAGAATTTAGTTCACAGGGATATGTACCAGTTTTAGAATAGGAGCTAATATAATCCTGTCTAATGCATCAATTTTTTTGTCCTTTCAGTAGAGTTTCCATCTCTGGGTATGGTCTTTTGAGTTATAAAGGGTTTGCTTTGGTACAAATACTGTAGAAATTGCAATGAAGTAGTTTTCCACCACTGTTCAAAGCATACAGCTAACGTGGGGAAAGGCAGGAACTATATGTTACCATGAACGCTGTGGAATTTTCTGTTCAGCTAGCATTTAGACAGGAATGGCTTTTGTTTGATCTCACTAAATGTGTACTTCATGATATATGTTGACAGTCTAGCATTGAAAGAAGAAAGATGTCAAAGCGTCTAGAAGAAGAAGCCATGGCTTATTTTGATGAGTGTGTATCACTATCGACATTTGATAGTTCTGACTTCTCATCACCAGAGGACCCACCGCTTGATTTTATTACTACTCCAGGTAATGACAGTGCAACTTTACCCCAAGCATGTTCGAGTACTTCAGCCACTACTTGCGCTAAGAGATCCTTCACTACTAAACAGGTTAATCTCCTCACCAATCAGTGCTATTCACACCAGTTTTCATATTAAATATGTTAGTGAACATGTGATTCTTAATGCTAATAACTGTTTTGATTGTGAATACTAGCATGGTTTCCAGAAACTAAAACTTTCATACTCACAGGAATTGGACATCCAAAGTCAGTTCGTGAATGGCCTTGATGCTGCTGGACTTGCAGCCAGTAGCGGAAGCCAGGAGCAGAGCGTAAATACAGTAAGCCCAAACAGTGCTACTGCAGAAAAGGGTTGGAAGTTTCAGTTCTCCTTTGCTGGCAAGACATCGGAAACTTCTGATGTTCAACAGGATATTAGGAAGTACATCAGGAATTTTGAGAAACATGACATAGAGTCGGAGAAGGCAAGATCAAAGTGTGTCAACATGGATGAATATAATTTACAGGCGTCAGCACAAAGCTTGTTGTTTGACAGGGTCATATTAAGAAACAGAATGGAGTCTGGTACTCTGCTTTTGTGTGGCGGTAGCTCAGCACTTTCATTTTCTCCCTTCTCTTCTATCATCTGAATGTTCTGGTTCCTGAAAAACCCCAATAGTCACATGTAGAAAAGATAAACCTTTGTATAAATCCATGTAATTTTGTTATATAGTGGCCTGACTTTGGATTTTATCTAAATTTTGTGGTAATCAGCGATTACAAGAATACTATTGGTCAATGAAAGAAATGAGAATATTATTAGTGATGTGCTTGGGATAACGAGATATGGGACTTTTTCTTTTTCATAAGAGTGCGTGACACAATTTAAAGACGGTTGACCTCTTATAATATAGAGTCCATGTGGTGCTGAGCGAAGGAGGTGCATATCCCCAGCAACATGGCTCAGCGTTTGATGAACCCTCCCTCCCCTTTAAAGAGTATAAGGAAAGAAGAACAGAGCAAATTGACAGGGTATAAAGTTGAACCACATATGGAAGTATCATCGACCTGCATTTAGTTCTCGGGTCCCCTTTTGTATGTACATGTCTCTATATTTGGTACCTAACGTTAATGGAGGAGAGCCGAAATATGGGTTTTTTTGAATGCTAATCTATTGTCAAACATGTCGGCCAGCCGAAGGTCGAGCAGAACAGCCCCCCCTTGGGCTGGCGGAGCCTGAGCTGAAATTGGGCTGACTGGTCCATTTCTGTGGGTCCGTAATTTATTAAAGAGCAGGCACCACGGCTCCGATGCGACCTTACACGTTGTTGTTTGGTGTAAACCCATAATGTAACCGACGTGCAGGGAAGCCAAAGCCAGATAAGAAGCCTTTTTTTTTTCTCAGTTTACATATATAAAGAGAGAAGCAAGCTTTTTGAATTTGGGTTGCAAGAATATAGAACCAATCTGAGTCGTAGCATGGCTGAGCAACAAAGCCAAGTGTTGGGTTTTCGATTAACTCATGGTTAATTAACCAACTCCGACTTTAACTCAAGGTCAAACCCGTCTTCTCTGAGAAAATGGATTGGCTTTTTTAACTTCACCATTTCCATACTCCTTTCTATGTCTCTTCCTATTTGGTAAACCACTTTAGGTCACCAAAATGCTGCTACCAGTAGTACTACAAGTCTCCTCTTAAAGAGAAGCAACAAAAAGGAGACCTACCCATTTTTCTGCTCATCAATTTGTTGCCTTTTCTTGTACGTTGCACTTGTTATTTCCGGGGAGGAGACTGCAGCCTGAAACCACCCAGATGAAGAGGTCTCCTACTTCTTCTTGTTCTTCCTCCTCTTCTTGCATTGGCCCTGACATTCCTCATCAATCCGGGCAGCTCAAGCCCAAACGTGCCAGGAAAACTCGCAATCCGGACAAAAGCCAGAATGCCAACAGCCCCACCTCCGGTGGCAGGAGGAGCTCAATTTACAGAGGCGTCACCAGGTCCTCTTCTCACATTCTCTATGCCTCCCTCTTCCTCTTTCCTTCATTGTTTTCCGTTTGCATGTACCAATTTCCCGTTGGATCAAACAGGCACAGATGGACGGGAAGGTTTGAAGCTCACCTCTGGGACAAGAGCTCCTGGAATAAAATTCAAAACAAGAAGGGACGACAAGGTAAATTTCTTCCGTTAACAATATACATATTAAAACTGAGATAATCAAGGAGATCTACAACCTTTCCTTATTATTATAATACTCGCAACTTCTTCTATTTTTTATAATTATTCTCTGCGTTCTGACTGTGTTTTATTCTTGATAATCCTTGTCGTCGCAACGTTCATTTGCACTTTTGCCGCTGTTTAGTTTATTTGGGTAAGTCTTGGTTAATGCTAGACAATCTCAGCTCCCTTTTTCTTCCTCCAAATTTGTAATCCTCGTAGTTTTTTCTATTCTTTTCTTGTATTTCTTTTTCCAGTTGGGAAAAGGAGTACAAAAGATGAAGAAAGAACCTTTTTAATCCCCATTATGTTGTGTCATGCGGTACATGACTGGTTCCCATGTATACAGGTGCATATGATAATGAGGAAGCTGCAGCTCATACCTATGATCTCGCCGCCCTTAAATATTGGGGCCCTGCTACAACTTTGAATTTTCCGGTACATTAATTATCCCCACATTTTCCGTCATCCCTCAAGTTTCCACTGATTTTCGTTTTCTCTTTAACTCACTCACTCTCCATGGATGCCACAGATAGAGACGTACACCAAGGAACTCGAAGAGATGCAAGGCGTCACCAAGGAAGAATACCTGGCATCATTGCGGCGCCGGAGCAGTGGATTCTCCAGAGGAGTGTCTAAATATCGTGGGGTGGCGAGGTGGGTTTATGTTCTTATTGAAGAAAAGATATCAAATTTGGCAAACCAAGATGTTATTAATCTCAATGATGCAGCAGTAGCAATGTTTTAAGGCTTTTTCTTAACAGTTTTTTATTATGTCGAATTCCGACAGACATCATCATAATGGACGGTGGGAGGCAAGAATCGGGAGAGTGTTCGGCAACAAGTATCTATACCTTGGAACTTACAGTAAGATCCAACTCCATCATCATCATCTCTTTTCGTTATGTTAAGAGTCTGGAGTCAAGCTCCCCAACAACTGTAGCTCATAAGGCTGTCTGTTGAAAATAAAGAAAGGTTGTCCCCATAAGTAGACAAGTTTTTCAAGGATTGACCTTTTCTCACATATTCTTGTTAGCCTACCTGTCCTTGAAGCGGTGTAGAATATGATTTGTTATTAATGCTGAATTAGGTAGTTAAGGGAACTAACTTAGAGGGTATGGGGTATCCAACACTAATTGCCTACCATTTTTTTTAATAAGCAGACATGTTTGATTCCAAATAGTACTTACTCTTAACTGATTCAGATAAGTCATCTTTTTTAATACATAAGACTTGTTTGATTCCAAATAGTATTTACTTTTAATTAATTCAAGTAAGTCGTCTTTTAATTAATCATTTTGTACTTTATTCTTTCTCTCATAAGTACACTATCTATTCCATCTACCAAATAAAGGATCGTCGGTGGCATATATATCAAAATTGAAGTCGTGAATTTGTAGAACTTTCGTGAGTTTTATAAGAATTGGAAAAGTTTGGTTAGGTTAACCAAATCACAAGCATATTGAAAGTTGGGGAGAGAAGTGAGAGACTCAGAGAGTGGCAATTCGGTAATTAATGGCTCGGAGTGTGGGCATAGTTAAAAGGTGGCGATTGGGAGCGTACGTGTGAGTTGTGCAATATGCATGGGATCTGTGTTTTACCTGATTCGGGTTTGACCAGATTTGGGGGGGAGTATTTGATCTGCAGAGAGTGTCAAGTTTGCTACAGGTGCCAGCGCGGTGGCACGTGACACCCCCATTTGGCTGTCCTGCTCACAAAAGTTGTTGCGATTTCTACTCAAAACCTTTTGGAAAGTGACAGGCACGAGGCCTCATGTGTGAGTTATGTGTCCACTTCTTTCACAAACACCTGGCTGTTCAAGCAACTAACAATTGCAGTCTTAATGGCAGTAGCCCAAGTCAAGTCCTCCACCCCCAACACCTTTGGTGGCTAGTTATGATTCCCCTTTGTCAAATTCCAACCCTTATTTCATGGGCTCCATGCTTCAGTTGCAGTAGCTTGGATTTGTAAAGATTTGAGGGCGCAATAAGTGTTGATGACTTGAAATTATGAACCCTTTTGGATGGTAGAAGCCCTTTTAGAGAGAGCAGCTTGGGTTTGTGGTAGAGTTTGGGCATTTGATATGCTGACAATTTACTATATCTTAAGCTGCCAATCTTGGAAGTGAATAAAATGGAATTATGAAACTCAGTGAACGATGTCGTGGACACGTGAATTCCAATCCCAGTCACACTATTTTTAAGGTTTTCTGCATTATGATATTAATTGTCGTAAAGTGAGATCTTTGTTCATGTGATTAATTAATTAATTAATCACGGGATATCCTTTTTCTTTCTGCTAACTTAATGGAACTTTTTGCTTTCTAAGACACGCAGGAGGAGGCAGCAGCAGCATATGATATGGCAGCCATAGAGTACAGAGGAGCCAATGCAGTGACCAACTTCGACATCAGCCATTACATTGATCGTTTGCAGAAGAAAATCCCCGGGTTCAATGCCCAAAGCTCGACTGAGTCAGAGGCACTTGCCAATTGTTGCATTCAGTCAGAAGTAGAAGTAGAGCAACAACCACAATCACCGCAACAACAACAGCAAGACAAAATGGTGTCAGAACAGCTTCATTATCCACATCTCCCTCCTTGCGTGGACACTGCTACAATGGAGGTTCTGGACTCTGCCCACGAGCAGGATCCTTGGAGCTTTCTGGACACGGGGTTCAATCATCTCCCAGTTCCTGACCTCCCCCTCGAAAAGCCTTGCGAGATAACGGACCTCTTCGATCACACGGCATTTGAGGACGACATCCATTTGATGTTCGAAGGAGTGTCAAATCAAGACGGTCCAAAGTTGAGTGGCACTTTGGCTGACACCGGCTGTGTGGCTGAGATGGGTCTCTCGAGAAGCTTGGAGGAGGACCATGGGCAGGACAGATTGTTGTCCTCCTCTACTTCTTCCCCATCTTCTTCAACAACAACATCGGTTTCTTGTACCTATTCCGCTTGACATTGCTGGTGTTTTTGGAGGTCTGCGATTGTCGGGATTTGTTTTGAGTTTCTTTGGTGGGATCTGGTTTGGGTCGGTAGATTGGAAAGATTCTGAATGTCCTTTGGTCTGTTCTCTCATCTCCATTTGTTTTATTCAAAGGTACAGGGTAAAAGGGGGCACAAAAGTGGTCGCTGCAGAGTTTTCTTTTTCCCTTTATTTAACCAAGGAGTCAGTTCTATTTTAATGCACTGAGTTTTCCGCTCGATGAGGCACCATCGCCGGCCCTTGAACTCTGCACCTGTGGCTTTACCTTCAACCTACAAAACCAAAGGAAGAGGATGCTAGGGTTTGGGGTACTACCCCTCGATGCCATCGCCATTTCCTTCTAAATCAGACATGTGGGGAAAAACTTTGTCTCAAACGAGACTCAAACCAGGATCTAACATCAATTATAGGTTGATAATGAATTGAAATCGAATAAATAAAACGAGAAAACATACCTGAAGGGGACTGCATCTTAATAGAAGGATCTTGGCTAAGATCTTACCCTCTATTTCTTAATCGTGCTAGCCGATGAGAAGCTGGAGCTCAGAAATGGAATCAGATCAACAAAATATGGTCGAGGAAGTGTGGTCGAGGAAGTGTTCGGATAACAAAACCGAGAATAGAATTTCTCTTTTAAAACGGATACTGTGAACAGTGTCCGTGAACAGTGCATGTACAGTACGTGAACAGTACATGCACAGTACGTAAACAGTACATGCACAGTGATTATAATGAAATGACCATTATACCCCTACCATCAACATTGATTCCGTATACTGAGCCCAATGCACATAATTTAAGCTAGAGGGGGGACTTAGCCGATATAACATAACACGTGCTAACTAAATAGTCCTGACTCATCACAGTTCTATAAAGTGCACTAAGGCCCACACTGGCTAGCACCATACTCGCAATTAAGGTCAAAATCTGTCTAATTAACTGAACCAATATTAATTACATTAATACACCTTCATAAGAGAATTATTTATGCTCATTGATAAAGCCCACATTACATGAGCTTACAAAATAAGCTAACAATCTCCCACTTGGGCATATCAATGTGCAAAAACAAATATAATACTAATATAAGTTATATATGAAAATAATTTCAAAAAGGTTTTATATTGGTCCAACGACAGTTCCTTATTGCAAATCCGGTCCCATAAAGCTTCAAAAACCCTCAGATCATAGCATTAACTATGCCAATTAAAAGACACAGCATTATCCATAGTCATAAGGGCTATCCACTCTACTGACATGGATTGAGTATGGTAGTGTGGCAAACAAATAATACTAGGTAAATAACCTTATGTGTTATCTTTCTTGTCAGTCCCAGTTCTCCCTAAAATCGACATACACAGTCATTGACATACAGTCATCGGAGAACTATATAAAGGTTCTAATGAACCAATATGTCTTGTTTGTAATACTCGAGTATAAATTTAAGTGCTACAAGACATCAAAATATGGCTTATCAATAAATGCCCCAGCCAAATGCTTAAGGTTGCACATCCCTTAAGTCTTTAATACCTGTCTTACAAAAATACATGTTCTATGAAAACAATATATAACAAGCAATATAAGTAAAACAAAGTTTACTACATAACAAAATATCATAGAACAATAACTCCCACTAAACAAAAGCATCCAAAGACGCTACTAGTCCCATGTTTACAACATGTCTAGAAAACACTATAGGAGCAAGTCCTTTAGTGAGTGGGTCAGCTAACATAGCATCTGTGCTAATTAGCTCTACAATAATGTCACCTTTCTTAACTAGCTCCTTAATAGTCAAATACTTAATATCAATGTGCTTGGCCCCTTTAATACTTTTGTTGTTATTTATAAACAACACTGCTGGACTATTGTCACAGTATAACGGAATTGGCCGATCAATAAAATCAAGTGAGATCATCTGTCTTATGAGGTTCTTCATCCAAACAGCTTGTATGGAAGCTCCATAACAAGCTATAAACTCAGCGTGCATAGTGGAAGACGTGACCATAGTTTGCTTAGAACTTTTCCATGAAACTGCACCACCAGCCATCATGAAAACATAACCAGACGTAGACTTCAAATCATCAGAACAGCCTGCATAATCTGAATCTGAATAACTCACTAATTGTAAGTTGTCTACATGTCTGTACATGAGCATATAATCCCTTGTCCTTTTCAAGTACCTCATAACCTTCTTGGCAGCAACCCAATGATCATGACCTGGGTTAGATTGAAATCTACCAAGAAGTCCAATAGCAAAGGCAATATCAGGTCTTGTACAAACCTATGCATACATAAAACTGCCAACTGCTGAAGCATATGGTATATTTTTCATCAATTCTTTCTCAGCATCATTTATAGGACATTGCATCAAGTGTAGCTTTTCACCCTTAAGAACAGGAACATTGCCAGGTTTGCAATCTTGCATATTAAATCTAGCTAACACACGATCAATGTATGTCCTCTGAGAAATACCCAAAATACGGCGTGAACGATCTCTAAAGATCTCAATGCCTAGGACAAAAGATGCTTCACCAAGGTCCTTCATATCAAACTCTAAAGATAAAAGTCTTTTAGTTTCTTGAAGTAACGCCATATCTTTGCATGCAAGCAAGATATCATCCACATAAAGGATCAAGAAAATCGGCGTACTCCCACTGACCTTAGTGTATATGCAATGATCAACAAGGTTTTCAACAAAACCGCAAGATGTAATATAAGTGTCAAACTTCAAATACCACTGTCTAGAAGCTTGTTTAAGACCATAAATCGACTTCTTAAGTCTACAAACAAGTTCATCAGAATTATCTTCTGCAAAACCCTTTGGTTGAAGCATATAGACCTCTTCATCAAGATCCCCATTTAGAAAAGCTGTTTTAACATCCATCTGTAGCAACTCCATATCAAAATGCGCTACTAAAGCCATTATCACTCTAAAAGAATCCTTAGATGAAACTGGTGAGAATGTCTCATTATAATCAATTCCATCTCTTTGAGTGAATCCCTTGGCAACTAATCTGGCCTTAAACCTTTCTATCTTTCCTTTAGAATCTTTCTTAGTCTTAAACACCCACTTACAACCAATGGGCTTGCATTTCTTAGGTAATTCTACTAGATCCCAAACATGATTTTGCTTCATAGACTGCATTTCATCTCTCATGGCATCTTTCCAAAAATCAGATTGAGGGCTAGAAACAGCTTGAGTATAAGTCACTGGATCCTCAATAATACCGATGTCATAGTCATGCTCTCCAAGATAAACCAAATAATCAGGATGAATAGCAGGTCTTTTCTCCCTGTTAGATCTCCTAAGAGGAGGAATCTCTATATCCTGATTCTGAACAAGTGGAACCTCTACAGAAGTTGTACCAACAGCAGGTTCCCGCACAACTGCATCTAACTGAATAGATAGAGGAAACGGTATACTCATATCAACATCATTACTATTCTCTATAACTAGAGAACTAGTATCACTTTCTGCAACATCAAGTTCCAGAAACTTAGCTGTTAAGGATTCAACAATTCTAGCACCTCCAGTAGGGTTATAAAATCGATACCCTTTAGAATAGTCTGGATAAGACACAAAATAACATCTGATTGTTCTAGAATCCAACTTACCTAATGTTGGGTTATATAACCGGACCTCTGCAGGGCATCCCCAAACCTTTAGATGATTCAGGCTAGGTTTGCGTCCCGTAAATAATTCAAAAAGAGTTAATGGCACAACCTTAGTAGGAACACGATTGAGAATATACATAGCAGTCTTCAAAGCTTCTCCCCATAGAAAAAGAGGTAGATTAGTTCTACTCATCATACATCTAACCATCTCCATGAGAGTACGGTTTTGCCTTTCAGCTACACCGTTCTGTTCGGGGCTTCCAGGCATAGTAAACTGTCCAACTATCCCAGAATTCTGTAAATATTGAGCAAATGGACCCATAATCTGGCCTACATCACTATGTCTGCCATAATATTCACCACCCCGATCAGATCTAACAATCTTTATACTTTTCCCTGACTGCTTTTCAACCTCAGTTCTGAACACTTTGAATTTCTCAAGTGATTCAGATTTTTCCTTAATTAAGTAAACATATCCATAACGAGAGAAATCATCAATAAATGTAATGAAATATGCATTACCTCACAAAGTTACTCGATAGGGACCACTGATATCAGTGTGAATCACTTTTAACAATTCAGAATTATGAGCTGCCTTTTTCTTCTTTATCTTGGTTAGCTTACCTCTACAACAGTCTACACAAATCTCCAGATCATTATTAAGAGCAGGTAAAATATTGGATTTGATCAACCCGTCCACTCTATCTCTAGAAATATGGCCAAGTCTCTTGTGCCACAAGGTGTAAGACAAGTCCTTAGTCATAGGTCTTTTGGAAACACTTTTGTCAATAGTAGAAGTAACATAAATTTCATGTGGAGATAAAACCAATCTGTACAAGCCATTCGACATAACACAACTTCCAATTACATTTGCATTATAAAATATTGTCACAACGGTGTTCTTAAATTCAAATGCATATCCAGAACTGTCAAATACAGAAAGTGAAACCAAATTCCGTCTAAACGACGATACATAAAAAGTTCTACTCAAAGTCATCCTAAAACCACTATCCAAAAGAAGGATGACATCTCCAACAAGCTCTACTTCCACTTTCTGGTTGTTCCCAACATAAAGGTATTTTTCATCAGGGTTTGGCTTCCTCCTGTTTATGAACCCCTTTACCCTGATGCTTAGCTAACCATTTCTTAAACTTGCGGCAGTCTTTTCTCATATGTCCCATTTTCTTGCAGAATAAACATTGAATATTCTTCATGTTTACTGCCAACCTGTTATTAGAATTAGAAGTTCCTGGGACCTTGTTGTTAGGCTGAGTAACTTTCTGCTCCTTCTGAGGCTGATTAACTTTTTGCTCCCTCAGAGACTGATTTAAGGGTCTCTTTCCTTTATTAGAACTGGAAGCTTGAGAAAACAAAGTTGAATGAGACTTTTCATTCTTCAACTTACTATCTTCAGCTATAAGCTTCTCTATCAGATCATCAACAGTCCAATCCTGCACACTGTTGTTATAGGATGTTTTGATAATAGTATAATCAGCAGGAAAGCTAATTAAAGCTTGATGCACAATACTCTGCTCAGAAAATACCATTCCTAAAGCCTTAAGCCTCATCTGATATTGCACCATCCTCATAATATAATCTCTGATGTTCTCAATTCCATTATACCTCATACTGAAAAGAACTTGCATCAATGAACTTATCTCAGCATGAGAAGACACTCTGTTGCGTTGTGAAACAGCCTCAAAAAATTCTTTAACTATGCATTCCTCAGGATAATCACACTTAAGGTGTTCCTGGATAGTCCTCTTCATAGTCAAAAGGCAAAACTTATTACATCTTTCCCATTTAGCATAGTGAAGCCTCTGCTCCTCAGTACTCTCTAGAGTCAAATCAGCAGGCTTATCCATTTTGAGAGCACTATCAATTTCTGCTACTTCCACAGCAAACAAGATATCTTCCTTCCACTTCTTGTAATTAGCACCAGTAAGAACCTCAACAGTGACTTGAGCATTGTTTACAGAGAAGGTGACTAACAAAAACGATGCAAAAGAAAATTAGCATCTAGTGAGTAAACCAAATGAGAGCTTACATTATCATTCAAACACCTTTGGGCTGAACGAATGACATAAAATTGTAACACTCTCAACATAGTAGTAGTCATGAGCCAATACCACATTCTCATAGTCCACCACCTTTGGGTGTATAGACTACTTGGATCAGCGAAACTCACACATACAAACTATGTTATTCTTCAAATTCCAATACATAGTCACTTCCGTTGGGAGTATAACCATATACTAGAACCGAAGAAATCCTACTTCAGCACAAAATAGAAATCCCATAACTCAATCAAGTTGTGCCACTTTGGTAGTCACAACCTAACTAAATCATGAGACCCACTTGTACCGCAGATTTAAATTCAAAATATTACTCACTTCAAAATATGTAATTCAAATCTCAAATCGACGAGGGGCATTCGTCATTGAATTACACCAAAATAACAACAACCAAGTGTTGCACAAATAACATACTGTTTATTCAAAAATATGTGCGTAATTAAATAGTATGTAATTCTTTATGGTATAATTTATGCTAAATCATTATGCATATAACAAAATTACCATACCAAATGTGTGAAACAAAAATGCACATCACACATATAAATTTATTGTATAAAAATAATAAATTTCAAATAAAATTTGACTTGGTCAACGGTCAAACAGTACTCGTGAACAGTACCGTATGAATAGGAACAGTACCGTAAATAGTACCAACGTACAGTACCCGTCAACAGTGATTTAAACAGTGTTTTCAAACAGTGCTTAAACAGTATTATGTATAGTACTTAAACAGTACTTCAACAGTACTTCAACAGTACTCCAACAATGTCATCTTCTTCCTTGAAACGGGTCATAATAGACCCGTTTTCCTTTCCGGCGGGTTTTTGCCTATTTGACCCATTTCTTGGCCGTTTTCGGTAACAATAAAGTTACCAAAATGTAGATCAGGTCACTACAAATCTATGGATACCAGATTTTATACAAAAATCCATCCAATATGAGAGAGATCTTAATTTTTCTCTTCGGCCAAGAATGAATAGTATTGATGAACAGTACCCGTGAGGTCAAAACCTTCACTGAAGGTGGCCAAATAAGATATCAACGGACTCCTAAGAGTCCGAGGATCACATATCCGGTGTTTGTTTTGAAAAATACCCACCGGTTTGTTCTAGATCGGAATCACTTGGTTTCCAGGACTGGTCATCCCGTTCATGATCGGGGGTCCTCACGTTGTGAGCTGTGTCGAAGCAGCGGCTCCTACCCCGACATGGCCCATGCGGTTGCATGCCTCGAGAGGGGGTGCGTAAAATCTGCTCTGAGGGACTCTGTTGGGGACACCTCTGCCGCTGCGCATAAGCCCCACAATTGGTATCGGAGCCTTTAGCATCAATTTGGGTTGAAAAATGAGTTCTAAAATGAGTTTTTCGAAATTTACTTAGATTAAATTTTGAAAAACTCGTTTTAGAACTCATTTTTCAACCCAAATTGATGCTAAAGGCTCCGATACCAATTGTGGGGAAAAACTTTGTCTCAAACGAGACTCAAACCAGGATCTAACATCAATTATAGGTTGATAATGAATTGAAATCGAATAAATAAAACGAGAAAACATACCTGAAGGGGACTGCATCTTAATAGAAGGATCTTGGCTAAGATCTTACCCTCTATTTCTTAATCGTGCTAGCCGATGAGAAGCTGGAGCTCAGAAACGGAATCAGATCAACAAAATATGGTCGAGGAAGTGTGGTCGAGGAAGTGTTCGGATAACAAAACCGAGAATAGAATTTCTCTTTTAAAACGGATACTGTGAACAGTGTCCGTGAACAGTGCATGTACAATACGTGAACAGTACATGCACAGTACGTAAACAGTACATGCACAGTGATTATAATGAAATGACCATTATACCCCTACCATCAACATTGATTCCGTATACTGAGCCCAATGCACATAATTTAAGCTAGAGGGGGGACTTAGCCGATATAACATAACACGTGCTAACTAAATAGTCCTGACTCATCACAGTTCTATAAAGTGCACTAAGGCCCACACTGGCTAGCACCATACTCGCAATTAAGGTCAAAATCTGTCTAATTAACTGAACCAATATTAATTACATTAATACACCTTCATAAGAGAATTATTTATGCTCATTGATAAAGCCCACATTACATGAGCTTACAAAATAAGCTAACAAGACATTGTCAGAACGAGAAGGAGCTCACCCAGATCCTAGTTTCAGATTTTGTTTCAAGAAACTTGTTATTTCTATAATATTCCGCCTTCAGATCGGATCCCCAGCTTAATTCAACGCACCTGAGCGCTTTAATTGACTAAACAATGTTTCCTTCTTTCGGATCAAATCACAGAGACAATGCAGAATGTAAGGCCAACTAATTTCATAGGCTACTATAAGTATGAAAGTAAAGTATATTGTGGAAAAAAGCTGCCTTCAACAAACGAGATAGCAACATTTAACACATAAGAAGGCACCTACATTGATATTGGCATTATCGACTTCATTGGTTCTCATAACCAATAGATTTATAAACAGAATGTAGCAACAAAGTTAGGCTTGAGTAACATCAACCTAAAAAAAGATGCCCAACTACTAACCACTAATTGAACATAATAGTTTTGTTCTTTAATTAAAGAAATTTATGGTCTACCATTCATATCAAAAGCTAAGTGGTTGTTTGAAGGAACAAAAAAAGGAAGAAAAAAAAAACTCTTTATGTTTGAGAAGTGTATCTTGGTGATTTTTTTTATATCTTAGTATTATGAATTTCTTTCACATAAAAAAGGTAAGTGAAATAATTTAATCATAATTGTAAAATGGTTGTTCTACCTAACCAAAGTCAACTTTTTTTATGGAACCAAAATCATTAACAAGTTATTCTACCTATCACAACTAACCTACAATTCAACCCAATAGATGGAACTCTAAGCCAAGAGTAGTTACCCATCAAAAAGGACAATAAAAAATGTTAGTTAACCATATAAACTCTTCTTATTAGATTAATCTTTGAAATTAAAATCCAAGTTTATAACATTAGTTTTGCTTGATTTGAAGGAGAAGAGTAGTTCACAATCATCTAGTAGAGTCATCTTAGCCTTGGATAAAAGTTGGGGTTGATATTAGTTAATTGTATCATGAGGGATTTATTTTGAGTAAAACAGTTAATATAAGTATTTTTTAGTAAATAATCTATAGTTTTATTCAATTGGTGATCAGTAAATTAAAATATAAAAAATATGATTGTTACAAACAAAAAAATTTCTTCCACCAATGAGCATCATAAAAATAAAACATAAAAAACTATAGCGTTAAAACAAGCATTGGTTATATTTCTCAAAACTTTTTATTTAGTTATTTGTCGACATTTTAATAATTCTTGATAATTTCAATCACAACAGTGTCCACGAATAAAGAGAGTGAGGAGTGGGCCTTAGTAGATCCGACCCGGTGCCAGTCACTCGGTAGGTACGTGTAAATAGTAAAGGCGTGGAGGTGAAAACGTCGACAGCAAACGTAAAAGTGAATTATTAAACACGAAGAGTTTCTTTCTGTGCTCTCGCTGTACTCTCTCTCTCTCTCTCTCTCTCTCTCTCTCTCTCTCATGAAGCTCATCATCAGCTGGTACCTGAGATTGGAGCTCTCTGCTCAAAACCTGTAAAGCCCAACAGCAGTAACGTGCTGGGGGGACAGAGTACTGAGGAGAAACAAGTATTTGTTACAATTCTGTTGGCGGCCTCAATTGGGTTCTTACCTGGCAACACGTAGGTGAGTGTATTTTATTTCTTATCATTTTCCTTTTTGATTGCTCCTAATCTCACTTCTATCTCAAAATCTCACGAACTGGGTTCTTTAAGTTTTTCGACGTCGGAGGACTTTGTTTTTGGCAACGCATTAGGTGTTCAGTGGGAAAGTGAATTTAGAATTGACGGTACGGAAGGGTATTGTTATGATGGGAAGCCCACGGGGCATATTTTGGAACAAAACATGTGATTTTGCTTTGACATTTTGTGTTTCTTTTTGAGTTGTTGGGCTATTTTTTTTTAGTGTTGTGAGTGTTACTGCCTGAAGTGGCAATGTGTGGAGAAGCATTTGTGTGTTGTTATTGCTTCTATTAAGGACTTCAATTAATACTTACTTTTCTTGCTTTCTTTGAGAGAAATTTGGGTCAAATTTTGTGTGTCTTCATGAAAATTAGAGAAATTGAAGGGCAGAAAAGTCAACCAGTGGAAACTCTGCTGAAAGTAATTGCCAGGAGAGTAATCAACATTATATTGAACTTCCGTTATCTTTCTAGGTTCACAAGTTTAGAATGCAGCCAAATTGGTGGACTTGAAACTGGTTTTTTCAATTTGAATATCAGGTCCCCAAAACATGTATTATTGTATGCGGATTTGAATGTTTTTCTGTGAATCTGTTTCTCTCCGTTCAACGGTTTTCTTTAGAGTAGTATGTTCCTTTGACAATGACTTTTTGAGTTCTATATGGCAGGATGTTTTGAATTCTGGTTATTTATTAACTTTTTCCTCGAGTGTGGTAACCATGAGGGGCTGTTTGTAGTCCTCTGAAAGAGACCACAGACGTGCTTATATCACACAATTCGGAATGGATACTGAAGCAGTAGATGTTGAAGGAGACAACAGGGAAGATTATGTGCTTGGAAATGCTGAGCCTAACAATGGTGAAAGAAATAATGCAACTGGTAATTCTACAGGGAGGGAAGTAATAAGTCAAGAGGGTAATTCAACTGCTAAACCACGAGTGGGCCTGGAATTTGAATCTGAAGATGCGGCAAAGACTTTCTATGATGCATATGCAAGGTGTGTGGGTTTTAGCACTCATGTTGGGCAGTTCAGTCGTGCTAAGCCTGATGGACCTATTGTAACATGGGAATTTGCATGTACCAGAGAGGTTTTTAAAAGGAAGAATGTAGAGAGTTGCAATGCTATGCTTAGGATTGAGAGGAAGGATTCTAAAAGTTGGGTTGTTACAAAATTTATTGAGGACCATAACCATTCCATGGTGTCTCCTAGTAAGTTCCATCACCTTCGACCTCGTAGGCATTTTGCTGGTACAACCAAGAATGTGGCTGATGTAGATGCTACTAGTGAGGTTTACATTTCTGTGGAGGGAGCCGGTGAATCAAATCGCATGGTTAGGAGTGCCTCCCCTGTGGAGCCAAATCATCCTGCCAAAAGTATTGGGCCTGTAAACTACATTAGACCTTCGACCAGAAAGAGGACCCTTGGTAGAGATGCTCAAAATCTTCTAAGCTATTTCAAGAAGATGCAGGCTGAAAACCCTGGTTTCTACTATGCAATACAGCTTGATGAGGAGAATCGCATGACAAATGTCTTTTGGGCTGATGCAAGATCAAGGAATGCTTATAACTTCTTTGGTGATGCAGTAATATTTGACACAATGTATCGACCAAATCAGTATCAGGTCCCATTTGCTCCCTTCACTGGTGTAAATCATCATGGTCAGATGGTATTGTTTGGCTGTGCTTTACTTTTAGACGAGTCTGAGTCTTCCTTTACTTGGCTTTTCAGAACATGGCTATCTGCAATGAATGATAGGCCTCCTGTTTCTGTAACCACAGACCAAGATAGAGCCATACAAGCAGCAGTTGCTCAGGTATTCCCTGAAACTTGCCATTGTATTTGCAAATGGCACATCTTGAGAGAAGGTCAAGAAAGATTGGCTCATGTGTACCTTGCTCATCCCTCCTTCTATGGGGAGCTATATAGCTGCATCAACTTTTCTGAGACAATTGAGGATTTTGAGTCATCATGGGCCAGTCTCCTTGATAGATATGATGTACGAAAAAATGAGTGGCTTCAGGCAGTTTATAATGCTCGCAAGCAGTGGGCGCCTGTATATTTCCGTGGCACTTTCTTTGCTGCAATTTCTTCAAACCAAGGGATTAGCTCCTTTTTTGATGGTTATGTGAATCAGCAGACCACCATACCTATGTTCTTTAAACAGTATGAAAGAGCCCTGGAACATTCATTAGAAAAAGAAATAGAAGCAGATTTTGATACCACTTGCACCACACCAGTGCTGAAGACACCATCACCAATGGAACAGCAAGCAGCGAACCTCTATACAAAAAAAGTTTTTGCAAAATTTCAGGAGGAATTAGTTGAGACTTTTGTGTACACTGCAAATAACATCGAGGATGATGGGATAATCAGTAAATACAGGGTTGCAAAATATGAACATGATGACAAGGCGTACATAGTTAATTTAGATGTTTCTCAGACAAAAGCCTACTGCAGTTGTCAAATGTTTGAGTACTCTGGCATACTTTGCAGACATATATTGACTGTCTTTACTGTAACAAACGTTCTTACACTTCCATTACATTACATATTGAAGCGATGGACAAGGAATGCCAAAGCCGGGGCTGGGCTCGATGAACAAAATGCAGATTCGCAAGGCATTGAGACTCTTACGTTGCGATTCAACAGGTTATGTCAGGAAGCTATTAAATACGCAGAAGAAGGTTCCATATCTATTGAGACGTATAATGCAGCATTGAGTGCTCTGAGAGAGGGTGCAAGAAAGACTGCTACAGTGAAGAAAAATGTTGCTAAAGTCACACCTCCTAGTTCTCAGGCTAGTGGAAACAGTCAAGAAGATACCAACAAGAAAAACCCTACACTAATTCCTGAAATGACCCCATCGTTATGGCCTTGGCAAGAAGCAATTCCTCATCACTTTAATCGTAATGACAAGGGAGTTCCTGTGGTTGATTTACAGCCAAGCATGGCTCCTGTCTCTATTCAGCGTGATGGTGGCAATCCTGATAACACGGTATGGAACTCCCAAGGTCCACTAAGTTTTTTGATTGGAAGCTTTGTATATCCTCTGATGATGGCTCAAATTTTTTTAGGTGGTTATGAATTGTTTCAAGTCTATGACTTGGGTGATAGAAAGCAAGAATTCTACACCATCTGGTAAAGTTGCTGTCATTAACTTGAAGGTATGCATCTAAGTCTGCATCCTGACCACTTTTGTTTATTCCACCAGTAGTTCCCATTTTGTTTAATTTCTTTCACTTTACTGATTTGTTCATTTTTGATATTGAATATCATGTTAGAGTTGTGGTAGGTGAGTTAGGTTGAAATCGTATGATAAAAAGAAAGGGTACTAAAATGCAATGAACTGAAGAGTACGAATGAATGTGTCCTATAGCTTAAGCGATTAGTCTTATCCCTGACAACCTGTTTAATAATATATTTTACAAGCTCCATTGGACCCTTAACCTGTTAGTAACATTGCATTGTCTTGTTCTCTGTAATTCAAATGCATAACAGTTGAGAAGGATTACTAAATATGTTGCTCTTAATGTTCTTGTCATTCTTTTCCTTTTTTTTTTTTTTTAAACTTAATTTTGGCTGTGCTGTAGCTGCAAGATTATGGCAAGAACCCTTCAGGAGAGACAGAGGTTCAATTCAGGGTAACAAGGATCACACTTGAGCCTATGTTGAGATCTATGGCCTACATAAGTCAGCAGCTATCAGCACCAGCCAATAGAGTTGCTGTTATAAATCTGAAGGTACAAAATCCGTTTTTCAGATTATAAAAAAGTTGTTGTGCTCTGTTCTTTCATCCTTCTGTTCAATTTTAGTAGATATTCAGAGTATTCAAAATTTGCCTCAATTTGCGTTTACTTCTGCAATTTGGTTCCACATAATAACCCAAAAGTCCACTAAAAATGTACATGATATATGACATATAGGGATTAAGCATATGTTACATAGAAGATGCTTTACACTACCTTCCCAGCAATGTGGTATGGTGAGAATAGGCTTATCTAGCAGTTTTAAATGGATTTTTCAATTAGAAATTAGAATGCCAAGGTTGATTTGTAGTTAGAATAGCTGGAGTGGTTCCCCCCATGTGCCCGCCGCCCCCCCCCCCCCCCCCCCCCCCCCCCCACGCGATCTACACCAGATAATCTATAATAGGTGCAAATTACTTCGTATGTTGTGCCTTTCAATCAAGGCCAACAAGGAAAGAATATGAGAACAGTTTTGGACAGTCAAATGTAGCATGTGGGAATGAAAGTCAACCACATTTTTGGTCCAATAATCTTGATTTGGTTCCTACCATTACTTACTAGGATGGTGGTGAACTGTGGTACTACACTAACATGGTGGGGAGTCTTAAGCCTTATGACCGTTGGCATAATATACATTTCTATTACTAATATTGTCACATATGAGAACATGTTTGTTCTTGATTACCTTTTTGCTTCACTCATTGAATTTATGAAAGGTAGAAAATTCCGTGACCTATATCCAGCATTTCTTTGTACTGATTGTCTGCAATTTATTGAACTTGCAAATTACTGAACCACAGCAAATGATAAATTGCTGTTTAGATGCATTTGCTCCAAAAAGACACTCATATTTTGTTATCCAGCTACAGTAGAAATTGCGGCTATAGTTACAATTTAAACCATGCCCTACAGTTTTGTTGCATCAATGATTCACCATGGAAACTGTGGAGTTTCCTTTTCTGGCATTGTTGTGCAAATTTTATTTCTTTTCTCCTGAATCTAACAAAAAGGATTGAGGTTCACGCATCCCTTGAGGCTCTTGGTCAATGTTGGATGGAAATCATCTTTCTCCCGTTAAATGTGAAAAAAGATAAGAAAAAGAAAAGAATGGATATTTAAATGGGAATACTCTCGTTCCTATTGGCTGATGTTTTAGGACCCACTGTAACAATACACTGATGTCCTTTACTAATGGTACTTTTTAGCTTTTGTAGTGTCTGGAATTTTGCTGCTTTTCTTTGAAACAGAAGCAAATATTCAACAATATTGAGGCCCTGCCTGTGATGGAGTTATGCATAGCATGTAATTATTTATGTGTATAGCCACTTTTAGTGTCAATATTTTCTTCTCTGTTGTCCTTCAGAGCTTCACAGCCTAATTTTCTGTTTTCCCTCTGTATTTTTATTTTTCTTTGTAAGAACGGGAGAAGTATTTAAGAAATTTAAGAAATTATTCAATTTCTTTCTTGTAGAATTTAAGAAATTATTTAACCCTATTTTTTGTACGAGAAAATTTAACCATGAACTAAGCTGTATTTTGTCATTAAGTTAGGACTAGTTGCTCTAGATTTTATACTAGTACTATGTGAATGTTTCAAATATCTTAGGTATTTTAGCTGTCCTTATTAGGCTAACCCATGACTTCCAGTTTTTTGATTGAACTAGTATGACAAGAATATATTTAGTTAAGTATCAGGGAAGGGTGCAATAGACCTACCTACCATTTATGGAAGTATCTAAACTTCGGGGCTTAGCTAATGTTTTTCTAAGTAATGCATGGTATGAGTACAAATGCATAGGCATGTCATCCCAAGTGCTGTTGTATCATTTTTACACGAGAACATCCAGTAGTATCGATAACATAGCTGTAGTACTATAAGTTATTACAATGCCACTTTTATAGTTCTTATAGAGTTGTTTCTCTAATTTACCTTTTCTATTTGGTCTTCAATCTTTATTTTGTGGCTTATCTTTTAGTTGTTCATCAATTGGTTCTGTCATAATACTTTGGCTACGGTGGTTTTGGAAGTCAATGTGTCTCTAAGACTAGGACATCTGGCAGACTTAAAACTACGAAGTGAGAACATTGAGAATTACATGGATATGATATATCAAACATCTAGGACAGTATTGGCTTTAGAATCCACAATATCTTCAATTTTAGAAAGTCCTAAAGTATAGAAGACTAGAAGTTTTCTTTTTTAGACTGCATGACTTTCAAGTCTGGGCTCATGAAATTCTGTCTGTTTGGTCAGCTCCAAGACACAAAGACAACTTCTGGAGAAACGGAGGTGAAATTTCAAGTTTCCAAGGATACATTAGGCTCCATGCTAAGATCAATGGCCTATATCCGTGAGCAGCTTTGATAGTTGTGAGCATACTCTTCCCAGAACTTCTAATTGTTAAATATTGTCAATATTGTAGAATTTCTTATCTTGCTATCTCTGCGCCGAGGTTCTGTTTAGTCTCTCATCTGACTGATTTGTAGTTTACCTATGTGGCTGAGCGAACATGAACCAAAATTAGACAAAGAATGGATTCTGACACATGAAGATGCGTCATGCATAATGTGGGAATCAATAATTTACTTTGTAGCTATGGTTTTAACTTGCAAGACTTGAGACTATCACGTCTCTACTTAATGCCCTTGCATGCACATTGCATATTGTCTTACTATACTTACCCGGAGGGTGTGCTGCATTAACATTGTTGCAGTTCTTTAGCAGTGATTTGTATTGCTTGCTTAGAACTGGTGCCAAGTCCATGTTACTGTTGGATTTCTATATGGAGCAACATTCTAATCCAGATATTGCCTTTATATACTAAATTTAAAAAATGGTATACCCAAGGACCTTGAAGCCAAATGGCACTTGTACCCGTACAAGAGTGTGAAATTTTGTTGTAGGTCATGGGCAAAAGTCTCGCAAAGCTTGTAAATTACTAATCAGTCTAACGGTCTCGAGTTTCTTTATCCTTCTTTTCCTTTTTTTGGGAACTTTTGCGTTTAGGTTTAACAATGAAGCTATACCTGGTAAGATAATTAATGTGTGCCTTGATTTTATGTTTACTACAGCCTTCACACTAACGGTGATGAGACTTCACATGAGTTGTCCTGGGCTAGAAGTTCCCTTGAAACCAACACTGATTCAGACTCATTCCTATCTGGAAAAGCAATTGCATGAGTGCCATTCTAGATGTTTCCTGGCTTACGCGGTTCACATGACAGATTAATCCCATGTTGATATTTGTTAACAAAATTGTGTAGTTTTGTTAGGTCTGTTAGATGTATTCTATTGACACTGACCACCATCGGTTTAGCATGTTAGTTAGGCTTGGTTAGCAATATTTCTAACTAAATACTTCTTTTACATGTAATCATGTGTTGGAATCTTATTTGTACATGTAAGCTGTGAAGGGTGCGCAATGAGCATTGCACATAATTTGTAACTCGGCTGCAGGAAACTGGCATTTTCTTATAGTCGGCTTTCTGGTGCTTCAACTTCTTTATTCTTGACCATGATGTTCTAATTCATTTAGTAGTCTCTTCTTCTCTGAGTTAATGGCTTGTGCATTACTGCATATTGTGTAAATATGGTGATTTAGTATATCTTTTCAAAAACATTTGAGTCAACTGGGGGCATGCTTTTGAAATTCTGTAACGATTAAACCACGGGCTGAAGTCTTGACAAGTCATGTCTTTGAACCAATTCTTTCAACTATATGGAAGGCTGATAGATGCTTCTGAGGAACCTTGGCGAAGCTTTTTCTAATGATCCTGTTCTAAATTTCCAAGCATACAGCGTGAGGTTTGGAATGTGTCGTAGTAAGGAAATTATTGTTGTGAATTTGATGTCATTATTCTTTTTTATTTATTTATTTATTATTAATACGGTTGGATGGAGGCCTAAGGCTTTTAAGTATGTGCGAAGCACTTGAATCTGAGAAATGGGACTGAACCAAACATAA
Source organism: Casuarina equisetifolia (assembly GCA_028551475.1). Taxonomy (NCBI): domain Eukaryota; kingdom Viridiplantae; phylum Streptophyta; class Magnoliopsida; order Fagales; family Casuarinaceae; genus Casuarina; species Casuarina equisetifolia. The sequence goes on along the minus strand of CM052361.1, from coordinate 17,536,089 downwards.
AATATTTGCCCATACTACAAAACAACTCAACTCAACTCTTGATATTTAAAGTGCTCAAGTTCAAGAAGCCTAAGTACCTATATCTTACAATTGCAAGCATTGTTTATACAAAATGGTCTTCAAATTTTTTATATATGGGAGTTGACGCCAGTGATATGCCTGCAGAAACTGAGTAAGCAACTTACTAAGTTGCTAATAATTTAAATTATAGGCACTTTTAATAAGCTTGGCTGCGGAAAGGTTTTCTCTCTTCTTTAAAATTGGTCAACAAAGGAAGGGGACATTCTCACATTTAAGAGGGCTTCAAAGGAAGACATTGGTAACGTCAGATTCTCGTCTACACCATTTAACGTAATTTCCTGAATCCTTAGAGAGAAGAAAACTTGGGTCTCAGATAAATTCAGTAAATAACACAAAATCGAGAGTTAAAAGCCGATTCATAATGATTCTAGCTGAATGTTCAATTCCAGAAGACAATTCCATTATCTTTGCGTAGCTTCCTATTCCAACCCGGATATGCCTTCTTTTATTTCCAAAAGCGTGAGGTTTTTTTGAAATATTTTGAAGGAAGCATAAGTCTTGAAAGAGATCCGTGTGGCAAAGAGGCTAAAAAAAAAAAAAAAAATCAAAGAAGAGGAAAGGGCTTATGAATAGAAATTTACTTATATCTACTCTTTTTCAAACCAATGCCTCAGTATAATCTTGAACTCCAATCACATCTTGGAGACAGATTCAGTATTATAAAATGCAAACTGAGTGTCAGAATTTTGAGGGTCAAACATTGTTTTAAAGAAAGAGATCCAGTAACACATTTGAAGAATAATAATATCTTCTTCATACAAAAAGAACTTGGGTACCTGTAATTTTTACGATGATATCTCTTTCATGGTGCGGGCTTTTTCGTGGTGTTAGACAATTAAGACAGTTGTGTTATGCCCATTACGACATAGGCTACCCAAAAATTAGCTCGAATGCTCTCAAGAATTAAAGTACCTTGGTATATAGCATTAGAAAGCTCGCTAGGAAATAAAAGTATGTAAAAGTTACTAACTTTTAATTATGGATGGAAAAGAGTTATTTTACAAGTTCAAACTGTTGAAACATGCTTGATATTTTGATGATGATGGTGATAACTATGTTTAATAGGCAACATCGAATGTTCTAAAAGATGCTTGTATTGAAGTACAACAACATGGTTGGTATAATGAATCATTGATGAGATTTGATATTCCTCTAAGTACTAAATCATTGGATATGTTTGTAAAATATTCTGTAAAATACCAGTATCCTTAAACTTATTCCAGCATATTCCTTGCGAGGTTTATCATACCCATAACAACGGCGGCATTGATATGGTTATCTGCAGCACATCCTTTATTACGGCGGGACTAGTCATTAATTGTCTTCCCCCCCCCCCCCCCCCCCCCCCCCCCCCTCCCTAAAATGAAAGCACAAGCTGTGTGTTGGCAATTAAATGACTTCGTCCCGGGGAAAGGGATTGACATTTTGGGTATAAGCTTGACCCTATCCATCCTTTCGCAAGGTTCTGCAGGTGAAGGGATTTTTGCAGGCTTTTGTGTGATTTTCGAACTCTTAATGGTAACAAGGGCGCATCTTCAAGTTGCTAAATATATCAAAGATTAAGCTGAAGAAAAAATTAGTTTCACAGTTTGAGTTAATTTATTTTTCTTTTTGCATATTCTATGAAATAATTAACATTTGTGCTCAATAGGTTATCTTTTGAGTGTAAGCAACATTTCCTTCAGTTGTAAAGAGAAAAAATTGGGCTCATAGCAGCCTACATGATATGCACACTAAGTGAGGAGAGAAATTCAAACACAATAAGATAAACATTAGAGACATGAAAATTACAAAAGGCAACATGTAAGCTGAACCCTGTTGTGGCCTACAATTGCCTAAACCTAGTTAGTTCTTCTTGAATGCATTTAAGCAACAACTTGGAAGGGATCCTAGTCAATAAAAAATTCTAACATTCTCGACCGTATGGCCATAGTTTGGCTAACTTATTCACTACTGAGTTCCATTCACGATATATTTGCCGTATTCTTGCACGTCGAGGGAGAAGATTAGCACATTTGTCGATTGTGTATTTAGGATGCCAAGGTGGTTTCCATATGTTAAAAGCATACATTGAACTAAGTAGTAAGAATCAAACTCAATTATTTGGGGTGCCTAAGCTCTTTCATGACATATTTTAAGGCCTTCCAAAAGGGCATGAGTTTTAGCGTGTGCACTGCTGCCTGGTCCAAAATTCGCTGCAAAGGCCATGACTATACTGCCTTTATTGTCTCTTAGCACACAGTGCCTAGCGCTATTTCCAATAACGCTTTTTATCAATCTATATTGACTTTCAACAGTCCATTAGGAGGAGGTTGCCATTTTACTCATTTCTCTCCTAATAGCAATATTACATATAGTGATCCTTAGAATGTGAAGAGAAATCTTATTTGTAAAACTTGACCAAACATCCACTTTAAGAAATGTGGAGAGTTGTAATTGTCAATGTGTGATATCATTACTGATTTTGCTAATAGAAGTGTGTACCTTTATGGCGATCACATTTTGGGCAAGCCAAATGCCCATACAATGACACCCCCCAATATAGCGATAGTCGATCTTCTTTGGTTGTTTCATGAAACTTTAGGTAACAGGAAGTAAACAGAGTGAAGATGGCAGAATTGTGCTCGTACATTTAGAATATTTCCATATCTTCTCCATAATCATTGGACCAACTCCCTGTGCATAAATAAGTGTTCTGTGGTTTTCCTTTCAACATTGACACTTCAAAGTCATGTAAAACCTCTTTGTTGCACATTATATTCCAATGGAATTCCATTATGGATAAGCTGTAAAACAAATAATCTAATCTTAGTTGGAAGTATGCTATTTCAAAAAATCTTCGTCCACAAGATTTTTTCCTCTCCTCACTCTTCTATCATGATATACTAGGGAGGTCGAATATATACTTGATGCACTTAGGTCCCACGTTAGCCAATCCGTACCTTGTGGGAGTGATATGTTGTAAGTCTATGCTTATTGCTCGCTCACAAGATGTTCATGCGAAAAGGCTGAATTTTGTAAAGCTTCTTTGACCAATATTTCTGAATTTGGCTATGATGGATACCATAAAGGTTGACCAAGCCAATTATCTTTCCAAAACAATTGGTTACCTTCTTTAATTATCCATTTGCAATGCTTAATTGTATAAGGCATAAGTGGGAAAGACATTTTCCAAGCATGAAAATGTGCTTTATTTAGGCCTTTTTGCATGGCTTCTATCAAGTGGCCATATTTTGGTCTCATTAGAGAGGCCCATAATGATTGGCCATTTACGTAATTTCAAGTGAATTTATTTGCAATGATTGCATAACTTATTTTATGTTCTGAATTCCTAAGCCCCTTTCTTCACATGGGTTGTAGATAATATTCTATTTGACCTCATGTCTACATGAGCTCTTCCCAGAATGTCATAATGAGTTAGCCATCATCAAATTAATCTTGTGAATTACAACTTATTAAACTTTTAGTCTCATACCAGAAAGAACAACACTTGTGAAGTGCCTTATATAGCCTTGAACACCCTTTTATCCAATTAGGCCTTTTAGGGAAAGGTGGACCTAGGCCTTCAAGATGATATTAGAGTTAAGCCTTCTTTTATGTGTGCTAACCCAAATCTTTTAGTTGGGTCATTCCTTCACTGGCCAAATAAGATTGAGTTTGGATTGTATGAGAGTATTAAACCCTTACTTCCACATTAGAAAAGAAAAATACCTATGAAGTGCATTGTAAGCATTGAACATCTTTCTCTTCAATGAGGCCTTTTGGAAAAAGGTAGACTTGGGCCTTCAAGACAACTTCTGAAACTCTCGTTATGGACTATATGTGAATTGCCATGTTAAATAAGACATTTTTGATCAAGGTAAGCTTTCCCCCTTGAGATAGGAACTAACTTCCAGCCTTGCACTTTGTTTTCCATGACTTATAGCATCTCATCAAAGTATTGGATTTTGCCCTTCTCTTTGAATAAAGGGATTCCCAAGTATTCAATAGGAAAATAAGCCTTTAAGAAACTAGTCCCCTGTAGTATATGGTCTTTGTTGCTTTGATTCATTTCCTTCGACACAATGATCCTTCTTTTTTTTTTTACGACATTAATCATCTACTTATTATTAGCCTCCTATTCATGCAATAGATTTATAAAGTTCTCTTTAGATCTTTTATTTCCTTCCATGAAAACTACCATGTCATTAACATGAAGGAGATAAAGGACTCTTGCAAAGTTTTTATTAACTTTACCTACCTATTTCACCTTGATCCATGAGATGATTTAGCTTTCTATTGAAGACATATTACGCTAAGATGAAAATGCCTGGAGAAAAAGAGTCCCCTTGTCATTAGCCTCTTGTAGATTTGAATAATCCATGTTTAGAGCCTTGAAGTTGTAGTAAAAACCAATTACTTTAAATGCATCTAAATATCATATTACACCAAGTACATGAAAAGCCAAACCTTTCCATAATTTTGATAATGAATCTCTATTCCATTCTATCATAGGTTCTAGCCATATATACTTTTATTATGATACTTCCACCTTTTATCTTACCATCTAAGTCATTAACCATCTCTTGAGCTATAGCCATATTCTTGTGTATATTTCAACCTTTAACAAATCTTGATTGCTCCTTGGGTATTAGATAAGGCAATATCTGCCAATCTATTATTAGGAACCTTAGTAATGATTTTATAGTTAAAGTTATGCAAACTAACTAACATAGTTCATTGAAACTTATAGGATTTTTTATTTTGGGAATCAATGCTCAAGTAGTGGTTGGAATGCTTTTTAGCATTTGATTTCCTCCAATAACATCTTGAACCATTGCAATGATATCTTCTTTGATGATATCTTTAGTCCTAACTAGCTTGAGGTGTAGGGAATTCCTTTCTTAAGAATAATTTATTTGTGAATTGAACCTAAAGCATTGGTGGAAGACTTGAAGTTGTGGATTCAAATCACTCCTTTCTTCTTACCTACTTAGAAAGAAAAAAATTGTGAATGGTGTAATGTTGTGGCAATAATTGGGAAAATTAATTGATAGAATCTTTCACTAATTTGGATTAGGTCAAAATGGACATAGGTACCAAAGAAGTTTAAACTAACCACTCAAACCATTATGCAATAGGTCACTAATTTGGGGAAGTACCAATAATAATGACCAAATAAAAGAATAGAACAAGAATAAGGAAATTAACTAGGATAATAAAAAAGAAAAATATATAACTAAAATGTAAATGGACCAAATAACTAGATTATACGGACCAAAAAATTGAAAGGACTAGATCTAGAAGGCAAACTAAACGACTAGATAATTGGAATGGGAGGTTAAACTAGCCATTGACAGAGCATAAGTTAAAAGAAATACATAAATTATTAAAAAAATGAAATGAAACAAGAGGTGGATATAAATTCTACCTTCAATTATAAACGTCGTGGAGAGACATACACAAGAAAATTAAGAGAGAAAGGAAAGTTACATACATGAGAGAGGAGAGAGAGAGAGATGAAAAGAAAAACTAAGAACGAAGATAAGAAAGTAAAGAACTAGAAGGGTTGCCGTGAGCCTTGGGGTTTAGAATTGGAGACAATGCCAATTTGTTCCCATGGGTTTGGCTTCTTAGGCCTTTGTCGCCACTTGGGCTTTGTCGTTAACTTCCGTGACATAGTGTTTGTTTGTATGTCCTTTCAAGCATTATTCTTACTTTGGACCTAGTATAGTAGGTCCTAGTGGGTTGGGCTCTGAAGGCATTTAAGACCTCCATGGAACATTTGGTGATCCCTTAACTTTCAATGGCCTTGATTTCTTTCCCCTTGTTGCCATTTGACCTTTGCTTCTTAAGAAACAAAATCTTGAAAGTGAGAATGAGATTGGACAAATGAAGAAAATATCTTATGCTTTGCAGTTGATAGTTTGATATATACTATAGTAAACATTAGACAAAATATTGCTAATGCAAATTAAGGTAGTTAGTCAGTTTTTTTCCAACCATGGGAAAGAACATTATAAAGCTATGAAATGGACACTCAAGTATCTTAAAAGAATTTCTAAGTTGTATTTGTGCTTTAGTAATGATGAATATATGGGTTGAATATACATATGCAAATATGACTAGTGACTATGAAGAAATAAAGTGTACAATAAGATACGTGTTCACTTTTGTAAAGAAATCAATTTCATGGTAATTTATAGGATTTTGTTGCCTTGTCCAACAAAAGTAGATTATATTGCACTTATTGAAGGTGGCAAAGGAGTTCTATGGTTAAAGATGTTTCTTCAAGAACTTGATTTAAAGTAAAAAAAAGTTTATCCTTTGTAGCAACAACCAAAATGTCATCCATCTAAGTAAAAACTCTTCATCTCATTCAAGAATTAAACATATTGATGTTAGATATCATTGGATTAAAGTTGTATTAGAATCCAAATAATTAGATCTTGAGAAGATTTAGACTAATGATAATAGAACAAATATATGATTGACAAAGCCATTGGCAAGAAACAAGCGAGAAATGTGTTAGCACTTTGCTAGAATAGATTCCAAGTGGAGTCAATGTCTATGGAACAATTTTCTTTTTTTCTTATGGTAGAGAGATGTTGTACTAATGTTACTTTGAAAGCTAAAAACTATTATGAAAAAGAAGCGACCAAGTTAGCATGCACGAGAGACTGTAGCTTTTCTTCTTTATGAGGTAGATGAAAAGAAGAGCAAAGAAAATCCTTAAACGAAGCCCTCATGGCTTATATATCTCTTACTTTAGATGGAAAAAAAATAAATAAACAGCCTTTGAGGGTCTTAATGAAGGTGCCCTGCTAGGGTTTCATCCACACCCTTTTGGTTTGATTAACCTTTGAATCTTATTCTTTGTAATTGTATTAGCCCGGGCTTCAAGAAATCAGATTAAAATCTAGAAATCACACAAATCCATCATATTAAGTTCGCCTTGTATTTCAAAGCTTGTAAATCAATTCAATGGGCACTCGTTAGGATTTTCCACAGCTCCCCATGCTCAAAATAAAGCTCACAGAAGCCTTTTGCAAACAATCATTTACTCAGGCGGACATATAGAAATGAACCAAGATTATCCTGCTCTATTAATCTCCAATTAAAACAAACCAGACAAGCTTCGACAACTGTAAGATCTTGCATTGATTTATGGGTCAGCTCGTTCTGAGGTGACACGCAAGGAATAGAAACGGAGATGAACATAGCTACGCTTCTTTGGTGCTAACGTTGGCATCTATTGAAGCTCTTTTCCGTCTAAAGTGAAGAAAGCTTTGGTGCAAATGAGAATATTGTCATGTGGGTTGATGACACAACACTAAACTCAGCATCGCGATTGAGGAACTGTTCTTTCTTTCGTCTTAGTTTATCTGAGGGGCATCATCACACGTGTAATTGGTATTTAATTCTAGCTAAAGATGTGAGTTGAATTATGCACATGGTACCCTACTCAAGAATACTATTTGTTTTGCTCAGATAAGTTAAATCAATAGAGGTCTTGCATCGAAAATTAACTAGAACCACGGGGTCAGAAATTGAGTCATTTGTGGACAGTACTTATCAATAAAGGTCTTCTGTAGATGATTTTTGCGAACCCGTCACATGCATTCTGATCAAGATAAACGGCAAACAATTGAAGAACCCTGAACTAGAGTGGCATTACAAACTCGGTTTGCAGCCATAAAATATCCTAAAATCCAGTAGCAAGTATCATACTTGGTTTTGTACAGACATGCACAAAATCTTTTAAATTCAACTAGATCAACTGAAGTAAACACCTGTTAGTGCTTTATCCCCTCATCTCCCCAAGTGCAAAAATAGAATGAAGCCAATTACTGATACAAATAGAAGACTACTGCTCTCAGAATCAAGCCATTCAAACGCCAATCTCAAAAGATGATTACTCCGTAGCTCAATGAAGAAGCCCAGGCTCCGTGCATATGGGAGAAAAACAATCTACTGACGCTTTACAAACTCCGATAGTCTATCACGGTGACTTCGTCCTCTGGAGCATCCAAATCTTGATAACTGCAACACCACAACCACCAACACCACCACTGATAAATAAATATGACCACATCCGCAAGAATCACAAATCAGAAATCCTCCACACAAGTTAAATGGTGCGGTGAAAACTACAGCTATCTACCAAAATTAAATGATCAAGTTAACAAATCATAGGCTACACATACTAACAAACAAATTTGATCACTATAATTTACCAAATCTAACAGTACCATCCTCAACTTCCCCATACTCCTTTTGTTGCAAAATGAGGTAACAACTTTATAATCATCAATGCAAAGGTGGTCCCAACACCAGCAGCGGCTTGTTTACCATACATGGTTAGTAGGAAAAAGTCATGATAGAATCGTTTCTTCACCACATTGATTTGAAAGAATAAAAATAGTTTCTTATCATTTACCGCATTGTTGGTAATTAACATTTAGCTATAGACAAGCATGAAATACTTTCTAACAGGAAGATCTGAGTAATAAGTATACTGGTGAGCAGTTGATCAGATTGATAACTCAGAAACATGGCAAGATCTAGAATATGACATACCTCCGCATCTTTCGGGGATCAGGTCTAAAGTTGGGGGGAACAAAAATTGGTGTAGGACCTCCAATATTAGGACCAGGTCGCATTTTCCTGCCATTGCCGTCATATGAGGATGGCCCTCCCTGCTCCCGTATTATCTGCATTGCAACTTCTGGGGGAGCAGGAACAAAAGGTCCCAAAGGCCTACAATAAATCAATACAGTTAAGGTTTACAATACATAGCCAAATTAACTATTAAGCGTTTAAGAATAAGAAGGCTAAGCATCATCTAAATCAGCGACCCACCCAGCACCAGGAACAGGCATTAAAACTGGGGGAGGCATATCTGAGGGAAAAGGGCCAACAGCACCCATGGCCTGCCCGGTGTATGCATCATACATCGAGTCATCATGATTCCCTACATCGAGGATACCAGCCTTAGATTGTCGATCGCGGGAAGGGGAATTCTCAGTCCTATCAAACCGTTCACTGTCAATCCGTTCATGATCCCTCCGGTTGCCACGATCATCTCTCAACCGATTCTCCAGACCCAATCTCCTCCTCTGTGGCTTGTCCTTCTGAAAACAGGTCATGTAATACAGTAAATAAGACACAAAAATAAGAGGCATAATATGTGCATAATACAACATGAGCAAAAAATACCAGATGTTGCTGCATAACAGGCTTTCCACCTGGAGCATCTGGATCACTGCATGTAATAATGTATTTTATTATCTCATCCATAAAATACCACCAATGGTTATAATGTACAAAGAAAGAGTCAAAACTTAGAAACTTACTTCATATAGTTTTGGAAATATAGATCCTCACGCACTTTTGAAGTCAGTTCCATTACAAGTTCTGGATGTTTAAGCTTCAGATGCTTATACACGAACTCAGCAGCATGAAAAAGCTTTGTACAGCCCTTGGCTCCACAACCATACTTCCACCCATATTTCTCATCCCTTATTTTCCTAACATATGGTTCTAAGACTTCAACTGCAGCTGCATCTATCTTATCTTTAGCAGTCATCAATTCCAAGGGATCTTGACCTTTCAGCCTTTCTTGCCAAAACAAATCAAGTTTCTTTTCCCAATCAGCCGCAGATTTAGCAGTTTCTTCAAAATTCTTTCCTTCTGGCCTTACATGCCTAAAACCCTTAGCTTCATTACTTTCAACCATGCCATAGTAATCTACACCATGGATCCGCCAAAGATATGTAATAAGTGTATCCAGAAGCTCAACACCCTCAAGGCCCTTTACTGATGTTAAGCCTCGAATAATTATGATTGGACCAACAGATCCACCATGGGACTTATCTATATCAGTTTTGTCATGATCAACACCAGATAAAATATTATCTTCAATCCCTTTTTCAGAATCAAGCTTCCGGACAAGAGCCCGAGCTTGTTCAACATCTGCCTGAATTCTTCTAGGCTCAACACTGACAAGGGGAGCTTTTGGAGCAGCCGAAAAATCATTTTCTTTAGTTGGTCCCCTACCATGTCTTCTTCGCTTTCCACCAGCCTCTGCCTCATCATCAGAGTTCTGATCACTTGCTAACCCTGATTTGTTTGATGATAATGCAGTAACACCAGGATTCCTACACCAGAACAGACAAATATGTGTCATAGCTAGGAAGAAGAGAACTTTTTGTTTTCCAATCATTTTGTCCATTTATTTCTTCTTTTGAGAGGGAGGGAGAGGGGGAAGGAGGGGGGGCTGGTGTTGGGGGTTGGTGGGTGGGTTGGGGGGGGGGGGGGGGGTGGCGGTGGAGGAGAAGAGAGAGAGTACAGGTCAAGCGTTCCACTCTGCAAGTCCAGCAAAAAATCCTTTGCCAAATTCCGAGCATTTTCGTTCCTCCTGCAAGTCATTAATGCCCAAACAACACATTTATGAGTGTCCAGAAAGCGACTGATGAAAGTTTTTAAAGCTGGTAAATATGCATGCGTATGCATCTGTCTGTTTCTCACAAAGAGCCCTTAATACACAACACATCTTATCCATACAAAGATGAATTGATGCAAAAAGAATTTTATATAATGAAGTAGTTATTACCTTTCAATTACAGCAAGTAAATTGGTCGGATGATACTTGTCCTTCAACCTTCAACAAAAGATTCATAAAGTTAGTACATATGTCTGTGTGTAAACAGTTGACATCAGAAAATTAGTTCATTGATGAACTATAACTGTCAAAGCACAACCAGTTAACATCAAGAACAGGAAAAGAGAACCTACCACTCCTCCTCTTTATGAGCCTCAAAGAAATTACGTTTCTGAGTAGAAATGTACTCAGTTTTGTACTCTTGATACCTACGAAATCAAAAGAACAAATCATTCTCAATAAAATAAACTATTGATCAATTGGCTCGAACATGTTTAATTTCCAGAATATACCTACGCTCAGCTTCAGCAGGTAAGATATCATCTTCAAGCTCCTGGATGAATTGCTTGTAGGACATCAACCCCTCCCTGAGATGAGTTGCATAAATCATATCAACACAGGTGTGAACAAATACGTCTGACACAGGTTAAACGAAGATAAGACAGGCCATATTTATCATCTATAACAGAGAAACATTTCAAAGATGAAGTCTGTCAATATTTGATAAAGTCTGGACAGAGCCTAGAAACACGAACTATGACAGCTATGTGGCAAGCTTTGGTTCCTCTACCCGACCAACTAAATAAGACATATAAGACTAGTCTTTAAATTCTAATGCTGTGGAAAGCCACTTGCCGTAAAAAGTTTATGCCCAAACAGGTCTTAAAAGCTTAAGGTACAAGACAACCTTATAGTGCCTAGGCACAATGCAGAAAATACAAGAGGAGTAGAATAAGGAGTTGTACAGGTTACAATATAAATTAAAAGGTAAGTTTTACAAGAAGTAGAAAAGTATCTACTTAGAAAAAAATCTTGGAAACCTTAAAAACTGAATCAAGGCGAATTCCAGTAAAATATAAGCCAGGGAACTCAACATCAAATGTTCAACTGTTCCTTTTCCACTATAATACCTCATGTCAAATGCAATAATAATCTCACTCAAATGATTTTTGTTCCATCTGAGTTGGTAGGTCATCATCACTAGCAATCAGAGACAATGGTAGGGCCAAGAAATATTCTAGTAACCTCCAGCAAAGGAAGTTCCCTATGCTTATAAAGGTCAAGTGGGAAATAGTTCTAATATAAGTCTGCAGCATGATGTCAGGCAAGAATCAATCTTTGAAGAGAGTTGTCCCAAAGAAACTCAGTATATCCTGTTACAAGGAGGCTACAGTGGAAAATAATTTAGCCATCCTCTAGAGCAGAAAACTACCTCTATCATATCAATCAAGGACTCGTAGATGGATTTAGTTGCCTCTTCTTTTAACCTTCTGTATTCCCTCAGATTAAGATGACATGTAAATGATTACTCAATTCAAATGTCTAAAAGAATGGGTATTGACCTCTAATGCACTATATCTCCAAATGATTCCCTTTTCCTATGATGTGTTGAAGGAATAAGACCCTTTCAAAACTGACTTTTTTGTTTTTGGATGGAGAAGACACACTACAAAAGTAATGCATACACAAGAAACAAATCGATCACCATGCATTCCATTATGAATCATCCAAAAAAAACTGAGGTGTCTATTTTCTACATCTGGTGCATTTGGAAAGAATAAAATGCACAAAATATCAAACACTAAAAACAGAGTAACCATCTGCAAAATTTTACACTCTTGATCCTTTTGTTTCCCGGAGTTTGCCCATAATTGTGCCCTCAGTTTTAACTTGTTAGAATCTGTAGAATTGTATTCTACTTCCTTTTCGAGGTTGTCTTCATTCATACACTAATTGTGTACTTGGATTGCGCCCCTATGGGCCTTTTTACAGTTCCCTAGTTTCCTAGTTTAAGGGTCCGAGTACAGAATAACTGTTTGTGGGAAACTTGGCATTAAAAAACTACCTACTGCTCATCCCACCTCTTCCACATTCTGGGGCTTCTGAACAGACATTATCATGCATATGTATTTCGCATTAGGTTGTCCTTTGATTTGACTCCATACGTTTTGGATGCAAACTCTAAATGAGAATTACTAATAAATTTACTGAAATAAAAGGTACAACTAACAAAATTAGACTTGACCAGCTGGGATCTCACGTCAATACAATGAATTAACGAAAACTTTATAATCAGATGAAAAAGGAATCTAACTTTTTAGTTGTTAGCACAACAAAAATCTTCCAGGAGAGAGAAGAAGAATCTTTGAATGTCAGGATCAAAACAAACCAGTTGACTGCATTACGTGTGGAAAATTTATCATAGATTAACTTCTATAAACCTTGTCCTCATCATGTTTTCATTATACTGGGAAAGCTTCAGTGGTCTTTGATAAGATGGATGTTGTAACATAATTGTTTTATCCACCAATAAAGAGAATAAAGTGGTACCGGCACTATTCAAATTACCAGACATAATTCAGAAGGGGTTACTAGCAACCTAGCAACCTATAAAAAAGAGATAATAATCAGTAGCCATTCAAAGTTTAATGAAAATGAACTCATAGCAGTATCCAATGCCTTTAAGGTTGGAACTGTCATCTCCTTCGTAAGTGTGATCATCATAATACATATATGAGATGAAGTAGACCTCACTTCTGATGTTCCTTTCTACTTTTCCCTTTTCACCTTGTCTTTAAGCCTTTAAAACTAATACTTCCAGCTCACAATTTGGATCCTCCTAAAGAACAAACATTTCCCAAGATTTTCCACATCAAACCATACCAATTAGTTCCAAAATGGTGCTGAGTTGAATATCATGCATCAGCGTCAGGAAATAGCAATTTGGTCCCTCTAAAGAGCCAGACAGCTAATTTCCTTTCTCTTCTTTCCTTTCTAGTTCCAGAGTTGTTAAACCCAGCAAAGATCACTTGGGCCAAAGGCCTGATGTAGCTTAGGTGCAAAGCACAAATACATACCTGATTAAAGCCTACTTTTTTTCTGGAAAATGTCAAGTCAATTCTAATCCTCAAGACTTACACTATGGAATATTGTGGCAGAATATCTGTCAGTAGAATCACTCAGCATACGTGATGCCAGATAACTAACTAAATTTTTTATATTATTCAGTATAAACTACTCAGTACTTTGGATGTCCATATTGATAAAACCACTAACAAATTAAACCAAAATGACATTCAGCTTAAACTGAAGATGAGCCTTATGCTTTCCATTTTCATTTAAATGGCATCTACTTTTGTTTTCCCATGGATTGATTTAAGTGTTATGTCACTTTTGCCCTATTCTCTGTCCACTTTTGTCCTGTGAACAAATTCCTAGAAAGGAAAAATACATATCTCCACCAGAAAAAAAGGGTCAGATGACTTGATCCAACATTTGATGCCTTCTTGTTCTAGGCTTTATCGCACATATTAAGGTATACAAAGAAAACATAGTTTTGCGTGCTGTAGTGGACTTTAGTAAGAGTGGACTGAATTCTCAGTGGACGCAATCAAGGCTCAAACAGAAAGCTTCACAATGCCTGGCTCCTTGTAAGAAAAGAGCACAGTTTTTCTGCTTTGGATGCATTATTTACAGGATACAGGCTCTCAACAAACCTGTTTATCCTTTCTTTCTGAAACAAGCTTTTTCTTCATTGACTCCAAACTTTCTTGAGAGATAATTATAAACCACATTCAGATAGCGACTCATTTACTTAAGGTAAGAAGATGCCCTTTCCACACCACAGAAAGAGAAGCCACAAGAGAAATAATGTGCTATAATTTATAGTCATGATACATAGAAATCTAACCTTTGTGAATTCGGTGCATTTGATGAATCTGCATAACCACCACGATTTGACTCAAAGTCTGCTAGAAAGATGAAAGTAAATAGCAGCATAGAAACAAGAAAGAATTATCACCTTTAAACGTTATACAAAAACATCATTACTTTGTTGTAAAAGTCAAAAAGCAATTGTTATGTACCATATTATTTGAAATAATGATTAACATGCAACAAGGACACAGATGAAGAGGAAGAAGGGCTTATAGCAAGAGATATTATACGGGCAGAGATATTAGATGGTCATCACATATGTATTTCTTCTTGATCCCCTCTCTCTTTAACACGTCCGTGCTTCAGCCCCAGTCCTCCCAATTGTCTCTACTGTTTGTCACTTTTTGACCGTGGAACCATTTCTGCTATTCTGCAAACTATTCTGCGGAGCCTTCCTTGTAGCTGCCTACTGCTAAGATTGATGTCCCACCTTTATTTTCATGACAGACCCCTACTCCAATGTTTATGACTAGTCTGCATCTAATTGGCAAGTCACGAATCCTAATTCAACTCTTCCTCGTCATCTCCATTAGGTGAACCAAAGAATACATATGTGATGATCATCTAAGAGCTTCCACTCATACAAACTAGGGTGGAAAACAAGAGGCATACATACCAGAGGGTCCATTTTGATATGCACCTGCTGAACGGTTCATAAACCGACCATGAGATTTTTCATCAGGATACCCAAGTCTTCCCCCCATCCCACGGTCATATCCACCAGCATAATCATAACCAAACCTGAGCAATCATTAACATCAGATAAAAACAACCAACCAAATTTGGACATACTGATCCACCTTTCTAAAAAAAAATTAAGCAAGTTAATTATTAAAAACTGCTCAAATTAACTGCTTTCAAAAACATAATTCAAAATACAAGGAAAATATGCATAATCCACCCTATGTTTCTTTATATTTTAAAAATAAAAACACTAAGTTATTGTGCTGACTTTGTACCATAAACACATTCTATTGCAGAATCAACTCATAGCCACCACATAGAACACATCACTCCTTTTCTCAGAAACCTGAAAAAGAAAACACCTAAAGACAACGGCAAAGAGAGGACAAACGGAGATCAAAAAAATGTGCGGATCAGAACTAATTAATACCATCAACAGCATCATATGCATGTGTTGAATTCCCACCAGCCAAAAAGACCTCTTTTCCATATTACTGTTATAAACAAGAGACAATACAGAAGAATGCAGAAAGCATTGAGCTACGCTCAACATTCACAGGTTCATTATAATGGTTCGGAGCTACCCCAAACCAAATGTAAAAACGAGAGTCACAAGACATGAATCTCCGCAGAACTCACCTAAGATTGTTAGTACCAACCATGGAAAACCATTTCTAATAATTCAAAAACAGCATCCATTCGAAAAACCACCCACAACCTAATTGCAGTGAAACAGCAAACGAGCATCTATGCTACATCAAATATAGCAACTCAAACTCAATATGGCCCTTCCACACTACTAAACCAATATGATGATAAGATCTCCAAGCATGAATATTCTGCTTTAATTGGTCTTCCATTTATTGCGCGATTTAATTTGCTAAGTGAGCCCTGAAATACGCGGTAGTCCTATTCTAGTAGGCCGGCCTAATGATTTGCATCATCATTCTGGTCTTTGTGCCCCATTCTATTCATACGCATCAGTACATAGCAAAAAGACCGATTACCAAACTGTTAACCAAATGACTCAATCCCAAAATATAGAAGCATAAAATCCTATATTCCTAAAAAGAAATTGCACCGAAAAATGACGCAAACATGTCCAAGAACCAAACCCATTAGGTCTCTCACCTATCCTCCGGTCCGTAGCCGCCGCGGGGGCTTCCCCGTCTCGATCGCTTGAAAGGCGGGGGGGAGCGTCTAGGAGGCGAGGAGTAGCGTCGGTCTCGGTACGGCGGGGGGCTGGGGCTACGGCGGCGCTTGAAGTCTCTCTCTCTGTCCCTCGGCTGCGGCGACGCATTTCGCTCGTAGTAATCGCGGCGGGCCGGTGGGCGATCCACGTCGCGCTCGTCCCTTCTGTCTCTCTCCCTCCGTCGTACCGCGGGAGGTGGTGCAGGCGCAGGGGCAGGGGTAGGGGAAGGGGCGTTGGTGGTAGCGGCGGCGGCACCAGTGGCAGGGACGGGTGCAGGAGGTGGCGCTTCGTCGTTGTTGGAGGCCTTCGGGGACTGGTCGAGAGAGTCGAGGGGCATGTTCATCACCTCTGCCATAGGCAAAGAAGGTGGTGCGGTCAGTCTTGGAAATTTCAGATTGTGTGAGGGAAATGGATTTGGGAGTTTGTGAGGGTTTTTGATTTGATCGAATGGGGGACGCCGAACTTGTCGGAACTTGTGGTTTAGGGATGAATCAGAATGCCATGGCAAAATTATTCGGACTCACGGTCTACACGTGGCAAAATGTTTGCTTACTTAACAAAAATAAAAAATAAAAAAAGTAGTGATTAGTGAGAGACCTTAATTACTTAAAATAATTTTCTACTTTCAAGTTTTTTTTTTTTATAATTGAAAAAGTGAATCACCTGCTAATTGTTTAAAAAAAAATATTACAATGTATATATCAAACTTATAATAATTTAAATTATATATATATATATATGTATGCATCACATATTAACTTAATTGTATGAGATTTAGAATTTTTTGATCTTAAATTTGGTATTTAGAATATAATTTTAGTATGTGTAAATATTAAAGAAAAAATGAAAGTGTTGGAAATAAATTTGGGCCTGACTTGACATCTTACCCAGACAAGCAACTGGCCCAGCCTGACTCCATTTCCTTCGAAAACCATCCTTTAATTTGCTTTAGCTTCGACTGGTTTCCTCTGCAGCGCTCTGGACTCCGTTTGTAGCGCATTCTGGTACTGCCCTTTCTGTACACTTCCTCTGGTTTTTCTTTATCATTGCTATGACTTTGTCCTGTAAATGCTGTTGTTGTATTGAAAAGCTACTTTTCTTGTGAAATCATCTTGTTCTTGTTGATGGAGGCCCGGTTGTGTTTTAATTGACCGTAAAAGTACTAATTCTTTCTTCTACCCTTTTTGTCGTTTGATACGAGAAATTCGTTATCTGCGATCTGAAAAAAGGATCTTTTTGTTCTTTATGCCTTCATTCAGGTAACTTGCTAAACTAGTGAGTGCGTAAAAGTTGTTTTGCGTTGGTGTTCTGCTTTCTTTACAGTTTTTGCCTTTTGGAATTATTTTATCCAATAGAGTATGCTTTGTTCTATTTGAAATCAAGCTAGTACTAAATTGGATTGGAAAAATTTTGTGTTTAATCGAATGGCTTGAAACTGTTCTGGGGTATTAACTAAAATAGAATTGATCGTAAAACATGTCAATTATACTTAGATGTTGTGTGTGCGCGACAGGGAAAGAGGAACGCGAAGACTTCCATATGAACCAATGTATTTGCCATTTCTGAAGAACTTTTGAGATAGCTTTTGGATATAGAAAAATTGATGCAAAACGACTGATGCAAATCTCTGGGTAGTCTAAGCAAAGGGGGAAAGTCCTAATGAAGACGGGGTTACTTTTTTATTTTTATTTTTATTTTTATTTTTATTTTTATTTTTATTTTTATGTTTATGTTTTGGGTGATGATTGAAAGGGACCGGTGGTTGGTTTGTTGGTTTGGAGTTGGAGAAGGATTGGGTGGATGCTGGCGAGAATGATATGTAGGTTTCGAGGTGGTTCTGTAAAAATTTCCAACATATCTGAAGTTTGTTCTAAGTTGGGGTTTGGTGTTGCTTAGATCCCTGCTTTGACTAGTAGTTTCTCTGTGCAGATAGGTATAGCTAAGATTTCCTGTTCATGCCCTGTCCTCTCTCTCCTTTTGACATGATCCTGGGTACCAGGATGATGGGATCCTTTTTTTCTGTTTTCTCGGTACAATCAGTACTTTTTGCACCCTTTTATTTTTCTACTCTATCTTACAATGGTTTTTGTTTATGTTAGACTGGATATTCTTTCCTTTTTAAGTTACTTCAGTTTGAAGAGGAATTTGTTATCTCGTTTAAAATTTTATATATGATTTGTAGGCTGTGATTAATCGCTTTTCTCTGTTATGCACTATAGTTTGGTTCCTTTTTTTTTTTTTTTTTCTCTCCCACACTTAATCTCTTAGCTATGGGCATACACATGTAAAGTTCTCCAGCCTCTAGTATATGCAATTACAAAACCTAGGTTAGCATCAGATAGGTTGTCTTAAACTACCTAATAAACACAAGGTTTTTGTAAAAGGTGGAAATTGTTCTCTCTGCTACATTCAAGAGGAGTTTAGTACTAAAGAAGCTGTAATGGAGAATCTACGTTGCAAGGTTGACTGAGTGCTTTGTCTACTACCACTGGATATTTGTTTAGATATTGTATGCTTTAGAAGCTCATATAGGAAAGGATGGGACTTTCGAATTTTAGGATTTTCTTTTTCCGCTTTTTAAGATTTTTTTCTCATGTGTGGTCCTGTGTACCAGGGTACACCATTTTCTGTATTTAATTAAAGTTCTCATATTTTGAATATGAAACGATTTTCCACTGTGGTAATGGATTAATGGAAGTTAGATATGTAGCCTTTGGGATGACCCCACTGCACATCATCTTTATGTTAAGGTTTGGAAGTGGAAAAGTTATAAAAATTGCAAACTGATATCATGATGTTGCCTATAAATTCCTTGTTAGAATACAATGGAAGGAATGCAAAACGGTGAGGTATTGCTGGGGTCTTTGTTTATGCCATTTTTTCTAATTCTTTTAGAGTACACTCAGCATTGTAAAAGTCTTGATTTTTCTTTCTTTCTTTTTCTTTTCTTTAATGATGCTTGTGGATTGCTTGAATTTATAAAGCAAGCCCTGACTGGCAAGTGATTATAAATTTTTCTGGAGAATTGTTCTAGAAAAAAGAAAACATAAAACCAAATTTTGTGTACAGTTGGTCCAAAAAATGACTCCCTTCCTTTTCCTCCCTCCCTTTCATTCCCTTTTAGTTGAGGCCTCATACCAAAGCAGTAAATGAACTCGGCCAAATCCATAGCGAAACACTATTTGTGATGGTCATGGACCTGTCTTGCTTGGAATATAATTTTACATTTCATACAATGCGAAATATGCTTAACAAACCTTAGATTCGGTTTAGATATCCAACACAAATTTGGGGGTGGAGACTTGGCAACACAGAGAAACAATGCTAGCAATAGAGAGAGCAATTCGAATGATCCACACAACTGCAGATGCTCCACGCCTCACTAGATTTGCCCTTCATGCCCCAAAATTGGTATGCTCTTTCTTGGTCTATTCTTTCTTCTCAGTCCTCTTCTTTCCCAATCTGATGTTTTTGATTGGCTCTATTGGGGAATTGCTTCAACCTAAATTTTTATTTTTAAGCTTTTCTCATTTTTTTTACACTTCAATCCGTTTATACATGCATTATGCACAGACTTAGAAGGTTGATGAACGACTAGTGTGGCAAAATATGATTGTAAATCTACTTCAGTTCTATGCTTCTCTCACGTGAATTATAGCTAAGTAGTCTCCTTCCCATTGTGCACTTTATTATATGTTGTCAAAAATTTGATAGCATCCAGAATAATAAGATTGGTTTGGCTATGCTGAATTCTGTTGTTTGGTGGTTATATTAAGGTTGTTGATGAATCGTGTTACTTAGTACTGTTTGCTTTGCTTTCTAAACCTTTCATGTTAGGTGGAGGTGGGATTTGCAGATGGTAAGGTGTTCAACTTGTCCGCTGAATTTCTGAGAGTACACAGCCCGGCTGTTGACAGCAAGATCAGGTCTGTCGGAGGTGAAAAGGTGATTGTTAAAACAATGTTTTCATCTCTTTACTCTTCAAATATTTGTTCATTGACTCACTGGAAAAGAGAATTGACTGTTGGTCCTCTGTTGGTCTTTTCCTGTGTTATTCGGTTTTTCCAGGAAACAAAAATTCTGATTATCTCTAGCCATAGTTTTCCTTCACTATTCAGACTATGTGCATTGGATAATAGATTAAACTACGATAGGACCAAACATGACAAGGCCTCATCTGTTTTCGGCTATGCAGATAGAATCTTGTGGTAATTGGGATATTAATTAGATTAAACATTATTATTTGAGTATAGCATAGTGGAAACTGTGGATACTGTATTTTGACCTACCATTAGAACCAAGTTAGAAGTAAATCATTGGCTCCAATATTCCAACCGTATTTAGAAGATATACATTTTTTAAGTATTTGGAAACTTATTGAACTGTCGTTATCTACAATTTATCTAATTAATACAGACAAAAATGGTTGAAGTCCCATCAGGATTTGCAGGATGGCATTCCATCCTAGTATCCCTTGAATATTTTGTTTTGGTAGAATTGTCATTTGAAAATTATGTCTTGAAAAATGCATATCCTGCAACAAGGTTCCACTTTATTGATGCTCACTGCTCCACTTCGTAAGTTGCAAAACAGGAATATATTTCTTATTGGTGTGAAGTAATGGCCCAATTTAGATTGTTTTCTGGAAACGCATTGGGTTTTTCAAGTTGATCCTGATCTTTGAATACTCTCAAATCTGGAATAGTTCCAAACGATCGGTACATGAATACCTTTTGTCTCAACCCAGGTGATATATGGACGGCGTTATGTTGGAATCATGTCCGCTGAATCTGTAGGAAACTATGGGGTGAGGTACTTTAAGCTTTAACCGAACCTGGCATGCATATCTAAATTTTTTCTTCAAAACTGTATCTGTTGACAATATTTCCCATTTGTGATGTGATGCTGTGATCATTGGATCTGTTTCAGGATACTTTTCGATGACCTGCATAAAACTGGCATATATTCATGGGATTATTTCTATCATCTTGGGAGCAACAGATTTACGCTCATGAGAAATTATATCAAAACATTAAAGAAGCATGGACTTAGTCGGGACCCACTTAGAAGAAAGTAGTGGACTTGTGTGAGATTGTCCTAACTTTTACTTCAACTGTTGTTTCATTAGATTTACAGCGTCAATCAATTTTGATCCTAACTAGGAAAATAACATTATTCCTTTCAAAAAGGAAAGTGTGTTGTTTCAGGATATTGTAGACATGGACAAGTTTTATCTGCTTTTGTTCATTGATGACTGATCCAGGTCAATCTCTCGAGACCCTAAAACAGAATTTCTTTTGTTGTAGTCAACAACCTGGACCATTTTGCACCCGCAGTTTATTGTGTGAACTAGCTGGCTTTACTTTAGGAACATTGCCGATTTGTTGGGCTGTCAATTGAACTGCAACAGATGATGGTGGTGTAAATTGAACGCGATAATGGAGGATCCCTTGCCTTGGAGTAGCGCTTGCACTTTGTTCTCTATGTGGTACAGTGATAGGTACAATCGATAAGAGACCACTATTTGATGAGTTTTGATCTGCTGGGTATGACCCAGAATCATCTCAAAGTAATGGCTTGAGGATAAAAATGCTTGAAGGCCGAGAACGTCTGCAGAAAGCTCCCAGGAGGTCAAATAAGTATTCAAAAGAGGCTGGAGAAGAGTGACTCGGCAGGTTCTATAATCTATGTAGTTATAACGTTGGACATTGATGGACAACAAGCCCGTTCACTTTGGAGCTCCATGTTACAGAAAAAGTTTTATTTTGTTCTTTTGCGGTCTTCCTTTGTTGGCTTCCTGTGATACAGTTGTTTATGATCATTGGTACTGGCATTGATAAATGTCATGAAATTCTGTTCAAATTCGGGAACTTGATTTTGAAAATTAGAATCTCCTTTTCTGATAGGAGTTTGTTAAATTTCATGTGCAAATATAATAGCATAGATTATCAAGAGATAAGTTTCTTTATTTAATATATATATATATATATATATATATATATATATATATATATATAATTTATATATAAATACACACACCCATGAAAGTACTTGGTATTAGACCTAGGACCAAGAAGTTTAGGTAGTGCTTGACCTTGGTGCTTGTTGAGTCGGCTTAATAATTTATATTTTAAGTTAGATATGAATTATTTCAATAATTTTTAAAACAGAATATAGTATTTCGACCATGAGTGAGTGTGTTAGGTTATAGGTATAAACAAAATAACTTTAAAAAAATAATATATAAAAAAATTCTTTCTTTTAATACTTTAAGATTTGAAAATGGATATACGTGGTTTTCCTAACAAAATTTCTTCAAGATGTCTAATTTATGTTGTTTCTAGAGAAAAAGAAAATTAAAATTACATGTAGATTTAGCTTCTACAAAATTAGAAGTTTTGTAGATAAAACCTTAGAAAGAAATTTTCTTTCCCCATCCAAAATTAGAGGTTCAAAATGATGAAACATTCCTATTATTATTATTATGCATTTTCTAATTTTGCTTCCTTTTCCTTTATTTTTGTATTATCTTTTTTATAGAAAAAAAAATCAACTTGTAAATAGACTCTTTTTAATTAAAAAAAAAATGGACCTTTTAAAGTGTAATAATTAAAAATGAACAAAGAAATTTTATTTTATTTTATTTTTTACTATCTTTTCTTTAAAAAAAAATTAAAATATATAAAATACTGTATATGTCAATTTTATCATTTTTAATCTACTCATAACCTCTAGGTATTGTTAAAAAAGTTAGCATTCTTTTATGTATTAAGAGATATTATTATGATCCTAAATTTTAATATTATATTAGAAAATGACTCATTATTTTTTCCTTAGAATTATTTTACAATTATCCATGTATTAAGAAAACATGCCTTTAATATGGGATTAGGAAAACACGTTTATAACTTCTTAAGATTATATTATAACGTTACATAATCTTTTACAAAGTGAACTGATATCCGAATCACGAGAAACGAAACGAGACGAAACGGCACTAGAACGGGGTCAAGATGGGCGAAACTTACTGTACTCTCATACCGTTCCACTCTCAAGCCGATACGAGTTACCGACACGCTTTCTAATTGTGAACTGCTCCAAATTTCGCTTGTTTCTGAAGAAAAGAAGACTGGTTTTGCCCCACCAGAACTCCCCAAAGTCCTCCTCTACCGATCCATCACTGTACTAGCTCGGTCCTTTGCTGCTCGAACTTGCGGTCGTTTCGTTTCCGAGCTCCGGCTCTGATGTCTCGGACGAGGATCACGGCATTTCGGCACCTCAGCTCTGTACCGGAATTCGGAAATTGACCGAGTAAGATCTTGCATCAAATTTCTAATCATAAAAAACAGTAACTAGAATTCTTGAGTTAGTTGAGATGAATCTGATCAGGACAAGCTAGAATTTCCTTTTTTTTTTTTAGAATTATATTTTTCCCGCCCTGTTTGATTGCTGAGGAAGGGAAAAGGAAGAATTAAACATTGAAGTTTGGATACTCTTGTTGGTTTGGACTGTACAAAACTAGATTCTTCCACCTTGTATTAACACACTTTGTTTAGCCTTGGATATTTGCTTCTCTTTTCTTTTCTCTTCCTTTTTTTTTTTTGGTAGCAAATCTGGGTCTGCTTTTGTCTCTAATGTGTTGAATCCACTAATGAAAAGAGGCTGAATTTGAGTTAGTCGTTTTGGTTTGTAGTATTCTTATACACTTAACTATAAGGAGTAAAGGTATGAGTTTCATAAAGCCATGCCTTCCTGTAGGTCTTCTCCTGATGAATCCTCAATTGATTGCTACAATGACTTTCGCTGCTTGTTTTTCACACTGTTTGGAAACCAAAATAATGCCATAATTGTTTTCCCATTTTCCTTCGGTTTCAGTGGTAGGCGGGTTGGGGGAAATATTGGTTATCTATGTGATAGAAAGCTTGTTAAGCCATTGATATAATGCAACAACGAATGTTATTGAAGTAGTTTAAAGTTGATGAAGTCATGCCCAACATTAGTGCATTGCGTTCTATCCTTAATACATGACTAACAAAATGAGATGTTTGTCAAAAACAAGAAGGTGATAGCGTAGTTTTAATTTTTGAGCCGTGAAACTTGGCTTGGTTTTTGCTGGAAAGTTGATTCTCTATGTGAGATTATAGTATTTCCTTTTAAGAACGTAAAGTTTCCTCATTTCAGAGCAAGCGTGGACTTTGGTTTACTGGGCTGCCGCACACCATGTTAAATCTGTTTTGTTTACTGAAAGCTGTGATAATTTTGCAATCAATTATCCGGATTGGTCAAACTGATCTAGAGTCATGAAACTGAAAAAATTAATGTAGAGAACTGTCTAATACCGACTGTAGAGTCGAAAATTGTGGTAGTAGCCAACACAACACTTTAAATGTCAAGTGTGTAGATTAAGTAACCGTTGATATCACGAAGCTAATATTCTAGCATGTTGACATATGGATTTTACTAACAAATCCAATCAAATGACATTTATTTACTGTTGTTCCTAGCAGCATGTGACTTAATGTGCCTGATTTAGGACTGATACGGGTAGTGGCTAAGCTTCTTTTGGGATCAGGCTAAGGCTTGAATAACATTATGGTTTTGGAATGGTGGAGCAAAGAATGCAGGTTTAGATTCATTTGTGATAAAAATTTTGAAGGTTTGCAATTTTTAGTTATTTGCATATTAATTCACCAAAGTTAATCAAAGTTTGAGAGAAAATTAAAAAGAAAAAGAAAAATCGTAATGGATGAGTGGCTCTTAGTAAGGATGGATTATAAACATCACTGCTACGGACTTTGATCCTTCCTAATAGAAGGGTGGCTGATCTGAACCCCATCCAGCATTGGACATATACATTTCTCAGTTCTAAGATGAACCATACTAAGACTTGAATGTACTTCAAACAGAGGGGACGACTATGCAACCAAATGGAGAGAAACAACGTGATGGCCACAACAAAAGAGAGGGTTGTTTGGATTTTAGGTTAGTTCACCCCATATGGGGGATAGTTTCATCAATTTTTCCTTTCAGACCAGAGAAAATGCAGTAGCGAAGACAATTTATGTACATGTGTGACACAGGTAATAGTGTTCATTCGAAATAACGGCCAAATTTGGTCAAAGGGATAACTCAAACATTTTGATATTCTGTAGGTCTGAACTGCGATGAGCTGTAGTTTAGAAGTTCAAGTCCAATTAGATTGGAAATTTTGAGGAGTAGAGGCTAACTTGTAATCTTTTGGTAGTTTATAGATATAAGTACTAACAAGTTTAGGCAGGGAGAATAAAGTGCAATGTACCTGAGAACTATTTCCCACGCTTTGGATGGCATCAGAACTGGAGAGGGAAAAGTTATGCTTAAGAAGATGAGAAAAACGAAATTTAAAGGTAGAAAGACTATTCCAGTTCGGTGAATAGCTACCCAATAGTGGTGAATTTAGAAGAATAAGAAGGGAGAAAGGCAAAGAGACATTAATAAAGCAGAAACTCAATTTCAAAATTTCGGGTTGAATTTTTTATGAAGCATTTTCCTAGATTCCTCAATTGATTTTCACCTGTAAGGAATAGAACTCTTAGTATCAAGCATAATTATAAACAAAAGAGCATCTAGACCCATGTGCCACAACCAATCGGTTTTGGCAAATACAAACTGATTTCTTTTCTCCTGACGGAAGTTTTAATGAATTCTGTTGGGGTGACTTTAGGAGATCATATAGAAACACTTTTTTTGAGACAATACTGCTATAGTGGAAATATACCGGGACTCACTAAATTGAGCCAAAAAACTGTTGAAGCTTTGGATGCTTTGTATTGTAGCTTATTTAATAAATGAAAATTTTGTGCTTTACATGCCAAAAAAAAAAAAAAAAACACTTGGGTGTGATGTATTGTCCAGCTTTGGCTGTCACTCCTGGTTATTTATGTTCATGATCTCACAGCTCCGACTTGTTTTGGTTCTGTTTGAACTTGAGATTATTAATCAATAAACCATGACTTGTACACTTTTGTAATATTGTCGTGCTTAAAACATTATTAATCTTTTCTTCCTAACGTCCTGGGTGAATAGCCCAGAGAAACATCAATGATTACTTCAGGTCCTTGTAATACAAATTGAGGTGTTGTTGTAGACGATGAAAGGCTTAGGAATGATTCCTAGAGTCGGACCCTGGCTATGGTTGAAGTGTTCTTGGAAGTGCGTGGACGATGAACTCAATTATGCTAAGTCATAATTCTCCGGTCACAGCTTGACCATACAATGGAATTTGGAGCATTGCGTAGGTTAGTGCTGTCCATATGTGTCTATTATCTTTTCTCGTAGGAACAGAAGTCATCCTGTTCTCTTGTTTGGACTTGGTATCCTGTACGGCTCCTCTTGTTGATGCTGTCATAAATCTGTTCCCTCAAGTATAAATTGTTGAGTCCTTAAAAGTTAGTTAGGTGTTCTAACGTTCAGTTCTCATTAACTATAATCTTCACTTTGTTGGGTACTTGAATGCAGGGTATTAAAAGCTGATGGTTGAGGCTTGAGAGTACATTGACTCTTTCCCAGCTATGCAACCCAAGGATAATCAGGTATGCAATATACATGCTAGTTCTTTTTCGGATTTTGACTTTTGGATTCTGGTAGAACTTTTGAACTTGGAGTACAAGTGTTTGTCTTCTGTTACTTTATATCATTGTGTATGTGGATGGACCAAGATATAAATCTTTTGTGTGTAACCATCAATCTGTTGCTTGCAACCATTAGGGTTTGACACCTCCCAGAGCTTCGGATCCTGGTTGGGCCCATGGAATTATGGTAAATGGAGGTCGCCAAAAGATCAAGTGCAAATACTGTCATAAAATTATGCTTGGTGGTGGGATTTCTAGACTAAAGCAGCATTTAGCTGGTGAAAGAGGAAATGTGGCTCCATGTGAAGAAGTACCTGAAGAAGTTAAATTGCAGATGAAACAGCATCTAGGTTTTAAAGTTTCGGAAAGATTAAAGAGGCAGAAAGGAATGAGAAGCAGCAAAGATTCTATGTCATATGTTGAAGGTAGGGAAGGAGATGATTGTGATGTGGCGCAGACTAAGAACATGGTTTCTGCTCAAGGCACTAACAAGAGAAGGGGAAAAGAGGTTGTGGAGAGAGTCTCTAATCGCTCTAAGAGACAGAAGAAGCAATATTTCTCATCTGTTGCACCTATTGTATCTCAACCAACGCACCAGAGTTTTGCTTCCCAAGAGAGCATTGATCAAGCTGATGTGGCTGTTGCGAGATTTTTGTATGAAGCTGGTGTACAATTCACTGCTGCTAATTCACAGTATTTTCAGGAGATGGCTGATGCTATTGCTGCTGTAGGCCCTGGCTATAAGATGCCTTCTTATCATTCTTTGAGGGGTAAATTGCTGCAGAGGAGTGTTCGGGATGTAAGTGAATATGTTGAAGAACTAAGAAGGTCTTGGGAAGTGACTGGGTGTTCAGTAATGGTTGATAGGTGGATGGATGAAACTGGTCGTACAGTAATAAACTTCTTTGTTTACTGTTCAAAGGGTACCTTGTTCCTAAAATCTGTTGATGCATCAGAAATCACATCTCCAGAGTCACTTGTAAACTTATTTGATGCTGTTGTTCACGAAGTTGGGCAAAAAAATATTGTCAATTTTCTGACAGATACTTCACCTGATTATAAAGCTGCTGGAAAACTTTTAACGGAGAAATACAAGACCTTTTTCTGCACTACATGTGGAGTACATTGTATTGACTTAATGCTTGAGAACATTGGAAAAATGGATATAATAAAAGAGGTTTTGGCAAAGGCCAAACAGATTACACAGTATACATACAATAATCCCTGGGTCCTCAATTTACTGAGGAAGAAAACAGGTGGAAGAGATGTTATCCAACTTGCAACCACCAGGTTTGCTTCAATCTTTCTGACGCTGCAGAACATTTTAACTTTGAAGGGCCATCTTCATCAGTTGTTTACTGGAGCTGCTTGGATGCACTCAACTTTCTCTAAGCAAAGGGCTGGAGTTGAGGTAGCCGAGATTATTGTGGACCCGTTCTTCTGGTCAATGTGTGACCAGACAGTGAAGGTGACCGAGCCTTTGCTTTCCATTTTACAGATGGACTGTGGAGAGAAGCCATCTCTTGGATACATATATGATGCAATGGAAAAAGCGAAGAAAAGCATCATTGATGCATTTAACAACAAGGAATCTGCCTACTTGCCCTATTTGGAGGTTATTGACCATATTTGGCAGGAGGAATTTCATAGCTCGCTTCATGCTGCAGCATATTACCTGAACCCGTCCACATTCTACGAACCTGGTTTCTCCTCTAGAAAAGTCATCCAAAAGGGCTTACTTGATTGCATTGAAACCTTAGAGCCTGATTTAACAGCTCAGGTTATGATTACAAGTAACATCAATTTCTATGAGGAAGCTGTAGGGGATTTTGGTCGACCTGTGGCATTACGCAGTCGACATTCATTGGCTCCAGGTTACCACCATGTTATTTGTTCTATCCAGATTTACTAATCCTTTGTTGTACTAGCAAATTAAATTTTGTGATGTCTTGTTTTGCAGCTACTTGGTGGTCACTGTATGCGGCTGATTACCCAGATTTACAACGCTTAGCTGTCAGGATATTAAGTCAAACTTGCAGTATCATCCGATGTGACAGGAGTTGGAGCATGTTTGAACGTATCCATTTGAAAAAAAGGAACCGGTTGGAGCATCAGAGGTTGAATGACCTCACATTTGTTCACTATAACTTGCGTCTTCAAGAGAGGTATTTTGTCCGTCTTGGGTAATTTTTCCTCAGTAACTTGTGCATAATGGATATCTCATTGGCCCTGTTCAATCTATTGCTTTAACGGAATGAGCTTTATGTGACTAGTACCATGATTAATTATTACCTCATTATATTGTCATCAGATTAAGCCAGGTAGCAATTACTGATTTTGACTGGACATGTGACATTTCAATAAATCACTGTACTTGAGTGCGCATTGTTTCTGGTGTTCTGCATCCATTCTTTCACTTAGAAGTTGCCTCTAGTAAGATGTTTCAGATTCATGAAGTACCTGGACCCCAATTCCAGTGTGTTGGAAAGTCTTTGTTAACAATATTCAACATACAATTACCAGGATATAGTTGCCTGTTATTATCGAACAGCATGTCCTTTATTATCCAAAAGTGTGTTCTGGAGTGAGTGCGCTATCTTCTGGATGAAAACAAACTTCTGTAACCGAGTGATTTCCAGCTTCTTGGGCTCGGATAGATACTGCTTCATTCTAGTGTGCCTGGGGAGCTAGTTCTTTTTATGTGGAACTTAAGTTTTCATATTAGTTGTCTTCAGTTGTAAAGTTAGCCTGAGCAAGAGTGACTTTTGTTAAGGGGAGCTGGGGTGTAAGGGTTGGTAGGTCACTTGATTATGAGGTAGGATCTCCCTCAATGTTATATTATGGATTGTCTCTTATGTCTTCTTTCAGAACTACGACCCCTAGAATGTGATAATCCTAGAGTCGGAGATAAGGTCACTTGGATGGAGATTACCATTTCATGTATAGATCATATCTATTACTTGTCTTTAGTATGCATTTTGCTGTAGCATATTGATCTGTAGGATTGAAAGAGATTTTCCTCACCTAGAGAAAATTCATATATTAATGAATGCAATTCATCTATTAGTCATTAGCAATTTGAATTTTTAACCAGGCCATATAGGATAAGTTGGTTGGACTTTTGCATCAGAAACTTACCATAGCCAAGTTCATTTTTGAGTTTTGTTTGTGATCTTTGCTTTGGAGAGGGTCAAGGAAGAAAAAGAAAAAGGAAGAAGGGGAAAAAAGAGGGTGGGATGAGGTGGATTTGGAAAGGAGTGGGGCGGATGCTGGAGTTTTGTTTCAAAAGCTTATCTCTATGCTGTTTGTTTGACTCATGAATGGCAACTTGTTTGGGTTTGTCAAAAGGTATTTTCAAATGATGTTAGAGGCTTGAAAGGCCAATACAGGAGTAGGGTTTCGTATCTTGTTTCCAGTAGTTGGTGAAGTTTTTTGGTGATGGCGATGGTAATGATGTAATGGCATACTCAATGTGAAAAGCTAAAGCTTGAGTCCAGATCTTATTATTTTGTAGAGGAGATCTAGGCATCAGTTTCCCTTGAGAAACCATTACTGTATTTCGGTTACCCTTGAATTCAAATGACTGGCCAGTGCAATTTATATACATTAGTGTAAAGAGGAACAAAACTATGGCGTGTCCTTTACTGGTTGCCAATAAATGCCCATTGATCTCATTCCCTTCCTTTCTAAAATAAGAAAACCACTCCCCCGGCCCCTTCCCACCAAAAAAAAAAAAAAAAAGACCCACACAAGACGTGAATTTTAAGTGGAAGCAAAGAGGTTTCTTAAGGAGTATCTGTAAGTAGTCTTATTTTGTCATCATGTACGAACCGATTTTTTCTTCTGTAGTCCTCTAATTCTGATATAGCACTTTGAACTTATATTCTAAACATATTATGCTGCAAACTCAAACAACTTTCTGTGTAAACAGAAGACCTGAAGCTAATAAATCTAGGATTAGAAGAGGTACACTTGACCCCCTATGCTTGGAAGCTCTGGGTGCCAACATGGGTGATTGGGTGGAGGATCCAGGAGTATTGGAGGCTGAGGAGGTGAGCTGGAATATTGTAACTGTCCCCAGTGAGCCTGCTTTTGTGAGTCACAAGGTGAAAGATTTGGAGAATTGTAATGACAGTACAGATGACAAAGGCAGTGAAGACATTAAAGGTATGGATGAAAATGATGATTTGTAGTGCCCATATATTCTTGAATACAATATTTTTCACTTTTTTTGATAATTGTTACTATATCAAATTTGAATGTTCTATTCTTCTACTTTCTTCTTTGTATTCATAGCCTAGAACGTGTTTTAAGACAACAGAGCTAGTTAATGCGACGACATCTATATTAACCACTAAACTTGGACCTTTTAGTTTCAGCATTTGTTAACTACTGCTCCTTTGCATTAACCCTTACTTATATGACAACCGGTTGTTAGGGTTAATCTCATCTTAATCAAAATCTTTTTTTTGTTTAGTATGCCATGAAGGAAAACAGCTCCTAATTTTTATCGCAAAATTAGAAATGCATCATTGTCTCATCTCATCTCATAACCAGTCTCCTGGCTTCTATGAGATAAATATTCAACAAAGGAAAATGGTAATCCAGAAATCTCAGTGAAAAGAAGGAAAGCTATGAGGGGCGAAGAGAGGAGAGGACTACATCTTTCAAAGAGCTATCTCTTAGCATGGCAGCTTTGAACTCTTCAAAGGTCACTCTACCATCGCTGTTGGCATCCATCCGGTCAAAGATCTCATCCAATTTCCCGGGTTCGGTTATGTCCTCTGGAAGGCAGTCATCAGGCAGAGCCTGCTCAACAAAATCAGATAAATAACTCAAATCAGCTGGAAATGCAAAACACCATTAAAAAGGAAAAAGGTTAAAGATAGCATTACTCTTAGCATGGATGCTACTTCTTCCTTGCTGATGTATCCAGACCGATCCGTATCATACATCTGTTGGCCAAATAAGGGGGACTATTAGCTCAGCTTTTACACCCTGCCTTTTTTTCTTCTAGATTATATATGCCAATCTCTTAAAGAATTGATGAAAGCATAGCTCTTTGTTTCTCCAATAAAATAAGTTTTGTCAATGTAACCTTATAGAATAGCAACTTTGCTGAGGCTTAAAGACTTTAGCCTTTTAAGTGGATTTTCCATGAGTGCAATGGTGCTATCAAAAAGGAGTGAAAAGGAGTGCACCTGGAAGCACAGACGGAGAGCATCATCGCCTTGTGAGTTCCGGAGGCTGGAGAACCCACAGAGTATCTCTCGCATATCAACTGTTCCGTCACGGTTGTTGTCAAAGAGGTCGAAGATGCGGGGTGCTAGAGGAACCAACGACGACATATTCATTGCTTTCAGCACTTCCTCGAACTCAGAAAGAGTGGCATTGTCGCCTTTTGAACATCTGCAGTTTGTAAATGACATCATCTCTTGTGGAAAGTCTGCTGAAAGGGAAATTCAACTCATGCAAGCTTGGTTGATGAAAGGTTTCAATTGTTAACTTGTAGATAAAGACTTCCGCAAGGTTTTTCATCAAATCATTGACGAAAAGTTACTCATATGGATCACCTTTTATCTTTTTTGTCATGGGGTTAATTAAATAAGTGCAAAGGAGAATAGCAAAAAGATAGATAAACGAAAACTACATTGGCTAGACCATCTCCATGACGATGGAGAACCAGCTTCCACAGCCATGAAGTATCAAATTCAAGACCCTAGAAATTTATTGGTCATAGAGGTGTGGTTCCATTTGTAAAAAAAAAAAATTATTGACCAATAATACAAAGGATAGAATAGTACCTAATGTGTAGTTTCTATATGTTAATCACCTGCTAACTTAATGGTAAACTAGTAGAGCCTAGGACCCTTTAGTCCCAAAGTTGACATCTAAGTGTATAAGCTAGATGCATGTTAAAAAAATATGAGTAATCTATCAATAAACATCTAAAACAAAACTCTGTAATAGTTTAAATTTAAAAGTGAGATCTCAATGTTTAAAAGTGCTAAAACACAAAGGAAGTTTAATATAATTCCCTTATTGGTTAATCCTCAAAGTTGCTTGTCACTTCTATCTTTCTCTTTCTTGAGTATGATCATTTAGTCATCTATGCCTCACCAGATCTTTCAATCTGGTGTTTGGGTAAGCGATATTAGAGTTATAGTATCAGTATGCATGTATAAATCTGATATTGGTACTCACATTTTAGTAAAATGGATCCTGAGATTCTCGAGTTCCTCCTGTGTAAGGTCATGGGAGCCTAGTAAAGACTTCAGCTTCTTTGTCCGAAAGAAAAAAGTGCTGGTCCACAAGCTGGCAATGGCTGCAGCACGTAATTTGCGTCGGGCATTAAAGCTCTGCAGTCGTGAAACGATCTCTGCATCCATTTGATCCTGCTTGGCTGAATAACCTATGACCCATGGATGCTGGAGAAGCTGTTTTCTCAAATTCGTTAATACCACAGATGCACAGTATAATTTCATAATCAAAATGAATCCAATACTCTATTACTGCCTCTTTGACTAGAAATAAGAATCACGGGAAGAGAAAATAAAAACAACTGAAAGTTGCTGACAGATAAGAAGGAAACGTGATGGATGTGGTTTCCACTTGTTATTGGTCTACTAATTGTAATTAAGTACAAAAGGTTAGATGTATATTCTCAAAATGTGACCTTTAGAGACCTTGAAATTTCATCTTTCGCATTTTAAAATGTGTTTACTGTTCAAAGATTCACTTTCAAAAATGCCCCACATGAAAAGAATATAACATTTAAGTACTTTCCTATTAGTTTTTTTTTTTTTAAATATATAAGTACACAAATCACACACACACCCAATGTTCAACCAAGGACCAAAAGTTCCCAGGCAATATCTGCTTCTAACTAAATCAAGCTCTTGTTAACTATAACATGTTAGTATGCTAATGATATGAGCACATATTCAAACTTATAACATCAACGACTAGTACGGGTCAATCTTGTCATCCCAGACTAGATTAGATATTAACATATGTTGATGTTTGAAACACGAGTGTTGGAAACGATGTTATGCACATGGTGGAGGTTAGTTGGTCGGTCTATGGTCGTTTGCACAAAGGACGCTAAACTGGAAAAGCCCTGTGGTTTTGATGACCTAGAATTAAAATATTGCTTTTCTTCACAAAGGTCAGATATAAATGGAATCTTTTGGAGACAAGTACAAAACGAATGATTGAAAGGAGACAAAAATGGAAGAGATATGGAAACAAACGAAGAATAATCTGGTAAATGAATTGCTGGGAAATTTCTGGGGTTTGTGCAGTCAAGTTGGCATGCAAACAACCTTTTTAATTGTGTGTGCAAGCTACCCCGATTTGAACCTGTAACCATTATTATATGCCGACGACTTAATTTAATTTGCCTATTCTTGATTAAGATTGTAGCCTCTTAATCATGCTCAAGTTTTACGTCAATTATTTTTTAAAAAAATTATTTATTTACACATGTACCCAAACTCACATCCTTATATGTCAAACTTAGAAACAAGAGGCCTCAAGTGTTTTTAACTTATTACTAAGCTAGCAGGTGATTAGTTTAATGTAAACCATTGGACTTTCCATTTCTCATGGATTTAGTCTTGAAGCTCCAAATCATGACATACAACCATGATTCTATCTTCTGAAGTTCATACAAGTGCTGTTGAATTTACTTATACATATGAACAGATCCTAGGTTGAATTTTAATGTATTTAACCAAACGCTTTCCCTATAGGTTTGTTTCTTAAATTTTCCAGATACAGATTTCATGGTATGTGGGAAGAGAGCGAAATACCTCTTGGGCACAAGGTCTCCTATGAGGATCAACAGTCAGGAGGCCTGAAATTAATTGCTTTGCTGATGAGGAAATGTTCTTCCAAGTCTTCTCATAAAAACTGAATTCTCCCTACATCAAAAGGCATTCTCATGAAATTAGGCAAATAGAAACTGCATTTCATGGAAATTAAATAAAGCAACGCATTATCATACAAGAGTTTAGGGAAAAGGACTTACAGCCATTATCATTTGCTGTTTTTGTCTGTTTGACTGAGCAATGAAGGGTGGGTACCTAGAATATTATCAAAGAAGCATGTTAAAAACCCTGGAATTTGTGGTGTTTGCAGCATCATGGCCTCTATTCGGCTTGTTAAACAATTCAATGAAATGGAACAAAACAAAAGAAATGAACTCCAGAATCTGAAATCTACACTTAGAACTCCTAATGCATCACAACCCTTTTCTGTGATCGTCTGTCTTGTCAGAAACATCTGATTATTGGTACCTTTGTTTAGTTGAGTAATTTACGTCAAAGTATCATCACAGACCTACTAATTCCATTTGCAAAGGTGGTAGCTTAAACTAAAGATCAAATATTATTTTTAACAGCAGAAAACACCATGAAGTAAAATGCAATTTGTAATGCTGAAGCAGTTGTAAGAATTATTTTAAAATGACTGCATCATTGGAAAGAAGATATACAGGGAATTGGGAACATACCCAGAGAGCAGGATGTACAAGATGACTCCCAAGGACCACATATCGCTTTTAGAAGTTACTGTACCCTGACAAAGAGCCTCCGGCGAGACATAATCTATGGAACCAAATAATCCAACGACTGGGTCTGTGAACTGCTCCACAGAACTTAGTCCAAAATCCATGATCTTCAAAGGAGAATCCGCACTTTTGTCCAAGAAGAGGCAGTTTTCTGGCTTTAGGTCCCTGTGGACAATATTGGCCTGGTGAAGAGCGACTAAACCTTCTGCAAGCTGCCGAACCACGGCTGCCGCTCCTGCTTCATTGTACTTCTCTTGCGCTACTATTCGGTCAAACAGCTCTCCCCCGGAACAAAGCTCCAGCACTAGATGAACCCCGTTCTGGTCCTCGTAGACGTCGTAAAGGTCGATCACGTTAGGATGAGGCGAGACGTTTTCCACTATTTTCCTCATAACCAAAATCTCATTCGTGAGTAAGGCATCCGATACATGAACCTGCTTCCACATTGAGAATCCCGCGGTAGCCATGCTTTTCTCTCCGCCACGACTCCGTGGAATACCTGCCGGAGTTGACGGTCCCAACCTCTTCAGGGTCTTGATGGCTACATGGGATTTTTCACCGCTTGATTTCCTTATACCCTTTCTCACCACTGAGAACCCTCCTCGCCCTAAAATCTCCGAAACCTCATATTCATCTGTGAGTCTTTTTGTTTCCTGCCTCATAATACAAATTCTTGAACGACTGCAAAGAGCCAAGAGAACTGGAATCTGAAAAAAACTGAGAGAGAAACTTTCAGGCAGAAAGAACAATGAAGACGGAGGATAGGGTAGGTTCAATGACAAGGAAGAGCGCACGTTGAATTGCAGATTGGAACGAAAGGCATTGACATCAGCCTGTGAACAGTTTGTGCATTAGTTTATAGCATAAAATATGAACCTAATTCGGATGGAATGGAGACAATTATCTAGTCGGTGGAAGAGCTGCAGAGGAGGGGACAAAGCCATAGTCAACTAAACTTGGGTTCCTACTTTCGTCCGTTGCTTTAAAAATTCCTCCACCTCATGCATGGCTTCGCCAGCACTCTTTCTCTCTCCCACAACCTTTGATTTTTGACTTCGTACAGTATAGGTTGCTGTTTGACCAAACACGACATGGGAAAGTTTGCAGGAAGTTCAGCCAAATGAGATAAATGTTGCCAAAAAGAACAAAGACCGGATGCTTTGGAGTGTGTGAACGGCAATAGAGAAGAGAAAAAAAGGATCTGCCCATTGAAGACGTTAATTCCCACGTTCAGCATACCCATTTAAGCTCCCAAAGGTTACAATGAACTTGCAAGGTTTATGTTGGGATCTGTGCGCTTGTAAAAGAACAAACAGCAAAAAAAGATGCCAAGTAGTTGATTAGATCAATGGAAAAAGGTTCGTATAGGGGTTAGCCGATGTTAATGCTAGTTTGGATCTTTTAAATAGTAATTTTCATCGTTGGTATCATCAGCTCAATGCCCAAAATTTGAATTCAAATGGATCCAAGATGAAGGATGAATTCGACAAAAAGACAACGTTATGTTGCCAATTATAGTGAAAGTTCAAATGTAAACTAAATCCTTACGATCCATTCCTAGTGATTTGTCTTATAAAACTGATGAGTGTCAACCAAAGGCAAAATTTGAATATTAATTTAAGGAGACAGAAAATAATTATAAGATAAAACATTAAGAAAAAGGTTTATCTTTTTAACTATCAATTTATAATTAAATCTTCAGGTTCCCATATGAAGATTTTTTTTGTGTGTTATACAATTGGTGTTTTAGGCTTCTGGTGTATCTCAACATGTATAAACACATACATATATTATTTACTTTGAGTTTATATTAAATAGAAATTAGTGTCCTAATTAAACATGGAAATTTTTCAATGAATAAAACGTTTTATGCACATTTTTAATTTTAATTTTATATTAAAAATTAGTTTACTAAGGTCCTATTTTAGTAAAAAGAAAAAAATTAGTCTACAGTTTTAATATTTGGAGTAGCAAAATATTTTATTTATCCCATTAAGGATGTAGCTTTTGTTTCCTCTGTTCACAAGAAAAATGAAAGAAGAAGGGGAAAAAAAAAACACATACAACACACAAGTAGTGAAATAATCACTTGCACAATTTGCTTAACCACCCATATTGTCATGGTTAAATGTTGAAATGTTAGCCAATTTTCTGTTGAGCTTACTAATGTGTGCTTATATTAATAGACTCAAGATTGACATAATAAAGTGAAACATATAGTTTTTTAATAATTAAATATAGACTGACTTGTGTATGTTATAACTTTCTAAATAGATTTGTGATAAGTGAGGCTTATTAGGTAGCACATAAAGAACAAGTTAAGTTGTATAGTAGGAAGGCTAAGGTTTTCATAAATTGTCCCTTTTGCAGTAGTCTTATCATGCTAGTGTGCTTGACTAAGAATAGAGGATAAGTATCTTACTTAAAGATCCTATTTTGTATTTATTGATCTTTAACATGGATCAAAAGAATGATATATTTTCTTATTTTAATCTTATTTACATAATTATGTCTAGTGTTTTAGATATAACTATTCAGATCCTAGATTTTTCTCATTTCATTTAAAACAAATTAAATCTATCACAATATTGTACCATATCAATGGCAAGAGAATGAACCTCTAAACTTTAAACTCTAAACTTATAAGTTTTGTGAGTGAAAACTTGTATTGAGTCAATTTTTGGGAATGCATATGCTCTTATGAGCTTTTGTATACTTTTTGTCCGAATGACTCTTTTGTCTATGTACTCTATCGGAATGGGCACATCCAATGAGAAATACGTGGAAAGCATGCACCCAATTTAGAACTGAATTCTCATACATTGATTTTAGTGGGAGTGGGCTAAGAACGTGCAAGTTGACCCCTTCAATACCCTAATGCATGTGGCTTAAGCCCATTTCCCTCTATTTATATCAATATAGAACAACGTAACCCTCCCTCCTAATTAATAACTCCTCACTTATCCTCATCCTCCCAAAAAAAAAAAAATCACATGCTTTCGCATTAATCAAATATCTAACCATTTTCACGCAACTAGAAATGGGAAGAGAGACCACGAGACAAATATGGTAATTATTATCTCTTGATATAATAATCTTTATTCTGTAAATGAACAGTGGTCCTAAGCTTGAGTAATGATTTTTAAGAGAAATAAAAAATCCAAGTGTCAACCTAAGCTTTTTTAACTTCATGATACGGGGGCTTGGGCTGATCTTTTCAGAATAAGCACAATTTGTGGAGAACAAACCAGTCTCTTCTACTTAGAGGCTTCTCTGAGGGAACCCAAATACACAATCTGAGGCCGTCGTATTGTGTACTTGGGTTCCTCAGATGGTGTGGGCTTGGTCACTTTGCTGTGTTTTCAGAACACTGGGTTTGGGCTGGACGACCATTATTGCCACCCAACTAGAGGATGTTCTGAACATGTAGGTTTGTAGGTGTTTGATGAAAAGACTGAAATAAACAGATAAGGAAGAAATGGTTGGCAGAACAGTCGGATTATTTTTATTATTTGTTTTTTCTTTCTTTGGTGTTGTGTGTTTTCCTTTTCATACCGCAAAGCCACTTTAAGTTTATTCCATGAGAATAAACCTGATCTCCACAGTATTTCTCACTTTTTGAGCGATTGATTCTCTGGCTCGGAGCATCTGGACTTGGTCAATAGCCGACATTGTCCTTTAGTGGTTTTTTTCCAACTCTCACTTAACCCATTGGCATTGGCATTGGCATTGGCATTGGCAGTCACTACAACTTTTGAGAGTTCTGTTTTTATTATTGTATTTTTTTGACAACGAGAAAAACAAAGCTGCGCGTGCAACTAATCATGGTGTCATATCATAAAATGTAGAGATAGGCCTCAAAAGTTAGGTTAGTTAAGCGACAAATAATCTAAACCTACCCTTGGTGCAAAATGAAAGTCATGCACAGGAAACATTATCATTTCTACTGAAATTTTGATACAAAAAAAAATGCATTTCTAACTTTTGAATTTTTTTTAATAAGATTTTTGTGCTTTCTAACTTGGTATTAGAGTCAAAATTAAATTTGTTCCATTTCTTATTACTTTGAACCCAATGTCATTTAGCGTGTGAAAATATATATGGAATGAAGAAAGTCATATATTAAAAGTGTAATCCCTTATAATGAAGTTAAAATAGATAAAAAAAAATCCTTATTTTGACTTTAAAAGTATCTTTTGAATTGTATTTTTAAATTTTCTAACTCTAATAATAAGTTTCTGTGTGAACATGTGTGAAGGGAGAAAGTTTTCAATTTTAAAAGCAACTTTTGAATGGTACTTTTCAATTTTGGAACCAACTTTTGCATGGGACTTTTGAATCTCATAACTCGACCAATAAGTTTGGTGCGTGGGAACATGTGTAGGGAAGAAAGTCTTCGATTTTGGAGCTAACTTTTAAATGGTATTTTTGAACCTTTTAACTAAAACAATAAGTTCAATGCTTAGGAACATGTGGAGAAAGAAAGTCCCACACTAAATGTATAATCCCTTGAGGTGGAGTTCAATAAATGAATAAAATATGTCTCATTTCGACTTTAAAACTAATTTTCAATGATACTTTTGTTAACTCAAACAATGAGTTCGTTTGTAAACATCGAGACCCTTTTTCTTTCTGAAGTCTAGGTGTTGGAAATCATAGTCTACGGAAGAAAGTTACTAGACCAGACTGCACGAGGATACTGCTCTCAACCCTTTACCTAACTTCAACCGACCCAATATCTGACCACTTGGATTTTCAGCTTTGTCGTTTCTTTTACGACACATTCGTCGCTATTGGCCAGATTTTCCTCCTCGCCAAACGTGGGAACCACTATGAAAATCTCATAGCCGGTCAGAATGGCCTCAAACACCAATAATTGCATCAACCCAAAACCACAACCTTCAAAAAGAGAAGGAACACTGTTGGTCAAAATTCATTTGACACTTCTTTCCTGAGGACCTCTCACCTAATGCAGAGCTCTAGAGACAAGAAAACTTACTCAAGGAAAGATTGAATTAAAAAAACATACGCCCTTGGCACTTTGAAGCACGAACAGCCAGTTCGATTGGGATGTGATTGTTTAAGATATACATGAGGATTAACAATCACTTTCTGTCTCCAGGTTGAGCTCTACGGTTGGGAGGGGCCTTAAAGCTACATGTGACCCATTTCGACGTCCCATGTGCAAAGTGCTTTTGGGTAATATAACTCGGGTGTCTTACTTCAAAAATTAAGAATTTTCGGAATGAATGAGTATTTACTGCCACCTTCATCAAGGAGGGTCACGTTCATCTGATCCTAATCATCTTGGATGCTGCCTTTTCCACCGCCAGTTTAGGCGGCATGTGAGGAAGTTCCTATTCACAGGAAGCCTGTGATGGGGTTTGAGGTGGTTTTCATTTTCAACCACGCTTTCTGTCCAGAAACAGATGGCACTTCAGTACCTTGACGTTCGAAGAAAGTGACAAACTGATGGGTCCGGACCATATCTGGCGAAGTTAATGCGAGATACTTTTGAGCCCGGAAGAGCACTTATCTGGTCTTTCCCAATCCTCACATATTTCGGTGACAACACCATTCCCACGTTGGCTACTAGTGATGGGGCTAGTCATTATATCTCCGATCAATAGGGAACATGCTACAGGAAATGAATCTCAGAACATGTAAGTCAGTCAGTCAGCTCTGCAGCACGGCAGAAGGACAATGGTCAGTGTCCAAGACATGCATGGTGCAGATCAGTGAATGCACCCACTAGAAAAATATTAAACAAGCTGTTTATCTGTATACTATATATAACATAGTTGCAACAGGAAGATGCTCAGGCTTCTACACATTGCGATAGCAGTACAGAATATAGGACTGGTCTTCCCAGTTCTTTATTGCCCCTTCCTTGCTGCACTGAAAGGATCCTAACAGCCCTAGACTCACGACTACGCCCGATTCATGTGGGTTAAAACACCTAGTAAACAAACTTATATATTACAAAACTAGGTTCAGAAGGAAGAAGCTTCATCATCCAAGGCGCAACTTCGTCTGCACCCTTCAACATTACAGCCTTCCCCCATCTATTAGCGTTGTCAATGAGAGAGCCTGAGAAAGAAATTCAGATTTTTTCTTCAAAGGTACCACAGGGAGATGTCTGGCTTCGGCAAAGAATCCACCGTATAATCAACAGATGCCAAGTTAAACGGAGAGCTGAACCTGAAATCCACCATATTTTCACTGGGAGTGTTATCAAACGAGGGATCAAATGGCTTGCACTGATCAAACTGAATTTCAGTTGTTGGGAGGGCAGTGTGATGCATGGGAATGTTGCTTTCTCCAGACATGTTGCCTCCCGGAATAACCCCCTGGCTGAAATAGTTATCATCCATCTTAAGTTGAAACTTTTGCTGCTGCTGCTGGCTGTGGTCATCAGTAGCCTTGAGGTTCCCAGGATTAATGTTTCTGTCACCCTGAAGATTTGTATCATAGAATGACATAAGATTAGAAATCATTTTCTGTCCATCTTCAGGAAGTCCAATTCCTGAAACGCTGTAAGGAGTCCGGTTCACCAGGGAAGTAGCTGGCTTAGGTTGACTGAAGGGCATAGAGAAAACACTTGCTTTGTCATCATTGATTTGAGAGTTTGGCATTCCAAATACTTGGGAAGAGTTACTCCGACATGGACAATTCATTTGATGATTGTTTCTCGAATTCCTGTCAAGAAAACCGAGACGGTAATCACTGTATGGGCATTGGGGGTACTCACAAACATATATTTTTTGGTCCACCAACAAAGTGGGATCATCGGCCAATTGCTTCCTCTTCTGAGAGAACTCTGAGTTGATCTCAATGACCTCTCCCTTAATCTGAGTATCTATTGGGGGGATCATTAGCCTATCTCTTGTCCCAGCAGCCCCCATATTGACCAGATGGACATCCCGAGGCTTGCAGTCCTCTACTTCAGCATTTGTGTCATCATCCACTCCTTCAACATCATAATCAGTAGCATCACTGATTATCAAGGACCCACTTCCGCCAGCTGACAGAGGTAAACATCTATCAGGGTACAACTTTCGGGCCAACGCTTCTTCCTGGTTTATAATGGCAAGCCAGGTAGCACTCTCCTTGGCAGTCATCTTGTCTTGCAAGCATTTCGATTGTCGAACAAGCTTCCGGATTTTAGCAATGTCAGGGGACATGTGCTTAATCACAGCTGTAAGAACACTCACCTTCCACGCCTTCTTTAGATCATGAGGTTTCTTGTAAGGGGGAGGCCCCTGATCTTTGGGCAAGCTCAGTTGAGGCCACCACTCTTCACTCCCAGTTGGCCACCATGGTGGGGCAACACCCTTCTCCAGCGGGAAACGCCTCTGAGGCGGATCACAGTGCTGCATCAACGCTGACAAAAGTGACCCAAGGGTTGTGTCCTGGAGCTCCTGCAAGGTGTGCGGAGTGGATGCCATTGCACTGCAGTCTTCATTCTTTCCAGGGATCGAGTGATCCGCCTGATACTTGGCAATTGCAGCAGGACCATTCCGGTCAAACCTAACCTTTTCTTTCCACCATGCCCGCAGATTGTCAGAAGCTCCACTTACCGGCTTCCCCTTTTCAGGAATAATCCCATAAACAAAACCTTGTGCTTTACAAACTTCCATCATTTTCAGCATATATTTCAAGATACCATCTTGTGCGCGAGACATCTTCTTCCTCCTGGCTTGCTCCTGGGATTGACGCTGCTTTGCACTGTCAGCTCCCTCCTTTTCCTTATTCTGTTCTTTGAGTCGTCTCAATAACATTCGGTCTCTCCACATCCTCCTCTCAAGTTCATCAACATCCATCTCATCATCACTATAATCCTCCTCCCCTGGTGCGTCTGGTTCATGCTCAGGAACTGCCTCTCCTTCCCCAGGAGGAGCCGAAAGATATTCAAGATTACTAAAAAAACCCATTTCTTCAAATATTCCCATCGATCACCACCACAGCACAATTAAAAAAGATCAACCCAAACGTTTATTTTACCACTCTTCGCCTTCTGATCAGGGCCCAAACTTTGCACTCAAAAGTACTAACCCCCCAAATCTCCGGCCTCTCCAATATTAAACCAGTGAAGTTGATGAAACCTGATCAATATCTTTGTGAAAACCTTAATTAAAAAAAAAAAAAACGGATGTCAGTTAAGAAACTAAACTATCTCATACATCTCAGATACACTGGATTGTTAATAACTGTAATTAAATTCAAAGCCAAAAGAAGTCCAAAATCTCATAATATCCATTGATGAGTCCAGTAATAAATGAAAGCGTGTACAAAAGAATAAAGTAACAAATATGGTCTGAAATAGAATCAGAACAAATAA
This sequence comes from Casuarina equisetifolia, assembly GCA_028551475.1. Taxonomy (NCBI): domain Eukaryota; kingdom Viridiplantae; phylum Streptophyta; class Magnoliopsida; order Fagales; family Casuarinaceae; genus Casuarina; species Casuarina equisetifolia. Next base: position 17,492,250 of record CM052361.1, on the reverse strand, counting down.
TAACGAAGAACGCGCAGACAACTCCAACAAGACCTTATTCGCTTTCGGCATCACAATAGGCTAAGAATAGTGTTACTTCAATTCGATAATTGCCATGAAGGAAAAACAACTATCAAACCTCAGATCCACAGAACTCTGCTTTTTCATTGGCACCCAAAGGCATATACATGTAAGACTAAGATTCGGATTTCACCGTCTAAACCACGTCAGATATGATCTGGTTTAGCTTTTTAAACAATCTTCCAGCCATATTTTCTCCTTCCCAAGCAAGAAAAACAACTATTTTTTTTTTGTGTTTTTCAAATCTTGGACTATACGACAACAACTAAAAAACCAAAACTGAGGCTAAAATCAACCATAATTCGATTAACCGGTTCCGAAATCTACGGCGTGAGCACATCAAAAGGCTCAGTGGCCGCCTTTCCAAGATCCAGAGGTTCAGCCATCCAAAACACTCAAAGTAAGGCCTCCACAAACATTGCTAACATTAGAAATCAAATGAAAAGAAATGGAAAAATAGTGAACAACCAGGACTCCTCAGGACCGAAATGAAACGAAATTTAGAATTCAAGCTCAACAGCACGGAGAGTGAAGAACTACTTGAACTACGTTTAAGCTTCAGTAAAGTAAAGAAAATATCAGAAGATTACGTATGTTACCAAATATCTATTGCCTCCTCTACAGCTCCAGAGGAAGAAACCCAGATAGAGACCCACAAAAAAGGAGAGAGAGAGAGAGAGAGAGAGAGAGAGAGAGGAGAGTTGGGTTCTGGTTTCTTTTACACCAAATCAGACGAGAAGAGGAAAGAAAAGTGAGAGAGAGAGAGAGTGGTCGGGTTAACGTTTTAACTGCGGTTAAGCGTGGGCAGAGCGTGGACGCCGATGGGATTCATCTGATCTGTCTCCTCAACTCAGTCTCTCCTGATAGTCTCTACTCTCTACGCGTGGCACGTAGATGTTGATCATGATCTCATCACTTTCAGTGCCGCAAAAAGAATATACGCTAACTTATGGAAAAAAGAAAAATGAAAATTATTACAAAACGGGACATACCGTTCCCACCCTCCCGGAATAATTGAGATCCAACGCGAAATTTCAATACCCATAAATCATCATATATTAATATTCAAAAACTTAATGACTTAAATTGAGAAATAATAATTAGTCTTAAAATATGCCTAAGTTCAATAAAAAAAATACAATTAAGAAAATTTAAACTAAAATATCTAAGACTAAAAGGTTTAAATAATACTTTCATATCACTGACCCATGCACTTATCTATAACAAAAGCGTAAGTGCTCTTGACTTACCCGTCTAATAGGTTAGGGGTTTAAGAATCTCCTTGTGAGTTGCAATAAAAGAAAAATTAATTAATATTGGGTGAAAATAATGTTTTGAAAAAAAAAAGATTTAATATAGGGCAAAGATGTAGCATTTTTGGGAAGTGTTGGGAAAGGACATGCCGGCGCTTGGTGCTTGGGCGTGACCAAAAAATTTGCGTCTGCTTTCAGTAACCATTGTTATCGGTATGAGCGGATTGTTTTGCAGATTTGGCTGCCCAATTAATTATTTAGGCTTGGTAACGTGCAGGGCCGCGATGAACATAAGGAACCCATCTGAACGGAGGGAAAGCCTCGCTTCGTGGAACGAGGCCAAGTAATTAGCTTTCTATATAACTCTTTCCGCCTCTTCCTTTCCCAAGTTTCCATATCTATTACTGGCCTATTATGCATTTAATTTTCCATAAAACTAAAAGATTAGAGTTGTATTCAGTGTAGTAATCACTGCCAAGTTTCTAGAAAAGGAGTACGTCAGGAGTAGTTTTATTGTTTATGCCTAAAACAAAAAGAAAAGGAATTAATATTGCAGTGAACTTTCGTTTTCAATGCATTACGTATTTAATTTTGCTCTTCTTCGTACGGGTGGGAAAAATGGCGATTGTCAATTGAAAATGATAATTAGAGAGCAATGGGACAGTGAGCTTTTCTTCCGGAGTATCCAACTGTGTCTGAATTTTCTCCGATTGACATGGATGGCTCGTGGAGCATGAAAATCATGTGTATATTTGGGAGAAAAATCCACAGTGGTGACCACGGCCACAAGAATCATTTGTCAGCATTGAAAATTGGGTATTAGCAAAATGATTGCGGCTCCTCTCGCCTTACAACAAAGATATCGTTATCATGATAAACATTTGCTTTTATCAGGGAGAAGTTTTCCACTTTGTTGGTTTGTTTGTTTACTTATTCATAGTCTTACATGTTAGGACCTTGAAATTGAAATGCTATCACTTCATGGAAGACTTATAGCCAATATTTTGTAGCATATACCTTGTTTTTTAAGTTCTTTTAGACTCATTGGGGTGCCTTGGCTCTATGGTAGGCTAAAGTAACAAACTTTTTGATTTTAAGTTTGACATTACATGAATGCATGTGTAGTATGAAGAAAAAAAAAGTTTATTGACCACTTTGTACCTCTCACCAACCTTACCATCGACCCTCCCAACAATCAGTATATTGATAGTATTTGGACTTGTTATTGTTCAGATATGAGCTTATGTGGCAGTTACATCCACGTGGTTGCTACATCACCGTCTTTCAGAGGTAGCAGAGAAGCACGCGTCTGACTTCTCTGATGCCGCCTGTCCAGCCTGTAGCACGCAACCTACAGCAAGCCCCTTCATGGACCTCCGGATAAAGACCCTAGGTTTAGCGTTTTATTTCATTGTTTCTTGTCTATAAATATTTTGTCTTTGTATTCATAATATTACTACGGGAATCACTTCTCCCATTTGTAACCGAGTTTTTCTCTTAATTCAAACAAGAGTTTTTATCCAGTTTATGCGTTCATTCACTTCAGTTTACATGGTATCAAAGAGCCCAGGTTACGATCCCTGAGTTCCTCGTTTTTTCGCTTCCGCTCAACCTCCAATAACCTTTTTGGTTTTTTCTGCCTATTTTCAAGCTACTTCAGCCTATCTACCACCGAAACAGAGAAAGTTTTTCTCTTTCCTCTGTGTTTTTTTTCCGGCTCCTCGACCGAACCAGCGAAGAAGACGACCCACACGACGTTGTCCCCTTCTTTTCGGCCAAACGACGCATAAGCCATTTTTTCAAGCTATTATACGACGCTGTTTTGCCATACAACGCAAACGACGTTCAGGTCTCCAGACGACGACGTCCCTTCACACCTCATTGCGAAACGCCGTCATTTCGGATCCACCTCAACTCCATCTAAACGGTGCCGTTTCTGCCCTACATCGCAGACATCGTGCCCAATCCAATGGCCGAACCCACCGGCAACCAATCCACCGGCAAAAAGCTGTATGTGCCACCTCATCGCGGTGGACGAATCGAGTCTACCTCTGGAAACACCTCCGGCCAAAACCCCCTTCGCACGCCGTCTCCACCACCACCGAATCAACATGATTCCTAGTCCCAGGTCAAGCCTGAACCCGATCAATCGGACCCCCTCTATCTTCACATCGGAGATACCCACTCAGTCGCTCTGGTGACAGTGAAGCTTGCCGGACGCTCAAACTACACCGTTTGGAGCAAAATCATGAAAATTGCCCTCTCGATCAAGAACAAGCTGGTTTTTGTAAACGGGTCCTACCCGAAACCAGCAACCGACTCCCCAACCCGAATGCTCTGGGACCGCTGCAACGACCTCTGCCATGGCTGGATTTTAAACTCCATCTCGACGGAATTGCATGACGGTCTCATCTACACCCGAGAAGTGGCCAAAATGTGGCCCGAGCTCCACACCCGCTACTCTTAGGTCGACCCGTCTAGGGTTTACGACCTCATCCGAGAAATCTGGGGAATCCAGCAAGGGGGAAAGGCCGTTTCGACCTATTTTGGCCATCTCCGACAGCTCTGGGATGAATACAGCACCCTTCTGGGGCTAATTTCACCGGAGGTGCTCCAATACCGGCCGTGGCAGATTCACGAAGGTCGGATGAACTTTTATCAGTTCTTAAATGGCCTTGATGACGGTTATTCAGCAATCTGAGAGCAGATTTTGCTCATGCAGCCCCATCCAGACGTTATTCAAACCTATGCCATCATCAGCAAGGCCGAATATCGTCAGAACGCTGCGGGGAAGACGACCGGCGAATACAGCTTTGTTGCGGCGAAATCATTGCCCGACGTAATAGGTCCCCCTACACGTCAGCACTCTATTACGGCGGATCGATCTATGGGGACGGGCTTCAGCGAACAACAGCCCGAGGTGCATGACGTGTCGTTCTCCTCTAAATACGGTCAAAACGACATGTCGTTTTTAGCTCGCCAAAACGATAGGTCATTTAGGACCACTCCAAACGACGTGTCGTTTTCGCTCAAAGCTAAGCAAAACGACAGGTCATTTCGAGGGGGGCAGCAAGAAGAAAAATGTGATTATTGCAGAAAGAAGGGCCATCGGAAGAAGGAATGCTACCGATTGACTGGCCCTCAGTGTGAATACTGCAAGAATTATGGCCATGAACGCAAAGAGTGCTACAAGCTCAACAGATACCCCCCCGGCCACAAGTATTACAAAGGAGAAGCTCAAGCCAACTTAGTGGCCCATGACTCTGATCATGTCTTTATCACAAAGACTGATTATTAGCGTTTCATTCACTTCTTGCATGATGATTCCGACGCTCATGCCCATCTCGCAGGTACAAGCACTTTCCTTTCTAAACTTTGGATTATTAATTCTGGTGCAAGTGATCATATTACTGCTAATATTCAATGTCTAGATTCTCTTGTTCCATGTGCATCTAGATCTAGGAAAGTTAAATTTCCTAATGGTAATAGTGCCCTAATTACACATACTGGACACACCCACATATCTAGACAACTGAAATTGAACAATGTTCTCTACTCACCAAATTTTAAATTCAATCTTTTGTCTACTTCCAAACTTTGCCATGAAAATAATTGTTGCATCATACTATATGCCAATTTTTGTGTCTTTCAGGACCTTTTGACGAGTGAAGTCAAAGGACTCGGTAGAATGCGCAATAGACTTTATTTTTTTGTAGCATGTCTTGGAAAAAATGATGTTGCTTTACTTTCTGGGAATTGCCCATCTTTTGTAAACACGGTGTCAGCGTGTGATTTTTCAAACTCTCAACTCTGGCATTGTAGGCTTGGGCATATGTCCCAAGCCAAATTTCAATTTTTAACGGACTTTAAATCTTGCAAAAATGTTTTGTCTACACCTTGTATGATTTGTCCTCTTGTAAAACAAACTAGAAATCCTTTTCCTATGCATGACCACACAGCGCAAAGGATTTTTGATCTGATCCACATTGATGTTTGGGGACCTTACCGTATTCCCAATCACGATGGATTTCGATATTTCCTCACACTTGTTGATGACTTCTCACGAGGAACATGGACATTCCTCATGAAAGTCAAAAGTGAAACCTTTTCTCGGTTGGAGGAATTTCTGAATATGGTAAAAAACCAACCAATTCAGCTTAGCAGTTAGCGCATTAGATCTAATAATGCCTATGATTTTTTCAACTCTCACACTAAACAACTATTCTCATCACTAGGTATTCTCCATGAGAGTTCTTGTGTTCACACTCCTCAACAGAATGGGGTTGTGGAACGCAAGCATCGACATCTTCTTGATGTTGCACGAGCCTTGAAATTTCAAAGCTCCATGCCTGAAAAATTTTGGGGCGAATGCATCCTTACTGCCACCTATCTTATCAATAGGATGCCCTCTTCTGTTTTGCAAGGAATCACTCCTTTTGAAAAACTGTTTGGAAAAACACCAAAACTCTCACATCTTAGGGTTTTTGGTTGCATGTGTCATGCCACTACCATGGGGCCTCAGGACAAGTTTGCCCCCCGAGCCATTCCCAGTATCTTTATGGGCTATGCTCAAGGTCAAAAAGGCTATCGGCTTTACAATGCCAAAAGTAGAAAATTTTTTGTGAGTCGAGATGTAAAGTTTTACGAGGACATCTTCCCCTTTTCCCAAATAGGTCCCAAAACGCAATCTATTATGCAGGGTCCTTTGGCTCCACTCGATCTTGAGGTTTCTGCACCACCACATCCAGACCCCCTTACTCAGCCACTACCTCTCACAGTTGACCCCTCAGCTTCCACTCCAGCTCCACCACCTACCCGGACTCCCATTCCTTTACCACCATCCGCTGACTCTTATGATGTATTCTCCGATGATGACCTCCCACCTTCGACAAATGACTTACCTTCCACTTCCACTTCTGTTCCACCCTCTCCTCGACGATCTACTCGGGAAACCCGACCACCACTTTGGTCGACCGACTATGTTTGCCCTACCATTCACCTTGCTGAGAGTGACTCCTCCACATATCCACTCTCGGCCTATCTCTCCTATGATCACCTTTCCCCTTCTTCCAAACACTTTATTGCCTCCATCTCTGCAGACACTGAGCCTCTCTATCACCATGAGGCTGTTGGCAATCCTAGATGGCAAGATGCCATGACACAGGAAATCAAAGCATTGGAAGACAATGACACTTGGGACATTGTGGATTTACCCCCCGGCCGAAAGCCCATTGGGTGTAAGTGGGTCTACAAGATCAAGTATCAAGCTGATGGGACAGTAGAACGGTACAAAGCTCGTCTTGTGGCTAAGGGCTACAGTCAGAAGGAAAGCGTCGATTATCATGAGATTTTTGCTCCTGTTGTCAAACACATCACCATTAGATGTGCTCTTTCCCTTGCAGCCCAGAACCATTGGGGCATCCACCAGATGGACGTCACCAATGCTTTCTTGCAGGGCGACCTTCATGAAGATGTCTACATGCGACTTCCACCTGGAGACCCGAATGAGCACAGTGGAAAAGTCTGCAAATTGAAGAAATCCCTATATGGCCTGAAACAAGCTGCTCGGCAATGATATGCCAAGTTCACTGACGCTTTTCTAGCAGCTGGATATCAGGACTCGATGCATGACACTTCCCTTTTTGTACGACGTCGAGGTAATCTCATCGTCCTCCTTCTCATTTATGTTGATGACATCCTCATTACTGGCAGCGATCTTGATGGGATCCGCGAGCTCAAGGAGCATCTTCATTCAGTTTTCCATATCAAGGACTTGGGAGATCTCAAGTACTATCTTGGGATTGAGGTCCTACAAGATTCTCAAGGGCTTCAGTTAAGTCAACGCAAGTATATCTTGGAGTTGATTGATGAGCTTGGGCTTGGGGGAGCCAAACCGGTTGACAATCCCATGGACACCAATCTCTCATTGACAACACCACAGTATGATCAGGGGCACCCATTCCTCGTGATGATGATCCGCTCTTAACGGATCCTTTGAAGTATCAACAGCTCATTGGGAAGTTGAACTATCTCAACGTCACAAGACCGGATATCTCATATGCAGTGCACAACCTCGCACAATTCATGCACTCACCAAAGAAATCCCATTGGGAAGCTGCAATTCGAGTGGTTAGATACCTAAAAAGTTGCCCAGGTACAGGCCTACTCATCCCCGCCACAGGGGGATATCAGATGGGAGCTTACTGTGATTCAGATTATGCCACATGTAAGGTCGGTAGAAAATCAGTCACCAATTTTTATGTGATGCTTGGAGACGCATTGATTTCTTGGAAAAGCAAGAAGCAAGTTGTTGTCTCTTTATCTTCCATTGAGGCAGAATATCGAGCCATGACGCTCACCTCATGTGAGATTATTTGGTTACTAGGACTTCTTGGAGACATAGGAATTGAAGTTCCCCGTCCTGTCACCTTGTATTGTGATAACAAGGCCTCTATGGAGCTAGCAGCCAACCCCATGGTTCATCAGAGAACCAAACACATAGATGTAGATTGCCACTTCATTCGGGAAAAAATTCGACGAGGACTTATCAAGACCAAACATGTTGGAACCAAGGATCAGCCAGCCGACATCCTGACCAAAGCCCTCGGGCCAAATCAGCATCTTCGTCTCCTTCGCAAGCTAAATGTCGTTAACACATATCGACCTTCAACTTGAGGGAGCCTGTTCGGATATGAGCTTATGTGGCAGTTACATCCACGTGGCTGCCACATCACCGTATTCCAGAGGTAGCAGAGAAGCACGCGTCTGACTTCTCTGCTGCCGCCTGCACCGTCCAGCCTGCAGCACGCAACCTGCAGCAAGCCCCTTCATGGACCTCCGAATAAAGACCCTAGGTTTAGGGTTTTATTTCATTGTTTCTTGTCTATAAATATTTTGTCTTTGTATTCATAATATTACTACGGGAATCACTTCTCCCATTTGTAACCGAGTTTTTCTCTTAATTCAAACAAGAGTTTTTATCCAGTTTATGCGTTCATTCACTTCAGTTTACAGTTATTTATAAATCAATAATTATAATAGTAATTATAAAATTTGTCAATAAATTAAGTGAAAGAAATGTATTATTTGAGATTAGAATGAATCATGATTAAAGTCTAATAAGTTTTTGTTAATTTTTGACTTAAAATAATAATAAAATCATCTATTTTGAAAATTCGTCGTGACTAATTTTTTTAAGATGTATTTTATAATCATTTATTATGACTTGTGTTTTTTGAAGATGAATAATGCAAGGCCTAATTGTTTATCCTAAGTGTTTATAACAAGCACTAGATTTAAGAACCAAACAATAATTTTCTAAGGAAAAAAACTAACTATATTTCCATGATAAATTAAGAAATATATATATATTCATACATGCACCCACGCACACACTAAGGTTCCGGGTCAACTTGGCCGACCACTAGGCTAAGTGTTCCAAATAAGAAAAATGATTGAATACTTCGAATTATCAAACGAAAGAATCAAAAGTGGTATGGCTGTTGAGTTGCAGTATCAAATGTATCCTATGATTCTATCCTAGGTAACGTCACCATGGTCGTCGATGCAACCACACAAACTACCCATATAAAGTAATGGGAGGATGAAAGTAGTGATATTACATTCATATTTCATCTCTATAGTAATCAAAATTATTAGATGAAATACTCAGATCCCTGGAAAAGAAAGTGTAAAAAAAAAAAAAAAAGATAAAATCTCATAAAAGGATATCTTCTTACCTTTTTCTTGAAGTAATTTTGTTTGGGCGGGGGATTGGCATCTGCCCTTTTCATTACTTTTGACTATTGGGACTTGAGATATTATAGGCCTTTTGTTAACAAATTGGTGCATGACCTTCAGTGGGCCAGCAATCAAAAAGAAAGTGCGTGGCAAACTTAGTGGATCTCTAACGATTGACTTTATAATTATATAAATAAGAAGTGCTTATTCTCTCCCCCACACAAAGATTCTTAGAAAAGCAATTAACTCTTTTTTTATATCATTTCAGAGAAAGGTGGCTTTGAAATTTCATTACGAAGGTTGAAAGAGGGTAAAAAACGCGGCGTAAATTTGCGGGGCTAAGTAAAAGTTCAACTGGTGGCGGAAAGCAGTCTCAGGACAGCTACGATTCACGAGGAGGCGTCAGGGATGCGGGGTACACGGTTTGTGCATGTTCCGTTTCGAAGAGCGTGCGGGGTTTGTACCTCACGTGAACTTCAAAAAGCCTGCCATAACTTTTATACAACTGAGAACGCAGAACCCGTCAGAATGGCGACACGTCTTGCTTTCCCAACATTTCAAACATTACTTTTTGCCGTATGTAAGAAGTTTGAATTAACGTGACTTCTTATATTCTTCATTATAAATTTAGTAGTCTATCCTTCAATTTTTAATGTCAAATAAGACTCACTTTCTTTCTTTTTATCAAACACACATTAGCTTAATGGTAAAAAGTAAAAAAATCAAGAAAACCTTGATCTATTTTGTTTCGTTTAGGAGCGAGGCCTTGATTTAGTAATATTTTATGAGTTAAATTCTGACAGACATTTTTATTGAACATAAATTTAAATTTTTTATTTTTTATTTTTAGGTGTGTATTATAAAAGAAAAATAAAAAAAACCTTGATCTATGAATTCATTAGATTATGAATTTGAAACTCCATTTCCTCCCGTGTGTAAAAAAAAAAAAAAAAAAGGAAGATAAGAGATTTTATTTATTAGTTTTTTCTCATAATTTTCTCTTTTTAAATTAACATCAAATGTAATATTAGGTTTTACAATATTGTAGATACCTCTAATTATAACAAAATATTACAATCAGACTTTATGTTACAATCATTCATTCCAGCTCAAATTTACCGCTATGTTTATGATTTGATTAAACTTGCTAATAATATGGAATGGGAAATTATTGGCTGTGTGGGAGGGAGAGCGCGTAGCCGCCTCAAAGGACAGAGGAGGGGCCGTGCAGTGGAGTGCCCCCATGTGCCTTTCCCCATCGTGGTTCCCACCTGGTGGTAATAGCCGACAAGCACGTGGTAGCTCCTTCTCTTTTCTCTATCTATCTCTGTCTTTGGGGCTTATCCTTTACAGCGCAACTTGGACGATAGTTTGAACAAGTCAAGTCAAGGGACAGATGGCCATCGATGGGCTAGGCCGTTGCTAAGGTTGTGATTAGACAACACCTGCACACGTCGCAGGTCCGATACATCGCATTTGCCGTACTTGTTCATTTTCCAGCACATGAAAAATTTGCAGCCGTTGCTTCGAACATTTTTATGCCGTAAATTAGTGCTTTTAACTTTCCTCTCTCTGCAGCTGGTGGGTTTAGATTCTTCTAGACAAGAGTCTCCTATTTCTGTAGTGAACATGGAAAAGGAAATCATGATAGAACACCACTTGTTTCGTATAAAGCAAGCGAATTTGGTCTTCTGACTTTAATTCTGTCGTTGAAGACATCAATGGGGTTTTGAATCTAGCTATAGATTTGTGGGCTTCTCCTTTTTCTTTTCCTTTTCTTTTATTTTTTTCAACTGTAAAACAGTATAGTTCTTGCTTTTGAAGCATCGAATTACTTAGCCCTTCACCCTTCACCCCACATCTCAAATCTCTTTTCCCACATCTTTTTCCCCAATTATTCTTGGCTTCAACGTGATCTCTTCTTCGTACTTCGCCGTCACGATCGACAAAGAGTGGTGTCCATGGGCCGAGGGTTGGAAGGCTTACGAAGTCCACACAATCCTGGTCCGAAGCATTTGTGATTGATCAAATCAAAATCCTTCTGTCGGGGGGCCCATAAAAGTTCCAAACATGGATCATGTCTCATGGATCACCAGAAGTTCTGATCGTCAACAAAAGTTCCCACAAAAAATGGCCATTAGCCTCAATGTTGAGGGTTTTGAAGAAAATGGTAAAACTTGTATATTCACGTAGACAAAGTGTTTGGCTCAATTGAAAGCAAACCCTCTTTTGTAGATTTTTTCGACACTAAGTATATGTGTAGGTGTGTGTTATTAAAAAAAAAAAAAACAATTGCACGCACATTTATAAAGGATTCTACTATCATTCACCAACACCATTTGTATGGATAAGTTATAAATATGTCTTCATGTTTCTCCAATTGTTTTGTCATTTTAGTTAGTAAAAAGTTAAAACTAAGAAAACTATAAAACAACACACTTATACATTTGCACATATTTAGGAATAAGTCTAAGCTATTAGAGTGTGAGTGCTTATCCCAAAACCTTAAGGCATTAGATAAAGAAATCTCATCACTTATAAGACCACAGGCCTATCCTCTCACTTCTAACGTGAGACAACACCCACCTTCAACACTCTCCCTCACTTGCATGATGACATAAGCATTGTAAGTGGGCTGAAACACAACTTTAGGGCATGAGGATTTATGAAGTGGAAACTCATCCTTGGCTTTGATACCATATTAGAGTGTGAGGACCCATCCCAAAACCATAAGGCATTAGGTGGGGAAATCTCATCACTTATAAGACCACATGTCCATCCTCTCACTTTCAATGTGAGATAACACCTACCTTCAACATAAGCCTCCTATTAGAATTGAACCTCTTCATCCCTTTATGTGCAAAAAAGAGTTCAATGGTGTACTGTTGGCACTTCTTTCCTAAAAGGAGAAGATTTACTTTACATTTGGTTCTTGAATGCTTCTTGCTTCTCTTATGAACTAATGGACCAATGTTAAAATAAAGAACTTAAAGTCTTGGTAAGATCGAGTTACCTAAATTGCATAATCTTGTGTTTAGCTTAACAAGATTTCAAGAGGTTTGCTTCAAGAAAGAGAAATAGTTTGAGGGAATTTTTCGAAGCATGTCTTATTTCTTTGGAGTAAAGCATGAAAATGGGATCATGTCAATTAGAGAGGCTTAATGAGATCAGATGCATGTTTATTGGTATGTTTCCCACCTTTTATATGCATATTGAGATCAGATGCATGATTCTTTTCAAGTCTTTTGATAAAATGGATGTTTTTTGAACAGTAGATACACTTTTAAATCTTGTAATTAAAGTAACTTTTGTTTTGTATATGTGAAACATCTTTCTCTCTTTGTTGTTAGTATTTCCTCAATGTCGCATGCTGATGGCTGACCCCCTTTTGTTTGTTTTTAATATTGAATGTTCAAGTCAAATTTGGGTCAAAACCAAAAGGCCTCTGACTCGATGCTACATGTGTTAGGGCGGTGATCTGGCAGGGAGAATGTATCATGGAGTCTGTACTTATTGGATTTGCTATTAATGTAAAAATGAATTATTTTTTGGTGGAGAGGAACTTTTAATTTTTCTCTTTGTTCAAATAAGCCTAAAAATTTAACCAACATAATTCTATAACCTCTTGAATTAAACTCAATTTTACCTTATTTATTAGACAAACTAATCTAAGCAAGAAGTTCTTTTGATAAATGGTGGTGTCCTAATTTTTTTCTTTTAGCAAAACATTGATTATTAAAGATCAATTTTTAACGTTATTTTCCATTTATATTTTTTTTAGGTCATATTTATGTTACAAACAGTCTTGCTTCGTGTATAAAAGACACAAAACAGTGTTATCTTATTCTTTATGCAAGTGTGAATAGCGAAGAGCCTAAGGGCTTCATCCAAGGAATCTGAATGTTCCTCTTTCTCTGCTATAATGAGCAGATTATTTCTACAGGTTCACATGGAAGAACGTGGTTTAAGATTAGAGGAGTCACGAACGTACTTACAGAGCTTCTGCCAGTGGTAATTGGCAAAAGGTAGTTGCCATCGAACTCTTCTTTTTCAACTATTTATTATTCATCCCTACGTCTAGAGTTGCAAATTCTAAACAGGTGCTTTACTTGTTTAATGGGTAGCAATAATGCGTGATCGGTCCTTTACAACTAATTCATCAAAATCCAAGTAAAAAAGCTTCTTGTTCTTAATAAATTGGATTTTTAACATGGTGTTAAAGTCTTCTCAGTAAAAGATTTTACCAAATGCAAATATATAAGACGTATTTCAATAAATTCAACAAGGGAAATAACCATCTTTTTAATTTTCTTTTTGTTTCGTATTTTAATTCCTCACACGACTCATGTCATCTATTTTTGTTTTTGTTTAATAAAGAAGCAAATCTAACAGATAAGGGACGGGAATCTTCCCCTTAAGAGCATGAACGTACCAAAAATTTAAAGAGATGGTCGGTTCCGCAGATCTAGGCGACGAGTTGAGCAATCCCATTTTATGTCTTTGGGGCCTGAATTTGGGAAGTTATCAGGGAATATTAAACAGTGGCATGAATATGGCTAAGTTGTGGATCTGGTACAATACATATTGTTTAGTATGGGACTTTAGATTTCAAACACTATAAGCAATGCCCGTAGATTGTCTTCTTAAATGGAAGTCTTGTCTATAGCATAAGAATAACAATACTATTGCCACTAACTAAAGTAAACAATTCATGGCTATTTCGAGAACCATCATATGTCTAAACGAAAAGTTTGAGATCTGATGGGAAGGAATTGAGAGCACAGTTTGAAGTCTCACTTAATAGCAGTTTGTAGGGGCATTGTGAATCCTTATCTTAACTTCTCCTAATGATTGTAGGATGACATTTTTCAATCTTGATACTCTATACAATGTCCTCCGTTGCTTTAGAAAAATTCACCCTAGAATTTTAGGGTTCCTCGTTAAGTATCTGATGCAACGATCTGATTTTTGCGTTCTTTGAGATTGTAATACTCTTCAATATCTAAATAATCTTTAGTTGAGATCAATGTAATGAATGGGCTAACCCTTTCAGCTGCATAAAAGGATTCCATATCTTAATTGCGAGCTTGTTCTTAGGTGTGGACTCAAGAAGCTCCTAGACAAGATCGTGCACTTTCCTACGGACGGGTTTAAAATGGTGGGTTGGAGCCAACAGGAAGTAGAGATGGTGAGTTTGCAAGATAAAACACCTAAAAAGAGATAAATTCAGAGCTATGGTTGATTAAGCAATTTTTATGTGAATTCTACCAGTTCCCAAATCAATAAAAGGTAAAGCAAGTAGATTACCTTTATTTGATATTTTGTTTGGGGGAGATATGTACTTACAAGTTTGAAATTGGCTTTGCCAGGAATTGCTAGAAACTAGTTCATGTCCTTGTCAAATACAGCAAGGCGTAATAATCAATGCAGATGATAGGCCTTTCTAAATTATTTTTGCGCCACACCACATTTAAAGTCAACTTTCTCCTTATAAGGGATTGAGATGGTCCAACATGAAGCCCCCATTCATGTTTTCCATGGTCAAGTGGGAATTGCCAAAGAAATGTACAACCTTGAATAGGTGTTTGAGGTCCATGAACCTCTTAGACCATTCAACTGTCCAAATTAAAGGCAGAAAACTATGTAATCTTTAGTAAACTTAATTGCTTTAAAAGAAGGCTAAGACTATTCTTTTAAGCATCATAACTACTCATCACCAAAATTCACCATTTTATGTTCTAAATTTTGAGTTTTCATGCAAATAATGTCGTCTCTTGTTTGTTTATAATTCTAAAAGGAACCAATAGGAAGAAAGATTAAAGGTAAAGGATACAAATCTTCCCTATAACCAATACATCAGGAAGTCCCACAGATCTAGGTTGGAAATTTATCAAGGGATATTAAATGGTGGTATGACAACGACTAATTAGTGCCTCTGCTGCAAATGGATATCGTTTAATATACGAGTTTGGATATCGCAACTAGCCAGCATAAGATAATGCGCGTAGAATTTCCTGTTAAATAAATTTTTGCTATGAGTATCACTGGCATCATAATTAAAGATATGTCTGCAATAAGAAACAATTCCGATTGGGGAGAGGCTTCACATTTTTTTGAATTCTTAATTATTCTGGATACATCTTTCTAGAAGATGTTAAAAGATTAAATTGGGAAAGCATACAACTTCATCCTATAGGAAAGTCAAAACATATACAATAGGAACCTTTTGTTTTTTAAGGGAATAATACCTTTTTCTATAATGTTATCACGTAGGTTACTCTAATGTAATGCTCTTTCCTGATATGTTTGAATTTTCTTCATGGTGAAAAGAGAAACTTGTATTTATAGCATGCCACTTGATTACACTATTCTATCATATAGGTAGACCCGAAGAACTTGAGTTGTCATAACCCAAAAAATAGACAATATTATCACTTACTAGTTAATAAGCATTTGGTTTAGTTGAGAGCTAGTGTTGTCTTAAACTTTTTGATTCCAAGTTCAACATTTGTGTATGAGTTAGATGTATGCATAAAAAAGGAAATACATATTATATATATATATATATATAGTCACTTACCAGTTAGCACAAATTTAGGAAGGAAAAAGAGAAAGCTACCTTAAAAGGCTCAAGATTATTTAAGATTCCTTTGTCTCTAAAATATATTTGATTTAGGAAATTCAGCGTTGTAGAGAAAAATTTAGATATGAGCAAATTCATTGAAGACCTAAAATGGGCTTGTTTAGGAAAGATCAAATAGAGGCCAAATGATTTACTTAGGTATTTACCTTGTTAATGTAGAATTATAAATAATATATAAGAAAAGTAAATATTGTATTTGCAATTAAGGAAACAATACATGAAATATTTCAACAAATATTTTTTATGGGCGCAGCTCCAAATATAAAGGTAACTTTTCTAAATATACTATAACTAACGTTAAATTCCCTCACTGTCATTGGTTTCTCAAACAAGGAGGGATATAAAATTTGTATTTTAGTCATGAAATAGTATTCTCTAGAAAACTTTCTTTCTATTACCTTCTCTGGTATATACATCACTTCGCCAGCTACCGGTGGCCAATCATGTCAAGCACTCCAAAAAAGCAGATTTCAAATGTCTTCCCCATCCTGGTGTGGTGCTTTGCACGTAGAGCCGCGTCAGTCTACCTGTACCCAATCCCTAGTTTGATATATACATAAATACAGACATCAACGCAGTCCCTTATTCCAATCATGGAGACAACTAGTGGAATCTTAAACATGTCTCCTTTGAAAGCATACGCCAAACTGGATGAAGCCGAGCAAGCAAGGTTCGAGGCTCGTCGGAAGACCCGAAAGAGAATCATCATCATAAGCATATCCGCCATAATTCTAGTCGGCGTGGTAGTTGCCGCCGTACTTGGAACCTCACAAGGTTCTAACCCTCAAAAGGATGGTGGAGACAGACCCCTTTCGACCTCCCTAAGAGCTGTTTGCGACGTTACACTGTACCCTGGTACGTGCTATACTAGCCTTAGTTCTTTAGCTAATTCTACGCAGATTCAGCCTATGGAGGTCTTCACGTTGGCAATCCAAGTGGCCATGACTGAATTATCGGGTGCTACTCAACGTTTATCGGAGTCCGGCATTCTCAGCGGTTCCGCGGACAACATGACGACCACCGCTTTTGAGAACTGTCTTGAACATTTGAGTCTCTCGTTGGATCATCTCAACATGACATTGTCGGCTGGTGCTGTCTCATTACTTCAAGACGCGGATGATCTCAGAACATGGCTAAGTTCTGCAGGTACTTTCCAACAGACGTGTATAGATGCCTTTAAGAAAGCAAATGGAACTCTGAAGACCGCAATTATCAATGACCTGAAGAATTCTGTCGAACTAACCAGCAACAGCCTCGCCATCACCACATGGATTTCGAACGTCTTCGACTCTGTGAAGCTAAGGCGACTGATGAGTTTCCCGGAGAACCTTGAAGAGCCAGAGTGGCTGCATCCAGAAGCTCGGAAGCTACTTCAGAGTCCCGACTTAAGAAAGAAGGCCGACATAGTTGTGGCAAAAGATGGATCTAGTAAGTACAAAACAATTTCTGCTGCGCTTGAAGCTGTTCCTGATAAAAGCAAAAAGAGGGTCGTGATCTACGTGAAGCGAGGAGTTTATTACGAAAATGTCAAGGTGAAAAAGAACAAGTGGAACGTCGTGATGGTTGGTGATGGAATGACTTCTACAGTTGTATCCGCCAGTCTCAACTTTGTAGACGGGACCCCGACGTTTTCAACTGCAACATTTGGTAAGGCTTTCGTTTGAAATCTTAGTTGTTTGGCGAACATAAGAGTTGAAACCTTAATACACTTCTAAACTGGCTACATTTCTTTTTATGCAGCTGTATTCGGCAAGGGCTTCATCGCTCAAGATATGGGATTCCGTAACACAGCCGGAGCAAAAAAGCACCAGGCAGTGGCTCTTATGTCAACATCAGACCAATCGATCTTCTACCGGTGTTACGTTGATGCATTTCAGGACACCCTTTATGCACATTCCAATCGACAGTTCTACCGAGAATGCAACATTTACGGGACAGTTGATTTCATCTTTGGAAATTCGGCCGTTGTCTTTCAGAAGTGCAATATACTTCCGAAGATTCCCATGGAAGGCCAGAAGAACACCATCACAGCTCAAGGGAAGATTGACCCTAATCAGAACACCGGAATCTCCATACACGATTGCACAATTTCGCCTTCTGGGAATCTAACTTCTGTCCAGACGTACCTTGGACGGCCTTGGAAGAATTATTCAACAACTGTTTTACTCTGTACCAATCTAGAGAGCTTCATCCAGCCCAGTGGATGGCTACCATGGACAGGCACATCAGCTCCGAGCACCATATTTTACTCGGAGTATAAGAATTCCGGTCCTGGTTCTTCCACAAAGTATAGAGTCAAGTGGAAGGGCGTGAGAACCATTGACGCCAAACAGGCCAGCAAATTTTCAGTAGGCTCATTCATCCAAGGGAGCAAATGGATATCTGCAGCAGGTGTACCGTTCAGTAGTACCCTCTGATTGTGATAAATTTCATGAAGTGTTTCGTTCTGACAATGATGCTGGTTTTTGGTATCTGTTTTTTTTTTTTTTCCTCTCATTCTTTTGTTCATTCGTTGAAAAGAAGCTTTGCCATGAAAGCCCAATCTAGCTGTCCCGTAAGCATACAAGTGTTTTTGGTTGCTTCTTGAGTTCTTCTTTGGTGTCAAGATGTATAATTATTTCCTTCTATGGATGCACTGCCTCTTCCTTTGGCTGGGTGGCTGAGGGGCCGAGGGGATGCTCCGGTTTGCTCTGACTGGGTTGAGTGGGATTGGTGGTGCTGTCACATCTTGTCGTCTTTCGGAAAGCCTTTGAGTTTTGGATGGGGCTTTCCCCTTTGCATGTTCGAGTTTTGGCTAATGCATTTTTAGCAGTCCATAAAAAAAAAAAATGATATATGTACTATAAGAGTCAGTGCTTCAATCTTTTTCTTGATCCATTACGAAGGTCAAACCGTGGGTTTTTTATTAAAAAAAATCCACTTGTCGTTCTCTTCTTTCCTACCTCAATTGATGATAATCATGTTAGTGGGGATCTAATTATGGATAGAGGTAAAGAGGTAATTTTCTAAGTAAGGTTTTTCTAAGTTTCTTTTGTCAACACCTTATGTTATGTCATTTGGTGTGTCATTACAGTAATAATGATAGATTATTACCTCATGTAAATGTAAAAATTAGTTTAATCTAAATCACATAAAATTTTCAGTACTTTTGGGGATTGAATATGCGTTGTTTCTTATAGCATACTGTTTATCTCTCAAAAATTATTATGGAAAAGCTAACTACTTCAGAATTTTAAGTAAAACTCTGAACCTTATATTTTACTTTTATGCTTAATCTATGAATACCTAATCCAATATTTACTTTTAGCATTAAGTAAAACTCTTAATGCTAATTTCTTTATCATGTCTATGGCATTGACCACGCTACACTTTCCGGTGTGTCCAAAAAAAAAAAAAAGAACCGCCGTAAATTCCAAATATCGTAAAAGCAAAATAATAGTTCATAACTTTACGGTTATTTCAAAAACAACCATGAAACCTGGTCACGAAATTCTTCAGAATAATCTCTATTTAAGTGTATTTACTGATGTCGATGATTTGAGCTAAGTAAATCGTTGGATCATTCCACAACAATTTAAAAATGACTCGGATTCATGAATGTTTTGAAAAGTTGAATCAAATGAAGCGAACACGGTGCCTTTCTATGCATTGGGTGACTCACTCAAGAGACTCATATTTTGAATCTTTCAAGGACATAAAAATCTATGGAGTCCGGATTTACGGAAATTGAGCTTCTTGATCCAAATGATCTTCCTTATTAAGCCTAAAACTTGATCGTCTTCCAAAACCTTATATAAATTATTTTATTTTTATTTTTTATTTTTATGGCTTTCTAAATCTCTGATTTTTCTTTTCTTTTGTTCTTTTTTTTTTTTTTGCCTTGCGCTTAAAGTCCTGATAAGAAAGCTTAGTACAGCTCAACTGAAAAGGAAGAATTAGTTTTTTTTTCTACTCTTTTGGTTAAATGCTTGTTAGTTTCAAATTATTATTGTATTTGGACTCCTATAAGCATTCAAACGAAATATACAGATATACTTTATATCAGTATACAACAATAACAATGTAAGTCAATTAGCAAAGAAAGAAGAAAAATGACTTTATTTCTAACTCTAGACTAAATCCAAGTTGATCAACAGAGATTATAAAATAAAATATCCACATCTAATTACGGATTGTGAGTTACAATACAAAGTTTTGGTTTAATGTTAGAAAGTTCAATCCTACTCAAAAGTGAAATAGAAGGGACTTTACTGTTATAAAGATGATTTTTAACTAAAATTAAGATAATAAAAAAAACTTTTGTTACACCGTTTAGAATATATTGTGACATCTCTGCAATTTTGTTATTTAATGTGGAGGTTTCCTAAATAGTAAGTGAATCCTTAATTTCCTAAGTTTTTTTTTATTGTCTATGATTTTTTCTTTTTATTTGGTCTTCCATAAGTGTTTGAATCCTAATTTATCTACAATTTCCATACATGTTAGATTCCTCTTGAAATCCCTTATTTGCAGGGATCCTGATTTGTCTAAAATTTGCTTTATTTTGAGATTATTGATTTGCTAGGATTATTTTAAAATTAGGTTTAGCTACTTATTTAAAAAAAAAATTGTTTCAGTTGTAATTAGACCAAATTTTCACAAAGAATAAAATTCTCCAGTTCTTTGCAACTTTGCTTCCTTTATTCAATTTTTGGTTCCTTTTTTAACTTTTCGTTTCTCTCTTTTCTCTATGTTCTTGTGTAGATTAGGTATACATATAGAGTGATTTTTGTGTAAAGATTTAGTAAATGTCCTCCTTACTAGTTGGTAAGGAAGGGTGGACATAGGCTCAAGAGCATTAGGTTGAACCAACAAAACAGATTGTGTATTTTTTGTTTAATTTTTAATTAAATTAAATTTGATAGAAAACTCAATTCAACACCCCTTCTCGGGTTTATCCATGTTCAACAACAATGGCATTTGAGAGCTAGTTTGGCCTCCTCCTAAAATTCAACCAATTAAATGCAAGTGAATTTACAAGATTAAGCTTTGATTGATTAGTTTTCTCAAGCACCATAGGGCATGGTTGATCACCGAGGTCATTAGCAAGTTGTCATTGATTATATTGAAAATTTTAGCCTCGTGACCAAACTTGTTACCATCCAAATTGCCTTCACCCTTGCTTATTTTTGTGATAGGTTCCTCTAGCAATTGGATGTCTCTATTGCCTTTCTTCATAGTCTTTTGTTTGAGGGGGTCTACAAGATGCAAGACTAAGGTTTTGTTGATCCTTAAAGGCCCCATCATATCTACTATCTATGGGCGTTCTTTGCACAGCTTGAGACAAGCTCCTTGTGCTTGTTACCAATTGCTAAGCTCTTTTCTCCTTGTTCTTGATTTTTGAGTATTTGCGATTAAGAACTTGGGTACTTTACACTACTTTTTTGGAGTTGAAATTCAACTTATTTTTTAAGGTCTTCTTCTTTATCATGCAAAATTTGCATTTGAGATTCTAGAGCAGTCCAAGACATTTGATGTTTATGTCGTGTTCATTCCTTGCACTACTAATGAATCTCTCTCCATCCACTTCAGCAACCTAGTTGGTCATCTCCTTGGTCATAGCATTGTTGGGGTCTTTTAGTACTTGACACTTAATGAGCTAGACATTGCTTATTTAGTCAACAATGTATACCAATTTCTCAATGCTTCTACACTGCTTATTGACAAGCTATAAAGCACATCCTCTAATCTTTGGTAGACATTTCTCATTATGGGCTCCTATTTACACACAACACCTCCATTACTCTATATGCCTTTTCAAATATGGGTTAGGTTGATAAAAACAACAATCAACATTCTATTGGTGGCTTTTGTATCTTATTTCATACTAGCAAATTGTTGCTAGTTCTGTATGAGGCTAAATACAAGTGTGTGGCAAACATTACTGTAGAATTGATGTGGATTGAATATTTGCTTTTGGATCTCACCTTACCTCTACATCCTCCTATGTTACGGTGTGACAACTTTTTTGCCATTTATCTAATCACAAGTTTAATCTTTTGTACTACACAAAGTATGTTGAGATTGATTTTTACTTCATTCAAAAACACCTTGCTTATGGCCAGCTTTATGTTCAATTTATCTCCTGTTGAGTAGTCAGTTGACATCTTCTCCAAGTGCCTCTCTTCTCCTTGTTTCCAGCTTCTTTGATCTAAGCTAATTGTACATTCCACCTCATTAGCTTGTGGGAGGATGTTGATGAAGTTGACTGCCACGTCACCTCCACCTTCCACATTACTCGCCACATTAGCTGGCGTACAATGCACAGACAGAAAAAATACGCTGCTGGCCCGTGACGCTTTGCTCTCCCTCCTGCAGATTTTGAATGCCGCACCACCATTGTCCAGGCCTGATGCTTGCTGCTTTTGGGTTGTAATTTGTTGTAACTATTTCTTTGTATTTTTGTGTAGATCAGATATACATGTAGAGTATGATTGTTGCTTATGACTGGGCTGATAATATGAGAAAAAGCCCCTTTTTTCATTTATTTATTTATTTTTTATATCAAAGTTTTCTTTCTGTTTTGTTTCACTGGTTTGCCATCGCTGCCGATCTTCCTTAATTACAGGCAATTGTCATTTTATCTAGCAGCCTATTGACATCAGTGCAAGCGACGTCACTTTATTTCACATATTCTGCAAGGAAAGCTATGATTGTCATTTATAGGTTTGTGTTGGTTAACGTGCTTCTTTCGATTATGTGAAGAACTGTGGTCCTTACCAACCTATGAGAAAATGTAAAGACTTGGAATCAACCACAGATTGTACAGGCCTCAGCAGTTGTCCACGGAGCACGTTTTTAATCAACAGCTAGCAGTTCTGAAGAAAGGAAAAAAGACTTCATTTCATCGACGCTAAAAGTTTTCCAAGAATGATCAGACATTTAAGCACTGAAACATCAATGGAAATCCAATCTATTAAAATCTCCTCTACAGAAGCCCTGCAGAGAAGGGTATATCGGTATCAGGTAACCAAATGCCCCCCATCGTGAAATTATTCACCGTAAAATTCAAAGCCTGTGAAACGTTCATCAAACTGTATCCAGGCCATCGAACCCTCATTTTAGTATCTGCACCAGGCCCGTGATTCTCAAACTCGCCATAATAAAGTGTGTCTAATCCAACTGTTCCGTTCCATTCCAGCCACCCGACTGGATCGATCAGACGACCAATATATGATTGCATGTACACAGTTCTTGAGTACGCCTTCCAGGGTCGCCCCAGATAATTCAAGCTGAAGTTTAAATCCATGGCCAAGTCTGGTGCAGCTTCGATTGTGCAATTGTGGATAGATATACCAGTATTCTGATTTGGGTCCATCCGGCCCTGAGCTGTGACGGCATTCTTTTGATTTGCCATTGGCTTTCTAACATATAGATTGCAGCTCTGAAAGACAGCAGCAGCATTCCCAAAAATGAAATCTACAGTTCCATATACGTCACAGTCCCTATAGAATTGTCTCAGAGAATGAACATAGAGAGTGTCCTGGTAGCCTTCGAAACTACAACGATAGAACGTGGAGAGGTCAGCATTGTTCCTTAGAGCTACTGCTTGGTGCTTCTGGGGACCAGCCGTATTCCTGAAGGTAACATCTACTGCTATAAATCGGTCTCCAGAAACAGCTGCATCAACAAACAAATTGGTTCCAGAGTCAGCCAAAGATAAAAATGAGCGATGCATTATAGCATCCATGGGATCCACATTCACAAAGAATTCATGTCGGACATCTTCAACAAGTTACATGTAGATCTCGACCTTGAGGTACTTACCAAAGGTTGAAGAGTTAAAAGTTGTCCAGCCGTCAATCACACTATGGTTTCCAGTGATGACAGTCTTATTGATCCCATCCCCAAGCAACATTATATTCGTCTTATACTTGGGCACGACAACATACTCTTCGTAATATCCTCCTCTGGCGTAGATTAAGAAATACCCATCCTCGGGCTTTGAATTATTGGGAGCAGATGCGATGGCGTCGGTGATGGACGTGAAGTTGTCGGTACCATATAAGCTGACAGTCACGGTGTCGTTAATCAGAATGCCGTTGCCCCCTCCTAAGTCACTAAGAATCCGCTCCTTCTTCGGGCAACGCGACGAGTTTTTGCAAGAGACTTTCCGTAGAGCCTACAGTGAAATTGTCAGAAACACTTTTGTCATTCTAACTAAAGAGGGCCAAAAATCATTATCCTTTTTGTCTAGTTGGGCAGGTAGACTTCTATACCATGTGAGCATATAAGTTTATACGAGACAAACCAACAAGGCAAGGCATGCGTAGTACAAGACAAACAAATTTCCCTGTACAGTAAACGAAATGATTTCAGAATCTTTGCACTTTTCTTAACCTATCCTTCTGATTTAAATATCAATTTTATCAATTTAACCTATATACAAATGTTACACGTAAGATTTTCTTATTTAGTCTAAGTAAAAATTATTTCAAAATATAATTGTATGACGATAACAAGAAATTCCTAAAACAAAGACATTAATATAGAATTGTTGGGGGTGATTTGAAGTCACCTTACAACAATAAATTAGCTCATGGGCACACCAGGAAAAGGGATTCTCTATTTGTCAACCTCAATAATGGAGTTGCTCGTGTCTATCATTACTTTAAGTTTCTTTAATTCACTAATAGAAACAAATACTTATAATCTAATTTGTTATTGTTATTGCTATTTGTTAGAAAAAATGATGAAGATCTTAACAATCGATCTTCTAATCTATAAGAAAAAGAAACAAAATGTATAGAGAGTTTCAAAATATTTTTTCTAAACCAAATTTACAGAAAAAAAAAAAAAAAAAAAAAAGATCTTTGTACAGAAGAATTCAATTTGATTATAAGTTCTAAGACCTAAAAATAGCGTAAACATGGATGCCCACCTAAGTTGATGGGACAAAGGGAACTTTTGGTGTAAGATACATTATCCTTTCCGGGACATATCACGTTTCTTTTCAAACTAAATAAGACATGCTTGTAGATAAGAGGGAAGGGGGATCTGAACAAGTTGGCCGGTGGCTTGGATGGCATGATATCAGGGCATGAGTTACGATGTCCCTTTGTTTTTATCTCTTCCAATTTTCTATTGTCTTTTCGAGGACCATTTTGAAGCAACCCAATCCCGTTACGTGTTATACCCATCCCAACCATATCAGAATGTCTAAGGGACGTTATTGTATGGGTTGGAAACACAAAGACCTAGACACTACGCATAAGTTATGAAGCTTCCTTGGATTAGCTTAGGAGACAAACAAAGTGAAAAAAGAAAGTTGAAAAGGAAGCCTGGCTTTAAGGAAAATGAGCAGGAATTTGCCAGAAAACCGCGTGCGCAAGTCATAGTCAATGGTGGGCAGGGACAAGTTTTGTAATGGATGCCTTGATATTCCCCCGAAGCGTGTTGGCATTATATTTTATGTAAATATTCAGTTCAGAAGGCATTGATGTGCCTAGGGAGACACGACATTCAACAAGACAAAGAAACCCAATCCTAGCACAACCAATTTGGTTATGGCTTTGCTTCTCTTGGTATGGTTTTTGATTTTTGATTTTTTCAATTTTCTTTGCGGCAAGAGGCTAAGGAGAGTTTTGGCTTTTGGGAACACCTAACGTGTGTTGACCAAACCAGTGTGATTGCTAGCATTTCCTCACGACTAACTTCAGAAAACAGCAGATGGCGCTCGTGATCACCGTATGCGACAAGGCACTGCCAGTCGCTTGACAAGGGAATTGAAACCCATGTGAAGCCCAAGTGCCAAGTTGCCCCCAACCGTGATCCTGTACTCTCATCGCACTTACTTGCACAGGCACATGTAGCTTAACCACTTCTTTATTGATGGGTTATTGGGTAGGATTTAGTCCACTCATACAGCTAAGAGGCTCTGCATTTGGGTGGCCAATCCGCCGACCATTCCTAGCTAATAATTAACTGAGGATCTAAGGGAGGTAGAACAGGCCATATATGTTCCAGGAATATGTAGCAGGAATTAAGTTATTTTGGTTTATTTAAATTTTTTTTTTTCCGTTTTAGTAGCCTATAGCTATACTATTCATGTGCAGTAGCCTAAAAAGATTGACTTCGATTTTATAGTTGAATGATCTTTCAGAAGCTAACCAGCTGTTTAAGTTAGCTAAGGTTGCCGGTACGACCTACGGATATCTTGACCATCATCGGAACCAAGCAAGTCGGGAACTCTATCAGATAATCATCCCGTCCTAAAAACAAGACAAACAAAGGTGCTAGCTACAATGTTGTTTACCTTGATGAGAGTTTCAAGTCGTTCGCGTTCCGGGTGTTGTCCCTTCGTCGGCGATCCACCTTTAGACCCTTTCTTCCTTTTGTTTCGTTTCAGATTTCGATCTAATGCATGCGTTACCAACCCAAGCGATACACTATACAACTGAGTTACGTTGTTCAGCGGCTCAGACAATGCGCTTACGATGGTACTCTTGGAATCCTCAAGCCCATCGTAGCAGGTCTGCTGGTTTGTCACTATCGCACTCAGCATCGTCTGCACTCGCTCCACCAGCTCGTTGTTTAACAACTCAGCCGACTTGAGCTCGGTGGAGATGGACTGCAAGTACTCCACGTTGAGTTGGGAGAGCTGGCGGCAATCATCCAGTGCTCCAACCTCGGCATGGCTCATTGATGAGTGTCGCCTTTGGCTGAGGTAGTGGTCGATGACTTTGGACATTTTTCGTGCTTGCTTCAATCCTTTCTTCACAGAGAACTCGCCGTAGCCGTAGGGATTGGATGGAGCGGAGCGGATGGTGGAGAGTATTGAACGGCAGAGCTTCGGGTAGAGGGTAGACTTGCACGCTGCGGAAGGAGATTGTGGTGAGGATTGCGCTGAGGCTAACAAAGCTGAGAAAAGGGAGAGAAGGAAAAGGAAGATGAAAAAGGAGAAGACTGGCTTTGGCATTGCAACGGTGGCGGTGGTCTTTTGACACCGGGACTCGGAGGGTGGGAGCTGCTGTGGCTCAGGGAAACTGTGTGTGTACTCAGCCTCGGGGATTTCGATAGACATTTATAGAGGTTCGTGTGCGGGTGTTCGAGTGTCAGAAGGAAAGCCTAAATGCGCGTAAAAGTAATAAAGTGATGGGAATTTTAGAGATGGATATTAAATGCAGTTCGGCGGGGAATTGGAAGGAGTAGCAAGACCAAGGTTAGGGCATCAAAGAATGACAAGTGTACGCCGCTCGAGCGACGATCTAGATAAAGAACCTCACTTTCTCCTCTGTTTTCTTCCTCTTTGTACCTTTATTAGAGTAGTAAATGTTCCCTCTCCCGTAGGACTGCATTTCCATTCAAATAATACCTTGGTCAATAGTTCGTACTATGGAGTCCTGACAAGTAGATGGTACTTCGATCAACTACTTTTTTCTTTCTTATCTTTAATAAAATTTTCATCACATCTTGTGTTACTAAGACTTTGGGTTATTTTTTAAATATCCATTTAGTATCATAACTCAAGTTTGAATGGTCTGCCATGACCAACGAGTTGATATGCGTATATCGAGTGGGAAGTTTTGACAATTACTAGCAGTCTGTCTATCTTGTCCCGTTACATTTACTGCTCAATCAAAAGAATTTTCAGATTCGAAAAGAAACTTTTACATTTTTTGTATTGGAGTCCACCAATTGGTTTTATGTCAAATCCATCAACAAGTTCTTTACCGTCCTGATAGGAGAATATACGAAACTATATTGTAGTGCAAGTAACATGTTTGATAAAACTCGTAATGTAATTAGTGTTACTAAGTCATTGTCTTGACATAATTGCTTTTGAAGAGCTTAGATCAATCCCAATCAAGGATCATTGTTTTTCTTTTAAATTGAGTACTTTCAGAATTTTTTTCCCATTTGAAATGGTACTTAATGACATTTGGCAATAAAAGGATTCCCGTTTATTCTAGTTGAAAGGAATGAATCCCTTGGCTATCCCAACCGTTTTTGTACGAAAAAAGGCACCACTTTGTTTGTTTTTTTTTTTTTTGTTGAAAAAGATTACATCGAGTACTAGATTCCAATATCCGGCCTAGATGATTATATTGATTAACTGCTTAGTGCTATGATTTTTGCAATATTAATCAAAGAAAGTGATTATCATTTGGTTCAAAAATGTGAGTAAAGGAACCACAGGCAGAACAATTATTCATAAATTGCTACCTACTCCTTCAAATTTGGTCATAATGCTTCTAATAGCTTTTTATGCTTTTTTATATAATCCTAAAATCTTTCTACATTTTTATTATTATTTACTCTTATAATATCTAAATATACAAAAAAAATATCTAGGTCAGCAATTGAACATATTCATTAAGTTTTTAAAATGGTACAAGACAAAAAAAAAAAAAGTGTCATTTAAGCGTTGTCTTGTTGGGTTTTGTCATATCAAGTGAAGGAATCGAGATGGATTTAAGTAAAACTTAAGCATTCCTAAGTTGACCCATCTCATAATTCCCCATGGAACTTGGCTGGATTTCTGGATATTTATGATTGGTTTTCCTCTACTTCTACCGTGTCACAAGCTTTAACAATTTCATTAAGGCACTTATTGATTGCTTGAAAAAGCATAGAGAGGTTTTGACGTGCATAAGAAACTGATTGAAGCCCCCATTCCCATTTGCCATTGGTTTGTATGTTGGATGTTCCAAGTCATTACATTTCATGATATGACTGTGTACGATCATTCCTTTGAATCAATACCACAAGAGGACTTGGCACCACACAACGTCTTTTGAAGTAAAGCTACCGTACAAGGGAGTAAGGGAGCAGGTCAATAGTATGCAAGGCCATGAAGTCTCAAGTGTGTAGTGTTAGTTTATTTTCATAGATTCAGGGTACGTGGATTTATGTCATTGGATATTAAGAAGTTTCCTACTAAGATAGATTGATATAATTTCAATTGGTCTAATTAAGTGATAGACATGTTCTAAATGGTTAAAATATGATTTACTAGTGTAGATCAATGCTTACCTAATAAGATTTTGATGAGTCAAACCTACCTATGTAGCATATAAATAGTATGGCTAGGTCTTTTCCTTGGCTCTCATTTATGTACATATAAACCTCTTTAGGTATAATAGGGATCCAATGATGGGCCTTTGAGGTTTTGGGCTTAATGTGAGAATCTTGGCTCATTAAGGACACGATTGTATTTCACTCTTGCAAAGGGCGTAGATGGAAAAGCATTTTTTTTTTTTTCAGTAAAACCAGTTTTCTGATCAGGGCTCTCCGTAGAATATACACGAAAAGCAGATTTTCAATCATGGTGGAGCTTTCTCATTAAAGCTTGTGTGAAAGGAGAGAATAGAGTTGACAATTCGCCGTACATCAAGATATTTTTGTGTTTTATGGCAAATTAAGTTAATTGTGGCAATTTTAGTCTTGTTGAAGACTAATTTTTCCAACAATTGGTATTAAAAGTGGTTAGCTTCATCTAAAACACGAAGTCTATGTAAAATGAGCTTGATGTTGTGATTTTAGGATGAAATTTTTGGTTTTTGCTCTTTGAGTTTGTGGGTGTTGAAAATACTCAGTGAGCCCAAACTTAGTACCTAGAAGCATCGGATCAAGATGCCAACCCCTTTGTTGGACAAAGGATTGCTAAATCTACAGTGTTCGCCGTTAGGGACCAAATCAGAGATGGGTTGACCTAACCCAAATGAGTTAGATTTGGGTTTTCCACCACCAACCACCCGTTTGTAATGGGCGTTTGGTCGTTCGGCCAATCGTGTGTTGGCAGTGCGTTGATTCATACAATGGAGGCCAAAATCAGTCCTAGAAGTCAAACTGAGGTGAACCAGCCGCATCAGTTGTAAACCAACCAATAGTATAGCCCAAACTAGATCCAAACCAGGTTTAAAGTGGATCGGATGGCAGAGTCTCCTGACGGCACATGGAGGCCAATTTAAGCCCAAATTTTGACCATTATTCTCATTTGGAGAATCTACATACCTTTAGATTATATTTAAAGTTTTGGAAGTATCCTAAAATCACAATATTGAAGTTATTAAGTGTTAATGTTCATTTTAAAATTGCTTATGCAATAATCAATTCACTGCATATTACTCTTAATGATTGATTGTATGGCAATAGTAATGTGATTTGATGTTGAGTCATATGTTAAGCCATACATAAACTTATATTTGATAAGTACATTAGAAATATGCAAATTTCTAGAGTTTGTGAGATTACTAGTGTGGGCTATTGGAAGGCCTCCATCGCTCATGGTGACTTCTTGGTCGCTGTTATAGGTTTGTAGGCTTTGAAGTCCAAAGTGTTGGGAGAAATATGGTTTGTAGCTGCTCTAAAATTAGGAAACTAATCATCATTGTTTTGGGCTTGTAAGTGTTAGGTCCCTCTTGTAGGTCGATTGTAGTGACTTGGACGAGTGAAGCTTGGACATGTGGCTATGTCTTGGAACTGTTGAAGATGTGGCTAGCCAATTTTAACAACCCCCTCCCCTAGGGAAGCTGATGAATCGATACGGACCATGGCTTTGTCTTGGAACTGTTGATGACTTGGCTGACTAATTTTAACACTTGAATGTTGTTACAGGCCATATTAGTAGACGAGGTGTACCCATAGTGGCATTGCCGCGCATGGTGGTCAGACTTTTGGCAGATTTAGTAAAGGACGAACTTCTGTCTGTCGTTGCCAATGAGGAGATATCGGCCAATAGAACTCAACACGAGCATGATGCATGGAAATCTGCAACGTAAACCTATGTTGCAGCCGCTTGATTGGCCTGCACTTTGTGTAGTTGCTGGAACGGTTTCAATAACGACATGACTGATTGCGGTGTTTCCAATTATGTTGAACGCCATTATGGGGACAAATTACTCTGCTAGTTTAGGATAAGCCTCATGGGTGAGAAGCAAGGCAATGTAGGTATGCACGGCGACGGTAGCAGCAAGTGGCATGTAAGGCATCCTAAGGCCGCAAAATAGGTAAGTTAGATATTTGTTGTTGGACACAAGTTCACCAATGACATAGAGTTGGTAAGCAAGTGCGTTGATCTCCTGCACAAACTCAAAAGCCGTGTAGCGTCCTCTATTGGCCGCCTGAAGCCAAAGGCAGAGTGCAGAGGCATGAGCTTTGCTATGCTTTTTGAATTCAACAAAAAAAGGCCTTCCACATTTCTGCAGATATCTTGTGTTTTGCGACTATATTGACAATGAAGTCAATGTTGGTATTCAGGATCCAGCCTCGTGCAACTTGGTCTGGAATATGCCAATCCTAAAAGACAGCATTGGATACCCATTCAATGGCGCTAGCATAATCAGTTGTTGTGACGTAATCCGCAGGACAAAGGAACGACCCGTCAAGCATGCCAAGCAAGTGGTGGCCTGTAGATATGGTTCCATTCTTGCTTTCCATGCTGGGAAATTTCCTCCTTCGATGTGAATGCCAACTGCGGGAACAATGGGATTGCCTAGAGTTAGCAATGGAAGACTGTGTGTGGCTGAGTGAATGTTTGTATTCTGAAAGGCCATTGAGATGGAAGGATCAAAAAAATAGAAATTGACTTTAACCTACTGATGATGATACCAAGTTAAGCAAATTAATTTCGAGAAATCAAAAGATCTCTTGAAACAATTTGAAAAACAAAAGTTAAAATGAAAGGGTGAGCTAATGACAATTAAAGTATGAAAGATATTCTTTATTTGATAATTTTGATATACAATCTGTTTAAATATTTATAGTAGAAACATAGAAGGCTAATCTAAGAAATAAAAATGAAATTAATTGGTAATGAATTTAATTATGGATTTCTCATGAATACTGATGAGATTTTGAGAATGGAAATAATTTGCATTTCAATCAAATCATTTCTAATTTGATTCAACTCGTTTTCCGTTTTTTGAAGATTCTTGATGTTCATGATTAGTGATTTGAGTTGTCTTCCTTTCTTCTTTTCCTGATTCGTGAAAGTGAGCTGAATTTGAAAAGATCTTTGCACAATCAGCTGAGCGTAATGTAAAAGATGTTATGCGCGTGGCGCACACATGTTAACATCTGTTGGATCCTTCTATAGGTCAACTATGGTGACTTGGACGAGTGAAGCTTAGACATGTGGCTTTGTCTTGGAACCATTAATGACATGTCTGATTGATTTTCACACCTTCCAATTTCCAAGTTCCTCCCTACAATTAATCCCAACAAGTTGTAATAGGTGATACAATGCCTTTCCCATCACCTAATTCAGGTATTTACACTTGTCCCGTCTACTCTCTCAAATTATTTGAACTTCTAGTTGTCCCATTAATCATAAGGAATATATTATATATGTCCATAATTTACCATATAAAATGATTATTGTTATCTCTCATCCCACATGTGTCCTTGTGAAAAGCGTCAAATGAGCCAAATTATTCTATGCAGTGATGTGTCCTTAGAAAAGCATCAAATGGGCCAAATTATTCTATGTGGTGAACTTAATTGTGATCCATATCAGCTTCTACTACTCAACACCTTTCCAAAGCCCACAACTCTCATTGCATCCAAATCTCATCCACTCTCCCTCTCATAAGGCCTTAATTTACAATTACAACATATATTGATGAACTAAATTAAGATGTAAAGACTTGCAAATTTTTCTAATCATAAAAAACATGACAAGATTTATTACTAATCAACCAATATCATGTACGGCATGTTTAGTCAATAGAAGTCACCGCAACCCATACGTTGTATATAATTTTAGATTCATGACCTCCCTTTAACTCATTCACTATGATATAAGGGAGCCCTTTTATGTAACCTTATCATAAGGTCACAAATATTATATATATTTTACTCATGATTATTTCAAATTTATATGGCTTTTTAATCTACTATCCTTTCATGACCAGTTTCTCTCCACCTTTAAAAAGATTTAAAAAGTATATGGAGAACGAACTCAGATCAAATCCATACAATATGATGGAGTAGCTAAATTCACCTCTATGGCATTTAAAGCTTACCTTAAAGATACCAAAATTCACTAACAACTATCATCCCCTTACTTCCTTTTAAGAATGGGACTTTCCAATTTAAAAAAAAAAAAAAAAAAAAAACACACACACACACACACACATACAAGCATATAGTAAAACTCAAGCTATCTATGATGATTGATTCCCTTTGCCTCTACAATACTAATTTGCCTTTGATACTTGCCCTTACAAATCCTTATTAAGTCATCTCCTTGGTATATGCTCCACTAAAAACCAATGCCAATCACACACTTGTGTTTTCAATTGTGTAATCTTTCCACACCTACAACCATATGCTTAACATAAACTAGCTCCTCAATTTGAACTCTATATGTTCCTAGACTATCCAACTAGCTTCTTTCCATAACATCACAATGTACTCCTTGTAGTTAATGGAATTTTTTAATGGATCATTATTTCCATTTTCTAGGTATTCATACACTCTATATGACACCAATGTCAATTTAACTCTTGAAACTTTGTTCTCATACCTACCTACACCCTTAAGAACTACTCCCTAATCATCACCACTTGTTCCAACCCCACATAGTCCACTACCTAGTGGTTTTGATCCCAATCCCATTAATGACTTAACATCCATATCTACAAAGATACTAGAATCCACCATTTCCCCATCACCCTTGCCTAATGCAAATCCAATTTGCTAGATGGTCACTTGGCTTCATGATGGTGCTAGAGACCTATACTTATGCATTGTAGCTACACAACATTACCTTAAGAGTACATGTCACTAATAGGCAACCAAATACCCACAATAGAAGATAGCAATAGCTAAAAAAATATTCTTTACATATTCAAAACCAAACATGGGAATTAGCTCCCCTATCATCCTCCATATTCCCTATCAATTGCAAATGAATCTATAAAGTTAAAATTTTGATTCCTCACTTGAGCAAGATGAAGCTTAACTTATCACTAATCCCTAGTAGCCTTGTTGTGTCTACCAACTTTAAAAGTGGCTATATGACGTCAAACAAGAGTCTTAAACATAATATCAATGTCTTAGTAACTTTCTAATTTCATCTTTTTAATGCTTTTATGGCTACACTAAATCAAGACTTTGCCATCAAAGAGGAGTTCTTATTAAGATTAGCAACTTGACATGAAGGTGATCATGGTGGAAAGTTATTTATAAAAAGATCCCAATAATCATACCTATCAGCTTTGGGTTACTTATCTTTTTGCCTTACCATTATTGTATTGCATTTAGCTTACCTACCTTTTTGAGTTACTCACCTTCCTAATCTTTCTAATTATATTGTATTTGGCTTATCTACCTTTCTGGATTACTTATATTCTTAGGTTTTATTGATTGTATTCATATTGTTAAGTGTATATAGTTTTGCATTCCAAAATCCCAACCTTCTTGGTATCAAAGCCATTCTTATCTACACTTCTCTTTATTTTTGCTTCTTTACTCTTTGATATGCTAAGTAATTATGTTATAGTCTATTTTGTTACTTGCTCATTTCATCGAAAACTTGTTCGATGTATTTATCTCATCATTCTTGTTCGTTGGAAGCATATGGTTAGTTAGTCATTTCATCAAACAACTAACAAGAGCCTTTGACTGCTTAATTTTCTACTCTTCTCTCACTATCAAGGAGACTTGATTTTCTTTGGTGCGTTTATATTAGTTCTTACGGGGCTTGGATGAGTGATATTCAAGGTTGAGAGACCATATTCTCATTATGAAGTTACCCCCAAAGTCAAGTGCACTTACTCAATCATCAACTAAGCTAAGTATCAAAACAAAGGACCACTGAAGAAGATTAATAAAGGTCTAGTTTTTACAGCAACTTTAAAGGGCGGCACAAAAAGCTTCCCTCATGCAGAAGTAATTGTTACGGCACCAAGATATAACATAATAGGTTAACAATCCAATCCAATCCTTGTTCTTTGTTAGCAAGTTACCTTTAATTTCAAGCGTCTTAGTAAGGGCAACCTTTCAATTTTCTTTCACTCCCATTAAATAATTTATAAATACGCTAACCTTAAGTATACGAAGGCTGAAAATGAGATTTTCTCATGCAATGACTAATAACAAATTTTTTTCTACATGTGCCGGGGCTAAGCACTTCATTAGGCCAAGCCTTGATGTTGGGTCCTTCATAAGTGACCTGTATTAATTGAATACATAGCCACGACAATAGACACCAAACAATTCAACATAGTTCGCTATTCATTATTCCTTTTTCACCTCTTCTAGTTTTTCAATTTCATTCAAACCCTTCAAGAAATGTAACGCACCATGTTTTTCTAAGTGTTCTAAATACTCCAGCAAGGTGGCCCACGCTGCATGCCGCATGACCAACGAGGATGTGAATTCCACTCATGGGCATTTTAGCTTCATGAAACACACAAAAATTGGATTTGTTTCCTGGTCTATTTTTTCTAACGTCTTTAAGAATTGAATAAACCCTATCTACATTAACTTTGTTGAACCTCAGTTCAATGTCTTTCCAAAGAATGAAAACGTTGGTCATGTAAATTTGGCAACTAAACAAATGCTATACAATGAACCAACTATCAAGGGTAGGACAATTGCATTCCTATCGTTTAAAAGAAGGGAAGATACATCTGGTTTTGTGTAGCACCAATTTATGAACCCAAAGTTAATTCTGGCAAGAAGAGCAAGCTTTGTATTTCGGTTCTTGGTGCCATAATCCTCGTAGTCGATGAGGACTTCTAACACCAAAATTAATCCAGTCATGTATGAATGCAAATACAAAGGCTAACCAACTTCAATTGACATTCTATGAATAATTTCATAAGTGGATGCCATTATGTACTTGGTATCTACAAAGAGATGATCTTGAACATTGAAAAGCTTTAAATTCAAATTGTTCTAGCCATATGATCAATATTAGCAAATAAGTCATTGTTTTACTTTTTGCTCTAAAACGAAGAAGGAGAAATTTTTTAAATTAATAAGACATTCTTTTATGCTTTGTTCAAACAAGCAAAGTAAGGAAGTAATGGTGCAAGTTCTGATGACAGAGAGTTTCCGTTGATCAAAAAACTAGAACTTAAACTTCTAATCAATTCTGGTTTCATTAGTTATCCAGAAAATGTAAAATAGGAAGTTGCTGAAAGCAAAAATAATTTGGAAGCAAGGTGACCCAAAATTGTTCCCTAATACCTTAAAGTCCAAGCCCTTGCTGCTTAGTGCACTTAGGGGGGATTACCACCTGAACTGTCAGGGTTTGAGACAACCCCTCCCTAAATAAATATCCCAACCCCACCCATGATTAAAACATTAAAAAATAAAATAAAAATACCATGATTGTAATGAAACAGGCGAAGAGTCCTATTATACAAGAAAATATACATTTCAAAATCTCTTTCTTGTAGTTGTACTCTAGCAAAACGAATGTTGGAATATCTTCATTCTGTTATTGTCTTTGCATTATCAAGAAACAGATCTGCAAAGCCAAGGGAGGTGCTCCTCCAGCTTGCAATTCCATAACCATTCGTATGCATGCATTTAACCTACTCCTTATACAATCTTCAATGCCTTTTTCCTCTTGCGTCTTGTTACATGCCTAGATTTTTAGGATTTCTTTTAGTTAGTAATATGTGTAGTAGGAAATATGGCCAATGAATTCAATGCAAATCCGAATTTCCTTTAAGATTCTGAATTGATGAAGATTCTAAATTGTGCCAAATGAAAGGTGGTCTCATTATTATGTGAAAGGATTTACAATGTCAAGGTTGGTAAAGATTCTCAATAACTCAATAAGTGATTTAAAAATCAACATCATTTTTACTATTTAAGAATATATTCATTACTTGGATGATATGGGGCAGATTTCATAAGCAACAAACATGGAATATCTCGCTATTTAGAAATAGCAAGATATGAGCATTTAGGGTTGTGGTCAACTTTATTTTGTCGTTATTTCCCTTTATCATGTTTCCCTTTATCACGTTTTTTAACATTGAAATCTCTTAGTCAATTAAATTTTTAGGGGATCATTTTTCTTTTAATTAAATACTATTTCAGAATTTTGTGCGTCGAAAAATTTTTTTCCACAATTTTACAGATAACTAATGCATTATTTGTTTGCAAATGATAAGATTTTTTAATTACTAAATGAGGGTTACTTGACATTCTTTTTTATTTGACAAGTACCTAACTGAATTGGGAACAAGTGTTGTCTAAGACTTCATGATCCCAAGTTTGACACTAGGAATGCATGAGTTAAAAAAGAAAAAAAAAATAGATACTTTTCTCTAGCAATTGTAACAACATAATTAATTGTTCATTGTAAATCTTGCTTTGAGAAATTAATCCCATAAGCAATTTGTGATTTTATCCGAAGGATTTTTACACAATCTTTATGGCAACAACATTCGTTGCTGCAATTCCCCAATTTGTCAATCTCAAAAGGACGACAAGCAATTGACCATTAAATAATTAAGAATCAAAGACGAACACTATTAACTGATTTATAAACGATTAACTTCCTGAGGAACTTTTCTGAAACTGCAAATTGATCGCGTAATATGAATATATGACTTCCTAAATTACAGAAACAGCAAATGAAATCAGCTAACTGCATGCAGCTCTTCTGTCGAGAAGCTATATCTTCAGGTCAAAATCAGAGTTAGATTTGAAGACTATTATACTATTCGTACAAATTCGAAGTCCTGTCGTCCCTAATTCTTTCTTTCACCTAACAAAGGGAGCATAGAGGAAGAAAAGATCTAACTACTACTCTGTTTTAGCATAGCCGAAAGGGTCCTAGAAACAAAGCAAAACAAGTAACAAAACTTAAATATAGCAATGAGAAGGGTAGTATCTAAGCCTTGACGGGGTGATGCCTCTGTGCAATACTTTCAGCCTACTATCCGGGGTTTTCTCTTTGGCCACCTACACAGGAAAATGACTTGGTGTGAACTTTGAGATACATTGGAAGCTATGACTACACTAGCGAAGGTAGTTAAAGATTACTTGTTCTGTGTGGGATTGGAAGTGCTGGGAGGCATTCTTCGAAGGCTGGCTACCATCGGCCGGGCTGTGCTTGACGTTCTCCTCTTCGGATGCAAATATACGAGCTCCTGAGAGGATGAGGACAACGTTGAAGACAAAGAAGATGGATGAAGCCTTGCTTGGGCCACGTTGACTACTGACGCAAGCATCAATGTAACAGCAAAGATAGCAGCAGCCAATGATTTGAAGCAGGATACCATGGTTTTCGCCAAAAGGATGCCTTCCTACCAATGCTTAGGGCAATGGTGAGCAATGACAAGTTATAACAGCTAGGGGAGATGAAGGGAAAACCACTTCCCTTCATTA
Source organism: Casuarina equisetifolia (assembly GCA_028551475.1). NCBI lineage: Eukaryota > Viridiplantae > Streptophyta > Magnoliopsida > Fagales > Casuarinaceae > Casuarina > Casuarina equisetifolia. Next base: position 17,454,213 of record CM052361.1, on the reverse strand, counting down.
TTTCTTAGTTGGTACTTGCAGTCAAAGTGGAGATCGGATGCAGGGTGTCATGTGACGAATCTTGGATTATTTCAGCTTCCAAGTTCCAAAACTAAATCCCCCCAGACTGCATCTCATTAATTTTACTTATTAAAAGGAATCATGTGATAATGCACGTGATTTAGCAGTAAATAATTGGTTGGCAACTTTGGATTCTTCGTTAAGACTTATTTATAATCATATATGGCATACCAAGATATGGTGAATGACGTTGGTCCAATCGGAATATTTGACAGAGAATAACTTCGAAACTAAGTTTGGAATGCACTTAAGCAACTTGCTGATAACACAGGATGAGTTTGAAACTAAGTGCTCTGGTTTATCTAATAATCCTTCTAGTGTACGTTTACCTAATCTTCAAAAGTGACTATTAGACACGTGCCCACAAGTTTCTCACTGTCATCTTTGACATTCAAACCAAGAGGCTGTTGTCATTCAGTCCCAAAAAATTGTAATTACATTGAATATTGCTCCGATACAGATCAGATTTGACTCAGTCTACATGTGAACCTAAAATCAAAACTAGTGAGGGCAAGCATTTGGCCCTGACTTTAGACTAATTGCCAAGGAAGTGCAACGGTGCCTCTAAGCTTTTCTTCCAGGAATGTCGTTGAGAAATAACTTGAATTGCATGAAAAATTCAATGATCATCAATCACTGCCTTCTAGGAGTCAGAATTCTTAATCACCAATACCCAGTTACGTCAACCAGAAGAGCCATTTACACTTTGCTCGGTTGCAGAATGCTCTGTAGAGGTTGCCAAACTTAAATCTCATATGATCATCAAAATTTGAATATTTCTACAGTCTGTCATGACAGTGATAAGGGCATCAATACCTGATGATATAAGAGATAATTAAGCAATATTCTTCGTACCAAAAGATCACAAACTTGCAAACTCTGCTATATAATTAAGCCTCAGCAATGAGAACCTTTTCAGGAACAAAACTTGGAATATTAGCTGTTGTGGGGGGGGGGGGGGGGGGGGGGGGGAATCTTTTCTTTTTTCTTGGTGGGGTTTGGGGAGGAAAGATTTGGGACCGTTATTGTTTAGGTCCATTCTTTATGAGATCTCTATTCCCTAATCTCTATGGATTTATCCCTGCCCTTTCTCTGCCATCTTTTAGGCTTTTGTTGTAGTGTTCTGGGACCCAGCCCGCAAAGCCACCACTTATGAAACAAAAATGGTAATCAAATCTGTGTGCATGAACTTACACATTATTCACTAGTAATATTCTGGAGCCGCCGGAGGTAAGAGCTCTTCAATCCCTACTTTCATGTTGGACTCAGATGATCCCTTCTTTAATCCACCAGTTGCAGCATCGACATCCACCAAAAATGTAGCACAAACCGGCCGGTGGTCAGAAAACTGAGACTCCCGACGTACGTAAGAAAGTTGGCGTATTCCTGATCCGTACCACAATATTCTGTCACACCTGCGATTCCATACGGCTCAGAATTTCATGTAAAGCATTCAAATCTGTCGGAATCAATAAATTATCTGTACTTACCAGGCCGGAGTTCTCCTTTTCTTTTTGGAGTTTGTATCTCCAGCATAGGTGTCTGAGTTGTAGTAGTACTTGTACGTGGGTGCAAAGTAGATTTTCCCTTCTCTCCAACCCTTGAATACTCGCCCTGCTTCTCTTTCAATTTTGAGCTATATAAAACAAATAAGTCTAAATAAGCCCACCATAAAAGCAGCAAAGGTAGTCAAAAGCTGAAGCCATGTTTTAAGTGAAGCACAAAACAATGCCAAGTTTGATTATTGTCTGAGCTAAGAACTAGATCATTTCGTTATATTTTATTCTTGAGGTATAATAATCTAGAATTTCAAAGCCCTTGAAGTAATGACGTTTTTATTTGCAGAAGGATCATCTCGAATTTGAAGCGATTCTGAGACAAGCTGTGTTCAAAATGTTATAGAAAAGAAGACATCCTCTTAAAATTGCATTCAACAGAGCATTAGAAGACACAAATCCAGCACTGCAGTGATCGATGTGGTGGAAGAGTTCGGTTAATCATTTAATGAAACTCCATGACCTCAGATTTTCATAACAAGTATTGGTTGCTGCTATATCCTCTAATGGCCCCTTTCCTAATGGTTTTTGAGCTACAGGATGCCGTCCAAACTCCAACTGAGTTCTTAAATGTATGTAAAGTCAACTACCTGATCTTTGTCAAGAAGTGCATCCCAAGCATTCTCCTCCAGGAGCTTTCTTGTCTCAGCATAGCTTAAAGCTATTCGGTAATTCAAGTCCCCTAACCATATAACGCGGCTGAAGCCATTTTTCAAGTGTTAAATAGAACATATGATAACAGACCGAAATAGGAGAATTGGGAAAGACAATTTTAGATCAATAATTGGAAGAATGCTGAAATGCTCACTCGTGTTCGAGAATTCTTTCTGGTGCCCTACTATGGGATGATCTGCAGATCCTTGGAAACTGATTGTTTTTCAGTATTTCTACGACGTCTGTGTTTCTTCTAAGCTCATCCCCCTCCTTCTCTCCAGATGCCAAGTGACTGCAGACAAAGCAAAAGCTTGTCTGGTAGAGCGACATGCTCACAGAGATGCACCCCTGCCACCATGGAATAAGCATTAAGATGACAGATGCAGTAAACTAATGTAAGTTATAAGATTATCCAGTCTATCTGATATGACTGCATCTGATATTATCAGTGACAAGAAACATTGAACAAACCTTGTTTCCAAGATAGCCCATAATCCCACGACTAAAGCAGGAGATCCTTAAGTGGCTTACATGCTGCACAAGCTCCTTCCTCATCCAGACAGTAACGAAAATTCCCACCATTTGCTTACTGGCAACAAGGCTGTACTTCATCTGGTTAGCACTCGATGCAATGGGTATCTCTTCGAAGCTATTAGGTACATCTTCCTCCTCTTCTTCTTCTACAGAAAAGTCGGCTTCGCTTATATTTGATTGTTGGTATGGAAAACACAAATCCTTGCTCTGCTTCCTTCCTGATTCAGGAGAGCAGTTGCAAGTCTTCAGTTTCCTTCCACTTTCCGCCCTAAAAGTCTTACTGATCTTTTTAAGGGAATTCTTTGGGAAGAACAAGGAACCAGTAAGGGATGCTGTGGATCTTAATGCTCTTGAAGCCAAGTCTGACGATTTGTTTAGTGACTGATTGATCAGAGAAAGCCATTTTGCCGCAGGCTCATTATCTTCAATGACTAACACATTTCCAGCATTTAAAGGTACGATTTCCTGAAAACTGATATACAAAGAACATTCATGACAACAGAAAATTATTATCAGGCTAAGTAGTTAATCGGATTATAACACAAAATATATTTCTCCAATTATAAGCTAATGCCAGATAAATACTTATGACTACCAGGGCTTTTCCTTCCTTTTGCTTTTTTAAGTCAGTGACACTAAAATGGGTGTATACAAGCATATCAGAAGTTGGCAACCATACATTCAGAAAAGGATTTCCAAAATCACCACGTAAGATGCCTTAAGATTTGTGCATGATTGATCAAGTACTTCAGATTTCTCTGGAAGATTTGACACTATCTTCTTCAAGTATTCGTATGAAACCTTGAAAAGATGCTAGACAAAACAAAAGGGGGAAGAGAGAAAGAGAAAGCGAGAGAGAGTACCCCAAGATATATATATCCGATTGGTCAACGTGAAGGATATCATCCAGGTTAAGGCCATCATGTGGAGATTTCCCTCCAACATTCCATGTTGCTACAAATAATCTAGATAGATAACCAAGAAAAGGGAATTTGAGATTAATATAGCCCAACTTAGTCTCCAAAGAAACTGCGAAAGGGAATGAAAACATCATATTTTTAGTACCTGAGGGTCTTAAGATCTTGACCAAGAGGCATTGGACGCCCTAAGCCGGAGAAAAATCGATTCTTGAACGATGGACCAGACTGTGCCTCTGGAAGTAGAAACAAGCAGCAGATAAGTATATGATATTGGTGAATGACCAAGACAAAAAGAAGATACCACTTAGAATGCTAGAAGCGATTAAAGCCAGAGAAATTCTATCTGTTAGACTGATACCCCAGCCAAGAGATCTTCTCGAACTCCAGTTCGTCTTGAATGGTAACGGAAACTCAATATCAAGCAATTCGCACACAACCAGAGAGAGAGAGAGAGAGAAAAGAGAGAGAGATGTGCCATTCTTGCTTCCTCTAGTTCACTAGATTAAAGTTCGGATATGAATATATTCTCTATTTCTACGCAAATTGGCGTGATGCTTTCCCTTCTCAACAAAACTCTTTCAGTCTCTAAGACAACACAGTTTTGGACCAGAATTTCAAATTCGTCTTTTCAAACGAGAAAAAAAAAGAAAAAAAAAAAAAAAGGAAGAAGAAGAGAATGTTATGACAAGATAAGCTAAAGCAACCTCTATCTAACTAATGATAATGGCATATTATCTGTTTAACAAAATGGGGAATATCAGAATGAATTTTTATACGACAAACAGATCCTCCTCCCACATCTACGAAGAGACAGAAAAAGAATTCTATCTGCTTATTTCTTCAAAAGAGATGAATAACATGATGGATATGCTCCATTGAAGCAGCAATGTCAAATCACTCACCAGGGAAATCCAATGAGTCTCCAATCGTTTTCCTTCCACGTCTGGTAAAAATATTCCAAATGAAGGACTGGAATCACAGAGCAATTAACGAACAAGAAGGATTATATCTATAGATAAAACAAGTAAAAAAGATGTCTGCGTATTCGTTTCCTGAGGGATAAGATCTAAACAAAGGAAAAGATGTGAAAAGAATAAGAGCATAAGAGATTAGAACAAGAACACACCTGCTTCTTGCCGTCTTTATTCCTTTGAGTCATCTCTGAAATCCGCATCAGTGTGGCAGACCCCAAATCATAAAGCTTGAGAAACAAAAATATACACCAGAGCCGTTCACGATTTGTTTGGGGTATAAATGTTCTAAAATATCGAAAATGAATAAATCCATACATGAAAACACTTTTATTGAGAAATAAATGGATAAAAGAAAAAGTAACGAACGCCTAAAAGGAAATAAAAATTGGGAAGCAAAGAAACCAATGTGCTGAAAACCGTAGAAGGATTCAAGGAATGCACATAAGCCTTTACATTCAGGGAAGGTTTAACAGGAAATTGTTTATAAGCAGAAAAAACCAGACGTTACCGGAAAAGAAGATCATGCACATTAAGGCTTTCATGAAGAGGAGAATCTCAAGCGTGAAAGAAGATGGTGGCAACCCATGAAAGAGGTTGACAGCCCAAACGGGTTTTTCCCAAGAAAGTCAACTTCCCAAGCAACCAATTCATACATTATAATATAGCAGGTTCCTGGAAGCGGACATAGAAAATGGAGATAGGTTTGGGGAGACAAGATAAGAAAAAGAACCTGAATATTCGTTGTTCTAGACTGAGAGTATTCTGTCTGGTAGCGGCAATGGAAGGTAATTTAATGGCCTAAGACTGAGTCTTCTTCCTGGAACTGAATCAAACAAAACGTTGATGTTTCCAAAGGGAGAGTCGAGCGATGTTACGTGCAGAGAGGACTTGGTTTTCCTTCAGAGATAAAAAGGAAACGGTCAAAAGTCGGGATAGAATCTTATATGTCGCTTCGAGGTCCCAAATCTGTAAGGGAAACGCTGCGAGTGGTCAGTTTGTACTTTGTTTTCTACTGCGGAGAAAAGGCCTTTTGCCTTAAATCTTTCTTTTGGGTTCTTTCCGGTTCTTTTTTTGTGCTTTGAACTTTGAACTTTGAACTTTGAATTGCAGGAAAAAGACCAAGGGAAGCTAAAAGTGTCAGAGGACGAGAGGATGATGAGCATCGGGAAAGCAACCCCACGTGTGCATCTCCACATAATCTGTAAACACTGTTCCGGCCAACACAGGTCCCTGTCAAATTGGTTGTAGGGTTCTTCTGCTCTCCCGGAACCATGGCTCTGTGTCTCCGCCCCAGTTTTTGGCCCGGGGAGGTTATGTTCCGCTCCATCCGACCATAGATTTAGTCACGAGAAGCCTCTGTTACAACAACCATCTTGCGTGCAACTCGAAGGCCATTCGAGGGAGGAAAACTGTTGTCTCTTTAGAAAGAACAAGGTTTCCTTAAAAAAAAAAATGGTGCCCTACTCAATCATTGATCACGTTATCCTTATTGTTTTCGGATGATACCAATGGGAGTTTGAGAGACGAGAACAAGGAATCCTTAACGTCCAAAAAAGAATGAGGATTAGAGGGGAGACTTTGGAATCAAATGGAAAACATGACACCTATTTCTAAATGATGCGATCGATACCATCAATTGTCTTCATCTGTTTTCCTTGTCCAACTAATTGGGACCTAATAACCATAAACTAATCTAGGATTTCATTGCAAAACAAGTCCGAAAATGTGACTCTATATTGTTTTTTCATCTTGCTTGACTCGGACCACAAAACCATTTTTAATTGAGTGCCAGCAAGGTGGGGGGAGAGCAAATGCAATTCTTTTGAGCAAACTCATATCACAACAAAACTATAAAATACTACCGACTAATTAAAAAAATCTACTACTCTAAGCACACATCCCTTATCCTTGGCTATGTCTTTACCTTTATTGTCATTATCAATTCAATTGGATTGAAAGTTTCTTTTAAGATTTTGAAAAAATTGAAAAACAAAACTTACTTTTCATTATGACAGAGTTTGATTATATAATAATCTCAGTAAAAAAAAAAAAAAAAAAAAACTTGACCTTTATGACTCTCAATACATATTCAAAAAAAATTCGTCTCAATAAAAAGTATAAGCCCTATTCTCTCTCTTCTTACTTTATTTTCATTGTCATTGTACATTTTTAATTTCTAATGGAGTACATTTGACCTACTACATACTGGAGCTCAATTATGGACGTAGAAGAACAATACTCGTAGAACTCCTATGAAAAACCATAGAGAAAAGCTTTCAAGTCTTTTGCCCAATTTATGGAGAAGCGCGCAGCTGCATAAGTGGTCAAATTCAAAGCCTTAGAGACCAGAATCCTGCAGATTGAAGACGGTCCCAGAAAGTCCCATGGTCCCAAAGTTTAGAAGATAGAATTCACATTTGTAGTTTATTGTTTGGGTTCCTTGGAGAAGCTGGAATGCACCAAATGTCGCCTTTTGCCTGTTGGAAAAGGGCACGATTCCCAGAATAGTCGAGGAATGGTTCCTCCATCAATCGGCAAAAGGTGGGTCTTACAAGACAGCATGTTCTGGGTATCCCCCTTTTTTGTGCTTCAAACTTTGAAACAGTCCCCACTTCTCAATTAGGCCCTCCCGATGACTCTGTCTTGCTTAATTTGATGAAACAAACGACGCTCTTTTGACCCATCCCTTCATGCATTGGCCCCTATGGCACCTCTCTTTGGCTCATCAGCTTAACAAAATGTATTTGAGCGAATCAAGATGTTGGTCTCCTTGTACTCGCTACCAGCTCTCCCTTCTTTGTGAACATTCTTCGCATGGCTGCCCATGCCTATCCACGCTGCTTTGTGATATTCTATGAGTTAAATAATGTCGAAAGTGACGGTTGCTGCAATAGAAGGATTCCTGAAACTTTGAGCCGGCGTGCCTGCAAAGAAGTTGACCAGCCATGAAGTTTCAGTGCTTCAGTGGACCCGGGATTAAACAATTAATGGGGCTTCAATCCATATATTTTATGCACCCTACACCAAACCGACAATGGAATTGTCCTGTATTTTTCTACCTCGTTTGCCAAGTTCCTATGGCTGTCCAGGCAGGTGGGGCGGGGAAAATAGATTATAATACATTCGCATACGTACATGATGCTATACTTTATCTCCATCTCATTGAAATAATACTTTGATTTGAAATCACAAAAATGGAACAAAAAGAACTAACAGAGCATCCTTATATATCGTTTTGAAGTGAGCACTCTTGTATATCTCTCCAATGTCGAATGCAGAATTCTTGAGCACAAGTAACAGCTACTTTCATCTGAACCAGACACTTATCGACAAACTCTTATACATCTTTGATTTGGCTCAAGGGAATTTCTTTTGCTTGTAAAGCAGAACGAAACAAAACAGATGCAGCTTCAACCTCCATCAGGTGCTCTTGAAATGGAAAAACTGCTTGCTACTGTTTGGTGACTGATGGAAGTCCAACCAAAGGGGATTTGGTTCCCCTAACCAACTCAATTAAGCTCTTCATAAATAGACAGCAACGATAAACAAAACGAGCATCTCTTATGAACACTAACATGATCGGAGATGATTACATGTCTATATCTAGGAACTAGAGAGTTAGAGGTCTCCACGCTACATCTAAAGAAAGAATATGGTGTAACTAGAAACAACAATTACAGGAAGCCGGACAGATGCGGCCTAAGTTGCTGCATCAAGACTGTACGGCCATCATCGGAACAGACTCAGGCTCCTGCCCATGCACCCTGAAGCGATAAATGCAAGTATGGGAAGGGCTTCCATGGTTAGAGGTGAAGTCAAGCCTGACCGTGTCTATAATGCCTGTCCCCGTTGACTGCAACACATTGAAGGTTTGAGCATTGCTCTTCTCAAGGTCGTAAGTAAACTCTGTCAAAAGATACATCTTCTCAGTATCAACTGCCACATCCGGATTATTCCCTTGCAGCCAGCCAGAGACCCTGCAATCCTTGGGAGCACTGGATCTGTCATACGCAACACTCTGTTCCAGAAGAAATTTCCAGAAAAACGATTTATTAGCACCATTGAGAATCGGAAGGAAAAGAGAGAGGGCTTAAATAAGTATACACAGTATTGCAATAAATTAACAGTAACGAGGAGGGTGCAAAAGAATGACAGACGGAAAAAGACAGGCAACTCAAAAAATAGCCTTCTGCGCACTTAGTCCAATACTAAGCAGTTAGGGAAGCAACGCAGTAAACCAGTAAGAACCAGTATAACATGAACCACTAATGGGAATAAAGCATAGCATATGCAGATCTCAGTTGGGAATTACTAATCAGCATAATTTATCTGCTATGGAAAAGCAGAGGTAGGAAAGCAAGAATGTGCACAAACAAAAGCAAGTTTCATCCAAAACAAGCATAACAAGAAGATGCTTTATCATAAGTCATTATTATCCGGAATAGCATATGCAAGCAGAACTTCTCACATAACTTATTTACTCAGGTGTTGATGTAAGATGAAAACTCCAATGAGAAAACGGTTCTGTATAATTAAGTCATGTTGGCAACCGAGAATAAAAGATTAGATGAATCTCTACACAACTGAGGAATAGAACCCAATTCCAGTGAAACAATTAGTGGAACAGGCTCTCTAAACCCTTCATACCTTCATCTGTTTTCTTTTCTTTTTTATTTTATTTTTAAAGAAACAACTCAGAAGGATGCATTAGTCAAAATCATTATTGCTATGACCATCAGTAGCATAAACAATTCCTAATACGAGTTATCTAACAACACAATTTCATCACATTTGTTACCATCAACAGCCATGCTTTAACCACAAACGTGCAACTACCACAATTCTTGGTACCAGAAATATACCAATTCAGCCCACTACAGCTAAAAACCAACCAACAGCATCAGAAACTTCTCTGTAACAATAGCCACAAAGATCATCTATGCAAAATGAAGAACCGGTTAACAACCTCCTAATACCTCAATGCTGAACCCATATAACCTTGACTTTCGGCTTCTAGCACTGTCATCTTGATAACTAATTGTACAATGCATTAAAAGAACAGAACATAAGTTTGCTATGTCTATAACTAAGTTTACTACGTATAGAACTCAACCAAATTCCTTTTACTTCAATCTGACTACCTGTGCACCGAGACTGTTTCACCCACGCAAACAAACCATGAAAGGAATAAAACAAGCAAAATTTAAAAGTATATTTTCTGTGTCTTTTGTTTGCATGGTTGCATATAATCTGGTCAGCCAAATACCAAGTATACCAAAGTCTGAGGAATTATAAAATAAAACAATAAAAATCCAAGAGCCATTTAACTCATTTGTCTGTCCAAAAAGATAAAGTAACTTCAAGCTCTATACAACATACCCAATGAGTATAACAGAACTAAAAATCGTATCCAAGTTCACTCATCTAGATATTGCCAAAATAAAACTACCAAATGTGTGGATGCTGAATGTTCTCTCGAATTCTGCCAAACTAAAATGATTTGCCTCGCTCATTCTGATCAAGAAAAAATACAACAAAAAGACATTAAAAAAAAAATACAAAGCTCGATTATTGGTAGAATGTGTCATTTGACCAAGAGCTCATTGAGAAGTCAGAAGTGCTTGGGTCAATATCATTTAACCAATAACGAAAGCTATTCTTGGCAAATATCCAAGAAAGATAAAACAAGAAGAGGGTGAAAAGCCAACACTGCACTATAGTTAAAGTGTTCAGACCCAGATAGCAAAGCATAAAAAGGCAAGTTCATTAATTTTTTTGTTTTTTCCTTCATTTAGCCATATTCAAACAGCAATATAGTACCAAATAATCCAGGATCAACCAAATCATATTGATCAGATAAATTCTGATTTGTTGGATGGGCCAAAACAATTTCTCCAGCCATATGATAATGAGAATAATTTTTCGGATAAGTTTGAGTCAAATAAAGGTGTTTGACTGATAACTTCCCAAAAAACTTCTCCTTGATGTTTTAATATCAAATCCTAATTTATTCTAGCTCACTTAAGTTTCTGATTTATGGGTGTGTTTATCAAAGGCAAAAAAGTAAACACTGTTTGGGAAATTAGAGAAAGGAGAGAGAAAAATAAGAGAAAATAGTACAAAAGAAAGAGAGTACAGAAAAAAGAAACAAAGAAAAGGGGCGGAAATAATAGCTCCCATCTTAATTACAATTGACGTCCCTCACAATAATACCAACAAAATGACAACACCTCCTACTGTGTTTTCCCTTCTTTTGGTTATTCAAAATAACAGATCTGAATTATATTATGAAGAAAGCATAAAGAGAGCAAAAAAGAGACCAAGTAGCAGAGAAAAAAAGAAAAGATATGTGGGAAAAAAAAAATCAAAGACCAGATCTCAGGAAATAACAGGCTCGTGGAGTTATCACCAGGAACAGATAAAAAAGAAATTAAAATTTAGAAATTAAAAATTAAAAAAAAATAATTAATAATAAATAAATAAATAAATAGAAGAAGAAGAGAAGAAAATAAGTGAGAAAAAAGAATCCTGCAGCAGTTACCAGTGAAGAATCATCAGTTAATTTAAATACAACAAAGATCCCCAGGTACTGACCTGGTTTGAGCAAACTTGAAAAACGAGAGAGGTTCAAATTCATCCAGAATAATGAACTGCCCCATGTGATGTTTTGTGAAATTAGATTGCTAATACCGGCTAGGAACGACTTAGGTTGCTCCAAAGAAGTGAACAAGAGGGTATTACTCAAATATGGTATTTAGAGGAATAACCGGTTCAGTCTTTAAAGAAACATGATGAACATGGGTCGGACACTTGTTAATAAATAACCTGGTGAAGCCTAGTATTTAGGGTAACAATATGACCATGGGTCAGACGCTCTATCATCAAAAAACCTAGTCTGAATGAGTGGAGGTCAAGATGGATCACTATTGTGATTTTAAGCATTCGGCCCAGTTGGTCTGGTGCATAGATTATAAATTACAAACGTCAGATGCAACAAAAGGGAGGAGTGTGAAGCAGACTTGGAAAGAAGGGCAAGTCTACACAATTAAGTTCCTTGGGCTTGGAACCCATTCTACCCATACAATTGTGAATGGCGGAAATAGTAGCACTTGAAAACTTCCCTACTATTTCGTGATTGACAGACATGACATTGGACCCGGATGTAGAGCAACTGGTTGTTAATGAGAGAAAATTTGATAATTTCAAGTCGGCCTGTGATACATGAAGTTTCAATCTTACTATTAAAGGTAGGGGGCACAGGAGCATACCGCAAGATTGAAAAGAAGAAAAGGTATCTAAGTAGCACTACAATAGAGAAGAAAAGCTGTTTGATAAAATCCCCCTACATTCAACGACACATACATGTACATGCATACAATACATACAGATGAATGATCGCACTGACTAATGATTTCTTGATCTTAAAAGTAATAAGATCAAAGAATCACAGCCTTAGAATCAGAGATGAGCAAGATAAGGCTCCACAACTGGTTAAGGTGTATAAGGTGCTACAGAAAGCATACACAACCTAAGACCCAAATGTCTAGTACTAATACCAGCCTCGGTATGAAACCAACATAAAAATAAATAAGTAATAAAAGAAGTGGAAGACTTCACCCAAAAACAGAATCCCTCTCCCCAAGGATATCACAATTTGATAGCAGGTCCATGCCAAATGTTGCTACCCATTTTTACATTCTTACTCTGAGTTCTCAATTAGGCAAACCTACGTTGTGTTGATGCAACTATTGTCAATTCTAAATGGAATGAAGCACCAATTGGAAAACCTAACATTACTTATTATAATTCGAAAAAGGAATTCATAACATCAAAATAACAGGACAAGTAGTTGACATATAGAACTCTCACTTCTAGTACAAATAACAAAAAAAAAAAGTTTGTGATACTAGTAGCTCATGTCATAAAACATTATCATAAAATGTCAGTTGCTAATGTCAGAAAATAGATAAAGATAAAGTAACAGTTCGACGCAACATCACCAAATAGACACTTGATTAGAATTTAATTTTGTAAGTCAACACCAGGTCTGACCTAGCCACAAAGCTCTAATTTTTCCGTTTGTAGCAATTTTGGTGATAAATCATACACGTTAACTAAAAAGTGAACTCTAATTTGAACTACAACGATTATAAAGAGATAAAAAAGAAAATACAAAACGCCCCACATAGTTAGAATGTAATCCTCTATTAAGGGATCTTCTAGCAAAATGGAGCAAGACCAAAATCAGGCAACAAGCAAGCAAAAAAGGATTCAATCCAGGCCAAACTTAAAGGCCTGCCAAATTCAAAAGGAAGAAAAACCTGTTGCTAAACAAAGACATACTCATTTACTTCATTTTGGGTAATAGGTATGTGGAGTCACTAATTTGCCGCATAAACATGGACCTGAATAACTCTAAACCGAGTGACCATGTAAGTAAAACTTCTACGTCAATCCATGTCAGCACAATCCTTCTTTAAAAACTCTTCATTTGTCATTTAGTATTCCATTGATAAATGGTGCAATAGCATCTACGATAACTTAGAGAAATGGGAATCCAGGCAGGTTAGTATCCAATAAAACCAGGAAGCAAGGAAGGTGAATGAAATAACACATTCATCTAGAAAAGAATAACTCGAAAAAGAAAACATCACCCTGGCGACATGCTCCAAGGTAACGGCCTCAGGTAAAATGGCCGTCCGCAGCTTAATCTGCACAAACCCGATGCTCCCTCTCAGCGCGAAGCACTGGCCGGGCTCTCCGAAACTTGGCTTCAACATCCTCTCAGCATTGCTATGTACCGCATTCCTACCACTCATCAGGAACCAATTGCTGGCCTTTCCACCCACCAAATAAGGCTCGGAGTGCTTTACCACCACCGCCCCGCCTGCCGCCAGCGCGTAATCAACGCGTCCCAGCCCATCCGCCGCGTGCTTCTCGATCTCCCTCTCAATCAGCTTCCCGGCAAACACTCTGATTTCGTCCAAACTCGGATCACTCGGTCCATATTCCACACTCCTTGCCTTCTTGAGATCTTCCAATATCTTATCGAATTCCTCTTTGGATAACCAGTCTACAGCTTTCAACCCTCCTATCGACTTCTCCAATTCTTCGCTTCTGGTTTCCAATTTCTTCAACTCGGTACCCAAAATCACGCCTTGGTTCTCGATCTTTTCGGTCAATTCCTTCCTTAGCCCTCCGATCTCGTTCCCAATCTTGCGGTCAATAAGCTCCACCTGGGCCTGGGTCACCTTGGTTGTGGACTTCACAAAGGACTCCAGTTCCGCAATCCTCCCCTCAAAATCGGAAAATCCCATCTGCGAAACGGCGTCGCCGGGTCTCACGGCAAGTTTGCGGATCAACTGGACGAGGAAGGCGAGGACCACAAGAAGGACGAAGTTCTTGGCAAAAATTCTGAGCAAGGTGACCCACCGGGGTTGCTCGGGCTTCTGCGGTAGGACCTTGCGAGAGCGCCGAAGAGGCGCGTTGGTAGTGGCGTTGGGCGCTGGTTTCTTCGCCTGTTGGGCCGACAAGTCCTTCGACGATCTCTCGCCTCGAATCGAGTGGTGGCTCAGATCCTTGCCGTTGACGTTAGCGGCCGTATCTTCGCCCCCTATGTGGCCGGGTTGGGGCGGCGAGGCATCGTTGAAGCCAAGAAGTTCGACACTAGTGGACTTCTTCTCCGTCGCCACCACAGGCCGTCGCCGAGCCGCCGGGTTCGCCGTAATAGACACGGTCGAAGCCGACATTGGGGTCTTGGTTGCTCTCACTGTCTCACAGAAATTTGCAGCAGTTGTGTCAAAATTTTCAAATTCCTACGAAGGGAAAAGTAAATGGTGGGTATATATACCGACGCAACCTTTGGAGCGCTTTATCGAGTTCAAAACTTGAATCTCCATTGGTGGGCTCCGTGGGGTCTAGCCAAGGAAACAGAGAGATCCATTGTCCATTTTGGGAACAGACCTTCGAGAAGTTTTGAAAATGGTCCTAATCTCAGCAGTTATGAATTTCACGAACACAGGAGATTAGCGAACTGGTAGATGTATTTTTTTTTCACATTTATATATTTGTATTTTTTTAATAAAATTTTATTAATACGTGTGCAATAAATTTTATGTTATTAAGAAATATATCTATATATTTGTCAAAAATGAATTTGAGATTGAATTTTTGTTAAGATTAGTAAAATAATTAAGTTAGATAGTATAATTGTAATAACTTATTACAATCAAAATTATCTATATAATGTAAAAAATAATGATTTCTCAATAAATAGAAGTATAAAAAAATTTATAAATAATTAGTGAGTGAGCCATTTTTGTGAGAGAGTCTCTTTTAAGATCTAGTTAGCTTATTGAAAAGAACTCTTCTTATAAGTTTTAAATAATAAGTGAATTTATAAGATATTTATTTAATGAGTAGGAAAGTACAAAAAAATTTAATAAAGAGAAATTAGAGAAAAAGTAAGATATCATGTTAGTTTAAATCTCCTAATTTGTATGTATTCTTATAATTATACATTCGATATATATGCAAATGATGTAATCTTGTTGAATTTTCATGTTAGTTTATTTGCTCATGGTGACTAATATTTATCAAAAAATTTTGATAAGTGTATGTCGTAAAGATAAATTCTAACAGAAAAAAAAAATCAACAGGAGCACAAATAAATTATTGATGAAAAAAAATTATTTGTAAGGAAGTCAAAATTAAAACTTTAAATTGTAATAGTAGACTACAAGCATCTAATTCAATTTGAAGTAGACATTGTTTATGACCTCTTGATATTAAGTTTAATACTAAAAAGGTGCATGAGTGAATATTTAAAATATGTGTTAAAAAAAAACTCCAATAGTTATTACAAAGATTATAGAATTTTATTACTGTTCTTTTTTTTTTCTTCTTTTTTAACCTCAGGTATTACCTAAATCGGCCCATGTTGAAACGATCGTTTCAAAATTGAAGCCCAGGACAAGCCCAAAAATGTAAATTATTATTTTCTCTTCTCAAAAGAGTAAAAGAAAGAACAGTAACGTTTCTTTGAATTCCTGGTATTGGTAAAATTTGAGGGAAAACACCATACCACCCAAAAGCCATGCAACCCATCATCTTTATTATCAGAATAAGTGGTGGTCATTTGATGCTGTTGCGTTTTTTGACCAAAACAATAAGTTATACCTAATTTTTGGGGCAGAATGATTACGAATTGGCGAATCATTATACTTTTAGCTTGCATGGAAGTGAAATTTGGAACAAAAAAAATATTTTTCGAGATAAATTATTTGATAGAAAACTCTTCTAATTTGCATATGGGTCATTGTCATTTTATATAAAGGATATTTTTTGAAAAGCAAAAGATTTGGTTAATTATGGCATTTCAATAACCTTACATTGATAGAGGTGAATTGATCTTGATTAAATGTTACAATCAAGGTATAAACCTTAGTACAGAATA
The DNA here is from genome assembly GCA_028551475.1 of Casuarina equisetifolia. Taxonomy (NCBI): domain Eukaryota; kingdom Viridiplantae; phylum Streptophyta; class Magnoliopsida; order Fagales; family Casuarinaceae; genus Casuarina; species Casuarina equisetifolia. The sequence goes on along the minus strand of CM052361.1, from coordinate 17,438,060 downwards.
ATCAATAGAAAATAGCTTTATTACTTTCCCAATTAGTTTACATAAAGAAACCTAATGATGACAAATATCTGTGACTAATTTTAATAATAATCTTTATATTTGTAGACTTCAATTAAAATGGACACAATGCAAAGTAATTTATGTCCTTTGTAAGATATGTAAAGAAATAATATATTAAGAAAAAAAAATAAAGACTAAATGTGTGGATTTCTACTTAGGTCACTTAAATTAACATAAAGAAAAAACTAATTTTAGAGCTACTATTATATTGTGAGAAGAAAGAATTTTATAAAGCAAGATAAAACATATTGAGAGAAGTTTTTCACCACCTCTAGTAAAATAGATGCGGTCTTTATAACTTGTCCAGTTTTATTTTGTTATTTTTTCTAGTTTCACACACGAGCTGCTCATTTTTTTTTCTGGAGAATTTTAAATGTTTTCTTTCGACATTGAATTTTATTTTATTTTATTTTTTGTTTTCTTGCATATTGTATGCGCTTAGTTTCTTTTATTCCATATTGAGTTCTTCTGTTATTAAATTTTTTGTTTTAGTTTGGCTACCAACTAAAGAAAGAAAATTCTAAATATTTCCAACTCATATATACAGCCTTATTACCTATTTAATATGCTTTGCATATTTAAGGTGCTCTCTCATATTCTACACAAAGATGGGGTATTAAAATATGAACTCTTCTTATCCAATGATGCAAAAAAAAAAAAAAAAAAAGTATGACTGGTGCTTTTCCAATGAGAAAACATATTGGCTTGGCCACCAATTAAGAAAATATGCTTAGGTTTCAAGATATAAAGCATCAACTTCTATCCAATGAAATAATAAAATAAAAAAAAAACATATCTAAAGCTCAAGACAAGCCCAAAAGTCTAAGCCATCATTTTCCCTCATAAAAGAATAAAAGAAAAGCAGAAAGGTATTTTCTAAATTCTTAGTAATAGAATTCTCTTCTTATTTGCATATTGATCATTGTTCTTTTATACAAGTGGATTTTTTTAAAAGCAGAAACATTGTTTATTGCTGTAGTTCAATGGCCTGCTCTACATTGGTAATGGTGAGTTGACCCAGATTTAATTGGTTGGCCAAGTACAAATATTAGTATAGAATGATTAATAGTGAATAGCTTTATCATTTTGCCAATTAGTTTACATAAAGAAGCAGCCCTACGGTGACAAGTAGCTATGGGCTAATTCTGACAATAATGATTATGTTTATAGACTTTAGTTAAAATGGATATAACAAAAAATAATGTACATCAAAAAATATATTAAGAGAGAAACGAGGACTAAATGTGAGGACTTTATCTTAGAGCTAAATGAATGAAGGAAATAACTAATTGTAAGAACTATTCTTAGGTTGCAAAGAGAGATATAAATTATAGAGTTAAATAAAAATTATGAATACAAGCATGTTTGTCACCTATTTTTCAATAATGAACTAAAAAAAATATCCTAACAAGATTTTTTTATTAAAAAATTTATTTATCTGTAAGGTAAACACAATATTAAATGTGTTTATAAATGTAAGGTTTAAATTTTATTTATAACTGAGTGATCATACAACTTTTCATAAAGATAATAGGACTATTATTTCTTATTAATAATAACAAGTGATCACTATTATTATCAAGAATTTTATTTGGCATTATCATTTATAGAGATTAGCTATCAATAATCTATTACTTTCTCTATCTCTTTTTTTTTTAAAAAAAAAGTGATTTTATGATGACTAATAAAAAAAATTAAAAAATAATTTTAGAAAAAATGATTTTTTAAATAATTTCTTTGATGTGATCACCTCAAGTAAAAGTCCTTAAAATATGAACCAAAAAAATGTCATAACACCTAAAAATATATATATCAAAAACTAATTTTCAAATAGTTCAAGACAATGTGTGACTTCTTTAATATTTTGGGATTCAAAGAACAATTGTACAATGTACATTCCTTTAAATAGTTAAAAAAATATATTGACTTGTATTAATGAAGATTATTGAATTCACAAATATGCATATGTTAGTGAGCAAATAAGTATTTCTATTGAGAGAAGTGTTTCACTCCTTCTAGTAAAATAGACGAGTTCTTTATAACTTGTCGTGTTTTATTATTTTTTATTTTTTATTTCAATTTTTCACACATAAGTTGCTCTTTTTTTTTTTCAGGGAGCTTTCAATATTTTCTTTCCACATTGAGTTTTTTTTTTCTTCCATATCGTATGCCTTTAGTTGCCTTCATTCCACATGAGTTATTTTGTTATTAAATTCTTGTTTTAGTTTGGCCACCAATTAAAGACTGTGAATTTAAAATATTTCCAATTAATACATAAAGTCTTATCGAGAAAACGTACTTTTTGACCACTAATTAAAAAAAATATACTCTTATCCACACATATTTCTATTCTTCACATATACTTTTTAAGGTATAAAGGATGAACGCTTGTCCAATTAATCAAAAAAATAAAAATAGTAACTGATAAGACATATTCCTTAAACCAGTAAAATTTGACACAAAACTCCATACCACCAAGGGCCTCCAACCCATCTTCCTCATTAACAGTTTCAATGACGCCACTTGTTGACGTTGCAGTTTTTTAAGAGATAAATAAGAGAACCAAACAAAATTTGACAAAAATGATCCAACATTTTTTTGTGAGAATTATTTTGAATAGGCGAACCATAATATATCTACCTTGGATAGAAATGAAATTTGGAACAAAAGGAAATATATTTGTCAAGATAAATTATTGATAGAATGCTCTTCCTTTTTGCATATTGGTCATTGTTATTTCCATATAATTGACATTTTTTTAAGCTAAAAGTTGGTTAATTGTAAAATTTTAATGACACCCTATATAAATTAATTGTTTGGGGCCAAGGTACAGCCCTTAATACAGTGTAATCATCAGTAAATAGTTTTATCACTTTGCCAATTAATTTAAGTAAAGAAACCCGATAGTAGAAATATTTATGGCTAATTTTGATAATAATTATTTTGTTTGTAGACTTTAATTAAAATGGACGCAACAAGAAGTAATTTCTCTCATTTGTGAGATATAACAACAAATAATATGTTAAGAAAGAAAAAAAAAAGACTAAATGTGTGGATTCCATCTTAGATGGCCTAAATCAACAAATGGAAACAACCATTTTAAAGCTATTCTTACGTTGTAAAAGGAGAAGATAAATTATAAAGTAAAATAAAAACTATGGATTTTAAGCATGTTTTAAAAAACCTATTTGTTAAGAATAAATTAAAAAGAAAAAAAAGGAAGAAAACTCTAAATAAGGTCGTTGTCATATTGTCTTTCTAAAAATTATTTCTCATAAAATTGGAAAGGTTAGTTTTTTTTTTACACAAAAAATTGTTTATTTGTAATTTAAATGCAATATTAGATGCATTTACAAATGTCAAATCATCTCTCATCAATGATAAAGAGATGGTCATTTTTATTGACAAGAGATTTCACTTGACATTACCACTTATAGCAATTTAACTTCAACTATAAAAACTCAATATTGACAAATACCTAAGGCTAATTTTGATAATAATCATTGTATTTGTAGAATTTAATTAAAAGAAAAAAGATGAACTATAGAGTAAGGTAAAAACATGGATTCAAACATGTTTCTCACCTATTTCTCAATAATATATTTAAAATAAAAAGTCTAAATAAGATTTTTCCATGGTCTTTCAAAAATTATTTCTCATAAAATATTAAAACATATAATTTTTAATACAAAAATATTTGTTTAATAGAGATATAGATACTATATTAAATGTTTTTGTTCATAACACAAAAACAGCTACACATCTTTTCATAAAAATGATTGAACAATCACATCTTGTTAATAATAATGAGATGGTTACTCTTATTACTAAGAGATTTCACTTGACATTACTATTTATAGAGATTAGCTTCCATTGAAAACCCCCAATGTTGACAAATATCCAAGGCTATTTTTTATAATAATTATTGTGTTTGTAGACTTTAATTAAAATGAATGCAAAAAGAAGTAATTTGCATCATTTGTAAGAATTTTCAATAAAAAAACATATTAAGAAAGAAATAACAAAGATTGAATGTGTGGATCATAGATAGCCTAATAAACAAAAAGAGAAGATGAATTATAAAGTAAGGTGAAAACATACATTCAAGCATGTTTCTCACCCATTTCTCAATAATGTATTTAAAATAAAGAGTCTCAATAAGATTTTAGCAAGAACTTTCAAAAATTATTTCTCATAAAGTATTGAAAAATATAATTTTTAATACAAAAGCATTTGTTTACTAGAGATTTAGATGCTACATTAAATGCAATTACAGATGTTAAACTTACTTTTCTTTGTAACACAAAAAATACTTACACAAATTTTTATAAAAATGATTGGAAAGTCATCTCTCATCAATGATAATAAGATAGTCATTCTTATTACTAAGAGATTTCACTTGACATTATTATTTATAGAGATTAGCTTCCATCGAAAAAACTTAGTGTTGACAATACTCAAAGCTAATTTTAATAGGGTGTCTCATTGGCTTGGTGGTAAGCTAAAGAGCTTACAAGTCCACTAAGTTAAGGGTTTGACACTTTCCTCCCCTCCCCCATGTGTGCACATTCATTAAAAAAAAAATAATGCATATAAAAAAGGCTAATTTTGATAATAATCATTGTGTTTATAGACTTTAATTAAAATGGATATAGCAAGAAGTAATTTGTATCATTCTTAAGAGTTTGAACAAAAAAATATAAAGAAAGAAATAAAAAATATTAATTTATGGATTATAAATAGCCTAAGTCAACAACAAAGAAAAAAAAAACTTTTAAAGCTACTCTTATGGTGTAAAAAGAGAAGATGAATTATAGAGTAAGGTAAAAACATGGATTCAAGAATGTCTCTCACCTATTTCTCAATAATATATTCAGAACAAAAAGTCTAGCCATGGTCTTTCAAAAATTATTTCTCATAAAATATTAAAAATATATTTTTTAATACAAAAATATTTGTTCACTAGAGATATTAATGCTACATTAAATGCAACTGTGGATGTAAGACTTACTTTTTATTTGTAACACAAAAAATAGTTGTGTAACTTTTCATAAAAATGATTGGACAATTGCCTTTCATCGATGACAACAAGATGGTCACTTTTATTACCAAGAGATTTCAATTGACATTACCATCTATATAGATTAGCTTCCATTGAAAAACCCCAATGTTAACAATTACCTAATGCTAGTTTTGATAATAATCATTGTGTTGATAGACTTAAATTAAAATGAATGCAATAAGAAGTAATTTGTATTATTTGTAAGAATTTTCAACAAAAGATATATTGAGAAATAAAAAAACAAAGATTGAATGTGTGGATTATAGATAGCCTAAATCAAGAAAAAGAAGAAGAAAAAAAAAACTGCCTTTAGAGCTACTCTTATGTTGCAAAAAAAGAAGATAAATTATAAAGTAAGGCAAAACATGGATTCAAGCATGTTTTTCACCTATTTTTCAATAATATATTAAAAAAGTCAAAATAAGATTTTTGCCATGGTCTTTGAAAAATTATTTCTCATAAAATATTTCAAAATATAGTTTTAATATAAAAATATTTGTTTACTAGAGATATAGATGCTATATTAAATATAATTATTAATGTTAGACTACTTTTTAGTCATAACACCAAAAATAGTTGCATAACTTTTCATAAGAAAATGACTAGACAATTGACTTTCATTGATAATAACGAGATGATCATTTTTACTATCAAGAGATTTTACTTGGCATTGCCATATATAAAGATTAGCTTCCACTAAAAAAAAACTAATGTTGACAAATATCTATGGCTAATTTCAATAATAATTAGTGTTTGAGATGTTAATTAGAATAGAGTTAGATTTTTCAAGAAAAAATTTATTAAGAAAGAATAACAAAGATTGAATATGTAGATTATAAATAGCCTATATCAACAAAAAGAAACAAACTACTTTGAGAGCTACTTTTATGTTGTCAATAGAGAAGACAAATTAAAGTAAAAAAAAAATGAATTCAAGCATGTTTATCACGTATATTTTAATGATAGATTACAAAAAAATCTAAATAAGACTTTGACCACAGTATTTCAAAAATAATTTTTCACAAAAGATTGGGAGATATAGTTGATAATGGAAAACATTAGTTTATAAGATGTTATATTAAATTCACCTTTGGATGTTAGACCTATTTTTTATTTGTTACACCATAGGTGATTGCACAATTTTTTATAAAAATGACTAGACAACCGTCTCTCATCGATGATAATGAGGTGGTCACTTTTATTATCAAGAGATTTCACTTGATATTACCATTTATAAAGATTACCTTCCACTAAACAATATCCAATGTTAACAAATATCTAAGGCTTATTTTGATAATAATGATTGTGTTTGTAGACTTTAATTAAAATATATGCAACAAAGAGTAGTTTGTATGATTTATAAGAAATTTCAACAAAAAATATATTAAGAAAGAAATAACAAAGTTTGAAGGTGTGGATTATACATAGCCTAAATAAAAAATAAAATAAAATAAAAAAACTACTTCTAGAATTACCTTTATGTTGCAAATAGAGAAGATAAATTATAAAGTAAGATAAAAATATGAATTCAAGCATGATTATGACCTATTCTAATTAAAAAATTATAAAAAAAAAAGTCTAAACAAGATTTTTGCTATGGTCTTCTACATTAAATGCACTCGTGGATGTTAGACTTACTTTTTACTTGTAACGCCAAAAGTAGTTCCACAGTTTTCCAAAAAAATAACTAGACGACCGCTTTTTGTCGATGATAACAAGGTAGTCACTCTTGTTATTATGTGATTTCATTTGATATTACCATTTATAGACATAAGCTTTCACTAATCATTTTTAAAAATGATGTATTTGATGTGATCATTCTAAGTAATAATTCTTAAAATATGAAGAAAAAAAAGTCAAAACACTTAAAATCAATGTGTGGTTTTCTTTTATACATTAGGATTCAAATGAGAAGTCACAAAAATATAGATACCTCTAAATAGTTATACAATGTGTATTTACTCACACATGAAAATAAAATATTTTTATAACTTGTCATGTTTTATTATTCACAAAGTCATTCCTAATAATATATATACACATATTGTATAAACCCTAAGTGCTTAACAATATATTTAAAATAAAAAGTCTCAATAAGATTTTAGCATGAACTTTCAAAAATTATTTCTCATAAAATATTGAAAAATATAATTTTTAATACAAAAATATTTGTTACTAGAGATATAGATGCTACATTAAATGCAATTATAGATGTTAGACTTACTTTTCTTTGTAACATAAAAAATAGTTGTACAAATTTTTATAAAAATTATTGGAAAATTGCCTCTTGTCAATGATAAAAGATAGTTATTCTTATTACTAAGAGATTTCACTTGACATTATTATTTATAGAGATTAGCTTCCATAGAAAAAAAAAACTTAGTGTTGACAATACTTAATTTTAATGGGTGTCTCATTGGCCTAATGGTAAGCTAAGGAGCTCGCAAGTCCACTAAGTTAAGGGTTTGATACTTTCCTTCCCTCCCCGTGTGTGAATATTTATTCAACAGAATAATGCATATAAAAAAGGCTAATTTTGATAATAATCATTGTGTTTATAGACTTTAATTGAAATAGATGTAGCAAGAAGTAATTTGTATCATTCTTAAGAATTTAAACAAAAAAAATTAAGAAAGAAATAGCAAAAATTAAATCTATGGATTATAAATAGCATAAATCAACAAAAAAGAAAAAGAAACTTTTATAGCTACTCTTATGGTGTAAAAAGAGAAGATGAATTATAGAGTAAGGTCAAAACATGGGTTCAAGCATGTTACTCACTTATTTCTCAATAATATATTTAGAACAAAAAGTCTAGCCATGGTCTTTCAAAAATTATTTCTTATAAGATATTAAAACATATAGTTTTTAATACAAAAAATATTTGTTTACTAAAGATATTGATGCTACATTAAATGCAATTATGGATGTTAGACTTACTTTTTATTTGTAACACAAAAAATAGTTATATAACTTTTTACAAAAATGACTGGACAATCACCTCTCATCTATGATAATGAGATAGTCATTTTTATTCCTAAGATGTTTCACTTGACATTACCATCTATATAAATTAGCTTCCACTGAAAAACCCCAATGTTGACAAATACCCAAGGCTAATTTTGATAATAGTCATTGTGTTGGTAGACTTAGATTAAAATGAACACAATAAGAAGTAATTTTTATTATTTGTAAGAATCTTCAACAAAAGACATATTGAGAAATAAAAAACAAAGATTGAATGTGTAGATTATACATAGCCTAAATCAAGAAAAAGAAGAAAAAAAAAACTTCAAGTAGAGCTACTCTTATGTTGCAAAGAGTGAAGATGAATTAGAAAATAAGGTAGAAACATGGATTTAAGCATGTTTTTCATCTATTTTTCAATAATATATTAAAAAAAGTCTAAATAAGATTTTTGCCATGGTCTTTGATTATTTCTCATAAAATATTGCAAATTATAGTTTTTGATAAAAAAAATATTTGTTTACTAGAGATATAGATGCTACATTAAATATAATTATTAATGTTAGACTACTTTTTAGTTATAACACCAAAAATAGTTGCATAACTTTTCATAAAAAGATAACTGGACAATTGCCTTTCATTGATGATAATAAGGTGGTCATTCTTACTATCAAGAGATTTTACTTGGCATTACCATATATAGAGATTAGCTTCCTTTAAAAAAACCTAATGTCTACAAATATCTATGGCTAATTTCAACAATAATTATTGTTCTTGAGATATTAATTAAAATAGAGTTATATTTTTCAAGAAAAATATATTAAGAGAAAATAACAAAGATTGAATATGTAGATTATAAATAGCCCAAATCAACAAAAGAAACAAACTAGTTTGAGAGCTACTTTTATGTTGCCAATAGAGAAGATAAATTATAAAGTAAATAAAAACATGAATTCAAGCATGTTTATCATCTATTTCTTAATGATAGATTACAAAAAAAAAATCTAAATAAGATTTTGGCCGTGGCATTTCAAAAATAATTTTCCATAAAAGATTGGAAGATATAATTGATAATGAAAAACATTAGTTTATTGGAGATGAAGATGTTATATTAAATTCACCTTTGGATGTCAGACCTACTTTTTACTTGTAACGCCATAAGTGGTTGCACAATTTTTTTTATAAAAATGACTGGACAATCGTCTCTCATCGATGATAACGAGGTGGTCACTTTTATTATCAAGAGATTTCACTTGATATTACCATTTATAAAGATTACTTTCCACTAAACAATATCCAATGTTGACAAATATCTAAGGCTTATTTTGATAATAATGATTGTGTTTGTAGACTTTAATTAAAATATATGCAACAAAGAGTAGTTTGTATGATTTATAAGAAATTTCAACAAAAAATATATTAAGAAAAAATAACAAAGTTTGAATGTGTGGATTATACATAACCTAAATCAACAAAAAGAAAAAAGAAAGACTACTTCTAGAACTACCCTTATGGTGCAAACAGAGAAGATAAATTATAGAGTAAGATGGAAATACGAATTCAAGCATGATTATGACCTATTCTTATTAACACATTATAAAAAAGTCTAAACAAGATTTTTGCCTGGTCTTCCACATTAAATGCACCTGTGGATGTTAGACTTACTTTTTACTTGTAACGCCAAAAGCGGTTGCACAATTTTTCATAAAAATAACTGGACGACCGCTTCTTGTCGATGATAACGAGGTGGTCACTCTGGTTATTAAGTGGTTTCATTTGATATTACCATTTATAGATATTGTCTTTTACTAATCATTTTTTAAAATGATGTCTTTGATGTGTTCATCCCAAGTAATAATTCTTAAAATGTGAAAAGAAAAATTGTCAAAGCACTTCAAAATCCATAGTGCAAAAGTTAATTTTCCTAAGTAGTTCCAAAAAATGTGTGCTTTTCTTTTATTCGTTAGGATTCAAATGAGAAATGAGGAAATATAGATACCTCTAAATAGTTATACAATATATATTGACTGATAAATGAAAATAAGATATTTGTATAACTTCGTCATGTTTTATTATTCACTAGGTCACTCCTAATAATATATATTTATACGTATTGTATGAACTCCAAGTGCTTAACATAAACCCTCCTAAACATTTGTAAATCGTGCATTAGAGATCAAGCATTAATAACCGGTAGGAGAACAAGTAGTCGGTAAAAGCAAACCAAAGCAAAACGGTCCTGATACCAAACATCTTGTCCCTTTGTGCCACGCGGCTGCTTGTTGCTCTAGAGTTCTGAATGTTCCAGTGGAATAGCATATCCGTTGCACAACCTCGTCAGTAGAGTTTAATGTTTCATGCACCCTCTCCCTGCCCGGAGAAAGGATCCTGTGTGCTTAACACTCTTTCAGAATATGCTCTTCCGTGCATATCATCGTGTTTCAGGAGGAAGATAAAAGAGAAGAGAGAATCATATTCCACAGAAAAATATGTCTGTCCGAGAATAAATATCATTAGCACGTAAACGCAGTTGAAACAGGGAAAACAGGGTCTGGGCATTACGCCTAGAAAAGAGCAGTGGAGCCAAAAAAAAATGAAAACCTGTGTGTTTGAATCAAAAATTTCAGTTTAAATTGTTGTGTTTGGGGCCTGCAGAGCGAAAGCAAGACACATTTATCGTGAATTGTGCCATTAAAAAAGACCAAACAAAGTGAGAGGGTTGATGGTGATGAGATGGAGGTGTCCGCATGGAAGCCTTGCTTATTTTTCTATCATGGAAAACTGTAAAGCAAAATGAAATGAACCAATTAACTTTGTCTCCCTGTGAACTATAAATAAAGTTTGGGCATTTGGTTTTTCCGGAGTCCCTCGTTCTCACTCATAAACAGACGCCCCCACCTGGGATTGTCTTCCGCTGCCTAAGACATTTTACAAACATGTACTTATGTACATGCTGCTGATGTTTCCACTGAAAAGTAAAACCAAAGTCTCAGACCCAAAGGTCCCTTTCCTTATTCTCAATCCTTCTCAAATAGTACAGATTCAGATCAAGTAAGTTACACCTTGATTTTCTTCCATTTTCGCTTACACCCACTGTTTCTCGTCCTTCTTTCGTTCCCTCTCTCGCTTTCAAATTTCTGGCCATATGGGGAGTCTCTGATCTTTGCTTTCTTCTTTTCTTTTTATTTTGCTGATGCATTTTCTGTTTCTGCTTTCAGTAAGGACACTGAATAACTTGCATGCATAACATTTTCTTACTTCTCGTCTTTTTTTCTTCTCGTTTTTTTATTACCATCTCGGATTCTGATGATGAGAAAGAAGTCTTGATCTTGTTTTGTACAATTTGTTCTTTGATCCTATTGGAGTGGGGGAAAAGAAAAAAAGGCATTTTTTCGTTTGCCACTTTCCATATTGTGATTTTATATCACTTTAATCAATTGGCTTCTCGGTTTTTCTTAATCCTAAGCGTCTTGAGATGGGAATTTCAATGGGGGCATTCTGTGGGTTTGTTTATCTCGCTTTGAGGAGTGGGTTTAGGGTTTCAGAAGAATTGGTCATAGTATGGTAGAGGCTATCCCCTTATTTTTTTGTGCATGCAAGAGATTTGTCGCGTTCTGTTCTGCAAAAGAGCATTCCAATTTTCCACCGATGTGAACATTGGTGAGGAGGCTCATTCTTTATGGCTTTCGGGGTATGTTCTTTTGGTTTTAATGTTTTAATTTCCTTTAAACGCTCATATTTCCTGGCGCGAGTGTTAATATAGCTTTTCAAGGAGGAAACCTTTCGTACTCTTTTCCCGTAAAGGAATTTTAAGTCGTAAATTTATTTTTCTTTCTTTTTTTGTCCGCCTTCTTTATTCTTATTTTTTCAAATGAATTCAAGTTTATAAAAGTTTTCTGGTAACATGGAGGTTAAGTTCTGCTCCATGTATGGGCCTACATGTGCTGGAAGTATGTCAAAGATTTCTTTTTATCTCAAATGGTGAAAAAAATTGGTGAAGAATTTCCAATCGTCAGTCCCTCTTTATTTTTTGGAATATATCTGCAGTTTTTATTTTGCATGTGATTTAGTTATTGGAAGGTATTTTGGAGCATCTGAGCTCCCTAGAATTTTGATGAATTCCTGGGAGGTCTGACTTTCTTATTTGGGGTTTTCAGGTTTCTGGTGAATGGGACGGTATTGAAGACTGGGTGGTCCAGCAGATCTTAGGGCTCAATTTTTTGAGTCCTTAGGGTTGTTGCAATAACCAATTGAGTTTGAGATTGAATGATAAGGGTTATTTAAGGGTTGGTGAATGGGGATCGAGACAATGGGGTCTCAAGGTGGTGGTGATACTAATGGCAAACAGTCACAGTTCCAGGCATTGGCACGACAAAACTCTATGTACAGTCTTACTCTTGATGAAGTCCAGAATCAGTTAGGTGACCTGGGGAAGCCACTTAGCAGCATGAACCTTGATGAGCTTCTCAAAAATGTGTGGACTGCTGAGGCCAACCAGTCCTCTGTTATGGAAATTGAGAGCACAGCACAGGCAAATCAAACTGCCCTGCAGCGACAGGCTAGCCTGTCTTTAACTGGTGCGCTCAGCAAGAAGACAGTTGATGAGGTTTGGAGAGATATTCAGCAAAGCAAGAATAATGAGGAAAAGAAGACTCAGGACCGGCAGCCAACTTTGGGAGAGATGACATTGGAGGATTTCTTGGTGAAGGCAGGAGTTGTGGCTGAGACATCTTTGGACAAAAAAGGTGCTGGTCCTGTTGGGTTTGATCAGAATGTAGTGCCGCAGTTTCAACAGCAGGGTCCTTGGGTGCAGTATCCACAACAACAATATCAACATCCACCGCAGGGTATGATGGGGGTTTATATGTCTGGCCAGCCTATAGCACAGCCACTGCACATAGGGGCAGGTGCTGTGATGGATGTAACATATCCAGAAAATCAGTTGGCCATACCTTCGCCATTGGTAGGAACATTATCAGATACACAAACTCATGGAAGGAAGAGAAGTGTTCCTGAGGACACGGTCGAGAAAACTGTTGAGAGAAGGCAGAAGAGGATGATCAAGAACCGCGAATCTGCTGCGCGTTCACGAGCAAGGAAGCAGGTTGGATTTTAAAATTGTTAGTTGTTTCAAATGCATTGCTGGGATTCTATTTCTTTTGTTTTCAATTTTTGTTTTCTGGATTTTCCAACGACCTGAAAGATCACCTTAATAGGCTTACACTAATGAATTGGAGAACAAAGTGTCACGTCTGGAAGAGGAAAATGAAAGGCTTCGGAAACGGAAGGTTAGGTTCTTCATTTATGATGTTGACATATTCTTTGGTTTGTCTTACTTTTCTTTGATATCTGAATACGTTTTTGTGGAAGCTGAATGATAGTCTGCTGTCTTCAACTGGTGATGAAAAGAAAGAAATTAAGTCTTAGAAAGCATGATATGTGGGTTATGGATTGTGGGTATGTTCTTGTGCAGATATGTTAATATGAAAAGTAATACAATGTGGTGGAGGCATGCTAATAAATAAAAATTTGATACTTTGTTAAATTGTTGATTTTCTGTTACACTTTTAAATATGCTAGAGTTATTGTCAAAACTTGTATGGTACATCAATAGAATAAAAATGTCATAAACTCTTCATGTCTTCCAGTTGCAATTATATCAACTTATACGGTTGTAAAAGTTCATATCCTTACAGTGAAGTTGTATCTGTTGATCATTAAGTGTACCCAAAAGGTTTTGGATTTTTTTCAAAGGTTGAAAATTTTTGTTTTCAAGCTTTGCATATATTGTTGAAGAACTGTGTACATACGAGGAATTGTCACATCCAATTCACATTTATTTGCTGCATGGTCATAGACAATCTTACTAGCAGTTCTGATGTTAATTGTCTATGAAGAAGGTGCTCTTGCATAATGTTTTTACTGGAGGCTTATCAGTAACAGCTGCATACTTTCCTTTGGCAGACTATATGGTTTGATGTACATTCCTTGTTCCTTTGGGATTGCTGTGTAGCTGGTGGCTTGTTTTACTTCTCCGTTGTTAAACTTGTGGATTTTTTTTAACACCAGTAGCTTGGTTAATTGAAGAAATAACAAGAAGAATTTATTATCACAGCTAAAGTTTTGAGCTAATGGTTTTTAAACCATACAGGGAATTCTGCCCCTTAAACAAGTGGCGTGGTAATGGTCAGGGGATCAATCCTGTCTGGGTGTGTCAATAATTTTATTAATTTGGAAAAAAGTGTAGAAGTAGCTGATGCATGTAAACTTTCCAGAACATCTGTGATATACGATTTCCGAGCAGATGGAAAAGAAAAATGACAATTATCTCTCTAGATATTGTAATTTCTTTCTTGTCTTGTTTTCCTAGGGAAGAAATTAGGAATTGAAAAAAAAAAAAGAAAAAGAAAAAGAAAAAGAAAAGAAACTCTGTGTTCCCTCGGGGAAGCCAATGACACCTGCATTGCCATGATCATTGGATGATGATGCCATACAAGGTCGTTATTGAGCATTCATTGTGGTGTTGGAGATATTATGCCTTGTGATAGTTGAATGACTTTATGTTCTGTGTTGTGTTGGTTCTTCAATAAGTTCTGTGTCTTATGCTTGATACCTCTTTGTCTCATTTATTTCTGGCCTATTTTTAGCAATTCCAACTGACTTCTTGCTTATCTTCATTTTTGGACATTCTTCTGATAGATTTTCACCTTCCTGGAATGAAATGACTGCCAAGTCTGACCTTAACCTTAGCTTTTCAATGTTTAATTCTGTATTATGCAATGAAAATATACTTTATCTTTTGGGTTCTATTTGTGTGTCTTATTAGTTGGTAAGGCTTGTTCGATCATCATCTTTCAGGTAAGCCAAAAAAGGCGCCTATTTCTTTTGGCTTTAGGACCTGAGACATTTAAACATGTCTATCATGTCTATAAGTATTGAACTAAGTATTGTTTCTACTTTGTTGCATCGTTGCTCGGCAAAAGGTTATTTAGGATTGCTTTGAACCCATATACTGTCCAGTTAGAATGTTATTTATACATTCTGGAATGAAGAATGTTATTCAAATGTATGAGGTGAATGTGCAATACTTTGAAAGCAAGCCCAGAAACAAGAGTTTAGGGCAATATATTTCATGTGTGGTGGAAACCAAAAACATAAGCCTCCTCCTGATTCAAAGTAGTTTTGAGCTTTCATTTCTTGATGAAGTTGTTTCTTGGTTTTAGTATTATATGCTTCAGAGGTGGTAATTTTGCTGGTTGTAGTAGTGACGGATCTGCTTTTGATGCAACTTGTGGTAGTTCTACTATAGGGATGAACTAGTAGAGGTAATCATGGTTCTCAAGGTTGTTGCAATAAAAGTGAGGTGGTCGATCTAGTGGTTGAGAATCTCACAAATGCACTCCTTGTCGTCCATCATGATAGGAAAGACCAATCAGGTCTAATTTTGATTACGCTGTGGTTGACACCTCTTCTACCTTTGATCACACATCCAATACTGATTTGATTATCATCTCAAGAGATTACTCTGCCCAGTTTTGAGCCCATACGTGTGCTGCTTCTGTATATATGGTTACTCTTGTTTGATTAGGGATTATTCCTTATTGTCTTCTCTCTTCCACATATGGTTGACGCCTCATCATTTTTGGAGCATTTGATGCTGGCTGTTTCTTATACTCCAATCTTGCTATTCAACCTATTCATTCATCTCGGAAGTGTTGCCTGTGCTAATGGTCCTCTTAAGTTGTAGGCTTGGGAAATACATGATACATGTTCTAGCTTTTCCTCTGATGAATTCTCTATCCGTTAGTCCACTAAAAGTCTTAAGTTTGTACTTCGCTTTTAACATTCTTTGTGTTTATGTCAAGATTTTTGGGAGGGAATGGATAATTAGTATGAAGTTTGAAGTTAGTGGACATTATTACTTTGATTTTGCATTTTCCTCTCTATTTTGAGCACTCTACTCCTCTTTATCTCCCTGTTTGTGGCATTCTTGTCTTGAGCAGCCCATCCTTTCAATTTTGAAGTATCAAATTAATAATCTTAGTCATGTTCTTCTTGTCATTGTATGTCTTGTGAACTTTACACACCAGCATTTATCCTTCCCTACTTGGAATCCTAGTCCAGTTCCTAATCTGTTTGAGTTAGTCATTTTGATGTATGAGGACCACTTAATGTTTCTAATAAATTTCCTGGTTTTCTAACCTTTTTCTTTTGTCACTCTTCCGTGACTTTGTATCTTTTGGTTCATTTTTTTCTGAATTATTCTTTTAACCCAAGTACATCATTTTAAGATTTGATTATGTAAAAAATACCAGTCTATTTCTTTTGCCACCTATTTGCCTAGCGGAGGCATTATCCATTGAACATTCACAATATATGACAGAAGGGTGTGGCCAAATGAAAGATCCACAATTTACTGCTTCACATGAATGTCCCTAGATGATCGTGGAATGATGCAGTTCTTACCGTATGTTATCTTGTACACAAGACACCTTCCTTTGTCCTTGATATCATATCCAGCCTTTCATATTGTTTCCTTTATCTCCTTTGTTTTCTTTACCATAGTAGTTTCTAGGTGTACCTGTTATGTTAGTAGCCTTTTTCGTGGATTTTGGAAACTTGATGCTCATAACACTAACTGCGTCTTTGTAAGCTATTCTTGCTCCTGGAAGGGTAATTGGCGTCAGAGTCTTGCTTTAAGGTTATAGTTTGACTAGTACTGACGTTACTTTTTTTTCAATCTACACCATAATTATCTGATATTGGTTTTTAATTGACTATTTTTTGAGTTATCCTCCCTTTCATTTCCCATCTGGAATGTCATATTGTCATTAAGAGTTACTGCTTACTGCACCATTCCTTTACAAGTTCGCTCATGTTACCTAGGTCACCTGCTTCTATGCATGTGCCTATTTCTTGCTGTCTTTAGATCTGGCTGCTCTATTGAGCCTGAATTATTGACTATTGCCTTATGAAAAGGTAGGTGTTCTTGTCTCACCCAGCTCTTCAGTAGCCACTTTGCCTTATCTCGCCTATTCTCCTCTTTTGATGCTTTACCGCTCAAAATCTTTTACTGTCTGTCACCATGAGACGATTAAGGAGGCACTATCTGACCCTGGCAGTGCAAATGAAGGTCTTGCATCACCAACAGTGCTAGGATCTAATTCTCCTACCACTTGGTACAAAGATTGTTTGTTGCAACTGAATGTAAATGGCAAAGTGTAATTTGGATGTCCATCGACAAGCTGAAAGCACAGATAGGTTTACACTCCAACCTAGTGCATTGATACCAATTATGCCAATTGGGATTGACTGTTGTTTTGGTTGGATATCAAGAATGTCTGTCTAGTTGGAGAATTAGTGGAAGAGGTTTTACATGAGCAACTGCAGGAATTCATTGCTCAGAAGGAGAACCACCAAAGTGTTTGTAAGTTAAAAGACGCTTTATACGGTCTTAAGTTATCACTGAGAGCATGGTTTGGGAAATTCTTTGAGACACTATTGGAGTTTAGTCTTTATACATTTCAGACAGATAATTAGTATTCCATTTGAATACTGATTTGGGTCATATACTATCTGTGGTATGTATATGATATTGTGACAGCGGCCAATAACTTATGCTGTTTTTCTAGATTGAAACAGTTTTTACCATGTTAATTAAATTCTAAAGGTTTTTCAAACCTGGATATTTGGTACTTAGGTTTCTAGTTCTGGGGTAGGTTTTAATCTTTCCGAGTGGAAACGTGTGCTTGATTTGTTAAATGAAACTAAGATGGTGGTCATGCTACTAGTTGATTTTTTTTTTTTTTTTTTTTTGTGGATCAAAATTTGAAAATTTGAAAAGTCAAGCTGGAGTTATTGCATATATAAATATATATGTATATATATCATTGAATAGTTAGAAAACTGAATCATCTGGCTATTACAAGACTAGATGTTTCTTCTGCAGTCAGTTAAGTGAGCAATTCTTGGAGATTCTTAGAGTCTCATATTGTATGTTGTTACTTGTTCATCCATTGTTTTAGGGAGCTCTTGGTTGTTATGTGTTGTGTAAGTAAAATCAGCATCTCAGAATTAAAGATTTCCCTAATGCTGATTGGGCAGACATCACCCTCAGACAGAAGATCTACCTCAGGTTACTATATTTCTTAAAATGGGTTATTTAGTTACATGGAAAAGTTAGAAACAAATTGTATAGCATATTCAATCATTACTAGAGTATAGTTTTAGAACTTTTTCTTCTAGAAATCAGTCCTTGAGATCATACTTGTATACTAGTTGGAGATAATCAACTTGTTTTGCATATAGCCTTTAATCCTATTTTTCACGAATAGAGCAGCAATATTAGGGTTGAATGAAATTTCATTTGAGAAAAAATATAGCAGAGATAAATTGATGTTGTTTGCAAGGTTGGATGATTAACTTGTTAATGTCTTTACAAAGTCTTTCTGGCATAACAAGTTGAAGTTCATTTGTTATAAGTTGGGTATATATAATAGATAGTAGAGTTCTGCTTTTAAGGAGAATGTTAGAAACAAAGGGATAAGTATCCATATTCCAAAAAGAGATGAGTTGTCCTATGGTGGGATGTCCTTATATAGTTATCATGTTGGGGGATGGTCTTCCAAGTTTTCATGTTATGAGATATCTGTTTTATATATATATATATATATATATATATATATATATATCCATGCATTATGAACCTAGGAAGAGCTGTGACTTTCTTTAAGCACTTTCCTATTCCATTTTAATTCCTACATTAGCTATAAATGATCTTTTCATTCTACAGGCATGGTTATCTTGGTACACATATTGCTATAGGTTGATTTTATGGCCTACCAAAACAAACCAAAAAAGAAAAAAGAACTAGGTTAGGCTTTTGGTAAACTCAATTTGTGGCTAAGCGAAACTGTTGCTTTTTTGAAGACTTGAAGGTCAAAATTGAAACAGGTGATTGTTAACATATGGAATTGGCATCTCAAATGTAGTTTAGGGACGAAAATCATGTTTTGAGCTATGAGGGGTTAATTTTACCATTGAACTCGGTAATAATGGTCCCTATCAATTTCTAAATACTAAAGAAGCTATCATTAAAGGGTATCAATTGATGTTCAGTCTCTTTGATATGAACTTTGAGGCATTTTCATTCATAAACTATTGCTCTTTTTTTCTTTTAGCTGTTGGTTTGAGTTCAACTTTCACTCCAATTTGCTTGTTAGATGTTTTGTTGTTATTAAGCCCACAACTAATTTGCATTCAATGTGTTATTTTCCTGTTTTGGGTGCTTAAAGGAGTAATTTTGTTGTTTACGCATGGTCTGTTAACGCCTGCTTTCTTTTTTTTTTTTTTTTTCGAGTTGTTATTGTGGCTCTCTACTAGTGTGCTTTAGTTCCCACTTCCTTTAGTTACTTGTTAAGGAAAGGGAAATGAGAAATAAAAGTATTTGCCCTTGATAGCAATATTATTCTTCAAGGTCAGACTTCTGAACCTCATGACCTTCTGCTTGTAGTTTACTCCCATATTTCTACTTTAACCGCGTGCCAGTTAGTCTTCAGAGTAAGTGACATCCCTTCTTTCTTAGGCTCAACATCATAGCGGTGCATGAGTTGTCTTTATCAACCAAAAAGTAAAGAGCTCTGAGCAAGAAAGTATGGATTTGGCTTAGAGGAGATCTAGCGCCTTAGACCAACCAAGTTGGAAGTAGTATAGAATAATTCAATATGTAGGTTTGCTTTGATCATGTTTTGCATTTCTTTCTGTGGCCCCTTCTGTGAAGCATGGAACTGTAATACACCAATGCCTATCCTAAGGATAAATTGGGACAATAATTTTTTAAGTTGGATACAATACAGCATGGAAATGGGGTAAACAGCTGCCTTTACACACTCAATGCATGGCAGTATTATTCTAATTTCTAAAATATTCTATGTTTTTGTGGTTTAATTTCTTCCTGTCTTTTAGTAAGATTGTGTTGTAATTGTTTAACCATGCAGCACAATCTCTTATATTGTATTCATAAACATGTGGCTCTCGAGGCGTACATAATTATGTTTATTCATCTTAAATGAACATTTCTTTCACTTATGCAGCAGCGGATATGGGCTCCTACACAGCTTCTCTCTGTAGTTGTTACATTCCATTTTTTTTTTTAATTTCCAAATACGAACTGAAAAGTACAAGTGACTTCAAATATAACTGCAATGCATGCAAAGAATAAAGTGAATCTAGGAGTACTTATCAATAACCAAGAGGATGGTGGGTGTTGGATTGGTAGTATCTTTATGAAATTTCTGGGAGTTCTTTCTGGCTTATTTGAGTCACAGATGAATGTGGATTTGTCATCAGATAGAAGCAGGTTGGTCTGGCATATCTTAATCAAAGTCAAACCATGTTTAAAGTTATTCAAGTTGTAGGAAACAAGAGTAGCAGGGAGGAATCTTTTTTCAATTGAAAAATGGTCTATTATGACTTTATGGTGTGGACAACACCAATTAGTTTTAATTTGGTGGGAGTGCAAAAACAAGATTCATCTGATTTACATACCTTTAAGAATATTATTGAAGATTGTTTGCTGCTTTGAATGTTGCGTGTTGGCTTCCACTATATGCTGCTCTTTGTCTCAACCGATTGATTACTTGTGTTTGATATTTTATGTTGGTGCTTTTCTTCCAGGAGCTGGAGAAGATGTTGCCATCTGCACCTCCTCCGGAGCCAAAGTATCAGCTTCGCAGAACGACTTCAGCCCCATTCTGAGATGTATTTTCATGTGGAAGCACTGTGGACATGGTGCATTGGCGTTTCTCCTATTGGTGTACTTGAAGTTGGACGTAGGCATTCTCCCAATTGTTATCTGAATGTCTTGTGATCTCTCTCTGAATGAGGTGTCTTTTTCCGTTGCTGTGGATGGTTTGCTTCTCCCTATAATGAGATGTTGCTCGTCTCTCTGTCAGATCATTTGCGGTTCAGCACACCTTTGTAATTTTTTTTTTTCACCCTAGTAAGTTTTTATAGATGTTTAGTACATAAGCCTCCTTCTCCAAGCCACCATCGAATGATCGAATTTCAGCTTATGCTCAGTTCTCATGGATAATTGACATAGTGAGAGTTCTTGGATACCCTCTAGACATATTCATGTCCCTTCGCAAGTTGGCGTGGATGAATTTGGTCTGAGCGGTATGTGGGGCTTTAGCTAATCATCACTGGACCCAGTGAAACGTTTTTCCTTTAATGGTATAGTTGTAGAATGTAATGCGTTGTGCTGAAGGTGTTGTAATTTTGATCCTAAGTTATAATGAAAGGACTGAGGTCAACCATTTGGTAAGCTATGCTGTTTCTGTTTATGTGACTTGGTAGTAGCTATATATGATCTGTTTTCGAAGATGTTTCTCTTACTCACATCTCATTATCGCCCTTGATCGAGTGCTCACAGATACCCTTTGTTCCCGTCTTCTTGACAATGTGGAAGTTCTGGTGTTTAGTAGACAGGATTGCTTACTTGTGCAGATTATGCTACTTTACATGGAAGGATTAATAGTCTCTATTTTCCACCATTTCATACATACATCCTGCCTTGTTTCGTTGCTTATAAGTTGGTCTGGGTCTTCATAAATCCCATATTGTTGTCATCTCTTCAACCAAGATAATTTGGTGAAAAAAGAGAGCATTTATTGAGGAGGCAATAGACTTTCCTAATAGCACCAGTTGGATAAAAGAGGGAAGATTCAGATTGCATCTTTCAAGTGTCCAAGATTGTCACCCCAAAGTCCTTTCTGTGTAGCGAGACGATCACTTTCCAAGCTACATTCACCCGAACCCTTCAAGAGAAAGGCCCTCAGATTTAGCTTCATCAGCTTCATCAGTTCTCAACCGAACCCAAAATAGTCCCTGCTACCCTAGCTGTTCATAAGATCGTGGTAGGAACATGGCCGTTGTTTTACCTGTTTGAAGGCGAAGTAGCAGTTGTATGTTTTCAAACAGATGGTAAGGAATAAACTAGCTCTTGAACATCTTCCGCAGAAAAACCGAGCTCGTCATATAAAACCATGACTATGTAGGTTGAGTTGTACCCTTAGCAGAAGTCAAATCAAAACATTGTTTTCAACTTGGCTGAATCTGGTGCCTCAAATCTTTTAAGTCGTGTAACAGACTAATGAATCTAACTCAGGACGAACCTTTGAGCCACCTCGGTAGCAAATGGCTTGCTTCCATCCCCTTCTCTTAAAGCATTCCTTCAAATTCTCCTGTTCCTTGATCTCTATTTCATAGTGGCAAAGATCCTTTTAGATTTTCGCTCCTGTTCTCATCTTGCTTATTGAAAGAAAGGCATATTTTACTACGTAATGTGATAAATTATGAAGTAAATCAATTAGTCTTTGTGGTGGATTGGTCTAAATAAATTTTAGGAACTAGGAATTAGTTATTGTACCAATCTTGCTTAAGCAGCCTGCTATTCAGGCTGAAAATGGATAACAAATCATAAGTGAGTTAAAGGAAATTGTTGCTTTAAGTTAATTTCAACATTTATCAGGAGATGTTAAGCAAAAACCAAATTGGTAGCAAGTCAAATTCAATTGCAGGATGTCATATGATTGGTACAGCTTGGCATTTACTGGTGTATAAACACGTGATTTGAGGTGATTTACTTCATAATTGAAGGAGTGGTGAGGGCAACATAAGGATAGGTGAAACCAATTGACAATTATCAGTAGGTGAATTGAAACTAGCTACTACAAGCACAAAACCATATGAAGATCTTCATTGACAAAAAGAGAACTGAAACTAACTTTGAGGTAGGTGAACTTTTATAGCCATTGGATCTCCTTTGGCCTAACCCTACTAAAATTATAAAAGATTTGTCCTAATGTTATTGTCCAAAAAGTCGTCAATTTTTTATCTTCACAAATGTCATTTTTCATGAAGAAATCTTTCATTATCATGCCACCTAACCTATATTGCCCTTGGCTCTTGACCTTTAATTGGTCCTACCTTTCCCCACCCATGCTCTTGCTCCCTTCCTCCCTTCCTCCCTTCCTCCCTTCCTCCCATCCACCCTTAAGCTTGTCTATTATTTCTACATATCCTCACACCCTAACCTTAAGCATCTTGCCTTAAAATATTTTCCTAACTACCTTACCCTTAGGAATTGTCTCACAAATACTACTTGTATTATATCTTGTCTCCAAAATCACAATCTTGCACATTTCACCTTTATTCATCACCACACTTATGCCTTGACTATGATTACTAATCCTTTTACTGAGCCCACCTATTGCACTCAAACTTGTCATGATTTTCGGTGACATGAAGTCATGGCTATTAAGTACACCACTCTTATTAAGAACAATACTTAGTCTTTTGTTCCTCCTTTACTTGTGCTCACCTAATTAATTATAAATAGATATGTAAGGTTAAAT
The DNA here is from genome assembly GCA_028551475.1 of Casuarina equisetifolia. NCBI lineage: Eukaryota > Viridiplantae > Streptophyta > Magnoliopsida > Fagales > Casuarinaceae > Casuarina > Casuarina equisetifolia. The sequence goes on along the minus strand of CM052361.1, from coordinate 17,414,555 downwards.
TTCATTCCAATAACTTCCTATAAACATATAAGGCCTGTGCCATGGCTTAATGTTTTCATTATCAAGAATGGATTGACTACACAAAGACTTTTAGTTTAGTTGCCAAACTTGTTATGGTTTGTACCATTACTACTCTTGCATATTCCCATGGCTTGTTGATCTACCAATTGGATTTGTCTAATGTGTTTCTTCACAAGTATCTTTTTAAAGAGGTCTATATGGAGTAACCTTATAGGTTTGTTGATTATACTCACCTTATTCATGTTTGTCACTAGGATTGCTTTCTTTGTGGCTTAAAGTAACTTTTGTTTGGCTAATACCAATATTTAAGCTCCTTCTTAGTCTCCCTTGGCTTCTATATCTCCATTGTTGACAACTCATTCTTTATTCAACATATTATTAGCTACAATCTCATCCTTTTGGTATATGTGAATGACATTATCCTCACAGGCTTTGGTCAAACCCCATTCTCTAGTCTTCTCACTTCCTTGCAACATGAATTTACTATTAGGGATCTTAGCCTTCTTTTTGGCATCAAAGTTCAACTTACTATTAATGATTCTCTTTTGCATTAGGACAAGTTCACACTCAAAATTCTAGACCATGCTAAGGTGCGGGATGCTAAGGATGTTTTGACACCTATGTTAGCCCCTTTTTATGGATCTTTTCTTATACCACATCATTGTGGGAGCCCTGCAATGCCTTACTCTCACTTAACTTGACATCACTTATATGGTTAATATTGCCTATCAATTCCTTCATTGCCCTACCATGGCCATTGGCAAGCCATGAAATGAATTCTTTACTATTTGGCATATATTCCTTACTTGGGTCTTCTACTTACTAGGGCTCCATTCATTACCCTCCATGCTTTCTTAGATGCTAGATGGATAGACAATCGTGATGGTTGTCACTTTGTTGGAAAGTTTTACATTTTCCTTTATTGCAACCTTATTTCTTAAAGTTCTTGCAAGCAATGTGTTGTGGCATATTTAGGCACTAAGGCCAAGTGCAAATGTTTGATGGATGCCACTATTAACTTATGTGGGCTGAATACCTTATTTGAGATCTCCAAGCCCTTCTACTAGATCCTCCTATGTTTTGGTGTAATAATCTCTTGGCCTTTTATTTGATGACAAATCTAGTATTTCATGCTTGTACCAAATATGTGAAAATTGATTTTTACTTTGTTCAAGAATGCCTTGCTCGTGGTCAATTATATCTCTAGTTTATATCTTTCATGGATTAGTTGGCAAAGATTTTCACTAAAGGCCTGTCCTCCACCCAATTTCAACTCTTGCTTTCCAAGCTTATAGTTCATGCTGCCTTTTTGGGGGATGTTAACACATGTGAAATTAGTAGTTCATTTGTTTCTTAATTTGTTTTATTTCCATGAAAATTGATTGTAATTAGGATATGATTTCAGTTCTAATTAAGTTAGGATATTGATTGAATTTTATATATGTTGTTTGAATTCAACTTTGTAATTAAGGGAAATTGTCAATAAAATCACAAAATTTTTCCTTTGTCATACTTTATTTTTTCACCAAATTCTAAGTTTTTTGTGACCTTCGATTATCTTATCTTCACTAATATGTTCTCCTAACATAATTATAATGAATGTGTCAGAAAATTTAAAGTCCAAATAAAAAACTAACTAAAGATTTCAAATAATATTTTTATATTTAGACCTCACATAAATACCATTAATTAACGATGTGGGATTAACTAAATGTTTGTCTTCAATCTTGTCGGAAAAAATAAATTATGGTGGGATTACCAATTGTTATCTCAAAAAGGTAAAAGATAGACTTTAAACACCGTATGGTTAATTCATATTAGCTCAGCAAGATCTTAATTATATTTAACTAGCCGGCCATGGCTGCGTTTCACTTGTTCTATCTCAGGTATCGTGTTGGCCGAAGGTTGCACATAAGTTTTAGCGGCTTGAAAGCAAAATGCATTTGTTGTCCTACGTGGGTATCTTGCTAAGACTCCACAAGAAAAAGATTTGTCAAAGGGGCAGCAAATTGTCAATAAAATACCATCTCTCTCTTTAATAACTCCAAATTATATTTGATGAGCTGACATGCTAAATTTTTTGGGTGATTTTAGATGATTCTTGATAAGAAAATGGTTTTTCTTCTTCATTTTAGTGCGTTTATTCAAATGAAGAAAAAAGGAAATGACAATTGTATCTATTGTGATTGAAATTTGGTACATCTTTTGCGATTTTTTACTGTTTAAAACACTATTCATCTGAACAAATGAATGAATTAAAAAGATTTTAACAACACACTCTGCACCGAATTTTGTTTTGTGCCTATCCTTTCTTTGCAACTTAGCTTATCTCCAGTCAAACTCTAATTTTTTTTTTTATTCTAGAGTTAAATGATTAGTGATTTACTCCAAGTGGAAATTGATGATCAGTTAATGTTCAATTCAAGCTTTCCTTGAATGGGTCCAATGTGATCAAAGCCCCTCAATGAGTACTGGACTTCAATAATCACCCAAAATAAAAGCCCATGCCATGAACAATAGCGTTTGTCACACAAGACCAAATTAGTACATGATGCACACATTTGATACAACCCAATTAGAGTAGAAAAGGGAATAAACATCCATGACACATTTACTACCTAGTCTTTGTAAGTTTGATTAGTTTACCGGTAAATTTTATTTCGTATATGTTATCAAAGTTAAGCTAACTTCCAATTTATAACTTATTAGAAAACTAAAAATGCTAATAATAAAGGGAAATTTCAAGAGAGAGTTTAATTGATGGTAATCACAGACTTATTATTAGATAAGCAAACTTCTAGAAGAAAAAAGCACATAGAAATAGAAGGCTAGGGCCCAGTACACGCCTAAAACAGAGATAATAAAACCAACCAGAATTGAAGGTCTACAAAGGCCCCTACAAACATAGAACGGAAACTGATCATTATAGTTAAGTATTAATTTTTGTGGTTTTGCAAAAATGATTAATATGAAATTCTTCAACACTTTGACAAGTTCTATATCTCGTTCATTGAAAAGAGCCTTCGATAAAAACAAAGCAATGCTAGCTTTTTCACCCCTTTTATGATGTGTGTTAAAAGGAGCCATTATCATCTACATCACTTACCGACGCAACAATGGTTCTGTGATTGACGGACATGGTCGAGAACCCCACTACGTATGTTGACAAGTGCTTGAACAAACTACCTATGAGTTGGGCCAAGAGGACTAGGACGTACTTGGACCGAGATTTGGGATTGATGGGATAGGAGGGGAGTGATATTGTTAGTTTTTATTGATTCTGTTTTATATGTGCCGCTATTACTTCCATAGAATTAAGAGTATAATTTGTAACTAGCCAAATACATGTCCAGCAAATTTATTATTTTCATTTTGGCTGCAAAACGTTCTATCACAATAGTTGAACTTAATTCATTCGCAAGTTCAGCTTTCTAGCTGGGTTCGGCCATAGGCAAGGAAATTGTTGACCTTTTTGTTTTCCTATGAGACATAAAAGAATAAAAGGGTATTTGCATTTAATGGCTACTTTTTTTTTTCTCTAGCTTTTGTAAGCAACTAATCCTCACATAGCGACAATTACAGAGGTGTGGTCAGATTGTAGAGGATGGCTTACTAGTTACGAGAATTGGAACACAATACACGTGCTTCTATCTGGGGAGTTTTTATCTTTGTCGTTTATCAGATTACAAAAAGACTCCATCCAGTAGGTAAGCATGTTGAAGATCATATTCTTCAGCTTATCATTTGACAATGAATATCGTTGTTAATGAAGCAGCCATTTTCAACGAGGAGAAACAACATGATATATAAAGACAGTGAGGGATTCTGCACTGTATAATTTTAAGGAAATCAATGAACTGTAGGGTTTTGGATAGTATGTTATGAAGGTTACGATTTGTCTTAGACAGTTCATACCTTAACTTAATGGAGTCTTCATATTTTTGTTTGCCTTTTGGCTTTTTCAATTGTCTTCTTAGCGCAAATAAGGATAAGATCTTTAATAAAAGGAACTTTTTGTCTTGTGTTTCAATGTCACGTGGTCGGCTCTGGATTCATTTTGTTCACTGTATTTCTTTTCAACATAACAAGAATTTGTATAAGATTGAAAGAGTTGCTCATTATGGAAGAAGGAATCTTATAGGATAAGGCCAGGGTCAAATGACTCAATTAAAAAAAATAGGAACACGGCTTTCTTTCATGCATGCATAAAGGAAAGGAATCAACAAGCCAATGAAATTTCGAACTCTCAGAAGGCTCTTTCACAGATGATCTTGAGGTTTTAGTCCTCTTGCGATGGATTATTTTTCTGGGGTGTTTCAAGCAAATTCTTATCCATCCCTCGTCTACCCCTTGAGAGTTTCACTAGAAGAAAGAATTCATTTAGACCTGCTAGAGCAGGCTCCCCAAATTGTGAATCAAGAATAGAATGACCAGTTGTGTAGCACTGTTGCTTGGGAAGAGATTAGTCTAGTTATTAAAGCTTTGGATCCGGATGGTGCTCCTAGCCTGCATGGATTCACTGGACACTTCTTTCAAGTAGGAAAAGAATTATAAAAGAAGATCTTCTAGCGGTGGTAATTGACTTTTTGAAAGGTGGCCAACATCCAAGGAGCATCACGGCTGATATGCTTGTCCTCATTCCGAAGAAGAGCCAACCTCAAAGCTTTAATGACCTTAGCCTCGATGGATTCACTAGACACTTCTTTCAAGTAGGAATAGAATTATAAAAGAAGATCTTCTGACAGTGGAAGTTGACTGTTTCAAAGGTGGCCAACGTCCAAGGAGCATCACGGCTAATATGCTTGTCCTCATCCTGAAGAACAGCCAACCTAGAAGCTTTGACAACCTTAGACCCATCAGCGTATGCTATTTCGGATATAATATTATTGCTAAGGTCTTGAATAAAAGGTTGATAAAGAATTTGCCCTTGATCATTTCTCCTAAGCAATTTGGTTTTGTTCAAGGGAGAATGTGGCCATTGGTCATGAAATGGTGAAAGAATGCACCAAAGAACAAAAGGGAAATTAATAAGTCATTGGCAGCTGAGTATAGTGTGTCATTTCCTTTCAAGTTTGTTGCATTTAGAATTTCATTTGTATTTGGTTTAACTGTCATTTCATTACTTGTGTGTGTTTGAGTCTTAGTAGAAGTAGAGTTATGCTATACTTTTTTTTTTTTTTCCATTTTTTTGAAAAAAATTTTGTTGGACGTTTTGTTGACTGAATAGATTGAGTAATCATCAAACCTATTCGCAGAAGATATATGGGCAGGCCATTGAACCTAACACTAATTAAATATCACCCAAATTGGTGGGTGTGCAAAAATTACACTTTGAAGGATTATTGTGACCTGAATCACTAAAAAGAACAAATATGAAATTAAACATTATTAAAGAATGTGGAGTTGTGCTATACATCCGCAGACGTCTAGTTTATTGACAATTAAGCATTAGGAGCTGCTAGTGTAGAGTATAAATAAGAGAAGCTTGGAATAGGCAAGATCTTTTATCAAGCTAAAATTCTATTGTAACAGATTTAGGAGGTTGGCGTTCCCTCAAAGCAATCTCTATTTAATACATTGAGAAATCTCTCAAAATTGGTCGCAAATCTAAAATAGCTAAGTCCTCCGATTGTCCTTTTGCTCATCCAGTTGATCGTCCTTTAACTTTTTCCTTAGCTAGACAGCAGAGAAATAATCAGGACCGTTGCTAAGAGCTAGTCTGGAATGTGAGAGGTGGAAATGTGATAACAAAGGTGGATATAGCTAAAGCATATGACAGAATAGAATGGAGTTACATCCTTAAATTCATGTTGCAATACGGTTTTTCTCAACATTGGTGCGATTTGATCTTTCATACATTTCGAACAACTAGTTCTTCATGCTAGTTCAAGGTGCCAAACATGGATTCTTCAAGTCAAGTTGTGCACCTCATCAAACTGGCCTGTTATTACCAAGCATTTTTAGCTGGCCCCCAGGTGCTTTTAGTGGGAAGCTGAAATCTATGGTAAGAAGAAAGCTACGTCTCAATATGAGTGCTTGTTGTATGCCTGAACTCACTTAGGATGTAAACTAGATAATATACATCAAGATTCATCGTATTGAGGTAGAAAAGGTTCTCAATCAATTGTTGGTAACTTGTGGTGTCTTTAAATAAGTACTTAAGACTGGCTTGTCATACTATAAACTGTTATCTTGTGAGATACTATACAGGATGTGCAAGTTCGTGAGCTTTTTCTACCATCGCATGGACAATTCCACATGCAAGCCTATTGAGACTCGATTGTGCAAGGTGTAACATGACGAAGAGATCAATAATTGGATTTTGCATCATATGCTAGAAGCTGAGATGGGAAGCAGCACGCCTGCACCCGAGGACTGACAGATGCATGCAAAAATCAGTTGGCTACAACGGGAAAGAGATCAACTTTTTGTCGGGGAAGATGTGCTTCCATGATTGCAAAAGATAGCCTTTGGGGTTCCACATAATTCCTTGTAAATGGTAGACTTAGATTTCAGGTTAGCATACAGGCGCTGGGTATTGTTTTATTCCCCAGCCGATTTCCTCGGAACTTAAGCCTTGCAAACATTTTTTAGATCAATAAAACTTCCCAACTGTTAATGACCAAAAAATTTAAAGAAACAACTGTAGAAAGACTAAAGAACATTTCACTGAAATTCGATATTCATGATTCTACATTGCATTCTTTCAACTACATTGCATTGATCAATGATGTACCACTAGGAAGAATAGATGATCATTTAGAGGACCTTCTTCAGCAAGTCATGATATTTAAGTCACACTCATCTAATGGCATTTTCTTTCGTAGTAAGAAATGGTTTGAATGTCATTAACACTCCGATTGCCTCAACCACATTTAAGATGAAGAAAACCATCTGGTCACCTATATTTCACAGCCAACAGCAAAGTTGTTCAGTACCGTTAAAATCGTACATCCATTCTTCATTCCATAGAATAAGAACATGGACTCATGCAAAGAGCAAAGCAGATCATATTCAACTCAACGAGATTTATCTAAAATGGCACTTCCACCCAAAAAAAAATAGGATGGAGAGTAAAGATCAAGGATTCAACATATACCTGCAACTTATCACTTAAAAAGTAAGTCACTCACAAGATAAATGAATGACAGGTTATAATTAAAGATAAGACCACTTCTAATAGCTTCTTCTAAGTTTTTGGTTGGAGAAACCATGGAATTATTCAACTCATCCATTGTAACAACATAATAATCACGATAATGATGCAGTTGTGCTGATGATTGTCTGTTCATCATAACAAGTAGAACAGACAGCTAATCATCATTTGCACAAAGATAGGCACAATCCACTTATCAAGAAAGTTGGCATGGCTTTCATTTCATATGAAGGTTTCTTTGCCTTTTTATTTTTATGCAGATTGAATTTGGCCTGAAAGAATACATTGACACTAACTAATTTACAGATGTGTGGGCCTGCTGATTACCAGCTGACACATCGAAATTCAATTTTTTGTGGGCCTGCTGATTACCAGCAACCACCACTGTGTAGAAATAGGATTTTCCTCAGAAGTTTCATATGAATATATACCTGGAAGAAAGGCAGCATCTTGACGCTTCTGTGCCCAAGCAAATCTGCACAGGCCAAGAATCTGAGTGAAGAGTGTGAATCGTAGTCTCATCTTTGTATAAGATGGTATGTAGTAAAAGAAGCATCCAATTTTATGATGAATCCATTAGCTACATGCTCTACTTCATTCACAAAGGAGGTCAGGCTACCTTTCAAAATTACTCATATCTATGAAGCACAAACAAGGATATGAGATGTCAAAATTTCTCAAAAACTATGATAGAATTATATAGAGGGTACACACTACCAAATATTGACTACCAATTTTATTTCAAACAGATAAATAGTTGTAAAACACCCACATGCTTGATTCATATGTCAATCAAAATATAGGTGGGATCAATTTCAGTTCCATTTTGATCAATTATAATCAGTTCCCTAGATTGAGCTCTTGGAAACTTACTATAGAACAAAAACTTAGCATGTCTCGAATTTGAAATTATTATACTTCAACTACCAAATAATTTTAAGCACTTGTTATAAGAATTGCTGATGCTAGTTTAAATCTTGACAATGGCTTATGAAAAGAACTTCAAATTTTTTCTTTACTTTTCTTTAGTTAAATGTAATAAGATTAATCCAACTTTACTTTTTTTTTCTAAATCCTACCAGAACTTTTAGCATTAAGACTAACAAAAGATTGTCCTTCACATTAAGGTTTAGACTAAATTATGTCTATATTAATCACGACTTTTTTTATTTTTTTATTTTTATGTTTTTTATGTAAAAATCAACTAGTATGTACTCAAACATACTTACATACAACAATCTCCCTCTTAATGTGTGAGTTTATCAACTTAATGAAAGTTATATAAACCTTTTGGGTTGTTGCTAACCAAAACTATGTATCTTTTTGCCTTATTCTAGGGACCTTTGTCTGCATCTCTACCTTGCAACCATGTCTTTGAGTACCTTAGTTTGTCTGTTCGCCTTATACCCATATTTACTACGATCTACCTAGAAGGCACTTGCAAATGTTATTCCTTATTTTAGAATATGAGCTACCATCCCTAATAATCTTGACAATAAAGTAATCAACTTCTTAGGAGATATCAAGCCCTTATAACTCCACCTTGAACCAATACGTTAGGAATATCTCCTTTATAGCATCGAAAGATTTTAAACAAGTCTCGGCAATGCTCGAACTTGTCTATTGCAAGGGGCTTCACCAACAACTTGGTTGCAATCTCTCAAGTGTGAACCTTCTTAATTATCGCTTCACCTGAAACCAGCAGCTACCGTCTCTTCTGAAATATTACTTTAATATGCTTTATTCCTCTGCAATACAGCTAGTGCTTTGCTAAGTAAATGTCACAATGCAACTTAACTCCGATTTCTTTTATACCAATCTCCATGATTAATTCTTTTAACCATTAAGCTTCCTTAGCAACTTCACCCACTACTCTTTATTGAGCTTGTGTAGTAGACATAGATATCATGGACTGCAACTTGGATCTCTAACAGAAAGGCATGGCTGCTAATGAGAAAAACTTAATAGCTAGTAGACTCTTGTGATCCAAATTACCTGTATATTTGCACCTACAAATTCTATAACCAAAACGCAGTCTTGACATGAATTGAACAGAGCATAACGTTATCTTCTACCTCTCAGGTACCTGAAGATCTGTTTAAACTTTCTCAGCCATGAACTTCTTTTGAGCACAATTATTATCTTCTCACTACTGACTTAAAGAGCTTGCTTTCGCTTCTTTAGATTGTCTTTGCTAGATATAGAGGTTGTGTCCATTCATTCTCAAAATTACTTTAGAGGCTTTTAGACCTTCTTAGTGATAAGATAATAAAATGAACTAGCCCACGATCCTTTCCAACAGACTCACACCTAAGCTTTTGCTCCACTCTTTATAAGCAAAGCCCCTCATGTCCTGATTTGATATCTACTTACGGTCATGATCGGGCTTCATGAAAGAAATATACCCCAATCGGCACTGTACCGTTATCAATTAAGCTCCTCCTTGTGTGTGGATATATTTGTTATTAGACATAAGTTGGCCATACAAAATCGCTTACTTCTTTCATATTATCAGAGAACAGAGCAATACTATTCTAACCAAATCTAGCCCTCACAAGTAATCCTCTACTTTCTTCATGATCTAATAAGATCAAATGAATTTGGATTTAGTTTGAAATAGCAGAAAGTGTCACAAAAGCTTCCACCCGCTTCAAAACCTATTACAGGAATGACTAGGATTTAGAGACAAAAATTGATTTAGCATTCATTAGCAAAAGAAGAGAAAAGAAGCATGAGGGGATTTCAACCAAAACCATAGTATGACCACAAATGTCCTAGGAAAATAATATGATACTCATATTTCGAAACAACCAAAATCCTCTAGTTAATTGGAACATTACCGCTATTTATATCAATGTTTAGCAAAACTTGTCCATGTTCCTAGCACAGTCGCACTAATGGTATTTTAGTTTAACCCAAGACCCAGTTGTAAACAAATTTCATCTAATTCACCTCTGAAACTAGCAGTATTAATCTGGATACTTAGCTTAAAAGATACTGCTAACAGATGAAACTAAGAGGGAGGGAGGAAATTAAGGCCACAAAAGAAATCTCACTTCCTCTATCATCAAATCAATATGTCCATAAAGGGATTTGTCCAACACCTATAATCAATATAAAAAGCTGTACATATTTAGAGGACACTTACATTGCACCACCACCTGCTGGACCAGCTGTTTTGAATAGAGACATTGCTGTCATAGCGAGGCCATTAGCAGCCCCTCTTTGATGTTGCTCCTGTCGTTCAATATACAGTTCCATTGGCATAATACGAACTTCGTGATTTCTCACTACTTTAAGCAAAATATTTACAGCAAGCTTTTCATCGTATAAAATAGGGAAAGAAGAATACCACAGCTCTGTTTTGCAGAAGGAATAAGCCAGTCATGATGGACACCTGCTCACAAAGAAAGTTTTAGTGATTTAAATATACAAATTGAATAAAGATTCAATCAAGGATTTGATATTGGAATATGATATCATTAAAAATACTTCATCATATTCCATTTTATTTCTTCATTCTGTACAAAATAATTGTATGTAGTAAATGCATTCTTGCTTGTTTATGTTAATTGTAGATTCTTCTTTTGATCTTTATGCAAAGATATACTCCAGCAACTAAAAACCCTACCAAAGAATTAGTTTTTAAATGTTTTCCAAACAATACAAAGGTTAACAGTAGATTCTTCTTTTGATCTATGTTTTGTGGCAATGCATTCAGCCCACTGACATATGCTGTGTTGACATCCTCTTCTCTTAGATTTTCAGTCACGGAAATGAAAGAGACAAGTGTAAGCAAAAAATAAAACTGCGTGTTGATTTTGTATCATTAAATGAATGGTTTTCAAGATATATATTAGCACTTACAGATAAGACATTCTTCAACACAGAAGCACAATTTAACACAAAGGCGAGGCTCAGTCCATTTAACATGGCGATCAGCGGGTAACTTGTTAACAACGGTATGGCCAAAACCTGCACATGGGATTTGTAAGCCCAAAACGTGAGGGAAAACAAGTTTATACCAGATTCTGCAAGGACAAAGATGAAATACACATCTATGTTGGAGGTTCTGAAACTTACGCCACAGATACGAATCACCATAATGGCTCCCAGAATTTTTTCCACGTACGGATATAAAAACAGTTGAAAAACGAGAAGGCCAAAACCTGAAGGTTCAAAGGTTCAATATGTGATCAATGATGATCCAAAAATTGACACTACATGGATACAGATTTGGAATTACATGCCTCACCAAACGAATTTATTAACCAACCAAAAAAAAAAAAGAATATGAAAGTTTAGTATCTGACAGTATAAGGAGAAGAAAGTGGATACCTGATACGGCAAGAACTTCCCCGACATCATTGGTTGTATAGCTCAAACCACCATGACTTCGAGGGCTGACAGCCCACAAGGAGAATATCTACAAGAGATGTTGATTCTTAGTTATACCACCAAATGAGAAACTTACCAACGATCGAAGAGAAAAAGAGTCAAGGAAAGAAAAGAAGAAAGAAAAATGTTTTTTTTTATCATGCTTTTTGGGTAATCCCTGTTCATTTCAAATGTAATGCAGTCCAGCATTCACTTTTGAAAGTGCAGAACAAGTAAATGAACAATCAATATGCAAAAATTGTGATCAACCAGAACAATATACAATGAAGATAAAGAATCAAGCTAAAGAAAGAGAAAGGTATGAGAGATACCTCTGTGTAAGCCATATCATGAAGTGAGAAAACACAATAAACAATGATGGATGACATCAGAGGCCAATTCCTAATGAGACTTTCCTTAGCAGCTTTTCCTTCAATTTTCTCTCTCTTTTCAGTTCCATTAGACGCAGGGGATGCACCTTCTAAGCCTTCCTCAAAGTCAGCAGGAAATTCATCTTCTCTATGTATGTGCAATGTCTCCTGCAAAGACCCAAATAGTCCGGAACCAATATGTAATGAGTAGATACACCACAATACTGCAAGAAAGCCATTCTCAAGTGCTATAATGTATATAATGACTCAATCTACGCGCAAGTCTAAGTATTATGCACATAAACTTCCAGAGATTCCATGGGTTACTTGGGATTCAGAAAAAAAGACTTTGAAAATGTAGAAATCAGATAACCCAGCATTTTCATGTCATAAACAACTACAATTGTAGCCATGGGGAGATCTGAGAAATAATAACACAAAAATTAGAACTCTACGTGGGTACTAACTATGAGATCTACCTGGAGCCAGAAACAAGATATAAGTACCCCAAGTGCAAAGAGCGAGATACAAAAACAGGGCAAGAAGTATGGAAACCTGCATCATAAGTCGTAGAATGTCTTTAATATCAAACAGCAGAACATATATCGAAATAAGACGTTCAAACTTAATCTTACATGAATATTCTAGAGAAGCAGTACGCTCACCTCCCAAGAAAAGATTGTTTTGAGAATATATTCGGATATTTATCTGCTGGCTGTATCACAGATTTGGGCAACAAAATCGTAAGTGGAACAAGTTAAAAGTATGAACTCGCTTAGTAAAAAGAAATTAACAGGTACAAATGAAGATTAATCTTTCTGCTGCTCCTTCAAATCTGAGCTGGACCCATTTGTTCTTTTATTAACATACGAGTAAAGCCAAGCACAAATCAAGATTTCCTAGGACGAGCATTCAACTGTATCATTGTGTTCTATAATTGATCTTCTAATAGCTAGTGATTAGTTCCGAGAGCTAATAGTTTTGTTAAAAACCAATTCCATTCTATAATCGATGGAATTCTTTAATGCAATGTTTTGTTACCGCGGAACCTTTTGCTCCTGAAATTCTCTGAAGTGTTCTCTAACACCATATACACGTTGTCCATGTAGTACATAAAAACAATGCATTTTTCAAACGTGTGTTTCCCCTACAAAAGGCCGAGAAATTGAAGTACCTGAGCCAGAAATCCTCCAATGGCAGGGCCAATGATCAATCCCATGCCCCATGCCGTACTAACCTGATTCAATCCCATTCTTTAATTTTGATGATTCAACACTTTTAGAGATTCAACACTTCAAGTAAATCAGACTCACTGTGGATAATCCCAAAGCTTGGTACTCTTCTGTGAAAATTTCACTGGCATATGCCTGGTAATGTTTTAGAAAGTTAACACAAGTACATATTCAACTTCACGTATATACATAAGAAATTGGATCGAGCAAAACAAAGTATCCCAAGAACACTATGGCAATCTTTTTAGCAGTTCCTTGCTGGGATAAATATAAACAATGAAATTGTACCTTTATCGGTCCAAGTAAACCGTTCAAAAATCCTAGCAAAAATCTTGTCGTAACAGCCATCCAAAAGTTTACACTAAGGCCAAAGAGTGTGTTGAATATAACCCTAAGGTTTTGGGCAAAAAGAAATAAAAGGAGAAAAGAGAGATATCAGAAATATTGGAGAAGAGATTCAAACTTAATTGAAAGATACTGATTGGCTAGTTGTAGGCACTAACACTGCACCAATCCCCATGATTATAACAGGCTTTCGACCATAACGATCAGACACAATTCCCCAGAAAACAGATGTCAGAGCTCTACCAAACATAAATGCAGACCCTTCAAGAAATTGAATTGCTTGTTAGGCATAACTGTCGCAGCACTGAGTATAATATTATGAGAATTGGACTAATGATGAAGAGTAAGAGTAGACTGGAAATCTCACCCAAATAGCCGGCGTAGTAGCCAATATCTTCATCTCTTTTTGCAATATGAAAATCCCTAACCTGCAAATAGAAATTAATAACAAAAGTTCATTAGGAGTTGTATCACGTGTTAATGAGCATAGTTGTTGAAATTCAGTAGGATATATAGGTTAGATAACTAAGCGTTTGATTGTTTGGAACAAAAATGGAGAAGCTATTATGACCAAGAAATTCATTTAGAAAAATTTCTGGGGAAGAACAATGAAAAGAATAATCAAGACAGCAGATATAACAGCAAGAAAAAGAAAGAATAACTACAGTGACAAAGAAAACTTGGTAAGAATGCACAATAAGTGCTACATAAAGAGAGTTCCTTCTCAATTACGTGTCTAAATTCAACTCACAATCGAGGAAGACTTAATGTTAAATGACCACCAGGGCACTTAAGGATCCTATATGCAAAAACATACATATTGCCTAGTTTTCGTTCAGAGCCTTTTGTAAAGGGCACAAGAAACTATGTAATGTATAGACTCACCATAAAATAAATGAAGGGAAAGAGAGATGCTATTGGCAGCCCTGAAAAGCACAGAAAAACAGTTTAGTGCGCAATATATGGGAGAGAAATCTTGAATGACAGCAGACAAGCATTGCTTCTATGAACATTGAAGGATATGTTAGCAATGGAAAGCATGAACAGTAACTTGGTCAGAGAAGCTACTTCTTGTTTCCCAAGACATTGCTTTATTGTCAGTATAATCACCACTTGTGAAATTCTTTGCTTCCAAAGAGAATATGGTAAAGGCATTAGCCAATCGCTTCATGTATATGTAGAATAATATAGACTGGTGATGCAGGAATATCTCGGGCTATAATTGCAGGGGCAAAACTTTCATGTTAACCACATTGAAATTTGCTTGGATGGGCTCATATTTCTATAGTTACACGGATGGAAATCTGACAACTAACTAAAGCTAGAAGGATGAAGATTCAATCGGCACAACCATTGTTGCAGATGGTTGCAGAACTAACTAAAGCTACAGCCATTGTTGCAGAAGATTCAAAACCAGGAACAGAACTAGCACCCTCTTCATAGCATAGTTCACTTTCTGTTGCAGATTCACTATAAATAACATTGCAATTTTTTTGGATCCTTTTTTCTTTTCCTTATGCACGTTTTCTGTCACTTGTTTGCCACTTCTTTTTTATTTTTTATTTGGCCAATAAAAAATCTCATTTCTTCCAAAGCAGGAAGTAATTCATAGGTGCGGTGTGGAGAATAACAGGTCATATTCCCATTCGAATAAATTTGAAACCTCTGTCATCAAAAGAAAAAATGAAACTCACATCATCCTGACCCCATTGACCAGATCAAAGGTGAATTTTGTAACCAAATGGGGATCAGTGAAGCAAAAGAAAACAGTGAATTTTCTAACTTTTCCCTCTTTAAAAAAAAAAAAAGAAAGAAAGAAAAACAGTGCAAATGATGCATACGACGCTGCAGTCTGCGATGAGAGTGCTTACCCGTGCAAAGAACAATAGTCCATATAGAAACCATCTCGCGGATTGGTAAACCTCGCCTCGACTCCTTGTACTGCTCTGCTTTACAGCCAGGACAATCCTTAAAGTATTGCTTCTTCAAAAGCCTCTCTTTACACGCTTCTGCCATTGTTGATTGACTGAAATGATATCTGGGTGTCAGCCGCTACCGCCACCTGAACTTAAGCCTGGTGATAATGTGAAACACTGCTCACCAAACCTACACAGGGATCCCAAAAAAGAAAAACAGTGATCGTGAGCAAGAATCTGTTTCTGAGTGCGGTTGTATGTACATATTCCTTCCATAGATGCTAAAGCTATTAGTCATGGAACCTTATGCATGCATGTATAACATACTTGGCATCTGTGCTTCGACAGAATCAGAAAGTCTTGAAAGCTTGGTTGGAGAACGTGAACTGGATGCTCTCAAACCAGAATATTTGCGCTCTGGCTTAAGAGATTTGAGGACGGAATTTAATGTCAGAAACCACTGGCATCACTGCATGCGTCAGCCCAACCACATGCATATTAATGATAACGAAGACAGAAGTTTTTACTGCTGCCATCATTAGAAAAAGGCGACATCGACGTCGACCTCTTTGATTGACAAGCAGCGAGCAGTAAAAGGACAACAAATCATACGCAGAAGAAACAGAAATCTCTGCAGTACCATTCTCGTCCAGAATACAAGCCGACGAAAAAAAACTATTGCTCTAATGCACCGCCCAATAGCCAACCAAGAGCTGTGCAAATCAAACACGTTAGCACTGAAAGGAAGGATTTCATGCTTTAGATAAACACAATTGTCGGGTACAATAATTAAATCGAATGATCACTTTCAAAGGGTGAATTGATGATTTCTCCCACAATAAACAACTCCACGAGACACAGGAGCAGCTAGGACGCTCCGAGCAGTGAGTCAAATTTGCGGGCCAACGTTTCTGTCTTGGTCATTTTTATAAAAAAGATAAACAGCCATTCACACCATCTTGTCGACGAAGATGCAAGGAAAAAGGAAATCTTCATGTTGCAATGGATATAATCAGGAACGTGATCCAAGCAGTCGATTTGAGGAGCTACTCCACATGGTTGATTGCCAAGAACTGTCCTCCATCGTCCCACCAAAAGGCTTCAGCTTTTCGTACATAAATATCATAAAATAACGCCTCAGGATGGCGAAGTTTAATCCAACATCATGAAAGATTAAAAAGAAACTAAGATTGTTTTGCTAGGAGACATATGGGAGGATGTGGCTTGTCCTTTTAAGGTTAATCCAACAAAATATGAGATGTTCTGCTCTGGCATAAATGGTGGCTGCTTCAGGATTCAATCTTTGTTCCTTGCTACTAAAATATAGTGGGGTGCTCCGTATTTCTGGCAGCGAGGCGTGGTCCTCCTTGCGACTGACCATCACTTTAGACTCGTGAGCTCGCAGGGATCATAGGGTGTGGACAAAGAACACGTTAGTCTGTACTATATAAATAGTTTTATAAGTGTAATTATTACTCAAATTAAAAATTGAAAAAAAAAAAAACTATTGATCTTTAAGAATCTTTACATTGTATAATACCTACCCCAGATGAGATCTAAAATTAAAGGTGGCGTTGCAAAGACTATAAACAATCGAACTACATTATGAGCAAGAACACAATGTCATTAAAAAAATCTTTATCAATCTGCAGTCTAAAACTAAACCCCATAAGGTTATTTAAGGGTTTGAAGGCAAGACGTCTTCGATTAAGGTTATTTTAATGGAAGCAGATAGTCTCTGCAACGAGCTGAGGCTCAAGTCATTATAAAAAGAGATATCCAGACGGAAGAGCTACCTCTTCAACTTGTCTACGTAAAGCATTCCTGTTTATTGTTTTACGTAAATCCTATTTTTCTTTTCTAGCTTAAAGTACTCAGTTTCCAATCAAATTAGACTGTAAATTGTATATGAAGAGGTCATTTTCAACTTATGAAGCCTTACATTGTATAATACCTACCACAGATGAGATCTACAATTAAAGGTGGCGTTGCAAAGACTATAAAACAATCGAACTACATTATGAGCAAGAACACAATGTCATTAGAAAAATCTTTATCAATCTGCAATCTAAAACTAAACCGCATTGTACCTTAAACTTTATTAGTCAGTGAAATGTTCCCAATCTTTCGTTGTTCTCAATCTGCATGAGATTTGATTCTCATCCAACTCCTAGTTAAACAACATCATTTGAGTGTCACGCATACCCAAACAACATTATTTTGGAAGCACTAAATGAGTACGAATTCCATGTGGTACGTCGTTTTTCTTCTAAATTTATGCTTTAATATTAGATGCAAGTGTTTGAATGAGAGATTTAAGAATTTTATCAAATTTTAGTTGATGGCTTAAATTAAAGAATAATAATTGGCTCGAAGCATATTCAAGTCAATTAAAAATATAATTAAAGAGATATTTTTTAAATGACAAAAGTCTTCTTAATTCTTCTTTTGCCTTCTTTGTTTCAACGTGTAAGACACTTTAATTATTTTAACAAAAACTTCATGACGCATATTTAATTTAGGCATGTGTCAGATGCCTAAATGGATCCACTGTTTTTGGTTCTACCAAATAAACAGGTAATGCCGTCCAAAACTCGGTGATTGATTACACTGCCTTTTTTTTGTCTTCTTTTCTTGGAGAATGATCCTTATCTTTATACCATATTTGTTGCAGGGATGCAACTCTTGACGTGTTGAGTTAAATTCTTTAACCCCATCTGTTTCTCCATATTTGACATGAAATTTGCCTTTTTGTAGCGATTCCAATGAACTTCATAAGAGTTGCAAGAACGAGGTTGTTTGAAGGCAAGTATTTTAATGGAAGCAGGTAATCATTAGAAAAAGAGATTTCCAGACGGAAGAGCTACCTCTTCAACTTGTCTACGTAAAGAATTCCTGTTTATTCTTTTACGTAAATCCTATTATTGTTTTCTAGCTTACATTATTTAGTTTCCAATCAAATTAGACTGTAAATTGTATATTAAGAGGTCATTTTCAACTTATGAAGGCAACGTAAGTTGAACAAGATAATCAAGTTGAAAGACATTTTCAAGGAATCAAGTCAAGAAACTATTATGACATAAACGCCAGACAAGGTGAACACAGTTGTGCGAAAGGGACAAATGGAAAGTAAGATTTAAGAGTCTCAGGGAGAAAAGGACACAAGGGGCTCCCATGCATTGAATCCAAAGGAAAAGTGGGCGAGAAAGCCGGTTAATACGCAAGTATAAGGTTCTAAACTTATCTTTAATATTTAAATTAAATCTTTTAAACCTTTTACGTCAATTAATCTTATTTGTAATCCATAATCAATTAACTTTTAAGTCAAGTCTTTAAGCCTTTACTTTATCTTATGTAACTGTATTTAGTACATAAGAAAATACATATAAATAATAATCTCATATCAAAAGAAAATATTCTTGAAATAAAAATATATTTAATTCTTAAATTAACTTTTAAGTCAAAGAGTTTATGTGAACTAAATTTTGTTTATAATCCACAATAAACCATCCTCCTCCCTCACCATTTCTCATTCGCCCATGAGTTAGGCCTCTCTCCCTTGTGAATTATTAGATCAGTTCAGCAATCTACATCATCAGCTCGACGTGTAAAGTTCCCCTCCCCTTGACTTTAATTGATTGTCAATATATTTTTGTTTTTTTGCGTACGACTCTACTTTGCAAAGGGATAGAAAAAAGACAGCTCTTTTCTAAAAGAACGTATCTTTTGTGGAACGACAGATTTCCTGACAGATAATCTGTGTACGATTTGAACACTTTATGCAGGAATTTACAATTTTCACTTTCTTATGCATAAGAAGATGATAATGACCTAGAGCAGTTTGATGTAAATCAAAGATTTTAACAAAATATTAGGATGAGATAATTTTTTAGTTTTTATATCATTGACTTCGAAAACACTCTTCTTGTGTTTTTATATTGTTAGTTTTTGGAATTCAAATTTTATTATAGGCAATAAGTCTCATATTACTAAGAAATATAATATCATCTACTTTTTAGGTGAATAATAAATTTATTAATATCTTAATATAATATTAGAGCCAAAATACACCTTAGTAACCTTATAGATTTTTATATTTATTATCCTAATAGTTTGATTATTATGATGAGAGGAGGTATTGAATTGTGAATAGTAAGTCTCATTAGGGAATACAATAAAATTCATTCTTATAAGATAATAAATATTGTTATCTCTTGAGTTAGTTTTTAAATTAAATGATAATCCTATTAATATCTTAGAAACTAGTATATTATTCTCAATAAGTAACATTTTTAACCCCTCATCGGCGAGTTCATGTGGTCAAGGATTCAAATCTCCCTCCTTTCCTTGTGTGCATGAGTGAAAAAAAAAAAAAGAAACCAACATATTTTATTCTATTAGTCTTTATGGAAAAAAGAAATCATTAATAACAGCAATAAGAGATGCTATAGCCTTTTTTGTATATTGATATTATTTTTTATTGATTTAATGTTAGTTTCTAATTCCATTATAAAGTCTTCAGAGAAATTACCAGTAATTGTAGTAGGTAAAGTGGAAGAAGCACAATTGCCATTGGCTTTGAATAAAGCTGGAAGAAGATATGCTTCCCACTTGGCTTGTTTTGCAGGTTTCTTGGAAGATGATGAAGGTTGTAGAGAACTTTGAATTCTCTAGCAAAGTAAAGTAGGGCCCGACTTTCCTCTAAGGGTTGGAGAGACTATGACTTGGTTTTAGTTGACGAGTGAAAGACAAAGGAGACTATTGAAAACGTAGCCAAGGCAGCTGAAGGTGTAGTCAGCTTTCGCGGACCAACATGATACGATTTTGCGCATCGAAGAGATCCGGCCCATGCCATTTCGTTGTCTAATGGTGGGCCAAAGTGTTTCCACAGCCTTTCCCCTTTGTTTGGAGGTCTTCTGGTCGAGAAAGTGTTGCTCAATGCTGCATGGTAAGAAAAGAGAAAAGGATTGAAATTAGCAGTTGCCTGTTCTGACTGCTCAACAAGTATTTCAAAAGCGTTGTCTCTTTACCAGAAGCTGGTGGGCTGGCACACGTCTGTTACAAAATGGTTGGCCGAGTGAAGGGATGTAAATGTTAAAATCTTGTGTCATGTTGTTAATTTTTTTATCTTCTTGTACTTTTATGTAAAGATATGTTCATCCCTTTAAAAGATGGGCAATGTGTGAGATTCTTGCTTTTTTTCTTTTTTTCTTAGACGCATCCGAACTCATATATTTAGATATTAAACTTAAGATCACGAGATTCCAAGCTTTGCTAACTTACAATTGAACTAGTTTCATCATGCTCTTTCCTAATTCATAAATTTGAGAAAAAGAGAGGAAACAAAGAATACCATATCAGTATTAACACGTACAGTACCATATCCAAAATACAATTGCCGCAAATACAAAACACAAACAAAAATCCTACCTGATGCCTCATAATCTAACTACAAGAAATTCATGTGGGCCAACTTAATATGTGCAGCATATTAGAAAACGATAGAACTGTCCAGAGAAACAAGACTCATTGTTGCTGATTTAGCATTTCAAGTGGGATTCTCAGGCCAACTACTTGCCCAACAACTGAGAACCATGAAACCAGATAGCGTTCCATTGCGGCTCCATTTTTAGCAGCAGAAACGTCAGCATGAAAAAGCAACTTCATCCACTCACTTGTCCCACATGGATGCAACTTGTACCAGGGCCTGTTCAGGTACGGATGTTCCTAAATTGACGAGTTAATGTTGTCAAACTTTTTGACCCAGCTTAAGTTGTCAGCGAAGGTCTAAACAGTAAGTTCTTCAAGACATAAAGCTCTTGTGCATAAATTTAACTAGGAATGTTTCGTCAACATCTGCTCTGCATTCAAATGCTATATATAGAAAACCTACCATGAACAAGCACACAAAGTTCTTCACAAGGTCCCTCACTGACCAATGATCCACCAAACACAATTTCATTGCAACAATCATATTTGAAAGAAGAGATATATGGCAATGGTTTGGTTTCACCGCTGACTTTATATTTAATGCATAGCAACAAGAACAGCACAAGAAATCAGGGATCCAGTCTCAGAAATCAGAGATTCTATGGAACTAGACGCACATGATATACGTAAAACTGAAGCACCACGACCACAACAAAGAATTCTTAAGTTTGATGCCATCTGCAACAATCAGCACCAAAGCCTAGCTCAGTGATTATATTCCGAGCTACCCATTGACAAAATTACACAAGAAATGTTGTTATTTCATATCTTGCTCTTTGAATGAGTTGGACCTTTTTACAGCCAAAACTAAGAGTCAGTATAGTGCTGATCCCTAATATCCAGAAACAGGAGGAAACTCTTTTGCTCATTCTCAGTCAGGGTTCAGAAACCCAACCAAACGTAGCAGTTTGGTTCTTTTTTTATTTTTTGTCTTTCTTTCTCAGTTTAGTTCAGTTTAAAGATGGTGAAACAGTCAGGATTTTAAAAATGCTATACCAAACTATCGTTATATCAAAAAACCCATATCTTTCTTTATTTGGCACATTCTCATTGGCACTTATTGCACCTTACTGAATGCCCACGCATTTATCCCAACATTGTAGAAACAACTTCCACAAGCTCATCCATGTGAAATATATGGCCTCATCATTATAAAGACTCCATTGTCAAAATCCTTCTCCTAGTTTGCCTTCTCCACCTTTACTTCTACAAAAATGAGAAAATCCCCACTAATCACCTTCCAAGTTTAACACCAATTTCTATAGTCTAAATTATGACTACCATTCCCATACCTTTGCCCGATGAATTAATAGATTCCAGTTTAACTTATATATCAATCTAACTCGTTACAGTATCAGATTTATCCTGAACATATCCAAACTGCTCCATGTCCTCCTATCTGTATGGTAAGGATAACCTATATTACATGTCGATCATTAGCATGCCATATAAACAGTGTTCCAACAATGCAGTAAAAGTACCTTCATCCATGCCAAACACAAGCCACCATAAGGTAGACCTGTCTCCTATATGCCCACGGCATATTTTGTTTGATATAAAGGCATGCACAAAAGTGACCTTAAGGGTCACCTTGGAATTCTTGAAAAGCTTATGCTAATTTGCTGGCGCTAAATAGGTTTATCCATGCTCTATTCTTGGGAAAAGTAGAAACATGTAGCATCAGGTGAATTCAAAACTTCCACTAAAGCCTGCAGGGTAATTTAATTTTAAGGTTTCATAAATCCACGGAGAAAATACAACAACAGTTCTGTGTCTCAATCCAAATTATCATATAGTGACCCAAAGAAAACCCAAATTGAAAGGAAATTGAAATAAAAGCACACCTCCTGGGTTATGAACGTCCATTTTGAATCCAACAACACTTTTGTAGAGAGAGCTGGAAGGTACTTTTCAATTTCATTAAACACCAGAGTTTTTCCATCTGTATATGTGAACAAGTTTTTGTTAGAACATATATTTCTAAGTAGATAAGACACCATTGTAGATATGGATGTCCAAAATACTCACATTTCAAATAACCCAGTCAGGAACAACTTCACAATCAGAATAGACAAATTGTACATATTTCAGCAATAGAATTGTTTCATTATTCCTCTCCCTTCAAACCCACCCCCCATTGAAACCCCTTTTTTTTCCCTCCCCCCCTTCCTAAGAGAAAAATCCTGGTCCTATTCCAGCCACATCAAAGCAAGAGCATTTGGAGCAAATTTTGGTACTATTCAGATGCATGAATCCAAATCCACGAAAGCACAAAGTATTTGTTAATAACACAAATGTCTTTCCACATGGCCACAATGATTATGATCCTAATACTCAATCAAATCTACACCGAATCCCACTTATTCAAATCATGGCATGGGTGATGATGATGGCAACAATGATTATGATCTTAATATTCCATCAACTCCTTCAACTATTATATGCTTGCTTGTAAAGCATTAGATGTCCTGGGCTGCACACACAGATGTGTCTCTGTGTGTGCATGTGCACGTGTGTGTGTCTGTTGGATCTTGGATATGTACTAAACATATTCATCAATGCTCTCAATTCCAATAAAAAAGTCAATTTACCATTGTTAATTTTTCCAAAAACAAAAAGTTTAGTGGTATTTCTAGCTGTGTTCTAAATAATTGCAATAGCTTTTTTATAAAACAAGCAATGCAATATCAGGAAATATATAGACCTATAAGGCCATAAAAAGTGGAAATCTCAATAACCATATTGATAACTGAACTATAGATATCTCACAGGACGAAGCAAAACTGATAGAGGACTTGGTTTCTTTTTTTTCTTGGGTTTCACAGTTTAACCAGCTGTGAGAGGTCAAAACATATCAGCTTATGCATTTATACTTGTACTTGCACTCTTTTGGCAGTGATTCGCTAAACTGCAACATGAGTAGTTTATCTGTGGTTCTTTCACCTCCCTCCTTTGTCTGTCTTATCTAAACTTCCTTTTCAACTGTCTTTCTTGATGACGATCTCAGCAGTTCTTTCCTTCTTTCTTTCTGCAATTCTTGGCAATCTAATCCCATAATCAATCCAGAATAAAAGTATCTTTTTTAAGCCCATATATACAGAACGTAAGACATTATTCCTCTTCCCCTTTTAATTTTCACCACCTACCTGGTAGAGAATCTAAATTGCAATCAATCAGGAAATTATTTAGAAGAAAAAAGAATACTCCCAAAAGCAGAAACCCAAAAGAGAAAAAAAGACAAAAGCAAAATATAAGAAATAGAGCTTCCAAAACATTCCCTGAAAGCTCCTTATGGATTTACAAAGAATATTGAACCAAAAAGTGAAAACATCAGAAGGTTCAAATAACCGCCAGCAAACTCATTGATCAGAAAAATGATTATAGTCAATCTAACTAGCATGCAGACATTTCAGTAATCACGAGGTATATAAAGCTATTAGAAAGATACAAAATCCAATTACCACAAATATCCCATCAAACACATTAAAGGATATGCAAGAATTTACTCGTATCATGTTCTTACTTACGTGTGACTCCATCTGTACACACACGCCTATATATAAATATATCACAGGTCCCGTTTGTATACGCATTGAATATGATACATATTTCACTATAATCTGATTAAGTTGACATAAACATACCACTGTGGTAAGCACGAAAAAATAGCACTGGAACTCTGTATGAAGCACTATATACTATATGCAGATCATAAAAAGGTACTTCGCTGCAATTGCCCTGGACCTTAAAATAAGAGCAGGATCAGATTAATGTAGTAAAAGAGACAAGAATCAACAGATAATGGAAAACATGCAACTTTCATGTGCAATGTATGTGCCCTTCTGTACACTTGAAGACTTATGAACAAAGGAATCAGAAACGAGGAGTGTATAAAAGACATACTAAGGTGGCAACATCAATGGGCTCATCGTTCTCAGAGCAACTTGTCTCTTCCTTCAATGGGCAACTAAGTTCATCACGTTCTTCCTGTAGGTAACAACTATGATAATGCTAAGATCTATTCATTGACTAAAGAATTAGAGCTGCTTCATTATAACATCAAGGCCAAACCTTAATTGACCTGAGAATTATGTTTTCCAAGGATAAATATCCTTCCACCTAAACAAATAAGATAGTTCATCAATATCAAGTCTTGAAAATGAACACACTGCAACAGAGGATGACTAGCAAAGCGGTTGATCATACTAACATCATGAGAAGCAACCAAAGGTTGTTTTCCACAAGGGACCCATGACCAGGGAGGGAAATCTGACATAATGCTTTTCCATTTCTCCATAAAGGAAAAAGCTGCAAGACGAAAATCCCCCAATGAGAGGGCTCCATCCCATGTTGAAATGTCCATAATTGCTTCTTCTACAAATGTCACAGCATGAATGAAAAAGAAAAATGATGTTCACTTTCTGAGTTTAAATGATATGGCTAAAACAAATAAGTTCTTCTGAAACCCAGACTAGATATGAACCACATGATAGATCATTTTCATTATCTAAAATGAAACCTAAATACACTGTTTGCACATGATATTCGTTTCATAGAACTAAAAAGAAAAGGCAGAAGAAACAGAAGAAAAAGAAGAAGAAGAAGAAGAAGAAGAAGAAGAAGAAGAAGAAGAAGAAGAAGAAGAAGGAGAAAGGCAATACTGCTGTAAATCAACATTGAAGACCACAGAGCCAAAGCATAAGCTGATTTCATTGATGTTCAACAACGGAAACAGGTACCTCTATTTGGAAATTCTAGGATCTCATTCAAAACCGGCAAACACTCACCCAGATCCTTTTGAAAAATAAAAACAAGCAAATATGGATACATAAAAACTAAAGTATTAATGTCTAAAGCAACCGTGGTTGTCAGAAGTGTAGCTCTTCCAAAGTAAACTCTTAATGATGACTTGTGAACCCCTGAAGGGAGGATTTCTTGCCCTCGACCTAAACTTCGGGGCAGGGAATATTGAAGCTTTACAGGGTTTCAACTGTAGTAGTTTGCATCTTCTAAAACATGTCTATTTCATTGAATCTCTTTCCAAGATAGTGCCCAGATAGACACCAGTCAACAGTGCTTCAATCACCTCAAGCCATCAACTTTCTTGACATTCAAGCACTAGCAAGTATAGTCTTTACATATAATCTTATGAAGCCAATTATGTTTTGTCAAACAAATACAAAGTCACAAAAGGTGCCTGTGGGATATTCAGTTCAATTTATGAGATGCAAGTAGTGGTAGTTATATCTTTTATTTCAGGTTATATGTTGTTACTTGAAAAATCGGGTCATTCAATCGTAAAAATCTGCATTTTGGCAGTAAATAAACTAACTTCTAAACATTTTCGAACCCCTGTCCAACAGAACCTCACATTTCTTCTAAAAGATTCACGAAAAAGATAAGAAAATCAAGCTATGACCGATATATATATATAAACAGATGGAGAAAGAATGGGCACTGACAGGATCCAAAACCCCAAAAGATTAGCAGTCTGGTGCCGAAGCCCTGCCGAGCTCGGAGCAAGAATGGAGTCGGCGAGAATTTTTCTTCCTATGAACGGTGGCCAGGCGGTGGTAGCAGGCTTGTGACAACGTTTCACGAGTTGCCGTCACAAGTTAGAACTGACAAATACTTCGTCGTAACAAATTCAGATAGCACTAAAACAAATTTCTTCTATGGCGTAGCTTTTTTATTTTTTAGATTTTTCAGTTCTCAGCAAATTCACATTAGATTAAATATTAAAATCGTTTCAGCTCACATAGAAGTAAGCCAATATTCCGTTCAATTAGAAAAATGATAGATTTAATAGTAATAAAAAATGGCAATATTTGCGCGATTCAACCACATAAATTCTAATCAATTTTCCAACAGACAACTTATTGAAGTGAAAATTTTACTATTAAATAAGCTCATTAAAAATAGACTTTGTTAGAAGCTACTTAAGCCATCTAAATAATGGTTTTTTAAAATCGTCAACTACTTTTAAAATGATGCTTCAAATTAACTTTTTCCTCAATTTTTATTGAGAGTAAATTAAAACTTTATAAGTATTCTTATAAAAGATTAAAAAAAGAAAAGAAAAGAAGTTCGTTTAGAAAGATTAGTTTGCTCTATATATAAACCACAGAGATTTACAAGCTAAGTTAAAAAATCATAAGATATATTTAAGATATTTTAAAATTATCTTACAAAGTCGACAATCGTTCATTCATTAAATATGAAATGCACAAGGAAAGAAATTCTAAGGATAATCATTTCAAAAAAAAAAATTGTAGAAAATTATTTTATGAGAAACTAGGAGTACGTTTAGTATTAGCCTTTTGTGGAGTTTAGATTCATTTCATTTAAGTAATCTTCTTTTTCCACGTTAACCACCGGAAATATGGAAAAGATTTTAAGGAGAGATGTTATAACGTAGTGAATTGGGAGAATAAGCACTTGAAGAAATGTTTGAAATTAATGTTCAATTGAGGATCCTAGACTCTCTTTTTGGGTCTAGAATTGAATATTGGACATTTTAAAACCTTGATTCTGAGTTTTGACACCTCAAGTTAGTAGTTATGTCATCCATCTATCACAGTCTCCCTTGCCTTTAGTCAAGATAAATAACCATTCCATTTATATGGTCAAATCATTTCATTTGCCTTCTTAATATTAAAAAAAAATCTATAATATTCTTTTTTACCCAAATTCACATCTTGACATGTCTCGAGTCACTACTTACCCGTACTAAGGAGATAACAATCGCAAGCCACCAAATCAATTCATGATTTGACTTGATATTACTTGTCATAAACTTAAGTTCCATCTCAAAAGACCAACATTTGTCATGAACTTAAGTTCCATCTTAAAAAACCAACCTTAGTTAAAAAAAAATAATCACCCTCCTTATGTTAGTGGATCATTCTACTTGCTTTCATGATGCAAGAGCAGTCTATGTCACTTCAGGGCATTTAAGCATCCATCGCTCTACCTTGGGAGGTGCAAATACATTCGGTTTTGGGAGACAGTCAGGAAATGCATTAAAGCTAAATGCAGAAAAGATTAAGGAAATTTTAACAATTAAGGTACATTTTCTGCCTTATAATATCCCCATTCTGTCTACATCATACGAAGGGCGAGATGAGAGGATCCCTGATGAGGATATATATCGTCCCGAAATTGATCGGTACACAGATCAAAAACTTGACTCCTCAGTTGTCGGCCGTCTCAAGAAATATCGCAGGCTATTAGCAAGAACCTGCCAAATTCAGTATTTTAACAGAAGAGCTGCATCAGATTCTCAGGCTACTAAAAAAATCTCAGGAAAAACTCCTGCAAGCCAGGACAACTTCATCCGATTTCATCATTCCAAATTATGAAACGAAAGCCTCAGATCTTTCCTTGTGTTTTCAAAGAGTGTAAGGAAAATTCAACCAACATTTCTTTTGAATGCTTTTTTAGTTTTACAAAAAAGCAAAAACGTTTGACAAATGATCCACTTTGCTAACGAGAAATTCGGCATTTATCTGAAAAATAACCTAATGTTACAGGTGCAGTATTTTTTCTTTAAAAAAAATCATCAAACATTATCTTGAGAAGATCCCACCAAACATTTTTTTTGCTAACAAAAAACCCATACAAGTACATCTCAACTTTGTATCTCATTTAAAAACTTCCAAAAAAAAGAAGAAAAGAAAACCTTAGAATACCTAACACATCCTTTTACTTTAAACCTAAATCTTTCCCACTTCGGATTGGAAAAAGTGAGTTGGGAACAGTGTGTGACATAGCTGGTGAGCCTCGTAGGAACATATTATACAACCATGTAAGCATAATTTTAGGAATCTAGTTATCTAGGATCCGCACAGAAACTAAATTAGGCCTCGAATGAATGCTGTTTCAAGTCACACTGGCATTGATGTTAGGAAGGCAATTAAACTCATCACAATCCCAAAAAAAGGAAAGGAAAAAAAAAAAAAACTGCTCCGTTAGTTCAAGGCAGGGTCGGGCTGGCTATTCATGAAAAAAAAGAATATTAATGTTCCATACTACTAGAATGCTACATACCTGCTGTAGAGGCTTGCTAATGGCTTTATCCCTGTAACTGACGTGAAACTTTGCCTTAGCCAACAACCCCTGTGTCCCAAAAACCAAATGTAGAGAATGTGTCAGCTCACTCAGAATCAACTTTTTCTTCTTCTTTTTTCCATTTTGTTCCGGGAACTCAGAGATAGTGAAAGAGAAATTATCACCTCGGTATCAAATTCTCCCGATTCAACCGAAATATTGATGTCAGTAATGATCTTAACAAGATCCACCAGTAATCCAGGGCGATCAGCAGCTTCCACATAAAGTAAACTGCACAAGGAAATGTCATGGAGGGGGCAGCTGGAGGCAACAGGAGAATTTATTTTCCGGAGCATGATTCTCATGTAAAGATGGGTCCATTATTCATGGTTAGCAAGTAATTGCACATAGTGGGACCGTAGCCTAAATAATTTTCACAGCAGCAGCTATTTTTTTGCTGCTGCAGGATTTCATGACATGAGTAAACAAAGCTGATGCATGCATTACCTCCGATCAGGGCCATCATCATAGACGTGTACATGGGTAGCTATATCTACATCAACCTGAGGAATAACAAAAGCAACGTAGTTGAAT
Source organism: Casuarina equisetifolia (assembly GCA_028551475.1). NCBI lineage: Eukaryota > Viridiplantae > Streptophyta > Magnoliopsida > Fagales > Casuarinaceae > Casuarina > Casuarina equisetifolia. The sequence continues at coordinate 17,385,004 of CM052361.1, read as the reverse complement.
AAGGAAAAAGAGTGTACGACTTCAAAAACTGGAATCTATATTATGCACTTAACAAGACCATCAGCATGCATCAGCACAATATATCCCCAACAAATATATGGAAACGAAACCAAATGGACAATAGGCTTTTATTCACCACGTTCCCAAGCTTTTCATTGGTGAACAAAAACCATTACATGGCACCAAGCAACTCGATATAATATTATAGAAGCATTTTGGGAATTCAATATAACACTACTTTACCAATCTCAATTCACTGCATTTGTTAAATTATACAAAGAACTGCATGAAAGTGTTTCAGTCTTATTAGTTTCTTCTTCGTTCTAGCCATATTTGATGTCACGAATCATTCCCATTGCACTTTTTCATGCTTAATTATGCATGGTTATTGACAGTGTGCACAGTAACACATGGACATGGCGAGTGCACATACAAACACGGCAGGACAGACCCCAAGCCACTGGTTTGTATCACAATCATAGGAGATAACACAAACATCTTAACAGAAGAAATGTAACTATACACTAACGTTCTATATAGGAGCGTTACATGGGCAGGTTAACTTTGTTACATGCGTTACAAACGCGGCAACACAGACCCCAAGCCTCTGGTTTGTATCACAATCATAGGAGATAACACAAACATCTTAACAGAAGAAATGTAACTATACACTAACGTTCTATATAGGAGCGTTACATGGGCAGGTTAACTTTGCAACAAGTATTGCTTCACTACATAAAAACTCCAATCAGATTTAAAAATAACAGCTGCAAAATAAAACAATGACGAGCTTTAAACCTGGTTATTAGGCGGCACAATTCCAAAGGCAGCTCCCATTGCTAATTGGGCGCTTGATTCCTGGAACAGATTCAGGAAGCTCATAAAGAGAGAAACTCCTACAAGAGGTGCTTCACAAGATGTAATATGCGAACATTAAGAACAAAAAAGTTTAGAGATGAAATACCGGGTGATACTCAATCATATTGTTTATAATTGTCAAGCGAATTGCTTCAAGCAACTCTGGATCATCTATTTTTCTTCCAGTATCACTGCAAACAAGCTCCACCAACATAAATCAAAATCCATACACAGGAGCTGCTTCAAGAACTATTTCACAAGGAATGACTCGCATGTCAAACTTACTTAGGACTCATCTAGGAAAACAAGATTTGCTATTTGAGTCCGTGAAATTACTTCACCAGTCCCACTTTTATTTTTTTCTTCTTTTTCAAAATCTTTGGGGATTTGCATTAGTTCGAGGGGTTGTCAGATTTTGTGATTCAAAAACCACCTACTGTAACAAAGCTTGCACGAGGAGAAACATTAAGAAAATAATCTATTTCAAGGACATGAGAGATCTGAAATTTCCGTCAAGTGTAACCAGAAGATAAATTAGAAATTATAAAAATAAATCACTGGCATCACTTGCAATATGCAGCTGTTAGGCCGATATAAACAGAGGTAGACATTTCTTTATCTAAGGACTCAAGTTCATACATAATTGTAAGCACAATAACTTACGCTCTAGTGATGGCAAATTTGTTGTGCTTCCCAGAAGAGTCCAGAAAGACATTTGCTTTAACAACATTGAGTCCAAGAGTTTTCAGTGCATTCATCTGAAACCCATTCGTCATGGTTAATGTCCACTAGCCCATATCTTAAAAAACAGATTTGATTTATCATAAAGAACAAAAAAGTTTCTCATTTCTGATTAACTAAAGATTCACGCATTCATATAAAACACACAAATAAGAAGTAACTTGATCATCTAAGGAGGGGGTAACTGGCTTCATACAGTATCAATAAGACCTCCAAGCCGATCCCCAAAAGTTATCTCAACTATAGTTGCGCTTGGATCAGAGTCTTGGTCAATAATAACTATTGGAGTTGGGATAGTATCACACTCGCTATCCTGCATGCCACCCTGTCGCCCAAATCCAAGATCCAATGGAAATTAGAAGCCTGTGGAATATGCAAACACCCCATCACATAAATCAAAATGGTTGAATACCTCTAGAGCAGTAGCTGATGATCCTTGTGGATTGCTTGCAGCAACTGGAGATGACAATCTGACAAAAATCACATAAAAACTTAAAACAAAACAGCAACAATTCAATGCCCCGTTGTTATCTTGGATAACTCAGGTACAAAGTATAACCATTTCACAATTCCATGATAATTCCAATACATAAGCCTACAAGATGAAGGTGTACCAGGTGAGTAAAATATGGCCACTAATTATCTGATTCTAACAAAATCCAAAAACAGAATTCTGGTAGAATCATAAGATCTAGTAGGCAAAAAACTTCATAAGATTCAATCCAGTAGCATGCCGTGGTTAGATTATGGATTCCTTCTGTTATCATCCCTTAAAATTTGTAAATGATAGCCTTGGAGAGATTTTGCAGACAATAGCAGTGCAGGTGCTTCATGGCGGAAATGCTTTTGATCACTCCGGCCGCAATCATAAGGATACCTCCACTGCAATAAACTTGCCAGTCAAGATGAAATCAGAGGGAAGAATGAGGGATCGAAGAGAAACCCAAGCCACAACTGTATGAAGGACGAGGCTAATAGGTCAGCAGCAGTGTCAGATCATGTACGAAAAGGAATCAATTTGTATGGGCTAACAGCTTATAGTGTAGTTGAGTAGAAAAGTCTCTATGTCATCCAATTAGCCAGGAAATTCTTCTCTTCAAGGATGGAGCTAAAATTCCACGAACCCAGAAATGAAGGGATAAAATTATGGTCAACCTTTTGAAAATGATTGCTTCTCAAGGCAATCCAAGGGGGACATACGAAGTATGCTGCTTTCTTGAAACAAAATTGCCCCAATTTCTTCATGAATGATATTGCCTTTTAACTCAGGTATAAGGATGGTCTGATGGTTCTCATTTCTTCTGAAAATGATCTTAATTACTTTTCAGTTATTTGTAAGGATGCTGTCAATGTTCATATTGTTAATGTTTACACAATTCATCTGGAGTATTGATGTGTAAAGGATTGAGTTATGCAGCAGCTGCAGTAGGCGAGCTTTTGCTTGCAGGCAAATGGCAGTATAAAAAGAGAGGACAGGTTTTGATGCTATAACTGTTGGTGTGGATGCAGCTGCTGATTCAGTTGAGGAATTTGATTTTGAATGAGACAAAAAGTGGTTGCTTAGCAAAAATTTTACCAGACTTTCTGTCATTCCACAGCTGCCAGCTCAAAGAATATCAGCAACATGCCGGAGAAAGAAATGGACCCTGTTGTCTCTATTTGTATGCCTATAACTTGTACAGCAAATATTTACCAAAATCATGGGCTTGACCAGGCCAAAGCTTTTGAGGGGTTCCCTTAAATTTTGTACGCAATTTTGGTAAGATACACGACTGAGAGGAAACAAGTGTTGTTTATTAGCCAGGCAATATAGATGATTTAAATGAATTCGCCAGAGTGGCTAAGAGGAAAATCTGAAGTTTATAGGCTACCTGTATACCTGGTCCAACATAAGGCCTAAGAATCATACACTAAAAAAGCTAGATAGAGTGTTGATAAATAAAGCACGAACAACAATTGTATAGGCTTATGTCCTAGACTCACCCTCAACCTCAAGGCATTTATTATCAGTCTGTAGTTGTCATTAGATTAATTCCTAAGCTACGAAGTCTAAAATACCCTGCATTTCTTTTTTCTTTTTTCTTTTTAAATGTTTCTGGGGGCATCATGAATTCTTGCCTTTACTGAGGAAAAGTGGGATCACAGAGGTGAGAGGATCCCTATGTATGAACTTCTGCAAGTTGAAGTTGCTGAAGTTGAACCAAAAGAGCCTATCAGCTGAATTACAGAAAGATTGAGCTTTTTGGTTGAAAGAGAGAGAGCTGTTATGGATGTACTTATATGCACAGAAATGAAGAAAGTTTGTGTAAGCTCAAGGCTTGAGGGCAGTGGCCGAGCCTAGGTGATCAAAACACTTAGTTCATATCAAACCTGTTTACTGCAGAAACAAAGAAGATGACACTATTGCCAAAGACCCTGAAGAGGTCAAGTATGAATTAGAAAACGCTTGATGTTCAACAGAGGACTGGCAGACTCAAGAAGTCACTGATGAGGAGGTTAGATACAGAACGTCCTGTGTCACGGATATTAAGTCGCCAAACTTTCATGGTTAGAACGCCTTGCATTTGCAAAAGGCTTGGCATCCAATTGGGAAAGACATACTGGAAGAAATCAAATATTTTTTTCCTTCTGGAACTTTGCTTGAAGAGATCAATAGTAGCATAATTCCCTTGATGAAAGCATACGTTTCAGTGACGTCTTAGGAGAAACTTTCAGACGCTCCGGTTCTCCTAAATGTTTTCTGGATGGAGAGTGGATGGAAAGCACATGATTTAGTGAGGTGTGGTTTCTCCATAACAATTTTGAGGATGTGGGATTCTCTCTACATGACTATTTGGATCAAAGAGTTTGTGGGAGTTGCGAGATTCTCAATCAGATTGGTTTCTCCCAGGAAAGATCAAGTCAATCACTAAAATTGTTGATTGAGAGACTTAGTCAACCACTTTATACTTTCTTTTGAAACTCTACTAGCTAGTATTTTTTCCGGTGCTCTATGCAGGACTATTTTCTAAAGCTTTCATAGATTTTCCTTCGTCGTACAGTTCACCGGGGTATACTTCCTTCGATTTTATAGTGTTTCCCTTTAAGACAATCAGATTTTTCTTTTTGGGTAGGTAGACTGATTCATAATTGACCAAAAAGGTCAATACAACCGAGAATATGACAGCAAGAAATAGTTAAAACGAAATGTTAAATTTAGAAAGAAAGTGGAACACATTGATCAACTTGTTTACACAAAAGCACAATCTAAATCAGAAGTGATTCTAAGTAAGTTCCACGGTTGAGCAATGACAACAAAATTCAATTGAGATAAAATAGCAACTAAGTGCAGCTCTTCTTTTGTATATAACACAAAGAATGACTCAGAAGGCTGACCTTGTGTGACGAAGAATGAAGAACCGTTTGGAGGGAAACCCATGGGAGCCCCCGATAAAAGCGCCGTTGGACACGCGCTCAGGGGTTTTCAGCACACAACAAAGGTCACCGAGGTAAGACCCGAGTCCCCAAGAAGCCATAGCCACAGCCATTCTAAATCTCCACTTAAAGACTAAAATCTTCAGAAAAAGGAACCGTAGAATGAAAAGAGGAGGAAGAAGAGGCTACAAAAAAGAGGAAGGAAAGGGCATGTTTATCTGGTTGAAGAAATGGGAATGTGGCTTTGGAGCAGACAAGAGGAAGAAGAAAAAGCGGTAGTTGGGAGGAAGAGCTCTAGGAATATACGCCATTGGATAGATAGAGAAAGCCAACTGTTTTTTGGTCGTATTTTTTTATGTGATGAACAAAAAATTATCAAATTATCTGTAGCGTCCATTCCTCATCTCCAGCTCGCTCTATCTCGTCTTTTCAATCCACCTTTCATTTAGTGCCTTTGCTCTTTCCCCTCTTCCCCATCTATCTCATCTGGAAGCGTAACAGCGACGCGTTTGGCTATGTCTCCTACAGCCACGAGCATGAATTTTTTATTTTTGCACTGCTCGGTAAAATTTAAACGATTTTTTTTTTTTTATAACTCCGAATTCTCACCAACTTTGTATGGTCACTTAAAGCTAAGAGTAATAGTTTGTATTAAAATATGCTCAAGTTAATCAAAAACATAATTAAGACTAAAATATATATTTTATACTATCTGTCATGTAAACTCTTTTTACTACTTCAATTTTAGTTGAAAGAATAACAAATCTGATAATTGAATTAGAAGATTTAAACTTATTGATATGATATATTCAATTATTTTTAAGACTATAACAAGTGCTTTATATCAAAGTATCGTATCAGTTAAAATTAAAATACTTATTTTATAAAATTTCTCAAAAAAATTCTTACTATTTTCACTATAGCTAGAAAGCTTTAAATTTAATTTTTAAGATTTAAATATGCTTAATATGGAAATTTATGTAACTTTCCATTTTTGTCTCTTTCTTCTTTGCACTAATCTTTAACAAGTACTTGGCCATCCATAATCATAGTGAAGCACTCGATTCGAGAGAAGAATTGGAAGGGAAAAGGCTGGTGACGTCAAATACAGTATAGGGTGTTTATCCAGAGTTGCAATGGTGCACGACAGTTTCTTTAAGGGGAAGGAGAATCCCATTGAGCATTCAGTAAATAAATTCTAAACTCTATAGATTCAATTATTTATTTATCTACTAAAGATGTTGTTTGATGATCAACATGTCTTGATTCGGTTGGACCTTAGGTGGTTGGGACTAAAGTGATTTTGGGTTTGAGAAATTAAGAAAAAATATGTCTATATTGTTTTAATTTTTTTTAAAAAACTTAATATGTTTTTAAGTAAATATTTAGAGATTTGCACAAGTATATAAAAAAAAATTAATTGAGAAGAAAAAAAAGAGAGTATAGTTGGTTACATATGATCATCCTATTAATTACATGACTAATAGTCTGATTAATTAGGTGCCAATTTGGCCATCACCTCCATCTTCATAATGGTTTTGTGACTGCACGTTTTAAAAACAATTACACGAGAAGTAATTTCTTTTTCACAAAAATAATCTTATTTTTCTTTTTAACTCATTTCAAGAACATTTTATGAAAGTTAGGTGATATTTAGAAATTTTCTTATAAAAAGTGATGGGAAAAACGATGTATAAAGTTTCCCACTTTGATTGAACCTATGAGAAAATACTAAAACACCAACGATGTATTCGAATCACAAGTAAAATAAGCAAATCACAATCAACACAAAAGAATTTCTACGTGAAAAAACTCTTCTAATGTGAAGGATAAAAAAACCACGGGACCGATCACGGAGTCCACCCAAATCTCCACTATATCAATCGTTAGGATACAACCCAATCAAGTCCTTAACAATAGCAACAGGACAAAGATTTACTGATTCAACAACAATAGAATCACCAATAAATAGTGAAGAACAAGTTGTAAACAACAACTTAACCAAGAAAAGTTAGAGAAATATCACTCAGATTTTAGACCACAATTTGCTGACTTCAAGAGCTCTAAATGACGATCCAACCATTCACAATAAAGAGCACCCAATTCTGAACCTGCTGACAAAAGATCAGCTCAATCGGACCACGGATCGACCTTGATCAAATGTTTGATCAACTGCTGCACAGGGCCTCTAATTCCTGCGAAATTCTGCTATTTTCTTTTCTCTCTCTCTTTTCTTTTTGATGGCCACTCACCTCTTCTCTTGAAGAAAAAACCCTATATTTTTTCTTTTAAACCTTAGGGTCACATTACCCTAATTAGATCCAATAATAAGTCTCCGAATATGGGCTGGACCAACCCAACAATTCTCCCCCTCTAGCCCAAATGAGGGAGATTCCATATGTCCATTTCTCAAGCACAATCCAAACCGGGCTCATGCCGACAAAACTCAAACTTTTCTCGCCATAGAGCCTTTGTCATCATATCAGAACCATTATCCTCAGTATGTACCTTTTCAAGTGCAACCTCTTTGGTTTCCATGATATCTCGTATCCAATGATATTTTACATCAATACACTTTGACCTTTGATGAAAAGTAAAGTTCTTAGCAAGACATATAGCACTTTGACTATCACAAAATAGCACATACCTTTCTTGCACGAAATTAAGTTCTTTTATGAATTCCTTCATCCAAAACAACTCTTTACATGCTTCCGTTGCTGCAATAAATTCTGCTTCTATTGTAGATAGAGCAATACATTTTTGTAATCTTGATTGCCATGCCACAGCTCCCTTTGAAAACTTAATCAAGTAGCCTGAAGTAGATCTTCTATTATCAATATCTCCTGCCATGTCAGAATCTGTATATCCCACAAGAATAGGCTTATCACTCCCAAATGAAAGTTTCAAACTAGAAGTGCCTCGAAGATACCTTAGAATCCACTTCACTGCATTCCAATGTTCTCTTCCAGGATTAGAAGTAAATCTACTAACTACTCCAACTGCATGAGCTATATCTGGCCTTGTACAAATCATTGCATACATTAAACAACCAACAGCCGAAGCATAAGGAACTCTTTTCATATCTTTTCTGTCTTCCTCATTTGCAGGACATTGTTTCTTACTAAGCTTAAAGTGTGTAGCAAGAGGCGTTCTCACCACTTTAGCTTTATCCATACAAAACCTTTGAAGCACTTTCTTGATGTACTCCTTTTGAGACAACTATAACTTCTTAGCTTTTCTATCACGACTGACTCTCATACCAAGAATTTGCTTCACTGAGCCTAAGTCTTTCATTGAGAATAACTTACTTAACTCCTGCTTCAACTTTTCAATTCTTGTAGTGTTCTTACCAATTATAAGCATGTCATCTACATAAAGCAATAGAATGATAAAGTCATCATCTGAGAACTTCTGCACAAACACACAATGATCAGAATTTGTCTTCTTATAGGCTTGCTCCCCCATAAAAGACTCAAATTTTTGATACCATTGTCTTGATGCCTGTTTTAAGCCATATAAACTTTTCTTTAGCTTGCAAACATAGTTTTCTTTACCTTTTTCTTTAAAACCCTCTGGTTGCTCCATATAAATTTCTTCATTTAGGTCACCATGAAGAAAAGCAGTCTTTACATCAATTTGCTCAATTTCAAGATCAAGACTGGCAGCCAATCCCAAAACCACTCGAATTGAGGACATTTTCACAACAGGTGAGAAAATCTCATCATAATCAATTCCCTTTTTCTGACTGAAACCTTTAACAACTAGTCTGGCTTTGTATCGGGGTTGTGAAGAATTTTCATCATGCTTCAATCTATAAATCCAACGATTCTTCAAAGCTTTCTTGCCCTTAGGCAATGTCACCAACTCAAATGTTTGATTATCATGCAAAGATTTCAACTCATCTTGCATTGCATCAACCCATTTTTTCTTATCCACATCCTCTGTTGCTTCTTTAAAGCTCTCAGGCTCACCTGCATCAGTCAACAATACATACTCCTCAGTGGAGTATCTAGAGGATGGATGGCGACTTCTAGTAAACCTCCTCAATGGTGGAACTGAAGATGGATTCTGCTGAACATCAACAATATTATCTATCTGAGTGTCACTATTATCTGTAACTTGTTGGTCATTCTGAACCTGATCCTGAACATCATGCTGAATATCACTCTCAACTTGTTCTGGCAACTGTCGCTGTAAATTATTTAAAGGAATTAGATCAATATCAATACCAATTTTAGAGCCTTGTGACATATTCTTCTCACTCTGGCCAATATCTATCATATTTTGATTCTAAAAAAATACATCATGACTCCTCACAATTTTTTTCACAGCTGGATCATAACACCTGTAGCCAAATTCATCAGAACCATAACCAAGAAATATACATTCTCGTGTCTTGACATCTAACTTAGACCTCTCATCCTTTGGAATATGAACAAATGTTTTGCAACCAAATACTCTTAGATGGTTATAGGAAACATCCTTGCCAAACCAAACTCTATCTAGCACATCACCATCTAAAGGAACAGTTGGAGATAGATTAATAACATAAGCTGCTGTAAGTAATGTCTCACCCCAAAATGTCTTTGGCAAGTTAGCATTTGAAATCATGCATCTAACTCTCTCAACCAATGTCATGTTCATTCGTTCCGCTATACCATTCAACTAAGGTGTTTTTGGAGGTGTCTTCTGATGTCGAGTACCATGTTGCCTACAATACTCATCAAATGGTCCAATGTACTCACCACCATTATCTGATCGAATGCATTTCAACTTCTTTCCAGTTTGTTGCTCTACTGAAACTTGAAACTGTTTAAACATATCTAGTACTTGATCTTTTGACATCAAAACATAAACCCAAACCTTTCTTGAGTAGTCATCAATAAATGTCACAAAGTAGGATGCTCCACCAAGCGTCCTCGGGTTAATTGGGCCACAAACATCTAAGTGTACTAACTCCAAGAAATCTAATTTTCTTGAAAGAGGGTGACTATAGAATGAAACTTTTTTCTGTTTTCCAGCTAAACAATGTGCACACTTCTCAAGTTTTGCACTCTTAATCCTAGATAACAAGTTCTTCTTTGCCAACACATTCATGCCCTTCTCACTCATGTGACTTAACCTTTTATGCCATAAAGCACTTGCATTCCCATCTTCCACTACATTACAAATTTTCTTGGAAATCTTGGCTTGAAATAAATACAAAGAAGACTCTTTCTTGCCTCTAGCAATAACTAATGAACCCTTAGTAAGTTTTCATTGTCCATTATTGAAGATATTGCAAAAACCTTCATCATCAAGTTGTCCGGTAGAAATCAAATTCAAACGAATTTTTGGTACATGTCTAACATTCTTGAGAATCAACTTGGATCCATTACAAGTCTCCAAGCATACATCTCCCATATCTGCAACTTTAGCCAAGTAATCATTACCCATCTTTAATGTGCCAAAGTTTCTAGGAGTATAAGAAGTAAAGAACTCCCTCTTGGAAGTAATATGAAGAGAAGCACCACTATCAATTACCCAACTTGTCTCATTGCTTGCAAAATTCACATTATCATCATAGCACACAATAACAAGTTCATTAGTAGCTGCTATAACTCGATCATTATCATTGTTGTCCTTCTTCTTCTCACTTTCATTAACTTTCTTCTTCTCATTTTTACCTTTACCATTTTTCTTTTTATTTTTTAGCTGGAAGTAATTTTTCTTGATATGACCCATCTTGCCACAATGATGACACTCTACATTTTTATGCCATGATCTAGACTTACTTTGACTTTTGTTATAACTTCTCGGACCTCTACTATGACTTCTCTCCTTATTTTCAACAACCAAAGCTTCAGAATGAGACAAAGAACCCTGACTCTTTCTTCTTATTTCTTCATTTAAAATACTAGTCTTGGCAAAATCCATAGTGACAATTCCATCAGGAGCAGAGTTACTCACTGACATACGAAATGTTTCCCAAGATTCTGGTAAAGTACCAAGTAACCAAAGTCCTTGTACTTCATCTTCAAACTTCATATTCATGCTTGAAAGTTGATCTAACATTCCCTGAAACTCATTCAAATGATCATATATGGATTGCCCATCTTTGTATTTCAAGCTAATAAGTTGCTTCATCAAATACATCTTATTATTTCCAGTCTTTCGAGCATATAAAGATTCAAGTTTGTTCCATAGAGTCCGAGCATGTGTTTCTTTACTAATGTGATTCAAAACATTCTCATCTACAAATTGTCGAATGAACCCATATACAATTTTATGCTCAAGAGTCCAATCGGCCTCACTCATGTTATCTGGTCTAGTTTCACTAAACACCAGTAAGTGCCAACGCTTCACATAAAGCAAATCTTCCATCTTACCTTTCCAAACATGATAGTTTCTTCCATTCGAACTAATCATCCTGTTAGTGCTTAGTTCCATCGTTCAATCAAATCCAAAGATAAAACAACCATAACCTGAGCTTTGATACCACTATGATGGGAAAAATGACGTATAAAGTTTCCCACTTTGATTGAACCTATGAGAAAATACTAAAACACCAACGATGTATTCGAATCACAAGTAAAATAAGCAAATCACAATCAACACAAAAGAATTTCTACGTGGAAAAACTCCTCCAATGTGAAGGATAAAAAAATCACGAGACCGATCACGGAGTCCACCCAAATCTCCACTATATCAATCGTTAGGATACAACCTAATCAAGTCCTTAACAATAGCAACAGGACAAAAATTTACTGATTCAACAATAATAGAATCACCAATAAATAGTGAAGAATAAGTTGTAAACAACAACTTAACCAAGAAAAGTTGGAGAAATATCACCCAAATTTTTGACTACAATCTGTTGACTTCAAGAGCTCCAAACGACGATCCAACCGTTTACAATGAAGAACACCTAATCCCGAACCTGCTGACAAAAAATCAACTCAATCAGACCATGGATCGACCTTGATCAGATGTTTGATCAACTGCTGCGTAGGGCCTCTAATTCTTGCAAAATTCTGCTATTTTCTTTTCTCTCTCTCTTTTCTTTTTGACGGCCACTCACCTTTTCTCTTGAAGAAAAAACCCTATATTTTTTCTTTTAAACCTTAGGGCCACATTACCCTAATTAGATCTAATAATAAGTCCCCGAATATGGGCTGGACCAACCTAACAAAAAGCAAGTCTAATCCCTTTAAAAAGGTCTTGTAAAAAGTAAGGATACATTGCTAACAAAGTCAAAGAACTCGACAAGTCTCCAACATTTTCAAAAATAAGTTATTATCTAAAATGCATTTCAATGGATATGTATCTTTAGCAATGTGTATTCTAAAAATATTTTGATGAGAAACATATAACAAGATCACACGTTTAATTGTTATTTATGTACTGTTAGTTAAAAAAAAAAAAGGAATCATTTCCAGAAAAGACAAGATGAATCTCACGTAAAAGAGAAAACGTGGGCGTAGAATCCGGAGTGCTTTGCCCACGGTTAAGTCCAAAGGAATCTTAAAGTCACTTGGTTTATTGCTTCCTCCATAGTTAGGCAAAAGCGCTCCCTCTCGAACAAAATAGTCATTATCAAACCGTACAGTAGCTTTCGTCCCCTTTTTTTCTTGATAGTATCTCATCATGCCTAGTTTAGTTTTCCGCTTTGAAGAAAAAGAGCAATAGCAAGATAAAATTAATTTTGAAAGTATTTAATAAAAATATATGTTGCAAGATAGACGTCCAATCTCATATTATTAAGATATAAAATTATATATTTAGTTAAATGTAGTTATTTCTATTATTGTATAAGTAATTTTTTAGGTAGATTTGAGCCTCTCGTTCAAGCGACATAATTCTCCACCCTAGTGAGTGGTTGGGTGATAAGGTGGATTTTGGGACCATCAGAGGTGGCAACATATAGTGGATCGCTATTGTTTTGAACGGCCAATCAACATTAAGATGGAAAAGTGACCCTGATTGCAAACCGGGTAGGGATTGGAACTCAAACCTGGCTGAAGCGGGTTGGGTGCTTGACCCACGAGATATCGACGTGAGCCGGAAGCTAGGTTGGATCCAAGAACCACCTGCATGGAGCCCAAGAAAGCAGAGCCTGCGAGGTCCAATGTGGGTTGGACTGGATTGAGAAGTGACGATGCAACAAGGCTTGGAGCAAAAAGGAATGGGTCTATCCAGGAAGTCAAAAACAGGTTGGGCCTAAGCAATTGAGAATATGAGAGAATGTAGAAAAATTATAGAATTAGATTGCTTAAATGTAAACAATTACAAGGTGTCCTACTTATTTTGCGAGTACCTTACTATAAAGGAAATAATTATAGTTGCAAGTGTTTCTTTCAAATCTGGGATTCTAACCAATTTGTCTATTTATACACCACTTGTGGTATTACTCCCAAGAGCCGAAAAAAGAAAATAACATTAACAAAGGAAACATGAAAGCAATAAGCAGAAGATATTAGAGCATTGGTGGCTACATCAATTAAAACGTCACTGTAGAGTGATTAGCATGCCATAACTCATAGGACCGAGTCAACGTAACAATCAAATAATTTCCATACAAGGCAGTTTCGTGATATTCTGAGTCTTGACAAATATGCTCTCATTATATATGTTGATATATGGATTGCAAGTGGTTTTCACTATGTGCCCATGATTCTACACTTGCATCTCTTATGCATTATTTGAAACATATTTCTGGACTTATATCACAACATAGATTGCATTCAATGAACAATAAATCCATCACTATAACACCAAACAAGAAGGGAGTAAGGAGAACTAACCTCAAGAGTGATCAACTCGATACATTTAACAATACAAAGATTGTTCTCAACAAACAACACCCAAAATAGAAAAAATAAAGGAGCTTACACGTACTGGTTTTACATGACGGCTACTCACCCATTATTCTGCCGCCTCTCTCTCTTATCAACAAAAACAAACCTTAGTGCAATACATAAGTGAAATGTCCAACACGGGCTGGGCTGGCCATAAGTGAAATACAAATCAATGTGGGCCTGATATTGATGTTGGGCCCCTCAATTCTCCCCCTCAACATCAAATCTATCGAATGAGCTTTGACTTACCAAACTAAGCATTCTTCTATGCTTTTTGAATGTAGGATAACTTAACCCCTTAGTGAAAATATCAATAACTTGCTCACTTGTTCTCATTGGATGCAAATCAACTTCTCCTCGAAGAACCTTCTCTCAAATGAAGTGATAATGAACTTCTATATGTTTAGTTCTTGCATGAAATTTCATATTTTCAGCTATCTTAATAGCAGACAAATTATCACAAAATATTTGCATTGTTTCACTTTCAAGCACACCAATATCATCTAACAATTGTACTAACCACGTACCTTCTTGTGCTGCTATAGTTGCTGACTTGTATTCAACTTCTGTTGTGGATAGAGACACAGTTGGTTGTCTTTTACTACACCATGAAATAGCAACTGAACCAAAATTAAATGAGTACCCAGTTGTTGATCTTCGAATATCTTCATCTCCAGCATAATCATCATTACAATAACCAACCAAATTACATTCACCCTTTTTATATAATAGCCCAAGGTCAATTGGTCCTTTAATATATTGTAATACTCTTTGTGCAGCTTGTAAGTGGGGTCTTTTAGGATTGTGCATAAATCGACTTAATAATCTGACCGCAAATGCAATATCTGGCCTCATCGACATTAAGTAATTTAAGCTGTCAATTAGTTGCCTATACATGGTAGGCTTTCATAATTTTTCACTTTCATCTGACAACTTAATTTTGGGCTCAATTGACATATCAACTGGGACACAATCTTTCATTCCGTACCTCTCTAACACATTTTCTGCATATTTTTGCTAACTCAAGAAAAGGCCATTCATAGTTTGAACAAGCTCTAGCCCTAAAAAAATATTTCAACTCCTCAAGTTCCTTCATTTGAAAAACAAGTGAGCAAACTTTCTTTGGCCTGCTGGTTTCCCAAATCATCATTCTTAATTATTATAAGATCATCAACAAAAACTAGAATGACAAAAATTCTATTATTTTGAACTCTCATAAAGAGACTTGAATCTACATGTGTGACTGAATATCTAATCTGTAAGAGAAACTCTAATATTTTCCCATACCACGCTCTAGGGGCTTGTTTCAAGCCATACAAGGCCTTCTTTAACTTACAAACATAATTCTTTCTTCTATATTCTTCAAACCTCTTTGGTTGCTCCATGTAAATTTCTCTTTCCAATTCTCTATGTAGAAAGGCATTTTTAACATCCATTTGCCATAATTTTCATCTATAGTTAGCAGCAACTGCCAACAGTGTCCGTATGCTTGTAATTTTGGCAACAGGACTAAATGTCTCTTCATAATCCAAGCCATATTTTTGAGAAAAACCTCGAGCTACCTAGCGTGCCTGGTATCTTTCAATAGAACCATCACTTCTCTTTTTCAACTTAAAAACCCAACGACATGAGATAGGTTTCACATCATTTGGTTTTAGAATTAACTCCCATGTTTGATTCTTTTTCAAGGCCATGAACTCTTCCTCCATTGCTTTTCGCCACTTCTTTTGACTATAGGCTTCTTTAAAAGTTTCAGACTCAAACTCATGATTCTCAGTAGTAATGCTAGCATCAATAAACTTAAAATTTGGTCGCTTAACTCTAGGAGATGTTTTTAATGTAATAGGTGTTTCTTGTTCAACCTTCTCTAACTGGCTTGGCCTATCTTCTTCCCACCTCCTAACTGACCCATTACACTACGAACTTGAAGATTTCTTGGATGTAGTAACAAAATCAATGTTTTTGAGGTCACCCACATGATCATTATCTCTCATTATAATATCTTCACTTGGTTCTTTACTCTCTACTATTTTATAATTACTTTATGAATCCTCAGACTCTATAGGCCACCATGATGATGCTTCATCAAACACTACATGGCAAGAAACATAACATTGATTGGACACTAGATCACAACACCTCCACCCCTTTCTTTCTTCATCATATCCAACAAAGATACAACGAACTACCTTTTTATCCAATTTTTTACATAGTTGACTTGGAATAAATACATAACATTTACATCCAAAGGTTCGGAAATAACTTACATTTGGCTTTCGATTTAGCAATCTCTCAAAGGGGGAAATATTTCCAAGTCCTTCCTAAGGCAAGTGGTTGATGATGTAAGCAGCTGTCCGCATGCTTTCTGCCTAAAAATGTGCTGGTACATTCTTACTATGTATCATGCTTCTGCATATCTTTGCCAAATGTCTATTCTTTTTCTCAACAACTCCATTCTGTTGTGGTGTGTTTGAACATGTAAGTTGTCTTCGTATCCCATGCAACTTAAGATACGATGAGAACTCACCTGAAGTGTATTCTCCACCATTAACTGTCCATAAACACTAAATTTTATACTCCAACTCATTTTTTACCTTTTTTTAAAATTCAATGAAGGTACAGAAGATAAACCCAAGTAAACCTTGAAAAATCATCAATAAAGGTCACCATTGCTTTCCACCAATTGATTTATGTTTTACTCTTCCAAATACATCAGAATGAACTAATTCTAATGGTTTCTGAGTTTTGAATCTTGATTCGCTAAATGGCAATTGATGAGCTTTTCCAAATTGACAACCAGTACAAATGGAGTTAGTTCTCACCTCCAGCCTAGGTATTCCTTTCACTATCATTTTATCCATAATTATCTTTAACTTATTATACCCAACATGACCCAACCGTGCATGCCATATGTTTGCTGTTTCATTCCTCCGAGTCTTGTCAACATATGCTTCTTCAGCAGATAACACATATACAGACTTCAATCTTCATCCCTCCATTATAGGAATCCCTTCTACCTTTATACGCTCATATACTTTCACATCATCTAGGCCTAACAAAATATAATTCCCTGCATCAGCTAACTGAATCACAGATAACAAATTATTCTTCATACTCGGCACATGGTATATATTATCAAACCTCATTTCTCGTGATTTGACTCGTGACTTGCATTTGGCTTGACCAATATGAGTGATCGGAAGTTCATCATTAGCAGTTACCACAATCTTATCACCTTTGTACATTGACTTGGTCACAAAAAGACCTTCATTTCCAATCATATGATTAGTACACCTAGAGTCAACAATCCAATCCTTTTCATAATTGATCAAATCATCATCTAATAGACTTGTTAAAGCAAACTCATCTATTTTCTTTCTAGATTCATCACTCTTTCTTACTGCACAACACAAGGCTGCCTATTTTACATTCCAATCTTCTTCACTTTCAGGTTCTTCTTTACGATTTGATTGTGTCACTGAATTACTGCTTTGGCAACTTGATTCTCCCCAAAATTGTTTTGTTGTTGAGAGCTAGATGTAGCACAATTTCCTTGAATTGATTTTCCTTTTCTATGCCAACATTGTCTAACAATATGGCCTATTTTACCACAAACATAGCATTCTCGACTACGTTGCTCATTTGAATGTTGTTGAGCTTCAACTCCACCTTCTAACACTCCCCCTAAAGATGAATTTCCTCTTCTTCGAGAGTCTCTACTTGGGTTTCTATATGATTCTCTTCCTCTTCCTCTTCCTCTACCCCTTTGAGTAAAAAGTGCCTCATCAGTGTTGTTAATTGATACATTAGATAGCTGGTTTTCCAGTGCTTCTTGATTGGCAAGAAGATTCTTCAATTTAGTCAAGCTTGGTTGCACCTGCCACCCTTTCAAAGCTGTAACAATTGAATTAAACTCAGGCTGTATCCCTTGAAGAATAAGCCTTCTTACTCGATCTTCACTACTCGCAGACCTAGGATCAATACGCCCTATCTCATCACACAAGCTTTTAACTTTAATGAAATACTGATTAATTGTCATTGACCCTTGATGAATAACTCCAAGTTCATTTTCTAACATTTGCAGTCTTGCTTCATTTTTGCTTGAGAACAATGTAGCTAAAGTGTTCCAAGCTTCATTAGGAGTCTTAGTTAACCGAATACTCTTCAAAAATTCATCTTCAACGAAGGTTCTTAAAATATATAATGCCTTACCTGCCTCTCAAAGTTGTAACAATTGAATTAAACTCAAGCCATATCCCTCGAAGAATAAGCCTTCTTACTCGATCTTCACTACTCGCAGACCCAGGATCAATACGCCCTATCTCATCAAAAAAGCTTTTAACTTTAGTGAAATACTGATTAATTATCATTGACCCTTGACGAATAACTCTAAGTTCATTTTCTAACATTTGTAGTCTTGCTTCATTTTTGCTTAAGAACAATGTAGCTAAAGTGTTCCAAGCTTCATTAGGAGTCTTAGTTAACCAAATACTCTCCAAAAATTCATCTTCAACGAAGGTTCTTAAAATATATAACGCCTTACCTGCCTCTCAAAGTTGTAACAATTGAATTAAACTCAGGCTGTATCCCTCAAAGAATAAGCTTTCTTACTCGATCTTCACTACTCGCAGACCCAGGATCAATACGCCATATCTCATCACAAAAGCTTTTAACTTTAGTGAAATACTGATTAATTATCATTGATCCTTGACGAATAACTCCAAGTTCATTTTCTAACATTTGCAGTCTTGCTTCATTTTTGCTTGAGAACAATGTAGCTAAAGTGTTCCAAGCTTCATTAGGAGTCTTAATTAACTGAATACTCTCTAAAAATTCATCTTCAATAGAGGTTCTCAAAATATATAATGCCTTACCTGCCTTTACTTTCCACTTCTTCAGGGCATTCTTTTGAATTGGTGGGATTATTTCACTTCCATTTGTTATCTCCCACAACTCATTACCTATTAAGTAGGCTTCAATACATGAACACCACAAATTATAATTGTTTTTATTTAATTTCTTCATACTCGAAAGTGAAACACCCATCTAAGCCATTTCCTTTTTTTTTTTTTTACTTCTCCTTAACCCACCAAAATCTTCCTTCACTATTATCACCAAAATGATCTATCTCTCTACCAATTAGTGTTTTTTTTCCACAAACCAACGTCTTTTTCCACAAACCAGTCCGTCAATCTTCACCAAACAACCTCTTTCTCCTCTCCCTTTTGTGATTTAGTAACACAACAACACCAAAGCAAAACAACCCGGCTCTGATACCAAATGAAACATATTTCTGGACTCATATCACAACATAGATTGCATTCAACGAACCATAAATCCATCACTACAACACCAAACAAGAAGGGAGCAAGGAGAATTAACCTCAAGAGTGATCAACACAATACATTTAACAATGCAAAGATTGTTCTTAACAAACAACACCCAAAATAAAAAAATAAAGGAGCTTACACGGATTGGTTTCACATAATGGCTGCTCACCCACTTTTCTACCACCTCTCTCTCTTAACAACAAAAACAAACCCTAGTGCAATACATAAGTGAAATGTCCAACACGGGCCTGGGCTGGCCATAAGTGAAATACAAGTCAATGTGGGCCTGATATTGATGTTGGGCCCTTCATTATTATCCTGGTTCAACACATTTCAGTGTAAATGTGCGCAGTGTTCACTTATGTTGAATCATATCCAAAACAAAATCTACTTTGAATTACAAGATTCAAAGTTGTATTTACTGTTCGAAATACTTCCATTTATCAAAAGCCTTGAAAAAGGATTATGCCTTTTATCTCAATATGCACATACAGTGTGGGAAGCACAACATTGAATGAGTCAAGACATTGCAAAGCGATCTAATTATAGGCAAAGCCAAGTTCCCTTAGACACATAATAATGGCACATCCCAACTTCAAAATCCTGCAAGAGGCGACACACCAAAACTTCAGGGATGCTTGTCTTTTCTTTCTTACTTTCTCTTTCCTTGGCTAAAGCTACAACAGTTTTTGTTTTGGGGACTTGCGAATAGTTAAGAGGAAAGAGATAATGGAATGCTTTAAGGACCAAGCCATAAAGGGTTAACTAACAACAAATGAACACAAGTAAATACTTACTGTAGTTTATCAAGCACACAAAGAAGTCGTGTATTAGAATCCATTTGGGTATGCAGACACTTTTCAATCAATGATGTAATACAAAACATCTATTCCTTTTTCCTCATCTTTATGAAAAACTGCAAGTCAAATTCCACAGATAACATAATAAGGACTTAAATTTGAGGTACCTCGTCTAGTTGTCTCTACCAGGTTGCCAATTTTTGGCTTTGTCCAAAGTTCAACATTAACTCATTTCACATGGCCAATTTTAACATCATTGTGCAATGAGTAAATCAAAACATGAGAGCATCTTTGCAATTATTGTCCATCATGTCAACCAAAGAGGCTTTACTTTTCTAGATGTTTCAGATGAATATTTACTCATCAACTAAATGTATCTAGGCTACATTGTAGTGCTTTACTCCAAAGAAATAAGGCGTGGGGATAAACAAGTAATATATGTATACTTTTTTTTTATTTATTTTTTATGCATGCAGCCAGGGAAGGAAGGGTGAAGGGATTCGAATCTACGTCCAATGGGACTACCAGTGAGCAAAATATTAAGCAACATATTTAAAATTGGACATAATAATATCCAAACAAAATGCTAAAAAGAAAATTACTATATAAGCCACCCCCTCCTCCACAAAACCAACCCCCAAAAAAAAAACACCAAAAAAAAAAATGGTTGCATTGAAGAGATATCATTGTTAAAATACATTTTTGGCTAGTTATCTTATTAGCTTTATATAAAAATTTTAACACAATGAAATAATTGTCACAAAGTAAATGATCTTTGAATCAAGAGCAACTATTTGTACTATTTGCACTATTTGTACTTTTTGTTAAATTATATATATATATATATAAAGATACATTAATAAGATAAGGAGACTATTAAGGCTTCTCACTTGGTGACGTCGAAGAAAATTTTTGAATGAAATGAGTTTCTTGATGTTGGTCTTAATTACTTATTTCACAAATTATTGATTGAATTAGTACAAAGTTATGATATTTGAAATTAACTATTATTATTAGATTGTATCTCTACTAGTAAGTAGTGAATACAATTAGTATGGATCTTAGATTTCAATCTTGGTGTAAAAAAATAAAATGGTCAACCAAGACAATAAAACATCAAGTTTATATCTTCAAATAAAAAAGAAACGCAATCTAAGCGAAATAAAAAAATTAAAAGTAAATTAGATATTAATGGAGCTCATTAGATGCAGGCCCAACCCCGTTGCCTGTCCTAACTGGGCCTGACTTGGTTGCCGCGCCATCCATCCCAATTCTATATAATAGGTTTCGTTTTCTGCCGTTCTCCTGCGCCGTCTTGAGATAGCGGAGATTGCAGAAGGTCGCCGACTCAGAAAGAGCAAGCGAGAGAGAGGAGACTTAGCCCCCGAAATCTAATCGGCCGCGATGATTTACGACGTGAACTCACCCCTCTTCCGATCCTTCCTCAGCCAGAAGGGAAGCGCTTCTGACAAGAGGTGTGTTCTCTCTATTCTTACTGGTTCGCTTTGTTTCTATTCATGTCGAAATAATACATGTCATGGAGATTGACTTGGTAAAAGAAAACTGTCTCAGAGAGTCAATGGATTCGTTATAGATTATGGATGATTTCTATTTTTGAATATCTCTTGTATCAACCAGACCTCCTTTAGGTTTTCGTACATTAGAGACTTGATTTTATAAGTCTGAGCGGGGCACTAGAAAGATCTGCATCCTCTAGAAGCTTGCTTGTAGTTAACCAAATATTTGTGTTTTCCTCCCCCACCTCCCCCCCTCCCCCCTTTATATTTGCGTACCTTCCTGGGCCGTCAGCCTCCATCCTCCTTCCTACTTGGATAGGTGTTTTTTGGTTGTCATATGCCTGTTTCGGTAACAAAATCTATTATGTATTCGAATGAATGTGTTTCTGCATCTTAGGTTTTTGCTTTTTGGTTGAGGATCAAGATTGTGATAGGTCTGTTCTTTTGTTAAGAGTCATTTGCACTGTGTCTTTTATTTTGGTGTTATTTTGCTCTTTCATAGCCTCCTCATAAACTCGTAAACCTACTTAAGTGGAGATTGATTAGAAGGAAGTCCCTTATAATGCGAATGCTCTTTCCTTTTCTTGCTTCTTTAACTAAAACAGTATATCCCCTGATAAGTATACCTAAAAAGACTCTGCAATATCACAAATTGGCATCATATAGGTGCATTGGGGTGTTACATTCTTTCCTTTTAATAGTTGAGGTATACTCTTCCCTTGAAGAAGTTGAAATTATGCTGTAGTCTGTAATGACGGATATTTATGAGGGTAGGAGCAAGTTGAACCATAGTTACTTTCAAGCGTGGCTTGTCAAACATGACTCAGTTATGGATATTTGAACTTGGTTGCACTGAAATTGGTCAGGATCAATTTTGTGTTAAAGAAATAGATAAATTAATTAATAGATCTTCAGCTCTAGTCCAAGTACAAGTTACATTTGGTGGTATCTGCCTGTTAGTTTCAATGAGGGGACAATGTTTTTCGTGTGATGATAGTGATTGTATTAGGTTCCCTAGTTGGGTTCTGCTGTGGTGGCATCAGAACATTTGGAATTCAGGAAAGTCTTTACATCTTTGAGAAAGAGTGAGAGAACATGATAAAGTAACAAATTCTAAGTACAGACCTTTATTTCAACTTTACGTGAAAATATAAACTGGCTTAATATCTTTCGCAACTCTTGAGTATAAGGCTGAGGATGGTTATACGGATTTACGTAAGAGCACTAATCATTTTGATATGGGGAAAAACAGTTTTTTTTTTTAATGTTTTAATTTGAATTTGAATTTTTCAGTATGTCATAGTGAGCAAAAAGGAGTGAGTGGATGCGAAATGAAATGAACAGAGAAGAAATGGGGGAAAGCACCGTTCTGATTTTGTGTTTTGTTTTAGTTGATTTCTTTGGTAGCGAATGGAGGAAGAAAGAAGCAAAAAAAGCTGAAAGCCATATTGGTTTTGGTTGTTGGATTGATTGAAAGGAGTGTAGAGGAACAAAGTGTCATATGGCATAAACCTCAGAATTTGGGCATTTTAAAATAGACACTGTCATTTCAGCATTATCACTATTATCCTTTCATGGTTGAAGCAACACATTTAGTAAGTTTTTATTGACTAAGAATTACAAATGAGTGTTCTTGTTGGTCTTAAAAGCTTGCTAATGGTGGATGCCTGATGAGGAGGTTATCTCTTATTACCAGTTGTTATGTCAATTGCTTACCAAGCTGATGATGGACATAAACTATGCCTTGAGACCTTTCTGAATATTAGACAGGCATGCGTATATATTAAGGGTGGTTTCTTGGTCCTTAGAATCCTAATAAATAAACACAGAAAAACTAATGTAGGTGCCATTATTTTGTGGTTTTTAATACTAAAATGTTCATTGGTGTCCACTTTAAGGTTTTCTTTCAGCATCCAAATAGCCCACTGAGGTGCAATTATGGGGTACACAATAATCCAATTAATTTTAAAGAGTTTACTAGAAACATAAACATAAGTATATATACATGAGTAAGTATGTATATGTATATGTGTTGTGTGTTTATACTTTTCTTTTTAAGTATCCATGATGCAAACAGTAGGAATGGCAGAAAGTTGGTGATTTGAGATTAAGAGGAACTAGCCGGACTTGAGATTGAGATATTGAGAGTGAGAAGAAGAGAGAAGTACACAGGCAGGTTACGAGAGTTGGTGTGAGATAAGGTGAGCAAGAAAGATGGATTTGCAACTAAGAGAGATAGATTTAAGAGTAGAGAGTGGTGCCGTTCAATTGAGTGTGTAAGACAGATACGGCTAATAGATATTTAGGTTAGTGCGGAATGTGTATGTCTATTGAATGAATAATACCTTTTAAGACTCATTTCTGGTGTTGCGTGCCTATGTTTTTAATTAGGACCCATATAATTTCGCATAGTATACTTAAACAAGTTTTAAGCAAGCTGACTCAAGTTGGTACTACAGTAGATTGGAAATCTAAGCAAGCTGAGTTGAGCTTTCATTGGTTTTGCTCATTTAATTGATGGGCCTCTATTTTGTACGAGCTTGAAGAATCAAATTCAACTTTAGAGTTAGCTTTGAGCTGTTCACGGTTCATTTTCCAGTGCTACTGTAGGCTGTTTTATATGTGCTAATATAAGAGGTGGCATCTCGGTCCTAGGCCAACCATTATATCTCACGTACCAAATTGACCTGATGTTTGTGAGTTTTTAAAGTCTTTGTTAAATAGACGTTCGTGGATTTGATAATCTAAAAATTTATGAACATTAATGAGTTGATGGATTCACCTTAGTTTTACTTGGTTGAGTTGCAGTGGGTCTTATCCTAGGTGGCCCATTCTTATGCTTTTGGTTCTTCAGACTGATTTATTATGTGAAAATGTATGAGTCTTACGCCACCAGTGTGTTTGGTGAGGTGTCTTTGGTCTTCTGCCAACGCTAACATTTTCATTTGGATCTCTGTCTGGCGTTTCTCTCTCAGGAGAATAATCAGCAATTGCTTCTTCCTTCAAATTTCTTCATTTGTTTTACCATATATATAGAGTATGTAAAACGTACATATGTTCTGTTGTCTTTGG
Organism: Casuarina equisetifolia; assembly: GCA_028551475.1. NCBI lineage: Eukaryota > Viridiplantae > Streptophyta > Magnoliopsida > Fagales > Casuarinaceae > Casuarina > Casuarina equisetifolia. Next base: position 17,360,435 of record CM052361.1, on the reverse strand, counting down.
GTTTTCAGGAAATTAGAAGAGCAGAAGCCAAAGGAGCAGAGACCCAAAGCAAGTGAGAATAAGCCTATTATGACGGAGTGATACATCCAGCTGAGCTTGTGTTTTAAATGGGGTAGTATTATTGATATTTTCAAATGTAGCATTGTGATGTTTGAACCACTATTATAGACGTCAGTTGTTTCTTGATTAAACCCACCTTAATGATATTGCTTTTCTACCTTTAATGATCTCTACTTTGAGCATGGATGCTACTCAGGGCTTCTAAGAGCCATAGCTTGAAAAGGTACAACTCACTCGCGTATGCGTGTGGGGTAATGGATGCCTGCTGGTTGACTTGAATAGGGTATAGCTTTCGTGAGGAACACTTAAAGTTATATTCTGCGTCTGTTCGTTACGATGCTAAATTGTCAACAGTAGGCCCTACTTGTTCATGACTCTATGGAAGTCCGTCATAATTGCCAGAGGTCATGCCTTTAAAGGTGGGGCAGCTGAAATTAATTACTCGCTTGCCGTTTCTGGTTCTGATAGTCTAGGATGGAGCCACTTGTGGACAGGGCCAAGTATGAATGGCGTTGCATCCTGCGATCACACTTGCACTCAATCATCACATCCTCCTTTTAATGCCAAACAACGTCACTGGCTCCTTGTTATGTCAAAATCATGTATATGTATCAACTAAGAAGTGTGAATTGCATGAGTTATGCAAGCTTGTTAATTTTGCGAAATTTACTGCAAAAGAAATGTGTGGAGTATGCTTTAAAGATCTGAAGAATACTAGATGCTCGATAATATTAATCCAAATATATTGAAGTTTCTGAAGAGTTTTCGTAGGAAAACAGATCTTAATAGGTTTCTAGTGGGAAAACTGAGTCGGTAATGGAATTCTTACAACTCTCCTGATTTGTGTTTCTGATCTGCGTTTCGCCAAACGAGTAGAGGGTCGGTCCATTCTGGAGCTATTTTGCAAGAAACCAAACGGTGAACAATCATGTTCAACCAAGACCTGCCGTCAGGGTCTTTCGAAGTGCCTCTTAATGCATGGATAACTAAATGCATCTCGATCTACTGGAACCAGGTGTAGCTAATCCAGAGGCCATTTCTTTGGGCCTCTACCGTCTAATCATTCATGGCAATTTCCCTTTTGGCATCCTTGTTGTTCATGAAGGTTCTCGTCGGACAAGCCAATTTCACCTACCATTATTATTGGTGTTATAAGCATCTGTCCATGTTCATGGCGGTTCCAGCTACTCAGCTTACGATACAGGGTGAACAGGCATTTTCATATCTTCTCTTCCCCTTTGTTGGTGAGCAGGTGTTGTCTTTGAAATTTTTTAATCCCAGATTCCCCGTTATCTTTGGAGTTTTAGGTGCTGCTAGAGGGTGGTGAAAAACTTCTCATATATATATAATATGTCCTCTTCTCCCCCTCAGTTATTCACCTTAGAACTCACCCATTCTTTTGCTCTGTTCTCTCCATCAGAGGAGCAAATCCCACCGACATTGAATAGAAGACCAAGTACACCGACGTCATTGATGTCCCGGTCAACACGAGATGGGAAAGAAAATCTGGGAAAGCTTCCATGGATAAACGAGTCGCAGACCGGCTATATTGAAAAGCGAAGCAAGAGACATATGGGCCCCTGTTCAGGGGTAAAAAGCCGGGGACCATGGGGTGCATGCAAAGGGATGAACTTGAGTAGCCATGAGTGGCTCCCCATGTGCAGTCCATCTTACCTCCTAACATCTACAGTCACCATCTGTCCCCTGTCTTCCTACTTTTTCTTGTTCCGCTCTCTCCCTTCCACATCCAAGTAAATCAAAGCGGGTAAGGGTCTTAGCATTTTCCCGACTTTAGAAAGCTGAGTATGATGGGTAGTTATTGAAGGTAGTTGTGTCTCACATCATATACTTCTATGGTAGATTTAGACAGATTTTTCACAACAGCACTTCTGCATTAGCAACACACATGCGAAAGCAGCACTTGTGCTTCATATTTCTTTGACCATTTCAAAACTTCATGTTGGAGAAATTAAGATGGGAAATATTAATGACAGGAAATCAACTATTTTTGTCAAAGAATATTAAGCGAAGGAAAGTTGATTAACAAGCTTATAGAGCTTATAGAGATTCATATATAACATACTAATTTCCAAAACGAGAGTTCGGAAATGCCTAGTTAATGGTGAGTATGTGTTGTCTGAGATCTCTTAATCTTGGGCTTGACACTCCAAAACCCTTGCAAGGTTTTCCAATAGATTCTTTTAAGTTTAGAATTTGTTGTTAATTTCATGTCACTGTATGTCTGACGTATTTGAGTACTCATTTTGTCTATATAAATCCGTCTTCTTCTTATCTCTTCTCTTCTGGTCAAAACCTACACCTAAAACGTAGGAATCCAAGTGGGTGCAAGTAAGACGTGTAATTAAGTAATTCTGTTTGGTAACATCGGGATTTTGAAGATTCCATGTAATTATAACTAGGACTTAGGAGGTTGTTTATGCAAATCTCGACAAAAAAAAGTAGAGGAGGAGAGAAGAAAGCATGGTGGTTATAGATAGACAAGAAAAAGTTTCTAAAGAGGCTTTTTCTTTCTAGTGGTAGTTAATCTCTCTCTTGCCAGTCTCTTTCCTTTATTCACGCCGCTCCTACTTCCAGTCTCGTACTTTTCTCTTGCACTGCAAAGACAGAAACAAAGAAGAAAGGTTCCTGCTTCTCCCTTCCATCAAAATAGCTGAGGAGAATCAAGCGGAACCTTTGTTCGCTTTCTATCTCAAGACACCGGCGGACAAAATGTCTGAGTATTCTTTCTCAAACACTTTCAAGAAGACGGATTTGTCTGGTCTTCTCCTCTCCAACTTCTTCCGTCTTTGTTTCTTCGTTCTCTCCCACCCTCTTTACTTCTTTTACTTCATCTTCTTCTCCCCATATCTTCTCAAGCTGCTTTCCTTCCTCTCTCCCCTCTGCATCACCACCGTTCTACTCCTCCTCGTTATTCTCACTGTCTCTCCCGACCTTGTCCAAGACAAGTCTGACTCCGAATTGTCGGAATCCAAGGTGAGTTTTCTAGCTAGTACGTATCAAACTGTCTGCAGAATACTACAGCCCAAAGTGGACGATGAAGCTGAAAGTTTTCAACAATTTGAGGAGCTTGAGGTCTATAAGATTGTGTTTGACACGTCCACATTCGAAATTGGAGACCCAGCTGAAGTTTTGGAGTTGGAAATAAAAGAAGTCTGCTCAGAAGCTTATGAAACTCCAGTTGACAAGCGTTTGGTTCATGAAGGCAATTCTAACGATGGGTTGGAAGCTTTAACTGGCAATTCAGATGCATCTCCGGTTGAGAGTACCTCGCCTGGAATCGACAAGCAGATTGTGGGAGTCAAGAGATTGGTATGCTTTTTTCAACAGGAGAATGAGTCCAAAACCATGTCGTACGTAAAGGAAGAGAAAGAAGTGGATCAACCAGGCGTAAAGTCCGATAAAGTCGAGGAAGAGAAAGAAAAGCCAGTCTTGAAAAGTGAATCAGACACAATGTGCAATAAGGCAGACCATTCTACAGAGAGTACTGATTTTGGTGGACAGCGTGCTTTCCGGGGAAACTCCAAAAGACTAAGTGGAAGTATTGGGAGTCTTAATAGTGATGAAGACTTCATAGCACAAGTCATGGAGAATTCTCAAACTTTGGGTTCCAATCTTGGAAGTTTCGGTTCAATGAGGAGAGAGAAGGAATGGAGAAGGACATTGGCATGCAAGCTTTTCGAAGAACGACATAATGTTGATGGAACCGAGGGGATGGATATGCTTTGGGAGACATATGAGAACGAATCAAGTAAAGTGCAAGGAAGAAGCTACAAGAAGAGGGGAAAGAAAAGCGGGCTTGATTTCAGTGACGATGATGAAGAAGAAGAGGAGGATGTTGAGGAGCAGTTGTGCTGCTTACAGGCTTTGAAATTTTCAGCCGGGAAGATGAACTTAGGAATGGGAAGGCCAAATCTTGTCAAGTTCTCCAAGGCCCTGAAAGGGATAGGATGGTTGCACAATCTCGGTAGGCATGGCAAAAAAGGCTACCATTGAAGTAAAATTTTGCTTTCTTAATGTTTTTGACTTGCAATTATCAGATATCTGTCTTGTCTAAGAATCACGAGTAAATATGTCATTTTCTTAACCTTTTATTTATGTGTTTTCTTCCTCTTCAATTTTGGGGATTGGGTGCCTGAAACAAATCCCTGATGCATTATGCAGAGAGGCTACAGCATTTTGCCTCTTCACAATAAAAGGAACTGTTTTAGTGACCGTGCATAACATATAATAATATGGTTTTAGGGCCTGTCAATTCTAGAGTGTCACGCGTTATGCTGTTGTGTGGAAGACAACCAGAGAGGTGGTGCCTCCAATTGTCGTAGCATGATATGACCTTTATTTGGTACAACTTGCTTTGACATGGAGTCGGCATCCTAGGCAAAGCCAAGGACGCCATGATTCGTTGTCTGATCAAATTGAGTTGAATCTAAAATCCTGTAAGATTGGCATTGACCTGCTAGTAGGGAGGTGAATACGTTCAGAGCTGCCGTCTCCTTGGTGTCCTACGCAAAAATAACAATACTTTGGAGCCCAAAGTTAAAGCAGAAAGATATCAACAAAATCTGAAGGCCCAACAAAAAGAGATCGGAAGTCTTGTACTGCATTGGGCCCAGATAGTTTATGATTTGCGCAAGCCTAAAACGTAGCAAAGAGCAAAACCAGTAGATTCCCATGGTCGAAATGATGAATGAAATTTTTAAATGTTAACTTGAAAGCATGGAATATTTTCCTTCATTTAACCAAAATTTCATTTTTATTTCTTAGCAAATGGTTTAGAGGTATACACAGCATATTGGAAGTGTGATTTTTTTTTTTTATAGTAAAACATAAATTAAAAAAATATTTTTAAAATTTTTAAATCAACTTTTGAACTAAATTTTTAGATTCTTTAATATAGTAATAAAAATTAGGTTAAATTTGTTTCATTTTGTGAGACCTTACACTTAATATTGCTAGGCATGTAGAAATATGTGTGCATGACAAAAATTTCATATTAAAAGTATGATCATTTGTAGTAAGGTTTAAATAAAGTGTTTTTTTAACTCTTAAACTAGCTCGAGGCTTACATGTTATGTGATAAGCCAAATCAGGCATGAGATTTTTTACGGACACAAACTATTTGTTGCTCATTGATCTTCTCAAAGGCAAGAATCCACCCAGAGAAGTGATTTTAAGCATGACACGAAGGTAGTTTTCCATGTGAGTTGCGGGTGATGCCGGGAAGCAAACCAGAAAAAAGGCTCATCCATCTCAGATAAGGTTCAGCTGAGGGGCTCGATTTTAGTTTAAGTTTCAAGAGAAAAACAAAAGAATTAAAAAGAATCTACATGGGTCTGTGCTGGGGTTCCGGAATTCATGATGTTTTATCTAATTCCTTGAACTTTTGTGTCTATTTTACCAATTACTTGATGCACTTGAGTGGGATGCTTGTTTAGCGCCGGATGATGATAACTAATGATGTTAATGGAGAGATTGGCTCTGATTGTGACTGGACCTGAGTGGATTCTTTTAGAGGTTGAACTTTGCTTAAAGTTGTTAATCCCTCGTAAAACTGATGATGAAGAACGACGTTAACGAATACAAGGCCAGATTGACTACGAACACAAGAGGATGCTTCTTATATCTACAGCAATTACTTGACTTTCCTCTACATGGGTTGCTGTGGATAGTGCTAATCTCCCTAAATCTGTTAGGCACTTTGCACATGAACTCAGAGGATAAACCCAAAGATTGAGATGGTAGGTTTGTGTTAGGCACTTTGCACATGGACTCACAGGATAACCCCAAAGATTGAGATGGTAGGTTTGTGTTGTTATTGGGAGATCTAGTTAGGTGATCGTGGACTTCTTCCTCTGCCTCCTTTCTTTTTTGTTTTCCTAGAATTATAAAAGTCAAGTTTGGAACAGTATCTGCGTGAATTCCCAACCTTAATTCTTCCAAAAGTACTTTACGGCCACCAATATTAATTTCAAGTAATAGAACAGAGAAGAACAATAAGGAAACACTTAAATATCAAGGGATAAAGTACTCGGCCTGCGGAGTAGGACTGTATTATGAGGAATTAAAAATTATATAGCTATTGTTAGAGATACAGGAAAAATAGAGAAAATGTGCTCTCTCTCTCTCTCTCTCTCTCTCTCTCTCTCCTTTTTATTTTTATTTTTTTTATGTATAAGAAAATAATTTTATAGTTGTGTGTTTTTGGGTCTTTATTTTATTCCCCTAAACGAAATCTTTGTGGTTTTATAAAGCCTCAGAGATGTCAAGGTAATATTCTTCATTGTCCCTTTCTTGTTTTCTAAGGTTCAGAATACTCGCACCTGCCATTATTAGATAAGAACATATAGGATCCATGGCAAATCAAAATCGTGAAAAGGGGCATGTTAATCAAACCTCTTTTCCATAGGCAATCAATCTTAGAAAGAGTCTCAACAAAGGCCAGTGTCCTATTAAAGGTACCGGAAAAACATAGAAATATATAATACATAATCTTTAAAGAGAAATATTGTTATATCCGTTACACGTGAGCTTAACTAAAGAAATCTTGTAATGGTTAAGAATGAAGTTCCATTGAGCACATATCTTAGCTTATTGATATGTTTGTAAAAGAGTCTCAATAATCATGCCTTTACTTGTGCGCCCGGAAAAAATTGTGACCACTATGTCAATTCAAGCAAGAAATTGTTTCCAGATTTATTCTGTTTTGGTTAGATGCTTGTGGACATTTTAGATTTGTTAGTTTAGGATTCAAATTTACTTGGTTATTCCAAATTTATTATATTTGCTTGGTTATGATCCATATCTGCTTAGTTATTCTAGATTTATTTGGTTATTTGAATTTGTTCATCTTTTGCATTCTAGTCTCAAACATGGATGATAAACCTTCGAACAAGAGGTTTTAAACAACACTTGTTCTCAATTGAACTAGATATTTTCGGACATTTTAGATTTGTTTGGTTAAGATCCATAATTATTTAGTTGTGTGGATTTGTTTATCTTTTGCAATCTAGTTCTCTATAGGTATGATTTAAATGGTTTAAGCTCAAATTCATTTATTCCCACCAAGAATCACACCATTTTCGGTGACAATCTTAACTTTTAGTCATGCTACTCATGACAAAGTTGTTTCGGTTATTGTTAACTTTGAAATCCACTGAAAATTGGCCGAGACATATTATCGGTGTAAAATACTTCAATGTTCATGTCAGCAAAAAGTTAAAAAGCCATAATAATAATAATAATAGTAGTACTCCATTTTATACCCTGACAATGCTTTTTCTTTTTGGTATAATATGTATTTATATATTACAAAGTTTATACTATAAATATCATTTATGCTGTAAAATGATATCTAAAAAATTACAAATTATTATAATTTATAAGTCTTGTGCTTGATGAAATTTTACCAAAAATTTCTATTGATTGTGCTATGAATCGACTATTCCAATATGATATGTCTCAACTGGACTATGAATCGACTATTTAGTAGCTACCGTGTTCTAATGGACTACTTTGAATTGTTCTGTATATTAAAAAGATCAATCTTAGCTATGAGGTATTTTCAACTTATATGCTCTAAGCATATGAAGTGGCTGTATCTTTGAAGAGTTCATATAAGGTTCCATTATGACTTTATTCAATTGCTTCATTGAATTTCTTGACCATAAAAACTTGTTCAACTAATTATGAGTTTTTGGCTTTCGATTTATCAAAGAACTCTCTAGTTCAATAAATTCCTTAAGATAGGTGGAGGAAAAAAAATTAAGGTAGGGAATTAAGCTCCTACAAAGAGAAGGAAGTGAATTTGATTATATCCTTTAAAGTTATGGGATAGAGAACGTAAATTTTTTTTTAAAAGAGATAATGTTATAGCGAGGATGATTGAGATAATGTTATAGTTATCCCCATGATATGTTCTTGAATCTTTCTTTTAGATAATTTCTAGATAAATCTAGAGCTAATATATTGGGTCAACTAAAATTTTCACATCTAATCTTATTTTATTCTTTGCAATTGAAAACCTTTATGATTCTAGAAGCTCTAAAGAGATTCAAGGCAAAGTCTTGTTCTCCCATTTCTTGTCCATTTTTGGTTATGATTTTTGAAACTATTTAATGTAGTTTCCCCCCTATCAATCAGGTTAAGTAGAAATTGGGGTGCTATTTTAAATCTCCATTTCATTAACGATCTTAGTATTTGCATTCATGCTACATATTAAAAAGTTAACTATTTCTGTTATTTACGTGAAATATCAAAAATAGTTGAAACAAAAATTAATAGAATAATTCTACACACCTTCTCAACAAGAACTTAAAAGGGATTATAGGACCAATAGTTGAGTGAAAAACTTAAATTCATTTAGCATCCTAGTTGTCCATAGCTATCATTTTTCAAAATTTGTTTTTTCTTATATCATAGGTAAAATGTTTTCTTTATAAATTTATTTCATACTCACATATCTAAGGTATTAAATTTGAGATTAAGAGATCTTATACCTAAGGTAACAAGTGATCAACCATAGGTAAAGGGCTTATCCAAAGTCTTAAGATACTCCCTTTGTTAATTTTTTAGGCTCTTGGAATGGTTGTTGTTCTACTTCAATGAGATGCCATCACAACATTGTCAAACTGTTCCTTTATTATCTTCAAATTGGTAATTAATTTAATTCTGGCGAATTCTATGGTTGAGTAAGCATATAATTTTGTAAAGTTCTTGAGATGGATAGAAAGAGAACGAAAAACTAAGAAGTGGGCTGCAATATGATGAAATGAACTCGAGTAATGTTTTTAAAGCTTAGAGAATAAAAAAGTTAGTAAATCTTTATTGTCAAGAAGTCTTGACTCAATTAGAACCAAGGTAGCCTGAGATTAAAGAGATCTATCTACATTCATTCAGGACACCAAAATTCCCTGCCTTCCTTACCTTTAAAAAAAGAAAATTAAACTTTGATGTTATGTTCATAGAAAGTGATTAAAATATGAGAAATTGGATTAGTTAACTAAACATAAGCACCGTCGAGTATCTAGTGTAAGCGCCTGACAGCTACTTAAAAACCCCCAAAAGTCGGTTCCAGTTGGACTCTTGACGCCCGTTCAAACGCTAAATGCATAAGAAAATCCTCCCATCCCATCCCATCCCGCGTTAACAGCGGTAGCGTCCCTGCCAGTTGTAATTGATTTCATATATAAGCAGTGCACAAAAAAGGGCCAACAGTGAGGGCTTGTTCCCCGTCACGCACGCTCAAAACGACGACAATCCTTTTTCGATCTTTCATTCGATCAAATCCTACGGGAATGGGGAACCATCGAACTGCTCGCGCAGGAGAGAGGGGGGCCGGAGGGGGAGGAGCAATTCGCAGCCTGAGCTTCAGCTCTAGAGTGTTCGGCTTCGTCGTCACAGTGACTCTCCTCTTTTTCTTCACTCGCTCTCTCCTCTTTACTTCTCGCACCGACACTTCAAACCTTCAAGACCTTGTAAGTCTCTCTATCTCCTTTTTTCTCTGTTTCTCGGATCTAACTATGGGGGAAAGTTTTTCCCCGAGAAACGGACTGGCTTTTCTTGTGTGAAAGTTTGTTTGTTTGTTTTTGTGGGAAGCATTGTTCTGGCGTGAGTTTGGGTTTTATTTCTGGATCTTATCATTCCTGATCCACGAGAAGATATGTAATTAACATGTTAGATTTCTCTTTCCTCGCAACGGAGTTTTTTCTTTTAATTTTTCCGTTTTGTTGGAAAACGAAAACGCTTGGTGTATTAAGTGCCACTGTGAAATGCATGACACTGATGCTGTTGAAATTCTTTCTTATTTATTCGATTTCGACGGTTAGGGTTTTGGTTCCGGTTCATATGGAGTGGGAAGTACGAGAAGATCCGTACTTGTGCTCAAATCGGACCCTCTCAAGCCCCGGCTGGACCAGATCTGGAAGCAAGTGGACGATCACCGTTCCTTGGCTCTGGCCTATGCTTCCTACGCACGAAAGCTCAAGCTTGAGAACACCAAGCTTTTTAGGAATTTCTCCGATCTTGCGCGGACCTACTCAGAACTCCTCAACAAGCCGTCGTATCGTTCTCTATATGAATCCGATGCGCTCTCCATTGACGAATCGGTGTTGAGGCAATTCGAGAAGGAAGTTAAGGAGCGGATCAAATTGACGAGGCAAGCAATCGTGGACGCGAAGGAGTCTTTTGATAATCAGTTGAAGATCCAGAAGTTGAAGGATACGATTTTTGCGGTAAATGAGCAGCTAACCAAGGCGAAGAAGCAAGGAGCTTTCTCCAGCTTGATAGCGGCAAAATCAATTCCCAAAAGCTTGCACTGCCTCGCAATGCGGTTGATGGAAGAGCGAATTGCGCATCCGGATAAGTATTCCGATGAGGCGAAGCCGACTCCCCCTGAATTTGAGGATCCGAATCTTTACCACTATGCAATCTTCTCTGATAATGTGATTGCAGCATCGGTGGTGGTCAATTCAGCGGTGAAGAATTCGAAGGAGCCATGGAAGCATGTTTTCCATGTTGTTACTGATAAGATGAATCTTGGCGCTATGCAAGTTATGTTTAAATTGAAGGACTATAATGGAGCGCATATTGAAGTGAAGGCGGTTGAGGACTACAAGTTCCTGAACTCTTCATACGTGCCAGTGCTTCGGCAATTGGAGTCAGCAAATTTGCAGAGGTTTTATTTTGAGAATAAGCTCGAGAATGCAACAAAGGACACCACGAATATGAAGTTTAGGAACCCAAAGTATCTGTCAATATTGAATCACTTGAGGTTTTATTTGCCAGAAATGTACCCAAAATTGCATCGCATTTTATTTCTGGATGATGATATAGTGGTTCAGAGGGACTTGACAGGGTTGTGGAAGATAGATATGGATGGAAAGGTAAACGGGGCGGTGGAGACATGTTTTGGATCGTTCCATCGCTATGCCCAGTACATGAATTTCTCACACCCTTTGATTAAGGAGAAGTTTAACCCCAAAGCTTGTGCATGGGCTTACGGGATGAACTACTTTGATTTGGATGCTTGGAGGAGGGAGAAGTGCACGGAGGAGTATCATTACTGGCAGAATCTGGTAATGATTTTCTTTTTTCTCTGTTAATATATTTGTCTTTATGGTTTTGTCATACTTGAGCCACATTTGTTGCCTAAAAACTGGATTGTGCTCGAATGTCTTATTTAAATCCTGTTTTCATTGCGAATTCTTATGCACTAGTTGAAACAATTCATCCTGTTATTTACGTTCTAAACGCCCTGTGTGTTTCAAGAAAATGTTTCAACTAAGGGATGAATATCAACACTGCTAGAGGCTGCAATTGGCAAAATAGCAAGAAAGTTTATTAGACATTATGGTTCAACTGTCATTAGTTTGCTCTGATTCGCAGAGCCCTAGTTTATTTGTTTTCTTTTGCATTTCCTTAGTTTAATTGGTAATCTTCTCTATGTTTGAGTTTGGGACTTTGTCTGGTTTAGCATTTACTGATCATGGTTATCTTGTTGCAGAATGAGAACCGTACATTGTGGAAATTGGGCACGTTGCCCCCAGGTCTAATCACGTTTTACTCAACAACAAAGCCACTGGAGAAGTCGTGGCATGTTCTTGGACTTGGTTACAATCCAAGCATTAGCATGGAAGAAATCAACAATGCAGCAGTGGTTCACTTTAACGGGAATATGAAGCCGTGGCTTGACATTGCCATGAATCAGTTTCGACCCCTTTGGACAAAGTATGTAGACTACGATTTGGAGTTTGTCCAGGCTTGTAATTTTGGTCTCTAGACAACGATTCATGGTTGAACCGTCTTTCCAAGTAATCTGGGTTGTGATCTCAATAGTTCTGTTGCCATTTTACTTATACGTTAACCAAGTCTTATTCAGCACGCAAGAGAATTTTGCTTTACTCAATTGTAAAATAATTCTCTACTATATCAGTGTTAGAATTCTTCTTTGAATTGTTCATACAAGTATGTCATCCTCAGATGTTAAGAAGAACGTTATTACATTATTTAATTTGTGTTGAGCTGTTTATTTTACCCAAAGAATTTAGTTACTTCGTAATGCGATAATGTGATCTGTTTCTCAAATATGATTATATTTAACATAAGCAGGAGTGATGGTGAATATATGCATAATCTATTGGAGCATTCTTGTTATTTGGATGTGACCTCCATATTTTCTACATTCCTTAATGCACCATTGTTGCTTATATGCATGATTTCCTTCATTTCTTGTTTGGTAATTGTCTGTGCTCCCATTTTGTAACCCTTACCTGTGAAGGGGAACACCCAAGCGTCTTCCGTACATGATATTTATCACCTATTTTCAAGAGAACATTTTTCTACCTGGATTTGGACGAGGACGTTTAAAAGGAATATTATTCTGCATTTTCAACTTTACTTTTTCTTTCCAAGTGGTCTGATTCAATCTTTCTTTGACTTTAATGTGTTATCATTCTTCTTCTTCTACTGGTTTTCATTGTGGTTCTCTATTTCTGCTGATTCTTCCCATAGTTCAGTTAATTGTTGTGAAAAGCAGGGAGCAGGATGGTGTCAAGTGAGTGATTTGAAGTCATTTTCTTTTGTCTCTAATCCTTTTTGGGTTATGGTTTTTCATGTAGCCTATGAAAACCAGGGCTGGGTTTTCTTTCCCTTTTGTTTCATGTTTGGTCTCGCTGCCGGGGGCAAAGCAGTAATTGGGTGCCTTTTTTTTTTTTTTTTTATCACTTTGTTGTGGTCCTCTTACTCGTGTAGTGCAAGCATCGTATTTTTAACCTTTGTTTGAAGAAATGCCCCATTCTGTTGATGCCAGAAAAGAAAAAAGTTGCATGTAGATAGAAGCTTTTGTTTGGGTAAAATGTCAATCGCGCGTGCTTCCTCGCAGGGCTTTCTATATGGTACCACCAGCGTGTTACCATATATGGAAATATCAAGATCCCACGTTTAAGCTTCTATTAAACACAAAGAAGGAACTCTTTGAAGCTTCCATTTCATCACATAATTCCTAATATATAAAAATTCCATCAATTAGATGATGTCATTAGAACCTTTTGATTACCTCTTGCGAAAGTTGTAAAGCATCCTTAGATGGTTTCTAGTAATTATATGTTCAACGAAAGTTTGTTCATTTCTTGTATTTCCTAGTGTACCCTCAAGTTAAAAATATAAACAAGCATAGAATAAGAAGAAAAGAAAATCAAAATCAAAATAGTCAAATACGTCATGGCATATCAATAAAATTTTAGGATCCTTTAATAGTTAGATTTGTTGAGAACAAAATTCTTAAACTAGAAAAATTTCTTTGGGTTACGTTTGAATGTAATTTATTCTATCATGTTCATTAACTAACTTTTAAATTAAATTTTAGATTTTTTTACATATTATCAAAGTTTAGGTTGATTTGCTCTAATTCTTATTTAACTCTAATCTTTCAAATAAGTAAATGTGTGGAAAAGTGTTGATAACAAAAGTCATACATTGATCTCATGAAATAACTTGGCAAATTGTGAGCAAGTAATATAGATGTATATTGATCTTATAAAGTACTTGGCAAACTAGTTACTTACCTTCGAATCCCCGTCCCCCCTCCCTGGGTGCGTGAGTTAAAATAAATAAATAAATAAATAACCTAGTTACTTACCAAAAAAGGAAGGGTGATTGGCATTACCAAATCTCAAAATTTGGAATAAAAACCTTTTTGGATGTATATTTAGAATCTTATAAATCTCTTAGCATCTTCTATATGAAATAAATGGATTCATAATACAAAATATAAAATAATTTCAGTGATGCAACTTGACATAAAATGTACTATGATATAAAGTTGAAAAGGTCTTCCCAAGCTAATGCCCATACTAACCTCATTTTTCTCCAATTATGCATATTGTTATAAAGAGATTCATAAGGACCTTCGACAAGTTGATGAAATAAGGACAATATGATTTGATTTGTATTGATGACTCTATTAAATACAGTTTCATTGGATGACTTGTTTACAATAGTATAAATTATTTGATTACTCTGTTTGGTTAACATATACTATGATTTATATTTGTCTCACTTAGATAATAAGATTTAATGTAATATTAAAGGATAAAATGAAGAACTATAATAGATTATTAAAGCAACTAAAGGAAATAATTTGACTACTAAACTTTTTAAGGTATCATTTTTAACTTGCATTTATTTTATATAGGTTGAACAAAATAAAAGACACTTTTAGAAAAAAACAATTGACATCTTAATTTTATTAAAAAAATTTACGAAAGTTGTATGAATGAGAGTTTCTTTATTTAGAAATATAAAATTTTTAAAGAAAATATCATTTTGGGTGAAATTTAGTGGCTTCCAATCTCTATATTTTCACAGTTATAGTAACTTTTGTAATGTTAAGATGTCACAAATATATGATTCTTTAGGTAATGTTTAAATATAAATTTATTCGATTAAGCACTTTTTGTGTGGGCAAGTAGTTCAAAAGATCATAACATTCACAAGGTCACTTTATAGGTTATCTATTTATCTTAAAAAAGAAGTAGAACTTGGGTGACTAGATCTCAAAGTATGAAATAAGGTTTTATTAAGGCAATCACTTTGGAATCTTATCAACTATTTAAGTTCATCTTTATGAAGTAAATGAATTTATAATAATAAATGCAAGAGAAATTTAGTTAAGCATCTTGAAGTCAAATTAAATATGACATAGAGTTGAATAGATCTTTCCAAGTTACGATAGATTCTCACATCTATGTTATCAAAACTTTTTTTATTGTTGTAAAGAGATATATAAGGAATTGTGGTAAGTTAATGTTGAGGTTGGCATAACCTCATATGGTCAATAGAATTAACATATACAATTTCATTGGATGACTAATAAGTAGATATATATTTCCTATAATAAAAGTGTTATCTCGATAGCTTTTCTTAATTTACATGTACTATAATTTTTATGAGTCACAATTTAAAAACATATCACATTTGTTTTTTCAATGTACTTGAATTAGACAAATTTGGTGAAATATTCTTACATAACAAGGCCTTTACAAGATTATTATTGATTAGAATTCCAAATTACAACAAATGATTAAAGTAATTAAAGAAAATGATTTAATAGTGAAGTTTCTTAAATGTTACTTTTTAGTATCAATTTCACTTACCACTTTGGTAACCTCATGAAGTTTCACTAGACTAGTTTTGTGGAGGAGTATCAAAAGCAATTTTTGCACTTGTCCATGATATCTAAGTGCATGATGATGCACCAAAAAATTAGTTGCTTCATTAGTGGCTAGAAGGAAGAGCTACATGTTGATGTCCAACTTTCCAAAGCAACAACCTTGTTTGCGACTGTTGACACAACCGAGATCCTTTAGGCTGAGACAAAAGGTTGGGAAATAGAAGTTCCAGCATGGTAATGAAGATAGTTCACTCAACCATTAGCTTATCCAACCTCAACTATGGCAACATCCCAAAGTCCCATCAAACGGCTCACACCGGTAGAAGTTATGGAATGTAGAGCCCAAGGGCTGTACTTCAATTGTGATGATAGATTTAACCCTAAGAACCATTGTAAGAAGCTATGTTACATCGATGCCATCACTTTAGAAGAAAAGGTCACTAGTGAAGCCTACATCTAGGAGTTCGAAGTAACGACCTTCCATGAGGAAGAGGCCCTTCCTTAAGTGTCATAAAATGCCCCCAATAATGTTCCATGACCTCAAATAGTGGCCATGGATGGCACGTTCACAGATGCCCAACCTAACGTAAATTTCCTTTTAGACGTAGGATTGATGCACAACTTTATTCATGAAAGACTAACTCGTTAGCTTATGGCCAACACATTGTCAACTCTAATATTTGCAAAGGAGCACAGGTTAAACTCCAAGAGATGAACTTCTCGATTGATCTTGTACTCTTAACACTAGGAGGCTTGGAGGTCGTATAGGGGGCCTTCTGGCTCTCAACACTTGGGGCCCATTTTATAGGACTTCTTTTGCTTAACAATGAAGTTTTGGCATGATAGGAGTCATATGGTGTTGAACAGGGTGACATAACCTCCCAATATGGTCATTGATGGGGAAGAAATGATGAAGAAGCTATGGAAATAAAAGGAATGGTTGATCCTACACATGATCACCCTTAATGGAATGCTACTTAATGCCATGAAAGAAAGTAATAGAATTATAGTTGTTAACAAAGGACTTCCAAGATGTCTTCCAATACTATAAGGGGTTACCTTTGGTAAGGAAACATGATCACCATATTCCCTTAAAAAATGAAGGGCCAACTGTTATGGTTAGGCCATACCATTACCCTTACTTTTAAAAAAACATAGATTGAATAGGTGGTATGTGAGTTATTGAGCTCAAGGTGATTTGACATAGCTACGATGCTTTCTCATCACTAGTGCTTTTGGTACGCAAGGACGGATCTTGATGAATGTGTGTTGACTATTACGAGCTAAATCCTCAAACTATGCGAGATTGATTTTTAAATCCAAATATCGATGAACTTCTAGATAAGCTCCATGGTGCAAAGGCATTTTCTAAACTAGACCTTTCTTTGGGTTATCATCAAATTTAGGTTGCACCATAGGACATCTATAAAATTGTCTTTCCCATGCATAAAGGGCACTATGAATGGCTTATCATGCCATTTGGCTTGTCCCATGCATCATCCTCCTTCTAAGCCCTGGTGAACTCAGTACTTAAAATAACTTTGTGGAGGTATGTCCTTGTCTTATTTGACAATATTTTAATATTCAATTGAAATTTGATAGACCATGTTTACCATGTTAAAGCAGTCTTTGAAATGTTATGGCACCATAAACTATTTGCAAAGAGTACTAAGTGCGAGCATGAGAGGAAAGAACTCAGCTTCCTTAGCCATGTGATCAACATTGAAAAAGTGCGCATCAACTAAGAAAAGATCAAAAAGGTACATGATTGGCCCTATTTATGCATTATGAAAGCCTTGTGGGATTTCTTAATCTTACCAATTATTCTTCTATGAACCCAACCATTGAGCCAAAAGGCCTAAGCTTATTGGCATAGCGGGCTAAATACTATTTAAAGACCATAACATTCTATCACACTTTGCAGCCAACATCCATAGTGAACCATTTTTCCTAGCTACAGTGACTCCACGCTAGCCCTATGCATTTAGGTGCCCTTTCGGCTTGTGACATTTTCCCCTAGGTAGCCTTTTTCGTAAGTTGCCCCTTTCGTGATTCAAATTCTGGATATGGGTTTTGGCTCCAATACCAAATGTTACGAATCCAACCATTGAGCTAAAAGGTTAAGCCTATTGGCATGGTGGACTCAATACCATTTGAGGACCATAACATATTATTGTTGCTTTATGAAAGGATATGGGTTGCTTGTGAGGTTGTTGACTGACTTACTAAGAAAAAGGGGTCTCATTTGGAACTTGAATTTTGATGAAGCCTTCATTACCTTGAAGGCCATGATGACCCAAATATGCATATGTTGGCATTACTTGATTTTACTAAGCCATTTGTTATTAAATGTGATGCTTTAGGGTTTAGATTAGGTGGAGTCAAGGAAGGAATTTAATAGCCTTATTTAGCCAAGCTTTGAAAGGTTGAAGCATGCACTTGTCAACCTATAAGTGTGAGATTTTTGCATTGATCTTAGTAATCTAGAAATGACATAATTACCTTTTAAGTTAGCAATTCGTGGTTCACATCAACTAATAAAGCCTTTGCTATCTTTGGTAGCAAAGGATCATAACTTTGACATAGCAACATTGGCTATCTAAACTCATAGGATATGATTTTTTTTATTTGAATTCAAGCAAGGAACAAAAAAACTACATGGCTAATGCTATCTCTAAGAAGTTTGATTGTGACACTAAAAGCACTATATTTTTGAAAAAAAAAACGAGAATGAGCAAGGAGTCTCAATTTTCAACCATAAACGCATGGGCATGCAAGCAGCAATTTTGGGACATGGTGCACATTAGGCATATCTAATAACAATTAGCAATAGCAAGAAAGAGTTTAAGCCATTTAATAGCTTACCCAACAATGTCTTGGACAACACTTACTTTTATGCGTTGTCTTGCACTATGCCATTATAGCTCACTCCCATATGTGAAGAGACTCTTAATGCCCAAAAGGAGCTAATCAACAAAATCGATCAAGGAGAAGTAGTCGGGCCTTAAGAACATTAAGATGGCTTGATTTGTTTCAAAGGAAGAATTTTTTTGGCTTAAGAATCCCCTTTGATTCCAACCATCTTGCATAAATTTCATCCCAATAAACATGGAGTTTTCAAGACTTTGCAACGACTTTGTTAAGTCTTCTACTAATGCAGCATGAGGTCTAGCCTAATGGATTTCATCCAATAGTGTAAGGTGTGCCATGGGCAAAGGTAGGGGAATCACCACCCACGTAGGCTATTACAACCTTTCCTGACCCCAGATCATGTATGGACTAAAATCTTGATGGATTCATCGATGGGCTCTCACATTCCCAATGAAAGAATTCTTTGTTCGATGTGATCGACAAGTTATTAAAATTTGAAAAGTTCATGCCTCTAATGCACCTTTACATGGATACTCATGTTGCTCAAGTATTCTTTCAAGCTTTACATGCTTCCTAAACGCATTGTTTCATATTAAGGGTTGGTTTTTACAAGTTTTTTTTTCTAGAAAAATTTGTTTCGGATGCAAGAACAATTTTACCTCCACTTATCATCCATAATCCGACAGTTAAATGGAGGTTACGAATTAGTCCATTAAAATGTATCTCAGGTGCCTTGTCAATGGTCACTTGATGGATTGGATGAAATGATTGTCCTAGGTAGAGTTTTGCCATAACATGAGTGTGAATACTAGTATAGGGGTCACACCATTTGAGGTTGTCTATGAACGACCACTATCCACCATTCTTCCATATACTCTTGGCATAACTTGGGTGGAATCAATCAACATGCTCTTTAAAGAATGTGAGCATGCTCTAAAAGTATTAAGGAGCACATATGTGTAGCTCAAGATCGTATGAAGAAGTATGCGAACCTTAAGCGGAGTGAGGTGCATTATGAGGTTGGTGATTGGGTGTTTTTCAAATTGCAACCTTATCGATAGCCAAATGTGGCGATGCGAAGAAGTGAGAAGTTAACCCTTTGTTACTATAGGACATTAAAAGTCATTGCTAAAACCAGAAGTGTAGCCTACAAACTAAAATTGCCAATTGAATTTCGTATCCATCAAGTCTTTCACGTCTCATGCCTAAAGAAATTCATAGGCATTCAACATGTTGAAGTCCTCTAGTACTTACTACAAGTCTTTGATGCTGACCGAATTATGTTACCAATCCTCAAGCTATTTTGGACTACCATTAGCATAAAGGGAGGCCAAAAATCCTAGTGGGCAAGGATTAGTCCCAACAGAGGCGACATGGGAGGATCTTGCTCTTCTACAACAACAGTTCCTGACCATGACTTTGATGTGGAGGTCTAAATAGGAAATGGGGTAATGTTATGATTTGATGCAACGTGAAAGCCACTAAGCTAAGAAGATCCAAGTGGCAAGCTATCAAGTCTTTTGGGAAATGGGGTCCCTTTTAAGGGTTATCTCGACACGGCTAGATGGACTATAGAAGGTTCTGCCTAAAGGCATGATAGTTTGGTTCATTTTGATAGATGAACTCTCAATAGGGTCAATTTCAAGTCTCAATTGGTTCAATTTAGAATTATTACGGGGGTTCTCTTTTTAGCACGGCTCCAGCACCTTCATTTCTTTTCCTCGGACTTTGACTCGTAATAATTTCTCCTATTGTAACTAGATCTCCTAGTTTTAATTATCTTTAAGTGGCATTGCATCACCAGAAAAATTCCATCAATGTTTTGAAGGGGATTATTCAATGAACAATCAAGTAACTATTGATTCAAAATTGAGATTAGTATTGTTAATCAAGGACACATTTACACTTCCCTTGAGTATGGTATGGAGAAAAGCCAAAAGATAATTTTTCTTTATTCACTGACTTAATAGCTGCAAATTCTTAATAACAAGATTGAACTCAATCTTAGTGCTCTTAGAATGGGGAACTTTCCATCATTCCTGGATTGCTCGACCTCTTCATAATATAATTAGAATTTAAGGCAATTTAAGGTCAAATTTTGGAACTAGAAACTGAGATGGGTTGTAGTGGTGTTTAGAAAAAAGGCCACATAAAGTAGTTTAAAACTTTCAGAAGATGCAAGCCTCTTTCCCTCCCAGTAAAAACCAGAAAAAAAAAAAAAAGAAAAAGAAAACCCCTTTCGAACTAAAGCTTCCAATATATTATCAGCTTAGAAACTATTGTCCTTTAACAAAATTTCATTCCTCGCACCAAACACTAACAAGAAATTTAAAAGAATTCCTAAAACATATTTTACATCAAGAAATAAATACGATATAAAATCCCAAAGATTAAAAAGATCTAAAGAGTCCACTTCATAAGCATCTCAGCCCAAAAAATTTCATGCCATGCTGACCCATTCCCAAACACAATAGCATTCAAAAATGACTAATCAAAAAGACTTGCAAGATTACCTTACCCAAAAAATAAAAAATAAAAAGAACTCAACGCTCCTAAAATGACTAATAAAAAAGCAATAGTTGTGTGCAGAGCACTAATTCTCATGGCGGATGGATTTGACACCAGTGTACAGAACAGGACTTTTGGAAGATTACCTACCCCAGACCAGTAAATAAAAGAAAAAAAAAAAAAAAAAGGACTACGCAAACTTCATATAGCTCATTCAAAAAGCATTCAATCACTTGATAAATCACCGGACAAAATCTTCAACTACTATCCTTCCTCAACTGCTAAGGTTCTTATGCAGTAGCAGGTATCCGTGGTGCTGTTGTTCTGGCTGTCGCGTTGACGGCCAATCCACCAGCACGATTCACGCGGCCACCATTGCCACCCATGTGATCAGCCCCACGGCTAGAAAATCCTCCTCGATTGCCATTCCTGCTTCCAAACTCAGCCCTGCTATTAAATTCACCCCGACCATAGCCCCTGCTGCCACCTCCATAATTTCCATTTCCTCGCCCTCTGGTTCCTTCATTCCTATATCCAGCAGCCCTTCCAGATGAAAATCGTCCCTTAGTGTTCCCTGAATATTTAAAAAAAGCCATTACCAAAATGTCAAGAAACCAATGTACCCATGAACAAGTCCAGAAATATTCAACGCATATCAAATTCCCCTATTATATATGATAGCGGATGGGGGGGAAAGACAAAGATTGTAAGCCCATTTCTCCATTCAACAAAGAATCCACTTTGACACATGACAATATGTTCTCGTAGAAACCAGTACGAGACTAGTTCCTCTTCTAGAGGACAATTTTGAGACACTACACTATGCATGCCCCTTCCGTGATCCCCATCCTCTTGTGATATTGAAATGCAGGTCCCTATTCTAACTCCTACATTAACACCTATAGTGCACGTACCATGATCTATCTAGAGGAAGAAACGTTCTCTTCCTGTGTTTCGTGAACAAGCAAATCACAGATCAGATCTGCTCTAATTCCTAAGAGACAACAAGTATCCAAACATGTTCTCACAACCTACCTAACAACACCACCCCCCACCCCTCCAAAATCTAAACACAACCTAGAAGAAAATGAAAGCGAAAAAAATAGGGAAAGAAGATCTTACGTATGAGAAATTCAACCAGAAAGGACAATTTACCTCGATTGGTGGATCTCTTCTCCTCAACAACAGCTTGGCGCCCATTGATGGCAATGGGCGAAGCCTGAAACAGCATTTTAACATTATTTCACAAAATGAGAAAACACAAAACAACGTAAACAAGCTAGTGGAAGCAACAGTCAGAAAAAGGACGAGGCAAAACCGAACAAGACTCATTAAAATAGAACAGGTAGAAACTTCAACAATATATATATATATATATATATATATATATATATTAATCTAAGTGATAGGATGCTTTCTTAGGGCAACAGTGAAACGTGCAATAGCTACTTCTTAAATAAATAATAAGATCATTCTTCTAGGATCTGTTCATTACTATTGACCCTAAACCCCAAAAATGCTCCAACTTCTGACCCCAGAGAAGTTGGAGACTGAAGTTAGCTTCCAAGCTGGCCCACAATAAAGGATCAAGGTAGCACACAACCATTGTGACAAATATGTAGAAACAAGTAGCTACCACAAAAGGTCTTGAAGGGCTTGCTAGTCTGCATTGCTTAGCCTGCAAGGAGGATGATGCTCAAGGGATTTGATAGTACACCCATGACACTGTTGGAGGTAATCAATTGCCTATAAAAAATGATATTGTTTTTCTAATTATAGGTTGGGTTGATTATGACTTTCTACGTTGGAACCCCACAATAGTTGAACCACTGAGCTAACACGTTATGGAAGCTTATGATTTAACTTGGCTCAGATTAGAATAAATTCACCGTTGGCATCTGATGATTATTAGACACCACTCTTAATAGGTCAGATGATTTGGGCACCTGATCAGAAAGGAAATCAAGATCTAAACTCATAATTAAGAAGGGAGAATTTACGTGAGTTAATAAGAAATCAAGAAACAACTTACACCCTTAAATCATTATAAGACAACACACAATATTCAGAACTTGAAGAGAGAATCCTCACAGGATTCATTTATCCATTAACCATGTAAAAACAAGCAACACAAAGGGCAATCTATCTTCAGTTATTCTCAATAAACACAATCCAGTCATCAAAATTCATTCATAAATGCTAATCCCAGCATCAAAATGCAACAAAAGGTACAAGCACTCAACCCATTAGTGGTCTCAGCCAAACAAGGGTTCAAAGAAAAAGTTGCAACCAAAATCCAAGAACAAACACACGTATCTATTTAGTTAAATCATGGTACCATATCACGAATTAAAAAACAACTATATAGATAAAGTGACTTTGGCAGCAGCTAATAGTCACAATGATCATAGATTCAAACACTGAAGGTAGGTACATGACAACATAAGGTAAATGGTGGTAATGTTGCCATCAACTACTCAGCTCATTGGGTTGATGATGACGTACTGCAAAACACAATCTTGAGGTAAGGGCAGAACAGTTGGTTGCCCAGAATGGCTTTCTCACAATGCACTCATCTCACAAAAATTTCAGGACTAAAGTATTATTGCATTCAACATGGGAATTGTGTCAAATGGGCAATTGCTTTGCAACGATCACTTTGGTTTTCATTGGATATTGCATTAGAGGTCTTTTTTTTTTCCGTTTTCTTGTCCTGCTATGTTTATGGTCCATCCATTGACTAAGGCATACAAACCATATCTCGACAAGAAAAAAAAAAAAAAAACCACTAAAATAATATCTGATGAAAACCAAAGTGAGTGCTGCAGAGCAATTGCTCATTTGATACAAATTCCATAACTATAAACAGCATGTCCTAGTCATAACAATCAAGTCATTATTATACATAAGGAAAAATCTGTGTATGAAATCATATTTGTACTATCCACCTGCTAAATCATATCTACCACAGAGCTGCAAAAAAATGGATAAGCGCAGAAAATTCAGATGTTCACCTCAATTGCACTTTGTACAGAACTTGCCAACTCAAATTCCACAAAGCCAAAACAAAATCCCTGTCATATTGGTACATTGAGGAATAAATATATTAGCGAAGGAAACATTTAACAATGGGTAATAGAAATTACGTAAAATACCTTTTGGCTTCTAACTTGAATACCACCACTCTTAATAGGTCCAAACTTCTTGAACTCATTTTCTAGGAGAGCAGGGGTAGCGTTCACAGGAAGCCCTTTTATGTAGATAGAGTGACCATCAGCTGGCAACACACCGAAAAAAAAATAAATTAATACACTCATAGAACATAGCCAACAAAATGAGGATGCAGATCACACTGTGAGTTTGCTAGCAGAAACAATGTATCTAATAACAGCGCACCTTCAGATTCCTTATTGCTGCTGATTTCATTAGCATTTGTGCTCGAGGCTGCTGTCTCAGACACAGAAGCGGGAGGAGGTCCAGCAGTCAATGGCTGCTCCTGGCTCTTGGAAACAGATTCCCGAGGAGCAGGAGTTGGAGATGAAAAAGGAGCAGCATTCTCCTTCAAAACCCTAACCTGGACTCCATTATAAAGAGGTTTTTACTGGATAAGATCTCAAAAATAGAAAATAAAAGCAAAACTAGTAATAGCAAATTGAAGTAAAGAAGAATGCATACGCCAAAATCTTAGAACTTTTACTACTAAATTAGAACCCACATGTACAGACTACTGAGATTGTAGTTGTAAAGGAGCTAAACAAGAAATGAGTGATAAGCAGAGGATCTTCCATGATGATAACTCACAATAGAGGCGTAAGACTTCTTTGGCAAGTCTTCCATTTTAAGGCCAGGTTCAGCCACCATCTGCCAATCATCAGAAATTTGATCGACAACCTCTGGAACCGGTGCTTCCTCTTCTTCAATCAAATCTTGTACTTTCTCAGGAGGATTATACACTTCCTCCCCATCAACATCTTCTGACACTGCAGTTGCTGGTTCAGAAACATTATTCTCTTGGATAGAAGACGTATCTGCAATTAAATTATCCTTAAAAATCGGTTAAGAGGCACCAAAAGGCTATATGTTAGATTGTCAAGTGCATTCACATTACCAAGTTCAGGAGTAGGAGTTGTTTCAACATCATTAACCAAAGCCTGGTTCCCCTCATCAACATATCTGAAAACATCATTCAGAACAAAGTAGCCTTTATCCTGAGGCGCCAGGAAGAAACTCTGACTAAATTTCCGCCTCAAACTGTCCTTTCCAGTCAGATACCCAGTCACAAGAACAATAACTCCCTTATTGAAAGAATCTTGCGCATCCACAGTTAAAATTTCAGCACTGAGGTCGCAGTAATGAAGCGAGAGTATCTTCTCATTGATCGCCTACTCAGTCAATAAAAATAGAGGGATCAGTGCACAATTCTCCTAATTTTCAACTCCGACAACCATTTCTAAATGAACCTCAGAGAAAAGGAAGAGAGGAAGGGCACCCCGTGGGAGGGGGGGGGGGGGGGAGAGGAGAGAAAGGGAGGGAATGTCAACAAGATAATAAAACTACCCTAATCGTTGCTCAGTTGTCAGTGCTCTGTCAGGTCACTCAGAAATTTCAGTTGAAAAAATTTTCAGGTTTTGAAAATCTCACACTTTCAGCTAGCAGATAACTATTTTTGACATCCTACCATACCATCAAAAACCAGTGATAAGTTTTAATCACATACATCAATTGTGTAACTCCCAAACAAGCCATGTCAAGTAGGCCACTAGGTTTTACAGGTTAGGAAAGATGGTTTAAACAGGCAATTTACACCCAAAAAAAAAAAAAAAAAGACACGCACAAATGCAGCAGGAGTTGTTCAAATTGATCACGAAAAAGACATAGGGGAGGAGAGACATAGTGAGGTAGGGCAAGAAGCTCACCTGCATAGTTGTTGTAATGGTCATAGTACCATTTTCTTCAGGACGACCAAGTTTACTAATATCCTGGTAAAATCGATGAACAAGCTCGGGAGATTGATGCAAGATAAGGTAGTATTGGTGAACAAAGGCATTACCAACCTACATTTGATCAGAAATTCATCCAAAACCCCATTAGAATCCGGAAAATAAAAAAATCGGTTCGAACATTTAACGCCCAAAATTAGTACATACAACATCAGCAGCTGGAGGGCAAGCTGCAGCTGAGACTTCCTGCTCTGAAGACGCCATCCCTGAACCAACCTCTGAAATTCCATCAAATAATAATTAAAAACTGCCAAGAAAATAAAATACTCCATCTTATTACAGAATTAATCCAAAGCAGGAGGTTCCATTTGAACTGTTTATCATTTTCCCATTTTCTACCAACTCGAAGCTCCATTTATTAAAAGACATACACTTCATGGAGCTACCTTCCTCAATAAACTCATAGCTGACTGGAAGAAAAAGTGCCACCTTTTCCTATTTAAATATTCCAGAAGCTAACTGAAAGGAAATCACAAGATTCTTCATAATCATCGGCAGAGATAATACATGGATAGAAAACATCTTTTCACATTTGTTCGCAACCATCACGATAGATCATACATAGATAGAAAACCATTTTCCCAATTTTTTCGAAGGAAAGATCATCCGAAATTAAAACCCAGAACCCTAAGAACCATTTCCCGTTTCATTTTCCCGGTAAACAAGCGGGCCAAAAGCAACAAAGAACACGTCGAAACATCTATACGTTAAAAAAAAAAAATCCCGAAAAACAGACAGGGCCCAAGAAAACAAGCTAAAGGAAAATGATCGGTGGGATTTGGAAAGCGAGCAGAGTACCTGACAAAGGGAACAGATCGGACGGCGGGGATGAGTGAGTGAGGGAGATACTAAGAGAATGAGTAGTCTCTGTGTTTGCTCAGCTACCCCTCTCTTACCTCCCTTTCTTTCTCGTTTTTAGTTGGGTTTTTTTTAGGGTTTGCTTCTAGATCTTGAGAGGCGCGGAGCGTGTCCGCGAGTGACAAGTATGCGCGCGTAACTGAAAAAAACGAGAAGTTTTGAGTGTTTATTTGTTTTCCAATTTTCTATTAAACTGACTAACGACCCTATTTTGCAGAATAAGGAATAATCAATGGTGAGAGTTTCCACTGATCCAAAACAAATTTTAAAAAAATGAAATTTCTACACAAAGAAAATTTTAACGGCTAAATAATTTAAAATTTTCACCTTAAAGCTTCTTGAGATTACACATACTTATTGGGTTAGACATTCAATCTTCTCAAATATTTAACATGACACATTTCATTTTGATACACTTCTAGAACTTTCTCTCAAATACTTATTGCAAATTGTGTTTCTAGAACTTTCTCTCCAGACATAGATGACACATTTCATTTTGATAATCAACCTCTATCTAACCATCAATCTTAAATGAAATTAAGGTTGGAATTTATTGGTAGAAAATGGCGACCTCCTGCTTCGAAGAATCCTAATTTCGAGTTAACAAGTTATGAAGTTCCAAGATCTCATACGCGTATAGACTATTACGCCCCTAGCTTCTCCTTAGTACAGTACTAGTCTTCCTTATCATTCACGACATGCCCAACCTTCCTATTTTTTGAGAAGCACATTTTACAAAATTTAGTTAGGTTTTCTTTAGTTACCTTTTGCGTTAAACTTCTTTTTCACAAATTACATTTTTCTATCTACATTTCTTCTCTCCTTTCTATGCTACAAAGGCAAGAGGAGTGATTTTGTTACCAGTAGTCCCAGACGAGACTACTGTTACGAATTCTCACGGGTGAAGATGTGCATGCATACGCTCTTATATTAAATTATTGTACCATTAATTTGTTAGGATTAGTAGAATAATTAGATTACAAGATATAATTAAAATTACTATCAGAAGTCTCTAGGTAATTGTAAAATTAAAAATATTTTTTATTTGTAATGAGTTTCCTAATAGTATTTAATTAGGATTTATATCTTTTTGTGAAGATAAATTTTCTTAATAGTATTCAATTAGAATTTTTTTACGATTTTTTTATATATAAGAAAAGTATAGATATACTTAGTGGGTAAACAAAGAAAGTCTTGTTAGGAGGTTAATTGTTGGAAAGAACCTCTCTCATAGATTATAATTAATAAAAGAATCTATAAGATATTTATTTGATAAGAGGAAAAATAAAAAAAAAAATTAATAAAAAAATATTATAAAAGGTATAAAATATTATGATATTTTGAACCTCTTAAATTTTTTGAATATGTGTATGTGTTCTTATAGTTGTGTGTTCAATTTTTATGTAAATAATGTGACTCGCTTAAATTCCTCCGCTTAATTGAATACGGTTGCAAGTGAGAAAAGATGGAAAACATGATAGCTAGAATTCCTTTTAGGGTTGCTATTGCTTTCACCGCATGCAATCAGCTTTTGAACGTCTTATCAAACTGATCGTAACTGATACGTTATTGACCGACGAAAAAGAAGGATGGAAGAGGAAGTTTATGGCTTTAAGAATAAAGACAAGAAAAAAGGGGGGGCAAAGCTGCTTAGCCACGAAGCAGTTAAGCCGAGCAGTAACTCAATTCTATTTTTGCTCTATAAAACAACTGCCCGTGGTGTGCAGTAGTGATTCATTCTGATATTTTATTGCAATCTCTAACTTTTTTTCTTTCTAAAAAAATGTGATTAGTACTGCAAAATTAGATGTAAAAAATAATTTATTGAATATTTTGCTTTGATACTATTTTGAAAGAATTGAATAATTTTCATGTTGGCTAAAGTAAAGAAAATTGTACAAGGGAGAGTTTATTTATTTTAAAATATAAAATCTTTACAAAAAAATATTATTTTGAATAAGATTTGGAGGCTTTCAACATTTATACTTTGATAATTCTTGTAATATGAGATATGACTTTATGTTTTTGTATATTACTTTTTATTAATGCACACTTATATTTTTATCAAAAAAAAAGTTGAGAATAATATTTGAAAATATTTAGATTGCATTTTATGAAATTAGGAACTTAATTGTTGTTTAGGTATCGTATGACTAGCTTACCAAACTTGATAATGGCAACATTTGATTTTAAATAACATCCTACCCAACATCTAACTAGTCTTGGTAAACTATGACAGTATCCCCGGTCAAATCTCGACGGATTTGAATTTGGTTTAAATAAAATCCTAGCTCTTTTCTTAATGTTTCCGTTAAATGACTTATTGTAAGGTATTTTGGTATTTAATTGTGAATTAGCAAATCAACAATATCAGCAACATTAAAATGATAAAGATAAGACAATATATACTTAGCAAGTCACAAGTGATAGTAGTGAAATTCAAGTGAAGAAGTCATTGAATGATAAAGACACAACAAACTTTAGTATAGCTTATATTGAATAAATTGCAATGTATTCAATTTCAACAAAAAAGTGCATCAATCTAAGTAATACATTTAATTTCGAGAAAGATAATGACACTATGCTTGAATGGTTCAGTCAAATAAAATGGCATTTACATCCATTATCTCCTAACATACTAATTAGAGATGTGTTGACCAGTAATCCAATCCGGATTCACAATAGATTTTCAATTTTTAATTTACACATCCAATTTCTCTAATCCTAGTGAAATTGAGCTTTAAACCGTGCTCCGTACACACTACACGCTCTCAATGCAGTAGATTACACTCCCCTACCTTGTAACTTTAGGATTAGGTTTTTCACTACTAAACCCTAGTTTCTTCTTTCAAAGTTGGGATAATTTTGGAACTCTGCACAGCAAATAATTCAACTACCACAGCAGCATGTGAAGATTACTAGAAGAAAGAGTAAGTACGTTTCTCAAAGCACTATGTTTTTTTAAAGTTTCTCACTTCACCATTGGCAGTGCTTTTGCTGTATATCACCTTCCTTTTGCGATATTTGCCTAAACAACATCTGTCGCTAAATGATATTGCGCTGTATGTTCAATGTCCTTGGACCTTTTATGTGGAGGATGCATTGTCATACTTTTCACCACAAAAGAAGATGTCATTGTCAACATATTCTGCAGCTTAGTTGGATAGAATTTGTAATTACTTGCTATTATGAACATCCAGTGCTTCCTGTACTTTCCTTGCCTCACCAGGCTTGTGATTTGCTGCACCATCAACTTTCTTGGTTTATTAGTTTTGTCTGTAATTGATTATGTTTTTACTTCCTTTCAATATCCCATATAATCTTCTCTTACCGGTGCATCTTTCTCTCATATTATCAAATATGCTACCAGACATTTTAGTCATACAGGTTCCATTTTTACATTTCTTTTAGTTGTTATTTCTTCATTCAGAAAAAAAAAAAAATAGTCAACTTCAGTTTTACACATGCCCGTGCAATAGAAAGAGTTATGTTCACTATTTTGTGCGGTAAACTAGAAATTGCACAAATAGTACAAGTAATCAAGAAGAAGATGACAAATCAAACAAAGATCATTTGGTATTAAGGAGATTGACACTCTATCGTAATTTGATGAGGGAGTGTTAGTCAAGGATAGGTCTAATCTGATAGGTTAAAAAATAATAGGCTTAGGTTCCAATTATTTTTAACGAACTGCTCATTTATGCTAGCGTCCTGATTTTTTCCTCTACGCTTTTGCAACACTTATTACTAATGGATTACCTTGTCTTACATAACTCTCTTATTGTTTTCTAACAGCAAAGTTGCAAGTTCATCCTTATGTGAGCATTCAACACTGATGGAAAATAATCCCATTTCAAAACCAAATAACGTTTTATGGTCCTTTTGCATCAAAATGGCATAGAAAAGCTTATGAATCGAACGCTACGGTGAGTCATCTTACAAAAATACTAACAATAACCCAAAGTGGTATATTGAGTTTTTTTTTAGAAACATTAATGATAACCCAGCCATAAAACTTTGATTTTTAGCAAGGAGAGCTGACATATTCCAACAGTGCTGTATGTTTACATATGGTGTTTTATAATATTTAATGAATAATTAGAATTTAGTGACTATTTATTCTTAAAAAAGAAGTCCTAGTAAGTATGATTTTAATAGGATTTTGAAAAATACAGCTTACTAAAGAATCTAAAGTTTTAATAGCGTTTAGCACTCTTAGAAGAAATTACCATTGGAATATAACGCCCTTTTAAATCTAACCAACCCTTTAGGTATTCTTGAGGTGTATGGATAAAATTTTTTAAAACCTTAAATGTTTTTGTCTAATTTACATAGATTTTTTTGTGTGTTTTTTAAAACCCTAAAAGAGCACAAAAAGTATCTTAAAATTATTTGTGAAAAATTTCAAAGAAATAGAATTATTCCCTCTCATAACAAAGTTGAAAAGAATCAATAAAGTTCTAATGATTATTTTAAAATCATTTAGGTTTAAAAATTGCAAATACATACTATTTCTTAAAATTAGTAAGTTTCCAGAAAATATAAAAGATAAAAAACAATAAAAACTTTTTCTAGGAGTTACTATATGAAAGAAATTATATAACAGATTTATCTAAATATAAAATTCCTTTTTTTTAAAAAAAGATCGAGAAAGACTAAGAGTTTTTGTGATCTAATAAAGATATAGAACTAAAAAATAAAAAAAAATATTTAGACAAAGTACTAGAGGTTTATTTTCTTCAATAAATTTCTCCTCCCCTTATCTCCCTTAAATTGACAACCAAATAGAGTTTGTGAATAGGACCATGGAGACCTATATTTGTTAATTTCACTAGTAATGACCAAGGCAATGGGCACATTGGTTTTTTGAAGCCATCCACTGAGTCGGTTCTTTGGCCTGTAGACGAAAGCTTCCACTGGGCTCCAAACTCCACCAAGTATTTCATATGTCTTAATTGAAGAAGGCTGTGGGAGCGAATGTCCAAGTATAGTCTACCCTTCCTCCTGTCGCTGTGTCAAATAACACCTTGGTGGCTTTTTCTCAAGCTATTCCGTAGACACAGATGAACGGAAAACCGAAGGAAGTACTAGTCCAGTGGCAGGGACTGTTCTCGCCGATGCCACATAGGAGATAGAGAGCTACATCAAGGATCACTTCCCAGATCAAAACCTTGAGTACAAGGTTGTCACCATAGGGGATGGTATGCTACGTGCCTTTGAGCCAGAACCTTGTATGAGCGACACCAACCTCGTCTCGGGCAACACTATGTGCTAAACAAAGTAGGGCCAACTATCTGGCTTGACACAAAAGGAAGGAGATAGCTTTCAGAGGAAAGCTAAGAAGTAGTTTTGCATGAAAGAGGGATTGTTAGCTCCGTGATTCGGTCGACAAGGGCCAGTAACTAGTTTAGGTTAGGATCAGGTTGGTGACAAGGAACAAGTGACCCTCTTTTGTCTATAACTATCCCATTTTATATTATCTGTCATTTCCCGTGCTATTGGTGTTGGAGGATTAAAATATCTAGTCCCGCATTGGGTAAGGCGACATGAGAGTCTGACTTTATAAACTTCCGTTAGTAACTCACTATTGCACAGTTCTGTGTTTTAGTTGGACCTTTTAATTTCTAATATGGTATTAGAGCCGGCCCTGTGTCCTGTCTACCTTGGTGTGGTCCCTCTAGACTGGTCTCACCTCTCACCGCGCCCAACGTGAGACTACAAGGAGTATTGGAGGATTAAAATATCCAGTCCCACATTGGGTAAGGTGACAGGAGAGCCTGACCTTATAAGCTTCCGCTAGCAACTTACTATTGCACAGTTCTGTGTTTTAGTTGGACCATTCAATTTCTAATAATTGGGTTGCATGGGCGACATACAATAGTTATAAGGGAAGGAGATTGAAGAGAAAATCCCCAACAATTTTATATGAATTGATCCATTTCTCGGGCATCTATCATTCTCCCGTGCCGCTGCATCTTTTCAAACAATTTTATCCTTTTCTCATTTTGTAACCGTGAGCTCACTACTTTTTGCCTCTTTTATTTTCTTACACGACCTTCTCTCTCCCGTTTTACACTACATGCAAGAGCCTTGAACGTTGAACTTGAATCAGATCATATGTCTCAACATTAGTGTATTTACTTGGAAATTACTGTACAATGGAGTCCCAGTTCAATGTAATGTATAGCGACCAAGTATTTCCTTTAGCCACTAAATGTCAATGCTGTGTTAAGCCTCAGAGGCAAACGCTAGAACATGTCTTTATACATAGTGCCTTGACGCAACATATATGGGGTAGGTTTGCCAACACCCTATCGGCCTAGGTCTCCTTCCAATTCATTTCAGAACTATTGTCCCAGTGATGCTCTACATAAAGGCAGTTCGATCATGGTATGATCTTTAGCTCTGTCGCCAATTATTAATAAAAGTAGTTAAGATTTCATTCATGTTTCATTTTTTTTTAAAAAAATTATAGGCTGCTACAGCTTTCGCCATTATTAAAGGCGCATGTACCCGCGAGCTCTCTTGATCACCTATATCTAGAGGTAATTAGAATTTTTGTTATGAAAATAGCATGTGTCCTGCCACACAGTATAGAAGAGATATGAGATTGTTGAGTTTATTATTACCATTTGGGCTTGGCCCAAGCCCAAATGAGCCCATCCCCCATTTGTTGAATTCGGATTCACACACACGGTTTTGTTGTTCTCTGTTTTATGTATATAAAAACCCTCATAAATTTTTCTTTGCAACTGTCAATACAATGTTGTCCAGTTTTTTCCCGTGGTTTAGGCACTAGAATCTTGATTGAGTTCGTTATGGTTTCCTTTAGAAGTACCCAGGAAAAGAACCTGGCAAGACTCTTGTAAAACAACTCATTTGCAAGTGTTCGACACTTTTGAATGGTAGGGGGCTCTTGGACATATGGCTTGTTCTGCTTCACAATGCTTGTAAGGAGCACCCCCCGTTTGGCGACGTACTGAAAAATTCAAATAACTCATGAAATTTGCCTACTAACTTTGTGTTATTGGTATGATATGGATTAATCGGAACAGATGATTTGGCAATGGTTTCTAGTTTCATTAGAGGGAGACACGAAACCTTTGGTCTCCAAGGGAGACGTCACCTCCATGGATGAGTTCCAAATTCATTTATTAAAAGTTTTCCAATATAATGCATCCAACAAAATATAAAGGGATAATATGGACTGGGCCAAGCTTAGAGCTTGGACCTACATTAAGCCTGTAACACCTCGGGAGTGAATGTAATGACCATGCTGAAGGTCATGCTCTCTTTACTGGACTTGAAGTCGGTTGCACCAAAGGTTTGTCTTTGAGATTAATAGAGTCAAATTCATTGTATCTTGTACCATGTATGAATGATAAGTAGAGGGCCTGTGCAATTAGGAGACGTGCCAGCCTCCTCCCCTGCAATGCTCTTTTTGAGCATGTCTATAGAGAAGGGAATCGAGTGGCTTGCGAATCTTGGTCATAGGGAGCACTTCATTAAGGTGTACAATCAAACTGGTTCTTTACCTGGTTTTGTTTTTGATGCTTTTAAATAGTATCGGTTAGGACGAGGAAGATATCGACCGCCTTGCCCTATGTTTTTTTTTTTTCTTTTCTTTTATTTCAATTATCGTTTCTGTAACTCACTTAGTGGATTGCTGTACTAGGGTTAGGGTTAGGGCTAGGGTTAGGGTTAGGGTTAGGGTTAGAGTTTCTCTCTACCCTAATTTGTGTAATGTTATCAAGCATGATTGTTATGCCCACCTTGGTGTTTAGTAATAAAGTGTGTCAAGTACAGCACTTGTTTCTTTAAAAAAATTAATAAATAAAGACTACTGTTAAATTTTTTTAACTTTCTATGACCCAGTTCCAATTTCGAATCCGGCATAGATAGAAAATCTAATATATGACCACCGACCCAATCCTGGCTAGAATCTAACTGAACAAAGTATACACGCAAAAGGCTTTCAAAAGTTACTTTGGAAAGAAGAAAATATGATAATAATCATAAAAGTTAAATGCGAGACAACTTAAAAGAGATGGCATCCGCAACAAAGTCAATTAACTTACCATCTAAAGCTACCTATTGATCATCAATTTGCAGGAGATCTTTTTGCGACGAGGATATAGCGGACATTAGCAATGTTAAGTGGAAAAACACCTTTTCTTTAGGTACTTAAAAGATGGTACCCCTTGAAGACGAATTTTGACTCTTTCGAATTTTCTTAAATTTACAGTTCAAACCAACAGAAAGTCTGATAATGTTCACAAAAAAGGAATGAAGTAGAAATTCATAGTAAAGTGGGGAATAAAAAATATTACTCACTCCAAATAGATTCAAACCAAAGTAAAACAAATTACCAAGTTTTGTTAATCTCTCCGTAGTCTACAAATCGGCTAAAAGTAAAACCAGAACCATGAAACTCTTAATCTTTTCTTTGTCAATATCAATCAAGTTACTTTAGTCAATAGGTCATTTAATTCAAATTATTCTGTGTAAATTTGAAATACACAAAGGATATATTGGTATTCAAAATTCAAACGACGCAAGTGTCTATCATTCTCATTAGAAAGAAGCTCCGCTGGAGTACTTACTCACCATCCAACCCACCCAATAACCTTAACAATTTTCCGTTTCGACACCAGCGGGCCACAAAAGAAGAGAACGGAAGCCCAGACTCAGCAGCTGAAGCTCGACGATACCAGTTTTAGTGCATCATCCAAAAGCAGAAGGAATGACTCTAATATGTCTCAAAGGATGGGAAACATCTGTGCCTCCTGCATGCTGCACGAACTCAGCGGGTGAGAATGTGCTTCCATGGCAAACACATACGATACTAACTTCCGACTTTGTATATCTGTACAAGAACCCAGTGACGGTTTTCCCATTTGGGCCATCCCCCGTAGTTGATACATACGGCATTTGAGGAAGAAGAGGAGGATTTTGGTTCTGAATTTGGGGTTTGGGAGGCTTTCCCATGTCTCTCTTGGTTTCCTTCCCCGGATCAGCCGACGAGTTGTTCGTATTCGGTACGGGCTTGTCACTTGGTTGTGCTCCCGTTGTTGGTAAGGCTTCTTCTTTAGATGTGGCTGGGCGAGGTTGAGCAATACTCGTCGCTTCGCATACTACTTTCCCGGTACGGTCAATGCCATCATTATTGCCATGATCGGACTCCACAGGCTCAGGCGAAGCACTGTTTTCTGGGTGGCCCTTGCTACCATTTGCCTTGTGCCCATTCGACTGAGATCGACTAGGTAAGGAGTGACTCGAACGGCTTCTAGAGTCCACACTGCCACCACCTGGAGAAACAAAAATGGAAAAATTTGGTGAGACCCGTCTTGCTTATGGTTGTAGCTTATAGTTGGTGAATTAACTACTGAAAAGGCCACAATATGCATCCGAAGCATTAAATCCACCTAACTATTCTCCGTTAGCACAACTACTAGTCCCTATACATTGTCCTACATCTTGATGGAGTCTTACTACATAGAACTTGCTAGATCAAGGTTTCCTTTACGCGTCTAAGTCTCATCGGTCGACCTAATGGAAGGGTACCTAACCTTAAACTAGAAGAGATTGGGAAGCGACGGGGTACACGCATCAAATAAGCCAATGTACACGCATCAAATCCTACTATTTGAGTTGTGTAAGGCTCCAATCTCTTCTCGAAGGAAGAGAAAATGACAGCGATCTTCATATACAGAGCATCTATTTTTACCAAACCACAGAATCTCAAGAACAGAGACTGTTGGGATTTCTTGTGAATCAAGAGTGTGTTTTTCACACCGTGTTTGCAGAAACTTTCGCATTTGGGAACCAATTAGGCTTACACACCGCCAACTTTGGAGATAATATTGAAATATGGTTAAAAAGAAGAAATTAGCCAGGCCCCTTGTTGTGATATTATATTTTGCAGAAGCATGGCACTGTAGTCACGATCACATAACATCCACGTGCTACTAGATCAAAGAGACCAAATTCTCGGACCTTCAAATCCTACTAAAACTTATGTTTTTGTTCATGTCCAGTGGAAATATAATCAAATCATAATCTAATCGCTTAAGACATTTCAAATTCTGTTTCTTAGTTGTAATCTTTATAACAAAATATGAAGAATATAGACCACAGGCAAGAGATGTACCTTCATGAGAAGAGCTCGGATCCTCG
Organism: Casuarina equisetifolia; assembly: GCA_028551475.1. Lineage (NCBI taxonomy): Eukaryota > Viridiplantae > Streptophyta > Magnoliopsida > Fagales > Casuarinaceae > Casuarina > Casuarina equisetifolia. Next base: position 17,323,775 of record CM052361.1, on the reverse strand, counting down.
GATCCCGCCGAAGAACCACACATGGTTGAACCATATGACGCCGTTTCCCCATTGGACAGGTTGAGTCCCGTAGACTGGTTCGTTTTGTACGGTCTGAAACCACGCCAGGCGGACTCTTCGAACGCGCCACCACCGGCCACCCAGCATGGCATCACGCACGGAAACCCCCGCAAGCCTCCATTCGTGAACGGCACGTACTGCACCGGCGCGTACGGGTAATGCACCGTCGCTGCCACTGCCTGGAAGGGAGCCCCATTGACTCCGTCACAGTGTCGCCACTGCATTTGCACCCGCTCATCCGTCCCGTCTAGTTTACGCCCCTGCTCTTCCTCTGTTGCCCACTCGCCGCCGTACTTACCATTCTTGGCCCTACACGTGCTCCGCTTCGTCTCCTGCTTCTCTTCTCTCTTCCTCTTCGCCTGTCGCCTCCTCAGCGCGTGCATCTCCCGCTTCGCCTGAGGATCCACAAGCTCGCCGACTCCGGCGAGAGCCGGACGTTTCTCTGGCACGTCCACTTCAGAGCCGTTGGATTCCGAATCGAAAGCCGGAGTATATACCTTCTTCACCGGTTTAAGCTTCTCAGGTTTCCCGAAACTCCCTCCGATCGACAGCCCCAAATCCAGCTCGATCTCCTCACTCACCATTGTACGAATTGAAACACTTATCTAGAAAAGCTCCAGGCTACACGTTCATAATGCGAAGAAACGTTGTAGTTGTTGCGCTCGAAAAAGTGGTCTAGGGTTTCGGCTCAGATTTTGCGTAAGCAAAGAAAGACACAGAAGAAAGAGGGAGAGGGAGAGGGAGAGGGAAATAAAAGGAAGCAGAACTTGGGGGTGGCCACGTGGCGGATGCGAGAAGGTGTTGAGGGCGGTTGGAAACACGTAGGAGATTTTCGATATAATTAGCGGAAGCGTCAAGGAAGGTCGCACCGCTTATCCTCATTTAAAGCTATTTAACAAAATTCATTTAAACATAATTAAAAAAATATTAACCAAGTTGATTTTGAGTTCATAACGGTTTTTTCAGTATTAGAATTTTTTTAAATATATTTATTTCTTATATTTATTGAATTTTAAAAGAATATGATTTGGTGTAACTAATCCAAGTGGTTGCGTGTTCAGATATCGTATATCCATTCAATCGAGTAGTTTTTAGGTTTGGCGGAGGTGCCTTCGACTAAGAGCTCCCGGCGGAGGCTTGCAGGTTCTGAGGCAGCCACGTGGCCCATCTGCATGTAGAACTGAAGTAGAGACTCGTGTACACTATCTCTCCCCCTCGGTACTCGCTGTACTTTCGGACAATTTGGCAGGATATGGACACGTGGTGGAAGATTTCCCGGTCCGTTCAGAATCCCGCTTTAAGAAAATGATAGCTACGTAGTTGCCCATCTTCTGGACACGTTCGTTTGTGACAGAGGAGCGCGACCTGGAGAGGATCCGACACGTGGTGTCACCTAGGAATCCTAACAGCTCAGCAGGTCAAGTTGCGAGCAACTTTTATGGAACGAGATGGAGACGTGTTCGGCGCTGGGTGGTCAGAAACGTGGTGCCATCTGTTTGGATAAGATTGTTATATCGAGTTTATGAAGGAGAGACACGTGGAAGAGGTCAGAAATTGAATGGGGATTTGCTGTCTGTGGCGCTACGTCAGAGTTGCAGGTGGGCCCGGGTTTGGACTAGGTTTTGAAAGGTCTTCGACTGCCGCAGATTGGGGGTTGCATGTGGGGTACGTGTCGGTGTCTGGAATGTAAGCGTGAAAAAGTGAAAGTCACGGGCATGTGGGGGAGCTGTTTTTGTGAAAGACATCTCAACGATCGTACACGTACGACTCTCCCAGATTTAACTCTACGTATCATTAAAAAAAGATAAAAAGATATCACTGAGAATAAAAAGAAACATAAAAGCTGTAGAAATATGCATTTTTCAAATACCTTTTATTTTATTTTATTTTATTTTATTTTATTTGAAGAGTGACATGTAAAATATAGTTTCCATTGAAACTATTCATCTTATAATACAATCTTTTAAAAATAACTTACATTTGAAATAAAAGTAGGATAAAATTTCAAAACTTCTTGATCATTTTACAACATATAGGTACTTTCCAATGTAGTAATTAAAAGTTTTTCATACTTTGCAAAGCACACTAAATATTTGATTAATTTGAGGTAGCTTTTTATAGATGACATTATTAAAAAGCCTAATATCTAATTCAAAAATTACTCAAAAAGTGGTGAAACTTATTATCATCTAAGCAAGATTTTTAATAGCTTTGTAACAATGTCTAACTCATTGGCCATAGCTTAACATGCCTCATCTTCATGATGGTTAAATTAAGTAGCATCATGTTGCATTACGTGGACAATATATAGGTTGAAACCAATAAGAGCTAATAATAGTGCCAAGGGGAATCATATATCTAATACCATATCAAAATGCCTAATAATCTACCTAAAAGTCGGCTCAAGATAGTGAAATCAATTATCTTATAAACAGAATAATAAATCTCTTAATAACATATGACTTATGACAACAACTTAACAGAAATTATAACAAAAACTTAATTTTTTGATTTTAAAAAAATAAAAAAAATTATGAAAATTCACCATGGATATTGTAAAAGAAGATGTATAGAATTTTAGTAACATATTTGCATACCACTTTTGCATTCAAGATATTGATATAATTTAAGCCAATTAAGACTTGAACGAAGTTGGTTTTGGAATTGGCTTCTAGCCTATATCCGAATCTGAGAAGGACGGTTAGGAGAGGGGAGAAGAGTTATTCTTATCACTGGAGATCCAAATCTAATCCAGATTTTGATAATTTAAGAAGTTGTTAATGATCTAAAACCTTTTAGAACCTCACGGAAACCTCTGTAAAACACAAAGCGTAAGCAACAAAAGAAAAGGTAAGACGTCAAACGTCAAAACTTGAGAAAGACTTCAACGCTAATTGGATGTTGGAATGCAACGCCGACATGGTAAACGAAATGTACATTGCTCTGCTCTCCAAGCCTGCCTTCTAGACTGGCATCCTCATTAGTAGTTGACCATTCATGACACTGCAAAAGCGAAAGATAGGGTCGAGAGAATGCGACGTCGTTAGTAGGCACCCAATGGTTGCATATTTTACCTATAGAGTGAAAGAATGGGACTTACCTCTTGACATAGTAGTAACAAAAATCAGCCAAAATGAATGTTTGGACTATTTCTGCAATGAAAGCAGCGGTGAACCAAAAGTAACCGCTACCAATTATGTAAAGATACCTCCCACTGGTCTCGCAAAGCTGCAGTTGATGCAATCAATGGAAATTGTTTGTTATCATCATTTCGAAGAGTAAATTGCTTCATCCAAGTGCCATCAAATTAATTGATTAGATTACTATGATAATGGTACAATCTGTAATTATTATGTTAAAAGACTTAAATCTATTAATTAATTACGAATCATTTTATTTGAATATCATCTATCTAAGTTGATGATTATATGTCATGGATTAGTAAGAAATTGACATTCGAGACTAGATTTAGTTAGACAAGGAATCGAAACTGACCATTACTATCCAATATGCGCATGAGAAGAATCTTGAAACTCCCAAGGCAAACACATATCGGGCTGTAAATGGTTCAATCATCTGAAAAATGGCAACCAGAAGAGAATAAATTAGTGTTAACTCAAAACTTGACAAACAACTGAATGCGAAATGGAATTACAAATAGAACTTCAACCTTTGTGTTCTGCATAAAACGAAGCTGAGGCAGTACCGCAAGAGCTTCCAAATACGTACTAAATGCCCAGAGGACTTGAAGCCAGTATTGCTTCATCAAGTAAGGGTTGATAAGTAGGGCAAGCACAACAACCACTAGCAACTGCGATACAAAAACCAACACTAATTACTGAAGCCAGTATAAATATCAAGAAGCATATGAGCAAGTTAGAAGAACGACCGAGAAAACTTAATGTAGATGCTTGTGTTTTTCCATAGGATCGTGTCACTAAAACCCTCTAAAGACATCAGATACCCAGATATAAACAGAGACCAAAGAAAGACCAGTTTCAGAAATTACTACTTAGAATGCAAGATAATATGCTGGGAGTGTGTTCCCACATAATACCAATGTTAAGTCACCTTATTCTTGAATCGGTTTTACATAAAAAAATTTCACATTTACAGCAATAATAAAGCATGGGAATCAAGCTGAACTCAAGGTCTTGGGATAGGCAAGATGTTTTGACCTTGCTTTACAATATTAAGAGCAGAAGACAGCAATGTCTTTACCAAATAAACTACGGGAAAGTTGTCAAGCTCCTTGACGTAGGTTGACTTTAACTTGAAGTGGATCATGTATATAACCCAAGCCGTCGCCGCGAGGGTCGCAAAATCAATTAGAACGTGGATGTCAGTCCGCACCGCTATACCACATAACATTCTTGTGAATAGGAACAGGGCTGTGAGTGCTTGGGTCTTCAGTGAGAGGCCTGGGGAGGGCAATAAAATATGATTATTAGATTACTAAGACACCATATTATGACATAAAATTTTTGTGAGGTGCACTGAAGAGAATATTTTCTAGGTTTATGATTGCTTATGTAGTCTTCAGTTATGATATATCCTGATGGCATCATAAATCAGACTTCGAACAAAAGAACCCACAAAAAGGTTTTTGATTGCTTCAACTAGGACTGCCGTTTACTAGCTTTGTAACAAGGCTAATGATTGCTCCTGACTTGATATAAAGGATATAATAGAAATAAGATTAAATGCATAAAAAAAATTTAACAAGTATTAGAAAATTAAAAGGAGCATTAAAATTACCGGAACTGAGAAAACAGCAAGTATCGTAGTGCATAGACAATAACAAGGAGCATTAAATAGGGGATTCATAGACAATTATAAAAAAAAAAAAAAGAAAAAAAGAAAAGAAAAGGTAATTTGGAGGACATGCATGTGTACAGATATACCAGAGCAGGTTTTGTTGGTGGTGAGCTTGTAAACCAAGACGATAATCCCCGCAAAATGGGTGGCTTCTGAGGCAAGGAAGAAGTGGCTGTGTCTTCTAATCGTATACCTCAAAAACACCAAAGCAAACAGGGAAAACGCTACCCCAAGACAAATCTTGACCCTCATAGACTGTCTATTCAGCCATCCAAGCAACTCGCTAGCAGGTGAAGTCCGCTTCCTTCCCATCTTTCCTTCTGTCCCTCTTCCTCCGCCGCACGCAGGGAATCAATTCGGAGAAAACCCCAACAGACAGCTATTATTTTCGTAGAGCCTTATGTTCGGGTTTATGATGTGCGGAAGAGACAACAGTTACGGAAAGACACGAAAAGGGCATGCAGTTGGCAAGGAAACATAATGTGGCATTTGTTTTCCTTCTACGTCGGCAACGAATGAGAACCGGCCACGTCGGATTCTATTTAAGGATATTAGATACGGTCCCGAATTTGGTGCCTGCTTTCCTCGTTTTGGCCTGCTGATTTGGTAATATAGCGTAACTTTGAGATATATGTGACTTCCAAACAAATTTGGTGGACGGAGGACGTTGGAGGTAGGTTCTGTGGTATGCTTCGGTCTGGACCGTTTGATTGGTCGTGAGCCAAAAGTGCTACGTTATTGCTCACCTGCTGGTTCAGTAGTAAACTAATAAGATTTGAAACATTTCGATTTTACGTTCGATATTTAGTGTATAAGTTAAGCATGTGTTAAAAAAAAAAAAAAAAGAGAGAGAGAGAGAAGTAGAAGAATTAAAAAGTAAATCTACTGTGAATTCTTTAAAACATTCTATTATGGTTGCTAGGAAAAATATAATCCGTAAGGTGGGAAGCAACCAATAAAATCAACCTTTTCTCTAACTTTTCACGGGAATTTTTCTCTTCAAATATTTTCGACTATAGGAAATGTGTTAATCTCTTGATTGCGTATCCAAAGTAGATATTGATCGCTTTCTTAAAATTTTGATAGACACGAGAGTAACCCTACGTTCTTAGGTCACCACGTATATTAGAAAAAAATTGTGAGTTGTTTTAAGTAAATAATTGAATATTCAAAATTAAAAATGTATGTGTTAGATCGTCACCTAAATCAAAATTCGAGAGGCGTTTCAATTGTATTAAATCAGTTAGTTATAATTTATCCCACATGATGTCCACTAGTAGCTTTACCGAATATTGGTAAACAATGAAAATTCTTGTTGAAATGCGGAAGTGATAGCAAGGAACTGATGAATTTGTTGGGAGGCCCAAAAAATTAACTATAAAATTATTTCAAAGGTGATATTAAACTCAATATTGTATGAGATGGAATAGATTCAACTTGTACTATGATATTAAGTTATAAATTTAAAAGTTCAACTTAAAAATTAATTTAAAAATTAAAATAATATTTTCTTTATTTAAGTTTAAACACTAGAGAGTAAGACTTTCATCTTGCATATAGAATTGAGTTGTTTTTATCTTGGAACTTGGGAATGTATCTATCCTAGGAAATGAAGATGAAATTATTTTGTGAACAAAGAAAACTTAGCTTTTTTATTACTGGAAAGTGATTTCATAGCAGACATTTAGCAATAGGAAAAGAAAGGGGCAAAGTTGCGCTAAGAAACTGCATGGGAATGTCAACAAGGTGCCCACATAAGCAAAACCTATAGTATTAGACAACGAAGCTTCCTTTTCTTAGGATTGATAGAGTTTGGAACCAAAAGGCGTGGAGTGAGGAGAAAACTAGAGGAGTTGCTCTAGGCAAGGTAATGCCTGAGCCTTTGGTCATGTCTTGATGTGGGAGTGACTATGGCAGCCCAATCTAATAGCCTAGCCCATATATTGTGTCATCAAATACATGTTTGGACCATAAAATGATGTAATGGGTTCAAAAAGAGCAAAGTTAAAGAGCATTTCGGGAGGTGTTTGGAATATTCAATAGAATCTCTTAGATGGTTTTGGATTTCGTCATTAATGATAAGAACTTTCTAAATAGTTTAAGTCCTTAATTTTTAAGTTTACTTTATTGTTTGAGATTATTTCTTTTTGTTTAGTTTTCATTAATTATATAAGTGCTTGATTTATTTGGAGTTTCTATACTTGTTAGCTCTTTAATTTGTTTAAGATTTTCTTATTTGTCAGAATTCTGATTTGTCATGACTTCCTTAATTTTTAGGATTTCTGATTTATTAAGATTCTTTTAGGGTTAGGTTTTATGGATTTCTAATTTATTAAAATCCTTCTAGGATTATATTTTAAGGATTTTTAATTTAAGATTTTAAGATTTTTTTAGGATTAAGTTTAACTATTTATTTAAAAGAAGCATTATTTTAATTGTAATCAAACTAGACTTGTTCTTTAAAGAGTATATATCCTTAAATTGTGTGATTCAATTTTTATATTCTTTATCCAATTCTTGCCACACCTTGTGGCATTGCCTTTTAAGTCTTTGAGCTTATTTGACGTTATCTTTTGTTTTGTTTTTCTCCTACCCTTCCATTCAAACATTTACTTTTATCACAGAAAACCCTAAAAAATACCACAAAAATGATTTTTTTTTTTTTTTTTATCCCAAGCCCGCCACAAGAATCTGCATCATGTCCACTGGCACGTTAAATGGAATAGCTAACTTAAATCCCTGAAGCAAGCGAGCTAGAGTCAGATGCACCACCTGCAAGGCAAATAGGTTCCCCAGGCATGATCGTTTGCCAGACCTAAAGAATATGAACTCAAAATGGCGACCTGAAGCATCATCTATACTCGCATGGCTTTTGAGAAACCCTTCCGGCAAAAACTGGTCGGGGTCCTGCCAAACCCTTGGGTCCCGTTGTAACTTCCACACATTGACAAACAAAGTCGTTCCCTTTGGAACGTAATAGCCATAAACAGTACAATCTTCCATTGCTTCGTGTGGAACTGGAACTGATAGTGGTGATGGTGGATATAAGCGCAAAGATTCTTTGGTTATGGCTTGGAGATAAACCAGATCTTTAATATCATTATCCGCCACCCATATCTCCCTGCCAACTTTGAGGTCCAGCTGTTCTTAGGCATGAAGAAAATCTATAAAAGTAAGAAACATACAAGATTGAAGGCAATAAACACAAAGATCTAACATCTTAAAAAATAAGAAACAATTGAAAGCTAGAAAAAGAAAAGTAGACACGTGAAAGCTGCTTTGAAAAGTCATGGACGCAGAGCCATTCGGCCCTACTACGAGCTACTCAGAAGAGAACATAGTTCTTCCCTACAAAGGTTTCACTTCACTGTATTGTTTTGGTTGAGTATATGATTTTATAGCCGCCTTGCCGAGTACATGAAGCAGATTTGGTTAGACAAAGAGTACATGTAAACTAGTCCCACAGTTGACAAGATGTCTCTCTTTTGCAGAGAACCTGGGATGCTCGTCACTTCTCTTTACATGGTTGAGTGCCTTTTTGGACTTGCAGTCTTACGTGTGCAAGTGGTCTTTCTTTAACAGGGCACGCTTCAAAGCATGCTTATTGTTCAACAGTAAGATAGGATCCATCCCAAGTTAATGGAGGTAGATCCGGCACCAGCTAAGATGAGATTCTGTAACGTGATATTGAGACCGTAAAGACAACAATTTACGCCTAATGTTTGCTATTATTAGCATGTCAATCGAAGGCACATTCATTAACACATCTAAGTAGTGCTTACGCTGACAAGCCTAATGTTTGATATGAACTTAATTCCAGAAATATGGTTTTTTATGCATCTTAAGCTATGGGGCTAAAGTGAAAATGTTACTAAATGTACCAACGCTGTTGCCTTGATAATGGTCCCACGGTTATGACTTGGCAAGAGTTAAAGTAAAGTAAGAGTTTCTACAAGAGTTTTTTTTTTCCCCATTCTTCTTTTAAGGTGACGTCTCATTTTATGACGTGACATTCTGACAACAAGGAATTCTCATCAATTTCCAATAGCAGGACATTGATGAAGTTCGGATCGGCTTTGGTTTCTCCGTTAAGCCTCCTTAGATTATGTTCTTCAACCCAACTTCCTACCAGATAGTCCAATTCCACAAATTTCAGAGGATATCAATGATGTAGATGCGTCTTACTTGGTCAAAGGATATCATTGTAATCAATGATATAGTCCATGCCTCTTACTTGGTTACCCCACAAATTACAAAGGATATCGATGTTTATGTATAAAAACAAATAACTTCTACATTGTTCTAGACACCTTTTTTTATGAACATCAATTTCCATATCATCAAATGGATCAAACACACAACATGTGTAATTTAAGTACAAAAACAATCATTTTATTACCCAATTTTGTGCCATCTACGTCACAAAATCCATACCCATGTCAACAATTACCAATTTCTAATAGACCACCTTAACTAGAAAATATATTTGAACAAACTATTAATGAAAATAATACAACATTAAATACTTTAGAACAAACTGAGTCATACTAGCCAATGGTTACTAGACTTAAAGATGGTACTATTTCCAAACATACATTAACATGGAAACACACTTGTGTCTTAACTACATCTACAAACTCATACATAGCACCATCAAGCATTACACAAGCTTTACATAAGCTTCAAAAGATCCGAATTGACAAAAAGCAACGGTAGAAGAATATACTACTTTAGTAAAAACTAAAACTTGGGAATTAATACCTCAGTTAGAAAATATTGCACTCATAGGATGCAAATGGGTTGACAAAATAAAAATAAAATCTAATGGCTCCTTAGAATACTACAAAGCAAGTCTTATAGCTATGGGGTTTAATCAATGACCAAGAATTGATTATCACAAACTTTCAATCTTGTAGATAAACTTGTTATAGTTCGTACAATTATCAATCTTGCATATATGAACAACTAGATTATCAAACAATTAAATGTCAAAAATACTTTTCTTCATCGTTTTCTTGACAAAAAAATTTATATGCATCAACCACAACTTTACAAATCCATACCACGTGTATTGTCTCAAATGATCTCTTTATGGTCTTAAACAAGTTCCAAGAACATGGAATTTTCGACTAAGTGAATTCCTTGAAAAAATTGGCTTCAAACATCTAAAGTGGATACCTTTTTCTTTACATTAAATCATTCTACATACCAAAATTTTATTTTAGTTTATGTAGATGATATAATTTTTATAGGAAGTGTCAATGCTCCTATTAACAAAATATGTACACAACTCTAAAATGAGTTTCATATGAAAGACTTAGGGCACTCACATTACTTTCTTGGAATTAAAGCCCTCATTCTACCCAATGGACTCTAGCTACATCAAGAAAAATTTACACTTGAAATACTTTATCATGCCAAAATGGAGAATGCTTGTGGAGTTTCTACTCCTTACACAACAACTATTATCCCATCTATCAATGACAGAGATCCTCATCCTAATCCTACACAATATCGTAGTATCATTAGGTCCCTACAGTATCTTACAATAAAAAGACATAATATTTCTTAAACTATTAGCACAACATGCCAATTTACACATGCACCAATAATAACACATTGGACATATGTCAAATGCATATTACAATTCCTTATTAACACTTCGAAATATGGCATAAACATAACAAAAAGCCCAACAACCATGATCAATGCATATTTTGATGTAGGTTGGACAAGTGATCAAGATGATCCCAAGTCAATAGGTGGTTTTTGCATTTTTCGTAGAAATAATCTCATATCATAGAGTTTAAAGAAACAGAAGATTGTTGCTCGATCCAGTATAGAGGTAGAATTCAAAAGTCTCCCAGATACAAAGACTGAAATCATTTGGATTCAAAAACTTCTAAAAGACTTTCACATATAACTACAATGTCTACCAATACTATGCTGTGACAATCTCTCTACACTCTATCTCTCCTCCAATCTAGTGTTTCATGCCAAAACAAAATACATCAAAATCGATTTCCATTTTATTTGTAAATGCATCAAGGCCAAACAATTGAGCATCGAATTTATCTCCCTAATTGATTAGACAATAGAAATCCTTACCAAGGGACTATCCTCCTTTAGGTTCAAGTTATTACAAGGCAAACTTATTGTATCTACCAATCTATCAGCTTGCAGGGGGTGTTAGACGAAGACATCAACATGATGCCTTGTATACCATAAGAAAAGCCCAAGCCATGTTAGCATGTGTACAACGTGTGTGTTGTCACCAACCTTACAATCAACAAAAGTTAACTGTGTATCTCATAAATCAATTCATCATCAACAATTAGGGAAACAAGAAAGGAAATCATTTTTGTAGAATGATCTAGAACAATAAAGATTTCCATAGAAAGGAAAATGAACCAAATCTTCTCATAGTGAAGTCCGTGACATTTGAATTTAAAAGTTTTCCATATCTTGCTAATCGACTGGAATTCAAGAACAAGTATTTTCCCTAATTGTGTAATTAATGATATCTTGTAGCCTACTTATATAAAGGTATTAAAAAGGCATTGTGAAATACATAGAAAATAAAGATTATGTAGAATCCTTGAGTCTTCCTTTATTTTTAACTAAGGTGACCAATAATTGGCAAGGCACCTGCTGGTTCTAGGGCTAACATGCCCTTAATTTTTTGGGCTCCAATTCTCACCCTCCTTAGGCTATACAACGGGAACAACACGAAAAATGACTAGTCATGGCGTTGAGTCCGTTAAAATTACAGTCGTCGTACATTTGCAGGCCTCGGTTTCTTTTTATAATGCCTTTTCAGCTGCCCACGTGCCCTCCAGTTTTTTAATAAAAGCTTATTTTCGGGGAGTACATTAACCTTATGCGTTAAAATAATACAGATATCGCCTTTGGAGCGAGAAAGAGGAACGTAGGACAGGAACATACCAGCACTTCGCTGCCATCAGTCCTAGGTGCCTGAGAGGCTACATGACCTGGGACACACAAAGTAATACATCAGTGCAAGAGAGGCCCGTGAATTTGACGCCCGCAAAGGCACAACAAAGAAGCATGTGAGAGGAAGAGAGTGCGGTGGATTTTTCAGAGGAAATGAGTGGACGTATCCCCAGACAAATCACCTACTAATTGTTTAAAATGACACACCCACTGTTTTTCACCTATTGGGCCATGGTAGAGCAACCTCGAAGGACTACTTCCAAGGGCTCGACGGGTCCCAAGGTTCCACCATCCGGCGGCGCATACAAGGCGACGTTATCTAGCACTTACTACAACAAACTCACGATCTTACAGATTTCATGCAAGTGTACAAGCAACTAAACTACGAAATCAAAAAGAAAGGAGAATCGAGAAACATCGACAGGCTTCATCGCAACAATAATGGGACTAAGCCCAGCTCACCGATCTTTTTACCTTAATAGTCTTCTCTTTTTACTCACAAGCAATTAAAATGAATCTGCCATTACAAGCTGGCAAAGAAATTTTTCAGACAACATTTGAAGTAACAAAGTTTGGGTTTATTGCCTTCAATGCTTGGATGGGCATCCATAACAATGCTTAGAAGACGATTTTATCACAGTAACTACTTAACAATCACGAATAGGAAAAATGAAATCATAACAATAGGAAGTACATGGAAAGAAATGTTGGATACTCCTGAACTTAAGAAGCCAATTCAGAGAAATGCTTATAAGATAAAAATGAACTATGGACAAATACATTTATACATGAAATTTACTTTTTATAACCGTCAAACTATGGGGTTGCTCCAGCTCATCATACCTACATCTCGGTACTGTACTTGCAGCACTACGTTTCACATTTTCTTCAGTTCATCCATTTAAATGCGACAGTTAGTAAACCCAACCAGATAAGACTACTTCTCTCGCCTATTCTTCCGGAAGGAGGATCATAGATACTTCGATTGTTGTAATTCAAGAATTGACTGGGAGGCAGCGGAATTTTCTGCCTCCCTCACTTTAGACATTTCATGCCCTATTGATATTTGAACCACCTTTCCCGTGGTCACTTGCACAGAGCATAAGAACTTCTTTTTATGTGGAGGACCCTCCTCTTCAATACTGCATTTTATAGCAAAAGAACATTGTAAGATTTGGTACAAACAAGATAGAATAGGAAATGAGCATTTCAATAATAGTGAGTTCTTAGAAACAAAATTTTGTGCAGGAGAGAAGAGGTTGAGATAAAAACCCCGGACAAACAGCATAGTATGTGCATATTAAGAACACGTCATTCAATATATAATGTGAACTTGACCAGCCACAAATCGATATATATGTTTCCTGTTGCTACGGAACCGATACTTTGAGTGTCAAGTAAAGTGAATTGTATGATTGACATTCGTAGAAATCAATTTTCATATAAACTAAATAAAATAATAACAGACAAGAGTCCTCCAATTATTCACCGCCCATGATAGAGTAGCTCATACCTGTAGATGGGCTTAGGCCATCTTTTCTTGCTACAAATCTGATTTAATCTTTGTTTTGCTCCTTTAATCTCAATTGACCCATCAAGCCGTGCAGAAAATTCAAACATTTCTGAGTCAGTAGTCAAAGATGAAGATAACTTATGCAAAGCTTGCTTTACAGCATTACGCTTTGCGATTTCCTTCTGCTCAGAAGAACCGGAAGCGACAAACCCACCATCTATAAAGACACTAGCAATATTCTTTGCCCCATTCTTCCAATGCTTGATGTCAACTTGCTTACCCTGTTTCTGACATAACTGAAATAGCAGAGTAACGGGCTGCGGTTGTTGCTGCAAGTCCTCTAGCGTGACAATAGGCTCCAAGAGATGCCTAAAAATCTACAAGGATTCAACCACCAATGCCTTGTAACTTTTACACAAACAGAATAGGACATTCATAAAGCAACTAAGAGAAAAGCCCTAAACAGGAAGAAACAGATAAAAAAAAAAAGAACATATTCTTCTTTGAAGAAAGTGGAATAGGGATTAAGTACACACCACCCATAATTTTTGCACGTCTAAACCTAGATCAACGTATATAGCAGCGGCGACAGACTCCACAATGTCAGCAAGAATCTTTGGGGCTTTTACCGATCCACCATACACAGAAGTATCATCTTCCTTACCGACAGCGTCAACAAATTCAAGAACCTATAACAAAAGGCAAAACCAGACCTCAGGAACAAATCAAGATAAAATCAACGAGCAATATTTCTAGCTTTAATTCTAAAGAAACGAAAAGTCCAGCGGAGTCTGTTGGCAGAGAACCAAAAATTAAAACAACGTCGAAAAAGGTAACCTTATCTTGAAGCGCCATGGCATTGTGCCTGACGTAACGGTGAAGGCCATGGCGAACGGCAACGCGTGCGAGCTTCTCGGTGCTGATGTTGGCGGAGCGAAGGAGGGAGAGCTGGCCCGGATCAAGCCCAGGGTAGGCCAGAAAGACATAGTTGGTAAAAGCAAGCCCCAGCGCGGCGTCTCCGACGAACTCAAGCCGTTGGTAGGAAGACGAATTAGCGTAGGAACAGTGGGTCAAGGCCTCTTCTAAGAGCATCTTGTCCCTCAACCTGTACCCCACGATCTCCTCCACGGCTCTGACGGACGGCACCATCTCAGGGGAGACAGCAGCCGGCGCTACCGGGGGAATCGTATAGGAGAGGATTTCGAGCTCGTCATCGACGGGGCTGATGATCATCTTCTTTTGCCTTTTCTTTTCCGTTTGCCCAGTTCCGACGGCGGTGGAAGCTGGGCTCTTCCTAGGACGCAAGGACTCCGGATCCATTTCAATAACCCCGAAATGGCAATCCCGTGATTTTTCTCAAAGCCGGAGTCATTTTTTGTTCGTGGGTAAGTTTCCCGGCTGCCGCTCAGAAGGGCCGTAACAGTCACAGCAATAGAACCGGAAGTCCAGGTTGCCGGTTCGGTTCGTGACATCGTCCATCAACGATTTCGGGCGAGGCATTGGCCGTACACCGACTCTTCTGGAGCTATTGGGTATGAGAAGTATGCACTTTGCACTTGACATAAGATTTAATCTTTAGTTTTATTGATATAAGGATACAAGAATTATCTTAGCTTGTCTTCAAATTTTTATGTATTTGATTTTCAACTTAAAAATTTTTTCCCTCAATTTTTGTTCACATCTAAAAGGTGCGAAAATACGTAATATTCAAATTACTTAAAAACAAATAAAGTAAATACAAAAGTTCTCTTACCATACCAAATAAATTTCTCCACACCCTACTCTCTTGATAAAAAGGGAATTAATATGTATCATGTAGTTACGTAATGTGACAACTAAAATTCGGTTAATAATCAATTTAATAATGTAAAAAAAAATGTAACTCTACTTGCTTTGTTTTTTCTTTTCTAGTAAAGTGCGATATTATTGATCAAGCTTCATCTCATAGTAAGTAAAATAATTTAAATGAGTTATAATAAGGAGCATTTGCTAATACATCTGACCGAAATTATGTTGGTGGAGGTGAGTTTAATATAATATTTTAGCTAAAAAGGTTATATTGAAAGAAATGAAGCCTAAATCTAAAAACTAACACGGAAAAGCGAAACCCATCGTTCTTGGCAAGGGAGGGTATCCAATAATAATTCTAGATGAATAAGTTGTACCTTGGCATAATCTAACATCACATTATTCTGTATAAACTTAGACATAAGGTAATATCATGGTTTACAAATAAAGGCTTCGCTTCTTTACCTAAGTATTTTAGATGTGTAAGTAATTACACAAAAAACTAAACTAGTTAATTTAGAGATGCAATTCACATGAGCTCTTATGGTGGCTCCACCTAATTTTCTTGGCTTGAATTTTTCATTCTTGTTTTCAATGCATGAAGAAGCTTTATATTGATTGGGCAAATTGATCCACTAACCATGGATTTTGATGCAAGGAGATGTGTACAAAACAATGTTCACAAATCAATCAAGAAACCTCATTTTATTTTGCTTAGAGTTTAAGGACTCATTTTGAAACCTTAAGGTAATAGATAAAAAAATAATAATAACGTATACAGTTAAAGTTCTCATACTAATGTGGAATACAATCTCTCATTCTTTTTAACATGTAGGCTAATATAAACATTACATTTGAATGAACAATTTCACAATTGAAGTTGCTATGGGGCCCATAACAAAGTCTCATCCTTGACTTTGATACCTTTTTAAAGCTTGAAGGCTCAACCTAAAACTTTAAAATAATATATAAAAAAATTGATATTACTTATAAGGCTAAAGACCCATTCTTACACTATCAATGTGGAACATACATCTCTAATAAATGCCTTCTATATGGAATTAAAAAGAAAAAACTTGAAAATCTTATTGATTCTTTGAATATGTGAGAATTACATATATTAATATGCATAGAAATCATGGAATGAAAAAATGAATTACAATCTCATTCTTTTTCTTTTTTCAACTTTTACACTAAGGCTACCATACCTTTATTTTTGTTCCTACCTATTCTTACGATTAATTGGTTGTATAACAACAACGATGCCAAAATTGCTGCAAATCTAAGTAGATGAGATATCACTTCCATGGTTCGAAAAGAAATGAACAAACGAAGAACAATATTTAGCTTGAAATATGATGAATTAAGATTAGCTTAAAAGGTCACTTTAGATATTGGTGGAGCTACCCATCATTGGGCTTAAGGTAATCACTATTATATCAAGGTTCTTAACATTATAATTGACTTTCTTTGTGTAGGTTCTATTAACGTAGAGAAGCTTCTACATTGGCTAGTTAAAGTCATGTATGACTTGCAATTTGAGAATAATGTGACATAAGAATGGGTTAGGGGTCATTTGGCTTGCAACAATATTTTAAGATCCCATCAATGAAAGGATTTTTCTTCTAACCTATGGTGTTAGTTATGTAGCATAACAAAAACAAGAAGAAAAAAAATACAATTCAATAGAAGGAGAAGCAAACCTCTTTTCCTAACAAAGTTTTTATAAAATGGTGAAGCTTCCAACTTCTAATTTAAAAACACGATATATAAACAACAGTCATGGTTATGTATGGATAAATTTCACTCCTCTTACCCTGCCCTTAACGTCAAAGTAAAAACCTTATAGGTATCCTAGGTTAAGTCACTAGGAGTTAAGCCCTGTGTTATTGATATATAATTGGAGGTAGTAATGTAAATTTTCTTTAAGTTGTGCTAGGTAGGTTAATTGTGATAACTAGGCTTAGACCTGATTTTGTTTAGTTGATGGACTCAACCCCACCTAGTCATGCATAGGGAGCTTTTATCATTTGTCACACCACATAAAGGGGAGAACATTATAGGTATTGCAATTTCATAATTAGGGTTCTTGATTGAGCCCTTAATTTCCTTTATGCGAACTCCGATCTTCCTTAATTAGCCAATAAAGAAATTCTCATCCAAAGCCCCTTATGGATTTCATGCTTGAAGGCCCCAACATTAAGGCTCAAGCTGCTACTAGATGTGTTGTTTAACTTCTCAGTGAGTATGATCCAAATCAACTGGTATTAGAGCAAATTAGCCCATAGATGGAAAAGAGGATATCTAGTGTGGAGATGGCAATAAACCAATTATTGTTTGAGGTAAAAGGCTTGGAGGAATTGATGATTAGGATTTTGGCCAAACTTGATTCATTAGTTGTGGGTGAGAGAAGGCCCTCTAGAAACCTAGTTAGTAACAACAATGGCGATAGGTTTGGTATTCCTTTGGGTAATGGTTCTAGGAGCTAAAACCATTCAATTAACGTGGGAGATGGGTCGTAGAGCTTAGAGGATGGCATTGGCAGTAATGGGTCTCTAGCTTGGGAAAATGGAATTTTAGGTTGCATTACCCAATTTGATTTTTCCTATTTTAGTGAAGAGGATGAACTGATGTCATGGATCTTTTAGACCATTGAGTTCTATGAATTCCATGACCTCATAAATGGTGAAAAGGTTTAGGTGGCATCATGGAATATGCAAGGCTTTATAGTCCGTTAGTTTCAAGCTTACAAAATGAAGGTAAAGCATTTTGGAGGTACATTGACGAAGATTAAAGGAGTTGTAATGCTAAGGACCTTAAGACTATTAATGAAGCCTTACTTTATGAAATTATTTTTTAAGGCCAAAACATATAGTGGAGGCTTACTAATAGGGTGCTTCCTTGCAAATTTAGGGGAGAGTCACCTCCTAAGAAAAACACATTGCCCATTAGGAGATTCATTTTAGTAAAGATAGAGGAAAGATGGAATAAAGGGCTAGTGTTTCCATTGTAATAACCATTACACCCCAAGGCATAGGTGTAAGAGAAAGTTGTTTATGTTGGAAGCTGTGTGGCCTAACAAGTAGGGGTAGAAAAGTGGTGAACATGAGATAATAGAGGATGAGATAGCATGGGTTAATGATCTAGAAGATGTTAGGTTTTAAGTCACTTAAGAAGGGGGTTTGAATTAGGTGTTTCCCTTACTCTTATTTTTATAGACAGACTTTATCCTAAAGTTATAAAAATTATATGGCTATCAAAATCATATATGAAGTGAATTTCACCTAATAGAAAAAGTCATAATCACACAAATAGAGATACATATATTTTTTTTTAAGTGAATCAAACTTCTCAATTTTAGCCCTACTTCACCTCCTTTAGTAAAGCACCAAAAGGTCCTTTTTCTTTTCAAAAGAAAAACAATTTCTCTTTGTGTTTACAGCAGGACATCAATCCACAAATTGCAAATCAGAACAAGGAAATCAAGCAGTAAAGCACCTCAACTAGATGTTTAATACAATATTAAGCCTATAATGGTGCTGAAAGGAAAAAAAAAAACCTAAAGTTAGGTAAAACCCTAATCTTTGGATTTTGAGATTAAAGCAAAATATAAACGATATAATTAAAACAATGATTTTGCTTTAATACAGAGCTTATAAAGATTAGAAAGCCTTTAGGAAGGGATATGAATAATGCTTGAACTTTTTGAAGAACTTTTTCTTTTGATTCTTTCCACTCAGATAGATTTCTTCACATAGGTTCTTCTCTCCTTATAGAAGCCATCAACCACTAACCCATCTTGTGATTTTCTTCCTATTGAGATTTTACCCAATGGCCTAAATCTCATCAAGTCCCAATCTCCAGCGAAGTTGACGGTAAGCCCTCATTTAATTTCTTCTTTTATTTTGAGAGAGATAGAGAAAGATACGAAGGGAAAGAATAATAAGGGTTTTTCTTTCCTTAGGTATTGAGTAGTGTCATTTGGTGGAGCTTGTAACTTTTCAAGTCAGGTCTTAAGTAGAGTATGCCAACTGCACGTGGACTTTCCTAGTGATTTTAACCGAATCCTCTTGGGCCACAAATTTACTTGGTTAAGGTAATATAGGACTTGGGCATCATAAATGAATTGGTCCTTTGACTATATAGTAACCTACCCAAGAAAGATAATAAAATGAAAATGTATCCGAGATAAACTATAATTATTTTATAGCTTAATTATTTTTCTTTCCTTAATACCAATCATTAAAAACATTATATTTATATAATCAAAGGACCAATAGAGGATGAGATAGCATGGGTTAATGATCTAGAAGAGGTGGAAAGAATGGAAATTTTAAAGATAGCCTTCTTTGGAATAGAACCAACAAAACCTAGAACGTTACGGGTGGAAGCAAATATGATGGGATGTAAAAGAAAGATAAGTTTTCTAGTAGATTTAGGCAACACTTATAATTTTATACATCAAGACTTAATGGAAAGAATGGGATAGGAGATAGATAGGGTAGTAGTTTTTATGGTGGTGGTAGCTAATGAAAACTAGGTTAAAAGGTTGGGGAAATGTGTAGGAATGAAGGCATAGATACAAGAGGTCACTATGATATGGAATTGTATGTGTTGCCTATGCTTGCTGCAGATGTTGTTTTAGGGACCAAATGGCTTAAGACTTCAGGGGATACCACCTTGAATTTTTCATAATAACAAATGAAATTTGAAATGGATGGAAAGAGAGTAATGTTGTATGGTAAGAAAAGGAAGCCAATTTGAATTTTTATTAGGTTCAAACTTTACTAAGGAGTTGGTGAAAGATGGGTAGCTACTTGTTATGCAGATGGTAGAGGGAGAGAAGAGCAAAATAAGATACCTAATAAGGGTAAGGTCAGAAATGGATATGTTATTAAAGGAATTTACTGAATTGTTTCAAGAATTGAAAGGGTTACCTTCCTAGAGAAGTCATGACCATATGATCTTATTGAAGGAAGAGGGAAGGCCTACTTTAGTTAGGCCTTATAAGTATCCTTATTTACAAAAATATGAGGTAAAAAAGATTATGAACGGCTTATTAGAGGATTATGTAATTAAACCCAATAGGAGTACCTTTTCTTCCTTGATACTATTGGTTAAGAAATCATATGGGTTATGGATGTTATGTGTAGATTACAAAGTGGTGAACAAAAAAACTTGTAAATGACAAATTTCCCATCCTTACTATAAATGAGTTGTATGGAGCAAAATTTTTCTTTAAATTGGATTTAAGATCAGGGTATTACCAAGTTAGGATAAGACTAGAAGACATTGAGAAAACTACTTTTAAAACACACCATGATCATTAACCCATGTCTTCTAGTCTTATCCTAACTTGGTAATAGAAAAAGTTATAATCACACAAATATGAAGTCCAGGTTGTGTGACAATCTAGGCTATTGAAAAAGGATGCCTTTCAGTGGAATGTAAAGGCACAAGTAGACTTTGAAAAGCTTAAGTAGTTATGACTTTGGCACTAATATTTGCTCTTCCTAATTTCGGCTAGTCTTTTGTGGTTGAATGCAATGCATCAGGAAATGGATTCAGAGTAGTCTTATCCTAAGGGAAAAAACCAAAAGCACACTTTAGTAAGGCCCTTCATGGAAATCACTTGAAATTATCAATGTATGAAAAAGAAATGTTAGCAATAGTGATGGTAGTTAAAAAATGAAAGCATTATCTATTGGGGTTACAATTCATAATCTGGATGGATTAGCACAATCTTAAATTTATCTAAGATTAGAAGTTGGTAAGCTTAAACTAACAAAAGTGGATGTCCAAACTATTAGAATATCATTTTGTTGTGGAGTATAAGAAGATAGGTTGTCCAAGAGAGATTTAGATTAAGAGGAGTGCCTTTGTTGGAAGTGTCAAGTTGTGACTATTAGGAAAATTCAATTTTAATAAATTCAAAACTCTTAAATTTGTCCATTTATTTGATTTTCTTAATAAATGTTCTATTCTCAGTTAAAAGGTAATTTGATTTGTGGATAACTAAAATATATCCTTTTTATTGTGGTTGATTTGATTTGCATCTAATTTGTTGTGTCATAAAAGAATATTTAAAAGAGTTAATTTTATTTGAATTTCACATTTGTAGATATAAGCATTTAAATCTTATTAGAATTGATTATGGTAAAAAATAAAAAACATAGAACTTATTATTAAAAAAATTGTTGTCATAACAAGTACATGTAAAAACTCTACTTATGAGCTTTGTCATAACAATTATATAGCAAATGAGCTTTGACATATTCTATCAGTAGCAAGTTGACTTAACAAGTCAATAGTGCACACATTCCAATATAAGTGACCACACCATACTTTAGCTAGACCATTAAAGGAAATGACGACATCTCATGAGACAATGCCATTCAACATGTGAAAAAACATAAAGATTCTCTCAAAAGGTGTAACACAAGCACAAACTTTTTCACACCTATTTTCTTTCCATTTTAAGCAAACCCTAGAGAATTTCATGGTCGAAATCTTGCAATCTAACTATTGGTTTGACAAGAAATTTTGGAAAAAGAGTAATAGTTCATCCATAAAGGATTTGCACTAATTAATTTCAAGGGTATCTCTTGAAAACTATAGCAAGTAGTGCAACATGAAGTCTACATCATGCTACTCTGATTACTCAGTGATTTCATTTCATATCTACTTGTATTATGTTCTATTGCATTGACTTTATACTGTGATTTTTATTTGATAAGTTCTATTGCATTGGCTTTCTTTGAAGTCATTCATTTGGTATTTGATTAATATTATATTTAATATTGTAAGACACTCTAAGTGTCATAAAATAAAATTTCTAAGGAAAGAAATTTTTATATTCTAGGTTAAAAAGAGATTGACAATCCCTTATAATTTGGTTTATTCATAGGCATTTTTTAAAGAGGACTTTAGTGAGGAAACTAAAGTAGGGTGGAGTATATGCTAACTTGTGGGCTAAACTACCTCCTAAATCTTTGTGTCTTATTTTCTTTGATTGTTTACTTGTTTGTTAATCTTCTTCTTGTTACTTGTGATTAAACATAAAAAAAATTATTAAAAGAAAATATAAAAAGCTTTTATTACCTAATTCAACCCTTTACTCTTTTAGTGACAACTCCTATTCCTTTATGGTTGGATATTGTTCAAAGAAAAATTCAAGTTAATGAAGAGTCTTTAGAACTCTACTAGGACATATATTGGAGAGGGAAGTAGTTGGGCCTTAGGAGTATAAGGATGGAATAGTTCTTTTTAAGGGAAGGATTTTTTGCATGCTAACTCTCTTCTAATTCTAAACATTGTATGGAGAAAGCCTTGGAGTGAGTGAAAGTAGCTTTCTTTTGGAAGGTGATGAAAAATGTGGTGAACCAAATGGTAAGGGAGTGTCAGATTTGTCAACAATGAAAAAGTGAAAATGGATTCACAAGGGGAAAATTGCAACCTTTGCCCTTGTTGCATTAGATCTAGGAAGACATTACCATGGACTTTATTGAGAGCTTTCTATGTGGAAAGATTAGTTGGTGATTCTTGTGGTAGTTGATTGCATGTCTAAGTTTTTGCACTTTATTCCATGGCTCACCCTTACACTGCACCCATGAAGGCACAAGTGTTTATTAATAACATCTTTAAGTTGCACAAGATGTCCAAATCTATAGTATGTAATAGAGATCCTTTTTTTACAAGCCAATTTTGGTAAGAACTTTTTAAACCCCAATAGACTAACTTCAACTTTTCTTCAACACACCATGCTTAGTTTCACATGTAGACCAAGGTTCTTAATAAGATTCTAGAGATGTATTTTGAGGTATTTTGTTGGGGAAAACCCTAAAACATGGGTTAAATGCATTACATAGGCTTAATTATGTTATAAAACAAGCTAGCATAGGTCTACAATGCACATGCTATACCTATTTTTCTATCTTATGTTAATGGAATCACAAGGATGGTAGAAATGGAATAGCTTTTAGAAGAACAAGGTAAGGTCTTTATTCAAATCAAAAGGAATTTACAAGTAGCACGAGAAAGAATGAATAGGTTTTATGATAAAAGAAGAAGGGATGTGCAATTCTAGGTGGGTGATTATGTATTTATTAAACTACCTTAACATCAACAAGTATCATTGAAAAATAAAAGGAATAGCAAGTTAACTTCTGAATTTCATGGTCCATACAAAGTGGCACAATGCATTATGGACGTTGTGTACAAACTTAGCTTGCATGCAAGAGTAAAGGTACATCATGTTTTTCATGTTTCAAAACTTAAGAGATATGTACAGAATGTGAATGAAGAGTAAGAAGTGTTCCTTAAGGATGAGGAAGAATCATTTTGGTAAGTAGTACTAAACTAGTGTAGTAGGTAAAGGAAGAGGGAGTTTTTTATCCATTGGCATGGAAAGGTTCCATCAAAGGGTACTTGGGAGGGTGATGATCAATTTAGGGTGTGGTTCCCAAAATTTTAGCTTAATGTAGGAGAAAAATGGCCTTGAGGACAAGGCTAAACTTAAAGAAAAAAAGGAAGGGGGAAGGCTTCCAATATGTATTTATGAGTTGTAATATAAATTTTCTTTGGGTTGTACTAGGTAGATTAATTATGGTAAGTAGGCTTAGGGGCAATTCTATTTAGTTAATGGACTTGACTTGAACCAATTAGGTGTAGGAAGCTTTTGTAACTTGTTACACCATATGAGGGGGGAAAACATTCTAGATATTGCAATTTTATAGTTAAGGTTCTAAATTGAGCCTATAATTTCCCCCATATGAACTTTGATCTTGTACAATCACCCACCGAAGATGTTCCTATTTGAAACCCCCTGCAGATTTGGTGCATGAAGGCCTTAACACTAAGGTTTAAGCCGTAGATAGACGTGTTGTTCTATTCCTCAATGAGCTTAATCCAAATCACCTTACCATTGCACTAATAGCTTTTTTATTTTATTTTCTCACTAGCCTATTAAGTATACCTCGAGATTAACAACTAAACCATTATTATCTTTTAGAAATTACAATAAGGAAGGCTGCACTAAGATTGACTTTCCCACACATTTCTTTAAAAATGAAATATGAAATATAGGGTGTAAGTGAGATGAATTTGATGACTTATGTCTGTAAGTAATGACACCAACTCACTAAAGAATATTGAAAGGCCTATAATAGCATAGAAATAATTTTATGTTCCTTCTTAAAGCCATAAACAATCCCCATATTGTTAAAGTTATAAATAAACAAAGTCTCTTACCTTAAAATTTATCTCTACCCATTTCTTATTGTAGTTCTATTTCATTTTATGTTGCATTTTTGCTAGTCATTGCCTAACTAATTTCAACATTTGATCTTAATGGAATTGCCACCTTACTTTCATGTTGCATGTCTTGCATTATCATTGCATCTATGTTATGCTTTAGAGGCATGTGTTCATTGTACTTGGCCTGCTTACACATAATGCGCTTAACCTACTCGTTTGAATGCATTTAGCCTACTTGCATGCAATGCACTTGGCCTACTTCCTTGTCAGGCGCTTGGCCTACTTGCTTGTCAAGCGTTATCCTACTCACATGTGAGGCACTTGTGCTACTCACACGCAAGGCACTTGGGCTGCTCGCATGTGCCCTCTCCTTGCATCCCCTTTAGAGCATTTCGTCAAACATGTGTCCCACAACCTTGCAACTTTCAACACCCTATCCAATCATGACCCTAGAGATAACAGTGGGAGCAATGGCTTAGCTATGTCTTGTAATGAATTGGTTGAAGAAATGGTTTCTTTGATCTTGGCGTTACCTAGAATTTTGTTGGAAAAGTTTTCTCTAAATCTAACTCAATGCAAACACGAGTGTATGCCAAATGTTTGTATTTTTGGGTGCACAAATTAGATTTCAGAAATCTCCCAAGTTGGTTGGAAATCTTCCTTAATGCTCTCGGATTGTGGTATTTTGCTAGCAGCCTAGTAAACACACCCACATCACTATAATTGTTGAATCCCTTGGTCGTCTTTCGTCTAATCCCAACAATAGAAAACAAGAATGTTTGAAAATGTGCCCATCTCATGACCAGGCCATTGCAAAATCCTCCTCTGATTAGAGATGGATTGTGATTTTATAAGCAAATCTAAATCCCACCACCACTAGTAAGCGTAAACCCTACTCAATATTGATAAATCTATCAAAGACATCCACCCTTAGATGTTC
Organism: Casuarina equisetifolia; assembly: GCA_028551475.1. Classification (NCBI taxonomy): domain Eukaryota; kingdom Viridiplantae; phylum Streptophyta; class Magnoliopsida; order Fagales; family Casuarinaceae; genus Casuarina; species Casuarina equisetifolia. Next base: position 17,298,447 of record CM052361.1, on the reverse strand, counting down.
CCCACTGAATTTTACTATAGGTTTTTTTTTGCTACATTAACCTAACATCATCTAGTTTAATATAGACTGAATAGATAACAAAATAAGTTCTTATAGAACTAGTTATACATATCTTAACCCCTTTACAATAACAACACATACAAAGCACATCAATTATAGGTGTTATACTGCCACAAACTCTTGTATTTTCCTACTTTTGTTTAGCATTGCTCCCCCCAACTTCCTTTATTTAGCTAGTACATTTCCTTTCATTACAATGCTTTGTACTCACCTTAAGATCTTACCTTCAAGGTCCATCTCAAGATGCCATAAGTTTAGGTATTTTACCTTTTCCCATGTTGCTTCTTCGAGAGTTGGTCCCCTCTAATGCATGAATACCTCCTTTTCATTTCTCCTTGTCCTTTTGTCTAGAATTCCTTAAGGCTGCCTTTCTATGGCTCATTCTTCCTTTATGACTTTAGGCAAGTTAGATTGCACCTTCACCAAAGGGTTAATGCGCTTTTTAAGACATGATATATGAATACCAAATTGACTTTGGCTCCTTGCAGCAATTGAAATTAGTAAGCTAAAGTTCAATCTTTTGCACAACCTTATAGGGTTCATAATATTAAGGAAGAAGTTTTAAATTCCTCTCAACTAGCATTGATAAGCTTTTGTACATCTAAAGCCTAACATAAAGAACATCATCTACCTTGAGCCTCATCTTCTTCTTGCAATGGTCATGGTTCTTTTCATCCAATGTTGAGCCTCTAAAATTCTTTATTATGCCTCTTTAAGTAACCTATCTTAGTTGACAAGTTCTTACTCAACTAATTCTACTAAGCTTAATCTTAGCAAGTAAGTGAATAAATTCAATGGAGGCCCTCTATAGACACTTGTGTATAGGCTTTTATTATAAAGCTATGTTGGGTAGTGTTATAACATAATTCAACCTAGGGTAACCATCTCACCCTAAAAAACATTAAAGATATAGTTCCAAAATTTTATTAGTTGATTTTCTTTACTTGTTTATTTAGGGGTGATATGCAAAGGCGTTTTTGAAATGGTTTCTTATAAATTAAAAAGCTCTTTCTAAAAGATACTAGCAAAGACAAGATCTTGATCACATACCACAAGCTTTGGCATCTTATAAAGTTTGAAAACTTTACCAGAAAAATCCCACACCACTGTCACTATAATATAAGGATGATTATGAGCAATAAGTGCATCACTTTTGATAATTTATTCATAACCAATAGTTTTTTGCTATGAAGATAGGAACATATCAATGAAATCCATGGACAACTCTGACCAAACCTTGCTTGGGATTAGTAGTGACTTCATTGATATGGTAGGATGAGAGTTTTGCTCTTATTCCTCTAAAACCTTACCATTTAGCACTATTTGCCATACCTTTTCATCCATGCATCTCTACAGAAAAACCTTTAACCATATGGAAAGTGACTCCCTTTGTGAGTATTAGTATTCATCTTTGTACTAGTGTCATTCACAAAAATTTACAGCTAGCTAGTAGGTAAATGCACCCTTTTAAATATATAAACTTATCTTTAATTTTCAACTTCTTATTAGCTTTCCCTTCCATATTCTTTCAGCTTATTCTTGTATCTCAGGATGACTTCTCACTTCTTCACAAATTGTCTCTAGCCATCTTGGTACCAATTAAGACATCCCACATAGACTAGCTTCACCTATGGTGGTTTATGATTCTTCTTTATTGTCATTCATCCCAATCTCCTTCTCACTTTTGCCTTGATAAGATTTCTATATTTGACAAAAAAAATCAAATCCAATCACCTTTGCTAACCATGTTTGCTCTCATAGAAGCTTGAGGTGTTATGGTCAATCCAAACAATGAAACTCTTCCCAAGTAAGTTTACTACTTCTAAATTGATTAAAAAATATATATCATTAACTATTTTTCATATGATGATAACTATCATCCTTTCCTTTCAAAGTCTGGCTAAAAAAAAAAAGGATAGGTTAATGGCTTCCTTCAATTGACTTGCATTGTAATTTTTATGGGTTATAATCCAAAAGCATGTCATACTTGTTTTTTCAATATACTTGGATTGCATAAATTTGGAAAAATATCCTAGTATAGCAAGGTCTTTATAGGATTATCAAAGATTGGAATTTTAAATCACAATAAATGATTAAAGCAACCAAAGAAAATGACTTGGTTGTGAAATTTCTTATGTTTTCGTTCTTAGCATATATCTATTATGTATCATTTGAACAAAATCATAGACATTTCCAAAATAAAATTGTTGAAATACTAATCTTGTTAGCTAGAATTAAGAAAGTTGTAATGGGAGAGCATATTTATTTAGGAATATTAAACCCTTTTCGACAAATGTTTTGTTATGTCATAGTTACATGATTTCAAACTTAATTTTCTCTTAGATAAGTTGCAACATTAGAGCATTGTCTATAATCTTTTACATTTTCTTATTCTTAAATTAATAAACTCATATATTCATAAATAATAATATAAAGAAAAGAGAGGTCCTTCTCCTTGCATTAAAACTATCCTAACCTTGAGATCATTGGCATCCATTTCTGTAATGAAGGTCTTTTTAAATCTAGGAAGGTATAACATAAGAGCTTTAATCATAGCCTCTTTTAACTCAAGAAAGTTTTCTCTCCCACCTCCCTTATTGCAAATTTCTTTTTTTTTTAAAAAAAATTTGTCAATGGAGTCACCTTAGACCTATATTCCATAATAAATCTCCTATAATAGCCTCTTAGGTTCAAAAGCCCATAAGTTACTTGATCGTAATTGGTCATGGCCAACTTAGCATAGCTTGTATCTTTTCTAGGTCTCCTAACACATTATTTCTTTTATCATATGCCTTAAATAATGAACCTCTTACCCCCCCAAGGTACAATTAGTTAATGAACAAATGTTGCTTTTGAAAAATAACAAATAGTCTTTCCATATGTAGTAGGTGCTTCTCCTAACCTTTATTATATATTAATAAATCATAAACAAAAAAAACCAACATAAATTTCTTTAAATATTCCTTGATGACTTGATTCATGAGGACTTGACATATTGAAGGAGCAACTGGAAAATGTTATGGGTCTTGTGTGGGCTTACTTATTTAAAGGATATGCGTAACTAGGTTTGGTTAATCATAGTGTTTACATTAGTAAAAAGATAGTTAGTGAGGCCTAAAAGACTGAAAAAACATATTTTTTATGTATTTGTATTGTGAAAAGGTCCTAGAATGGGTATGCACTATTTTCCCATCTTATCTACATTTACAATATGGTGACGAAGGGTGCTCATGAACAAACATTATTTTTCTCCTTCATAAGGTAATTTCTTCCACTATTCCTCATTAAAAAAGCCCTTGTAAGGATTCCCAATGCAATATCCATCTTGAAGGTCCCATTACCAAGGTTAAGCCTGCCACTTTTAAGGAGTCTAGTTATTGAGGAAGAAGTATTAACTAACAACAAGTAGTATCAAAGAAGGTCAATCAGTGGAAGGATGGGTAACTTAGGTGGAGTCATCAATTTCACAATTGTCAACGGATGTGAGAGAGATCCAAGATGTGATGGCTTTGTTACTATTAAAGTTTGAAAATCTAATTACCAATGGGGTGGGATTATCATCTTTTTCAAATAATTTGATGTGAGGTTCTTTAAATGATTGAATAAGGTTGAGTCTAGAAGGCGATGCTACAAACTCAAATGGAAATGGGTCAGGCTCAATTTTGAACATTGTTGGGACAAGACATGCATTTGGCAATGACTTAAGTCAAGTAATAGGGAATGATGGATCAGATTTGGTGTTTAGATCTGGTACTCCATCACAAAGCATGTGGTTCAAATTTCCCCATTTCCACAATGATGACTACTCAATTACTTGTATTTTTATGGCTATTAAATGTTTTTAGTTCCACATGCTGTTAGATTAAGGGAAAGTGAAGGTTTGTACATGGAATGTGGCTAGGACAAATATCAAATGGTTGCAAGCTTTTTGAGATGATTTGAAATGAGTTAGACAAAACTTAAGATAGCAAAAGCTCAAGGCTAAATTGCTAGACAGGTATGGCTTTACTCATTCTCATAGTTCATACTATAAGTTAATTAAATTAGACAAATAAATGTAATGAAGAAGTATTATGAACAATTTTGGGATGAACTGGCCATGGCTAGGTCATTAACTTCACAATAGGTTATTGATACTTTCTTAAATGGTTTAAAGATAGGCATTCAAGGGACATTGAAGGCAAGTGTCCCATGACTTTGAATGAAACTTTGCATTATGCTCTAATTTATAAAGATCAATACTTGAAAATGGGGGACTTAATGGCATACTAATGGCTTAGAAAGATTAGGATCGAACCATTAGCTTAGGGAGTAAAGGGAGAAACGTAACCTTAGTTGAACAAAAATTAGTTGTTAGCCCACATGAATATACCTTTTCCACCTAATCATAACACCTTACCTACCCAAAAATTCACTATAATAGAGTTGGAAGAGAAGTGACAAAAAAGGCTCCATTTCCATGGTAATAACTAATATGATTTAACCCATTAGTGTAAGAAACACCTTTTTATTTACAAAGGGTAGTGTATCCTAATAAGTAACAAGTTAGTGGTTGTGAACAATAAAGGGGTACAGAGGAAGTAATAGATTTTTATGAGATGGATAATGGCATAGGAATATTTACTATGGCCCTATACAATATAGGGCTAGGAAAACCTAAAACCATGAAGGTGGAGGGTTAGGTAAGGTTCTTTCATAAGTATATTTGAATATTGATTGATTTGGATAGCACTAATAATTTTATCAACCAAACGTTAGTGAGTTAAGGCAAATTAAAGGTTGATGATTCTATTACTTTTAAGGTAATGGTTGTCAATGGAAAAAGAATTGAAAGTATTGGGGCTTGTAAAGATGTAAAAGTGAAATTGCATGGAGTAGGAATGATGTTACGTTTATACGTATTGCCATTAATGGTAGTGGATATAGTTTTGAGGGTGCAATGGTTAGACATATTAGGGGACATGGTTTTGAATTTTACTAAGCATCATATGGAAATATCCATGAAGGGTTCTTAGGTAATTTTGCAAGGATGGCGGCCCAAAGCTACACAATTAATAAAGGATACAATTTTCTCAAATAAATTAGTCAATGAAGGGCAATTTCTTATGGTAAAATTAGTTGATAGTAAGGGTTAGAAGATAAAGGGAAATATGGCAATAGGGTTTAAGGATGTGGAATAGTTAATAGCAAAGTTTGGGGATGTTTTTCAAGAGCCAAAAGGATTGCTATCAAGGAGCAATCATGATCAAAAGATCATACTAAAGGGAGAAGGTTAGCCAATTTTTGCCAAACCTTAGAGATACCCCTATGTCTAAAAGGAAGAGATTGAGTAATTAGTTAAATGTCTCTTGGAAGATGGAGTCATAAGATCAAGTCCAAGCCCTTTTTTGTCATTTGTCTTACTTGTTAAGGTATCAAATCACTTTTGGAGACCTAGCATGGATTATTATGGGCTTAACAAATAGGCTATGAATGACAAATTTCATATCCCCACAATTGATGAATTGTTAGATAAGTTAAATGGGGCACAATATTTTTTTAAGTTGGACTTAAGATCAATATACTATTAGGTGAGATAAGGGAAGAGGACATTGAAAAGACTACATTTTGAACTCATTATGGACATTATGAGTTCTTGGTATTGCCATTTAAAGTAACCAATGGTCTGTCTACTTTCTAGTCACTAATGAATATAGTTTTACATGAGTATTTAAGGAAGATGATTCTTGTGTTTTTTTATGACATCTTAATTTACAGTAAGAGTTGGGAGGAACATATACACCATATGCAATTGGTTTTGGAAACTTTAATGAGGAATCAACTTTATGTGAAACTATCAAAATGTGAATTTGGTTAACAAAGTTGAGGTTTTTAAGGCATATAATAAGTGTAAGAGGAGTTGCGATGGATCTTAGCAAGATAAAGGCCATCACTTAATGGCTATCCTAAGAACAGTTAAAGCCTTATGAAGCTTTTTGAGGACCATAGGGTATTACCATAGGTTCATTAAGGAATATAGGTGAATATTAGAACTAGTCACTAATTGATTAAAGAAGGATGTGTATATGTAGGATGAGAAAGCTCAACAAGCTTTTGAGAGATTGAAATAGGTGATGAATTTTGCACCAATCCTTGGATTATCAAATTTTTTAACACCATTTATTTTGGAATGTGATGCATTAGGTATGGGGGTTAGGGTAGTGTAATCTTAAGAGAAAAAGCCCATCACTTACTTTAGTAGAACTTTACATGGAAGTCATTTAAAGATGCCTACATATGAGAAAGAGATGTTGGTGTAAATTATGGCACTTCAAAAATGGTGACATTATCTTTTAGGGAGTAAATTTATCATAAGAACTTATTAAAAAAGTCTCAAGTTCATTCAAGAACAAAAATAATGATTCGGCACAAAAAATATGATTGTTAAAGCTTATGGGATATGATTTTGTAGTTGAGTATAAGGTGAGTAAATATAATATAATGGTTAATGGATTATCTAGACAAGGAGTTAATCTTAGTAATGAGGAAAAGGGTTTTTCTAGTAGAACTTGTGCTACAATATCCTTTCTTATGCCAAAATGGTTAGACCTTATTAAAGATAAGATTAAGGATAATTCTATAGGGAAAGGTGGTTGGTCCATGGATTTATAAAGATGGGATCATTACATTTAATGATAAGGTATATCTTTGGTAGAATCACCACTTATACATGTTATTGTGAAGGAAATGCATGCCACTTTTAAATTGACGAACAGATTGAGATTTTAAACAAGACACTTGAAAGGTATTTGAAGTGTTTCACTGATAAACATCCAAAAGAATAGTTTAAGTGGATTCCTTAGGTCCAGTATTACTATAACACTAATTGGTACAACTTCACTATGTACACCTCATATAAGGTGATATATGTGAAAGCCCTCCTTCCCTCCTCTCATATGTGCAAGGATTAGCCATGGTTGCATTAGTAGAACAACTCGTGGAGGAAAAAGATGAAGTGATGAAGAAAATTAAAAGTAACTTGCATGCTACCCAAGACTATATGAAGAAATTATATCATCAAAAGTGAAAAGAGGTGGAGTTCCATGTAGGGGACCTTGTGTATGCCAAGCTACCACTATACAAGCAAGCTTTGGTCCCTTAAGGAGGGAGGTGGAGTTCCATGTGGGGGACCTCATCTCCCAATGGGGATAAAAAATTAAGGCCCAAGTTCAATGGGGCTTATTATGTTCTTCAAATGATAAGCATGGTAGCTTACAAGCTGGATCTTGTTGTAGGGCCAAGAATACATCTTGTCTTCCTTGCATCCAAATTAAAGCAATTTGCAAATAAGTTAGACATAATGTAAAAAGTGGGATTTGAAGACTTTCATGATGTGTCTAAAAAGCTAGATGATGAGGACAGCCTTAAGCCATGCTATAAAGGAAAGACTAAGGCATGAAAAAGGAGTTACTAGTCCATTGGAAGGGAAAACCACCAATAGAGGCCATATGGATGGATGAGTAAAAATTCAACGTATGTTTCCCAACTTTGCATTTTTTAAAACTAACCAACCTTAAGGACAAGAATGATGTTATAGGGAAAGGAAATATTATGGGTTTTGTGTGGGCTTATTTATTTAAAGCATATATGTAACTAGGTTTGGTTGGTGGTAATATTTAGGCTAGTAAAAAGATAGGTAGTGAGGCCTAAAAGATTGAAAAATGTATTGTGTGTATTTGTACGGTGAGAAGGTTCTGGAATGGGTATGTACTATTTTCCTATTTTCTCTACTTTTGCAATATGGCAATGAAGGGTTCCCATGATTGAGCCCTAGTTTTCTCCTTCATGAGGTAATTTTTTCTACCATTTCTCATTAAAGATACCTTTATAATGATTCTTAATAAGATATCCATCTTAGAGGCCTTACTACCGGGGCTAGGGCCATCGCTTTAAAGAGTCTAGTTTCTAAGGAAGAAGAATACCAACAATGGAAAGCTATCTTTTCTATTTCTCTTAAGTACATTCTAATATAATGATAACCCAAACAAAGATTTATTTTAACAAAGAATGTAGCTCTATATGATTCTTTTACTAACTCATTTGTGCACATTCTTCAGGTGCCATCATGCTTTTTAACTAGAAATATAAGAGATAAGTATGTTGGGTCAAATCAATTCGGATGCTAATAACTCCTTGACTAATTCTATAATCACCCCCTTTGACAATGGAGATATTGATAAGGATGTGAATATATAGGCCCAAAGCTTTCCTTGAGTAGAATTATGATCCAACATCCTAATAAAAGGCAATCCATGTAGCTCTTAGTAGATTTCCATATACTTTTTCAACCTTTCTTCCAAAATGACTATGGTCGGTTTCCCTCATTCTAAGTGATAATGAAAGAAAATAGAGACTAGGATTCACAAAAAGGTTTGGGCCCTTTAGATTGGTTTCCATTCTTTGAGTGAGGAAGAAAGAAAAACCAAGAATAGTTTCATAATTACAAAGTAGTTTCGCAAATGGGTTTAGTCTCTTCAAAGGGAGACTCGAACCACTTAGAAGTAAGCTTCTGGTATCACACACCTAAAAACAGCCTACCCTTTCCCTTTTGTGGATTAACAAAATACAAGGTCTTTTTTACTACATTAGCTTAACATCATCTAGACTAAATAAATTACAAAACAACATAATAAGTTCCTCCATAACTACTCCCACATATCTTAATCTCCTATAATAACGATGCACACAAAACATATCAATTACATGTGTCTTACTACCATAAAGTCTTATAGTTTCCTGCTTTCATTCAGACCTACTTTTTTCAACTTCTCTATTTGACCAATACATTTTCCCTCTATTAATGTACATGGTACCATATTTATCAGCCATCATAGCCAAGGTTCGAGCAATTAGGTTTTGGCCTTGTGGTTGATGAAGATGACCTATAATTGGCAAGCACCTGTTGTTTCTGGTATTAACATCCCCTTTGTTTTTTGATTGCCAAGTCTTACCCTCTATAGGTTGTATGAGAACAACAACTCTAAACTCCCTATAATTACAACTAGATGAAAAATGACTTCCATGATTCCCTTTAAATTGGAGCGAATGCCAACTAGAGTATGGAGTTTTTTCACCTCAAATTTGTTAGCTTGTTAATGATAAGAAAAGAAGAAATATAGGAAAGGGATAATTATTAGTATGGGAAAATGAAGAAAGAATAAATGACCTTATGAAGCTCTCTAATTGTTGTATTGAGAAGATAATCACATAACTTGAGTTAGTCTTTTTATATTAAGCTACTCAAGGGTATAAGTGACTTAATACAAGAACTTTTTGTTAAGTAACAATGTAACTAAATAGTAATCTTAACAGAATGACAGTTGTTACAGTTGGAATGGTTTGGTTAACTTGGCATGCTGATCTGGCAAAGTTATCATTGTTTGTCCTTCTTTAGGAGGAATTGCTAATTGCCTATCTTTATCAATCCTTTTCAAACTAGGGATTGAAACTAAACCTAGTTTGCTCCGAAAAGGGATAAACTTGGTTTACATAATGGTTTGGTTAGAATATTAGCAAGCTGCTAGGTTGTGGAATGTATTTAGTCATGAAAAGTTTCAAGGCCACTTTTTCTCAAACAAAATGAATGTCAATCTCCATGTGCTTTGTTTTGTCGTGGAAAGAGGGTTTTGTAGTGAGCTTTAGGGCAAACAAGTTGTTACACTAAAGGTTTGTAGAATAAGGTTAAGAGATGCCAAGATCATGAAGTAAGGAGCATAACCAAGTGGCTTATGTTGTGGCTAAAGCCAACACTCTATACTTTCCCTTTGCAAAAGATCGAGATACCGTGGACTATCTTTTAAAACTCCATGACATTAAATTACTCCTAAGAAAGAAGTAATGCCCAAGTGTTGATCTTCTGGTTGCTTTACAACCTACCCAATCTAAATCACTATAGCTAAAGAGGTGTAAAGTACTATAAGCATGAAAATGGAGGCCTAGTGAGAGTGTTCCATAGAGATATCTAAGAAGCCTTTTTAAGTTATGAAAATTGAAGACAACTGAGGAGTGCATCAATTGACATAGCTTATTAACTCAGAAAGAAATGTCTAGATAGGTAATGGTAAGGTATTGTAATGCTCCAAGAATGCTTCTAAATAGAGATGGTACATTATAAAGGGAGGATGCATTCTTAAGAGTTGGTAATTTGGTAGCCATTAGTGTTGCAGTAGGTTTATAAAAGAACATTGCTGATCTGTGAAGAATATCTAAGAGAAATTGCTTCTGAGAGAGTAGTATGCCATTGTTTAATGGAAGAATCTCTATCCCCAAGAAAAAAATGTACTTGATTAAGCACTTTGAGGGGAAATTCACCTTATAAATGAGCAATTACAGTAGCTACAGCAAAGTTAGAATTACACGTGATTAACAAGTCATCTACATATAAAAGTAGCCAAATGATTATTTCCCTTTGAGTAAAGACAAAGAAAGATGAGTCATAGACAGAGCAAAAGAAGCCATATTCAAGAAGGCATGAGCTAAAGCAATCAAACTAGGCTCTAAGAGCTTGTTTTAGGCCATACAAGGTTCACTGGAGTTTATAAACAACAATGGGAAAAGATGGATATGTATAACCAGGTGGCTATTCCATATAAAATGAAGTATCTAAATAGCCATGTAAAAGGCCATTTGAGAAATCAAATTGAAAAAATTTTCACTTTCTTATTGAGGTAATAGAGTATACCAGTCTTATTGTTTTTAGCCACACAACAAGATTGAATGTGTCTAGGAAATCGATTCTAGTAATTTGATGGTAGCTTGTGGCAACCAATCATGCTTTGAGTTTGGAAAATGACATGTTTGCCCCAAGTTTGGTTTTCAAAACCCATTTACACCCTACTAGATGCATATCAAAATGCCTTGGTGTTGAAAATCATGTGTTGATGTGTTTTGTTAAGAAAAATTTTATTTATAAATGTATGGTAACATCTTCATGTGCATACATTGAATACAAAGGAAGCAAAAGGCATGAAAATTATAATATCAACTAATGATATTATAAAGTAGATGGCTTCCTACATTCTATTATCAAACATCACATATAAAGTTAAGATAAATATCTTTATGTGATTTAATGAGCAAAAATATAAGTGCTTATATTAAAGAAAAAATGATACTTAGTGATTGTGTGCTTATAGGTACTTGTGAAGGATAAATTCATGTAACTTGTTTCTACAATCTTAATGCAAATATAAGAGAAGCTATTCACTAACTGGTCCAAGCCTGATTGATCTTTATTTGCTAGATCTTTACTTGTTGGATCTTTACTTGCTGGATTGTTACTTGTTGAATCGTTACTTGCTAGACCATTACTTGTTGGATCGTTACTTACTAGACCAATTACATGTTGGACTATTACTCGTTGGATCATTTCTTATTGGACTGATTACTTATTGGACTATTGTGAAGCAGGCCTGCAAAGCTCAGTCTGAGTTGACTTTACTTAAGTGAAACATAGTCATTTCACTTTGATAAGAGACCATTCTCTTAAGTCAAGCAAAATAAGCCCTAAGCCTTATTTGCACACGAAGCCGATCCTCCTCCTTCTCTCACTCAACTACTGATTCTCCAACGAGAAGAAGAATGAGGTGATGGATGTATTAAAACGGTCCTCTATTGCGATAATCGTTGCCTCTACAACTATATCATGTTGCTTCCATCAAGTCTCAATGGGAAAATCTCAAATAGATTTGAAACGAAACCCTAAAAAGCTCAAGATTCAAGAATATGCTATATAAAGAGCTTCGAGTGGATGTTTGATTTCTATTACACGAAATACTACTGATTTCCTTGAAAGAGATTGAAGCTTTATGAAAATCTTGTACTCATACTGCCATGCTCTTCAATCCTTGGCGAAACAAGAATATCTAGTGATATTCCTTCAAATCTATAATCTTGTGAATATCTACTGTTAGATTAAGCTTTCTATATGCTAGATTACTTTAAAATATTATTTACACATAAAGATCTTTGTAAATCTGAAACCCTAGCTTTGAGAAAATTTAGGGGTTTCGTGAGTAAAGCTTAAATTGAATTTACACATCTTCAATTAGCTTTTTGAGAAGCATTATTCCTCACACACATTATATATTTAAGGATTTGCTTGATGTATTGAGGTTGATTCAACCTAAGTTTTGTAACCGTGGAACAAGTGACTCCTTGTTGAGGAGTTGTGAAATGTAGGAGAGGATTTCTTCTAGCTTGGAGTAAAGTAGACTTTAACTTGTTGAATTGAAGGAGAAGGGGGTGAAAGTGATGAAAAGGGCCAAACCACCATGTAAACCTTTGTGTTCTCTTATCTTGTCTTATCTATCTAATTATATGTTTTGATATATCTGTGCTGAATGACAATCTTAAATGAAATCTAGAATAATAGAAAAATATAGGTAAAACCATAGAAACCTATTCAACCCCCCTTTCTTGGTTAGACATAAAACCTTACACTTGGGACTAAAGTTCATATCTTGGTTGTATGCAAAGCAACCATTTCTTCATCCATGGTTGCCTTCCAACCCAGATGATTAAGAACTAATTGAATGGTAGTAGGAAGTGGGGATGCAATAATGGTGGTGTTTAGAGCATACTTAGGATTTGGTTTAAATATCTCATGTTGAGCTTTAGTACTCATTTAAGGAGAACTTATGCTAGTTGATAAAGCGTAGTGTGATGGAGCAGGAAATAGACTATTTTAAATTGAAGGTGATGACAAAACTATAGGGGATGGACTAGTATATTGTTTAGTAGTAAATGGTGGAGGTGAAACTAAAGTAGGAGAGGTTGTCATGTTGACAACAGTGGTTAGAGGTGGAATGGAGTTAATAGAAGCAAGCTGGTTAATAGATATAGTTGTGTTGTCAAAGGTTGTAACAAAATCTGAAATTACCGACTTTGAATGTGGCTGAAGTTGTTTTTGAGGAATGGGTACATTAGAAGGCTGATTTGATTGAAGATTAATGGTAATAGCTAGTATTGAAGGTTGTTGAGAAATTTTTGTAGTAAGTAGTGTAGCTAAAACTGAAGAAGGTTGTTCTAGTTGTAAAGTAATGGTATAGTTGGTGTTGGAGGTTGCAAAATTGGTTGTGATGATGAGGTAATGGTTGAAGAATCTCCCAATAGTGTTATAGTAGTGTCTTGAGCCATGGTAAAAGATAAGTTTGAAGAATTAGCACAATTTGTGGGAGAAGTATATGAATCAGAAATGGGATGAAGGAATTTAGAAAAACAATTGAATGTAAAATATGAGGTAGTAGAAGTAGGTGAGGGAGGAAAGCTAAGATTATGAAATGGGAAGGATCTTTCATCAAATAATACATGGCGTGAGGTGAATAATATTTGTGAAGGGATGTGAAAACAACAATATCCTTTATGGATATCACTGTAGCTAAGAAATACATACCACAAGGACTATTCAAAGAGCTTGTGTGCAACATAGTCATGTAGATATGGATAACAGCTACGGCCAAAGACTTTGAAAGAAGAGTAATTTGGTTCCTAATTGTATAGAAGAAAGAAAGGAGATTGTTGTGCTAAATTTGGTGATGGTAATTGGTTAATCAGGAAGGTGGTAATGGAGAAGGCTTCAAACCAATAAGATTTAGGCATGGCAGAGTCAAACATCATGGCTAACCCTAACTTAATAATGTGCATGTGCTTTCTTTCAGCCTCACCATTTTGTTATGATGTGTGTGGACAAGGGAAAAGATGATGAATTCCATTTGTGGCAAAATAATGGTGAAGATTTTACTCAAATATTTTCTTCCACCTTTTAATTAAAGTGTTTTAATAGGAATATCAAATTGTTTTACCACATTGGTTTGCAATTGCACAAATACTTTAAACAAGTCAACCTTGCATTTTAGAGGAGAAGTCCCTATATATCTACTATAATTGTCCATAAATAGGACATAAAAGCATAACCCTTAATGTAAGATAACAAGGAAGGGTCCCACAAGTCACTATGGATTTTCTCTAAGGGCCATGAGACTCTAGTGTCAAATATAAGAAATGGGAAATGGTTGCTCTTATTGAGATGGCATGGTTAACAGAATGTAGTAGCACTAATGGTTGCAATCTTATTTTGATGAAGAAGATGTTATAGAATGGCACCTCCAGGGTAGCCAAGTCTCTTGTGCTAAAGATCATAAGGTACACATAGTTGCTTATTGGAGAATAGAAGTAGAAAGTGGTTGTTAGGTAGCAGATAAAGTCCATGGCATCTAATTCCTTTCACTAGAGTTCTATGTGTCTACAGCTCCTGAATGTAGAAGAAGCATTTAGTAAAAATGAAATAGCATGGATAATCAGAAGTGAGCCTACAGCCTAAAAGCAAATTTCTCTGAACTTTCAAGGCAACCATAACACTATGCAATGGAAGCTAAGATTTAGAGAGAAACCAATAATGTACGTGACTTTCAGAATATCTCCATTTCCCACTTAAATGTGTTCATTGCCAATATAAGGAGAGATAGATGTTAGCTTACCAATTGTGGAAGTAACATGTGTGTTAGCTCCGGAATCAGGAATCCATTTATCATGATTAAGCTAAGGATCATCAAGGTATAAGGCTATCAAGGCTTAAGAGGGATGTTAGAGGCTTGATAAGAGTGATTAAACCTTTTGTAACACTCCAAGGCATTATGAACATGTTTAGAGCAGATCCGACAAGTAACAAAAGTGTTGTAGTCTTGTTTGTTATTAAAAAAGAAGCAATGATTATTTCTACCATTCTATGTGGCAAGAGGAAAACCATGCTTTTAAGAAGAAAAACCAGAGGTGGTGGATTGAGAGGAACCCCTACCTAGACCACCAGAGTGACTAAAGTGATTGGTACACAAAGAGAAATATATAATTGAGTGATTAGCAGCTGGATTGTGGCAAATATGCCTTAAACTGAAGGCTTAAAGCTAAGATACAACATCAAAATGTAGAGGAATCAATGGCCTAAACATTGTGGCCAAGAATGATTTGTACTCCTTTCCTAAGCCTTCCAAGAGGTGATAAGTTTCATAGGAATTAGAAAGATGTTTTCCGATAGCACTGAATTAGTTATAGAGGCTTTGGAATTCAAAGAGAAAGGATTGTAAAGCCTTACCTTCCTTCTGCAGCCGATGCATTTTGGAATGGATCTCATATTCACAAGCAAAAGTTTGTTTAGCAAAATGGTCACAAATTGTTCTCCACACATCAACAAAGTCCTCTAATTCAAAAATTAGCCCCACAGTCTCCTTGGCAAGGCTACTAATAAGCCAAGAGCAAGCAAGATGATTACTCTATAACCACTGGTGATAGAGAGGATTTGGAACTTCAAAATCAAAAACAATGATTGATGTGACTGGAGGAGGAATTTCTTCAATAAGGAAGCCTAATATACGTTGTGTTTGAAACAAACACTTCATCTGCGTCATCCAGGGAATGAAGTTCTTCTCATTAAGCTTGAGAGAAACAAAATTGGCAATATTAGTGCCATTAGGAAAAGGATACATAGAAATAGGATCCATAGATGAAGAGCAAAGTAGGGAGGTCAGGTTTGATACCATATAGAAAAATGAAGAAAGAATGAATGACCTCATGAAGCTCTCTAGCTGTTGTATTGAGAAGATAATCATATAGCTTGAGTCAATCTCTTTATATAGAGCTGCTCAAGGGTATAAGTGACTTAATATAGGAA
Organism: Casuarina equisetifolia; assembly: GCA_028551475.1. Classification (NCBI taxonomy): domain Eukaryota; kingdom Viridiplantae; phylum Streptophyta; class Magnoliopsida; order Fagales; family Casuarinaceae; genus Casuarina; species Casuarina equisetifolia. Next base: position 17,282,684 of record CM052361.1, on the reverse strand, counting down.
CTTTATGTTAAGTAACATTGTAACTAGATAACAATCTTAACAAAATGATAGTTGTTACAATTGGAGTGGTTTGACTGACTTGGCATGCTGATCTAGCAAAGTTATCGTTGTTGGTTCTTCTTGAGGAGGAACTGTTGATTGCTTATCTCTAGCAATTAGAGCCACGGAATCAAGCATGGCCAAGAAGTATACTTTCTTATACTAGCGGGCTAATCAGCGGTCAGGCTCATCGTTACTATTCAGGGGTTTTGAACGTCGTGGGATGACTTTTTTGGCGCCTTTAGAGGACCCTTGGAGAAAGTAAGTTTGTGCTCCGTTGTCGTGCTTTCTTCAACTTTGCTATGCTGCCCTTCCGCTAGATTATTTTTTGAACTACCTGGTTTTGAGTAAGGGAAATCCCATCAATCCGTTTCACATTTACTCAAGTGGGCCTTATTCAAACGGACTACGAGTTATTAAAATTTTCATCTCTATTATTGATGAAATTATATTAGTTTTAATTTTTTTTAACTTAAACATAAACGACACTCTACAGAAACTTTCTGTGAAAATGTGAAGAAACCCTTGTATTTAGGCTGTGTGAAACCCCGTTGTTAGAAAGTCAACGAAACCTAATATCTACCATCATCCACAATTAGATCTCGAATTCATGAAATTAATCAAAAAAATTCCAAAATAAAAATCGTGAAGACCCAGAGAGTCAAGATTGAAATCCTCTACACTTTTACGCTTCCACGAGGTGAGGCTAATACTTCCGAATAAAGGTCACTTATGGACAACTTACCAAACTTATACTTTAAAATAGAACCAATTATGCCTTGGTCCGAGGAAAGGACAAAAAGATATGATTTTGAAATGATGGTTTGGTAATGAGACTCGATGACGTTAGGTGGGTCTGAGTGTCATGAGCTTTGATTCATGCGTATTTTCAACGTATGGGGCTTCTGCATTAGCTACCCAATGTCACGCAGGATTTGCAATTTGAAATGTTTAGAAGGGTGGTTAAAGAACAACAAAATCGGGTTATTATCCTAAGGAATTATAAACCTTTTATGAGTTGGTGAACTTCGATCCGAAACACTTGGTCTTGCACGCAACAAGGCTCCGTTTTTAACCGCCTTCCCAACTCCTCACGTAGTTGCAGTTTTTAAATTGACCTAATTTCTTGGGCAAGAAATTGCCTTTATACTCCTAATATGATAAATATGATGCCTTTATTTCTTAGGAGGGAGGAACTAGTGTCATGTACTTTCTCCACATTGAGAAAGCAAATTAGATAATCTAAATATACAAGAAAATTTGACTACTTCTTTCATTGAGTTAATATTTTGAGATGGAATTTAAACCTTTGACAAGTGATATCAAAGTCAAATTATGATTTAATCCATTGGCTTATGATTGTTATACTCACGTCATAGGCAACATAAATTTAAGTAGCAGAGAATGTCATGAACTTTTTTCAAATTGTGAAGAAAAGTGGAATAATTTGACCATATAAAGGAGTTTGGTTAATCTCTTTATTGAGTTGACCATTTGAAATAGAACTCAAACTTGTAACACTAAGGACTTCTAGTTTGGTAGTTTGGGTTGTTGAAGTTAATGGGAGATATTGTTGAAATTCTACAAGTTTCTTCTTTCTTACAAGTTAGCTTATGAAAGTAAAGAATATAGTTTATTTTAAAGATGACCCTAAAGTAAGATTTAGGCAATCTTCATGTTTGATTCATACAAAAGGAGTGCTGCTTCCTGAACTTGAGATCTAATAACACATTTAGAAAGCTTATTTCTTCCTTCAACTTGTAAGAAAGGAGAATGCATTTATATATGAGGAGCATAATATGTTGGCATATTGATAATTTAGTATACATAAGTAGTTTTAATAGAGAAATTGAATCTTTTGAATATAACAAAAGAATTTAGGTTTCAAGTTAGGCATAAAAGTACTCATAGATTATATATCCCATGAGATGTGTTTTCCTGCATTATATGCAATGAAACATATAGAAATTCAAATGTATGTCTCACATTGTTGATATACTAACATGTAATGATTATGTGTCTTTTTTGTTATAAGCAATTTAAGAGAGGAAGTAAGCCTTCTAAACAAATATTGAAAGAGCAAAACTTAAAAACCTACTAGGATAACAACTATATCATGTGAACTTTTATATTTATCCCTTTTGAATTTCAAATTGGAAGATCTTCAAACATGGAAAAGAAGAGCGCTATCATGTGCCAACTACCTTCTTTTTTTTTTTCTCTCTCTTTTCTTCTTTTTTGTATTGGTTAAAGGGGGAGGTGTTTATAATTCATAATGGGATATATGACACTATTCTAAATCGATAATGGATATCTACTATCTCAAGCGTACTTCATGGCGTCTAAAACCAAATTCCTTACATGTTTATTAAATATGCTTCATTCTTGCTTTAAAAGACTCATCTCAATGACAATAAGAAAAAGACGTAGTTTTTTTAATTCTCGAAAATCTGAACAACTTTACAATAATTTTTTTTTCACAGTCCTCGAATACAAATCTACTGATTGGATATACTAATCAGTAGTTTCGAAAAACGCTTTCAGGTGCTAATTTAATTCTACGCCTAAGTGAAAATATTCATCTTGAACCAAACATGTTCTAGACACTTCTAGCCAAAAAAGAAAAAGCAATATACTCTCTTATTCCTTTTTTTTTTGTTTAATTGTGAATTTGACCAACATATAAGAATGGATTATGTTTTGAACAAGACGAGATGGTAAAGCAAGCTTATATTGAAAATCTTGCAAAACAAATATCTGGATTTGAATCTCTTTATTATATTTTTGATTGACTTGAAAATGCTTTAAAAAAGACTATTGTCTAGATTATTAAAAATAAGAAAGAATGGAATATGTTTTACGTTTGGTAATGGATCCAGCTGTTCAATCACGTATAAAATGGAATCGATCACTCTCCTGTAGGTGTGACGTCCATAACCCCCCTCGAAAGTACCCTTGAAACGCAAGTTACGTAGAGCTTTTTGGTCGGTCATGGACCCGGGTCAATTTCCTTCGAAATGGAACCGAAAACTCTCATATTGGCAGACGCTCGGAAAGTAAAATGAAACTTGAAAGAAGCGGATTCATGGGACCTCCAGACATGTCCTTGAGATTTAGCTTCACACGTTACGAGTTGCTTGGAAGATTCTACCTTTGTTTTCCAGCAAGCACTTTCTTGTTGCGCGTTATTAAATGAGACTTGTCAGTCGATGTTTACGTATAAAAGGGCGACTGGAAATTTCTTAGATGTGAGGACAACAACTTCTTCCTATTATTCAAACTGAACAGAGCATTCACATGTCATTCTACGATTCAACTATATAAACTAATCCGAAGACAACATCATTTTCAACAACTTGAACATTTGGAATGTTGTATAAGTATACAGAAACCTGAGCCTCCTCCCCAAGTTTTCATCTTCTCTTCGTCTCAACCCAAATGGTGGTTTTCCTTCTGAAATTCATTTTCTTGGCGATAACCACGTTATCGAATTTCGCGACCCGATTGCTCTTCACCTCGGTCGCTAACTTCATCGTGGTATTGCTGTATGGACTCAAAGTACCAGGCGAAGCCTTCAAGGGTATGCTAGAACAAGTCGCGGAGGCCATCAAGGGATGCGTGGAATACTTCTTAGAGCTTCTGATAGAAGTGATAAAAACTATTATTTCTAGTGCTTTTGATACTCTTATAACCGCCGTCACGGGATCTGCTGCTGCTACTGGATCAGCGATTGGAGACCTTGTGGAGAAAACAAGGACATCTCTCGAAGGGTTGTTGAATGATGTGCCAGAGCTTGTCGAGAGCTTCTCCGAGATGGTCACAACGTTGATATCAGATCTGTGGAACAACTACTGGGAAGCATTAGGTTATGTAACTGAGAATGCTTGATTTAAGGTTTGATGTGTTTGTTGATATAGAGATATAGTCTTTTCTTTTTTCTTTTCCTTCTCCAAAGATATTTTGACCACTTATTACATTTCTTGAAGAGAAAACACGAATAATCGGCTATCTGAAGGGGGAAAAATCATATCTGGTATCCCTTGATTTCTTCACTCCTTCTACGTCTCATGAACACTTGTGCTGTCATTCATGCGAACTGTTCTTGGAGCATGGTTGACTTTTGTTTATCGCTTTTTAGAGCCTAGTTTTTTTTTTCTCCCCACTCAAGACTTTAAAATCTTCTACCAATAGCTTTGTTATCAAGTTATTGGATCTGATTCAAGTTGGATTTATTAACATGATACAGAGTTTAAAACTGAGAGTAGGGTTTCCGTTAATTTCTTGCCTTGGGTTGCCTGATTAGAGGAACCTCTGCGATCTTTTTCTTCTTCTGTAAAGTTCTCAAGTTTAGATCAGAAATGTAGTAAAACGAAGAGGTAAAAAGAAAAGTTACGGAAGAAGAATAAATGAACGATACAAAATGCTTCATGATGATTTCATATACAGTTTTCGTTGACCAGTCTTTACGGGATAATTTTAAGGCCATCGATGAATTTTAGAATATAGGACAGCTGGCTTTCGCAGTTATTTTAATTCAGCACGTCTTGGTAAGCTCCGGAAGTCCGTAATTATTAAAATCTAAGACGGCCAATTACTTCTTACCACCCCTTTTGCCGGCCCCAAAAAACAGGATTAATAATTTTTCGGTTTCCAAGGTTGCTTACAAAGTCAACTAGATATCTTCGTTACAAAGCAACATGAAATTCTGGAGCACAACATTGGGAAGCAACATAGACTGCCCTAGTCCCTAGAAAGTTCTACCCCCTGGTTTCGTTTATTGGTAGCCCCCATCTTATTCTGTTTTAGAAAAAAATTATTATTTTAGTATCAATTTATGTAAACTACTATACTGAATAGATTGTTCGATATTACCTTTTTATATAATTATAGTCCTAGTCTCAAATAAAACAAAATCGAGAAATAAAAGAAAAGGTCGCTTTCAATGTAAAATAACCGTTCTCTTAGGTCCTTTAGGGTATTTAACCATCTCTTTTAATTGGTTTTGAGGGATGTTGCTTTGCGATGATCAACAAAATCATTGAAAGTGATTCGAATGAGTCAAATGGGGCTTCTAGGAATATTTCTAGGAGACCGTATTTACGGATAGTTCCTCACTTCCATACTTTTGACTTAGACAAATAATCTCAAAATAAACTAAAGTGAGTGTTTAATCATCTCCAAAGAGCCGTGAGGAAGTTTAGTCATCCTAGGAAATCGATTTTAGAGTTATGGACCACCTTAAAATTTGTTTTGATGATAGCCAACTATCTTTTAAAGTTACTTCCACCAATTTCTTTTTTCAGATTTTGTCTTTCTGTTCTTCTAAGTTTTCATAATTGTGATTTAAGGTTAAAATTATAGTTTCAGTTAGAATTCCTCTAGAAAAAATTATCATAATGGGTCTTCTTGATATAATAGTTTATCAAAAGTATCTTTAAAATAATTTTTCTATCCTAAAATTTAACTTGAGATGCAACTAAATGCAATGGACCAATTTAATCGTTCTGCCATCACAAAACAGTCAATTAATGCTTTTCACATTCCCACGTGTTCCTTTCTCTTTGGTATGCTTTTTAGCTTTCTAGATCTACACAAGCAACTGTATATTTTAAATTTCTCGACTATTGAGTTGCGAAAACTTTAACAAACCCAATGCGAAAAGTGGCTGAAGGCAGCCAAACTTACTAGAACCCGAGAAAGAGCCCGAAGGCCTGTTTGCTTGTTTGTCAAATACAAATAGAAGCATCAGTTACTTCATATACAAGTACGCACAAAATAATGAAATAATAAATATATTTACATATAAATATATTCTAGATCTACAATAGCCCGTAGAACCTTCCTTTGGGCAGGTAAATCTAATGGACGATGTGTAGAAAAAATAGCATAGAAAGAAGTTTGTTGGCCTAAAATTTATAGAGGATTGGGTATGATAGACATTCATACTTGGAATAAGGTGGCAATTGGAAAACTCTTATGGTCTCTTGTGCACCCCAACACAAACTCTTTATGGGTTAAATGGATGATAACAGAAAATTTGAAGGAAAAGAATGTATTAGAAGTTGAGATGAAAGGATCACTAGCTTGGAGCTTTAGGAATATTTTACAAGTAAGAAGTGAACTTATGCAACAGGTGACGGACTCAGAATACAATATTGCCAAAAGTTATGTAGTACTAAGAGAGAACAAAGAAGATATTAAATGGGCAAGACTTGTCTGGAAAGAAAGAGTACCAAAGCATAATTTTATCTACTGGATCACTTTGAAAGACAAACTATCAACAGCAGATCGGGTGGCTAAATGGAATAGTTCAATGGATCTACAATGTAACTTCTACCAACAAGAAGAAGAATCACAAGAACATTTATTTATTAAATGCAGGTTTACAAACTACATCTGGAAGGCTTTGCTAGGCATGAATGGATTAACTCGAAGAATTGAACACTGGATAGCTGAAATATGTTGGATAATCAAGATTGTTAAGAGTAAGAGCTTTACAGCAACTTTGCTTAGTATATCTTTCAAGACTATATTGTATCACATTTGGAGAGAAAGGAATATAAGAATATTCAGCGATACAAGTCTAGATAACTCAATTATTATTGCTAAAATCAAAAAGAATGTGAGAAGGAAGATTTCATCTACCAGAGGAGTCAAACTTACAAATTGTAATAAAATTTTTACAAGAGTTTTGGAATTTGCCAAGTGCAATATTTGAACTTAGATGATAATATTTTGTAATCGAACAATCTTGTAAATTTTTTTACGGGTGATATATAATTTGACCTTTCACAAAAAAAAAATGTCCACAGGTTATTATGTCGAGTTAATGTCTCAATACTTCCAAGTTAGAGATTTTACAACCAAATACTTCAAAGTTTGGACAATAAATGATAATGTTGCCTACTCTCAAGAGACTTTCCGAAATGACAATCCACTTCCACATACTTTATACCTTGATGGAACACACAATTGGCCACAACATGTCAAGTTATTTCATTATAGCCAAAAAGTAGCACTAGTGGACATACATGGACTCCAAGATCTCAAAGAAGCCCAACTATCCAAATGATTTCGCACACCATAAACACCATGGCCCAATATTGTAATTCTCCAAAGGACCTTGAAATAGTGTGAAACCAATGATTCACCAACTTTAATACAATATCTAGTACAAAATGCTGAGACACCAAACATCTAGCATAATTTGAGCTATAAAAGCTATCAACTCCAATGATAAATTTGTAGGGAACAAAAGATTGAGACCAAAAGTTCTCTTGACAAATCTAAGAATTTGTAATGGTACCTTTATAAGTGACTTCTTTGGGGCATATGAACAAATTGGCTCAAGTATTAAATGGGAAAAGTAATATCTAGTCTAGTAATTATAAGGTCATTGGAAAGGTGTTGGATCCTCCAAGAGTGGATCATGTGGTTGATATTTTGTTCCATTATTATACTTTGTTATCGTCAATTTCACATTTTCATCCATGAGAGTGAGGGCTAGCTTTGCTTCTAAAAGCCTTACATTTGATACTAAATCTAGTACATATTTTTCTTATTGATATAGATGTCATCTCATGGTTGTGTATTTTCAACTCTCAAGGAAAAAAATTTGATTACTCCAAGTCTTTCACACAAAGATGAGAATTCAAATGTTCCTTAAGTTAGGAAATTGGAACAATACTATCATCTATCACAAGAATATTGTCTACATAGATATTTAAAACAACAAATGCATCACCATGTTTCCTAGTGAGTAGTATATAATCAACATAAGACTACACAAACCCAATTGCATCAAGAGCTACTATGTCTTTTGTATTCTACTAATGTGATGCTTGTTTTAGTTCATACATGGACTTATGCAATTTGTAAACTAGACCTTCCGTATTTTGTTTAAGACCTAGCTCCATACATACCTCCCTATGTAAATCATCATGTAAGAATGCATTCTCAACATCTAACTAATACAAAAGCCAATTATGTTTCAAAGTAATAGAAATGATTTAGTGTACCATAATCATCTTGATTGAGGGAATGAATGTTTCCTAATAATATATCCTTTCTTGTTAATTAAAACACTTTACCACCAAGCAAGCCTTATACTTGTCTACACTTCCATTTAATCTATGTTGTATATATCAATATGCACCCATTCATTTGCCATCTTAAGGGAAGTTATACCAAATCTCATGTATGGTTAGCATCCAATACCTTTAACTCTTGCTCCTTAGCCTTAACCTAGTAGTTGCCTATAACAACCTCTCAATTAGAAGATGTCTCACATTCAATAAATATAAATGCAATAAAGCCTTAATATTGTGGGTTAGGCATTTTGAAGGATAAGTAATTAAAGATAGGATATCTCGAAGCACTAGATATTGAAGATGTAATGGGACGATCCACATAAGAGGTCATATGGCTTTGCCTAAACATTGTAGTAGATCTAATGCTTGTGTGGGTAAACAGGAACTAGATACATATTTGAAAAAGGCTTTGGTGATGTACCATGAGAAGGGTTAATGATTGATCTCCTTTATGCAACCAAGGGCTTTTCAACTAAGGCATCAATTATGTGCAAGATAAGTTGATTGTAGGATTCTAACAAGTGACTTGAAGGGAACTCATACTCATGAAAAGTAATATTAGGATCACAAAGAACTTATCACTCACAAGATCATATAATTGATATTCTTTCTATGAAAAAAGATATCTTATAAAAAACATAGAGTTGCTCTAGAAGCAAACTTATCCCTATGTCCAAGAGTCATTACATAACTTTGATACCTAAAGAATTGGAGATGATCAATAGATGGTGAATACCTATATAAAAATTTGTAGGGAATGTGTAGAGAAATAGTGGAAGATAGCTACAAGGGGGTTCACTCACCTAATGCATCAAGGCACGTGCGACATCAAACATTTGCCAATATTTGTGTTCTACTATCCTATTTTGTTAAGATATGTAAACACAACTATTCCTATGCAACTCACATAAAGTAAAAAGTGATGTGATTATAGTAAAAAGAGAATTCAATACCATTTTCTAACCAAAAACATCAAACTACTTTACCAAATTGGATAGACACCATCACAATGAAAGATAGCACAATGTGGGACATCTGATCTTTAGTACACATAAGAATTGTCCATGTGGCTCAACAGTAATCATCTACAATTGTTAAGAAATACCTAGAGTCATCATGATTAGAAAACCAATGAGTTCCCAACACGTTCATGTATGGTAATTGGAAAATGGACGAGCTTCAAGTTTAACTATGTGGAAAAACAAATTATGTCCATCTAGCTAACGGACAAATTGAGCACATAATGTTATTAGGACAAGTACCATAAGAAACAAAATATTTAATAGACAGATGACCAAAACATATATACCATAAATTATAGTTAGGAACAAAAGTGGGCTTACAAACAAGGTTTATATTACAAGTGAAAACACTAAAAGTCTCTAGATACATGAAAAAGATATACGACTCTACTTACTTTGGGACCTTAGTAGTAGGTAGCAAAATATAGAGCACATGTATAGTTCTTCCCAACTTGATCATTGTCTAATTGTAAGATTTTGAAATATGTAAAAGTCCAGAAAAATAATGGCAATGAAATTACTATCAAGGATTAATTTAGAAATTGAAATTAAGTTTTGTAGTAGAAAAATGGAAAAAGAAATTTTTAAGGCAGATGGATGGTATGGACTTGGCAAACCAAATACATACAACTAATGCACATGTCTCATCAAGAAGCTTTATGATCAACAACTAGGAATTGCATGGAACAAAAGTTAGTAGGCATTCCAAATTACATATAATGCGATTGATAGCTTTAAAATCCAAAATCCATTCATAAAAGTTATTCTTAGAAAATCCAGAGATATTACCTACAAAACTAGCACTACCATCACGAAATGTAGCTTTGTTCAGAGCGTTGATCACCATTTGATATTCTTCCGCTGAGACCCTAGTGATGAAGAACTTCCCGATGATGAAGGGGGTCGTGGTGTGTAGATTCCAATTCCTCCGCCAAACAGTTTCCCCATGAAGCCAACAAAATTTCCTCCAAGAGGAGTTTGTTGTCCGTTTTGCACATGACGAACACCTCCGGCGGACTACACTTGTCCACATGGATTTTGATAGCCCATCGAATAGCCACCAAAAAATTGTGGGAATGAACCGGACATGGAGTTGGCCTGAAATTGACCCAGACCAAGTTGGCCTGAAATTGTGGGAATGAACCGGACATGGAGTTGGCCTGAAATTGACCCAGATTGAAATTGACCCAGCCCAAAACTTGGTTGAAAAGAACAAGGAAAATTCGAACCCCCAGCTGGCTGAAATAAAGCTACAGGTATACGCAAAGTAAAAAATAGGAAATTTACAGTGGAAAGGTTAAAATAAAAAACTATAAAAAGGTTCTAAGGCTCGATCTGCATTCCACGTATCCCGAAGCCGTCCATAAATAGGGGGGAAGAATGAAAAATTAGGAAACTTAAAACTTGTTCATTTTTTACACGTAACAAAGAATAACTAAGTCTCTTGTCTTCTCAAGTTTTCTGGATGATGAAGGGCGTTGGATAGCTTTTATTACCTTGAGTCACCATTATTGACTTTTGTCTTTCTTTTGTTGTTTTATGCAAAACTTCTGGCGATCCTTTCTTGAGCATTTATGAGACTCTGTTAGGCTTACCCGTTTGTACAAGCTGCAACAATCGAAGCAAAAGAATTTTATACAAAAATCGTTGACACCTATCATCATTTATGACAAGTCTTCCACGGCGAATTGATCTTCATGCATTAACTATCACATTGACATCATTTCCTCTTCTAGGATTAACTGCTCACATGTCGATCATATTCCTGTAGCTTTCTAATGGTAGGGGACTATCTTGTGGCTGTCTTCTAGTTGTCATATCGTTATAATATCTTCAACCAAAAGCAGTTAGTCTTATGACAAATCAAGATTTTTTTTTCACTATCTTTTAATTGTTACATTGCTGTAATATCTTTAAATTCTGTTTTTATTTCTATATTATAAGTTCTAGTTACTATAATGGGATGTTCATTAGTACTCAGTTTTCTAGAAGTAGAGCATTCCACATAGGTACTTATATTTTCTCCATATTTTGTGTAAGAAGAAAGTTTTAAATTGCCTTTTACAAGCTGTATTTTTTTTTTGTATTTTTAGTTTATAAGAAAAAAAAAAGATGGATAGGAAAAACAGAACCCAACCTATTGTAAGTACAAGCTGGGGGTTCCCTTTGAGTTACCACCGAGCCAAGGGGTATCCCAATATTTTCTCGATATGGTAGTTCTAATGTCTACTAAAAATCTTAGCTATAAAATTTATATCCTAGAAAATTAAAAATTTCCTAAAACACGCTTATATTTTCTCTCTCTATTCTTTTTTTTTTTTTTACCTTGATTATGTGAGAAGATAATTTCTTCATGTTCTTTTTTAAAATGATAGAAATGACTAATTTTTATTTCTCCCTTTCTTTTTTTTCAGGTAGGCTATACTTGGCCTTATTGGAATTCGAATATGCTTTACACCAACAACAGTTTGTGTTAAGAGCGGATGATCTCATCTTCCTCGTTTGTATTCTAAGTGATCTCCTTAAGAATAGTAAAACTTATTCTAACTAACCTTTTCCCAAAATCTTCTTGATAGGAGAAAGTTGGTTTCTATTTTTAAGGCATAGTGCTTGTGAAATACAATTTTCTGCCTAAATCTTATATATCCTGTTGATTAGGTTCTAGACACTATGGTTCAGTCATGTTAGTGATAAGCCATTATTTTGACACTTGTAAATATTTTCGGTCAATCAATCATGGGCTGATTTCTATATTTAAATATCTTGACTCAAAAAATTTTACATAGCTCTTGTCTAGAGATTTTATAGAAATTTGAAACAATTTTGTTAATTCAATGAATGATTTTACAATAAATTAAAAAGTCTTAAAAAGTGGACCTGCACATCTAGATAGACCTTTTATTTTTATACTAATTCGGATGGTGTAGGGCGCTGCAGAGCTTTTATAATCATGAGCTAGTATTTTTATACTAATTCCGGAAGACCCAGTAGATCCATATTTCATGGATAAGCTGATGCCTTTTTTTCTTTTCCCATATTAAATGCATTGTCCACCGATGTTCGTAGGGTCTTGAATCTTTCAGTTAAGTCCCACTAGAAACTCCTATAGCTGAATCTCCTCAGTACTTTCATCCAGACTTTCATTCACTCGGCAAGTACAATTACCGGAGTCGTACCTTACCGGAGGCCCATGGATATTTATTTCTCCCCATGCGCCTGTGATGGCATTGTAGTAGTCACTAATTGACTTGTTTCCCATTCGGATTCCATTCAGCTTCTGCTTTAGATTATAAACGCTGCGTCCCGGTATGGGGCTAGTCTCCCATTTTCCCACGCTGCGTCCCGGTATGGGGCGTAGTGTTGCCCTTACTAATTTATTCCAATCCAAGCAGGAGAAGATGGGATTAAAGGGATCTCGAAGTGGGTTAGCAAAACTACGCTCAAATTGGGACAGTTTTTCTTCAAAATGGTAAATCAAGAACTTTGTGATCCGTCTCTTAAACGCCTCTCGGGATTAAAAGGAAGGCCAATATGAGAATTTACGACCAACTTCCCTTTTCTGGAATGATCCCCAGCAAGGAACAACCCAAACTCAGCAAGAAAGAAAGTAGTGACAACAGTGCTAAACAGGAGCGCAACGTGCCCGTGAATCAATGAGGGCAGATTCCGCACTCCACCGGGAATAGTCAAGAGTCCCATTGTGAGCAAAAACTGAAGTGGTCCCGGGGAAAAGCCTCCTCCACCCACCTTTGCAAACAAAATGCAGAATACTGCTCACAAGACGACCAAACCCAAACCAGGATGTGCAGATTCCATTTTCAACGGAGCCCGGTCGTCTGATACCATAAAAATTTGACAAACCCAATGCAAAAGGTGGTTGGAAGCAACCACTTTCTAGAACGACGAGACTGAGAAAGACGCCGACGGTCTATTTACTAGTCTGAATATGTTGTAAGACAGGATATTTTAACGACGGAGTAATAAACACTTTGAAATATCCGTAGTTCTTTATAGGAAGCTCATTACTCTAAGAAAACATAAACCATTTGCTTAATTGCCGCGGCTTTCTTGTGGATCGGAGTGTTGTGTTGGGAGTCAGACAACGTGCGTGTTGATAGCAGACTGGAAGTGTCGGCTTGTCTCACAAATTTGATCTTCTTCCTTATTTTATTTTATGGTACCCAGATGAAAACCCAGAACGTGCTTGCTTATTCAAGATAGTTATGAAGATCTGTGGTTAACAACTTGGAATTGATTCATAACTACTGGATAAATGAGGAGGTTGTTGAACATTAATGAAGTAGTGGGCCAAGAAAGAAACTAGCCTGACATGTTTGGTGAATTTCATTAAATTATTTAAGTCATCTTGATTTTTCCACTTACTATTTTTCCATTTGGAAGGTCTAATCCAAAAATAACTAAATAATAAATAAGAGCATTAAAGATTGCATATCTACTCAACTCTAGCCAATTCCCATCATTATTTTATTGTGAGCAAATAAAATCACGCTTCTTTATGATCTGGGGTAAAATATGCCAGAATCAGTGGTAATTATTTTTTTGCCTGCACTGTATCTCAGGAATCTAAACTTCACTTAATTATTAAGTAAGCGTGTTATGGGAATTCTCTTTATTTATTTAAATCCCAATCTGAAACGATGCAACGTCTACCTGCCGGATCGTTTACTAGACTTGATTAATCGGTGTCATTGACTTGTCGACTCGACAGCATCAATAATATCTGGATCCACTTGCAATGGGGAATGCCCGTGATCTCGGTGTCGGCTGCATTCGCACGACTGAGAAAGATCATTTATATCAATAGAAAATAGGATGTCCATGCTGGTTCCGGACCTGGTTGTCTGAGTAAATACCATATACTCTTGCTGTATTAAAAGAACAAAAAAACAAAATCATAAAAGAAAATATTTGATTAATTTTCTTCTTTCTCTTTTCATTAAACGCTACAGATTTTTTTTATTAAGCTTCGTAAAATTTGCCTCATGTCATCCCAACAATAAGAGTTCTTTTTTAATACACAGAATGATGTTGACTCGCTATTTAAACAACTTAATGAAAATCTTCACCAACTTTATAATTCCTTCCATGATCAACTTTAGTGAATATCATCTTCCATTTGGCATCCGGTCCCTCTAGGTGTAAATGAGACCTTTGTTGGAAGATTAAAATATCCAATCCCACATTGGGTAAGGCGACAGGAGAGTCTGGCCTTATAAACTTCCGCTAGCAACTCACTATTGTACAGTTCTGTGTTTTAGTTGGGCCCTTCAATTTCTAATATGGTATTAGAGCCGACCCTGTGTTCTGCCTACCTTGGTGTGGTCCCTCTAGACTGGTCCCACCTCTCACCGTGCCCAACGTGAGACTGCGGAGGAGTGTTGGAAGATTAAAATATCCAATCCCACATTGGGTAAGGCGACAGGAGAGTCTGGCCTTATAAACTTCTGCTAGCAACCCACTATTGCACAGTTCTGTGTTTTAGTTAGGCCCTTCAATTTCTAATATGGTATTAGAGCCGGCCCTGTGTCCTACCTATCTTGGTGTGGTCCCTCTAGACTGGTCCCACCTCTTACCGTGCCCAACGTGAGACTGCGGGGGAGTGTTGGAAGATTAAAATATCCAGTTCCACATTGGGTAAGGCGACAAGAGAGTCTGGCCTTATAAACTTCCGCTAGCAACCCACTATTGCACAATTCTGTGTTTTAGTTGGGCCCTTCAATTTCTAATATGGTATCAAAGCCGGCCCTGTGTCCTGCCTACCTTGGTGTGGTCCCTCTAGACTGGTCCCACTTCTCACCGCGCCCAACGTGAGACTGTGGGGGAGTGTTGGAAGATTAAAATATCTAGTCTCACATTGGGTAAGGCGACAGGAGAGTCTGGCCTTATAAACTTTCGCTAACAACCCACTATTGCATAGTTCTGTGTTTTAGTTGGGCCCTTCAATTTCTAATAACCTTCACCAATTTGACATCTTGAACCAATCCCAATCTATGCTGAATTTGTTGGCCTTTTGTTTCCTACTACAAAAATTACTACTAATCAAGGAAAATCTTAATTCAAAATCTAGACATCTAACTCATAACTCTTAGTAATTTGACTCATATCTATGGAGGATCTTATTCTCTCCCACAAGTTTCCGCACTATCAATTTTCTAAGCACTAATGGAAAAGTCAATAAACTTGTATGGGAAGTAAAACTCAGTAGTCTACTTTCGTCAATTCCACTCAACCATATTACCAACTACATTTCTTGATGACAGTAACCTTATCCCTGTATATAAAGCCATTCCGAGAGCGTTGAAGTGAGCCTACGCAATTCAGTGCTCTCTCTACTCCCCACTCTCACGTTAGTTCTTACATCTTCAACTGTTAATATGGAAGGCAGGGTTATGCATGCAACTCACTACCTCAGTTGTGGCGGAGGGCCCAGTGATTTGAAGGTTGCCTCTACATCTTTGTTCTTTTGAGTTCTATTCCAAGAAACTATTTGATTAATTTGTTCTTTCTATGTTTGGTTCTTTCGTGGTCTTTGAGTTTGCTTTGACGATATTTCTTTGAACTTTTACAGTTTGGAAACTTTTTTATCATTTTGTTGTGATGGATAACAAACATCTATCTCGGCTAAAACACTTCTAATACAAGAACGACACGCAATCTTTGCATAGTGTCGATGTAGATGACGCAGAACCCAGTTTCTAATTCTTCTTTATTATCAAATTTTCGGAAAGAAAAAAGAGGATTAATGACTCGGGTGAAGCTTTTGAATTTGAGAAGTGGTCTTTTTGAATCCAGTTTTTGTTTATTGTGTCGGTATGTTTCTTCAATTTCCGTGGTCTCTTTCAAAAGCATCAGAGTCTTTGGAATAATATTACTGATTACATCTTGATGATTACTGCAATCTAAACATTTTGGGGTCGGTGTTGAAGTATGTTGAAGTCCCAGTTCCCACTCCAAAGAAAGGCGAGGTTCTGATAAAAGTGGAAGCAGCTTCTGTAAGTCCGGTTGATTGGAGAATTCAGCAAGGCATGGTGAGGCCAATATTTCCACGGCGGTTTCCCTATACACCAGGTAATTCCGTTTTAATATAGGCTCCTTATTTTACAAGTTGATTTGTTTTTGTTAAAAAGTCCAAAATCTAATTTATATAAATTCAAAACTTAAAAGTTATACTTTTCTGATACGAGACAATAGCCCTCAACAATTTTGGTGTTGCTTAGCTTGTTAATTTAATGGTCAATTAGTGGAAATTTCAATTAATACAAAGATGCGTAGATAACGCTTTTTCTGAGAAAGTTGATTTACCCCAACATAAGCATCACTCGATCAATTATACGCCCAGATTTCTTGTCAGTCTTACCTTGAAATTCGCAACGTTGTCGGAGTTTTGTGTCCGCTGAAGATATTTTGAGTCGGAACAGGTACTGATGTGGCGGGAGAGGTCGTTGAAATTGGGTCGGGAGTCAAAAATTTCAAAGCTGGCGACAAAGTCGTGGCTATGCTTGGGTTTGGAGTAAGTAGTCGTTGTCGCTTTTTTCCGGCTTCAATTGGTTCTGAGGAAGCTTTTGTTTATGCATGATTTGCTGAAGTAAAATTATTGTAGAAATTGTTGAAAGAAAGATGCAGAAAAAAAGGCCTTCTGAGTGTTACTCATGCTTCCTTGTCATTTTGTATGTTGACAGGAGGGAGGTGGAGTGGCCGAGTTTGCTGTGGCTAAGACCAACTTGACAGTTCCTCGGCCAGCAGAAGTTTCAGCAGTTGACGCTGCAGGCGTACCTGCCTCCGGCCTCATGGCTCACCAGGCCATCACTGACTCTGCCGGACTCAAGCTTGACGGAAGCGGAAAACCAGTGAACGTCCTGATCACTGGCGCCTCAGAGGGTGTGGGTATCTATGCCATTCAACTAGCAAAGCTTGGGAATGCACACGTTACAGCGATTTGTGCAACCGAACACATGGAAATTATCAAAAGCTTAGGGGCTGATGAGGTTGTCGACAGCACGACCCCAGAAGGGGCAGCTTTTCAAAGCCCTTCTGGTAAGAAATATGACATAGTAATTCACGGTGGAGCAGAGATTCCATGGACAACTTTTGAGCCTCATTTGGCTCCAGAGGGAAGAGTATTTGAGGTGAATCCTTCACTTAATTCAGCCAAGACATACGCCCTCAAGAAACTCACGTTCTCCAAAAAGCAGTTAATCCCAGTGCTCTTAAGCTGTAAGGGTGACAACCTGGCTGTTCTTGTTAATCTGATGAAGGCAGGGAAGCTTAGGACAGTGGTTGATTCGAAGTACCCCCTCAGCAAAGCTGGAGATGCTTGGGTCAAGATTCTCGATGAAAAAACCGTTGGCAAGATCATCCTGGAGCCTTAGTAAAACATAATATGGGAAAGGAGTTACTAAAATATATGCACTCATTCAAGAAGATTGAGCTAGGGGAAACAGAAGTGTTAAGCGGCCTATGCCGTTCCTTGGATACTTTCTTAGGGCTTTCCTTCAATAAAACTCGACCGCAACGACGGTCTTGAGTTGAAACTTACTATCAAATTAATAAGAATAAGTGTTGTATGAATCTATCTATCATATGTTGTCTATCTTTTTACAATTTGATATGTTAAAATGCTTAAAATTCATGTTCCTCCTTTTATCTATCTTGTCATGAATTTTTTTGTAAAGTAAATAGAAAATGCAAAGAATTAAAGCTAAAAACGTAAAACTTTTTGATACTACTCAACTAAGTCACATGCCCATTAATAATTAATCTTGTCGTAGTTTATTAGGATAAGACTTTATAACCCTATAATCTAGTAAAACAAAAACATTTGTTATTATTTTATTTCCTCATTATGAATAAATCTTGCCCTTGAAGTCAAGTATTCCACATTTAATTACTTAATAGGTAGGCCCAAATCTGCAATTTTGTAAACGTGTGTGACGGAAAAAATACATGCTTGATAGACTTATTGGGAAACTTAAATGCTTGATGTCATAATCAATTTAACCGCAGTTTTAAACAGTTGCATCGGCAATTACGAACTGCCTTTTCTTTTTTTAATTATTTATTTGTAGTTGCAGTTCCTAAACCATTGATTGCTTCGTAGAATAGGAAGTGGTTACTCTTTAGCTACCTCGAACTAAACTATAGTGGCTGAGTATATTATGCAAAATCAAATTTGATAATAGACTGATTATGATCGTACATTAGCAGAACACTTCACCCTTGACTTGCTGGGTTGGTTGCACGTCGGAATCACCGAACAAGATGTCTTGCATCATGGGTCGTTGTCATTTGGCGTCTCTCGGAAAATGTTGAACGTTGTGGACAACGTATGGTAATTCATTAGTTTTATTGTTCTACACTTAACGTGCAGAAATTGGACAAGCGATACGATGACAACGTGCATGTCACTCAAAAGCGATCGGTTTATTTCCTCCCCCACACACCCCCCCCCCCCCC
The DNA here is from genome assembly GCA_028551475.1 of Casuarina equisetifolia. Lineage (NCBI taxonomy): Eukaryota > Viridiplantae > Streptophyta > Magnoliopsida > Fagales > Casuarinaceae > Casuarina > Casuarina equisetifolia. The sequence continues at coordinate 17,264,059 of CM052361.1, read as the reverse complement.
CCCACAACAACTACCTTTTTTCATCGCTTTCGTTAAACTTAGCGTTTGCTTCACACCGGGGCGGCACGGCCGCCTCCGCTTCGTGTCCTTGTTTTCGACGAAGCTTCGCACCCCAACTTCAGCGTCGCAAGGCAGCAGGAAACCGCATAGCACCAAAGCATATTTTAAAATAATTATTATTTTTTTAATCAAATAAAGTTTAAAGAAATTTATCACATCATTTTTAATTCACATACTTACAACTAATGTAAACCAGTTTCAGACTGTAGGCCTCGTGTAAGAAATTATTACCTCCTAAGTATAGTCCACGATTGTTATTGGTTCCAATTCAAAAAATTGACCTTATTAGTAAAAGTAATCAAGTCCCTTATAAACACCATGATCTCCTTACCCATATTCAATAGAAATACATGCCACCAACTCTCTTTATTGGATTAGGCCTCTCACTAGACTTATAATATTCTTTCTCATCCAAAATTATATTGCGCTTGATGTGCATGTTGGCAGCTTTGGGGCCCCTTGCCTAGACACTTTGGATGTTTGATGCTGGCATTAGAGTCGTGAAGGAGCTAACTTCTATAACACTTCAATTTTAATCCAAAAAATTGGCCTTGTTAAAAGGAGAAACTAAGTCTCTTATAAATACCAAAGTTCCCCGATACTTGTCTATTACAAATGTCACCTATCCTTCTTATTGGATTGGGTCCTTGAGTAGGCCCATGAGATAATGATATCTTAAAAAGTCTAATTTTATCTAGCAATTTACTCAAAAGTACTCAAGGTAACGGAATAAGACTTTATAGCTCCATTCTACAATAAAACTCCTTGTTGATATTCCTTCCTCTACACGTTGCCTTTATTCTTGGCTATTCTTATTGGGCTTGCCTTTTCCTTGAAACTTAGCACTTGCAGTCTGCCTACACTTCCATTATTATTATTATTATTTTCTTTTCATGTTCAACGTAACTAATTAGTCGTTTCTAACTCAATATCATTTTACAGTTCAGAATGCTAAACTTGCCATCCAAAAAGTTGATACAATATGATCACACTGTTCACTGGGCCCAGGACAGGTTAACTTGTGGGCCCAATCGGGAGCCTAGTCACCGGTCCTTCCAATACTTATTATTATTATTATTATTATTATTATTATTATTATTATTGACTATTAGGTTTGGGATCCATGCTCTGTATTCGGATTTCTGAACGGTATATGGCTCCAGCGCCACTCCCAGGTGTTAGCCCATGATGCGGAGATCTCGACGCTCCTTAATGTACAAAAAGCCGTTTCTGCCAAGTCACTCCAATTAAAATTTCCCTTTTTAAGCAAATTTGTAAGAGGTAACACCAACTATCCTTTTAATCAGATTTTTTTGGACATGGGGTATCGGTCAGTCTACTGGCAACTTTTTTTTTTTTTTTTCTTTTTCTCTGCTCTATTAAACGGATACGATGGCGTTGGGCACTCTCTGCCCATACAAATTTGACATCTGTACCCGGAATAAACCTCTCATCGCAGTTAAAACAAAGTCCTCAACAGCCTGTCTATTTTTTTAGAGGCTGCAAGCTTCCTAGTAGGCACTCCAATCTTCTCCAAAAATTGATGGCTTTTGTAAGGACCTCGAGCTGCCGGCTTTCACTGAGTAATTCTGTGTCACTCCACTTGGCAGATAGGATAATCTCTTTAGTTGAGAATTTCAGGCTTGCATAAACGAGCCAACGCAATTGCCACTAAGAGTGATGAAGGTCGGCGAGCCTGTACATTGTAACTTATTCTTTCTTTTGATCCACTTCCAAAACACCCTTTGAGACAACTTATCATTTCTTAACAACAAACAATTGAATTGCGTCTCATATTCCCCCATGATTCTGAGCTTTAGTAAGTTGGTCAATTTACTGAACGAATCATAAAATTTCATAGGCTATAACATTATAAGAGGGGTGTCCACTTAATTTAGTGGTAAGTGTTAAAGAAAGCTACAAGTCTTGAAAAAAGCACTCAACCACGTAGAGAGAAGAGACAAGAGCATCTTATGTTTCTACAAAGAGAAACCTATCTTCAAGCGTGGGACCTCACTGACTAAGTGTGCATTGCAATTGATAAAACATTTAGTGTTTGCATGTAATCTTTGTCTTACCAGATTTGCTTTCATGTACTCACCTAAGGTTGCTATAAAACCATGTACTCAACCAAAACAATGAAATGTAGAGAAACCCTTTGTATAGGATAGTTGAAGCAATATTTTGTTCTATGTAGTAGCAAGGCCTTTGGCCTCGCAATTATGATTTCTTAAATTACTTTACTGTTCTTATTGGTATTTATGTCTACATTAATGTGTTTAGCGGCTTCAGCCATGTTTGGTTTCTTCTTTTTATGGATTTTCTTCGGTAAGCTAAGGAGTCCTTGACTTCTGAGTCTACCATGCTCTGGGCGAGGTTCGGCCATTTGTGTCTCCAATACCATTGTGGGATGGGTCTTTGCTTCCGAACAAGTAAATGGGTGTTTTGTCTGCGGCATGAGGTCAAAGTCCTCCCAACGATGAATGTTCTTTTCTTGACCTATGATGGCAATCAACAAAGAGCTAAACAAAATGAAAGAGATGGATAATATATCGAAAATTATAGTTACAAATTCACTTACCACTATCAAATGGTCAATTGCTACAATATTACATGAGCAAAACATATTTTTGAGTCAATATTTCATTATTTATTATAAAAAAATCATATTCTTTTTTTAATATACTCTATTTTTGTCAAAATAATAAATGATAATAAATAACAATAAATATAATTGTAACAAGAGTGATGGTATAAAAGTTTGGAGTCATTAATGTGCAGATATGGTTGATGGTAATGAATCTTGGGCAATAATTTACATATAATCTACCTTATTTATTTGCTCCAATGCAATAATCGCAACTCAAGAGAAGCAGGCCGAGGTTTATATATTCTCATTGCATAAACGTTTTCAAGACAACAAAGAGAAGCTTTACTTCGGTGAAACTTGTCTCTCTCTCACACGCTGACGCAGTCCGCTGACAAGTTAATGCACGTCCCATTGGCTACTTGAAGCTGACGTGGACGAGAACGCTTAGCATATGAATACAGCAAATTATTCTTCTTTGCCTCCGCACATCGCCGAGAACCTGCCGCCAGCTCACCCGCTCAGTGATACCTGTCTGATGCTCCCCAATACACGTGGCTCCACTACATCAATTAGAGAATGAAAAATGTCAACTTTTAAATTTAGTTTTATTCAATATGAGATCTCTTACCATAAACATTCCTATTAATTTTTGTACACAAATAATTATAAAATTCCTACGTAACAATTAATTACATAAGAAAAATATAAAAACAATACAACCTATATTTCAAAGAAAAAAAAATCTTTGCTTAGCATTTTATTGTTTGTGACTCCATCAAAAGACACAACATAATACACAAAAACATTCTTGACAAAGACCTTCTCTCGTAGATATCCGGAATCATCCGATTACGTGGACGGCCCGCGGTTACACTGTTCATCGCTATCTACGCGGCAGTCGGTTTCTTGGGACAGTATAGCTATTTTGCACAGATACAAAGGCAGGCATTTGAAAACATCCACAGGCGTATTTCTCTCTTCGGTTTTCGCTTCTCTGGGCATGGAAAGCAAGGTTATGCACGCGGTTCAGTACGCTGGCTATGGCGGAGGACCGGCTGCTTTGAAGGTTATTTCATGCCTCTTTTTATTTGTTTAATTTTTCTTCATTGTCTTTCTCCTTTGTTGGCTGGTCGTTTTGGAATTTTAGAGTTTGGAAAATTGAGGTTCTCGATTAAGAAGAACAAAAAGCAATGAAATTGGCGAAGCTGGTGTAGTTGTGGGTTTGGATCTGTACTATTATTTGTGTTTTTTTTATTCTTAAGGTCCTGGAATATGTCCCGGACCAGAAGGTAGGAACCTGAAGATAAAGAGAGAAACAGAGATTATCCCCACTGTATAAAATTTTTTTCTAGAGTAAGCATAACAATACCTCCAATATCAATGTTCTTTTGGAAAAAGGAAGAGCATAGATTGTGCATTTGGATGCCCAGATACTCAATTTGCGACAACTTACGTACTATTATATGGGGAGCTTGATAAATTACGTACTGTTTTCGCTGGTTTCCTACTAATTATTTGATGCTAAACTTTTCAAGGGGAAATTAATTATCATCTAAAGCTGACTTTTAATTGCAAGACAGAGTTTAAAGTTCCAAGGTTGAGTTGATTCACAAAAAGTAGGTTCTGGTAGTTTACTGCATTTGCTGCTTGCTCTGAAAAGCTAAAACATGAAAAGCCAGCACTTATAAAGTTACATAACTTCTATAATTGTTGTAGCATGTTGAAGTTCCAGTTCCCAAACCAAAGAAGGATGAGCTCTTGCTAAAACTGGAGGCAACTAGTCTAAATCCAGTTGATTGGAAAATTCAGAAAGGCATGCTACGGCCTCTTTTACCCCGCAAGTTTCCTCATATACCTGGTAATTCCTTATTGCTGTTGTCGCTGTCAACAGAATTTTTTTTGACACCTTCCTTTTGCTAGTATATGCATTTTAATTCATAATCTCAGACATTTTGATACCTGTTAGTATTTCGAAGTCTTGGGGGGTCAATTTTTAACAAGGTTTCTTGACTATCTATAGGTTCTTTTAAATGATGGAACATCTAGTTTAGTTGTAAAAGCCATATTGAAGTTAATCGGATAAAACTCACTTCAGGATTCTTGTTCAGTGGTCATTAATGATTCAATTAGAAAGATAAATGTACAGATCCTGAAATACCAGAATCACTAGTTGATATCAATGTACGACATGTCCTGTTTTTGCCTCTTCAATTGGACAAAAAGTGAGTGCTGAGCTCTTCCCTTCGATCCCAAATGCCCCGCTGGTAGCAGAATGCAATACTGCCTTCAACACTTTTAAGTGCATGTTTTTCAATACACAGCTTTTTCTCATGTTTTGTTTTATAATTAATAAGAAATATTTTGTGTACCCCACACTTCTTTCACTCTTGGTGGTTCCGTGGCTTCCGGGTGATAAATTTGATGTCATGAAGAAGGATTGCTCAATAGCATTTAAATGTCACTATTCAAATTCCCATTTCAATATTGAGAGGGCATAAGAGCTAGCCATATGTTCTTCAAGCGCACCCAAGTGGCCTCCAACTCTGAGAGCAAAATTCATCTGGCTAACGTAAATCAGATAATACTGATCCATTTTACGGCATACCATACGTCAAATAAGACTAATGTTGCTGGATTAGCACTTGAGTAGGTAGTTTTTGTTGTTGGGCTAAATTTCTTTCTGTTGTTTGTGTTTCAAATTTTTTGGAAGTGTTGCATTTTCCCTTTTGGTTTGTTGAACATGTTTGTTGTTGGAAAAGGTACTGATGTAGCGGGAGAGGTTGTGGAGGTTGGAACAGAAGTCAAAAGTTTCAAAGCTGGTGACAAAGTTGTTGCTGTACTAAGCCATGGTGTGAGTAATCATTTTATTCTTCTGCTTTTATACCTCTCCTCAATTGATATGAATATTCTTTGACATCACCTCTGAGGAAGAATGATCATCTGATTAACATCGGAAGGAACATATATCAAGGAGTTTATCTCGATGAAGTTCTACCTCTAAGGCACTTATTTTCTGCTTCTGATAGGTTGATTGCTTAGTCCAGCTGGTTAATCATAACCAGATTTTGGCCCTCTTTGGTTATAGTGAAAAATGTTTGGAACGCCAACCCAAGATATAGGGGTCTGTAACTAAGAATAGATCATTATGTGGCATGGACAGGGACTAGAAGTGTATGCCACTTACCCTGGCGGTGTAAAATCAAACAGTGCTAAGCATATGAACGACTCCATAGATTGTTCAACAGAAGTTGGATGTAAAGGACCTTTGCCTAACTCCTCCCGATTAAGTCGAAACTTCGCTTGATCCCTCATGACAGGACCCCTCTCCGAAGCCCCTCTGGACGATAATCTCCGTGATCTGCTGGTGTGCGGAATGATGGAAGAGAACCACCAAACTGGACTGAGATTCGGGCTCTTGGATGGGAACCCACACCGCCTCACTCCTGACGCGCAGAGAGTGTCAGAATCTTCCAGAAACTCCAATGATGCCCTACCCCTTCTCGCTGTCTCCATACAAAATGACTCTTCCCCTTACCTTGGGCCGCTTCACTTAACCTGACTAACTATACGGCCCACATGGCCTTCTCTAAATAGGAGCCCAAAATAGATCTAATAGCTACGTACATTGTTTCCTTTACATACAAAATTTTGTGACTAAATCAGCCCGTTACATTGGACTCTTATGAGGTGATTGTTAGCTCATACTTCTATTTGGGGGTTGTATTATTGGAAATTTTAAATCCTATATACTAGGGTAGCAGAATTGCTATCTATTTTGCCAGTCATATAATTTAGGTGAGAGAGTAAGAAGAGGAAAATTTTGGGATTTACAGAGTGTATTGGGATGAAACTCCACTACACTTGGAATCAAGCGAACGTTGACCACTTTGCAGGTGTCACTCATCATACCTTGCCCTAATTTGATGTTCTAGCCTGGCTTTAAATAAAATTTGGCATGATTTTTCACATGAGTTTTGGACAATTGCAGGTAGCAAACCTGGATATGTTGAATTTCTGGTTATTAGATGTCTCGGCTGCTATAAACCTGTTGACTTTGGTTCTTGATGTATACTTAACTTTTTATTGCTCCTGGTTCTTATTTCGATATACAGGATGGAGGTGGATTAGCTGAGTTTGCTGTGTCTAAGGAGAAGCTGACAGTTTCTAGGCCGGCCGAAGTTTCAGCAGCTGAAGGTGCAGGCTTACCCGTTGCTGGTCTTACAGCTCACCAGGCGCTCACCCAATCAGCTGGGGTCAACCTTGATGGAAGTGGCCAGCAGGTAAACATTTTGATCACCGCGGCCTCAGGGGGTGTGGGTCACTATGCGGTTCAACTGGCAAAGCTTGGAAACACCCATGTTACTGCCACTTGCGGGGCACGCAACATCGACTTTGTCAAGAGCTTAGGGGCTGATGAGGTTCTTGACTACAAGACCCCAGATGGGGCAGCTCTGAAGAGCCCATCCGGTCGGAAATATGATGCTGTTATTCACTGTGCAACCGGTATTCCATGGTCAACTTTTGAGCCTAATCTGAGTCCCAACGGGAAGGTCTTAGATTTAACTCCCGGCGCAGGCTCCATGATGACTTTTGCTCTAAAGAAGCTTACCTTCTCCAAGAAGCAGCTATTGCCAGTTCTGTTAATTGCTAAGGGTGAGAACCTGGATTATCTTGTTAAGTTGGTGAAAGAAGGGAAACTTAAGAGTGTAATTGATTCAAAGCACCCCTTAAGCAAGGCTGAAGATGCTTGGGCCAAGAGTATTGATGGCCATGCTACTGGAAAGATCATCGTGGAGCCGTAGGTAAAATACTGTATGTTTGACGCTGTTAAATATCTGTATGCATGAGTCAGATGGCGAATGTGTGTCTTACAGTACCATAAAGTAATGTAGGCTTTATTGTGGAATATAAATATTACGGGGTTGGTTCTTGTAGCTCAATGGTTTTTACTTTCTTTTGCATTAATTCTTCCAGTTTGATTGGTTTTACAATAATACGCATATGGAGACTAAGCATTGAAATTTATTTTCAAACTCAAATCTATGATTTTATTAACACATTTTTTCTATCATCAATGCATCGTAGTTTTGGTTCTAACGCAATGGAGATTTATGCAAGAGGGTAAGGGAAGGGCAAGACACAATTGGAATAGGTCGTAATATCAAGGAAGGTACCCCATTCCCAACCACTATTGAATGATGGTCGTAGATCAAGGAAACTGACTTTGAAAGATATCCTACGCCGCAACACTTAGAATTTTAATTCGAATTGTTGCTATTCTCATTGAGTTGTCATTGACTACCAACACCCTTTCCTTCCACGTAGTCCTCCCTTTGAATCACCAACCTTCTTGACTACAGCGCCCACCCCTCTAGGATATCTTCTTCCGCCAGCTTTCCCAGGTGCCTGTGTGGTTTCTGGAAGACTGATGATGGGCAAAATGAAGTGGAGATCCTTTTTTTTTTGTTTGGCTAACATAGCTCCATATGCAATAAAATATCTGTAGTAATGCTTTCAAGAACAAGACAACACGATGTTCTCAATATGAATCCTATGGGATTCAAGGTTCAACCTTCCGCCATCTAAGGAGCCGTGGCCAACACCTTGGGACCGCATTCCACGATGTTGAAAGACACATGTAGCTCTCGGTCTCAGGTATAATATGCGGTTCTATTTGAAAAGTAGTGCCCAGCGTTCCTACTAGGCACTCAATCAGTGAGATCCGAATGAATTACAAGGAGGGACCATTGTCCCGGAGTGGCAGTACGGGCCGAGGTACCTACGCGACCAAGGATGTGACTTGTCTGTTCTCTGATTTAGGTGACTCGGGATACAACTAGGCGACCAAGGATGTGACTTGTCTGTTCTCTGATTTAGGTGACTCGGGATACAACTAGGCACCCACCTCCTGTGGTTTTCCCAGGAATGGGCCATTCATAATGCCTTGTTTTGTAAGGTATTATGTATATACTATTTATTTTATTTTATTATATATTTGATGTAAACCGAATTGATCCTTATATAAATATAACACTGTTGGTTGTGAGGAGACTTGTTTAATTGCTTGTAACTTATTTATATAGTTACTCATAACTTAGATGATTATTTGATTCAATAAAGATTTATATTCAAATTTGTGTTTGTGTGTGTTTTTTGTTTTACGACCAACCTCTTTACAAACTTATCTCCGGACTAACTAAATTGTCCCATTTTGACTTTCAGGTGTTTATTGAAAGCTTAGAAGGCTGACCAAGATCTCTGCTGAAACTTTGGTGCCGCACGGATCTACCAAGACCGTTACACCATGAATGGGGATTCCGAAGTTACCAGCGTTTTAGTCCGTATCTTGATCTCATACAAAATGGTGTTGAAAGATTTCCAGAATACCCTAACAGACAAGAACAATGGTAAAAGTAAGAAAATGAGCTGATTTTGTGGATATCAGGAACCATCTGATTAAATCGATGGCAATCGGTTATACTTTTCGTCTATGCGCCCGCCAGTCGACTTCGTGGGACGGCACACATATTTTGGAGAAGTACAAGCTCAGGTATTTGAACATCCACAGGCATATTTTTCTCTCCAATTCTCTCTTCTCTGGACATGGCGGGAAAGCTTATGCACGCGGTTCAGTACGATGGCTATGGTGGAGGATCAGCTGCTTTGAAGGTTCTTTTATGTCCTTTTTTTTCTAAAAAAAAATTTCTTCACCATCTTTGGATTTTCTGCTGAGCGTATCGGAATTTATAGTTTGAAAATTGAGGTTCTAGATCAAGAAGAATAAAAATCAATAATTGGAGAAGCAGATGGGGTTATGCGGTGTGGATCGAATACCGTTTCCACCAATCTGTATTATTCTTTTTGCTTGTCTTTATTCTTCAGGTCCTGGATTATGTCCCGGCTCATAAGATAGGAACCTGAAAAGAAGAGAGAAACAAAGAATATCACTACCGTGTAAAAAAGTTTGAGAGTAAGCATAACACCACCTCTACTACCAATGTTCTTTTAGATTGTTCATTTTTATGCCGCACAGTACTAAAATTGCGTGCATGTCTGAGAAACACCCAAAACTCTAATATTATATTTCTCACGTGGAGATCATTCCAAATTTGGGTTATCGAGAATAAAAGGAACCTGTTTTGTATGAAAAAATTAGTAATTTGGAGATTATAGTGATGTACGTGAACCTGTTATATACCCATTACGCCTGCTGTCTTGCATATTGAAAACAGAACGATTTGGACTCAATTTCGTTGAAAATCCAAAGTCTTAACCATCCATTCATAACATTTTGGATTTAGAAAAAAAGAATTTTAAGAAGGGCTGATGATTTGGTGTCTATTTGAACGTTGGGCTTAAGGTTGCTTTATTTCTTTTGCAACAGTAAGTAGGTTAAGTTAACAGTGATCTTATTTGTTACTTGTTATTTACTGTAATTTTACTTTATAAGTTCTCCCGTGATAGTTGTTGGTTGTTTTTTGTTAGAATTTCAACACTTAGTACAAAGACTGCTCTAAGAAATGACGGGTCTTTTGTTTTTTCGTGCCTAATATTTCTTTTGCATAATTCTTCATCTTCAGACTTGTATCTGGATATTCAGACATAAGTTATCAGGGGTAGACGATTTGCGGAGATATAGAAGTCCGCAAAATGTTTTAATCACTGCAGGAACTAATGTCAGGAGTTCTCACGTAGACCAACGTGTTCATTCCTGTTACCCTTTTCTTTATTTCTTTGCACAAATTGTCTCCATTTCATTCATGCTTATCTACAATTCAGTTTCTCACATTGTCTTGCTGATCTGAACGCTGATATGTATTTTGGGATTGCTAACACGAGTCTGGTAATTGAAGAGGAGTGAACATGATTCTCTCTATTTAGCCCCCAGCTTTGGGGTTTTGATCAATCTTTTGTTGGTTACTTTGGATTATTGTCCTGCTTTGAGCACACCTTTTATTCAAGTAGTATATGGAAACAACATGTGTGGATCGAACCCTTTTTTCCAGTTTTAAACTCAAGGCTGAGTGGAGGATTTAGCTCAATAGTTGCCTGCTACCCTCAGGATTCATGTTTTGAATGCACTGAAGCATGTGGAAAGACATCTATTATGTGGGGGAACTTGATAAATTACCTAGTGTATTTACTGATTTCCTAATAATTTTATTTGATGCTGAAGTTTTCAAGGGGAAATTAATTATCATCTAAAGCTGACTTTTGATCGCAAGACTGTTTAAAAGTTTCGAGGTTGAGTTGATTTTCAAAAAGCAGGTTTTGGTTGCATATCAGCGAATAGTTTACTTGCATTTGCTGCTTGCTCTGACAAGTTAAAACAACAAAAGCCATTGACACTTGCATAACTTCTATAATTGGTGCAGCATGTTAAAGTTCCAGTTCCCACTCCAAAGAAGGATGAGCTCTTGCTAAAACTGGAGGCATCTAGTCTAAATCCATTTGATTGGAAAATTCAGAAAGGCGTGCTACGGTTTCTTTTACCCCGCAAGTTTCCTCATATACCTGGTAATTCTTTGTTGCTGTTGTTGCTGTTAACAGAAATTTCTGTGATACCTCCCTTTTGCTACGGTATGCATTTTTATTCATAATCCCAGACATTTTGATTCCTGTTATTATTTTCACGTCTTGGGCAGTTAATTTTTAACAAGGCTTCTTGGCTATCTATAGGTTCGTTTAAATGATGGAACATCTAGTTCAGTTGTAAATGCCATATTGAAGTTAATACGATAAAACTCACTGCAGGATGCTTCTTTAGTGATCGTTAATTAATTCTTGAGAAAGATAATGTACAGATCCTGTAATACCAGAATCGCCAGTTGATATCAATGTACAACTTGTCCTTTTTTCCCCTCTTCAAGAGGACATAGACCGAGTGCTGAGCTCTTCCCTTCCATCACAAAATCCCCGCTGGTAGTATAATGCTATACTGCCTTCAAAACTGCTAAGTGTATGGTTTTCAATATGCAGCTTTTTCTCATTTTTGGTTTTATAAGTAATAAGAAATATTTCGTTCATCCCACATTTCTCTCACTCTTGGTGGTTCTGCGGCTTCCTCGTAATAAATTTGATGTCATGAAGAAAGATTTCTCAACAGCATTTAAATGTCACAATTCAAATTCCCATTTCAATGGTAAGAGGGCATAAGAGCTAGCCATATGTCCTCCGAGCGCCCAAGTGGCCTCCAACTTTGAAAGCAAAAATCGTCTGGCAAACATAAATAAAATAGTACGGATCCATTTTATGGCATTCCAAACGTCAGATAAGAATATTATTGCTGCATCAACACTTGAATAGGTAGTTTTTGTTTTTGGGCTGAATTTCTTTCTGTTGTTTGTGTTGCAAATTTTTTGGAAGTGTTGCATTTTTCCCTTTTGGTTCGTTGAACATGTTTGTTGTTGAAAAAGGTACTGATGTGGCGGGAGAGGTTGTGGAGGTGGGAACAGAAGTCAAAAGTTTCAAAGCTGGTGACAAAGTTGTAGCTGTAGGAACCCATGCTGTGAGTAATCATTCTATTCTTCTGCTTTTATACCTCCCCTCAATTGATATGAATAGTCTTTGACATCACCTCTGAGGAAGAACGATCATCTGATTACCATCGGGAGGAACATATATCAAGGAGTTTGTCTCAATAAAGTTCTACCTCTAAGGCACTGCTTTTCTGCTTCCGATAGGTTGATTGCTTTAGTTCAGCTGGGTAATCTTACCCAGATTTTTGGCCCTCCTTGGTTATAATGATAAATGTTTTGAACGCCAACAGAAGATATAGGGGGCTGTAACTAAGAATAGATCATTATGTGGCATGGACAAGGACCAGAAGTGTATGCCACTTAGCCCGGCACTGTAAAATCAAACAGTGCTAAGCTTATGAACGACTGCATAGATTGTTCAACAGAAGTTGGACTCTTATGAAGTGGTTGTTAGCTCATACTCCTATTTGGGGGTTGTATTATTGGAAATTTTAAATCCTATATACTAGGGTAGGAGAATTGCTATCTATTTTGCCATTCATATAATTTAGGTGAGAGAATAAGAAGAGGAAAAATTTGGATTTACAGATTATACTAGGATGAAACTCCACTGCACTTGGAATCAAGCCATCCTTTGACCACTTTGCAGGTGTCACTAATACCTTGCCCTAATTTGATGTTCTAGCCTGGCTTTAAATAAGATTTGGACATGATTTTTCACAGGAGTTTTGGACAATTGCAGGTAGCAAACCTTGATATGTTGAATTTCTGGTTATTAGATGTCTCGGCTGCTATAAACCTGTTGACTTTGGTTCTCGATGTATCCTAAACTTTTTATTTCTCCTGGTGCTTATTACGCATATACAGGATGGAGGTGGATTAGCCGAGTTTGCTGTGTCTAAGGAGAAGCTGACAGTTTCTAGGCCAGCCGAAGTTTCAGCAGCTGAAGGTGCAGGCTTACCCATTGCTGGTCTTACAGCTCACCAGGCGCTCACCCAAACAGCTGGAGTCAACCTTGATGGAAGTGGCCAGCAGGTAAACATTTTGATCACCGCGGCCTCAGGTGGTGTGGGTCACTTTGCGGTTCAACTGGCAAAGCTTGGAAACACCCATGTCACTGCCACTTGTGGGGCACGCAACATCGACTTTGTCAAGAGCTTAGGGGCTGATGAGGTTCTTGACTACAAGACCCCAGATGGGGCAGCTCTGAAGAGCCCATCCGGTCGGAAATATGATGTTGTTATTCACTGTGCAACCGGTATTCCATGGTCAACTTTTGAGCCTAATCTGAGTACCAACGGGAAGGTCATAGATTTAACTCCAAGCGCAGGTTCCATGATGACTTTTGCTCTAAAGAAGCTTACCTTCTCCAAGAAGCAGCTATTGTCACTTTGGTGTATTCCTAAGAGCGAGAACCTGGATTATCTCGTTAAGTTGGTGAAAGAAGGGAAACTTAAGACCGTGATTGACTCGAAGCATCCCTTAAGCAAGGCTGAAGATGCTTGGGCAAAGAGTATTGATGGCCATGCTACAGGCAAAATTATCGTGGAGCCGTAGGTAAATGTTGTATGTTCGACGTTGTTAAATTCCTGTATGCATGAAGAAGATGGTGAATGGGTATCTTACAGTTACATAAAGTAATGTAGGCTTGTGCAATTAAGTGAGGCATTTAACCTCGTATTCTAGAACATAAATATTATGGGGTGTGCTCTTTTAGCTTTAACGGTTGTTGCTCTCTATTGCATATAATTCCTCCGGTTTGATTTGTTTTGCAATAATACGCTTATTGAGACTAAGCATTAAAATTTATTTTCAAATTTCAAACTCAATTCTTTGATTTTATTAACACATTTTTTCTACCATCAATACATCATAGTTTTGATTCTAACATCATGGAGATTCATGCAAGAGGGAAAGGGAAAAGTAAGACATAAGTGGAAACGACAGCAGAGAAGGTAAGACGTGGGAAGGGGGAGAAAACAGTGAGGGAAGTTTTACACCGGAATCGCTGTCTATTCAGCATGATATTCACAGCCTGATGATAGGCAAAACTCACCCATGATCAAAAGGGTTCTTCATTTTAGGGGTCGCAATTCTGTCAAAGAAAGGAGCAAACCGCATATTCGGAGAGGGAAACCCACAAAATCCAAGGTCATTGGGTCATCTACCAGAAGCTTGGAGATCCGACACCACCAGGCGGAGCAGAGTCAACGAGCAGCCATGAGGGACCAAGGTAACAGTGGAAGACTGTCACATCCATAGGCTTTTTGGGTGTGATCTAAATATATCCCATGGATGTGATCTGAAATCATTCAATCCCGCTGAAATATCAAAATAAAAGCACAAAGTGTCAGTTGAATGGATCAAAAGCACAAGAACGCATGCACACAAACACCAAGATTTAAGGTTGTTCGGCCAAAAAAAATACTTTATATTCAACGTCTAAAGGCAGTACTTCCTTTGTTTTGTTTGGCGAACTTAGTTCCATAAACGGTACAATCTCCATACTAACGCTTTCAAGAACAAAACAACAGAATGTTCTCCGTATGAATCCCATGGTCCCTCCAAATGTAGTAACTACCTTTAACCAACCTTCAATAACTGCGTCTTAACCATTTCTCTAGTTATTGCCCTCCCACATGTGACAATACACCCCTTGTCTATGAAATTCTCGTTCTCAAGGATTGCGCTGAAATGAGGGATAATGGTGATGTATATAAGCTGCCACTTATCAAGTTGATGTGCCGTCATAAGTTGCTGCCCGTTGAATCAATAGCTCAACCACAGGGGCTTATTCTTCTTTATGGTATGACAACTGAGAATCGCCATTGGTTCAACTAGTGCACTTCCCTCCACATCACACAATAGAACCCCGAGACAGATCTTGCATTTCTAAACGACCACTTTCTTTAGCTAAAAAACATAGAAGACAAAATGGATTTGTAAATGGGGAAGATATAATCTATAAGATACCATACCAACCTTTTAGAGGATCATAAGGTCCATAAAACCATGAAGATAGCTTACTATCCCATTTTGTGATAAAGTGAGCTGATAGATAGTTTACTATCCCATTTTGTGATAAAGTGAGCTGATAGTAGAGTTAGAGTTGCAAGTATATGAGTTTACTACCAGAAATCTTGTTATGATTTGTGAGAATTGGCATGGTGCTCGTACTGATTTATCCCTTGTTGTAGGTGAGTTCTAAGGACTTGAGCTTGTGGTGCCCTCTCTTATTGAAGTTTGTGAACATTCTTGTCCTAAGGTTTATCTTAGTCTTGATATGGTGGCTACATAAGATGGTATCTATACTAGGCTTTAAAAAGGAGTCATTTTCAAAGTAGAATGATAATTGGTATTATACTACCATTCAACGAAAAGAAGTCACCTATGCCACTTCTTCAATTTATCATTGTTGATACAATGGAAACATTGGTCCAAGCATTGATTAGCCCTCTTTATTTTTCCATCTATCTAAGAGTAATAGGTAATGTTTCTTGACAATTTCACCATAAGACTATTGAACAATTCCTCCTGAAAATCACTTAAAAATATAGGATTGAAATAACTTACAATTGTTGCTAGCAAACGATGTAACTTTCCAACAACATAAGGGTTATTGCGATCTCACTTACATTGAATGGATAAACAAGGCTAACACAATGAGCATGTTTTGTAAATCGATCCATAACTAGCAAAAAAAAGGCTTTTCCTTTTCTTCAGGAGGCTTTCAATAAAATCAAGAGAGATGTCCCTACAAGCATATTGTGGCACTGGTAATGACCATATAAGCCCTAGATATGGTGTTTACTCTAACTTAAATGATGGGACAATTTTGGAACTTTATGGCAAAAATTACTAGAATCTTCAAGGCTATACAACAAAACCAAACACAAACAAAAAGCTTCCATTTATGCAATCAACATTCTATTGGCATACATCCTAATTTGAAACTAGATATAAAAATCCTCCACTAATATGCTAAATGGAAATTGTTCAAACATGAGAAAGCCCTAATCCTTTTAACAAACAAACTCCTAAATAGTGTTATTGGCTAAGATGGTAAAACTACAAGAATAGAAAATTAAAAATGCTCAAGAATCATTTACACATATATGAACTATGATGAAAATGAAATGAAGATATCACGAGAGCTTAAACCATGCAACCCAATTGACTTTCTCTCGAGGTGGGAAACCATAAATACCTTGATATGATTTGCAATGGAATGAGTGAGATTAGGTTGGAACAAATAAAAAGCTCAATGCAAGACAATAGACGTAGTAGATTAAAGGCTTGGAAATTAAAGAACAAGGAAAGTAAAGGATTGAAATTGAAGGTGAGAAAAAGATATATTACAAAATAATTATCCTATGAAAACTTATGCATTATTGTTTGCAAGTAATGTAAGAAATTTCTCTTAACTTTACTTTTTGGATGTAAGCTACTATTGGCTAAACCATATAAATTTGTGTGTTCTCTTATGGGATTTTATATTTATTTATTTAATTTCCATTTAGCCAATACTCAAAGCATCATCTTCAGTTTTGTGAAAATTCTGTTTTAAACATCAATCCATGCTTAACTAGAACACAACACAAATGTTTTTATTACACCTTACAGATCTTGTTTTTTTTTTTTTACAACAAACTAGTAGTGGAGTTATTTGGTTGTGATCTTTTGTTTATAAAATTTTTGAAATTGGCTACAATTATAGCTAGTGTGAAGAAGTCTGATGGCAATTTGATTTGTGGAAACTTAAGATGAGAGCTTTGTTAAGCCATTAAGGGATGTTGACAACATTGAAAGGGAAAGACAATCTGTCTCAATCTTTAACAAATAAAGGTGAGGATGAGATGTTGGAAAAGGCTTATGCCACCATTATTTTGAACCTTGTAGATTTATTGTTAAGGGAGGTAGCATTCAAAAAGGCCCTCGTAGGTTTGTGGATTAAACTTGAAAGTATATATATGACAAAATCACTCACCATTATATTTGAAGCAATAATTGTGCACTCTTAAGATGAGAGAGGAACTTCACTTGAGAAGAATTTACATGAATTTAACAAAATTATCTTAGATTTACAAAACATAGATTTTAAAGTGCATGATAAGGATCTATCATTTATCTTGTTATGTTCTTCATTTAAATCCTATGAGTATCTGGTTACCATAATATTGTATGGCGAAGACACTATTTCTATAAGAGAAGTGAATGCTTCTTTGAACTTAACTAGGGTAGGAAGAAAGAATTTGATATAAGTCATGGTGGGTAGGCAATATAATAGCCCAGTCCATATGTTATGTGTCATAAAATACATGTTTAAGTAACAACATAATCCAGTGGGTCCAAGGAGGCCAAGGTTGAAGAAGCGGCCCAATAATATTCTGTAGCATCTCTATAATCTTTAACATGGGGGGGTTTCCTAAATAATTGTTGAGTCCTTAATTTTATAGGTTTTCTTTATTGTTTGAGAATATTTTCTTTTGTTTGGTTTTCCTTAATTTTCTAGGTTTCTAATTTATCTAGGTTTCCATACTTGTCAGATTTCTAATTTGTTTAGAATTCCCTTATTTGTTAGAATTTAGATTTGTTAAGACTTCTTTAATTTTAGGAATTCTTGATTTATTAGGATCTTTCTAGAATTAGGTTTTAAGGATTTCTAATTTACTAGGATCTTTTTAGAATTAGGTTTATCTGCCTATTTAAATGGAGCATTGTTTCAATTGTAAGTATACTTGTTTTTTAAAGAATAGAAACCCCTTAGTTGTGTGATCAACGTTTGCATTATTAATCCAATTATTGCCAAAGATTGGTGGTGTTGCCTTTACATCTTGGAACTCATTGTCATCTATCTTTTGTTTTTATTCTTCATACTTTCATTTTCCTCCCATCCTTCTACCCAAACATTCACTTTTCTCATAAAAAACCCCAAAACACAAAAAAAGAAAAGAAAAAATTTTTACATATCTTTTTTATTCAAAGCTCACTCATGCCCATCACAAGATCCATATCACAATTGAGTGAACTTGGGCTAAAACAAGTTGGTAACAAGATAATTGTAAAGAGTTATTAAATTTAAAGGTGCAAGAAAGTAAAATTGAATGAAATTTAAAGGACAATAAGTAAAGATATGAATTTAAAAGGTGCAAACATTAAAAGCAAGAAAATGAAGTTGTAAAATAAGTGTTGGAAATGTGAAAAACAAGGAAAGTAAATGCTTGAATGCTAAAATAATATAAAAGTCTTCTTCTTATACTTTAAGTTCTATCTACAAATAAGTTCATAACCTCTATTTATAAAGAGTTAAAGCACTCAAAAAGAAAACATAACCTTAAATGGGTTAACCTTTTGGAACTAACAAAATAGTAGTAAATGTTATCACCTCTTGACAAGGATACTTCCAATGGTGTAACTACTTTAGGCACTTAATAAAAAAAAAATGGTATAACTCATTTGGAACTAGCATCTTTATCCTTTGACTAGTTTGATTGGACTTGGACCTAATGGATCATATTCTAACCAAAGCTTGTATTTAATGGTATGAATGGCCTATGGGCAAATGCATATGCACAAATGTGAAAAGGTTGTCTCCTTCCCTTGGCATATGTATCCTAAGGCACTCTACCCTATCTTTATTGACCATACATTGACATTGTGTAGAGCTAAGGTTTGCCTTTCCTAACACCACCATGGTTGCTGAAATGACCACCTTGTACATTATTATTATTTTCTTTTTTTTCTTTTTTCTTTTTTCTTTTTTTAGGAAGGGCAAGGGAGTTCCTTATAGACTAATACCAAGTTACTAGAAGGTCTAACATTGATGTTAATAAGAACGAATAAGGCAAAAGAAAACTTCTACAACAATTCATACCAATATTCAATGGATTAGATGTTGTTGTATATGGCAATAGACAAGCTTCCTAACATCCTAAAGGTGGCAATGAAAGTGCATAAGCTAGTTGATATTGACAACACATTGAATGTGATTTTCATGGATGAGGACTTGGGGTGTTGGAGATTGTGATATTAAATTGGCACAAGAGATTTTGATCCATTTTCTTTTTTATTATATATATATATATATATATATAAATATTATATAAAATAAAATAAAAGGGGAAAACAACTCAACACTCGAGAGTTGTAAACCTAGCAGATATATATATATATCTTTCCTGCCATTGGAATTCCAAGAGGAGCTCCCGCCCTCCTTATCTGTTCTGCTTTCATTCTTGAAGTTGCCATTCTTAGAGTTAAGCGCCAATAAGATTTGTGTCATCGAATTGAAAAGCTCTTTAAGCCGCTTATCGATTCCCATCATCTCAAATTCTAGATGCTTGATCCTCTCGTCTGCCATGACTAGCTCCAATGCCAGTTTGTTGTGAGACTTGATAAATCCCCTGGTTAAGGGATGTTGTACAGGGTAGTCTTCAAGATTAAAGGGTACAAGCCTTTTCTTTCCCCCTCGACCTATGATGACTATTAGTGTGCAGAAAGACAGGGAAAGCACTTGGCTCTACAAAAGGAGATTGAAACCTCACTACCTTAGAAGGCAGACAACACCTAATGGAGAGAGAAAGATGTTAATAGACAGCTGCCTCACCTAATACATTACCATATTAATGCTTAGGATTAGGCACAATATCATTGTAATTATTGTAAATATTTGATTTACCTTTCTTAGGCTAGGCTATGTCTCTATAAATGTATAGTAAACAATGTAAAGAACTACACAACAATAGAGAAATTCATTCTGCTCCCTCAAGGTTTTCACTTTCTTACATGGTATCGTGTCTATGACCCTCAATCTCAAAAAATTTTTGTTAGTTGTTATGTTGTTTTTCAAGAAACTGTTTTTCCTTTTTTTTTTTTTTTTTTTCTTCTTCTTCTCCTTTGGACACAGCCTGGCCCTGTTGTCACCTCCATCATGTCAGATCTTGACATGTACACTTCCTCATCATTGCCTGTGGATCTCCCTGAACCATCTCCTTTAGGTATAATTCCTATTGCCTCGCCTCTCCCCTCCAACCTTTCGTTGGACACCCCTAATCTTGCATCGCCACCTTCCCCCACCTCACCTCCCCAACCTATTGACACTGTTATTGCTCCTTTTACTACGCCACTTGATCCTTCACTATATCGATCTGGCCATCCCATTCACCCTCCTATTTGGACTTTTGACTACATATGCCCTACCTTACCTTCCTCTTCCCAAACCTCCCTTTACCTGATATCTAACTATGTCTCCCTCCACCACTGCAACCCCCCTTACCAACACTTCATAGCCTCCATTTCCGCCATCATCGAACCTACCACATACCATGAGGCCACCCAAGACCCCAATTGGATTACAACTATGGATGCTGAACTTACTGCCCTTCAGGCTAATCACACTTGGGATACTATTCCTTTACCCCATGGTCATCATCCTATTGGATGTAAATGGGTTTATAAGGTGAAGTATTGTGCTGATGGCTCCATTGAACGTTACAAAGCCCGTTTGGTTGCCAAGGGCTATAATTAATGTAAGGGCATTGACTACTAGGATACTTTCTCTCCCACAACTAAGCATGTCACTATTCGGCTCATTATTACCATTACCGCTGTCCATCATTAGCCCCTTTATCAGATGGATATCTAGAATGCCTTCCTTCATGGTGATCTTTCGGAGAAGGTATATATGGAGCTTTCTCCTAGATTTCGCAATCAGGGGGAGCATCTTGTCTGTCGATTATGGAAATCCCTTTATAGGTTGAAGCAAGCTTCTCGGTAATGGAATGCCAAGTTTACTGGTGCCCTGATTGCATACGGCTTTAGCTAGTCTTACCACAATTACTCCTTGTTCACCAAAAGGAAAGGTAGCTCTTTGGTGGCTTTACTCATTTATGTTGACAATATCTTGATTACAGGAATAGTCAAGCAGCCATTTTAGACTTCAAAAAATATTTTCATGGTGCATTCTTCATAAAGAATCTTGGTCCCTCAAAGTTTTTCTTAGGACTTGAAATTGCTCAATCTCTAGATGATATTTCGTTAAGTCAGTGAAAGTATACATTGGAACTTATTTCTGAAGCAGGCTTAGTTGGTTCGAAGCCATCAATGATTCCCATGGAGTAGAATAAAAAATTCACAAGCCTTGAATATGATGCTGGATCGAAAGAATAAATGAATGATCCTCCTCTTGACGATCCTTCAGTCTATCAGCAACTAGTTGGAAGACTGATTTATCTCACCTTCACCAGGCTTGACATCACATTTTCAGTTCAACTTCTTAGCCAGTTTATGCATGATCCAAAACAATCTCACATGGAAGTTGCTCTGAAAGTGATCAGATATCTTAAAAGTTGCCCAAACCTTAGTCTCATGTTCCGATCATCTTTGCCATTTGAGTTGCGAGCATATTGCAACTCTGATTACAACACATGTCCCATGATAAGAAGATCCACCACAGGCTTTTGTATAATGTTGGGAAACTCTCTGATTTCATGGCGCTCCAAAAAAACAACCCACTGTGTCTTTATCATCAGCCGAAGCAGAATACAGAGCTATGCAACTTACCACTTGTGAAATAATCTAGATCATTGGGTTACTTAAAGATTTTGGTTTTTACATGAAGCGTCTAACATTATTCTATTGTGACAATGAAGCCGCAGAGAAGATTGCAGCAAACCCTATATTTCATAAGTGTACAAAGCATATTGAAGTTGAATGTCATTATGTCAGAGAAAAGCTTTAATAAGGAATCATTACTACACAACACGTACCAACCAAGGAACAACCTACTGACCTACTCACTAAGGCACTCAACAACAAACAACATTAGCATCTTCTTTCCAAGCTTGGAGTATTTGATTTATTCAAATCTCTAGCTTTAGGGGGAATGTTAATAGACAGCTGCCTCACCTAATACATTACCATAGTAGTGCCTATGATTAGGCATAATATCATTGTAATTATTGTAAATATTTGGTTTACCTTTCCTAGGCTAGGCTGTCTTTATAAATGTATAGCAAACAATGTAAAGAACTACACAACAATAGAGAAATTTATTTTACTCCCTCAAGGTTTTCACTTTCTTACAAAAGACAATTTCATTGCTGCCCAAAACATTACAAAAGAGTTCCTTTTACAACCCTTACCATGCCATTATTCTGACATAAGCGTTAAGGGTCTTGGTTTCATGCAAAAGCTAACAAAATACATCAAGAGTATAGGCTAATCTGACTGACATAGATGTTCCTATCTTTGCTCTCACAATTTTGGATTGCTCTTACTCCTTTGATAGCTTGCTCTAGGTCTTGCTCTTTTTACCCCTTTTTTGCCCGGTTAGGCAAGATAGATAGTAGAGGATCCGTTGCATTTTGCTTCTATGCACTTTGCTGCTCTGTAAAGGAGCCAATGCCTGGATCTCTGCCACATGGGATACATAACATTCTCCCAGTGGTGAAAGATAGAACTTACGAATATCATTGCTTACTCTTAATATCCAACTCAAGGCCAAAATTTGCTTTCAACATACATCAGTTTAATTCTTACTGCTGAGAGCTATCATCATCGGCGCTTTAATCATGATCAAGCAATCTTATCCTCTTGAGTCAAATCTTATTCAACCAAAAACTGGAAGTAGAAAATTAGAAATTGACACGAGTTGGTTCACGGGTCATATATTATTCCATAGGCAACTGAAAATCCAAAAATAAAAAGTTGAACTAGTATCAGCCATAGATGTTTCATTTATTGCTTTCTCCATCTAAAACCAAATTTTCTTCGATGACGCGAGGTTTTAAGAACCACAATAAGTCAAAAGTCATTAACACCTCGCAACTTGAGAAGTTTCTGACATTTACTAATTGATAAATGTCATATAGAGCATACTCCCCAATATGATACCTACTCACCACTAAGCTAAGCATTTGTAGACTACAAAAGCTCCAATGATTGCCTTTCTTGATCTTAACTCTGATGAGATAATTTATTTCATATTTCACGTTTTCAAAACCATTTGGAGACAAGAACTTATATCTCAATGTCGAAGATTTAACAAAATCAGATGTTTAGAGAAACCATGAAACATACAAGGCCTTAAAACATACGTTTCATTACTACATTATGCACATCAAATTCCAAGCATATTATATTTGCCTAAGGCTCAACAATGATCTTCCCTGTTGCGTGGCCATCAATACTTTTGGCCCAAGCATCTTTAGCCTTGGCAAGGGGATATTTTGAGTCAATTACTGTCTTGAGTTTTCCTTCCTTCACCAAGTTAACAAGATAATGAAGATTCTCACCCTTGGGAGCTAAGAGGAGTGGCAGCAGTTGCTTTTTCGAAAAAGTAAGCTTCTTCAGGGCAAAAGTCAGCAAGGCACTTGGACCGGGAGTAATATCAATTACCTTCCCATTTGGGCTCAAATTAGGCTCAAAATTAGACCAAGAAATGCCTGTTGCACAGTGAATAACGGCATCATATTTTCGACCAGATGGGCTCCTCAAAGCCGCCCCATCTGGGGTCTTGTAATCAAGAACCTCGTCAGCCCCTAAGCTCTTGACAAGTTGAATGTTGCGGGCACCACAAGTGGCTGTCACATGTGCATTTCCTAGCTTAGCCAGTTGAACTGCATAGTGACCCACGCCGCCTGAAGCGGCAGTTATCAGAATGTTTGCCTTCTTGCCAGTACCATCAAGCTTGACACCCGCATATTGAGTGAGAGCCTGGTGAGCTGTCAAACCTGCAACAGGGAGGCCTACAGCTTCAGCTGCTGAAACTTCGGGTGGTCTGGCCACTGTCACACTTTCCTTAGTCACAGCAAACTCTGCTAGTCCACCTCCATTCTGTCATTGATTTACACGATTCAAAAATCCTGCCATCAAATATAGATAGTAGATCTTGGAAATTGATGGACGGCAAGTTATGGAAGATACATATTTATGCATCTCATACTATCATCAGGTTGTAAACTCAGGACATCTGTAATTATTGTGCATGAAATACTGAAACCATGCCAAATGGACTGACAATAGCATTTCGTACCACTAGTACCCACAAATGAATGCATGGTTTTTATTATAAGTTAGAATAGTAACTCAGCCACCAGCTATGCTTTAATCCACAATCAGAAAGAAAGAAAGAAAAAATATAAACACGGTCTTATTTACTACTGATGCATCCTAACTATATATGACCAGAAAAAGTTCATAATATGAATGTTTTGACAAGAAAGAAAAAACATTTCTGATATAATAGAATATTGTGCAGTAGCTGATCCTTCATCTGATCGCTGCACTCACATCAACAGCTAACATTTAATACTGCTGCGTCCATAACACTTTCACTTCCTGTTCAAATAAGGTTGACCTCCTACACCTGCTCACTTGAAACCAAGTGATACAAACTCTTTCTAAGACAACCCACGAGAAAAATCAAACTTACCAAATGCCAGTAAGACTAGCATATCAGTTCAACCAGTTAGTCCAGTCTGGATCTAGGAGCATTGCTTTGTGCTCAGCCGAACCAAAAATTTTAAGAAAAAATGGTTCAACACAAGGAAATCAGGGGTCCTCTGGTGAACATAAAAGAAAGCACATGCTTATCAAAAAGTTCTGGGTATAGTAACAAAATCTACGAAATTGTGCAAATTTAAATGATGTGTAGTTATGTTGGAGCTACAGAAAGAAAATAAAAACTAAAAAAAAAATCAAAAAAAAATTATTTGCAAATATGCAGCATGCATGACCTCAAGATTACCCTACCATGAAGAAACAGTACATTTGTAGGAAGTCTTTCACGATACAAACGCTAGTAAACAGATGGGAATGGGAGAGGAAACCATGGTCCCCCAGAAACTGGTAAGGCAAGTTATTAGGAATCCTGCCAAAGCCTTTTCATTTCAAGCATTCACAATTTCTCAGCTTCCCTATTCCGATACATTATTTACCTTCCCATAATGTATGTGAATCTACAGTAGCCATAAAAAATACTCATCCCATTACTAATACTTTTCAAGATTACTAAGCTCTAACTAAAATTTAAAATATTTAATCCATATCAAACAATACATAAACCAATTTGAGGTTTTATTTGTTTATTTTATTGGACAAGTAGTAAACAATTGATGTTCATATTTTGCAAAGTTCTGCTGGCATTACCTACTTATCCTTCAGGACTTAAAATGCCCATAAGTTCGTTTTGGAAGGTTCTCTACCTAAGAAGTTCCCTAGTAATATTGTTGCCAAAAATAATGATATGTAACTTGCGTGGACACTGGACTTCTCTAACTACGAAGCTAGTGATCAACAATCATCAGAAAAAGTACTACTGGAATTGTTGCTCCTGAATAAAAAGTATTACTAGTGGTAAAGTTTCAAATAAAGATAACAGTAGAACAAATATGAAACCTTACCAAGGGGTTCACCAAAGCTACAACTTTATCGCCAACTTTGAAATTTTTTACTTTTGGTCCAGTCTCTATAACCTTGCCCGCCACATCAGAAGCTGTTCGGACAAGGAATTTGTTTAGCCAACAATACGATGGTTTCTAAATTTTTAACAAAGTAGAGTCATAGAAATGACCAAAAGTTAAAAAAAAACAAAAACAAAAAAAACAAAAACCTTTGCGTTTTGTTTTTCCCGCATTTTTTTTTCCCCCGGGCCTCCTGCTCTATTTTATAAGTTCCGCCGGCATTGAAAATCAACTTTAAGACCTAAACTATATTAGGTTTAAGATGTATAGGAAAAACTAGTTTACCTGGTATTTGAGGAAACTTGCGAGGAAGAAATGGGCGTAGGAGGCCTTTCTGAACTTTCCAATCAAATGGATTTAGACTAGCTGCTTCTACTTTTAACAAAACCTCATCTTCTTTTGCCGTGGGAGCTGGAACTTTAACGTGCTGCAAGGAAGCATAGGATTCACAAAAGATTCGGAGGTAGCCACTGCCTCTTAATAATACGATTTGATGGCTTCATTGACTTGAAAGACAAGTAGCAAAAGGAAAAAGGATAACTTAGCGCTATCAATATACAACCTAAACTAAAAATTTAAAACCTCAACTAGACATATCCAGAAAATTCCTAGTAATTAAAGTTCAATTTGGTAAACAACAGAACCATTATCATTCTCACTAAAGAACCCTTCAACTGAAGAAAAATGGTACCAAACACAACAGGACATGGAGCAATTCCTAAGACCGTTTGTAACTCAGTTAGTCCATCGCCATGTAAAACACAATGGCAAAACGAATTCCCAGGGGACATCCAAACACCCCGTAAGGACCATCCTGAGTCATTGCACCATCACAGAGAATATAAAACTATAACAACAACAAAGATAAGAGAGAACTGCATAAAGTCCTTTTGAGTACATTTTCACACTCTCATATCTGGAGAGTCCTCATTAGTCACAAGAAGCACTTACGACGAAGTAAACTTCAGGAATCAGAATTGGGAGCCAAGTATAATAGAAAACAAGGAAAATGAAATAGAATAACCTGCAAGCCCTCTGGTCCTCCACCGTATGCACTGTACTGAACTGCGTTCATGAGCGGCCCCGCCATATTCCACAGTCCCCAAGGAGTGAGCTCTAGGAAAATCGGCGTGAGAATGCCGTGGTCCTGTGCTTCGTGCGAACCACCAGCGAACGAGCATCTAACCAAGCGATGCGCCACGTATACCCACTACGTGGCTTTTTGGTGGCCACTGTTCCGCCCCGTTTTGCGAGGCAAGGAAGGACAAGACATCCTCCTCCTTCATTTGAAATTAGACATTACTGTTTAATTTGATATCCACGAATTTTCTATGTTATATAATTCAGAGTTCTAAAAATTATTTGACAATACAAGATAATTTACATAATTCTTAACTCACTCGGTCTAAGTTAATATGGTTATAAGCTTTGTGCATGGTACATCACCTTTTAGACTTGAACATTGATAAAAGTCAAATATTTTATTTTTTAAAACGTAAAAATTAATATGTATATATAATTCACATTATTATTAATTGTTAAGAGTTTTATTATTTAACATAAAAAAATTTGATTTAAGAAGTAGTAAAATTTATTATTTTATAAGCAATATTTTTTTAATAATATGAAATCTACTAACTATATTTTAATACAATTTTTTTTACCATAATTGTTAAATTATTGAAATATTATACTGCTATATTTTATAAACAATGCATGAATTCAAACTAATAGGAGTTCATAAGAAATTTTAAGAAGAATTCTAGCTCAAAAACTTATTATTCAACTCAAAAATTAATTTAAAAAAGTTGTAGAATTCATTATTTTATAAGTAAATTTTTTAATAATTTTTTTAATAAATATTTAAAGCCTAAATGATATAAACAAATAAAATAATAAAATTAAAAGGAAAAATACTTTAATCGCCTTACATAGACTCCCTCCCTCCATATTTTATTTTTGTCTTGGGTGCAAGGAATATTAAGGCTACCTAAAGACGGAAATTTCACATTGGTAGAAAAAACTCAAGGTTATCCGTTGCACGTTTCACTCTTTGAAACCAAAGGGTATGAAATTTTCGTGCCGTTCCTGTCTGTAAAGCATTTGCCTCTAGGAATCGGTTCACAGCTCAGCCCGTACGTCACGCTTTCTGGACCGGAGCCGGAGCTATTTTTAATTGACAGAAAAGCCAGAGCTGAATGCCCGAATGACGCTTGGACACTTGAAGAATCCGTCACCTAACAAGGCCAAGCTTTCTAGGTAACATCGTCATTGTGACCAAGAAGACACCGCAGCAATATTAAGCTAGGTCAGGGACATTTTCGTAACTGGGGGCAATTAATTATCTACAATTGAGAATCTTACATCTTACTTTTTAATAAATTGGAAAAAGTATAAATATTTTCCTCATGAGTGAAAGTTTATTTGAATTTTCTAACACTCGTAAAAATATAGATTTATTTCCAAAGACAAGTTAGATAGATGAAATATAAAAATCCCTTTCAATTTAGTTTTTCATTAAATCTAGAGTAAAACGCACCAAGAATAAATTTTGAAAAACAGACGAATTAATAAAGCATATTCTGTTAAAGAAAAATATTATCTTAGTTTTCTGCTTTAAAAAAATACTGTTATTTCTTTGGTTTCTTCTCCTCAGCTTCTTCTGCGGAATCCTCCCTCCAGTGGCTTAGCTCACAATCCAAACTCTCTCTCTCTCTCTCTCTCTCTCTCTCTCTCTCTCTCTCGCTGCATTTTTCCTTCTCGTTTTCTCCGAGAAAATTCGGGTGTGCATTGGTGATCCGTGTATGTCTTTTGCTTACGGGATTTGCTCTCTGAGTTTTTCATCCCCCTGGTATTAAAGGTGAGACTCAGCTGGGTTTAATCTCTGAATTTTATGATTAGTGTTGCTAACTCGCGATTTCCAATCTGGTTTGTTTGGTGTGTTAAGCTTTGATTTATAGGCTTAGAAAAATGCAGATGGAATTTATGCTTGGCCTCTCAGAAAAACAAGGGAAGAGGAAAAGAAACAAAAACAATCATATGCAGAAATAATTGAATAGGACACTCATTTGAGCCGGTAATTGGCTTCTTCAGCCGAGCTGATTGTTCAATATCCGAAAAAAGAAAAACAAAGTTTTGTTCTTGACAACCAAAATTGTGGATGAGATTTTATTCATGAATGTCTTTGGTTTGATTTTTGAACGTTCATCGTTTTCAAAGTAATAGTTTTCACTGAATTAAGGTATTTTTTCCAGGTAATTTTTGCTTTTCTTTTAATTGGCGTAGTTTGAAATCACTTTTCAATGTCCCTTTTTGTTTCTTTTCGAAGCGTATGGTGATGATATTGTGACAGTATTGCAGATGATTTTCTTTTCACTCTTTCCTCCTATAAATTTCTTACTATGTGCATCTGCTTCTAATGATTCCAATCAAAACGTGGAATATAATTGGGAAAGAAGCTAAGGTGAGAAAATAAATAGATTTAGCTTAAGTATAGGCAAAAAGAAATCTTCTCTAAATTGGGCTTCCTTGAATAAGGTAGTTGGAATGGCAAGAGGTGATCAGACATTTTGCCTTCTTCCTCTTTGTTTTCACTGTGATCGAAGGAGAATATGTTGTTTATGCGGCACTTTCTTTTTTATTTTTTGTTTTTATTTTTTCTGGGACTTTTTGTTCTTGGTGTTTTGGTAGATATTGCTTCTTCTTCTTCTTTTTTTTTTTTTTTTTTTCTGTGGTTTGGTTTAATCACTTGTCGCAGCTTTAATAGCCCCTTTTTTACAGATGGGGTGAAATGGATTAACATTGGCGCAGACCAAGTGTTATGTTTGTTTTGGTGGAGGTTAAGTGGAGGCTTGCAACATGTTGATAGATTCTTTGTTCATTTTTAGTCACTCCTACAATGAGAAGTGGATTTTTGAGGATATCGAGCTTTTCATGCTATGGTTTGGAATGATAGAATCTCTACAAGCTATTTGCAGACACTGTGCTATCAGTGTATCCTCCTCTGTATGGAGGTTGATCAAATTCCTTTGAACTAAATCTGATTATAATCTGCAGCTGTAACGATGGAAAGGTTAGTTGCTTGCTTGGTGATGGAGTATGTACGATTGCTGCGGTTTCCCTCTTTTTGTGAGTCTAATACTTATTCCTTACCTCCAGGTATAAGATTTTGAAGGAGCTTGGTGATGGTACTTGTGGTTGTGTATATAAGGCCTGGGATAAACAAACTAGCGAGATTGTAAGTTTCTCTTTGTAAGGCAATCTTATATCCTTAGTATATCTCTTAACAGGTTCATTAAATTATTTGTTGTGAATCATCCTTCCTAGAGTGTGGAATATAAGTTTTTGTCATGCTGCTTTGGTGTATGAGCAAAAGGGCTTTTGTAAACTGTGTCAATGATGATTTCTAATGTGTGTTGATCACATTTATTTAGGCAAACTATGGGATTCAGATCCATCGTTTTTTTCCAATTACTAGTAATTAGAATAAAAGTGGCCTCAAAGTGTCCATCTGAATAAATTTAAAAGATTCGAGTTATTAATGCTGAATTTTCAGATTAGAATAAAAGTGGCCTCAAAGTATCCATCTGAATAAATTTAAAAGATTTGAGTTATTAATGCTAAATTTTCGAATCCATAAGATTTGTACTTCCTTAATGTTGTGCAACTATTTAAAAACATAAAAACCATAAGACGTCATAAGTAGGCCACATAACAAACTTGGACCATTTTATGGTATCTTTAACAAAGTTGCTATGAAAAGGTGTTGCTTGTGACCTGGTTAAACAAAGTAGTGATCAGCCTCTCCTGAATTTCCCCAATGTCTTGAAACAAGTTGAAGAATGCTTTAAGCTGAGAAATTGTGTGGGATTGTTTCCAATGAAAGATTGATCTGAACAAGTTGAAAGGTCAAATCTTTATTTTTCATTCATAGGAAGGATGGAGATCATTGTTAGTTTTATGTTACCTTTTCGAATGATGAAAATCTTACCGTCAAACTAAGGTTCCTGTTATTCTTTGTCCCAAATTATCTATTTCTTTTTCTTGGAAATGATATTTCTTTGGGCTTTTTTCTTTTCTTCTTTGATTTGGAAATCCTTCTATTGTCCTTTGCCAATATTTCTGGTTGCAGGTTGCTGTCAAAAAATTGAAGAGAAAGTTTTACTTTTGGCAAGAACATACAAAGTTACGAGAACTCAAGGTATAAGCTGTGCCGATTTTTTATTGAAATATTGCATTTTAGGTGTGCGTAGGTACATACATTCATACGTATGTGGGTTTATGAATGGATTTGTGTGTTTCTTCATATCACTAATACAAGAAACCGTTTTGTTTTCTGGTAGGCTCTGCGGAAACTGAATCACCCCAATATCATAAAGTTAAAGGAGGTTGTCAGGGAAAACAATGAATTGTTCTTCATTTTTGAATACATGGTAAGAGAGGTTTTTTCTACTTTATACATTTTCCAAAGTATGGTTCTTAGGCGGAAAACCAGGAATTCACAACTGATGTTTGCATGTCATTACCCACTCCCTGAAGCCAATGGTGCATGATATGTAGCTTTTCCATAATTCCGTATCATCTTTGTCATTTTAACTGTAAAAGATATGATTCCTAGTCCTGGTTACTTTCCATTGAAAAACTCCAGCCCTCATGTGAAAAACATAACCATATCTTTGGTGAAATCAAATCTTATAGGAATACTTGGAAGTTGTAATCACTTGCTGGTAGTAACTGCTTTTACTCAGTTGAAAGTCTGATGCAATTCCAGTGATATAAAGGTCTGGCAAAATGTGATAGCTAATGATCTATGCTCACACATAACAGAAAAAATGGAATAGTGAACTTATTTCACTCAATCATTTGGCTGTACTCTGAATTGGTAGATGGAAATTTTCTGTACCGTTGGCTTCTTCTCTCCTTCCTGAACCATTATAGATATTCCATCAGCTGCCTATTTAGAAATAAGTTTTTTAGGGATGCTTCTGAATAGGCAGTTGCATGCACCACTTTTGGAGGGGGATTTCTCACACTTCTTTCATGTTTTGACCCATGTGTGCATTAAGGTATATTGTACAGTTAAATTTTTCCTTTTCTCATGGGAAATGGTTTGTATAACTACAAGTAGAATACTGCAAATTACATTGCTAGAAGCATTGTGCTATTATGATTGGTTATTTATGAAAACCAGTTTCGTGCTCTGAGTATTAGGTTTTGATAAACCACTGCTCCATTTAGTGCCATTATTTTCTCTTCTAAATGATTTGACTATGGATTTTGTCACTTCAGGATTATAATCTGTATCAAATAATGAGAGACCGGCAAATGCCCTTTTCAGAAGAAGAGATCCGAAACTTTATGTCCCAGATGTTTCATGGACTTGCTCACATGCACAGAAATGGATATTTTCATCGGGATTTAAAACCTGGTATTACGTTTCCTATAGTTGTTGCTCATCCATCATTGCCTTAGAATTCATACTTGAGATTCACCAAGTTTTAAGATTCTATGTTAACAAGTAAATAATTCGAAACCTTTTCTTCCTTGAAGAAAACTTGCTGGTGACAAAGGATCTTCTTAAAATCGGTGACTTTGGACTGGCCAGAGAAGTGTCATCGGTGGGTCCTTATACTGAATATGTTTCCACTCGATGGTGAGTCATATCAGATTTCCTTATCTTATTCATTCTGGAAGTTGGTGTGCGCAATCACGCAAGCTTCAGTATTCCTTTCACATTTAACACTGTTGTGCAAGGATGAAAAGTTTTGGGTTTGTCAGGAACATGCTCTAAGATTTATGGCTTACACTTATATATATGTTTTAGGTACCGGGCACCGGAAGTTCTGTTGCAGTCCTCATCCTACACTCCAGCAGTTGGTAAGTGTTTTTGAATTCCCTGTTCACTACAAACTTCTACACTCTTCTCTTTGTAGAGGCTGGAAATATGTTAGTTTGGTCAATTAAGCTCACTTTTTCCACTTGGACAAACTTGTATCCCAAATTGCATAGTCTGATGAGTCTTAACTATTTTTAACATTCCTATCAAAATACAAAAATTTGAGTTATAATGTCAACTTATAAAACACCAGTAACCATTTTAGTGATCATGACAAAGACAAGTAAAAAGTAGATGGTGTTATTTGAATGTTATGATATACAAAGTACTTAAGACAGAAAAGCAAAATGTATTTTAAAAAGTAACTGATGATAATTGTTTATTCTTTCTTAAGGGGTATATATATATGTATGTGTGTTTAAATATGATAGCTATTGACTTTAACATAAATTTAGAAACTCTCTCTCTTGAACTGTAACCAGTAACCATTTCAATGGACCTGTAACTGGTCAGAACGAAAATAACCCTAATAAAAGTATTCTCTTAAAGAAACATAACACAAATGTATAAATGTGACTCAAGGGAGATGAGTATGTCTGAGTACTGTTACTCAAAATCTGACTCCATTTGTCTGAGGATACCTCCAATTCCTTACTCAACTATGCAAATCCCACAACTTTCTCTTGCCAAAAAAAAGGGGAAAAAAAAAAGAAAGAGGAAAAGGACCAGAAATCGAGTCAATGTGGATAAGGATTCTCCCTATGGGGGGTGTTTGGGGTGATCAACTATCTTGCATTAAGGCTGAAGGATCTTTGTTAGCATGATAGCAACAATCTTCACTGGAATCTTTAAATTGCTGTTACGATGCTTTTATAAGAGTAATTCTTCATGTGTATTTATTTGTGTATACTCTGTGTGAGTGCATGTGTGTGCGTGTGTGTCTGAGAGAGAGAAAAAGAGAAAGGGAGAGAGGTAGATGTAAACTGATCATAGAATTTACTTGAGCAAGGTTGTTTTGTTGGGATCATATGTTGATTTTGAGGTTCTTGGTTTATTTTTTCGTACTGGAGTCATGAATAATGAATGAACATATGAACAGATATGTGGGCAGCTGGAGTTATACTTGCTGAGCTTTTCACTTTATCCCCTCTCTTCCCTGGTAAAAGGTAATTTAATCTACCAAGTTTATCATCCTTCTGTCTTTGTGCCACTTTGAAGGAATGAATTGTTCATTGTATCTTCGATTCAAATATGAGGAGACTATGTGCACAACTTAATGTGGTCAACTTTGAAGAAGTTGTGGTTATGACTGGTGAAATAGGAACTGTAGTGATTGTCTACTAGGTAGGACAGAAGCTGGGCTTGAGTTTATTACTTTTCTGTTATGGTGGTTCGTTCTGGTTTTCCATATGAACTATGAAAGATTTGGAAATATGGATCCATGACCATTTTCACCACAAAATGCTGACAAGATCCATTTACCCCTTAGCAGGAATGTTTCTTAAAATGAAATAAATCATTCCCTAATATTGATCTTCATACTCAATTTAGATTTGTGATTGTTGGATTTTGTAGTTGGTCTGTCCTGTCGACAGCTTTAACTGTATATTCTTGTGTGCTTCTGTTCAACTTCATCCTGGTGTTACTTAGTGTTCTAGCTTCTGCCTGCTGCAGGTTCAAATGCATCCATGGTTTTCCATCTTATTATTTCATGTAGCTATTTCAGCTGAACTTCATATTATTGAATAAGCAGAATAAGCTAGAGAAGCCTCAGGAATCATGACCTGAGCATTTGTTTGCTATTTTATCTCATTCTGTCATCTTTTTCTCTACTATACGTTTGAAGCATATGAGTTCAAACCCAATCGTTTTTATAAAAGAGTAGATGTACTTTCCTTGTTTCTTGATGCAATGCTATTTGCCTTTTTTGTAGAGGTAAAAGTTTAAGTATTTTACTCTGCTAGTTAAGCCAAGTCTGGAAGATGTCTGTTCTCCTTTACAATTTGTTTTCTGAAATCTTTGGATAGAGATATAAGTAGATATACATGAACATGGGCAGCTTCTTAAAATTGTTGATGGGGCCAGTGCCCAATCATTGTCTTCCCAATATCTATACATGCACATGTATGAATTTTATGCATCTGAACATAATGTATATTGTATTGCATCTGACACTCAGGGGATTCTGAGTTTTATATTCTTTTGACGTCATGCAGAGTATAATTTCACTGAACTTCCTAATGTATTATAGCAGTCTAAACTTTTACTTGTGATATAAGATAAGCCTATAACTTTTTAAACCACATCTTTTGTATTATTTTCATGCATCGGCAGCGAAATAGATCAATTGGGCAAGATATGCAATTTACTTGGTATGCCAGACTTGAATATTTTCTCTGAGGGGACCAACACCTCTCGACTACTCAGCATTTTTAGTTATGAAGAGGTGAGCTTACCTTTGGAAAGTTGATAAATTTTTAGTATGTTTGACTTTTCTATTCCTTTATCAACAATCATTCTTCTGTGTAGATTTCGCCTGCAAACCTTGCTGATATCATTCCAAATGCTAGCTCAGAAGCTATTGATTTGATACTGGTGGGTGTTGTTGATACAGCTTACGACTATTTGCTATCAAGACTTCTAAACTAGTTAAATTTTACTATTTTACAATTTTACAATTTTCTATCTGATGCTATCTTCTTGGCTCTTTGTAGCGACTATGTTCATGGGACCCTTCATGGAGGCCAGCTGCTGATGAATCATTAAGACATCCTTTTTTCCATGTAAGATGCAGTTCTCAGGTGTTGCTTTATCTATCATGTCAAATTGGTTTTATTCACTAAGATGTCCTGGACAGGTGGGTTGGGTTCCTTATCCACTTTGCGATCCACTTGAGCTGAAATTGAGCAGCATGGGTAAGTGTTTTTTGTTTATTCATTCCGTTTGCATTTCTATAAAGCTAAGTTGTGGTTTCCACTGTATAATTAATTGCAAATTTTATTCCGCATTAGTCTTTTTTAATTAATTTTAATTTTTTTTCCTGCATCATTCTTCAGGAGAAAAGCCAAAACTAGAGTTAAGTTTACAGGACTTTGGCCCTGAACCTGAGGAGTGTTTTCTTGGCTTGACGTTGGCTGTGAAACCCAGTGTTCCAAACTTAGGTAAACAGTTTGTGCCTCTAGTATTTCATAGTTTAGCAATTAGCAAAGATCTTTTCCATTTGATCCCTTCTTTTTTCTTTGTTCTTTCAGTTTTGGTCTTTCCCTAAAACTTTTTTTATGTTTTTTCACCCTCGCTTGTTTCTCATGGGATGAATCACTTTTATCTGACAATGATACCATTTGCTGCAGAAATGGTCCATAATGTTCCTCAGGGTCTGGGAGAGGTGAGTTATTGCTTCAATTCAGCAGCATATTAAAGTATTACAGCTCTGTCTGAGACACTGTACTGTATCATAACAAACACTTGCTTGATTATGCAGGACATGCTGTTTTGTTCTGGTTTGAGTGATCATTCAGAACGGTCAGGTAAGTTCTTAGGTTAACCTCTTCTACTTAACTGAATCTGCCTTGATGGGAAAAAGATCTTTTCCCCTGTCCTTTTGCTTCCAATTGATGACATTGTATCTGAATTAATCCAGTTATCTTGAACTTGCTCTTGTGTTGAGAATATTAAACATCTTTTTAATTCATTGCTTCTCCTGGACATGAATGGTTGCTAGCATAAGAGGAATATGAATGCCGTAGGCATTATCTGGAGCAATGTTAATATCAGATGTGTAAATAATTATTATGACTAGTGTGTTGCTTCACATGGTAAACTGCTGTTTTCTAAGGTTTATCATTCTGGACTTTTGAGCAGCTTCTTGAAGGCAGAAAGAGTGAACTTCATTAAGATTTTGGTTATTGTAATCATAGGCATAGTCCATTTTTTTCTTGGTGAAGAGACTTGCCTTTTCAATGTTGTTTTATTGCTACTAATATCTCGCTGTTACTTTTGGTCCAGTCTTTTGGCCACTAATTACGCCTGATCGCAATAGAATTCAACCCCCTGTTGAATCTTCCTTGTCATTGTCATTCAGGTTCGTTTATTTAAATCCATAATCATTTTTTCCCTGCTCATAGTGTAAAGGGTTATATTTAGTGGCAGCAGAGAGGATTCTAAACTTACTCTCAATTCCTACCCCATCCTAGTTGTTTTAATACTTTGATTGTGCTGTTGATTCAGATGCTTTAACTAAGAATAGTCTTGCAGTCGATTGTTGTGCATTCCAAGTTTTGTGGATATTGTCAATTCAAAGCTTTAACTATCTTTATTATTTTAATTTGTAATTTAATGGCCTTTTATCTTGGAAAGGAAACAAAAAGATTATGTTTTATGCGGTCTCAACTAGTGTGCTGTTCTTTGGTTTATCTTTGGGGTTAAGTTAGTCTTCGTTTTGCTCTATTGCAGTGCCATGACTCCAGATCCATCCTAGCTTGCAATAAAGTAAATTATTTTTTATTTTTGGTTGACCTCTTTCTATCTCCTTAAATGAGTATGTTGTGCGAGTTGTTTGGGAGAGAGGAAGTGGATGTGTTTGTGATCATGAGCATCCTTACAAGTGTGCTTACATGTGATGGAGACAAGCAATAGCTTCATGAAGTTAAAATGTAAACTGTTTGTTCGATTATGATCTTTAGCTTTGAAAATACGCTCAGCTTTTTCTGACCAAATCTCCCTTTGACTGAAATGCACAAATTTTTTTCCACATCGCAGAATGTATGAACTGTGATGAGTTCATTGTATCTAACTTATGAAAATAGAGTCAAAGCATGTTATAGATCAAAACCCCTTTATCCGTGAAGTGCAAAGTTGTAGGCCTACTTTGGGGACCTAAATTTCATTTTACTAAGTTAAGCTTCACATGGTATAAAGTCAGTTTCTAAATTTCCTGCTGTATCAATGAAAACTTTTGGTCTGAAAATACATCAATCAAATTTTAAGCTTGACCACTCATTTTGAACAAACATGAGTTTTTTTTTTTTTTTTCAAATTTCATCCTTTACGTTATGAGGCGCACGTTGGATTCAAAATTTCTGAGTATCTACGAATTTTGTCTCTTCCATGTTTATTTGCATGCTGATCATAAATTCTCTGAATGAAAAACAAAGTACTGGCATAATCCAAGTGTCATGTGTTAAGGTGACAGTAGTCAGTAGAGCTTGTATGCATAAAAATGGAAAGGTGTGTTCCTGTGTTTGTTGATGGATTTTTGTCTACGTGTGTCTATAATGCTCCTATCCACTGCTGTGAAGAAAATTGCATTCATATCTAATTTCCAAGCATTGCTCTTGTGGAATCATTGAAACGAATTTGTGCTGATGAAGATACCTCTTTCCTACAAATCTCTGAGAGTGAAATTATTACTAATGTTCTTCTAAACTGATGGCGTTATGTTTGCAATATTATTTGTTGTTTTCATGAAAACCTGTCTTCCTAGATTCAAACCGTAATTCATCCTGCCTCCCCTTTAGTGTTTATCTTTTATGTTAGTCATGAAAATTACTCTTTCTAGGCTTTAATTCCGTTATGCTGTTTTCAGACTAAATTTCCTGCTTTATTTTTTTCATATGGGTCTGAATCATTTTTCCTCCTTTGCAGTTCAATTCAACATCCATCGATGGGTGTTCCATAATCTTCAGTGTTTCGATTACTTCTCTGCAGCCTAATCTCTTAGATAGCCCATAATGTTCAGCTTATGAGTAATTGAGTTCAAAATAAAATGGTATTGCGAAGTGTAAATTATTTTTTCTCTTCATGTAAAGCTCTTTTGAACCGTCGTAGTTTCTGTAATTGACTTATGCTAGCTACTTTAGAATGCAGTTCCTGGGAAATAATACTGGAGAAATTTTTGAAAATTTCCTGAATGGATTTTTAGACTGAACTCACTGAAATTACAGGGATCCTTATAGGATTAGCCTAAACTCCTGTTGCTTGAGACGATCATGACTGGGCTTAATTAAGCTGAATATCCATGATGGGAGACCTCATGAGATTTTTTCTATTTTGATCTTGTCCAAATTAGAAATCATTGTCACTACGGGACATTGGGTTAAACAGGGATAATTAACCCGCATGTCGTGCGACTAGGTGCGACGCGACTGGACTTCCACTTCAGGCATCGGAGGCTAGACATGCGGGACAACTACTTTATTCTGGAAGAGAATTAGTTAGAAGAATTGCTACCTTGTCATAAACGATAAAAAAAGGAAAAAGGAAAAAGGAAAAAAGGGGACAGAACATGTTCAGTAGTATATGTTAGGTTGTGATTCTTTGCTTACTAATATTTTCTTGGTGGTTGAATGATGAGACATGATCTGTAGACGGTGTCCTCCAATCAGTTTCGCAACCTGTTTGAATTTTTGTCCAATCAAATGACCTTAGAATCTCTTAAAGATGAATTGTTTACTCGATTAACTTGAGAACTGGTTCCTTCTTTTTTTGACCTCTCTTTTTTCTCCATCTTGTGAATTGATAAAAGGGTTTCTAGGACATCTAGTATTATACCCCAGAAATGTGTTGCGTAAGATCTAAGAAAGGGATGGAGGAGAGAGAGCGAGATAGGAAGAGTCTTGAAGGAAAAGGAGGAGAAGACTGATGTTGTGGTACATTTTGGCACAAAAGAGCAAGGGTTGTACATTACAAGGCATGACGTCAAAGGTAATTACAACATCACAGGTAGCATGAGGAATGAGAGGACTAAGACATATCACTAATTGCAACATCGGGTCTAAGTCCCAAACATACGACATGTTACAACGCAATCCCCTCATGGGCCATGCCATGTTTACCAAATTTGCCAAAGGCGGCTCAAACATATTATTTTGCTTTAGACTGTTTCAACAACGGTATCCCAAGAGCGGAGATTCGAAATCCTTTCAGAGATTTAATTAGGTTAGGCCCCATCAATTTAATGAAAATGAAAAGAATAAGATAATTATATGCTGGTGTTGAATACAACAATCTCGGAGAAAAGTATATGCAATTACTTGCTCATAAATTTCTAATTATTTTGTCTTAAGAAAAGGGTAGCGTGTGGTCGGGGCTTGGATTGCTGCAGAGTTATGGGTATTGCCCGATCCTCTGTTGCTTTGTCCTTGTTTGGAAGGAAGGATAGGAAACGAAAGGGGGTAAAGCGAAGTAAAACCTTTGCCACCAAATTTGTTCCCTCTGATCCTCTGTTATTCTCTCCATCCTGTCCGGAATGCTTCTCTTTTACAGTATTAATTATATACCATGTCTCTCTCTCTCTCTCTCTCTCTCTCTCTCTCTCTCTCTCTCTCTCTCTCATATAAATACCCTTGGCAAAGCTGAATGGATTTCTTTTTCCTTTTAGGAGGGGCTACATTTTTGAGAGACTGAGAACATTCGACCGAGAGCGAGCGAGAGAGAGAGAGAGAGAAGAGAGAGCCCCTCCTCACCCCCTACCCATAACCCCATATCAGAGATTGAAGATCCGAGAATAAGTTGCTCTCTGATAGCATTTTGAGACACCAACTACAGAGAGGCAGACAGTCGCAGACACAGGAAGAGAGAGAGAGAGAGAGAGAGAGAGAGAGAGAGAGAGAGAGAGACCCTTTGATCGAAAATCTCTCTTTTTTTCTTTTTCGTTGGAATAAGATCTTCCTGTTATTCTTCTCAGACAATGACCACGTTGTACCGACCAATATCATAAAAGAAACCCTCAGATTCTCCTTTCTGTTTTCTCTCTTTTTCCTTTCAAGTTTCTTCTTTTCCAGCATCTTAAGCTCCTGAGCTTATTGTTTCAACCTTTGGTTTGAGGTGAATTCTTTGTTTTATTTTTTGGCCTTTTTTGGTGTATATTTGGGTTGGGAATATTGAAGTTAGCCTTCCCCGTTTTTTTTTTTTTTTTGTTTCTTTTAGAGCTTTTTCTAAGTGGGTTTTGTGCTTGACATTTTTTCTTTGTTGTGGTTGTTTACTTGGGGTTTGGTCAGATCGTCACTGGGACAAACCCTAATTCTAATTTTTGTGCTATTAGAGTTACTGGCTGACGTTGTAGTTTGTATATATATTAGAATTTGGGATTTGGATTGTACAGATAGATTTCAATTGTTCTTGGAAGTGGAAATTGTGGGTTCAGTGCCTATTTTGTTATGGTTGTCGACTTTGAATCTGCAAATTGGATTTGGGAAAAAGCTGGTGATTAAGAATTAAGAGGAGCTTTGGCTCGTAGACTTTGCGGTTTTGAGGCACTGAGAATTCTTATCCGTTTCAAGGTTGTGGGGTATGTTGCATTTGTTCTAGATAGGTTATTCGGTCTTTATACTCAGGAAATGCTCCTGATGCCGGTTTTTGATGATGAGCAGGTGATCATTCTCTGTTGGCCTTGTGGGAAAAACAGATTGTCAGATTGCTTGCGAATTGCTATATTGTCGGCCAACCATTCGGGTGGGCCTATCTTGATCGAATATATTTACCTGGCTACATATAGCTGAGCTGATTCAGTGATTATTACGGAATAGAATTGAGTTTTTGAGCATTGTGGCAACTCCTGTTTTTCGTCTTGGGTTTTGGTTGTTTTGTGGAATCCGTGAAGTTCTATTGAGAACACCAGCGGATTTCGGACGTTGGGTATTGGAATTTTGGCCAGAAGGGGTGAGTTTGGAAGGTCATGGGATGATATTTTTGAGCTGCCAATGAGTACGGGGACATGGTGCATGGACAGCAACGTAGTTTCTTGTTTGTTCCTTTGTTGGAACAACACTGCCTGAAACTGGGAGAAGCACTCTTGCCGGTGGACTTTTCCATATCAAGGATCACGTACAATGTCTCGCTGCTTTCCATTTCCTCCGCCAGGATATGAAGAGAGAGCTAGGGTTGATGATACAGACCTACTAAAAAAGGTTTATATATATCATCTTTTTAAAATGTCTGCAGTATTGAACCCTATGGTTGTATCAAATGCTTAAATTAATAATCTCAAGAGCTGTAATGCGTTTGAATTTTGACACGAGAAATGCAATTTCCATTTTAGTGGAGGAACTTTAGGGAAATTTATCGGCCTGAAACTTTTCCCCAAAGACAGGAGACAATTTGTAACAATGTGGAAGAAGACTAATTTAGGAATTACAATCCTCCTCAGAGAGGCAGAAATTACCAGGTGAACTACACAATGACTTCAAGATTTGCAAGATATCCCATCTTCTTAAGTTTATGATTCCACCTAGATAACTTCTACAACAAATTTTTGCCAGAATATCTTCAAAGTCCTTGTCTTTAAGATAGGGTTTTTATGATTATACCATTTTTCTTCGGTTGCTTGATAAATTCTTTCTCCTTCTATTCCTTCTTGAACTGTATTACATGTTTGCCTTTTAAAATGTTTGAAGTGATTTTCTTAAAGGAAACATGGTTAGGGCGATGGTTTATGTTTTGGAGGTGTAGTGTCTTTGAATTTGATACCTTGACTCACCTGCCCACGCAGCATGGAGACTCAAGTCTACAAAATGCAGCTAAGAGACACTTGAATGGTGATCAAAAAATGGCTTATGGATAAACTTAACCCTTCTGTAGGCATGGTTGTGTTGAGCAAACTCTTGGATGTCATTGATGTTAGAATCCATACCCAGTAAGAGCGTGTAACCATTTTCCAAGAAAACCATGATATGGAACTGGATAAGATCTGTGCACGATTTAGTAGTTACTGTTTTGCAGTCTGTTACAGGTTTTTAATTTGATTTCACTAGTCAATGGATCTATTGAAGAGCCCGTGACAATATGGATCTACTTTCATGTATGCTAGTCTACAATACTGATCTATCCTTTTATGTTATGATTGGAATAGGTTACAATAATGAACTTGAACTGCATACTTTTAGCCATGAAATATGAAGTCACATGTTTTGACCAGGTCCCAACGTCTATATATAATGTGGTTTTGAGCTCACGCGAAATGAATTTTAATTTTTGGAACTGGATTCTATGCATAATAATGTTTAGATCAAGAAATTGATTTACACTTTGAAATGCTTCTTTTGGTGGCATCTGGTTTTCTTTGCCTTTGTAGAAGATCAAAGCCACAAGATAAGTGAAGCACAGTGCCATAGATGAAACATATAA
The DNA here is from genome assembly GCA_028551475.1 of Casuarina equisetifolia. NCBI lineage: Eukaryota > Viridiplantae > Streptophyta > Magnoliopsida > Fagales > Casuarinaceae > Casuarina > Casuarina equisetifolia. The sequence continues at coordinate 17,221,510 of CM052361.1, read as the reverse complement.
GATGGGAAGAAACCTTTGAAATGTTTAAGCAGCTTTAGCTAGAGTTTAATGTTTCATGCTCTGAGTTCTTAACTATTCGTCTGTAAGACGTAGAGAAAATAAGATCAGTATCATACAACCACATTTACATATACTTTTAGTTGACAACAAGGTTTTCATGCAATGAGTTCAGGTTAGGTGCAGTAGACCTGGCTGTTAGTATATGTGATGGTCTGAAAACCTTATTGACCTGATCAAGTTTCTGGCTTTTGAAAACTTTGGAAACAATTTCCTTAATTTCTAATGTCTATTTATCATTATAATTTGATAAATGGACTCATTGTAATATGATTAAAGTATTGTATTACATTGCAGTTCTGTCTATCTTGGTTACAGTCATTTTTAAGGTTGCGTTAACTGTTAGTTTGTTGGTTTTGCAAGTGGAAAACCTTGTATGAGATTCTAAACCTTGACCAAGTTTCTGACCATTGAAACTATGGATAGTTTCCTTACTCTCTGACCTCTACTCATGATAGTGCTATGACTGAATTATTATATTACCATGCAATGCTGTCAATTTTGGTTAAGAGGATTTCCAAGGTTGTGGCTTATCTGTTAGTGTGGTCGTTTTGCATGTAATCATGGTTTGTTCTGCAAATATTTTTGCAACTTATAATGTTGTAAAGTTCTTAAGATTAGTATATCTAGGCTAAAGTTGCATTACTGGGATTAATGATTGATGTATGTTTTATAATAAAGTTGGGAAAAGAGTTGGGGTAAAGGTAGGGGGGAAAAAATGATAAAATTGCTGGACATTTTCTATTCATATGTAAGTGGTTTTAGGGGAGACAATCTCAAGTCTAAATTTTAGGATAAGGCAAGAGAACCTAAATATGATGTTTGATTTTGCTGGGATTTCTCTATCATTTGTGGAACCATAAAAAAAAGAAGGCTAGTGTTGTATTAGGCAGGATGAGACGGAGGAGAAAGGAAAAGTTTAGATCAGGCAACCTTCTGCCTTATGGAACTGTCCTTTGGTAGAATATTACTTTCGTTCATTTTTGAAATGAGAGCAGTATTTGTGTAAGGTGTCCTGATAAAAGTTGTGTAATTTTCTTTTGAGAGTTGCTTATAATTAAAATTCTTAACAGCTTAACAAGTTTTGGGCTATAGATTGACTAGAGAAATACAGAGAGGAACGTGGAATTTTATCTCTGAATTTTGAGATTTACCAGTATATGAATATGAAATGTCTTGTTTTCCTTAATTTAAAAAGATCAAACCTCGTAATTCACCCTTTGCCCACTGAAAGGTAGTACATGAGCATAAGGTGACCACTTTGGGACAAAATTGCCTTTGTAAATCCCCAGGAATGCTCTTTAAGCTGTTTTATTGGTTTTGCTCATGAGTTGTTATTCTTATCTTATTGGTGTGATGGGAACCTTTAAATACACCATGACTTGGAGTTGATTAGAAGTTTGACATCAATGGCCAAGTCAAGTATTCTCTAGTAGTGTTTTGCATACTAGGAACCTTGTGTTGGGTTTCAACTTTGCCTGAAGTTGACAAAATTTTTATGTTGGTTATCAACTTGCCACAACTCTCCTCCTTTGTTTGGCCTTGGGTCTCGTAAAAAGAAGACAAAATTAAAAAGAAAAGAAGAAGCAAAATATGGCTTCGTTGCAAGCCTTTGGAATATTATTTGTGAGCCTGTTTCGCTCTTTGTTTGGTTGACTCTGTACTTATTTTGTATAATCATTCATTTTTGCTTTTGCTTATGCTGTTTTTTGTGGCATTATCACTTAATTGTTTTTTTCTCTAATTTGAATTTTGTTTCAGGAGAAGCAAGAGGAGAAAAGAAGTAAAAAGGACAAGAAGGACAAAGAAAAGAGAGAAGGTAAAGAAAAGGAGGACAAAGAAACGAAAAAAGGTAAAGAAAAGAAGGACAAAGAAACGAAAAAGGGTAAAGAAAAGAAGGACAAAGAAAAGAAGGACAAAGAAAAGAGAGAAGGTAAAGAAAAGAAGGGAAAAGAAAAGAGAGAACACAAAGAAAAGAAGGACAAAGAGAGAGGCAAGGAAAAACATGGTGACAAGAAAGATCGAAAGGAAGAGCAGAAAGACAAGGACAGGGAGAAGGATAAGGAAAAAAAGTGGGCCTCAGATCAAAAAAGAGTTGCGGGGCAGCCAGATTGTGATAGAGCAGAGAAGCTTGTTCCAAACAATCATCAGAATATTGAGATTAAGGGTGTTAAATATGTGCAGGAGTTGTCCAGGAGAATCAGGGATGAAGAAAGAGCTACTGAAAGTCAAGTGGTTCAGAAAATTGGTGTTGTGGGTCGAAAAGGATCTGAATTTCTTGGAGTGGTGGATAAAAATATTGCCAAATGGCCTGAAGAAAAAAAGAAAATTAAGGTTGCAAAAGAAGATGGTAGGCAGGTCAATGGACAAAGAAATCCCGTCAATACAAGAAGTTTGGATAGTTTCATTGGTGGAAACTTCCCTGTTATGGATAGCCGAAGAGATGAAGGACTTGCGACAGCAGTGGAAAAGGAAAAGCCGATTGATGGGAAAGAGAGGAACGAGTACAAGGAAAGTGATGTCAAGGTTGATAAACATAAGGATAAAGATCGAGAAAAGAAAAGCAAATCAAAGAGTAAAGGTGAGGCTAAAGGGAAGAAAAAGGAGGAGAAAGTGCGGGAAATAAGTCAACAGAGTAAACAGCAGCCTAAGTTACAAGAAATTGCCTCCGAATCCCTTGACAGTTGCAATGCTAAGCAATTTTACCATTCAGGGATTAGCGATAACAATTCTGTTCATAAGGGAAGTCTCGGAAAACGTAAGGAGCTTGACAAAAATGGACTTCTACTTGGTGAGTCCTTCCTATATTATGCAATAATCACAATTCAGGACTTTCTTTTTCTCTGGTGATTGGAATCGCAAACATTAATTTTTTATCCCAAAGGATGTTAGTAGAGGGTTTTATAGCACTTAGATGCTTGCTTTTGTAGTCTACTAGGGTTATGTATCACTAATGCTAAAAGACTTTTAGGCTAAACTTGATCTCCAAGTTATCGTGTTTGCTTCTGGGCTGCTGGTCAGATGATGTTGCCACACACTTGTTTTTTGGTTGTCTTTTTTCTGGGAGATAAATTCTTTTGGTTCTAGATATTAGCTTCTTACTCTTTTTAAGTTTCTCACAGACAATGGAATTCGGCCTCATAAACTACCGAGACCTGTTTCATGCTCTGAAGGAGTCGTGGAAAATGGAAGGAAATTGGAACCTTGCCAAACTGATATTCCATCAACATCTGGGAGGCAGGGAGCTGCAAGTAATGGTGAAGTGGACATCAAGGATCATACGCGTAATGGTTTGGTGGGGCCTCAAAGACCTAATGCATGCTCAATGAGGTCTTCATCTAACACCGTACCGGTCACCGAAAATGGTGAAGCATCTTCAAACCCACCTTTGATAGGGCCACAAAGACCAAGTGCATGGTCGACAAAACCATCTATTGCTTTGCAAGTTGATGATAATGGGGAAGCTTTTTCAAAACCGGCACATCCTGATGCCAAGTACCTGAGTCGGATACTTTCAATGCCAAAAGTGGAGGAGTTGTCTGATATGGAGGACCAGGAATGGCTGTTTAACAGCGGTTGTGTTGGGTCAAAGGTGCCCAAGGTGGGTTTTCCTGAGGTGGAAGGGACACAAAACGTTTGGTCGGAGGCTTTGCGGATAGACTCTGCTGATGTTTATGCTCTTCCATATGTCATTCCTTATTAATCCATATGCGGATGAATATGAGTTGCCCTTCTTTCGTTCCCTGTTAAAGCTTTTCCACCAAGAACCGGGAGGAGATTTTCCAGCATCTGGGTCCTGAGCCTATGAGTTTCTTACTGTTTTCTTGTTAATAATCCTACCATTTAGGTTCAGATAAGGTATGCATTGCACTGATCTCTCTCGCATGTTTTAAATGGGTCTTGACCATTATTTTACTGACTGACATCTGACTGTTCCTGATTGCTTTTGTGGGTGTATTTTTTCAGGACCCTTTTCATGGATATCCTGATTTATTGGAAGCACTACATTCAGGTTTGTGTGAAAGAAGACCCACCAAGTACATCGGACAGGGAATAACACTAATTGGAAGTGCTAAGAAGCAAATTTTGATAGTGAGATACTAGGTACAAATAGAAATGAGAACCACCGGGTTCCAGGGCCCTCTCTCTCTCTCTCTCTCTCTGGTAGCAAATATTATGAGCTGTCTCTTGGGTGTCATTTGACAAAATGTAAGTATAACGATCATCAATACATATATATGTGTGTGTGTGTGTGAAAATAGAGGAGCAAAGGAAAGAGGCAATTTTGCTCATTGGACTCTTTTTCAGTGCATTAATAAACTTAATAATGCGGCCTGCCCGTTAAGCGAGAAATTTTTCTCTCGCCTTTCATGTTCCTTTTTACGAGCGGAAGGTGCACCGAGCTGGAGACGTGTATTGCTCTGCATTTGGAAGATGCAGACCCCTGTTCGTTTCCATTGGTGCTCTTGGGATAACTACAAATGATATTGCACATCCAAGGAAAAGGGGTACTTAGAAAGTACAGGCCTTCCGGAACAGGGAATCAAAGTTCTAGCAATCGAGTGGGAAAGACAAGACTTTTGTGCAGCATTGATGTTGCATATGCCCTGTCGTGGAGCAGCTCGGGAGGATGGTAAACACCGTGTCAAGGTTGTTGAAAGCCAGTCCAATTACCCAATTCCTGCATTTACTGCCTCATCATCTCCAATTTTTGGAGTTTCTTCATATTACCTTCTAACTTTCTCTTTCTACGAGGGTAAGCTTTAAAAATTAAAATTTACGTCCTGTATCCCCTTCCTTCAGTGGGAGTACCCAAAATTGCACAAAAAGGATTTTTTGTTTTTTGTTTTTATTTTTTTATTTTTTTGAGGTGGGTGGAGTTGGGTTGTTACAGGGCAGGTGTGTTAGGATTCAAGCCCTAACCAATCTAAACAATTAAAGGAATAGGAATACTTGAAAATATACGGCAAAATCTCCCTTACTAGTGAGCTCAATTAGAATTAATAATAAAAGAACACTAAATATATAAATAGATGGGATCCTTTTCTTTAAGCCTTAGCCTTCTTTTTATGGAACCTCCTCGTCAATTTTTTTATTTTTTATTTTAAATCCTACCGGTATTTGTGTCCTTTAAAGTTTTTTTTGAAATTTCTCCCTTTTTTTTGGTAACTTCTCTTTTATCTTCTAGAATCCTTGTTTTTTTGAGACTGAATATAGCTTCGTATTCAGTCTCTATCTTGCGTAGAATGTATCGGGTCGTAACAAGGTGGTGGTAACATGATTTGCACTTCCTGTTCCTGTTAAATCTCAAGAACGCTGACAGCCTGCGATACTAAGTTTTTCTCATTGTTCTGTACGGGAAAAACAAAAGCAAAATTCCCAAGTATTCTACTCTTTTTCTTCCTTCTTCTTCTTTTTATTTTATTTTATGTTATTTTATTTTATTTTATTTTATTTTATTTTATTTTATTTTTTATATTCTGCGATATTGCATTATCTGGGTTGGGAGTTCCTCTAGCTCGTATTTGAGCATCCCCAGGTAGCACCGTTGAAAGAACCGTTTTCCGCGATAAAACCTTAACCAGGCCCAAGCTCAATGCTGCCACGTCGCACTCAGTTGTCACATCAGGAACCTTCGTCAACTGGAACCTTAGCTGACAAGAAAGAGCTTTGATCACGTTATTCAGCCTCCTTCTCGCTCTCCCTGTCGCAAGCAAGCAACCATGGGTGGCGATACCCTTCCTGCTTCCACCTCCGGTACTCGTGCGCTCTCTCTCCCTCTCTCGTCTGCCTCCGGAAATATTTGAAATGCGTGAATAAGTTGCAATTTTGCTGTGTTTTCTTTTTTTCCCGAGGACCAAACGCGGTGTTTCTGTAAAACAATGGCGGGATTGTAACTAGTACTAATTGGTTATTATGCAGAAGAAGACTCATCCTCGCTGGAGCACGACTTCCCAAAGCTGCCACCCCAAACCTCTACTTTCCTCAGGTGTGTGATGAAAGAGATCATTTTCTTTTCGTAATTCTCTGTTTGCTCTGGGGGAAAATTAGGGAAAAAAAAAATGGAATCCCAGTGATTGACTGCCAGATTAATAATGAAAAGAACCTCAAAGTAATTTCTTTTTTTCCTTTTTGTGTGTCGCTTTGGTGTACTAGAAACTGACAATTTGCAGTCATTATCGCCCTTCTGGCTACCTGAGACTCAGTCTGGAAGTCAGTCTCGAGTGCCAAAGACTAAACTCGTATTATTAATATAAAGATTATTATTATCGTTTTTGTTGTTATATTTGCCTCTTTCTTAATACAAAAATTGGGTCCTTTGAATGTGTATTATGCTGGTGGAAGTCTGAATTTTGTTTCAATGGTTCAGAGATTTTATAAGCATGAAGGAGGATGGTGCCACCAAAGAAAACAATTTGATGGTTTTTGAGGAATTGGACGAGTTGGGTCGGTTTTCTTCTACAGCATTGGATTTTGAAGCCACGCGGAGGAGACAAAGTGCGTATAGAGAAGTCTTGCAACGTTATGAGGAATTGCGGATTCGTAGTGAAAATTTGAAAGAGGCAAAAGGAAAAATCTTAAGGTACGAAAGTAACATGTTTGCTTTATTTTAGTAGTCATGTTAGATGAACTACGTAAGCAGAGTGGTGATCTGGCCCAAATTCCATTCCCAAGTGAAAATTTTTCTGGTTTCATTGCTTAGATTTATATCTCTTTTTTTTTTTTTTAATTTTTTTACTCTTTTATTTTTTATTTTTTTGTTGCTATTAGTTTCTATGAATTTGTCAAAAATTTTCTTAGATGCTTATTATCGTCAAGAAACTTGTGTCGTACTTCCTTACAACCTTTGAACAAGAACATGTCTTGTTCTAGAAGATGAGGTTAAGCGTTGAATTTTCTTGGTTTCTGCAGGAAGAACTAAACTTTAGTTACCAATGATGCACCCGTGTGGACACACATCCCCCCAGAATATGCACAACATACGCATGCACAACACACGTGAATGCACACTTTCTTGCGCATAGACAAAACAGACTTAGAAACTTGAGAAGAGGGGCTCTACTTTTGCAATCTAGTCTAGGCTTGTGTGGTAAACTAGACTTTGAAACTTGAGAAGATACAGAAGATACACTAGAATTTCTGGACTATGACTAGTTAAGTTGCAGCATTTTCATTACTGTAATCGACAAAGCTGAGCATCAAAATTTGTTATCAAGAAGTAAATTTTGAAATTATCTATTCTGTACTTTGTTGTTTACTGTACTACAGATGATATTATGCTTAGCCTAAGACATGGTATATTAACTTGACAGCTATGTACCTGGAGCGTGGATTGAGAATGTGGGTGGCTTGCAATTGACTGATTATGATGTGCCAAAGACAACCACACTTATATTGGTTGGTCCAAAAGGATCTGGTAAAAGCAGTCTTGTTAATAGAATCTCGAAGGTGTTTGAAGAAGACAAGTTTGTACCGGAAAGAGCACAAGTATCATGTATAATTATTTAATGATTTAAATGTCAGATATGAATCATGAAAGCGTGCTGTATCTTTATTTTCTTTAAGTAAGAGAATGGATGTAGTCATTTCTTTACTTGTCTTCTTGTGTCAGATTCATCTGTTGGGGATGGGACTTACTTCCTTCAGGAATATATGATTCCAAAAGGCTCAATGTCATTTTGTCTTTATGACACCCGCAGTCTGTCTGATGATTCATCTGAGAACACTGATATGATAAAGCGATGGATGACAAAGGGCGTTTGTCATGGGGATCCTGTTATCAGGTTAATTTTTGAAGTTCTTGTATCTGTACTTCTGGAATTTATCCCTTTTTCATCATTGAATTACCTCACTTCTGTGAATTGCTCATCAGGGGTTCTGATAGTTCAAGTTTAAGAACCAGCATGAAGTGCAAAGCTCGCAGGAATACTTTCCTGTTAAGGGATATCAGGATAGTGAATTTTGTCATATTTGTTGTTAATGGAGTTTCAGTTTTGAAATCAATGGATAGTGTTGATGATTCAGAAAAAAAGTATATCCAAACGATTGCTGCAGCATTTAGCTGCCCTCAGTTGTCATTCAAAGGTATAAAGGACTTCCTGGATTCTGTTTTCCTGATAAAATTATTTTAAATTTCTTGTAAATATTAGCTTTTGTGAATGTCCGTTGCTTGTTATTCATTTTTCTCTATTTCAATAAATAATGAATATGGTATAAAAGAAAAATCATACTAGAGGGGTGTCTATGGTAATAGCCGTAGGATATATATAAAGGAAGTAGAGTATTATATTTTTATCTTCTCTTCAAAAGTATGTGGCATTAGAAGATAATGCTGATGTCACAGGATGCAACAAGAATAAGCTAGTAAAAGAGAGTTAATTTCCAGTTTATTTGAATGTTTGGATTCCGCTAGAATGTATTCTCCAATTGAGTCAGTTGATGCATTTGCAATTTCCCTTGTTAAAAAAGAAGGGTTAATTTCACTTTTTTCTGACTTTTGGTATAGAGTGAGTGAGGTCACCAAGCCTTTGCAGTCTGAAACGAGTAATGTTTTATGCAACCGTTAGCATCCATCAAATGTGCAGTGAAACTTGCATTTGGATATACTGAGCTTTGAAAATTAAAAGAATAAAGAAGTGGCATGGTTCCCTCATGTGGTTTAGAAAATAACACTTTATCTACCTCTGGTTTTTAAAATGAATCATTTTCTGTCATTTTCTTCAACATTACTACATTGGGATGCACCATTGTTTTTTGGGAACGTATTTCGGTAATTCCCTATGCTTTAGGCCATTATCAAATAGCTACCTGAATTTTCAATTTATCATATAGCTCGGTTGGTTTTGGGCTGTTATTGAATTGATCATTCCATCCTTATCCCATCATTTTTGTGAGATTGCTTCTGATGTTCCAAGTATGTCTAAAATTAAAAATTATAATCCAAAAAAAAAAAAGCAATAAAGGAATTTTCCCTAGAGGGCTAAGGTGCTACCATGGCCAATCTTACCTATATTAAGTGGGGTTGAGTTGCCCCTTTCAAGCGTAGGCTTCTGCCCCCTCCGTGAGAGAGTCATTCGCCTGTTGCTCCCCCCCCTTCTTTTTGCTGCTTTTTATTTTTCTTTTTGATAATTTTTGTTTTCTTTTGGGATACAATTGAAATTTTTAAATCATTCTCTCAGAAAATGGATGGAGGAACCTATTTGAGGACAGCGCAGACCATATAGAAACTATATTACTTAGAATGAAAATCTAGAAACTTTTTCAAAAGTAGCTGAAAGCATACTGAAATTGTTTGGTTTTGTCTCTTAATCAAGTAAATACTAATAGAACATCTCTCAAACTAAAGTTTTTGAGACCAAAGGTTGATGATTCAAATTTACCCCATTCTGTCCTAGCAATGCTTAACTTATTGTCTACTTGAGAAGCGTAGAAAAAGGGGGAGTAGTAAGATCCTTTCTTTTATTTATCAAATGACAATTGCTTGATTATCCCAAAAGATGCTTACAATGCATTGAACCCCTCCATGGAAAAATATTTCTGTAATTTATCTATTTAGAACTCATGCTTTTAAAGTTACTTGCAAGGATGGCTAAGAGGAAATGAAGATGTTTTCTAGTTCTGAAAAACAGCGGAAGTAACTGCTTTCAAATTCCTGTTTCTCTTGAGTTTTTTCAACTGTCAAGTGATCAAATGAGTAGAAAGATCCCCTAGTCAACACATTTGTTTTAGGGTGATAATAGTGTCTACCTATTTGGAAGCTTAGACTGCTGCAACTATAATGTGTTTAGAAAAGACATACCATGTTTTGAAGCTGAAGATTAGTCCTATGAACCTTTAATTTTTCAAAAAGACATTCTGGCTTTGGATACTTGCCAGGGTCAGGCTATTTGGTTGGATATCTACCAGTGCGTGCAACTCTCTGCTTCTCTGCTGATCTTCATCTGAAATGAAATGCAACATGTTCTTATGCTTCATTGTCAGCTAATGATGGCTGGATGCTCCTGTTTTCTTGACAGATGACAAGCCTGTTGTTGTTGTTACACATGGTGATCTACTTTCACTCTCAGACCGAGCTCGCATCTGTGTCCATTTGGGAGAGCTGCTGGGTATTCCACCTGCGAAACAGATTTTTGACATTCCAGGTGGCAATTTAGTTTTGACATTCTGCTTTGATAAGGTTTCATTATCAATAGCTTTATGTTTTAACATTTCCCTTCTGCTTGCAGAAAGTTGTGATCCAGTAACAGAATTAGCAATCATTGACTTGTTACATTTTTCCCTTGAGCATGCTGACAAAAATCTTCCTCATAAGAGCTGGATGATGAACAGGGTATGATCTTTCTTCCTGTATTTATCTCTTTCTTAATGTCAGAGGAGCAGCATCAACTCCTAAGAATACATCTTCTTAGGTTGTTACCATGTTGCTATCAAAACACTGCATAGAGGTTTTCTGTTTGGGCACCCAGTACAATGAGTTTAAGAATTCTAGTCTGATTTTGATGAAAATACACTTCTCAACACTTTTTATAGTCTAGATCATTCCAAAAGGATTCTTGAATAGCTACTGAAATTCTGAGAGTCCAAATATTTACTGCATAAAGGCCGATCTGTTTTCTTCCTAGCTTCTCTCTCTCTCTGGCTAGGTATTGATTTCCACTCAATTTTTGAATTTCATCTAGACTTCTGTTTTGCTTAAGTTTTTGAAGTAGTGCGTTGTATGAGCAGAACAAAACTCTCCATAAATCAATGTTATGTCACCCTCGAGTTAGTTCTTGAAGTTGTGCTGCAACTTCTAAGTGCTTCATCAAGAAAGTGTCTGAAAGTAAAAGCTAATTACTTCCCTCACTGGGGAGGAAATTGACCGTTGTAGTATTCAAACATACTAAATTGAAATCTAGCTACTTTGGTCATGGAATCTAATGGAGATTGATGTTTTCTGACTTGAATATTACATTGGCACGAGGAATGTACTAGATGGAGATTAAACAAAGAATTCTACTAATGTAGAGGGTTTCGCCTCCCTACCACTGGCCCAAAGTCTGTGAGGGTGTTTATTCTGTTGAAAGCAAGTCATGTCCTTTATCCCATGATAAAGCAATCACTGTTAATCCTTAAAGCAATTTACTCCTTGTATGTAGGTCTTAACTGTTTGTGGACCAGATAATAGACTTTATAAGTCGAGTAGTTTAATTTTGACCATCTGAAGCAACCGTTGCTTTATACTTAGTAGCAACATCTGTCATACTGGCGTAAAACAATCCAAGTTGGCTCAAAGTTTCAAGTTTGATTTTAACTGAACTTGAACTTGGCGGATGTTAAAGGTGACTCAGTTATTAATTTAAGGTCAAGTGCAAGATTCAGGTTAGGTTGCCTGGGTGATGCACCTGTAAAACTTGAAAACCTGAAAAAGCTGTTAAATATGCAGGACCGGCAAGACAGCACTGCACTTTAGGTCCTGTACATTCAAGTGGTCTTTATGAATGTTCCTCAAAGTTTCTATGGATCTGCTATTACACTTGTGCTGTTTTTGTATGAGGTTGCACATGTGCGTCCTGATCCATGATATACTAGTCATATCTATGCAATTCCCAAATGACTAGTCTCTTACCAGTCTGCCTACGATTGTCTGCATAGTTTATTTTCCCAGTAAATACCTAATGTCAGACACGGCCCATACGGTGTACTCATTTGCAATCTACATAAATTGGGTATATCTGAATTACAGTAATGCAAACTCGTAATATTCTCCCTCTGCTTCTACAAAGTGTTTACTGTCTTCAAAGCATGACTAAATGCCATCCCATTTTCCCTGACCCTGTTATCATTATGTTATCATCTCAAAATCAATTCACTCACAATTTGTAGGTCCGAAAACATTTGTGAGACAGGATAGGTGTATGAAGGGTGCTTATGGGGCCACGTAGTTTGATTTTCATCATGTGGAAGCAACTATGGCTTTATGCTCAGTAGCTGATATAACATACTGGGGGGAAAAAAAATTAAGCTGGGGTTAGCCAACTTTATGTGGATGGCTTGGTTTAATTTAGTTGAAGTCACTTTGGTGTATGTCTAGCCCGCCAGGTTGATGAACTACTAAAGATTGAAGATACTAGGTTTAATTCATCCTAGTTTTCTTACGATACTATAAATGTCTTAAAGATATAATTTGTGGACTTGAGCATCTTAGGCAGAAAGTTAGAGTGTTGGGGCAGTTGGGGAATAGTTAGCTGGGTGAATGCTCTGGAGCACAAGCTAATATTTCTATGGTGAAGGATGTCCTAAATGACAGAAATTCTCCTCACCTGTAGAGGCAGGTGCAAATAATTCACTTCTGGTTTTGCTGTCTCAGATTGACCTGTTGTGGTATTTACTGAAGCTTTAAAATGCTTGAAACCTGTCTTGCTCTGAATTTTGAATTTGCAGTAGCTTTCAAATTCAATGCACTCAATTCAATAGAGTGGAACACATTTTTGGACAGCTTTGGGAATAAATTGCTTTCATTTTGCCCTAACTAGCTTTCAAAACTAGTCCTTTGTTGCATAATTCCCTTTGTGTGCAGTGGATTTATAATATTCATCTTCGTTCTTTTTTATTACACTGTGATTCATCAGTCGATTCAATCACAAAGGGATTGCAATTTCTTGACAATCATGAAATACACAAGACAAACATGCTACAACTTTTTTATCTTGACCAGCAGCACCGCATGAGCAAATACTAAATCTGATGGAAATGGCCTTTTGGCCTCGGAAGGTATACTGACGACCCTAAGTTATATATGCAGGTTCGTACACCATCTCTACGTGCATGTTTATTGGTATTAATATCCATGGGAATTGCAATCATCTCAGCTTACATGCATCATGCAAGTGTTCGTCATTTCCACAGAGCGAAGCCTCATGCAAAACCTTCCGTCGATTTCACCAAACCTGAGATAAATTGGCATGCAATTCGGCACTTGTGGCTGGAGTAGAATAACATATGGCTTCTATGTTACACCTTCTTGTCTTTAAAAGTCTACTTCTACACAAGCAACATTTTCTATACATACATATACGTGTGCGGGTATATATAAATGTTTTTGTACATATAGTTTCCATATGTGGGTTTTCATTGTCTGGTGGCTAAATCAAAGTATCATAGTAGCAATTGTGCCTAGCTGATGGTTCTGGTGACGAATCACCAAATCAAAGTAGCAATACTGTGAGAGGTAACAATCTCTGCAAGAGTCGCAGGGCAGATGGCACTTCATTTTCTAAATCACGTTTTGATATTTAAATGTGATTAAAGCATCTCTTTAGTAAAGGATTTCTTGGGAAAGAGTGGCCATGATTCCTTTTCTTTTCTTTACAAGATTCATCACAACCAAAAGGATAAGGCCAATTCCACCATTAACTAATATTCCTTTTTTTTTTTTTTCTTCTTTGTTCAGTTTTTCGTTGTTCCATTGCATGAAGATTTCATGTCCATATTTATAGAGTCCTTTGATTCACCTTTCCATGGGAGTCGAGGATGAAAGCTGCACATAAAAAAGATAATTCTTCTGTAGTGTTCAAAGATAAAAGTATGAGACAACTCTTGAGTTGATATGTACTCAGTATTGTTTAATTTATGTCTTTTAAATGTGCTTGATATTTAAAGGATCACTTATTCCATTTTATTCAATTCTATGTTTAAAATAAAAGTCTTATATTAGAGAATAAGATACTTAAATAATGTCTAGATATTAATATATATATATATATATATATGTAGATGAGGAAGAAAGATAATCAGTAGCGCAGATGATAGAACGTCCACAAGCTATCTCCATTTACTATTGCCAATAAAATCAAATAATACACGAGTTCTTTACATTCTCATTTACAATACGTGAAAGAAGTGGGCTACAACAAGCTGGTCACAAGACAAGCCCCAATATCACGCAATACGATAAGGCGTGAGGGGGGCACAATAAGCCTCGTGAATTAAGAAGTCATGAGGTGAAGAAGGTGGATTTTGGTGGATTTCTTGGTATGTTCAAGGTTGTGGGTGTCACGGACTTATAAGAGCTCATGACAGGCCCCTATATAGGTTAGAATGATATCTAAATAAAATACACCAAAACTAATCATTATGACTTAAGTCTTTTGACTTAATAGTTAAAATAAGTAACAAATAGTATTAAAGTTAGTCTTAAATTCCAAGTTAAACTATAGAGGAGCCAACTTATGATCAAGGCACCCAACATTGGAGTTGCCATTGTGTCTTGCGCACAGTTCACCTCCTTTCCTGAATTGACTTGTTAAGATTTCATTCTAATTATAAAGAATGAAAAAGGTAGAGCCGTCAAGAAAGAATATTGTTGCAAAACATTTTATTGTGTTTTGGAGGTTTATAAAGAATTAATATGTTCTGCAACATCAACAGGATGTCCTTCCAATATGAAATAAGGACAAGGATGCTTTCTTTTCAGGACTGTTTCAGAGCTTTCAATTCAAAAGGAATGTGTAGGAAAGTACACCATTTACTTCATTTGCTTTTTCTTAGAAGAAGAAAAATAAAATTTCACATGCCATTTTGTCCATGTGGGGGCGAAAGGCTTTAGTGCATGGTACTGTTTTGAATGCAGATTATCAAAGGAAATGGAATAGATAAATTGGCATTTTGCATGCGAAAATCAGCTGGTAGAAGGGTGATCGTAGAAGGTCATCTTGGTGGTGGATTGCTGGATCCCTTCGGCTTATCTGTTTTAGTTTCATCTTTGGACATATGCAGTTAGTCTGATAAAGAGCAAACGGACCATCTTTGGCACCAATGAAGGTCACATTCTCATGAATGAATAATGGAATTTTTATGCACGAACTGGCTGCCAATTGAACAATAGGATACATGTAACGTACCTGTAAGTTCAGACAATTCATTCATTCGTGAGGCCATTTGAAGAGAAGAGGTTTAAACCTCATGGTATCAATGTTAGTCCTTCCACTGGCCATGTATTTCAAGCCAAATTCTCCGAATAACCCTATCCTTATTTGGACAAAAAACTAAATTAAAATTGTCAAAGAATATTAAATAATAAAATACTAGTAATGCCCCTTATAAATTTAGATAACCTTTTTCCCCAATAATTTTTTTGAAAAGAGCTCAAATTTAACCTTTCATACCCAAAAATAATGCTTGGAAGGCCATGCCTTTTTTTGTTCCCCTTTGGTTTCTATAGCAGCCCATAAATCAATCTTGGAAAATGTACAGCTGAAATTGCAGTAATAATAGGAACACTCATCACTATAACAAATCATTTCTATACTTTTATCAAACTGGCGAGCAATAAACAAAACAAATTCCCCTATAGCTCTCAAACTGGGGAACAAAAGACAAATTCTTCTATCTCTAACAAACTGGGGAATAAAACATAAATCACGGAAACAATGAAATCCCCTTAAAATTTTCTTTTTAAGGGTTTATGCTATAAAAATAATGGGCAAAAAGAAAATTGAATCATATCATTTTCAGTTCCGGCCAGATTTTCTGCACCCACTAATAAACCTATAAGAGTTATGCCTGCACCACTGCCAACTGCAAAATTTGCCAAAGAAAGGCAAAGAAACACATCAGAGGAAGAGTTTGAATAGGAAAAATCATCATCCTTCGCTGGTACAGGTGCTCGGAATGCTCTGCAAAAACCTAGCCCTGGCGGCAGGGTCAGCTGAAAATCGACCCAATACAGCAATTGTAGCCGTACTACTTCCAAATTTCTCAATCCCTCTAGAGATCATACAGGTGTGGTTAGCCTCAACAACTACTATCACATCTTTCCCTAAAAGTGATGAAACAGTCTCTGCGATCTGCCTGGTGAGTCTTTCCTGCACTTGGAGCTTAAAACCAAAAAAATGTACTATTGACTGTAACAGGGATTTTTCTATGGGACAGAATTCCCCAGTATAAAAGAATCCAATGTGCACAACACCATGGAAAGGTAGTAAATGATGCTCACATTGAGACCAGAATGACAAGTTTAACTCTGAATGGATCTGTTTCTCACTCAGGGTGACTTCCACTTTAGGTTTTGGAATATCCATCCCACCACAAACAATGTCATTCAGCTCCATATCCAACTTATTATTTTGAAAGTTCATCAGCCACTTCACAAAGCGATAAGGAGTGGCTAAGAGTTCTTTCCTTAATGGGTCCTCACCCAGAGACCTGAGAATCGAAGCTACTGCAGTAACCATTCCTGGATTGATTGGTCCATCTTTGGAGGAAGTTTTCTCACCTGAAGTTGATTGAGATGGGCACCAGCATTGTTCACTTGAGTCTTTTCTTTGGGCTTTCTCCATGTTTACACCTCTAAATTTCAGAAGACTCAAAAAATCAGTCCACACATCAGCGTTATCATTTTCAAAAACCCCTGAACCTGAAGAAACCAGAACCTGAACCCATCCTTGGTGATCTGAGTCAAAAAAGACTGATTCCTGGTTAGGGAAATGGATGTGCAGACATTGGAGAATGACAGCAACGCCTGCTGGCTTGATACCATGCTGCAATGCTGAACAAACTTCATCTGCCAGCCTTTGTGGGTCTTGGAGTCGTTTGGCAAATATATCAGTCACACGGGAAAGCTTACTTAAGCCTACAACTCGTTGACCAGAAGGCACATAACCTACATGACACTTCACCTGGAATGGAAGCAAGCACGACTCACAATATGAGAAGATATCAAGATCTCGAACAATTACGATTCCACCAGCACCTCCAGCATGACCAACTCCATTATCCAGACCACCTTCGGGGAACAAAGCACCTTGGACAATTTCCTTTACTGTTTGTCCGTAACCTAGAAAGAGCAACAAACAAGAAATTTTAGATAATATGAGGCACATATTATATCTACTTTCACAAGAAATTTTACCAGGCATCAAAATTAATATGCGTTTTCTTTTTCCTTTCTATTTGTGAAATTATTATTCTAGTCTCACATTCGCAGCAACATAGCCTATTATTAACATTTGCTTCACCAGAAGCTGCTTAGCAGCCCGGAGTATCAAGCAATGTTCACGATTTTTTGTAATTCAGGAAGGATGGTACCAACCCAGAGTGACAATTGTAACTTTGTAACTTTGTAATTTAAGAAGGATGGTAGGATACCAATGCTATATCTTCATTGACCACCAAAACCACAATACGAAATTCATACTATCATCTCTGACTAAAATCATGGAAGTCAGATTCTCTAAGCTTCTAACAGTCAGCTCAACCTGATTCTGTAATCAGATTTATTCAAAAACGGGCACAGCCAAGGTCAAGGCTTAGACCAAAACCCACTCCATGAAAAGCCCAGTTCCAGAAGGTCCTAACTGATGGCAAAGTAGGCACATCTACTACGTCCAAGTCATGAATATAACAAATTTTGCTCAGAAACACATTTCACTTTACTATCTTGAGAAATACAAATTTCACTGTACGTACCAGGCAAAACTGTCAATTTGGATACAAGGACATGCCAGCGTCCCAGACTTAGTTGATGAGTTAGAAACACTTTAAGAAATCCAGACTTCTTATTGTGCCATACTATTTAACCGTATATATTGACAAACTGAGCAGGCTATCAAGACAAGAGATATGAGGATTTGTCTCCATTAGTCTCCAAGTAATTCCCTTCCTGGGCAACCTTCATAGCTCAAAGCCCCCTAATTAATACCAGATTGTGTCAAGCAGAGTGCCCTAAAACTCAGAAGTAGCACAAACCACGATAAATGCAATTCAGACCTACTAATAGATTATATTTCAGCCACAAGACAGAGAGACTCAAGCTCTTTAACAAAATGCTAAAAGAGGTTATTTTTGCATGCAGTTAGCATTATATAATACGTCTAGGTGATAAAGGAGCTGTTATGGCTGATGTTGTGAAAGAATAAAATCAGATCTAAATCTTTGAATCCTGCTATTCATCTTTAATGAGCCAGCGTAAGAATATTGGTGTTTAGGGTGCCCTGCAATGTTAGAAGTACCTCATCTCTTTATGCAAATCTTCACAAGTAGCCTCAGAAAGGCAATTGAGGACCCTAGTTTAGCAGGAAGCACAAATATGAGCAAATCAACATTTTTAATTCAGAATAAGGCTTTGTTGAGTCTAGTTGCATTGACGACTGTAAAGGATCAAAAACCCAAGAAGCAAGATCTTAAAGGCTTGCCCGTATTCGTTGAGGAGGACAACAAAAACATAGAAAAAATAGATAAGGATAATAATAGAAAACATTGTTTTATTAAACACAAAACATAATCAATTATTTACGTATCAATATGCCAGATGCATAAATCATTAGCGATAAAGATTAAGATGTTGATAGTTAACAAACTCTGATTAGTAAAAACAAGCTTCCCGACTGCCCAAATTTCAGGAATAAGGACAGACTACCAACAGAAGAAAACCATATTCTGCAGGTCAACTACATGGGACAACACAAGCCAATAGCAGATATATACCATACAACATAAGACTGCATAAAACTAGAATAACTAAGAATCTATTATGAACATAGATATAGCTAAACAAGGCGGAGGCGAAAGAGAGAGAGAGAGAAGCACCTCTAGTTCCTTCTCGGAGAGCCTTCGCCACCCGGAGGGGGGTTTTCTTGAGACCTTCTCTGTTAATATCCTCCCCTAAACCCTGCAATAGAACTTTCACAGCATCCTTGATGGCTACAGTCTCTGGTTCATCCTCAAATCCCAGCTCAATGCAACTCAGTTTCACTCCATCCTCAAGTTCAACATCCAAAACTCCCCCATCCAAAGCGCCCATTGACAGACCAGAAAGCCACAAATAACAAGATACCAAACCTCCCTAAGAGCCCAAAGCCTGCAACGAATCAACGCCAAAAGAGGAGGAGGGGTGGGGGAAGAAAAAAGAAAACCTGAGGCGCCCAGATGAAGGAGAAGAGCAAAACTAAGAACGGTCTAACTCGATCAGAATGTTCAAAATTATGGCCACCTGGATTACATACCAAAGGAAAGGTGAGTCCCGCAGACTAAAATTCGAATCGTCTAAAGAATCAAAAGCCCAATAAGAAAATCCAAAGCTTTAGCTCCCCGTATCACAAAGAATCCAAACCAAATCTAAGTGCTAGTCCCAACCCAGATTCAATATCCAGCATCCGGCACCCGGCACCCAGATGAAGAAAAGCAGCAAGACGGACACAAGTCGCACGAAACAAAAGTAAAAGAAAAAGATTATAGAGGGGGAAGCAAATGGATGAGATTGCGAAGAGAAATGTAGGGTTAGTACTGAGCTTCGGAATGTGTGGACTCTTAGGTATCCCTCATCGCAATATGGGCCCCAGTCGGCGGCAGTGGGAAGAAGAAGAGAGGGCGTGGAGCAGGGTCGGTACAAACGCAGTCCTAGATTTCCCCCGTCTCACTTCTTGACATCTGACTTCATTTTATTACACAGCATATTCGAGGGGTCGGTCAGGGGTTCGGTGCCCGATGTGAAAAGCATGAAGTGGGGGCCACCAAGTTTAGGATTGCATGTACCCTGGTTGGATGTCAAGAAAATCCGAGGGAAGAAGTTGAGGAGGGAAGCGACTGTTACCCATCACCAACCCACCAGCAAGATACGCAACCACATTTCGTGCCGCCCAACGCCTCCTTCGGACAATTTGATATATACGGACACAGGACTCGGACTCAATTTGAAGAATGTTTTGATGGAAGTCTCTTGATTTTATTTTTAATTCTAACAAATGTAACCATTAAACTAAAAAACCTAAATTTATTAGCATAGTAGATTCAATTATTTTTAAAACTATAACATTTTACCATACTTTTGAATCAAACATAACCCAATTGTTGGTAAGTTGCTGAGACCTTCATTCCCCTCGTACCGTCTAACGGGTCGTTAGTGGGTTTTGGTGCCCGATGTGAAAAAGCACAAAGTAAGGCCCACCAAATTTAGGATTGCCTATCGCCCAAGGCCATCGATAGGCAAGTTGATATACATACACACTAAAATGAATTAGGAGAATATATTATTTGAAACATCTTGATCTTACATTTAATTGTAAGAATCCAACCATTGAACTATCAAGATGCCTAAACTTGTTAGCATAGTAGGTTCAATTACTTTTAAGATTGTAACATTATACTACACTTCTAAATCCAATGTGACTCAGTTATTGGCAAGCTACTAGGGCCTTCATTCCTTTTATATCAACTTGAGAGGTCATGAGCAAGGTTTGGTGTTGAATTGGCTTAACTCTAATACCATTGTTACAAGTAAGACTCCTTTCCTAAAAAAGTAACTTGAAAGGTAAAGGTATTAACTTGCTTTTAGGGTTAGAAACACCCAAGTGATTTTCCCAAGTGAGACAAGCATGTTGAATATGCCACATGGGTAGGTTTGGAATAAAGTTTGTTTCAAAGATATTTCTTTACTTGACCTTTTCTTCATTATATAATCCCTAAAACATCCACCTTCTTAATAATTTTAGCCTATAATGTGAAGTGTTTGGTTATGTTTGTTAAAAAATTAAAGGAACTTAGTCATTTGATATATGTAGATTATATTACGTGTCCATCATGAATTGTAAGGACACAAGTTACATGACCATCAAATAGCTTTTGGAACTTATTGTAATGAAGTATTTTGATAGTCTTTTGTGATGGCTTACTTTAATCTTTATGACTAGGGGGAAGCATCATGTAGTATTTAAGTTAGAACTACTTTTGTGAATGTAACTTTTGGAAATCAAACGTGTCTTTTAAGTATAAAGTTCCATTCTAATGAGAACTTAAAAGCTTTTATTACAAGTTATTTTCCCTCTTATCACAATAGTAAGGAAAAATCAATTCTATCCTTGGCTTAATTCCAATCAACTAGTAACTATTAGCTGCCCAAATACTCATGCTTGGTCCTAGACATGTACCAATTTTCTATTGGAGCCATCTGATCTAGGAATGGTGGAAGCATAGGGTGAAAGAACTTAAGGAGAGATGGATAGACATTTTAGAAAAATGATGGAGCTGGTGTAATAAGTGCTTGTGGCTAAAAACATGATAATGTTCGTGAGCAAAAAGAAAAAAGGGTGGAAGTTTAAGTAATGGATCTAATGTGGAAGCTAATCGACAAATTAGTGCCAGCTTGTTGGTGGGTCAAACTAAACTAGGGATTGACCCACTGGTTCAATTTGTGTAGCCAAGCAATTCTTAAGTATCATCAAACCTTTAAGAACGAAAAGAAATCCTATTGCATTTTGAAACTTAGATGGACACACTTAAATTTGGTTTAAGAAGAACTTTGAAAGGATGTTGGTCACATGGAATCATGTGAAATGGTCCTATTAAATATTAGGCTTCTTTGGTGACTTAACTAAGTTACACTAGCATGGTTGAATAAATAACCATCAAATGAAAGCTTTTGCTTGGGGCTAGAAGATTATTAGTAGAAAAACAAAATGTCTTATTAATAGGTTAAAGGACTCAACCAAAATGGATGTTATGGCTTGCAAGCCTTCTTCTCTTTTATTAGGACTTGTGGCTTGCTAGGTTGTACAATGCTAATAATATTTTTAGAAAAATACAACGTCAACCTGGGTCAAGAGATCAACTTCTCCAAAACTTCAAATGTACCAAGTTGAACTCTAAGTAACTATGTGTTGCCCTTAAAGAAAGTTGTCTTTGGTCAAAATTATGAATTGCCAAGCTTAGAGGATTATGCTTTAGCTATGATGATTACACTTAAGTATTAGGGTAAAAAGTTATCATTAGACTTTATATAGGCTAAAAATTATTGTAGCCAACTTAAAACATGAAATCACTTGTGACCTTAAATACAAGGGTGCATACTTGCTTTTGGCTCCATTAGGTTGCTGTTTTTCCAAGTCTTTTCCTTTAAGACTCCTCTTTAACACTAGCGTGATGAGAAACCATAATCCGCAAGAATTGAGCAATAAGTTTGTAGGAAATTGTTTTTTGTATGGTTGTTGGTGGTTTTTTAGTTTTCTTACTCATTTCACCTTGTGAAGAAAGATGCCACTTTCTTTTTAAAGTAAGCCATTATGTTTAAACCAGTATGCCCTTAATGGGCTTAATCTTTAGGAGCTCATGTGTAATATTATATTTGATTCTTTTCACTTAATGGGACTCTCATGTGTAATCTTAAGAGCTAAAGGAGGGACTTAGTCTTTACTTTATGTGTTACACAAATAAACTTGACTCATTACAGTCTTATTAGGCAAGCATTTGGTTGCATTAGCAAGTTCATATTTAATAGTTAAGAACTTTATGTCTCAATTAATTAGACTAATTACAATTTTGTTTATTTAAAGTCAACTAAGTGAACACCATAATACCCATTGATATAAGCCCATATCAATAAGATTTTTACAAATAGGCTAACAATCTTGCACTTAAGTGATATCAATGGGAATGAATATTGATAGAAATGATTTTGAAAAATAAATGTGTGCACACTTTATATTGGTCTAAAGACAACTTTTAAAGTTAATCATGTCCTATAAAACTTCAAGCTCCAAATCATGACAATAATTGCATCTTGTAAATGACAAAATGATATCCATAACCACAAAAACCTTATATTTTATTAACATGGATTTAATATAGTGGTTTGACAATAACATAACATTACAAAATATCATTTATGTGTTATTTACATTGTCAATCCAAATTATCTTTTCCTTGATTGACAAATTATTATGAGAATTTACTTTATGATTTCACAATATCACATATCTTATATGTAATAACTTGAATTGTAACTTTATTAGATCATAAGACATGTCTTTATGGCCCACAATTTATGTTATATATTCCTTAGGACTTTATTAATATATATATATATATATATATGTGTGTGTGTGTGTGTGTGTGTGTGTGTGTATAAAGAAATATAAGCCCACTTATTCAACCTTTCAACATATAAAACACCCATGCACTTTATATGCCTTTATGAATTCAAATATAAGCTAGACAATCAAAATATATACCAAGAAATAAGTTTACTTCATAGTAAACAATATATATATAGTTCTTTATACAATAAATAAACTAAAGAGTCCCATTACACAAAAGCATCCTATGATCAATTATAGCATTTGTTTATTGAACATGTCTATCCCACTAATGACATGTCTATTGAACATACAAGGGCTTTGTCTTTTAGTGAGTGTATCATCAATTATAGCATTTGTGTTGATGTGCTCTACAACAATGTTACCATTCTTGAACTTTTTCCTTTATGGTCAAGTATTTGCTTTTTAAGTGTTTAGATCTAGTAAGACTTTAATAGACAATACTACAACATCATTATCACAATATAATTGGATGGATCTATCAACAAAATTATACCTTATCAATTGCTTTTTTAGGTTTTTAAGCCAAACAACTTGAACTACAACTCCATAGTATGCAACAAATTTAGTCTACATTGTTAAGGATGTCATCAATGTCTACTTAACAATTACCTAAGACACTACCCTTCTTGCTAATAAAAATCATAGCCAGATGGACTTTAGATCATCTTTATAGCCTGCAAAATCTATATTTGAACAGCTCATAAGTTGCAAATTATCCATATGTGTGTAAGTAAGCATATAATCCATTATCCTTTTAAAGAACCGACATACATTTTTGACAGCAATCGAATGATGATAACTTGGGTTTGACTAATGTCTACTAAGCAATTCAATAGTAAAAGCTATATTGATCCTAGTATATACTTGAAAATAAATAATATAACTAACTATTGTTGCATAAAGTATTGACTTCATCCGTTCTTTCTCAGAATTTGTTTGAGGGTGCTATAAAATGCTTAACTTATCACATTTAAGTGTTGAAATATTACCAGATCTATAATCCTCCATATTAAATATAGAAAGTACTTGATCAATATAGGCCGTTTGAGAAAGACTTGACAAATGGCATGAACAATCCTTATAAACTTCAATGCTTAGGACAAAGGCTACCTCACCAAGATTCTTTATATCAAATTGTGTAAACAACAATCTCTTGATCTCACTACTTGTAAGTAATATACCATCAACAAAAAGCACTAGAGAACTATGCATACTCCTATTGATCTTCAATATATATGTAACGATTTACTTTATTTTTCACAAAACTACATGAAATGATAAAATCATCAAATCTTAAATATTGTTGCCAAAGGCTTGTTTAAAACCATAAATTGATTTTTTTCAATCTACATACTTGTTGACCCTCATTACTTGTTGCAAACCCTTTAGGTTGCATTAGATAAATTTCTTTATTAAGAGTTCCATTAAAAAAGGCTATCTTTAGATCCATCTAGTGTAACTCTTTGTCAAAATGAGCTACTAAGACCATAATCACTCTAAAAGAATCCTTAAAAGAAACAAGTGAAAAAGTCTTATTATAGTCAACTTTTTTTTTTAAATGAATCATTTGGCTACCAACTTGACTTTAAACCTCTTAACATTTTCTTGCAAATTTATTTTGGTTTTATAAATCTACTTACAACCAATAGATTTATACCTTATAGGTGACTCAATCAAATCACAAACATCATTATGTTTCATCAATTGCATCTCATCATGCATCACATCCAACAACAACTTAGATTGAAGACTAGAGACAACATTTTTATAAGTAGGTAGACCCTTTATAACTCTAATATCATAGTCATGCTCTCCTAAATAGATCAAGTATTCATGATGAATGGCTAACTTCCTCTCTTTAATAGGTCTTTTGAATGGAAAGGCCTTTATAGCCAAATATGGATCTTGTGGTACATCAGCTAGGACAACATCCACAATAGGTTATGACATCTCAACAAAGCTATGAGGTGGTGCTCTAGGCTATATATCTAGCTGTATAGATGGACATGAAGTGCCAACATTGATATTGTTAATACCTTTTATAGTTGAGAACAACTACCTCTTTTAATTATATCTAGTTCTAGGAACTTTGCTATTTATGATTTCATAATTCTAGCACCTCTATAG
Organism: Casuarina equisetifolia; assembly: GCA_028551475.1. Taxonomy (NCBI): domain Eukaryota; kingdom Viridiplantae; phylum Streptophyta; class Magnoliopsida; order Fagales; family Casuarinaceae; genus Casuarina; species Casuarina equisetifolia. The sequence continues at coordinate 17,196,476 of CM052361.1, read as the reverse complement.
GGGTTATAAAAGCAATGCTCCTTTAAGTAATTTGAATAGCCTATAAAGTAACATTGAGATGTTGTTGAATCCAAATTATGCAAATTTAGATTATACGACTTTACTTCTATCGGGCAATCACAAACTTAAAAATGATTTAAACTTGGTTTTCTTCCTATCCATAACTTATAAGGGGTCAATGGGACAATTTTAGTAGGTACTCAGGTTGGGATATGTAAGGTTATCTTTATAGCTTCTCTCCACGTTAAAGGCATATTAGTCCTACTTATCACATTCCTTACCATATCCATTAGTGTACAATTATGCCTTTCAATAACACCATTTTGCTTAGAGCTCCTAAGCATAGTGAATTGTCTCACTATACCAAAAATCCTATAAGTATTAGGAAAATGGGAATTTAAGCTATTTAGCATCCTTGTGTTTGTCATAATAGTCACCACTTTTATTAGATCTTATAATATTTATACTTTTTCCTAACTATTTTTTTTAATTTTAGTCTTATATATCTTGAATTTATCAAGTCATTTAGACTTCTTTCTAATCAACTATAAATATTTGTAATGGGAAAAGTCATCAATAAATGTGATAAAGTAAAAACTTCCACATAGTGTTGTTTTATAAGGACCAACAATATTAATATGAACCTCTAACAAGTCTATACTATGGATTATAGTCATTTTTCTTATTTTGGTCATTTTATTTCTACAACAACTAACACATATTTCTAGTGTATTATCGAGAATAGGTAGGATATTTATCCTTATTAGCCTTTCTACTCTCAATGTAGACATATGTCCATGTCTTTTATATCACAATGTGTAAGACTTATCTTTAGATTGAAGTCTTTTTGGAATATCATGCTTAACATTACATGTGATGTATATCTCATGTGGGATATATATAATTTATACAATCCGTTAGACAAGATGTAGTTGCATACTTCATTTGAATTATAAAACATATTTGCAATAGCATTTTTAACTTGAAAGGCATAATTACATCTATCTAACATGAAAATTGAAACTAGATTCCATTTAAGTGATGCTACATAGAAAGTGTCATGCAAAGTCATTTTGTGTCTAGTATCCAAAATTATAATGATGCTTCCTATAAAAACTACATCTATTTAATGATTATTTCCAATAGTGAGGTGTTAGACATCTTGATTTGGTCTCTTCCTATTTATGAATCCCTAAATTGTAAAAGTAACATAGTTAGTTGCTACACCATCAAACCAATAATTATATGGTACTTTAGATAGATTAGATTCATAAATGGAACCAAAGAATATTTATCTTGAACCTCACATCTAGATAACAAAACTTTATATTCTTTACAATCATTTTCTAAAGATACACTTTTAACCCCAAAATTATTTCTAATTAACCTTAAATTTCTAGAAACATGGTGAATATCTTTGTGAGCAATGGGACTAGGGGTCTTACCTTGATCTACATTGGAATCCTAGATGAATTGAGTTGGCTTTCTCATTCTTTATCTTTTCTTCTTTTCCTTTTTTACTTGCCTTTAAGTCATTAATAGACCAATAACCATCTCAAAATCTATATGTAGCTTTCACTTAATCAAACTTAAAGGAGAGAATTATGCCTTAGCACCTTTATAGATTTGGGTAAACTAGATCCATGCATAATGCATCATCATATATGGATGTTCAAACCTACATTATAGCGACGAGGCTATGTTATCAATGTATATGCCCAATCCCACATTGCTAAGGAGTCCATTAGGGATTCTAATTCAGACTTCCTTTCCTTCACTCATGAATAAAATTTAATTTTCATCCTATAGGCCTTATTGAAGCAAAACAAAAAAGAAGAAGGTGTTGAAATGTAAGATAACTTGGCAAAGCTATTATAAAAAATTGAAGATTTGTTTAAGGAATCACTAGGGTTGCCACATGAGAATTTGACTTGGACTTAAAAGCATAGCCTTATAGGTATCTTTATCATTAGGAAGTAGTAATTGAGGTATAATTGAAGACTTAATCTAGAATGATCATGCCTAGTGAAATTCCTTATTCCTTTAGTCTTATTGGTAAAAAAATTTAATTATTTTTAAAGATTATGTGTTGATTTTAGGATCCTTAGTTATCATATAATTAAGGATAAATTTCTAATTTTGATATTAGAGGAGTTGATAGATGAATTATATGGAGTTAGGCATTTCACCAAATTAGAGTAAACTTTAATGATATTAGAAAAACAACTTTCAAGCACATAAAGGTCACCATGAATTTTTAGCAATATATTTTGGACTAACAAATGCATCATCTACTTTCTAAACATTAATAAATTCCACATTCAAGGATCGATTGTGTTCATTTGTATTAGTTTTATTATTATTATTATTATTATGAAATTTTGGTTTAAAGCAAAAACTGACTTTATCACTTGGTGCATGTAAAAAAAGTCTTTAGTATCTTATGAAACAAAGATTGTAACATGTTTTAAGTGTTCTTTTTGGATTAACTAATGTAAACTTCAAACAAAGACAAGATCATGGCTATGACCAAATGACCTAAGTTTAAAACTTTTGAAGGGTCTTTGAGGCTCTCTAAATCTTACTAGGTATTGTAAGAAATTAATTGCCAACTATGAAGGATAATGGCACTATTGATTTAGATACTAAGAAAAGGTAATTTCCAATGGAAAATTTAGCTGAAAAGGCATTTGTAGATTTCAAATTCTAGTAATGTTGGATTTTTCTTAGAAATTGATGCTTGTGATACTAGTATTTGAGGTGTTTTGTTACAACATAATTGATCGATGGCCTACTTTAGTTAGGCCTTACTGGCTTATTTTTAAGTTGGAGATTGTGTGTACTTAAGGTTGCAATTGTATGGGATGCTCTCAAAAGGTCAACTTTAGTGAGAGAAGTAGCTAAGCACATTTATATGACTATAGTTCTTGACTTTTCTTCTTGATGTGGGAGGAGTCCTCTTGTTAGAGGGTCCCATTCATTCGATTTTATATTCTTCCCACCTAAATTCATATAGTCCCATGATGTGGTCGGGCCTCTCCTACCTACCTTAGTGGGAGCTTGACACGAAGATGGATGTAGGTTAGCTTTGATTCTAATCCTTATGAACTTGTTTTCATATCAAAAGGTCAACCTTAATTATCAAGTCCACTTATATAATTAGGATCCCTCACTTTCCTTCTAATGCAAGAGAAAGTCTTCCCTTGAGTATCTCACCAATGGAACGTGATATTAAGCCATACTAGAATGTCAAAATAAAAACAAGAAAGAAATCCTCATATATTGACATGGATTATTGCTAGTTGAATTAATTAGGAAAAAGTGGGATTAGGTCAAGATGTGCTTTTTTCGAATAAACCTTAAGGACAAGGTCATAACTTAAGGGGGAAGATTGCTATATGTTTATAAAATTTGTAAGGACATGGGATATGTTAGGATGCCTTATAATTTGTAGAAGTGGTTGAACTTATGTTGGATGCAGTATGCAATTATGAAGTAAAGTCATTTGCAATAGCTTATAAAAGTTAAATTAACTTCATGGAGTTGTTACTTATGTATCAAATAAAGAGTATCTCTAAGTGGTGTAACTTCTTGTTGAAGTGGAAAAGAAAGGTGTAAGGATTTAATCAATTTCTAATAAAATTGAAAACCTAAGATCTACGTAGTCAAGTCTAAAACATCAAATAAACATAATTAGATTGAAAATAAAGAAAATATATCATACTATTATCTCTTATGAAGATCCATAAATGCCTTATGTGTTACCAAACAGGCCCACTCATCACCGTTTTATTTGGCAAGCCACAACCCACACTAGCTAGTCCATATTCTTTAAACTAGATCCATGTTTCTCACTTTATTAAACCAACATTAATATAAGTGCACCTTATGGTAAGTCTAAGAATTAGGCTAACATTCTCTTACTTGGACTATATTAATGTGAATAAAATAGTAATGATAACAATAATTAGTATTTCAAAATAATTATTTGTGCACATCTTTGTGTTGATCTAGAGATTGTTTTCAACAATAATAATTAGTATCATGGTCACAAAAGTTTTAATCTCACTAATAAGGATGAATATGAAAGTCCAATTCTTTCTCTTCCAATGACAAAATATTATTAGAGAATATACTTTATAGTTCCAATGAACTTGTATGTCTTGTACTTAATAACTCAAGTTTAACTTTATATGTCACAAGACATACTTTATGGCTAACTATTGATGCCTCAACCATTGCTTAAGGTTTACACCTCCCTTAAGACTTTAATATATATATATATTATGTATATATAAAGATCTAACCTGTCAACATATAAAGCACTTATGTGCTAAATACAACTGACATGATTAATGATAAGTGATATATATATCAACAATTTATCCCATGGTAAATCAATTCATACACAAACTTTATATTATAGTGTTCCTACTAAATAATAGCATCCTATGATACTCTTAAGCTCATAATGATGACATGTATTTAAAAAAACAAGGCTTTAATATGTGGGTGTACAAACATAGCATTTATAATGGGATTTTAAATTGTGATGTCCATTCTTAAGTTTGTCTTTTATAGTTTAATGTTTGATTTCTTTATGTTTAGACCATATGATACCTTTATTGTTGTTGTTTAACAACAAAGCAACTTTATTATCATAATATAACTTGATAGGTCTAACAAAGAAATTAAACTTTGTCAACTTTGAATTATGAGTTCTATGGACAAATCACTTGAATAGCTACCTTATAGTATGCTACAAAATTTTGCCTCCATAATTCAAGTAGCGATTGATTTCTATTTTGCACTTTTCATGATACCATCCAAACTACGATAAAGGCATCATGATATAGATTTTAAATATTATTACTGTAGCTTACAAGGTCTAAATCTGTATATTTCACTAGCTACAAGTTATCTATACATTTATATGTCAACAAATAAAAAGTTATCTTTTAAGCACTTAACAATCTTTTGGTAACAATATAATAATATTGATTAAAGTCTAATTATTGACTTTTATCTAGAAACCTCATTGAAAGTAATGTGAGGCTTAGTACAAACTTAAACATACAGGGTGCCTCTTAATGCACTAAAATATGACACTTGGTTTTTGGCTATTTCTTTACTGTACTTTATTTTCAAGGCATTATAATAGGTTTAATTTGTTGCCTTTGAAAATATTTTTAGGTATGCAATCTTCCATATGAAACCTTTATAAATATTATTAATATATGTCTTTTAAGGAAGACTTAATAATCATCAATAATAATTCTTATAGATTGTCAAACAATTGTATTTTCCCATGAAGTAATCTTTAATCATCACTCACAAGTAAAACAACATCTGTATTGGTATACTCTCATTGAACTAAGTATATGTTCATGTATAGTAATCTATTCTATTTAGTATAGTACCACATAAAGATATAAAACTTTGAAACTTTAAGTACCACTATTGAAAAGTATGCTTTAGTCTGTAAATAAACTTGTTATGTTTACACATAAATTCATCTATATTAAATACTTAAGATTGGATCACTCATAGACCTCTTTATTCAAAATTGGTTTTCATGTCCATTTGGTGTAATTCCCTATCCACAAGTATGGTTTTAAACCTCTCAACCTTTCTTAAGCTCTTTAAACTTGTTGTATACATTTAGACAATTCAAGAAAATCACAAATACCATAAATGATTTCATGGTGTAAGTATTCTTTACCTAGTGAACCTCTAATATAAAAATACCATAAACAAATCTTGGACATGTTAGACTTCATTTAGAACTTTATCAATTACTGGTTCAATTACCTTAGTGGGTTTTCAATTTAGTGTTATAAGCACTACATACAACTTACTTTGCCATATTGAGCTATAGAAAATTTGTAATTTTGTTGTTTATAACTTTATATTTTTATAGCCTTTTATTGAGAAAAAAAATATCCCTTCAAATGATCTAAGTAAAATGCTACATTACATTATTTTAGGGTAACTTTAGTAATTTATTTTTACTTGTAGAAGGTTGGATTGAACAACTTTATTTTTGTAAAATATCTTATACTTTATGATGTTTAAGATTAGGTATATTTATGATGCACAACTCAAAAGGAGTTAGTAGAATTTGGGATGTGATGCTTGCTTTGATATCATTTATTATATTCTTAAACTATTGAATTAAAAAGTCCAAACTCGTGGCAGGCTTTGAAACATTTCGTTTAAACTGTAAAATTATTTGTGTGAGGTCTATCTACTAACGATGTTTTGAGATTCAATAACTCAATCTTTTAAGTAACAATTAATTTTATCACCATCTTTAACAATCATAAACTGAGAGTCGCGCTTAGGTTCCTCGAGAGAAATGGAAAAGCTTACATGCCCGTGTAATGGATTTTAAACGGGAAAACTTTTTAAATAAGCTTGTACCAAAATTAGAATTATTTGTGATAATTAAATTCTTATTTACATGATATTTAATTTTTTTCAAATTAAACATATAAGATTAATTTTCGTATTATTAGGACCATTAAACATTACTATTAAATTAGAAATTAGAATATATATATTTTATTTCTTGATAACTTCGACTAGTACTGCACTCGTAGAAACCAATGTGTCGCACCCCTCAAAAGGACTGCCTAGTGATGCTCTTGTAGTCTTGCTCCCACCATCAACACGACACAGATCTCTTAGAAGACAGTAATTTATTGAAAACAGAATCATGGATCTTAAGCAGGGATGTAGGGTTCGGAGATCGTGTTTTCTTTCACATCCTCCTCAACACCATCCTCACCACCACCTCCCCCATCGGCATCGTATGTGTCATTGCCATTCCTTACATATCTGTGCTCATCATCATCATCATCATCATCACCGTCACTACCATCGCTTTCAGCACCCTCAGCGCCAATTTATTGCACACCCCCATGTAAGTTCCCATGTTACTTCTTTTCCGCGAAACCCAGAGCCTTCTGGTGCTGTTCCTCTTCCAAATAACTTGGACTTTGGGCCTTCTGGATGTGAAGAAGCCTGCAGTTCTGCCACTCTGTAAGTTGCTCCAATTCAGTTCTTCTGGGTCCTCCTCAATTTCGTTTATTTCCCTAATTGTCTCATGGATTTTTTTAATTTATTTTTATTATCCAAGGTTCTTGTAAGAAAATTGTTAAGCTCTTAACCCCCTGAAATTTCATTATTTCTTGGGACGTAATTTGGGCCTAGTTTTTTATCTGGTTGATTGATAATTAATTTGTGGTGTATGCACCTCCTGCTTCAAGTCGGTTTTAGAGCTACGTTTGGGTTGGGAGATAACCATTTGGAGATGTAAGAGTTAGAATCTAGACAAAGTGGAAACTAATAGTTGAATCCATGAATTTTTTCCAGAGGCTCTTGTTTTAAGTCTTTTCACAACCATTCAAGCTTGTTTTGGTAGATGAGAGCCGTTGATTTTTGAACTTGTATATGAACATTTAGCACCTCAACTTTCTTGATTATTATTGTACTTGTTTGGTTGCCATGAACTTGAAAGGTTGGCTTTTTTGATTTCTCTTTTCATAACCAATCAGTAAAGCCTGTTATTATATGGATAAATCTACTTGTCCTTTTATGATTTTGTTCAAATAGGATGTTACAAGAGCAGGAGCAGGAGTGGCTGGAAGAGGAAGGTGATGATGAACCGGAGTTTGTTCTGACGGATGAATGGAGGGAATTCTTTGCCAAATCTGAAGCAAAGAGGAGATTAGGTACCAACTCTTCCCTCTGCATCTTTTGTATTCTTGGAAATCTAGTTTGTAATATCCGCTTATGTGATACAGAGAAGAAGCAGGCTAAGAAGAAGGGTAAACAATAACTGAATATCTCAAACATTAGAAGTTGGGGAAAATTGGTTTGGTATCTCCAGAGTTTTGGGAACAATGGTGAAGAATTTCTTTCTTATTGAATTCATACAGCTGATGTAAGATCTTCCTGGTAGGGTTAAAATCATAGGAATGGTATCCACAGTCAAATGAACTTGTAGACGCTCTACTTTTATCAGAAAGGTTGAATCTGCATCTGGGCATGATCCCAGGGCCCAGAGTATTTTGGATTGACAGCTTAGTTGTAAAATTTGTCATTTCGTATAAATCATGTCGGTCATACAACGAATGCGATATCAAATCACACAACTAAATTTTTAGTTGAAGCTCTGGTTGGTGAAGTTATTATTAGGTGGTGATACTTGTGTCCTCCAAATAATCTGCCTCTTCATTTTTTTTAATGCACACAAACGAGGGAGGAGGGGAGGGGGTGTCAAACCCATGACTGGACTCACAGGTCAAGGGGAGACCCCCACTGCCTTATTCATTGATCGAATCTATAGATGCAAAAAAGTGGTGTATTCATGAATGGACGCAGCGCATGGTATCGTATATTATCGAACAAAACAATAGCAAACTACTGTAAACTTTTTGAAAATAAATTTAACTCTAAACTTATATTTTCAAATTTTTCTGAATTGGATTAAAATCACAAATTAATCACTGATAATACCGATGTAAAAGGCTGTGAATAGCTCAAACATACAAGCAAGAAAATATTTCCGAACGCTGGTAAGCTACAAGGCAACTAAACTGATTGACCGAGAAGCTTTTTCCAAGGGAACTTCGCTTCATTAAGCTTCCCTTCTATGAATGGTGATCTTACAAAGCATGTCATGAAGGCTGTATGTTAGATTCTGCTCCTGTTGATTAACCCACTTCACTCTGTAATGATCAGGTTGGTAGCTTTCCGAGGCCATAAATACCAAGACAATCTACTTTTGGGATTGATCAGTAACTCCATCTTGGTCATAACAGAAAAATAGAATTATTTTCCTACAGAAGCCCAAGCAACCCCATTTATGGCTTCAAATTTAGCTTGCAGAGAGCAGCGATGATTCTGTCATCTGTGATCATTTTGTAGTTTTCGTAAAAGTCTAGTATCTCCATGGAAATATTTTTCACCTGTCAAAAGAAAGCACATCAGTCACAATTTTAGGAAGTTCAAGAAAATTATCTAAACTTCTTACAAGCTACACAACCATAATCATAAACAACCCAGCAACATATATAATGCACATGGAGAAGCATGGTGCTTATTTGCGAAGCACAGGTTTAGTACCTATATATTAAACAATTTACAAGACACTATTATGTATTCATCGCATATACCAGTTAATTTCAGTCAAAAAAATAGTTTCTCATTCTTTAACAGCTGCTTTGTACCTATAAACTCAACTCCATCAAGAGCTACAATCAATTTTTAGGCAAATCATTTGGCAAGTCAACTTCTGGTTCTCCAGGAAACAAGAGAAACGAAGAAGGAAAAGACATACAGAAGAAATGAGAATAAAAAGAAAAGAAAATCAAAGACACTACAAGCTAATGTGAAATTTAACAGCAGTGCTCTTGAAATCCAGGGAACAGGGCAACCCACTTAAGCTATGAACTTCAAAAATGATACAGGCTTCGCGAAGAGTCTTTTTGACTTCAGGGAAATGAAATTAAAATCAAGGCATCATTTTACAGTTAGAAATGTCAGCTGCAATATGACGCCCTAGAATGTTTTGGTGGGTAAGGAGTTACAAAACACCAAATTTTTGTTCAAAAGGTCAATATGATGGGTAGGATGGAGGGCATACACTAGTGATGAAGCCAACCACTAAGAAGCGCTGCCAGAGCAGAATCCCATTAATCAGAACCTAACACTACATGCCACTATATGTGTTGCAGATTCACAAAATTAGAAAGTGTACAATACCCTAAATCTTGGTCCCCGAGATCATGAGATTCTTTTGCCCCAAAAAACTGAACTAGAAGAACATACAGTTGATGGAGATAGCAATGGTTCATAATGGATGTCATTAAGTTGTGAAATTTGTGTAATAAGCAACAAAGAAGGAAATAACTGGGCTTTCTTTTGTTATATTATGCATGGTACAAATTATGTATCGTGCTTACATTCATAGGACAATGTCCTATTCAGAAGTTCAAACTGATTTCATTTTCTTTTCTGAAAATCACCTACGTCACAAACAATTGCATAGGAAAGAATAGTTGACAAGTGACATTATGCTTATAGGTAAAAGGGGGAAGGAAACGGATTGAGAAAAAAGGAAGGAATGGAGAGAGCTCTCTTGTGCTTGGTTGGAGGAAAATGGAGGAGGCAAGGGAAACGGAAGGCATTCCCTTTCAGTTTGGGCCCGCCATTTCACTTCCTCCCGCTTAAGGAGAAAAAGGGAAGGCAGATGAGAGACAGATATAGCACGTTTGTCCCTACTTTCCCCTAAGCGTGGGATTTATTTATTTATTTATTTTACCTCCTTCCCCATGCTCTCTCTGTAGTCAACCGAATCAACTAAAATTGCAAAACTAGGTCGAAGACAGGGCTGTGATACTATGATTGGGACTTCCCTGCCGACCAAGGTATTAAATTAACCTTTCAACCAAATGCGGCAGTCAGATACGGGTCATATTGCTAAGCGAATAGTGGCATGCCCTCCAATAAAATGGGTGCTGGTTTTAATGTGAATAAACACAAAATGAGTCCAAAGGAAAAACAGATAACAAGAAGCTGGTTTTAATGCGAATAAACACAAAATGAGTCCAAAGGAAAAACAGATAACAAGAACAAGATTTAGCTTTTGGAAAAATTACCGCATTCATATCAACACGGAGCTCTTCAAACCATGCAGTGGTATCTTTTTCCCTGATTACGCTAGCAATATAAATGCAAGCTAAAGCTATCAGATGTGGAGCATGTACAAGAATAAGATCCATCTTGTATATGTCATTAACAAGTCCCCTGAATGTTCCAAAACATCAATGCTACATCAGTTTCTTGTCCTTGCAAATCAAGTGAAGCAAGAAAATATTGAAAAACAAAGAAGCCCAGGTATTATAATGGGAATTTATTATCATAATTGATTGCTGGCAGAAAAGAAAGAAAAAACCATGTCATTAGATACAGCAAAGAGCAAGATGTACAGATGAAAGTATTCATATGCAGCATCACTCATCTTTATAAAGTAGAATAAATCAATCTTTTTATGTTTTCTTAAAACTTTGACCAATTAATGGCTAAGAAGCCCGGGAGGAGGATAAATTCTTGTTGAACATTGTTGCACATGTAAGGGTCATAACAATGCAATAAAGATAAGGTGGCAAAGGATCTGTCAGCAGTCACTAATTACTTGGGGTACAACAGCTTATGTCTAGAAAGATATGGAAGTGCTTGTGTGTTGGAAACTGAGGTTTGGTTGCAATACAAATTTGGAGTGCTTGACACATCACAGTACATAGTTATCATGGCAGGAATATCGTAATTGAACATTTAACTGTCTTGAGCTTAGATGAACTCTCTCAAGATCATACAATCCACAAACAATTGGGTGAATTCTATAGGCTGCCTACATTATAATTACTTTCCACATTTGTCATCTTTCAAATTTTAGATTGTATAGACCTCTGGGAAGTCTAAAAATATTATTGCTTATCAAAATAATGAAATTTAATTTCTTAAAACAAGAAAAGCTGTGTTATTAATAGAATTCATAACCAATATACTGATGGTGTATTTGTCATCATCATCAAAGAGCTTTTCCAAAATTTATTTCTTATCCATGGTTTTAGTAAAAACTAATAACCCATTCCATCTATGTTTCTGTATACTAAGGCACTAGAGGCTAATAATATAAATGAGTAGTTGGAACATAACTTTAAGAGGTACAGAAAAGCTATGTGTTTTCCTCAAAAGGAAAAATAACTCAAGAATTGATAAGCAAGGTGACATGTGTAAAGGCAGAAACCTTAGAAAACATATGCTGGAAATTAGATTCTTACCAAGTTACTTGGGTCGTAGGTATATCATTCAGGCCTGCATCCTGAAGCAACCTGTCAAAGCAAGGAAAAAGAGAATAAACCACTTCTTCTGAGGAAGACATCGCACCAAGATCAAATACCATTTCATAAGTGATCAACTAGTCCAAGTATCAGCAACATCAAACACTGTTGGCATCCTTGGAAACAAAGTAGCTTTTCTTTTGCCCACAGGGAACCTAAGGTGGCTCACGATTAATGAATTTTGCATTTGAAATTAGAAGTCAATGACTACATTGGAGAGGAGTTGAGTTCAAGTCCACAAATCCAAAATGTAGGAACATACCACCAGCAGTTATTTTTCAAAAGATGTTTTAAGATTCATGACAAAGAGTATGAAATACGTACTGAGACAATGCCCGGTAAGGATGGAACACAACTAAATAATAGTTGAGTGCTTCCAAGATCTTCATTTCCATTTCAAGGATGTCTTTGATCTCATACCTATCATATCTGTACTTGTCATCAGCATCTGTGAGACAAGAAAATGTTGGAGCCTAATAAGAACGTCATACAATAAGTACAATGTCAAGAATGAATCAGCAGAGAAATTAAAAGACAGTATAGAAAGTTAAGTATCAAGTAATTACATAATTTTTTAAGATAAAATACAAGTAGCCTGGCCTGCACTGTACTTTCTTCAGCTTTTGATGCCAGGTACAAGCAGGTTGGAGCCACGAGACGTGGATCATATTCTGTCATGCTCTTTCTGTAAGAACAAAAGCAGTTAACCTTAGTGACAAAAAGCATCTATGGGTTTTAAAAACATAATTGGCATCTATGGAATAATATTTGGAACAAATACTTGTAAGTTCCCCCTAAAAGCGTAATTGGCATCAATAACAAGACCCTCAACTCAAAAATATTTGGAATAATATAAATTATTATTATTATTTTTCAAAAGAAAGAATCACATCTCCACGTACATAAGACATACATTAGTCACAAAAGACTATGAAATTGATCTTAACATCTGCAAACAAAAGTTAGGTGCATAAATTACATCCACATTACTAGCCCAAATTACTGATCCAAGCTGAGAATGAGGACGGTTGAAAATAACCAGTGTTTATAATAGTAAAGTATCTAATATAGGCATTTTAAAGGAGAATCATACCTGCAAAAGGAATTGGCTATATAACCAATTCTCTAGCAGCTCTTCTTACTACAGTTTACAGAAAACATGATTTATCCTTTAAGGGGTCGAAACAGAAATTTGCAAGGATTTGCAAATTATGATTGCTTATACAAGCCAGAATGGGAAGAATGTGGAGATTAAAGACCCACGGGTAATGAATGTGAAGATTGAAAAGTTGTGCACTAACTACTTAAGTTTTTACAGCGTGACAATACCCAAACAGTTCAACTTAGAAAACCCACGATCATATTTTACACTTTGTTCTAATTGCCAGTCCACCACTTCTATCTTAAAAATGAAAAAACAAAAAAAAATAATCCACTACACTTCAAATGCAAGAGCGCCAGAAACTATTAGTAAAAATTTGTGGCTGTATGTAAATGCAACTATTGGTCATACTAGGGTTATGAACATGAAACAATATCACCATAATAGCACTACCTATTTATTTGTGTTACATTGAAGCATAAACAAAGATAACCATATAAACAAGTTGAGCATAATCACATGCACTTTGTAATGACATGTGATTTGAACAATATAGGAAATGCAATGAGTTAAAGAAAAAAGAAAAAAAGATGGGACAGCTATTTCTCAGAATGACAAAATACAGTGAACTAATACTAAGCAACCTAAACTAGCCACTAGAAATTCAGACGAACTTCATATTGCTTACTAGGATCAAAAGCAAAGGCATGTGCCATGAGTTTGTCATCACAAATCAATCTTATTGCTTCCTCCACAATTTTATTACTTAAATACCTGGTGTAAACACGTCTCATATATGTCACTGCAGTAGCTACAACCCTGAAAATTTTGAACAGTAAATCAGAGATCAAATCAATTGATGAAATTAGCCAAAGAAGATGAATTTCTATAATTCTGAAAAGTCAAATGAACAAAAAGAAGTGAATTATTAGTTTATGAGGACCTAGAAAATACAAAATCAACAATAATATAGTAGCTTCTTATTCCAAAATTACTTGAAAAAGAATCAGTTATATTCCAAATATAACCAAAAATGTTAGAAGCAGTAACACCAGGGGCATCTCACTTAGAAGTCAATAATGTTGGGAATATGTGAATAAACTTCAGAAATAGATCCTAGGTAGCCAATTATTAACACTAAAGTGGTTCAAATGAGAGACAACAACCATTGTTTACTGATCAAACAAAACAGAATTTGGACAATCCATAAAGATTCTACTTTTTTCCACCTGCATGTTAAAAGATGGTGTATAATGAACTTAGCCGCCAAGGCTGGTTCATCCGATGTTCCATTCCATATTTTGAGTCCCTTGCATCTCACTTCCATTAAAATCAATCTTGCTTTTACCAAGTCTGGCAGTAACTACATAAGGATGACTCATGAAATCATATACATGCAAAATATCAACAAAAAAGTTTCCAGATTATGTATGTTGGACTTGGTTACACATTATTTAATTACAACAGGAATTACATTCCAATATAACCTCTCAATGAAAAGACTTGAAGTATTTCGAGAAATGTAATATGGTCTTAACATACATCAAGCCAACTTCAATCAAAATGTTTCATTTTTACGATGCATTAAAATGACTTGTTTGTAAACTCTCAGATATCTTTGAGGGTGGAATGCCTACATGACATTATTTATCAGTTTTTGCACCTACAAGACAAAGTAAGAAGATATATATTCTGATTCCCCTGATAACTAGGAAATAGAATCACAATTCGATTGTTTAAGAAGTTATGGCAGTTAACCACTGTAAAGATTAGAAAACTTCTCAATTGGTATCATGAACCCAAAAAGTTTAAGTGCAAACCACTAGCAAAAAATACGAGGGGGATAAGCACTAGCAGATCTCTTTTGTCAATCAAAAACCAAAAGCATACTCTAGAAAAACAAGTAGTTTAAGCAACGTTAGAAGAAGTCGAAACCTTTGCCTCACTTTCACTAACTGTGCCAATTTCGATATATCTGAAAAGAAAGTAAAAATGAAGAAAGAAGAACAATGTTACATGATTTAGATATAGGACACCAAAAGTACTAGCAGTATCATATACAAGTGCATGTGAGTGTCAAGCTGTCTTTGTCAAAGAAATACCAGGATAGAAAATTCTATGATTCTAAATAGGAAGACTGAACAATCTTCGGCGTACCCCACAAAAGGCAATCAATAAAGAAATTATATAAAATCAAGAACTCCAAGATCATATTTAGCCATTTATTTATGCACCATTTCTAATAGAAATTCTATTCCTATCAATAGAACCGACACAGAAACACTTGCAGAGACACCAAAACACGCAGAAGAAGAGACCAAGAAAAATCAATTTCTCCCATATATCTAATAGAACAAGAAACTACAGGCAACAAGTTAACAGCAAATTTTGACCATAAATTTATGCATCACGTTTTGCAGCTAAGTCTTGCAGCAACCTATTACATGCGAAACACTGTGCCAGAAAACTCCAACTCTAATCTGACATGGTCAGATTCAAATGTATTTCCTTTACAAAATCCAATTATAATGCCGCCTTTCATGAAAATAGATGCAATTTCCACAAGTCGGTCTTGATGGAACTCTTGGTGGGAAGAGAAAAAACGAATTGAAAGTCCCAAAGCAACACAACCGACAACAAAAAGCATAGCATGCTAAAATATTAGCCAGACAATGGTATAACAAATAAGATTAAAAACTCCAGTATGAAACATAAATATTACTTCATTTTGAAGAATAAAGAAGAAAAATCCGAGATTTGCGAATTATATAAAACTGGTGGCGAAAAAAACTAAAAGCACTGAATACCTGGATAAATCCATCAAAACAGGAGAAAAAAATTTGATTGAAATCAGACAAGAGTGAGACAGGAAGAGAAAGATCATACTATTGGCCATGTGCATCTTTATGAGCTTGCAATCCTCGAGAGTGATACCCCTCTCCTTGTCAGGTGGGTGTACCACATCCACATCTTCCTGTTCCAAAAGCTGTTTGCTTCAAAACACAAAGCAACTCCAATTTCAGAAAAGGCAAGATAGACACACCCTAATTCAAGAACAGGTAAAACATAAACAACAGAAAGGAAACTTAGAAGAAATACACTCATATAATAAATAATTTTGACGGAAGCATACATTGACAAATGAGGAATACGGCTAACACACAAATTCACAAACGAGAAAAAGAAAAAGAAAATCATAAAGTACACAAAGAAAGATATTTTGTCGGAGGCATACTAGTGAGAGGATGCCCAGAAATTGGCCGCCATGTTTGGATCAGCGAAAAGAGAATCTCTAAATTCCTTCGTTTTAAAAGAAGATGTCCTTCCATTTTCAGTTTTCGTTGTCTAAGTAAGACGGTAGTATCCGGAGCCAAATCGAAGACCCGAAGTCCGGGCCGGGTCTCCGTGTCGACCTCCACACATTTTCTGGTCCGGATATTTTGGGCCCCAGATGCAAATAAATCCATGGGGCAAAGCTGTGGACCTTAGCAATCTTAGCATTGAGATAGGCCTACGCTTGAACGGCAAACGCCAACCAGCAGGACTTTAAAACTAGACCTATATATATAAATTTGACATACCCCTAGTTTCAACCATTTAATTTAATACTTTTGAGAGTTCACATTTTATGCTGGTTGAAAATTCGATAAGCATATATTATGTTGTGGTTGATTACTTGCTAACTCAATATTAAACTAATAAGGTATGAAATCTTCTAATTTTAAGTTTGACACCAAAATATGTGAGTTTAGGTACATATATTAAAAGAAAAAAAAATACCATGCAGTGAATAAAAGGTTATATTTTATTTTCTATTTACTATTTGCAATGTTTTCCTTGGAAAAAGTTTGTGGTAGTTAGGGTTGTACAGATGTAGAATGAAATCATGATGATATATAAAGACTTTTGATGTTGGAGAATTGAAATGGATTGTCTGGGCATGGCTCTGTGGGTAGTTCTGATGCCGATGATTCTCTTTTGAGGTCGGGGTAGGTGTCTATATCAATCATGTTGGCGATGCAATGAGCTTCAATTCAGCATCAAAATCATTGTAACTATCAAAACTTAAATTCGATGATGTTAGGAGGAAGCTACTAATCAACCCTTAAATTCGATGATTGAAACATTGATGCTCTGAAAATACTAGTAACCAAAATAAAATTTTCATTATTACATCTGGTACTTTTATAGCAAGCTTTGCAAGATTCTATAAATGCCGAGTTTGACTTGGATGAACGTGAAAAGTAGCCTTGACTTTAAGCGATATCGGTTTTTATGGAGACAGTTCTGATAGGGGCAGCAGTCATAAAGCGAAGAAAGATACAACAACCTAACCAAGAAACCACACTATCAAAACAAGAAGTACGCACCAGTGGTTCAGCAGTGGGACGAACCTATCTAACTGTTAAGCTAATTTATGATTCTCTTCTACTTCAGGAGATCACCATATTCAAGGTGGAAAGTTCATATTTGAGGTTCTGTCACTCAAGTTAGAGGGGCATCATGGATACGATCTCTCATCTACTTGGAATTGCCGGGTTTTTGCCGTTTGTCGTATTGTACATTCTATGGAGGATGAGAATCGGTACCTGCAAAGTGAAGAGCATGTCACCCCCCGAAGCATCAGGTGCCTTGCCAGTCATAGGTCACCTTCATCTACTACGTGGCCAAAACCCGATTACCCAAACATTGGGAGCCATGGCTGATAAACATGGTGCCATTTTCATGATCCGGTTTGGAAAGCAACGTGTAGTTGTGGTTAGCAATCAAGTGGCAGTCAAGGAGTGTTTCACTACAAACGACAGGATTCTTGCGACACGTCCAAGGTGTAGCCAGGGGAAGTACCTTGGTTACAACTATGCTGGATTCGGTTTTGCACCTTATGGGAGAGTTTGGCGAGAGACACGAAAACTAGCTGTTGTACAAGTCCTCTCCGACCGCCGGCTCGAGACACTAAAGAGCGTGAGGGTCTCTGAGGTGGACATCCTGATCAAAGATTTGTATTCCTTTTGCAGGTGCAACGGACACGGCCCGGTCAAGGTGGTGATTTCTGAGTGGTTTGAGACCCTAACCTTGAACACAATTACGAAGATGGTTGCTGGGAAGAGATATTTTTTTAATGCCAATGGTGAAGATGATGGGGAGGCAAAACGTATAGGAAAAATCATTAAGGAATTCATGCATTTATCTGGGGTGCCTGTCATTTCTGATCTAGTTCCGCTTCTAAGAGGGATTGATTTGCTTGGCCAATTGAAATCCATTAGGCGAATTGCGAGGGAATTGGACACTTTAGCAGGAAGTTGGATTGAAGAGCATGCTACAAAGAGTGAGCCAGGAGAGCACTCGGACTTCATTGATATCTTGCTATCCGAAATAGAGGACAGTTCCTTCTTTGGTCATAAGCGTGAAGCCATTATTAAGGCAACAGTGCTGGTATGTTTATCGATATTGTCACATAGACCTTGAACAGATGCTCACAGTACCCTATTATTTGTTTTAGGATGAATAGATCGAATTAGCTAAATGCTGACATGTTTTTTATATCTTGATTATTCTGAAAAATTATTTTCCTAAAATTTTTTTTATTTTTGTTAGGTAAAAAGTTGTTTGGAGGTATAAGATATCAAATTTAAGACTATATATTTTCAAGTAGGTGTAGTATTCCTGTCAGCCTGTATTATCAATATTAATGATTAGGGCATTGGTTGGTATAAGTTACTCTTAGAGAACAGTAAAAGAGTTAGATTTTAGAGGGGAAAAGATTGTATTGTTCAAATGGTAATCATTATGCAAAAAATAAAAATAAATAAATAAAAAAATAAAAAAATAAATAAAAATACAAAAATAAATAAAGGAGAGAGGACTTTAAGACCTTTTATCTCTGAAAGTGAACAATTTAATCTCTTGTTGCAATTAAGTTAATTCTCTTAGATGGATTCCTGAAATAGAACAACTAAAGGCAATAAATATTTCTTGGTTTCTTGAGATAATAAATTTGTCCGGAAAATCTAATATTTAGAAATGTTAAAGAGTATAATTTCCTTTTTTTTTATGCAAATTTCAACTCAGCATATATGGTCCCAACTTCATGTTGTAGAATTTCATCCTGGCTGGATTCGACACTACATCTGTTAACTTGACATGGCTGCTATCCTTACTGTTGAACAACAAGCATGCTCTGAAGAGTGCCCAGGAAGAGCTGGATCTCAAAGTTGGCAGGGACAGATGGGTGGGTGATAATGATATTAAAGATCTCGTGTACCTACAAGCTATAGTAAAAGAATCTTTGCGCTTATATCCATCAGTCCCATTATCACTTCCACACGAGGCAATGAAGGACTTCAATCTTTGTGGCTATCGCATTCCACAGGGAACTGGTTTGTCTGTCAACTTGTGGAAGTTGCATCGCGACCCAAAAGTCTGGCAGGACCCTGAAAGGTTCTTGCCAGAGAGGTTTCTAACAACCCATGCAAATATAGATGCCTCAGGTCAGCATTTTGAGTTCATACCGTTCGGGTCGGGTAGACGATCTTGCCCGGGAAACAAATTGGCCTTGCAAATATCACATCTAACACTAGCTCGCCTGCTTCATGGATTTGATTTCACGACACCCTTGGACATGCTGGTGGATATGACTGAACTCTCCGGCCTTACACTGCTCAAGGCAACTCCCCTGGAGGTTCTGTGTAGGCCACGTCTTCCGGCCAAACCCTATCAATACTAGACCGATTTACAAACTTGGCTTGCCTAGTATCTCTTTATTTAGTAAGAATGCACCTATCTTCTTAAGGGGAATTACCTGCTTAGTGTACCTATTACTAGAAAACTGTTTTGCTTTGTGTATAATACTCTCGCTTAAGAGATTCTTATAATTTGTGGAACGCTTCTACGTTAAGCTACTCCCATTATGTGAACATTAGCCAATCTGTATCTCTTATTATTTGTGGAGAACTTCTACTTTAAGCTACTTCCATTACGTGAACATCAGTCGATATGTTAAGGAAGACAAGAAAGCACTATTATCTTTTGAGGGTTGTGTTTCAAGATCCAGGTGAATTTATCAACTTCATGGCAATTGCTTCAAGATTATTACCACATAAAGATTTTCTCAAAGGATGACAATTTTCTTACAAATCGTTTTTTGGGACATAGTTTTAATCCTAGGAATAGCAATTCAAAGGGATCAAGACTAACCAAGTTATGTACTTTATTGTCCGTAATTACTGATAAGGAATAAATTGATAAGAATTCAATGATTTATGTTACAATGGAATCTACCCAACAACACAAATAAAATAAGGATTATGCATGCAATAAATTCAAATAAATGATAAATGTTGACAATACGGGGTTGACTTAACTATTCTTCAATCCCCCTTTTAAGTTTGTCTTTGAATGTATTAATACAGTAAGCTTGCCAAGTAAATGAGTGTGCCGGCTTTTGTTAGTGCTTTTGTAAGGAGATGTGTCTGTTGCTTTTCAGTACATGCATACTTGGTTTTCATGATAGAATATTCTAATTTTTATTTGAGCAAATAATACTCCCCGTTTATGGAATTTGTCCTTTCATAATAAACTAGATTAATTTCTATGTGCGCAGCCGTTTTCTTGTTACATAACATGTGAACTAATTGTTCCGCCTTCACTTTCAAATCTTGAAGGAGGCCTAACATTTAGATGATCCTGGAGGTTAAGTAGGCAATAATTCTACTTTCTATTTTTGTTGAAGATCAAGATACTTTTAATTTCCTTTTCTTTGTAATTCGACAAGCACATCAC
The DNA here is from genome assembly GCA_028551475.1 of Casuarina equisetifolia. Taxonomy (NCBI): domain Eukaryota; kingdom Viridiplantae; phylum Streptophyta; class Magnoliopsida; order Fagales; family Casuarinaceae; genus Casuarina; species Casuarina equisetifolia. The sequence continues at coordinate 17,175,683 of CM052361.1, read as the reverse complement.
AATATCACCGTTTCAACATCAACTTGTTATTAGATGGCATTAAAGCCCTTTTAATATAAATTCAGTACTTTCATAGTGATATCCACATGAGGCTATCTGATTACATGCATAAATTAATTTAATAGTTGGCCTAAAATGTTGATATTTGCTCTCATTATAACTAAGTACATCAATTTTTTTATAACCTCTTAGGTTTATCAAGGGCTTATCTTGTTTTCTTGTTTTATAACTTGTATCATACTTATTGCTTGTAAGTTTCAAATTGACTTTGATTAGATCATGATTCTAAAACTATCTCATAAACATACTTATTATTATTATTATTTTGAAAAACAAAGTTAGTACGTTGATAAATTTTATTAATAATAATAAGATTAGGCGTAATAATCATATCTTTGATGTGTATAGATGATAGGTTGTGAACCTCACCCTTTCAAAATATTGGCTAAGACCAATATGCATAATATTCTCACAAAAGTTCTAAAAGCAATTAAAGCCTACACTAGTAAAACATAAAAATAGAAAGGGTAGTACATAGGCTTAACCTTATAGAGCTCTATAGTTACGTAGACGAAGATGATCATTTCTAAATGCATTCACATAGGACCTTGGAAAAAAGCTTGGTTGATAAAAAATATGTATGTCCTAACCATATGACCATAATTGGCTAATCTATCTACAAATGAATTACCTCCCTATATATATGTTTGATGATAGTTTATAAAGGAAGAAGACTTACACACCTGTAGATGGTGCACCCAAATGCTAAAGTGGTTTCCATTGGTGGAGTATGCTTTGAACTAAGTAAAAGGAATTTGATTCAATTATATATGGTAATTGATTATATTCATGATATATTAGGAGACCTGCTTAGAGAGCATGTGCTTCTGAATGTGCATTACTTCTTAGGCCAAACTTAGTTACAAAAGCTAAAATGATGCTAGATTTACCATCTCTCAAGACTCCTCCACCCACATTATTATTGAATACATTGGATCAATTTGTGTTTAACTTCAACAAACTTTTAAGGATGTCATTTAATCCTACTTCCTTTTCTATTCTCAAAATATGGAGGGATATGTGATCCAGAAAACTTACTTAGGTGTTGATTGTTGGGATAATAAAAAGCTGAATTAACCAAAGATTGATGTCTTTGTGAATTCTATTAAGTGCCATATGTGTTTCCTTATGCCATGTAGCATTTCTGGCCACCCATATGCCTTATGTGATCACACTCCCTAGTATTGCTATGGATGTTCTTCTTTAATTGTTCCAAGCTACCTTCAGGCACCAAGAGGTTAACAATGAATGAGTGAGATTGAATTATCCCTATACCTTTAAGAAAGTAGCACATCTCCTTCATATAATGTGAGCCAAATCTCCATGCATGAAGAGGTGTTCCATTGTTTCTCTTTAGGCATGAAGGTAGCATGCCTTAGCATTTGGAAGCCATTGGATCACTTGGCATTGCATGTTACCTTCAACTAGACTTCCATTGTTGATGAGCTTCCACATAAATAATATTGAGTTAGGTGGGACTGTTTTGTTCCACCAGAATTTTGCCATTTTACTTTTAGTCCTTTAGTCCTCCTATCTAATAGACGTTAGATGCCAAGAAGGAACTTGAAGAATTCAAATCCCACACCGAACTATTGGGTTCCTATAGGAGAACATTTTTTATGCATTAAATTGTTGACCATGAGAGAGATGATCATTTATATAGGAGGGCTTTTGCAAAACTTCCTGGACTAAAATGCCTAGACATACACAAATGATACTGTAGCAGTTGTCCTAGCTAATTGTTTTTCTAAAAAAGATCTATTGACCTTCCCCGTAATCTATTGACTATGTTTCATCATGTGAGATAGCAAGGGAAAAATCATTTTCCAACATGCAAGTAAGACTTTTTTGCTCCTCTTTGAATGGCTTCAATTGGATAATCATATTTAGTTCTCATTAAAAAGGCTTACAATGATTTGCAATCAATGTAGTCCCAAGCAAATTTTGTTTTTAAAGATTGCATTACTTGTTCTAAATTTTGGATCCCATGGCCCCTTTCGTTACATAAAGTGCAAACTATATCCAATTTTACCTATGTACTACTAAACTTTCCTTTGAACCTTATATGAAGTTGGCCAAAATTTGGTTTTCCCTTTCGTTACATAGCTTTTGGAACTCTTGTTATGGATAAGATGTGAAGTGGTATAAAGGAAAAAACACATTTAACGGATGTAAGCTTAACCCCTTGAGAAATAACTTTGGATTTCTATCCCTACACTTTGTTAACTATAATTTCTACCAACTCATTAAAATAATGAATGTTGCTTTTCCTTATAAATAGTGGGGTTCCCAAGTATTTTATTAGTAAAATTGTGTTTGAGAAATTTCCCTATCTCATAATATGTTTTTTTTTTTTTTAGGGGGGGGCTTCTTTTCATCTTATTTGACACAATAACCCTAATTTTTTTTTGTTCTTTCACCTTCTATCCATAGTTGGCCTCATGCTCTTGTAACAAATATTTTAGATTCATGATAGATCTCTTATTTCCTATCATAAAAATCAGCATATCATCTACAGTTGGTCGAATCAGGCAAGCGCCTACCCTTGAAATTAATTGAAATGGGTGGCCGAGTTCTCTTTCTTTAACCCTTTTGATATGATAGGCCTGGCCACCTTCCCCCTATCCCTTGTGTTTAAGAGTGAAGGAGCCCAACGATGACTAGTTATATGGTGGTATGGAAGGCACGAACTTCGTGAACATCCCACGCCCCCTTTATAAAGGAAATAAATCCATAACCAGAATTGTAAACAAGATGTGACACCCTTGTGAATTTGTTATCTCCTTTGTATTTCCTATTTTCCCTCTGTTCGCATGAGCATTTAGTTTATGATTGAAAGCATCTTGTGCAAAAGATGAATAGGCTAGGGGATAATGGATTTGCTTATGCCGTGTGTTGACTTGAAGAAACCATATCTTGTTCCTTGGAGTTATATAAAGGATTAACTAGTTACCTTTTTATCAATCTCATTAACCATCTTTTGTGAAATGGTTACATTTTCATGAATTTTCTCAAAGACAACCTAGTCACTTTGCCTGAACCACCTTGTTAACCAACCCTAAAAACCACATCTATTATTAATATGTTTTTTCTCCCATTGTCAAGAATGTTACTATTCATTTGATTATTTTAGTTTTAATAATTTATCATTGGCCTCTCTGTCAAATAGATGTTTAAAATGCTTCTTTACATGGTAACCTTTCTAAAGAGGTTTACATGAAACTTTCCTTTGAATTTTACAATCAAGGAAGAGTTGGTTCCTTAATTGTAGAAATCTCTCTAGGAGTTGAAACAAGCTTTTTACTAGTGAAATATGAACTTCAGAGAGGCTCTTATTATGCCTTACTTTTGTTGGTCCTACCATGACTACTTGCTTTTTTATATAGCTCTAGTTATTTATGTTCTTGACATTCTGATCATAGAAATAATAAGGTGACCATCTTAGATTTGAAGTGCTATCTTTACTCCACTTTTCTTATGAAGAACTTAGGATATTTGAAGTTCTTCATTAACATTAAGATTGCCCATTCTCTAAAAGGGATTTCCTTTTATAAGAGCAAGTATGCTTTAGAACTTATCTTAGAGGTAGGATTGTTGATCCAAGCCGACAATAATTCTTATGGAGCAAAGTAAGGAGTTACGACCATGGAATATGATAATGAAGTGAAATAGAAAATTTATAGTTTGCAATTTGTAAGTGTATTTGATCAAAGATTGGTTGGAAGGTTAATTTATCTCAAATTGATTTGCCTTGACCTTTTTTTTCAAGTGCAACTTTTCAATTAGTTTATGCATAAAGTCACACATGGAAGTAATTATGAGAGTCATCAAATATCTCAAGAGTTGCCTTGATCTTGGGATGATCTTTTTGTCCATTTTCAAGTTAGAGTTAATAACTTGTGATTTTGACATATGCCTTATGATAAGGAAGTCCATTATAAGTTCCTTTTCAAACCTTGGTAATTCTTTAATTTCTTAAAAGACAAAATGTAGCCTATTATCTCATTATCATTTGTAGAGTAAAGCAATGGCTACCATGGCTTAAAAATAGTTTGGATTATAAGATTACTCAAGGATTTTGGCATAATCATTAAATGACCATTTTTTTAAATTTTTTTTATTTGGTTAAAATGAGACAGTAGAAAAGATAGCAACCAATCCCACATGTCATGTGAGAACCAAGCACTTAAGTGTTGATTGTTCATAAGAGATAAGATGCAAGAAAGTCATAGACATGCCACATTTTAACAAAGGTGTTGCTACAAATTCAATGACAAAGGCATTTTACAACAACCAATATTAGCATCTTCTTCCTAAACTTGAAATATTTGATTTGTTTAAATTTCTTACTTAAGGGAGAATATTAATAGAAGATGTGATATTTTTAGTTTGGTAGATGATGTACTTGTCTTCTTAGAATTTTATATGTAAGGTTACTATACATTTTTAGGTTGTCACTTTTTCTTATGTAATTGGTTGCTGTGTAAGGAATTGTAAAATTACTTTTGTCTAAGTAATGGTAGCAGTGTGTGTTGTAAACCATTATAGATTTGAGACAATTAAATACACCCACTTGTTTTTTCTTTTCCTTTTCCTTACGTCTTGTAACACGTAGTTTAGAAGATAGTGCACAGTGTGGTTGTTTTGTGATTTTTCAATTTTTCTGTAAAACACAATTCAATATTGTATTAAAGTATTATTTTTCCATTAATACAATCATGATTGAATGCTCATATTCAAAAATTCCTACTTGGAATTGGAGTAGGTATTCAACATCTGTTCACATAAGTAAATTTCCACTCTCATTCAAGCATGAAATAGTAACCTTTATCATTTTCGCTTTTGCACTTGTTTATTAAAATAAACAACAATTTACATTCTCTTGTGTTATGGATTCTACTTGCAACTATGTCATTTTCTTTTTGTTATGTAAAAGTTGCATGTTGACTTAGTAGCAATCGAGTCACCTTGTCAACCAAAAAAAAAAAAGGTTGATAACATTGAATGAAATTGCAATTGAATGAGCACGAGTGCCACAACCCTGTTCATATGTTTAAAGTAATGTGAAATAGAGATGTCTATTTAATTAACCTACTCTCTGTTTGTTAGACTATGCTTCTAAAGTATGATGTCTTAAGCCATCTCCATGCCCTCCAGGAGCATTTTAAGAGGAACCCTTTATATTCTGTCACTAGCAAGAAACAATGCTTACATTCATCAAAATGGGGTCTTGTCTAACAAAACAAAGGAGTATGTTCTTCTGATACTGAGGGTTATAGATTACTGTGTCCCACTTTTTCTGGGAGAGACTAAGCTTCCCTCATCTCCTTTAAGCTTGTTGGATCCAGCAACTATGCATCATGAAGCTTAGCAATATGGATTGCCCTATTGACCTAAAATAAACAAGTGTTAGTGAATGTGAAATACCTAGCACCTGAAGAGAGCTGACCATATTATATTGGCCTATTTTAATAGGCTTATTAATGCGGGTCTATATTAATGAGTATTATAGAATTTGTTCATTTGAGCTTATACCAATGATTTGTAATTGGTCTAATCAATTAACATACATTATTCTTAATTATTAAATATGGATCTAGTTAGTGCAGGTAGGTGATTGTCTTATAAGTTTGTGATGAGTGAACCTATTTGAGTAACTTATAATCTAAGATTAGAAAAGAGACAACATCTGAGGATTTGGGATGAAGACATAGAGAATCTGGAGTAAACCCTTTTTGCTTGCTTAAAAGAAAACTATCAAATACAAAGTGTAATATCGACCGAACACAGGTTGGTCAAACCCAGATGGGCGAAGCCCAACAAATGAATAAACGAAACAATATACGGCCAACTATTATAAACAAATAATGGGCCTAAAGAAATAAAAACAATAAGAAATATACAAACAATTAAATCATATCTTAACAACCCCGCTCGAGCTGGTGATTTGTACAAGTCAAATACACCAAGCTTGCCAAGAAGATAATTGTGCTGTCTTTTATATAAAGCTTTACTCAACCAGTCTACGGGTTGTTCATAAGTTTGAATGCTATATGTCTAAATTAAGCCCCATTGTTGCTTCTCTCGAATGAAGTGACAATCTATCTCAATGTGTTTAGTTCATTCATGAAAGATAGGATTGTTTGCAATGTGAATAGTGGCCTCATTGTCATAATACAAAGAAATGGGTCGAGGCACAATGACCCACAAATCACCAAGAAAATCATGTAGCCAAACAATCTCACAAACGGTTGTCGCCATGGCATAATATTTAGCTTTAGAGGAAGATTTGGAGACAGTCACTTGTTTCATAGTCTTCCAAGAGATCAGAGATCCTCCCAACTTGACACAGAATCCAATAAGGGAATGCCGAGACATAGGGCGTATGGCCCAATCAAAATCACAAAATCCACTCATTTGAAAATCCTTCTTGGATGGCATGAAAATTCCCAAACCTAGAGTACCTTTCAAATACTTAACGACTTTAAGGGCCATCTCCATGTGAGAAGTCTTTGGAGAATGCATAAATTAACTAAGTACTTGAACAGGATAATTGATATCCGAGCGAGTATGAGTGAGGTAAATCAAACAACCAAGAAGACACTAATAAGGGCCTAGATCTACTAACAGAGGGTCATCAATCTAAACAGGTGCACCAGCATCATATTCTGAAGAAGTGATTTTCAAATTCTAATCCATGAGAATCTTATAAGGGCGAGCTTTAGAAAGCCTAACCTTAGATATGAGCTCTAACGCATACTTGCGTTGGCTAAGACAAATACCAGCTTTGGATTTCAAGGAAGAACTTAGCCTGACCGAAATCCTTCATATGAAAATGTGAACATAGATGAGATTTTACCTGAGCTATAGCATCCTCACTGTTACCCGTGATAAGCATGTCATCAACATAGATGAGAATAACAACAATAGTGGATCCATGCTGAAGGGTAAACAGGGCATAATTGTGCCAAGATTGCTTAAAACCTGCTTCAAGAAGAACTGTAGTAAACTTGGCATACCATTGTCTAGAGGCATGCTTAAGCCTATATATGGACTTAAGTAATCAACAAACCTTCGGGCAACCGGTGGGGGAGATAGAAATCCCCGAAGGTAAAGACATGTACACCTCCTTATGCAGATCCCTATGTAGGAAAGCGTTATGAACATCCATCTGATGTAATGACCAATGAAACATAGAAGCCAATGCCATGATGCATTGAACTGTAACCATTTTAGCCATTGGTGAAAAAGTTTCCTCGTAATCAATCCCATAACATTGAGTAAAGCCCTTGGCCATGAGATAGGCTTTATATCTCTTAATTGATTCATCTGCATGATACTTAACTTTGTAAACCCATCGATAGCCAATGGGCTTGCGACGAGGGGGTAAGTCAATCAATGACCAAGTTCCACTAGCCTCTAAGGCATGAAGTTCTTGAGCCATAGCATCCACCCATCTAGGATCCCAAACTACCTTATGATAGTAGTGAGGCTCCCTAATAGGGGAGATGGAGGCTATAAAGGCTTGATGAGTAAAGGATAATTGATCAAGAGATACAAAATGTGAGATGGAATAAGGGATATTGCAAGGTGTAAAAGAGTGAGAGACATGATTGCAATGATAGTCCTGTGTACAAATGGGAGGTTTAGACATACATTGAGAGTGTCTAACCGCAGGGGATGTGGGTGTTGGCTCAACCTCAGAAGGTGGATTCATAGTGGAGGAATCTAGGGAGGGTGAATCCACAGTGGGTGGATCTACATGCTCAACAGTAAATGATGGTGAATGAGGTGGAGATGCATTTGGTAGTCGAGGTGATGAGACAGGAGTATCAGATGGAGAGGGTGCCTCTAGAACAATGGATTCATATGCAGATGGAAGAGGAAAAGATGTGTCTAGAGTAGCCACTAGTGAGACAAAAGATGAATCAGGACTCAAGGGAACAAAGGATTGATCTTTGAAGAGGGAAGATAGAGAAGGAGAAGACCGAGACTGAGCAAAGAGAAAAATTGACTCATGAAACACAACATCTTGAATGACGAAAAAGTGTGTGTGGCAAGATCAAGGACATGATACCCCTTCTGAGATGAAGGATATCCCATAAACATGTAGGGCCTAGCACGTGGTGCAAACTTGTCCCTACGTGGAATGACAATAGCATAACACATACATCTAAAGACTCTAAGATGTGAGATACATGGAGGTTTACCAAAGAGAACTTCGAAAGGGATTTTACCATCCAAGACAGGTGTAGGAAGACAATTTATAAGGTGAGTGGTAATTAAAACACATTCCCCCCAATAACAGTCTAGAATGTCAGCTTAAAATCGCAATGCCCGCGCTACATCTAGGATGTGCCGATGTTTGCGTTCAACCACACCATTTTTAATGGGATGTGAACGTAAGAACTCTCATGGTGCACCCCTCGAAGTTGAAGGAATGACGTGCACTTATGACTAAAAAACTCAGTATCATTATCTGATCGCAACTGGTGATGTGAGAATGGAACTGTGTCTCTATCATAGTGAAAAAGGATTGCAAAAAATGCAATGCTTGACTCTTGTATTTCATAAGATACACCTAAGTGCCACGTGAAAAATTATCAACAATAGTCAAGAAATAGCATGAGCCATCATGATTAGGGTGCCGATGTGGAGCCTATATATCAACATGCACCAATTCAACTATGGAAGTGGTGGTAGAAGTATGAGATAGAAAAGGGAGACGAGTCTGTTTCGCCAAAAGGCAAATGGGACAAAAAACATCTGATGACATATAACAAGAAGAATGACCAAAATGACTATGCCATAATGTCTGTTTAGTACTCAAAACATTAGTCTTAAACATAGTTTGTTGACACACATTGGCTCACTTTGGGGCATTACATTCAAAAGTTTTGACAATGGAAGAATAAACATCAGTTGTGGCATTTGTCAGAGACATAAGATGATACAAGTGACGTTTAGCCTTACCCAGCCTCAGTATTGTCCCAGTTAAATGGTCCTAGAAGAAATAGAAATGGGGATAAAAAAGTATTAGACAAGAGTTGTCAAAAGTAAATTTGGCAACTGACAAAAGTTTACATTTAAAAGAAGAAACATGAAGGACATCATAAAGTATGAGTGATGGTGAAAGACGGACTGTCCCAATATGGGTGACGGCTACACTACTATAATCAGGCAGTTTAACCCAGATGGGGTTTGATGCATATGACCGAATATTTTCCATGCAAGAGAGGTCACATGTAATATGATCACTCGCACCTGAATCAATAAGCCAATCAAACAAAGATGAATTTTGCAAAGTTGAAACCATACCTGCAACATTCGCCATGGGCTTAGTGGACCCAAAGCGACCAAGGAGCTGAACCACTTGCTGATACCGCTCATGGGTAAGTGCTGGGCTTGTAGAACTAATTGGTTGCACTGTTGCCACACTACTCATTAGAAGAGACTGTTGATCTTGAGGTTCTACGTTGATTGCATGTGTAGAATGTGTGTTACTCTTTTTCTTCTTCGAATTCTTTGGTGGAGGATTCTTGGGAAGAAAACGAATGAATTGATAACATTTATCCTTAGTATGGCTTAGGTGTTGATAATGCTCATAAAATGGTCTGGAGCCTCCTTGTCCAGATCTAGAAGAAAGAGTGTCCCTCTGACTACTCCCAAACCCCTCTCTAAAGGACACGGGGGACTGTACAGCAAAGGTGGCCAAATTTGTTTTCCTATTATCAGCTTGTAGAGTGTGCTGGTGTTCCTCATTAAAAATTATCAAAAACACCTTATCAAAAGGGGGAACAAGACTACGAGAAGTGATGTTACTTCTCACTGTAGCATACGTAGGCTAGAGCCCCAGAAGAAAATGAATAACATGCCTAGACTTTCTCTCAATAGCCAACATAGTAGGAAAATCACAAGTACAATTACCATCCTTACACTTAATCGTTGGCAAACATTTGTCTAATTTTGCCCAAAGTTCATGAGGCGAACAAAATACTTAGCTACTGACTCATTTGATTGTTGTTTCACCTTCACTATTTGTTGCTCCAAATCGTAGCGGCAGGTTCCATAAATTTTACAATATCTAGATTCTAACATTTTTCAAGCAGCACATGCAGTAGAACAATATGAAATAGAGTTCGCAATCTCAGGGGAAACCGAATTTAAAAGCCAAGAAAGCATAATCAAATTACATTTCTCCCAAAAACTAGCAAGCTGGTCATTTTTGGGTTTGGGCAGTTTTCCATTCACTAAATCCATCTTATCCTGTGAACCCAAAGTAATAAGCATTTTACGTTGCCAAGGGAAATAATCAGAGGAACCATTGAGTACTTATGGAACCAGAATAACAATGGAGACATCACCGGTGGCCAAAATTAGTGAATCCAAAATTTTTGCCTGATTGGTGCCCTTAGAAGAATTAGATCTGGAGCTTATCTCGTCAAAACTGGCCAATGACGAGGAAGATGGAGGTGGCAATGAGAAAAAAATGAGTTTTTGCCAGATTACGTGAATCGGGTCACGTGCGGGTTAGGGATCCGACCGAAGGATCTGAACCCAATGAGGTGGATCGACTCGTTTATGTGAAAATGGGCAGTGGGTCAATTGAACGGAGGGAAAACTTGTTTAGAGAGAAAAACGATGTGTTTGCTCCGTTTACTGAAATGGTGCATTTGCACTACTAAGTGAAACGGTTCATTCACACCGTGGAGTGAAACGGTGCATTCGGATTGTGGAGTGAAACGGTGCGTTTGGACCATGGAGTAGAATGATGCATTTAGACCATGGAGTGAAACGGTGTGTACAGACCATGGAGTGAAACAATGCGTACAAATCAGGAAGTTAAACAGTGCATACGGAAACTAGGTATGCACTCGAGTCGAGATCTGAATTGAAGACCCCACAAAAGATGAAAATGGTGCGTTTAAGAAATTTAAGTGAAACGGTGTGTAAGGGTAGAAGGGGTAAAGTGGTAAAATGACACCAGCTTTTCAGATCCTAACCCTAGGATAAAACGCACCGTGTTGAACTTAAGTGAAACAGTGTGTTTCATGTTCGCGAGACTGATCGCAAACCTTAGGACAAAACGCACCGTATTGAATGACTGTGACCAAGCCTATTCTCCTAAAATTAGATTGAGCAGTGGAAGACAAAGGAGATTAAAGGTGAAAATAGGGACTAAAATAGGTAAAAACCTCACCAAAAAGAATGAGATTGGGACATAGATCTATTCTTGACTGAGAAGGGAAGCAAATAACTAGATGTATTACTCAAGAAATGAAAATTAATACGGAGATGAAAAAAAAAGGGAAGAAAATGTACCAGATTGATCACAGAAACCTCAAATTGGCTCTCGATACCATCTAAGATTAGAAAAGAGATGACATCTGAGGATCTGGGACGAAGACACAGAGAATCTGGAGTAAACCCTTTTTGCTTACTTAAAAGAAAACTATTGAATACAAAGTGTAATATCGACCGAACACAAGTCGGTCAAACTTGGATGAGCGAAGCCTAACAAATGAATAAACGAAACAATATATAGCCTAACTACTATAAACAAATAATGGGCCCAAAGAAATTAAAACAATAACAAATATACAAACAAATAAATCATATCTTAACACATAAAGAAGTGGCTAGATCTCTCCTTTAGCTCCTAACATATACACTGAAATTTACATCTAGTTAAAATCATAAATTGTTGGTAAGCTATGGGGTGCTAGGTTAAGTTAAATGTTTAGGCCTGTGAAAGGCAAAATTGGAAAATGAGAAGATATGCTTAAAATATCTTTCTACATATTGTCGTGTGGGTGTGTGTAATGAATGGAACTAAAAAACTGCCTAATAGCACCACCAACTCCAGTCACATGATTTCCAGGCAGATTTTAGCTTCTCATCAAGCAAATGTAAAAGTAAGAGAATAAAGGAGAAACGTCAAACCAAAAGTCGCCCAAATATAAAGCCAAAAACAGGCATAATTTGCTCTATCTTCATTATACTTAAATGATTTTGTTTTCTAGATTAGCTACATGATTTTGGGAGTTTTTGGACTTGTTGGAGCTCGATCAAGCTAACATATTTAGCCTTTTGGGAAAGATACACTAGTGCTTTCTTATCATGGATAATGAATTATTATGGGGACCTTTGTTGTAAGCCTCACTATTTTTGTTATTTTACGTTTGGATATCTTGTAGAGACATGGGTGTTATCTCTTGTGAGGGATTGTTTCTTGCAAAGAGAAATCTCCCTAAGATTACATTTCCTAATGATTATCTGATGTTGTCGAATAGTAAGTATTTAAAGAGTTGAAAGGGGACCTTTTGATGAATTACTAAAAGAGGTGAATATAGGATACAAAAGCTTTCCCTAAATAATTTGAAGGTGCATCTTGTGCATGTTTTGCGATTATACTGTTGTTACACAATTATTTGCTTGATTAATATTATAACATAAGAAGTTCACCTAACTACAATTCAGTTGCACTGCGTGAATATTTACTATATGATAAAATGGATACAACAAACAAAGATCAACCTATAACAACCATATGTGTCAAAATTTCTGAACCAAATATAAACTTAATCATAAAATATTTAGGGCTTTTCAACATAGGAGCATATAAAAAATAACTTAAAATTCATAGAAATGTAATTCAATCCCCCACTTGAGTTGACTAGATGAATGAATTGAGTTTAGTTTGGTAGGAAGGGGATAATGTTTTCAGCTCTACTTCAAATAGCTTAAAAGGCTTCGGGATCAGTACTTCACATTGGTGGCTTGGGAATTTCCAATAATGGTAAAGACTAAACCATGGAAAGCCGACAAGGTAAAAATGGAAGTTAAAAATTCTCAAATTTCTCAGGGGCTTTGATGAACACTACAATACTCTAAGGGGTTCATATACTTATGATGAAGCTACTATGAGACGTGATACAATTTAATTCCATCATCAATGTTACGGAGTACAGGAACGGAGGTTAAGAAAAGAAGACTGCCGAGTTAATGTTTTTTGTGGCAAATGCTAGAGTCGACATAACAAGTATGCCACATAGTTGATGTTAGGTTTTGGACTTATGAAGTTGATAGATTATAAGGTGACTTTGACTATTCTTAATTTGAGTGAATAATGCTTTTGCTAAAGACAAGCCAAAGCGATATGAAGGTTCCCAAATAAAATATGATTTTTTTTTGGAAAAAGAGGAAAATTTACTTCAAGCTTCTTATATAGAAAGGAATGCTACAGAATTTTTAGTTTCTAAATTTCAAATACAACTTAATTTCAGTATCTAAATTTAGGTCAAAAAAATTTCTTAATCGTTTCTGATCTTGGTTTCTATGTGCTTCAAGACTTTTGATAGATAATATAAAAGGAATAGGTAAAATGAAGTAAAGTCTCCATTATCTTGCAACAAAACTTAGAGCCAATGTTGTTAGGGATTTTTTTTGGACATAACCTAGAATTTACATTAATTTAAATTCAACATGTTATGACTCTATTATTAATTTATGACATTATAAAATTGGACACATTTCAAATGAAAAATTTAAATTCATGGGTTAATTAAAAGATTTTTCATTGCCTTATAACACGAGTGCACTATTTGTCCTGCTTGCAATCTTTTTCTTTCATGCCGTGAAAATGGTATGGGATTGTTTGAGGTAATCCATATTTAAGAACCATATAAAATTCATAATCATGATAGTTTGAAATAAATTTTAACTATAATGTAATTACTCATAGTAAATGTGGATGTTCCCACAAAAATGAAGATTGCTACAATGCCACTTTTATAAAAATTTCTTAATTGATAAGAAATCAATTTGACATTAAGGTAAAATGTGTTCCAACAAATAACACATAAGATTTGTTTAATGCTGAAATGATGAATTATTATTCCCATGGAGTATAATATATAAGAGTTCATGTATATATATTAAACAACAAAATAGAGTTGTTAAATTTAAATATCACCACATTTAAGATGTTGCCTTGGTGCTAAAATTTCAAAGTAAGATTTCTATAAGATTGTGGGGTGAGTGTGCATTCACATCAACTTATGTTGGTATGAATATGTAAGTTTGATCCATAACATTTGAAGTTCATAAGTTTAGGGGCCTATCCCAATGTTTACAAATATAACCATAAATGTGAGAAGATTGAGGTTAGGAGCCTAAAACTTTCATAATAGAACATTTGCATAAAAGGATTTTATATTTTTAAATCAAGATACTCTTCCTCATGCAATTTTCTTTATATTTTCCAACAAGTTCGAAATAATAATAGCCTTATTTGAGATTCTCTAGTGATTTTTCTCAATCCATATATATTAAATGCAAGCAAAGAAGGATGGTTTAAGAAGTCTTGAAATCAAATCTTTTTCTTTTATTACTTTAATTATTCATTGTAATTCAACATTCCATCCCCTAATAAGGTGGTGAAAGTCATTATGTGCATGGATATTGTGCTAAATGAAGTTGGTGAAAAAAGAGGTAGGACTTATTCTTTACATGAGACTCATAAAAAAAACAATATAAGTTAATTGAAAGAAGTTATTGAAAAAAAATTTCTGCTATGAAAAATATATCTCTACAAACAAGAATAAAGTTGTTTTTTTTGGGGTCACAACCCAAATCAAATCATGTTAATCCTCATCATTGACTTTTAATAACTAATTGTATGTTTCTTTGTAACAATAAAATGACACAAAGATGATTAGGTTTAGAGTAGGTTATAGCTCACATATCCTTCCAACTCCATGTCATATTACTTCTTATATCTAATTGTATTAAAGTTTTGTTGCATTTTGTGATGTGTATCTATTTGTTCCAAAGGGAGGAATTTGGATTGCACATAAGATTCCAAAGTATACAACCTAACAAAAGCTTGTTTTATAATTTAAGTTCTAATAGTCTTAGTCCTCTTTCCTTTTTAGATGACTAGATTATCAATTGGGCAACTTTGTGAAATTTATATGCTTCAGTATTTGTTGCCCACAAAAAGTGCCTAATATTTTCCTCAACCTTATGGGTTATTTGCTTCATTAGTTGGAATATCTCCATTCAAAGGGAATGAAACTAATTTTGTTAACTATAATTGTCCTCTATAACTTTTGTATTTCATTTTCCACTTACCTACTAAAGCATTACAATCAACATCATTGAATCTTTTGTAACAAAGGGTACAATAAGATACCAAATTAGAGGAAAACCAATGGGAAAGTAAGAGTGATCTAACATAAGAAGTTAATCTTGCTTCAATAACTTTTTAAAAAATATCTAGCATTTGTTTTGATTAAAATGAAATCCTATAAGGTCAATAAACTTATCAAGAAATCATTTATGATGTTAAATGGTTCAACATCTTATGAGAGATTATTTAAAAAACTAAACATCCCTTATTTTGGAGCTTTAAGCTATCTTTTTTTATTCTATAGTTTAAAGGCTCATAAAGGTCCATTTATAGGCTAGGGCCATAAAGGACTATATAAGGTCCTAATAATGTCATGGCATGCTCAATTATCTATTAACTTAGCCATGTTAGGCTCTTTAACCATTGTTGCCTCCTTATCCATATCTTGACTAACTATGGTACCTAATTGTCATTGTTCACACATCACATATGGATTGATAGATTTCTCATAGTTAGTGTAGTTTTGCATGCATCCATTTTTATGGTAAGAGACTATAATCTAACTACTCAATACAATGGCCTCTTCGATTGTGTACGTAGGCATCATGATGCAATCATATCACACCTAAACTGGGTATATATATTTTTAGGCTTTCACAATTTTGGTTTATATATTCATAATGATACCATGAGCACTTTAGGGCATCCCTAAGATATGTTTTCAAATACCACTATACAATTACAACCTGTTTTTGCTCAATGGATACAAAACACTCACACTTTAGCACATAATGCAATAGCCCCTAATGCAACAACAAGCACAAGTTTGACTTAGGGAGGTGTTGATTTACTGGCAATGGGCGGAAAAGTTGCTTTGTTACCCTTGAACTATTTTTATTGTATTCATGGAGTATCCTACACATAAATGAGTATAAGCTCTATGATGTTGAGGGACGTAAATTTTTCTTAGAAAATATTTGCATTTTAGTAAAAGTATTTTACTACTTTCACACATTGAGACAATGTCATATTCTATATAAGAGGTTCCTACAAAAGAAGCTATTGATGAGGAACTTTAGTCACGTGTTTTTAGATGATGTACTAAAATGATTATGACCCATTGCTGGACCTAAAGCCACATTTGATATACCATCCCATTCTTCAACTAAGATGGACCATCACATTACGGAGGACCTTATCCTAACCACATATGTGCTTCACACAAATGTACAACCAACTGTAAGGAGATCCACCAAAGGTTTAGTTAACCTACATAGAGACTATATGTCCAATCATATTAACCACTATAGGTAATGGGCCCATGTAGTATCTCATATATGATAATATGTAGTATCTTGAATCAAAGAATGGACCAAATTCTCACAATCTTCTCTTTTCAATCAAATACTTAGGGGTTCTGCTCTTTAAAGGATGCAACAAGCTCTTACTTTAATGAAATGGCTGCAACAACTAAAAAACAAAAAAGAAGTTGGAAATCCAAGCTACCTTTTAAGGTGGCAAACTTAGTTTGATTAAAAGTGTTCTTGCATCAATACCAATTTGCATCCTTTCCATTATAAAAAGGCTACAAACTATCCTCTAAAAGCTTAACCAAAAGATGACAAGATTTATATGGAGCTCAAGAGACAAAATAGGGATATATTGGGTCAAATGGGACAAAATACGTACTCCATGTGATGAACAAGGGTTGCAAATTAGGAAGCATGAGGAGGTCATGTATCTTTGTAAGCCAAATTTGCTTGGAACTATGTGAAGGGGGAATCTCTTTTGATGGATTCAATTTCCAAAAAGTATGAGCACCTGACGGTTGCTATGCATAAAGATAAAAAAAAAAACACACACACACATAGACTAACTCACACTGCTAGAATAGATAGTTAGTGATCCTTCCATACATTCTACAACATAGCCGATAGATAATTAAGGATGGCTTATGGTTTTTTTAGAAGGACAACTAGGTGAGGTAGATTTTATGGCATATTGTTGTAGTTTTGAAATGTGGAAGTTATTTTGTGATGTTTATGAGATGTGAGTTGTATGGTTTAATTGTTCAAGTGTCAGTTTGTGGGTCTTGTTTTGTAAATTAGGCTGAGTTGGGCAAACTTTACGAGTATGATGTGGGGTTATGCTAGTTGTATATAGAGAGAAGGATATATCTCTCTCCAGAACATTTCTTTTGTTTTGTCTTTTGCGAATCCAAAAACTTCCCAGGTGTTTGCTCCATTAAAGCTTGAGTTTGTTCTGTCATTATATGAATTTCCTTTACCATTCCACAACATCGATGCACCTATCCAAATCCTTTTGAGGATCTTGTACTCATTTGCCCCAACACTAGGTCATAAGTCACTACTCGTCAAGCGTTGCTAGAGTTGGAAACAGATCTTGAACAGATGGTATTAGAGCATGACGATCCACAAATGGATGCGAGGTGAATCAAGTGGAGACTTCCTTGTCTCAATTGTCAATCGAGGTTCATGAGATTAAAAAAGCCCTCACCCAATTTTTTATCTTTTAGAAAAATAGGTCTTCAGGTTCTGCGAGTTTCAATCTGTATCATTCCAACAATGTTGGTCCTTTAATAATGATCAGACTAACGGACTTAGAGCAGGTGGGCCTAATGGTGGTGGGGGTGGTTTTGAAAACCCTAATGGTGGTGGGGTTAGTTTCGACGGCCCCAATGGAGATGATGTTGGTGTGGGAGACCCCAATAGAGGTCATGTTCATTCCAGCAGACAAAGATTAAGGTCCAACCGTGATCAATCTAGTAGGGATTGCACCAATTCTGACAACGTGTATGTTGATTCGAGTTATATAGGATGCATTACTCGATTTGATTATCCACGTTTTAATGGGGAAGAAGATCCAGCCTCTTGAATATTTAAGACTAATGAGTTTAATGATTATCATAGGCTTACTAACCTTGAGAAAGTGAAAGTTGCTACTTGGAACATGGAGGGACAAGAGGTGAAATGGTTATAAGGCTACAAGATGGAATTGGAACATGTTGGACAACTTTTTACTTGGTAGCAACTTCAAAATGGCCTTCTTAAGAGGTATGGTTCTAATCGGCCTACTAAAGCTTATTGTCTTTTAACTAAATTACGTCAAACTGGCACTTTAGAACAATATTATAAAGATTATATATCCTTGTTGATGAAGTCCAGGCCATTAACTCCCCAACAAGCAGTGGATGGTTTTATTAGTGGCTTAAAACTTGATGTAATGGCTGATATGGTTGCTAAGGATCCATTCTCTATTAATGAGGATTTTCATTATGCCAAATATTTGAGGATAGAAACATAATGTGGCGGACTTCTCAGTTAGCTCTTAATGTGGGGGCTCTTGGCCCTAGGGTTCTAGGTGAAACTATTCCCACCTATGTTGGGGGGTGTAATTTTTTGCCTACTTGTTGTTTCATAACTCAGGAACTAGAAGACTATTACAAAAAAAAAAGGTCTTTGTTTCCATTGTAATGATCAATACTTTGCAAGTCACCAATGTAAGAAGAAATTATTTTTATTTGAAGTCGTCTAGCCTGATGAATCTAGTTCTGCCAATGATGCTGTAGTTGTGGTCCTGGAAGGGGAGGAGGCTATGGAAATTTCTAAGATGGCCTTCTACATAATTGATTCAATTAAACCTCATACAATGAAGGTGGAGGGCAGCTTCACTAAATGTAAACGGAAGGTCAAATTTCTGATTGATACATGTAGCACCCATAATTTTATTCACCTAGATTTGGTAGAAAAAATGGGGCTTAAGGTTAATGAAAATGTTGCTTTTGGTGTTGTTGTTGTGAATGGAAGCACCTTACGGGGTTAGGGGCAATGTAATGGGGGTGGAGATTCGGATTTAGGGTGTCTTATGGTGCTGGATTTTTATGTACTTCCCTTGGTAGCCATAAAAGTGGTGCTTGGTATTTAGTGGTTGGAAACACTAGAAGACATTACTTGGAAATTGGCAACCATGCAGATGTCATTTAAAGTTATTGGTAAAAGGGTTATCATGCAAGGAAAATGCCCCAAACAAGCACATTTGATATCGGGTGATGAGTTTTTTAAAGATATGAACAAGAAGGGATAGTTTTTAATTATTCAGATGGTAGAACATAAGAATCCAACCCCCTCTGGCGAGGCTTTGCCATGGGGAATGGATAAGGTTGTTTCTGAATTACAAGATGTTTTTCAAAAGCCTAAGGGCTTACCATTCCATCAGAGTCATGGTCATTAGATTATTTTACAAAGGGGGGGTTAGCCAGTTTTTGTTCGCCCTTATTGATATCCTTACTTACAAAAAGGGGAAATAGAAAAGCTTATTCAGGGGTTGCTAGCAGATGGGATTATTCGGCCAAGTACTAGTCCATTTTCTTCCCCTGTCTTATTAGTAAAGAAATCTGATGGCTCCTAGTAGTTGTATGTTGATTATAGAGAGTTAAATAAGAAGATGGTTAAACATAAATTTCTTACACCCACAATAGATGAATTGTTGGATGAGCTCTATAGGGGTATGTTCTTCACTAAGCTGGATTTATGCTCAGGATATTATCAAGTCCGCATGCGAAAGGAGGACGTTGAAAAGATAACTTTTTGCACACAACAAGGTCATTATGAATTCTTGGTGATGCCTTTTGGGGTCACAAATGGGCCATCTACTTTTCAGTCTCTTATGAATGTGGTATTATGGGATTATTTGAGGTGTATGGTATTGGTATTTTTCAATGATATATTGGTCTATAATAAAAGTTAAAAGGAACACTTGGTTCATGTGAGTATGGTTTTAGAAGTATTACGAAGAATCAACTCTATGTAAAGTTTAAGAAGTGTGAACTTGGTAAAACGAGTGTTAAGTTTTTAGGCCATATTGTCAATGTTCGAGATTTGATGGTGGAACCTTGACAAAGTTTATGCTAGTAAGAAATGGCCAGTTCCTGAAACAATTAAAGGATTGCGTGGCTTTCTTGGGGCAATAGAGTATTATTGATGTTTCATTGAGGGCTTTGGCCGCATTGCTAAAACCATTTATGTGTTTGTTAAAGAAAAATGTCTTCAAATGGACATTGGAGGCGCAATAGGCATTTGAGCATCTTAAGGAAGCTATGACAACAACCCCATATTCTTGCCCTTTCAGACTTCACAATGCCCTTTGTTATTGAGTGTGATGCTTCAAGTGTGGGAGTAGGAGCAGTGTTATCCCAGCGAGGGCACCCTATTGCCTTCTTTAGTAAGGTACTCCATCGATGCCATTTGAGTCTTTCTACGTATGAAAAAGAAATGTTAGCTATTGTGATGGCTGTCCAAAAATGGCAACATTATTTATTGGGGCAACAATTTGTGATTCGAAAGGACCAAAGGAGTTTAAAATTTATTCAAGATCAAAAAATTATCACCCTAATATAGCAAAAGTGGCTTTCCAAATTCATTGGATATGATTTCATTGTAGAGTACAAGGTTGGAAAAGATAATGTAGTAGCTGATGGGTTGTCACGGAAAAATACTAAACAATTAATTTAGGGGTAGTGTCAGGCCATATCCACTCTAGTTCCCTTGTGGTTAGATGAGATTAAGGTTGAAATAAGGGAAATAAGGGCTACAGGGAATTGAATTAGCGAATTAAACAAAAGGAAGCCATGGGTCCTTAGGAGTATAGAGATGAAGTGATCTTGTATAAAGGTCGAATCTATTTGCCCCAAAATTCTTCCTTAGCTACTAAAATACTTAAAGAGGTGCATAATAGTACTCATGAGGGAAGGGACAAGACATTATAGTGGCTTCGATTTGTTTTCTTCTAGAAAGGAATGAAAGTTGACATTGAGAAACATGTACGAGGGTGCCTTACTTGCCAACAACAAAAAAGTTCTAATGATGTTATCGTAGGTACGTTACAACCTCTTCCCATTCTAGAACGAATTTGGGAGGATATTTCAATGGATTTTGTGAAAGGCCTTTCATCATCTGCAGGGAAAGCTGTAATTTTGGTGATTGTTGATAAACTTTCAAAGTTTGGACATTTCATTCCATTATCCCATCTGTATACGGCTTCTATTGTTGCTTAAGCATTTTTTGACAATATACTTAAGCTATATGGCATGCCCTATTCCATTATGTGTGATCAAGACTTGTTGTTCACTAGTAACTTTTAGAAAGAATTGTCAGGTTGCAAGGAACTGGCTTCAACTATATTTTAGCTTACCATCCCTAATCAAATGGACAAATAGAGGTACTTAACCGAACCTTAAAATGTACTTGAGATGCTTTACAGGTGACTTTCCCAGTTAGTGGAGTAGGTAGCTTAGCTAGGCTCAATTCTGTTATAACACGAGCTGGCATAGCTCCACTCTTTATACTCCATATGAAGTGGTTTATGGTCGGAGTCCTGTTTCACTTATTCCATATGCGGTTGGTAGTACAAAAGTTGGGGAGGTGGAGAAGATAATGCAAGAAAGAGATAAAGTTCTTTCTCAAATCAATAAGAACATGCAAACTGCTTAAGAGTGGATGAAGTGCTTGTTTGATCAACATTGATGTGAAGAGCAGTTTAAGGAAGGTGACTTAGTTTATGTCAAACTCCTTCCCCATAAGTAAATCTTTCTCTCCCACTGCCACTAAAACAAGCTGTCTTCGCATTTCCAAGGACCCTACAAGGTTATGCAGCGTATAGGGCCAGTTGCTTATAAGTTATCACTGCTTAGGAATGCCAAGGGGCATCCCATTTTTCATGTATCGAAGCTCAACAGAGTAGTTAGGCAGTAGGTTGAAGATAGTGATGATTTTCAGGATGCTATAGCAAGTTTTGAGGAAGAAGAAAGGAAGAAGAGAGATTTTAGTACACTGGTAGGGGCGATTGCCATTAGAGGCAACGTGGGAGGATCAAGCACTTTTCCAATATAAGAATCCTGACTTTCCAATGCAGTTCATGGGACCAAAGCCTTAAGGACCAGGCTGATTTCAAGGGGGTGGGATTGATGTAGTTATGAAATGTGGAAGTTATTTTATGCTATTTCTAACATGCGAGTTGTATGGTTTAATTGTTCAAGTGTCAGTTTATGGGTCTTGTTTTGTAAATTAGGCCAGGTTGGGCAAACTTTATGAGTATGATATAGAGTCTATGCTGGTTGTATGCGGAGAGAATGATATATCTCTCTCTAGAACATTTCCTTTGTTTTATCTTTTGTGAATCTAGAAACTTCCTAGGTGCTTGCTCCCTTAAAGCTTGAGTTTTTTCTGTCGTTACGTGAATTCCTTCACCATTCTACGACGTCGATGCACCCATTCGAATCCTCTTGAGGATCCTTTACTTACTGGCCCCAAGACCAAGTCATGAGTCATTGCCCGTCAAGCGTTGTTAGAGCTAGAGACAGATCTTGAACACATACAAACTGTCTCAGTCCAAAAATTTTAGTCAAAGAGGCCTTATAGGATGCAAGTTTCTTCTAGGCCTACCTATCATTGGGAAAGATTGGCTAGCATGTGATTTATATGCAAGTGAAAAATTTTCTACTTCTCTTGCATAGGTAAATAGAAGAATTAGGCATGAGAAAGTTGTGTGCACCAAGTTCCTGTGAAATAAGATAACACTGCCAAAGCTATGAATGTTTATGTGGAAATTTTTAAACAAGGGGCCCCGGTTCAAGTAACATACAAAGGTGTAGGGTACAATTAGCCTCAAGTGTCAATGTTGTACATGGGCTTGCTGGGAGGAACTTAGCAATGCTTTCATGCATAGTAAGTTAGCTCAAAATAAGGAATGGAAAAGCCCCTTGACTCTAGAGTATATGATTAGAAACTATTATATTTATTAATAAAATTTATTAGGATATTATCCCTCTTTTTCCAAATAAATAAAATTCAAATATTATATTGTCCAATTGCATCACTATTGTGGGATATCTTATGAACATAAATGACTTTCATACTGGTTTTTACAAAGGGGCCAAGGGCCTTAGACATGAGGATACCCATCATAATATCTATTTGTCATAGCAATGGTAATTCTCAACAAAAGTCTACAAAGAAAAGAATCCTTAGATGGTTTCAAGTTCCATTAAATGTGTTGCAAGAGAAGATCACCCATTTAGGCTTTGCTTTCTTATTTGTGCATGAATGTATTAAGTTGATCTTGTATTTGTTAGATATTACACAAGAATTTGAGGAACTCAAAATTAAAAAATGCACCTATATATTGCTAATTTTTTTTTTCTCTCTAGCATGTCTAAGCATGAAAAGGCTAAGATACTCAACTATGTTCCTTTCTTGGAAGACCAACTACCTATAAATACCTAGGTATGTCCCTTACCTTCAAAATTCTCACTAAGAATTGAATACTTCTCAATTGAGTATATACAAAGGAAAATTGAAGGTTGAAAGGCTAAGCATATTAGTCAAGATAGAAGACTAAATCTAGCAATAATTGTCTTATTCTTTTTGTAAATGTATTGGTTATAGATCTTTCTTTGACCTAAACAAACACTATAAGAAATTGAAAACATATTAAACTTTTCCTATGGACAAGTATATGTATTGGATATATATAGCAAAAACAGACTTGAAGAAATGATGTTATTCTAAAATTTCTAATGTATTGGGGTTGATAGACACAAACACTTGGAACAAGATAGAATTGGTAAACTTTTATAGTTTCTTTTGAACAATCACTTAAGTTTGTTATTGATTAGATGGATGATTTCAAAAAATTGCAAGAGAATGAATGTATAAGAAGTGAAAATTAAGGGATCTCTAGATTGGAATTGGAGAAGCATCTTACAAATCAAAAATGAGTTTCACAACTAGTCATTAGTTCAAATTATTGTTTCACCAAGAGCTACTCAAAGTTGAAAAAGAAAAAAAAAATTAAGTGGACAAGACTATTAAGGAAAATAGGATACCAAAGCATAACTTTATCTGTTAGTGTAAAAGACAAACTAATCATAGTAAATTGATTAGCTATATGGAAGAATTTAGTGGATCAATAGTGCAAGTTATGTCAATAAAACCATTAATCAATCAATAACCACATGGCTCAATAGGTAGCCCATGTTGCTTGAAAGCAAAAGGTCCAAGTTCAACACTCAACTCCCTTGCATCCCGCATTTACCTAACAAAAAAAGGGGGGGGGGGGGGGAAGAAGAAAGAAGGAAAGAACTAAAGAATTATTTATTTTTTAATTATAGATTCACTAAATGTATATATAGGGCAATACTAGCTATGACTTGGATGACCAAGGTTGTAAAAAGTAGAAGTTTTGTAGTAACCATGCTAAGTCTTTTAAAGCTACAATTTATCACATGAGGAATGAAAAGAATACAAGAAGATTAAATAGCCTTAAAGATCACAATCATTCTTGCCAAAATCAAAAGGAAACTAAAGGGTAAATTGCAATAAGTACTTGTAAAGGCCGTGAAATTTTTTAAATACTATTTTTAAAAGGAAAAGATAGATGATTGATTAAACTACTTTTTGTATTATAAACATTGTGAAATATATATTATACATGATATTTCAATGAACCCCAAAATCTTTCACATTTCTGGAATAAGACCATATTGATCTCCCTTTAAGTAGTCTACTTTGTCGATACATAAAATCTTCCTTTAAATTAAAGTCTATGGCTCAAGTACCACAAGTATGAGACTTTTGGTTGGTTATGTTAGGATTAGTGGAACAATTAAGTTAAAGGGTATGGTTGTCATTACAATCAGGGGTCTTTATGTAATTGTGGAACTAGGAAATATCTTTTAGATGTAGTGGATTTCCTAGTAGTGTTGGATTAGGATTCTTATCCTTACGTGGAAGTAGGTTTTCCTAGTAGTATTCAACTAGGATTCCTTCAAGGTTTTTCTATAAATAGGAGAAGTATAGAGAAACCTAGTGGGCAAATTGAGAGAGTCCCCATGGGGGGCTAATTGTTGAAGAAGGCCCCTCTCATGGATTCTAGTTGATGAGAGAATCCATGAGATACCTATTTGAGGAGAGGGAATGTATGAGAAAATCTAATGAGAAGAGACTACAGGGGACGTAGGACATTATGATGTTCCGAACCTCTTAAATCTGTTGTGTTTGGGTGTGTGCGTTCTTATATTTGTGTGTTCAATCTCTATGTGGATGATGCGACTTTGTTGAATTCTCCCAACAGGTTATGCAATTAATAAGATAAGAAGTACTTCTAGTAAGATATAAGATCAAGAAAAAGAAAAAAAGGCGAAGCTAAACTTGTTTAGAATTTTTAGTTCATCTAAACTCTAATAAGAAATGTTTTTAGTTTACCAAATAACTTTTCTCGATTACATATTGTCATTAAAATGTATGGCAAGTACTCATCCATATCTAAATCAAATTTACTACAAAAATTACAGCTAAAAGTTATGCCTATTATGTAAAAATAATACAAATAGACTCAACTTTTCTAATAAGCATTAGTAGTGAAGATAATTTCAAAAATTTTGAAACTAAAATTTCATTGGTCTTTGAGAGGATTTAGATTTGAAATATTTAAAACTAATAATTAACTTTGGTAAAATTCAAATTTGAAAGAACCAAATCCAAAAATCAATTTTCAAGAAAACATATCTCAATTAAAAATGAATCATGTCAAATTCAGAACAAGCTATCGCAACCATAAGATTTAAACTAATTAAAAGTTCAAACCAACTTTTGTGCTCACAGTTAGTACGAAAAAGTAAAAAAAAAAAAAGAAAACAAAGACACTCCAAGTTTTTAGTCTCACATAATAGCCAATAGTTACTCTCATTCGTAGAAACTAACAATTAAACTTAAAAACCAAGTAAATTGAATCCATCGACATCTAAGAGTTTGATTTGATAAAATATGGTGTTTTAATAACTTTTGTTTTTGTTTTGGTTTTGGAACTTTAGTTAAGCAAGACGATAATTAAAAGGTGATGTGATGGCACTCACTTATAAAATCTGAACTAAAATATTAAGTCCAGGCAATTCAGGCCAAGTTAAATAAAGAAAAATCCTGTCCGTAAACTCATAAAGACTTCTGGTATACTCGTTCTAGGACACCGCATGGGCCCTACTATTCCGTGAAACACGAGATAAATGAGATTGAAGAAAAACTTAGTCCGCGGTAGACACGCCACAAAACAATCATGCTAGATGAGAATGGGTCGTCTATTTATTCTAGGATACCGCAAGGGTCCCAGTATTCCGTGAAACACGAGATGAAAGAGACTGAAGAAAAACTTACTCCACGGTAGACGCTCCAAAACATGTCCAGGTACATTAGGATAGTTCGTGAAATATAAACTCGGAACACGTGGTCATTGTTTAGGGTACCCCTAGTAAATGCTGTATTATCGTTCAAATCAAAATCAGAAAGAATCTTCCACGAGAATCTTTCAAGCACATAGGAATTCCACGAGGAAAAAATGTGTGGTGTCAGAGGAGGGTGAAGTATCTGGTCAGAATCTCTTCTATCTTGCAATCCAATCCACAAGACTCGATTGCGGTCGAGGATTCGCCAGCATTTCTTGTCCAGGAATGGCGTGCACTACTTCGTTTCTGGTCAATTCATGCCAGCAAGCAAATTTCAGAAAAGCCTTCAGACGAATCCGAGCTTTATGTGGATCCAAGTCCTCAAACGACAAGCCTTCAAGCCAATAAAGTAATTGAAAAGGAAGCACGATATTTTATCAGCCATGAGGTTGTCAAAGTTTTCACGTGATGTTGTTTTTGAAATAATAACAATTTGTTTATTGAAATTTCATTTTGTACAGTGTTTTTAGGTCTCTTCATGTTTGGATTGGTGAAATAATAAAATTAAAAGGCATGATTCTAATGAGAGAAGTATATAGAAACTAATTGTAGAAACTAGAGTTTTTTCATTGAGAAAGCCTCCTTGGGGGTTGGCTAGTTGTTTGAAAGAGCTTGTTTCATAAATTCTAAATAATGAGAGAATTTCATGAGATTTTATCCATTTGATGCAAGAGAAAGTAACCTTATTAGATTTATTCTGTTTGTATTTGTGTGTTTTTATAATTGTATTTTAAATCCATATGTGTGATAAGATTTGATAAATTTCTGCAGTATCTTGAACCTCCACATCTATGAATTTAGATATATGCGGAATTGAAGTTTCTCCAACCAGTTGATCTTTAATTTTGCTCATTTCTTCTTGCCAGTTGTGTAATATTCTAGTCCAAATCCTTGTCAAAAGCCGTTGATCATGATGCAAGAATGGTAGATGTCAGATTGTTGCTAGCTTAAGTGGAGCTACTGGGGCTCTGAACCTTTATCATGACATATGAGTCAAAGTACCAAGCTCAGTCCCTCGTTTTAAAAACGAAAAGGCAGAATGATGTGCCAAAACAATTGCAAATGGGGTACTCGAGCCTTTATCTATTTGATTCACCTTTTCCACGCCTCTAGCCTGTTACGCACTGCTACTTAAACATTAGATTTTTCTTCTTGATTAACTAAAAGGGAACTAATATTTCTAGAACTTCTATCATTCACTCCATTCCAGAGTAGCCTAGAAGATGTTAGCGATTAGAATTAATCAAGGTGTCAATTTCGTCCATGTGACAGTTCCGCCCAAGCGCCTAGCGGCGACAAATGATTTTTACGATAAATAACATCGGCGAGACTTGTTTAAACTGCGAAGCCGAAGCTGAAAGCCACCATGGAGTTGTACTCTCATATCTATGCAGTTCTTGGTTTTCTATCTTTGCTAGTATTCTATTGTGTCTTGGTAATCATATCTCATGCCAGGAAGGGATCTGCCAAACTCTTCCGCATCCCTGAACCACCCGGGGGACTGCCCCTTATAGGTCACCTCCATCTTCTTGGAGGCACTGATCCTGTTTGCCGAACTCTTGGGACCCTAGCAGATAAGTACGGCTCTCTCTTCTCTTTGAGGGTCGGCCTGCATCGGCTCTTGGTTGTGAGCAATGCTGAGATGGTAAAGGAATTCTTGGCTACCAATGACAGAAATTTCGCATCGAGGGCAAACATAGCAGTTGGAAGATACTTGGGTTATAACAATGCTATGTTTGCTCTTGCTCCTTATGGACCATATTGGCGTGATATGAGAAAGATGGTCGTTCTTGAGCTTCTATCACATGAACGGCTAGAAATGGGAAAGCATGTCCCAGCCTCAGAAGTGGAGTCACTCATTAAAGAATTGTACTCCCTGTCTACGGATAAGGGGATGGCGATTATCAGTGAGTTGTTTGAGCACATGACTTTCAATATCATCCTCAGGAAGCTAATTGGAAAGCGATTTTCCTCCACTCAATATAGGGAAAGGAACAGCGAAGGGAGTCGCATCAGAAGAGCCATAACCGAAGCTTTGTATCTCAGTGGTACTTTTGTAATGTCGGATGCCATTCCTTCTCTTGAATGGATGGACTTTCAAGGCCATATTGGTTCTATGAAGAGGACCGCTAAGGAACTCGACTCGGTAATCAATATTTGGCTTCAAGAACATCTCCAGAAACAATCAGAGTCCAAAATATTTGATGAATGCGACTTCATGGACGAGATGCTATCAAAATTGGGGGAGGATGCTATCATTTCAGGCCATACGCGTGATAATATCATCAAGGCAACAACAATGGTATGTTTTAGCTATATTTCTCACATTTATCAGTAGCAACAGAACCCGGCAACTACATGCTTTTTTTTATTTTTTTCTTCTCACTCACACCCACTCATGCACTTTTGAAATGTCAAACTTCGGACTATGAGATCTTAGACAACAACTGTTCACCACTAAGCTAGGTACTTGCCGACCA
Organism: Casuarina equisetifolia; assembly: GCA_028551475.1. Classification (NCBI taxonomy): domain Eukaryota; kingdom Viridiplantae; phylum Streptophyta; class Magnoliopsida; order Fagales; family Casuarinaceae; genus Casuarina; species Casuarina equisetifolia. Next base: position 17,146,717 of record CM052361.1, on the reverse strand, counting down.
ATTGCATGTTTTTGCTGTCATATTATGTTACCATCGGCTTATTGTTAAACAAATATGAGAGCCATTGAACTAGATTGGATTGCTGTGTCAGAGTACCGTTAAGATTTAGCCATATTATATTTACCAAAGGATCTAAAATGAAAATTACTGAAAATGTAACATGCAGAGTTATTTTCGTTTTCTGGTCTTTTATGGCCATAGGGGGCAAGCCCCACAGAAACTGAAAGGCAGAGAAGAGAATACCGGTTATATATATATTCCCTTGTTTTGGTTAAATAGAGGGGGTGTCAGGATGTCGGTTGTGAACGTGGGACCTCTCTGGTTTTAGCAACATGAGCTTTAACTAAGCTGTATGCCTACCGACTTATACCCATTTGTTAAGCACTACCATTTTATACCCATTTTCTAATATAAAAGTTCTATCATATGTAATAACCGAACCTTTCGGCCGCCTACACCAACCACTTTGTTTGAGAAGTAGAGAGATTAACACCTTATTTCTGTTCTGATTGAACACCCACAGTATTACTTCAACTATTTGTAGTATAATGAAAAAAAAATCCTTTTTTTCCTTTTTTATTTTATTTTATTATTATTTTCCCAGATTCTCATCCTTACGGGCGCGGGAAGCACATCTACTACCCTAACGTGGGCAATCTCCCTGCTCCTGAATAACCCAAAAGTACTAAAGGCTGCTCAAGAAGAGCTAGATGTTCAAGTAGGGAAGGATAAATGGGTACAAGAATCTGACATCCAGAACCTAAACTACCTCCAAGCAATTATCAAGGAAACTCTACGGCTGTACCCACCAGGCCCTCTCACAGGATTGCGGGAGGCCATCGAAGATTGTAAGATTGGCGACTGCTATGTTCCTAGGGGCACTCGTTTGGTGGTCAACATATGGAAGGTGCAACGAGACCCTCGTGTATGGTCAAACCCATCTGAATTCCAACCCGAGAGGTTTATGAAAAATCATGAAGCGTTTGATGGTAAGGATAAAACATTTGAGTTTGTACCATTTAGTTATGGAAGAAGGTCATGCCCCGGAGTGGCATACGGGTTGCAAGTGCTTCACTTGGCACTTGCTCGTGTCCTTCAAGGGTTCGATATCTCAACCATGGCAGGTCTGAAGGTGGATATGCGCGAAGGATTGGGTATTTCCTTTCCCAAGGTCGAGCCACTAGAAATTGTACTCAAGCCTCGTCTCCCTACGGAGCTTTATTAATTAGGTATGTTAAGAGTGAGTTATAATTAACTGTCAGTGTTTAAGCAATAAACAGTAAGTCGTAAACTCTAGAGAGTTTGAAAACCGAGATGAAAGTATCATCGGTCAAATAAAGCCAAATGGTGGTGCGAGGGTAACTAGCGTTTGTATATTTCTTAGTAAATTTTAAGAAATATATAATTGAAAAATAATCATGTTATGTTCTATAAGATTATGTTATACTAATATCGTACTTGACAGATTACCTCATATGCTAGATTCTTGTTACAATTGTAAAAGATAGTGAACAAATTATTAAAGCTATTTTAAGCTTCAAATGCACGAAAGATATCATTATGAGTACAGGATAAGTCACGTCAGCAGTGAATCCAGTCCCAAAGAGCAGCTTCCTCCGCATGTTCCGAAGTCTTCCGCAATTGAGCGCCAAACTGTGAATATAAGCGATTAAGGACTTCATATCCGTTTTGTAAGGGTCCTTGCTGGGAAATGGCCACTAAATTTGTTAAAGACAGCAACATAAATTAGCAAACTCTCTGTCAATTTCTTATTTATATACACCACATTCCTTGGGCCTCTCCGTTGCCTCTTTCGCTATTTTCCATTAGTTTGTAGCTTTTATTTTGTTATCAAAGCCTTACTTTTCTTTCTCATCTTTATCCGTAATTTCAATCATAATCAATGGCCAAGAAAACTCTTTACTTGCTCCCTTGTAATGTGAATGGAGAAATTTTACCACACTCAAATCAAAATGAAAGCAACTATTCCGGTGGGTTGCCCAAATAAAATTATTGGTAGTCAAAGGCTCTATGACTTTGTCACAAGAAATGCTGACACCCCAAAATTCCTGAATACTTTTTGCAAAAGCTCGACCCAATTTTCGAAGCTTAGCAACAAAGTGATGGTTTGCTTAAACCCTAGATCATCGGAACACATTCAAAAGAAATCCTAAGACTTACTTTAGATTGGAGAATTCTGTTAAAATTTGGTATGTCCCATCTAATGTAATTTGCACAAAAAATTAAGGCAAGAGATTTTTATCTCTCATCTCAAATCCACTATATGAAGAAAAAAGGAAAACCTCTATCCTTTTACCTAAATGATCTTAAGAAATTAAGTAATCAATTAAATTTAATTGGAAAATTCCTTTTATACTCCGTCAAAACCTTTTGGTGGTTGGAAGGACAAATTATGAGGTATAAAGGATGGCTATGTTTAGACCACCAATATATTCTAATGCAAATGTTGGTAACCAATTACAAGCATTTGATATGCCTTCTTTGCTACAATCCAATGCTAAATGAAGGGGCAAGTTTTGTTGCTAAGAATTTCCAACAAGAAGGGAAAAAAATGATGCCTCTTCCCATTTTTCTTCATAGGGATTTGGCTTTACACAATCCACACAAATGGAAAACCCCCTCATGGCGAATCTGGAAAACAACAACAAAAGATGGTAATTCCATTACCAATAATTTTGTTATTACATGACCAATTTGTTCGAAGACGAGACATGCAACTCTTCAATGTTAAAAGAGGTTCAATCATAATTTCAAAGCTTTTAGCTTCCGCACCACCTGAAACATCTTTTAACCTACTATTTCCTATTGTCATTTTGAACCAACTATATCCATGAAATTTGGGCAATTAGTCCAGAAATTAAAGAATTTGAATGGAGAAATCTTCCTGCATGTGGTGTTGCCAAATTTAACTAGACATGGAGAATGATTTGATACACCAGGGAGAAAAAATTCAATAAAAAAATTTTCAAATTTAAGAATCCATTCCCCATTAGTAAGGGTTTTATCAATTTTACTAGCTCTAAGACTAGTTCCTGACCTTTTATTCATCCATGTAAATAGTGGACCCGAATAAGGGGGTCAATCAATGCCATATTCTCAATTATTTCATTTAAATCTGTTATTCCTTATGTCCATCTAACATTAGGCCCAATGCGCTCACTTGTATTTCGTATTTCATTAAAATTACCCATAATTAACCAAGGAGCATCATTAACATTAAGATTGTAAAAGCTAGTAAGATTAGCCCATAAGTTTCTATGTTCAATCTCCAGGTTATTTGCACAGATAGCAAACATGAAGTATGGATCCATACTTGACCTTTCAATTAAGCAATGGATGACTTGAGATGAAGATTCTCTAATTGTAAGTTGAAAATTAGAAGCTTTCCAAAGGATCCAAATTCTACCAAGATTGCTAAACCTATAATTATGGACATAATTCCAATATGCAAATCCCTTCTTCACGATTATATCAACATTTTCTTCTTTGATTCTATGCTCAATCAAGATAATAATTTGGGGGGCATGGGACTTAAAAATCTATAACCTCCTTTAATCTAGGGCTTTTGTTTAAGCCTCTAACATTCCATGATAGTACTTTCATTTATTGGAAGATTTATCCTTTTCCTCAATTACCTCACTCTCTACAACAAGACCAATCATTGTGTCCTTTTCTAGTAATACAAATTTATTATGAGATATGACATTTTGAACCTTATCCTTTTTTTCCCCAGATGATCGAATTTTTTTAGTGCTCGAAGAAGATTTAGTATTTGTAACTATGTCCTTGGTCAGATCTAGGACATTCTCTATCCCAATTGAGTTTGGAATTGGCTCTATTTCTTGAGTATGACAAGGTTTGGTTTGAATAATTTGGATGGGGAGATCCTTTGCAGGATTCAAGGGCTGACTATCTTGAGTATTATCAAGCTGAGGGATCTGGGTTAAAGGTGCAACATTCTTTTTAGGTACCCAAATTTCTTTCTTTGTTGTAGTACATTCTTTGTGTCTAAAGCTATTGTATACCTTACATTTCTTAGGAATCCAACAATATTCAACATGAACTTCATATGATTCTTCTCCTCCCATATCAATATCAAACTTTTCAGGGAATTTACTATTGATATCCATCATAATACATACTTAGCATATGATAATCAAAGTTTTTGTTCAATAGCCTTATCCATATATAAAGGTTTTCCCAACACGCTACTTACATAGCTCATACCTTTATTAGTCCAAAGCACATGTGGTACATTATATAAATGTACCCAAATAGGAACTGTAGAGATTTTTGCTTTCTCCAATCTAATAAGAGGATGCCATTTTTGAATGAAAAGTGGCCTGCCTGCAATATTCCATATTCCAACTGTCATAACCTCCTCCATTTTTTTCATATTCAAAAAGCAAAAGAAAAAGAATCCTTCATTAGTAGCTAAGACATCTAATAAGTTCTCTTTTCTCCATAATTTTTTCACAATACCCTTCACTAAATAATATGAAATATTTTCAGTTAAAAAATATCCCACAAGACAATTCGCAAAATGACTTTTCCCTTCCTCAATAGCCTCTAGAGGAGGCTTAACAACAAGTTTGTTTCCTTCCTTGGAAGGAGGATGATAATTTAGCTTAGTTGTCTTCATAAGATTATCCATTGCAATATGTTTCCATGACAAACCAGAATTTCCAATACATGGGTTAATTTTTTGGCCAACTACTTTAGTCAATGAGTTATTCTCTTGGGCTTTTCCTTCCACACTAACATTTTCTGTTTGAAATATTTCTTTACCATTTGCAGGTTCATCAACAATATCCACAGTTTAAGTGTTCACAGTTTTACCTGAGACCTCCAAGCTTAATTTGAAGAGTGATGTTGCAATTCCAGCTGCAATCTCAAATTTTGAAATGCCTGAGGCTTTAGGAACATTTGTCATTATCCCACTTCGAGTACGTGCCATTGGTTCAAGTATAATTAACTCTATTGTTTGTAAGTTTCTCCTTTGATTGATAGAAAGATCTACTAGATTAATTCGATTTACCAACTTTACCATAAGCAAGTTATAAGAAGACTAATTGATGTTTGCGAGCAAAACTCTGCATCCACCTTTTCCTAACATAAGGCCTACAATGGTTTTTCTGGCAATTTTGAAATTTTTCCTCATGTCTTCATTTGCCCCTTTTGTCTTTCTTTCTTTGTTACACCAAACCCTAACGAAAAAATAAATCATAGAAACAAGTAGTCCCGAATTTGTTCCTGCTCGGTCTCTTTTCTTTTTTTTTTTTTGGTCACATCCAAACAATCCAATTCAAATACAAGAACGAGATGGGTATTAGACTTACACGGTAGTTAGTAGTAAAGGAGAAAAATCCCTTCTACCCCTAGCTTTGCCAACATTCGTCTTGCCACCCCTTGTTAGATCAATGTAGTATTCTTGAATCCCACAAAATTTAGCAACTCTTGAAAAAACTACTGATCTACAAATTTGGTTCAGATTTGATTCCTGCAGTCCTTTACGTTCTATCATGCGCGCCTTCCCTCTATTTCACAAGCGACAAGATAGATTCATACCAACAGATAAGTTTGGTGTTGATCTAGTCTCACAGCTCCTAGTCAGTCTTAGATCCGTCTCTAACAGACCTTTATACGTAAAGCTTAGAGCTTCCTTCTATTCCAGCGAGCGTCAGAGCGTCTATCCCAAGTCTTTTGGTAATTTGGTAATTTGAATCAGAAGATAAAGAATGCTAGAGAAAATTTATAGCAATTGCAACACAAATTAGAGCTTAATCCTTATTGTCCTGATACTCATGCTAAGGAAAAGACACAACTTGAAATGTTACTTACAATGAGTAAACATGAAGAAATCTTTTTCAAACAAAAATCGAGAAACTTATGGCTAAAAGAAGAGAATAATAATAATAAAATTTTCTTTGCATCATTGATAAGAAGGAGAGCACATAATAGAATATGCAAACTAGTACTAGAAGATGGATCAGTTATCACAGAAGAAGAGGACTTAAGAACTACTATTATTGCATATTATAAGTCTATTCTTGGTAATGCCAAAAGTAACTTCACCAACTGTGAAAGGTACACATCTTTATTTCATGGTGATGATGTAAGTACACTTTTTAATACAATAAGATTTAAACATTCAGATGTTATTAAAGCTCTTTGAGGAATTCATGATTTTAAAGCTTTTAGACCAGATAGGTATAATAGTTTCTTCTAAAAGAAAGCTTGGCTTATCATTGGAAAAGATATAGAAGATGCTATACTAGAGTTCTTCTCATCTAGGAAGTTGTTGAAGGTTATAAACTCTACATTGTTATCTTTAGTCCTAAAGGTTTTTAATCCTTGTGGCAATAAAGATTATAGACTAATAACATATTGCAATGTTCTCTACAAAATTATATCCAAGATGTTAGTCGGGAAGTTGAATGTGATTATCCCATCAGTAGTAAGCCAAAACCAAACTGCATTCATTAAAGGACGTTAAATTTTTTAGAATATTATGCTATGTCAGGAATTACTTCACAATTATCATAAAGATGATAAAGGTAAACGTGTAGCCATAAAAATTGATCTTATGAAAGCATATGATATGGTTAAGTGGGAAGCCATATTAGGAATTCTGAAAGCTATTAATACTTCTCAACATGTAGTTGATCTGATAGGAGAATGCATTTCTACGACAAGGTTCTTAGTTAATTTCAATGAAAAGCATGCAGGTTACTTTGAAGGTACCAATGGATTAAGACAGGGAGACCCATTATCCCCTTATCTATTTGTTTTAGTTATGGAAATACTAAACAGAATTATTATTCCAAAAACCTCCACATTAGCTTTTAGGTTCCATTGGTGATGCAAAACTGAGAAAATCACCCATTTGTGTTTTGCTGATGATTTGTTTCTTTTTTCCCATGGAGATATAAATTTAGTGCTTCGTCTTATAGAAGCTTTAAAAAAGTTTGGTGAACTTATAGGTCTTCATTACAATCCAAGTAAATGTCAAATGTCTTCTTAGGATTATCAAAACAAGAGCAATTTTTCATCTTAGATCACTCACCTTTTCTCATGGGTACACTACCCTTTTGATATCTTGGAGTTCCCTTGATTACAAAAAGGCTTAGTCATGCTGATTGCAAAGGTTTGACAAATAAAATATTTAGTACAATAAAAGGTTGGGGAATGAAGCATCTAAGCTTTGCTGAAAGATTACAATTGTCAAAATCAATCCTAATTTTCCACATGTACATTTTGGATGCAAGTTTTCTTACTGCCAAAGTAAACAATTTATGAAATAGAGAAAAAGATTAGAAAATTTTTATGGATAGGAAGTATAGATACACAACATTCCCACAAAATTACTTAGCAAATAGTTTTCTCACCAAAGAAGGAAGGGGGATTGGGATTACCAAACTTTAAACTCTGGAATAAAGTCTTTTTAGGACATATGCTTTGAACTCTCATAAATCTTCCAGATGATTCATTATGGAATAAGTGGATACATAGCACTAAATGTAAAAGAATTTCAATAATGCAGCTTTAAATCAAAGGTTCAATAGTATGGAGTTTGAGAGGTCTTCTCAAGTTAAGGCCCATGCTTACTTCAGTTCTTTCCAAGTCTGCATATTGTTGCAAAGTTATTTATCAAAACCTTTAACTAGTAAATGAGAAAGTATATTGGTATAATCTAATTTGGAATGCGAGATTTGCAAGTATAACTTTATTGGATGGCTAGTTTGTCATGATTAACTTTCTATAGCAGAGAGAATGGTACAATAGCTTCCTACAATTAACCAATACTATGATTTTTTTCATGCTCAAATAGAAAACATGAGTCATCTCTTTTTTGAATGTCCTTGCACAATGTTGATTTGGAAGAATATCCTTGCTCAAAATGGAATTCGACGTCACATCGAAGGATGGAATGAAGAATTAAAATGGATGATTAAAGTATCTAAAGGTTAAAATCTTGTTGTAAAACTTCTTAAAATATCATTTTTTAGCTTGTATTTATTGCATATGGGCAGAAAGGAATAGAAAAAGATTTCAAAATACATTAGTTGACATTCGAATCTTGTTGGCTAAAGTAAGGAAAATTATACGAGGGAGAGCTTCTCTACTTCACAATATCAAATCCTCACAAGGTAATGTTTTTTTGAGTGAGATTTGGAAGCTTTCAACCTCTATTTTTTCTTACTCTTAGCTTATTTTTGAAAATTATTGTAATACTGGAGTATGCCCCTATGCTTTTGTATATTATATTCTATTAATGCAACTTACATTAAAAACCAAAAAAAAAAAAAAGGTTCAATCATAACTATTAGTCTAATGAACTCCCAAACTCCTTAGATGCAGTATACCTCACTGATATTTTTTATGAAGACCGGATAACATACACTAGAGCCTTAAATCACCTAGCAAATACTATTAGTAATTTGGTAAATGTTTTTCCTTGCAAATGCATCTTTAATTGTGGGAAATGGACAATATCTCAAAGTTGCTTATATAAATGTATATCATCTACCTCATGGTAATATTATTCTAAAGTTTGTTTTGGTTGTAACAAAAATTAAGAAGAGCTTGATGTCTATCTCCAAACCAAGGACTACTTTCGTATCTTTGAATTTAACAAGCATGCTTTTTTGTTAAAAACCTAGAGAAGCAAACATTAGTCTCAAGGGCTAACCAAGGGAGGCTATCTATAGGCTAATTTTAGACTCTTTTGAAATCCATTCTCTCAATGAAGTAGTAGCTATGGATAGTGACCTATAGCATTAGCACCTTGGGCCCTCTAATCCTTTTGTCTTGCAATCATAACAACTAATTTCTATCGAAGGATCATTTGAATTTTTTTATTCCAATTGTCAACTTAGCAAAATCCATTACTTTTCAACTTACTCATAGATAAATCTAGTACAACCTTGTTAGGATATACAATGACATTTGGTTCATGCACCTTCTTAAGAAACATATGTTGCATAATAACTCATCAAACTGTGTATATAATAGGATCAAATTGATGTACACAACTAAAGAATAATGTGTTCTTCGTAGACACAAGACCAATGAGAATGAACAAATGAAGAAATAGAAGAAAGAAAAAAGGATAATAACCAAAGTATAATACAATGTTCCTTATCCTCTTAATACTTATTCGACAGTAGGGGGTTTTCAAAGTGATGTTACCCTACGCTTCATTCCCTTACTAATAATAAAAAAAGAAATTCCTTTTTGTAAAACCTAATTTTTTTTTGGATGAATAAGAATGAAATAATAAAAGAAAGAATATTAATAGGAAGGCTGGAGTTGGAAACACCAACCCCAAAGCCTAACCACCAAGCTTTTTTTTAAGGGAGCTGGAAACACCAACCTCAAAGCCTAACCATTAACCTTTTTTTAAAGGATGAGGTTTGAACCTTGGCTAATTGTGTGGAAATTCTCCTATGTGCCACGAAGCTACTAAAGGCTAATGCTATACCTAAAGCTAGTGAGGACTCCTCGCATGTTAATTTAATAATAAACACTCTAACTATGAGGTCTAGGACTTGACACCCCATGTGAGTGAGTTTAGGTATGTGAGTTGTATTAAAAAAAACTTTAAAAATAGAATACCTAAAGCTTTAATGATAAATTTGCTAGTTGCTCTTTTGTTAAGACATTAGAATTCTTGACAATTGCCTTTGTAATTTTTCCATGAATGAAATGATAGTTAATTTCAATGTTTTTAGTCTTCTCCTAGTTATAGGATTCATAGTTATCCTAATGGCAAATTCATAGGCCTAAAAAATGGCATTTGTTAATCATCAAGTAGGCTCAATAACCAAATTATCTCACAAGAAGTGGTTGGCATGGCCAATATTTAGCCTTTATAGAGGATTGAGAGAATTTGCCTTGTTTTTTGCATCTCCAAGAGGCTAAGAAGTCAACAAGCTTTACAGCCTATGATTAATCTTCTATTCATGAGGCACCTCTCATAATCAAAATCATAAGAAGCTCACAAATCTAACTTAGAATTTGGCTTCTTAAGTAATCTTAATCTAAAAGAGCATTTAAAATACCAAACAATGTGAATGGCTGCTTCTTGATGAGATACCTTAGGGATATGTATAAATTGATCCAATATTTGCATAATATAAAACGTATTTGCCAACTGTATCTCTTGGGGTCCTGTACACTAGCTTGCAATATTCCTCTCATCCACCAAAGTAGAATATTGTTCAATTTCTTCACTATTATTGAAAACATTTGGATTTGTCACTTCCTTTGTGATCTCGAAGTTGCTTGATCCATGCCTACCAAACATTCTTATTGCAACCTTCCAACCCTCTTACCACAAAAATTATCCCACATGGTTGCTCCAAAAACATTGAACACTATCTTTTGTAGAACTTGTCACAATTTATGTTCTCCTAGGCAAATAACTTGTCATAAATCCTTTATCAGAATTAGAAAAGTAGTACTTAGGAAAGTATTTTTATTTTAGAGTATTAAACTCTTTTAAGTAAATGTTTTGTTGTATCATAGTCAAATGATTATAAACTTAATTTTATTTTAGTTAAGCTTGTAATGTTAGGGTATATGTTCTTGTGCATTTGTATTATCTTTTTCTTAGATAAATAGACTAAGTTCTAAACAGTGATGTGGGAGTAACTATGTTAGCCCAAGCTCTTAACCTAGCCCATATGTTAAGTTTGTCAATTCATACTTGCTTAAGCCACAATGTAATCTAGTGGGTTCAAAAAGGCCAAGGTTAAAGAAGCAACCTAAGAATATTCTGTAGCATATAAGGGTTTCCTAAATAATTGTTGAGTCCTTAATTTCTTAAGTTTTTTTTTATTGTCTGAGAATATCTCCTTTTGGTTGGTTTTTCTAAATTGTCTAGGTTCCTGATTTATCTGGGTTTCCATACTTGTTAGATCTTTGATTTTTTTAGGATTCCCTTATTTTTTAGAATCCAAATTTGTTAAGACTTCCTTAACTTTACAAATTATTGATTTATCAGGATCCTTCTAGAATTAGGTTTTAAGGATTCCTGATTTATCATGATTCTTCTAAAATTAGGTTTAGTTGCCTATTTAAAGGAAGCATTGTTTTGATTGTAAGTAGACTTGTTTCTCAGAGAATAGAAACCCCTAAGTTGTGTGATCAACTTTTGCATCATTTATCCAATTCTTGCTAGGGATTGGTGGTGGAGCACCTTCTTGATTGGTGGTATTGCTTTTACATCTTGAAGCTTGTTAGCATCTATCTTTTGTTTTTGTTCTTCATGTTTTCATTTTTCCTCCATTCCTCTCTAACAAATACTCACTTTTCTCATAGAAAATCCCAAAAACACAAACAAAAAAAATGATTTTTTTGTTATTTTCTTAACTCGAGCTCATTCAAGCCCACCATAAGATATGCATCAAGCTCAGGTTAAGAAAATAACTAAAAATCTTCTTTTTTTTGTGCTTTTGGGCTTTTTGTGGGAAAAGTAAGTGTTTGGTAGGGAAGGAGGGAGGAAAAACATAAATATGAAGAAAAAAAATAAAAGATAGATGCCAACAAGCTCCAAGACGTAAAAGCAATGCCACTAGTTAAGGAGGTGCTCCACCACCAATCCTTGGCAAGAATTGGATAAAGGATGCAAAAGTTGATCACATAACTTAGGGGTTTCTATTCTTTGGGAAACAAGTTTGCTTACAATTGAAACAATATTTCTTTTAAATAGGCAGTTAAACCTAATTCTAGAAGGATCATGGTAAATCAAGAATCTTTAAAACTTAATTCTAGAATGATCTTAATAAATCAAGAATCCTTAAAATTAAGGAAGTTTTAACAAATCTGAATTCTGACAAATAAGAGAATCCTAAACAAGAGATATAATAAGTATGGAAACTAGATAAATCAAGAATATAGACAATTTAGAAAAACCAAACAAAAGAAAATATTCTCAAACAATAAAGGAAACCTAAGAAATTAAAGACTTAACAACTATTTAGGAAACCCCCTATATGTTATGGAATATTCTTGAGCTGCTTCTTCAACCTTAGCATTCTTGGACCCACTGGATTACATTGTGGACCAAATAAGTATAAATTGACAAACTTACATATAGGCTGAGTTAAGAGCTTGGGCTAACATAGTTGCTCCTTTATCAAATGGTCTCTAAAAAATAAGATGTGAAATTTCTTCCAATTGAGCCAAATTGAATACCTATTACACTAATTTTTACAAGAAACTTTGCAAGCATCTAAGAATCTGGATCAATAGGTCAATGGTAAGGTTATTGGAGGAAAATATTAATTTCTTGGGCTTAAATCACCCTTTCTCATTTACTATGTTTGAGCAATAAGAGGGAAAAAAACAAAACAAAAAACAAAAAACAACAACAACAACAACTTTGCTAGCATCTAAACAGTCCATAATCGCGGACAAAGATAAAAATAAAAATAAAAAAAATGATTGGATTTAAAGGATAGCGGACCTTTCCTAAATGAATTTGCTGGGCAAATCTCCTTCCTCCCTTGCTGAAGAAAAGTGTAAGATATCCACAAGATTCCTGGCACGCGGAAAAGAACTAAGAACCTAAAAACCAAGAAAGTAAACGAAATGACGTCAGGACAAACCACAACCACAAAAGACCTACTAGTAAACCTCAGCTGCCCCAAAAGTCCAGCAGTGGGCCCAACTGTGTAAATCTTATTTCCATCTTGTCGTTGTTCCCCTGTTGATCCTCTTCTCAGCATCCATAATAAACCATCAAATTGGAGGTGAGAAGTTCATAAATACTTTCCACTTACTCAAGTTTGAGGCTCATCATGGATACTATTTCCCATCTGCTCGCAATTGCTGGGCTTTTAGTGTTGGTGTTGGTGTTATGGAGAATGAGAATCATTACTTACAAAGCCAGGACCGTATCAGCCCCGGCAGTACCAGGTGCCTTGCCACTTATAGGTCACCTCCATCTACTAGGTGGCCAGAACCCAATAGCCCGAACCTTGGCAGCCATGGCTGATAAACATGGTCCTATCTTCTTCATCCATTTTGGTATGAAACCTGCGCTTGTGATTAGCAGTTCTGAGGCTGTCAAGGAGTGCTTCACTACGAATGACAAAATTCTTGCATCGCGTCCAAGGTCTAGCCACGGACAGTACCTTGGTTACAACTATGCAGGATTTGGTTTTGCCCCTTACGGCATAGTTTGGCGTGAGATGCGGAAGTTAGCCATGCTCGAACTTCTCTCCGCCCGCCGTCTTGAGACCCTAAAGAACGTACAAGTCTCTGAGGTGGACATGTTGATCACAGATTTATACTCCCTTTGCAAGAACCAGGAACAGGGCCCAGTCAAGGTGGTGATTAGTGAGTGGATTGAGCGCCTAACCTTGAACATAATTACGAAAATGATTGCAGGGAAGAGATATTTTGCCAACACCAACAGTAAAGATGATGCGGAGGCAAAACGTATCGGAAAAATTATCAAAGAATTCATGTATGTTTCTGGGGTTCCCGTCATTTCTGATCTAATTCCACTTCTAGGGTGGATTGATTTGCAGGATCGATTGAAATCCATAAAGCGTATAGCAGCGGAATTGGACTCTTTAGCGGGAAGTTGGATTGAAGAGCATATTGCGAAAAGTGAGCCAAGCGTGCAGTCGGACTTCATCGATGTCTTGCTGTCCGCAATTGACGACAACTCCTTCTTTGGTCACACGCGTGAAACCATTATCAAGGCAACCGTATTGGTAGGTACTGTAATATTTCCAGGAAAATTCTTCATCGTAAGATGCTCAAAACACGTTTCTTCTGTGTTAGGATCAATTGACTGAAGTTAGAAGCTTTTTTGCTGCACATCCAAGCCTAAATATAGACCACCATGACTTACAGAATAGTTGTTTTATTCTTGAATCTAATGAAACATGTCTATTTAAGGAACTATAACTAGACTACATTGTAATCAAGACAATTCTTTTGAAGGTCAGGGTTTTGGAGAAATGATTTTATTGCTCTGGTCGCTATCATTGATGCGAAAAAGAAGCAGAGGCTATCTTTGATGGATAAACGTGATAGGAGAACTGAATTCTACGAATTAGTCTGTGTTCCTGATACAATCACTATGTTAATACATACTTTTATTTACAAATATATAAAAAACTGAGAACATAAATAGATCTTCTTGTTTAATAACTGCACTACCCCAGAAGGGAAACTCTATTCCTAATTGCGAATAGTCCCAATTTCATGTTGCAGAATATCATGCTGGCTGGCTCCGACACGACATCCATCAACTTGACATGGGTCCTGTCCTTATTATTGAACAACAAACATGCTTTGAAGCGCGCCCAAGAAGAGTTGGATCTGAAAGTTGGCAGGGATAGAATGGTGGAAGATTATGATATTAAAGATCTGGTCTACCTCCAAGCCATAGTCAAAGAATCTTTGCGCTTATACCCCCCAGGTCCCCTAGCTGTTCCACATGAGGCAACGGATGATTTTGATCTTTGTGGGTATCACGTTCCAAAGGGAACTCGGGTGTTTGTCAATGTGTGGAAGCTGCATCGAGACCCAAGGGTGTGGGAGGACCCTGAAGAGTTTTTGCCGGAGAGGTTTCTCTCGAGCCATGCAAATATAGATCCTTCTGGTCATCATTTTGAGTTCATACCGTTTGGATCTGGTAGACGAGCTTGCCCCGGCTACACATTTGCCTTGCAAGTGTCGCATCTGACACTGGCTCGCTTGCTTCAGGGATTTGAGTTGACGGCACCACTGAACATGCCACCGAACATGACGGAAGGCTTAGGCATTACCTTGCCAAGGGCAACTCCCCTAGACGTTGTCCTCACACCACGTCTTTCTTCTGAACTCTACACGCGCTTGCCCAAAGTTTCTGTTTCCAACTAAGTCCGCACCTTTTTATACGTTATATTTGTATTCGGTCTCTTATGATGCTAATCTTGTCGTACTAGCTTTATCTTTATCTTTGGATATTTTATGATTGGAAAATGTATTCAGTCTCTATTTAGGCTTACCCTTGCAAGATGATGGATTTTTATTTGTTCTTAGTAACTCTCTCCTTGGACTTTGTGACCAAGTCAGCATGACTAAAATTTTATGATAAAAAGTCATCTTTGACATTTCTTCCAAACTTCCGAATTATAAGCCTGACTGCAAGAACTTCATGAGCCACCAACCAGTCAACATTGAAGCTTTCAACTTGCAACACCAACATAACTCGCATCCAAAACCATCAAACTATGGACTATTAGGTTGAATTGGGTTTCCACTTTTCTTCTTAAGTTTTGGGGTAACTTGGACTATTTGGTTCCTGGAATAACAACCCAGTTGTGATAAGTTTAAGTTGATTTATAATTCACACAAAGGTATTTTCCAGTAAAGCAAACAGCAGGTAACTAAAAAAAGCCTAATAATGAGGCCGGCCACTTGAGAATTATGCATCGCAAGTTAATGCACACAAAAGCTAGAAGAGGATATATTAGACAATAAATCAGTATTCACGGTATAATCAAAAAATAGGATCAATCCAACAATTTCAACGCACTTGGGTGTAAACAAACCACCGAAGATTCATTCAAACTTAATAGACCTAAAGATAGGCGATGAGCAGCAATACACAATGGATTCTAGAATTTTTATCTTTTTGGTTTGTTCCAATAATTATATGAATATCATAGGATGATTAAACTAGACTGAATCCAGTAAACCAATGAAAGAGATAGAAAATATAGGCACACAGTTCACACAATTGAATTTCTTCAATGATTAGGACTAATCACTCTTAGTCTTAACCCACCTCTTTTAATAAACCACTAAAGGATCGCTTTATGAGTCCACATGCAATGATACAATTAGTAATCCTTCGGATTACAAGATATGCCTAATCGGCACAAGTATTACAAAGGCATTTCAGGGCTTTCAGAACATCAAACAACCTCAGAAATAATCAAAGAACTAAGAATATTGTACCACGAAGGATTATAAAAGAAAAGCCACAAAAATGTGAAAGCCTAAATCTAAGGGTTTTGAATCTGAAAATGGTAAATCGATTCAAGAATAGCTGCTCTAAACAAATAATACTATTTTACAGAGCCTTTCTAAAGTATAGAAACGATTGAGTACACATAATTCAGAGGATGAGCACTTAGTTGTTCATATATTTTCTCTTCATTGATCTTCTGTCCTTTATGAAGCACCTTTCTTCGTAATCTTGTCATCTGTACTAGTGGTTGACCATCTTGCCGTTGCTATGGCAGAACGGTCAACTAGCCCGGCAGCTGGATTCTTCGTTTTGTGGAGAGCAAGGCTTCCTAGTCAGTTTTTCCATTACTTTAATAGCCTAAGTCCCACCAAAATTTCTACAAATTAGCACAGAGAAAATTGTATAAATATGATATTTAATCATGCATAAAAAAAAATACTTCAGTATTTTCAAATCATCAAAATTTTTCAAAATCTTCTAATCATCAAAACCATTCCAAATCCCAACATACACTAGAAAGAGCAAATAGAAAATATGAAGATACAGATAAAATCAGACGGAAAGCAATGTCCACGTATGACCTTTGTCAGTCTTGGAAATTTGTATGTCTGGAGTGAGCAAAGTAGTTTCTATGTTAGTAGTTTCGTGTGTAGGCCCGTCAATATGAATGGAGGGGATGAATGAAAGATTGGTCTTGGGTTGGAGTCATGCATAGAGAAGTGGTCAAGGTGTTGTTTGGTGTGAGTTGTTTCCACTGCCCTGAAAATTTGGGTTGAGAAGATTTAGTTTGGTGTGCATTGAGAGAAATAGGAGCCGATGCGGGGGCGTGGGGAAAGAAACTTCAAGCTGTTCGGTTGAGGTTACATGGATGGTAATCAGGGTTTTAAGTACAATATTCTCCCCAATAGAATGGTAGTCAATTCAATATCTCTGGAGTGTCCATAGAAAACAAGTTTAGTGGTGAGGTAAATAGCTGAGAGGTTGTTACAAAATAAGTTGGTGGGAAAAGGCAGGGGAACGTTGATGTCACGAAGCAAATGACAAAATCCATGTAGATTCAATTGCTGTAGATGCAAAGGCCCAGTGTTCAGCTGTAGTGGAGAAGCAAAGACACAATGGGTTGACTTTGGCATTTCCAGAAATTCAATTAGCACCCAAGAAAAAGAAAAGTCGTGAGGAACTGAGTGGTTGCACAGCCCACCCAAATCTGCATCGTTGAAGCCGTGAAGATCGAGGAAGTTGTTCACATGAATTCGAATGCCAAGAGAAATGGGACCATGCAACTCCTTTTAGATTATGAAAGTCCTGAACAAGGCGTGTTTGCATCACTTGGCACTGCTTGTTGACTGCAAATGTAAGATTAGGGCTTGTTAAAGTCAAATACTGCAATGCACCTGACTCTGAAAAAGTGATCCGTGACTATAGGGAAGAATGGCATTCTTGATGAGAGAAGGCGTGGTCACAAGCACGGCAGGAAGCTGTTCCACCCAACCAGAAAGCACGAGTGAGTATGTTGACTGCATACTTCTATTGACAAAGAGCGATCCTCGTGATAACCAAGAAGACTTGCATACCAAGAAAGAAGTAGCGCTATCCAAGGCCCCTAATAGAAGCTCCTTACTAATTGCTGCCACAAAGGCTGAAAATTGGAACGAGGAGTTCCCTGTGAGGATCAAATTGTTAATGTAAAGTAAGATCCATATGCTAATTTGCCTTCAAAGATAAACAGGAGTCGTAGGTTGAGCAATGAAAGCCAAAAATTGTTCAAACCAAGCCTCCAACTCTTGCTTAAGGTGGCATCATACTTGTTACAATTTGCGAATGTGAGAGGGGTGAGATTGATCTAGGAACCCAAGTAGGTGAAACACATGTACCAATTTGGTGAGGAAGTTGTAGAGAAATACATTATTTATATCAATCTAATTGGCCCAAGTCTTCACAACATGATTAAAGATGACTTTGGCGGGACCTTTCATGCCAACATGGTAGGGATTTTAGAATCCCATCAAAATTTTTGAATTATAAATAATAGTAGCAATGATCATATTATTATAGATTCTAATAGTTTAGAATTTTTTGTAAAATGTATGTCTAAGACTAGATTTGTCAAACTGATAAATGGTAATATTATTAAGGTGACACATATTGGCTCCATTACTTCAGCGTAAGAATTGAAATTAAATATTGTCCTATATTCTTGCCATTTCCAGTTCAATTTGATTTTAGTTGCCAAATTTATCATTAAAAATACATATTTGGTGGTTGTCTATGCCAATTTGTGTATGTTTCAAGACCTCTCAACAAGTGAAGTCAATAAGATAAGGAGCTAGCAACATGGTCTTTATTTCTTTTCAAATCCTAGGAATAAACATGTCAGTAAATTTTCCAATACTATATCGACCCATTCAGTTAATTTAGTATGTAAAGACTTTAATTTTTATTTATGACATGTAAGTTTTGGACAAATGTTAGTTTGTAATTTCAAGTATTGGAATGATTTCAAACACTTTATTTCATTTGATTTAAGTTGTCTAATTTGTCATTTTACAAAACTAACTCACGGCCTTTTTCTCACACAATGAATTTGCGAAAAAATTATTTGACATTATTCACGTGGACTTTAAGGATTATATAATGTCCCCAACTATGATGGTTCAAAATATTTTGACTATCATTAATGATTTTCCAATAAGAACTTGGACATTCCTTATAAAAAATAAGATTGAAATTGTACTAAATCTGGAATGAATTTTTGATATTGTGAAAAATCAATTTAGTACCAAGGTCAAGTGCATTCAATATTGTGACTGATTTTTTCAATTCTTCATATGAATTTTTTTTTTCCTTATAGGGTATTATATATAAGAGTTTATGTGTATACATCCCACAATAGAATGGTATGGTGTAACATCTTACACATTTTTGGAATGGGTGTATACTTGCTACCACATATATTATTAACTATATACCTTCCTCTATTTTAATGAGAGAACTCCATATGAGAAACCTCCTAGGAAGGTTTCCAATCTTTCTCAACTTCAAGTTTTTTATTGTCTTTGTAATGCCATGGTAGTTAGGCATAAAGATAATTTTACCCCTCAAGCCACTCTTAGTATTGTAATGGGATATCCATATGAATAAAAAAGGTATAATCTTTATAATATAGAAGGTTAAAAAAAATTTCTTAGTTATGATATCCATTTTTATGAAAATGTTTTTCCATTCTCACATATGGAGATGGTGAGTTATTCTTCTAATATCCTTGCAACAACATTTATACATGAAAAGCCTATGCAACAAATTGTTAGTCAACTAGACACTCCTATGACCATCCATACTCAGCTAGGCATTCATGCAAATAACCATGCTTCCATATAAGATATCATCACTCCTTTAATACAAGACACTTATGCCATTGGTGTTACCTTAGAAATCTAAGATCCTCCTTTTACTGAACCATTAGTTTTTACTTATGACAAGTTTGATAAGTGTTATATTCCTTCACACTTAATGCCAAAGCATCTTGGTCATACTAAATATCCACTTCCTAGAAAATCCACCAAGACATCTAAACTGTCTATATGGACATAAGTTTTATTTACAATAGTCTTGTGAACCTAGATAGTCCATCCATACAATATCCCATATCTAACTATGTTTCTTATACTCATTTACTTGCCTTACATTTGCATTTTGCAGTAACCATCTCTCTTGATATTGAATTGACCTTTTATCATGAAGGTTGTTAAAGAATTTAGATAGAGCTGCCATGGATCAAGAAATGAAAGAGTTAAAGTCTAATAATACATGAGAACTAATAAATTCACCATATAAGAGAAAACTCATAGGATGTAAATGGATATATAGGATAAAGTGACATGTTAATGATAGTTTTGAATGATATAAGTTGATATTAATGAGCAAAGGATATAATAAAAAACTATATATTACCATGAAACTTTTTTCTTTTACAATGAAATTGGCTATTTTTAGGAATGTTTTATCTATTGTCTCTTAGCATGGATGGATGATTCAATAGATATATGTTCATAATGCCTTCTTACAAGGTGACCTAGAAGGGAAAGTCTACATGAAAGCGCCACTTATGAGTTCATTTGATGGGTGAAGGGGTAGTGACCAAAGTATACAAGTTGAAAAAATAATTATATAGATTGAAGTAAGCTTCATGTCAATGGAATGAAAATTTCATTAAAACCTTAGTGTTTGTTAGCTATAAATAGTTTTTATATGATTATTCACCCTTTACTAGGTTTCAAAATAATAAAATGGTTATGGTGCTTATTGATGTGGATGATACCTTAATTATTGGAGACGATTTACAACAAATCAATGATTTGTAATCTTATTTACACCACTTTTTGTATCAAAGATTAAGGAAAACCTAAGTACTTTTTTGGAGTTGAGATTCTTCAAGATAATAGTGGAATGCATTTAAGTGTGAGAAAGTACATTTTGGAGTCGGCATTTGAAATAGGGATTTCAAGAGCAAAGTCATTAATTAATCTCATGGAAACAAATGACCTTTTTATTATCCTTAAGTATGATAAACAAGTTTGCCCACAATTTGATGATCCATTGTTAGAGAACATTCTTAGTTATTAGTAGTTGATTAGGAAGTTAAACTACCTTAACATGACATAACCTAACATTTCTTTTCTTGTATATTTACTAAATTGGTTCATGTATGCTTCAAAGAGATCATATTAGGATGTAATTCTTTAAATAGTTAAGTACTTAAAAGGAGAAGTTGGTCTTGGTTTATTCTTCCTTTCAAATGATGGTTTTCTTTTATGAGTTTATTGTGATGTTAATTATGCAGAATTTCTTATGATTGGTGATCCATTACTAGTTTATACCTCACTCATTGCAATTTAGTAATCTCATAGAAAAGTAAAAAACAAGAAGTTGTCACTATCTTCTCAACAAAAGCAGAGTATCAAGCAAATAGCTACTACTTATGAGATTGCTTAGGTGGTTGGATTATCAAAGGATATAAAAGTTGATATCCTAGAGTCGATTATTCTCTATTGTAATAATGAAGCAGCATAAAAATTGATAGAAAATCTAGTGTTTTATTAAAAGACTAAACATATTGATGTTTCTTGTCACTTAATTTCTATCTTTTAGCCTTTTCTTTATGCACCTTTAATTTTCAGCCTTTACTTTCTTATTCTTTAAATATATGCACTTTTAATTTCCTATTTTTACATTTTGTAATTAAATTTCTTGCCATTTACCTTTTTTGCACTTTAAATTTGAAAATTATTTTCAATTATCTTGTTCCAAGTTTCCTATAACTCATAGCTCACTCGTTGCCCACTACAAATCATATCACCCTACATTAATGAAATGATTCTTTAGCTACTTGAATTTGGTTTACATATATAAGGAGAACACTAAATTAAGATATTAGTAATGTAAAATAATTATTATCTAACATATTTTCTTGTCCTAAGCATGAGATAGTTCATTGGTAATAGGACAAATGATAGGGCAAGATAAGGATATGTTCAATTTGAATTTAAGCTTTACTAGTGTATTAGAAAGGACTCACTTTTTTCACTTAAAATTGTTTATAAGAGAGAAAAATACCTTAATATATACATATATACATACATACATATATATATATATATATATATATATATATATTTGAGTGTGGTAATTCTTATGTTACTAATACCTTGATCTAATACCTATATATACATACATATATATATATATATTTTTGTCCGACAAGTTAATTTTTCTTTTTTTTTCCTCTAGAATAATGCATGATTTGATTTTCAAGAATTGAGCTTCTAAAAATATATGGTCGTATTTTGAGGTTTGAACTCAAATTGCTATTTTGAAAGTTGGTTTGATAAGAAGCGATCATTAGGTAACTTATATTAATATCAATTTATGTTAACGGTAAAGTTTGCTATTCAATTTTCCATCCACAAGACGTTGAACTCCATAAGAATTGAATTGTCAATAACTATAACCCATTTCAACTCCAATTATTCACCCACCCTAGCTAGTTGTTAAAACTAGGACTCATCCTCAAAAAATGGGTGCTTAAAGGTTGTACACTTTTAGCCATTAATAATGTTCCAAATTAGCAATACAAGCCAACAGGTTGGCTGAACAAATACGAGTCAAACTTCTATGTTTTAAACTGGCAATATAGGCTAGTAGATATGTGAGTACAAGTATGGCCCACCTAATTTCCTTTGTTGTTAGGTTGTCTACTTAAGTGGTATCCATTTGTTTTTTTGTATTTTCATGAAAGTTATTGAATAATGCACTTATTAAAATTGAAACAAACAATAATATTCTTCTTATAAAGAGGGCAGTTACATCTAAGTAATTATACGTTAGTCTTAATTTGAATATCTTCGGTTTGGAATTATAAGTATCTAATGAACTTATTTCAAATTTTAAATAATGCTTACACATTTTTTAATCCCTTTATCCTCATACATTTTATACTTCTTCATATACTTTTTACTCTTAAATTTTTCTTTTTTTTTCTTTTAAAACCTTTCCATTACGATAATTCTGGTTAAGTTCAACTCAATTCTGAGTCAGAATTGAGTGCCGAATGGATTTTTCCTTAAGCCCATTACAATAAGACCACATAATGAGTCATCCATATTCAGTGTGGGACAAATGCAACATATTTCCTTTGGAAGGTCACGAGCTATGTGCGAAGAACCAACCTAATAAGAACTAGAGAAAAGAACCCAAGTAGCCAAGAAGACCTAGCCTAGATGAAACTTAGCTCCAATTCCATGTTAAAACTGGGGCCCATCATTAAAACATGCGTCTAGAAGGGTGGTACACCACTGGCCATTAACAAGGCTATATAACCAGCCATTCACATTCGGTGTGGAACAAATTCCAACACTAGTGGACCCAGACACCGGGGCCCAACAAAAGACACCAAAACAGAAAGCCATTGCATGTGGGCGGCGGGGATTTCATCAGCAGATAAGAGAATCACCCAAGGAGGCATGATCTGTGAGTTGGGAATTCCAATCCCACACTGTGTCGCATTGATTTAGATGAATTGTAGCGTACGAACTCAGCATCAATAATATGAGAGGACGTTTGGTGAGAGATACACCAATAATTGGCCATAAGTCGCTAGGCCAATCATGCTGGAAGAGAAACGAAGAGTACACCCTTTCGAAAGTAGTGGAATGATTTAGTTTCATATTTGTTTGTTTCGTTCAGAAAAGAGATTGATGCCCGTCATAATTATTGCTTTAGAATGAGGAACCAAACGTTCGAAAAGATGTTGAAGCCAACCACTAGGCCTTTGCTTCTGTCGCCGAACCCATAATTATCTGTCTCTTACAAGTCAAAAGTTTACTCAATACGTTGGTAAGTGGGAGCCATTTGCCTGTCGGATTTGCCAGCGCTACTTCAATATGCCTGCCACTGCTAAAAGCAGCGTCCAGAAAGTCCTTGGTGCTTCGGAAATTGTCCACAACTTTATCTTGTTTGGATAATTGCTGAGCATAAATCAGGAAAAACATCAGCTACTGCAATCTTGAAGGTAAATACAAACATTTATCGGCCCAGCAAGCTGCCTCTCCCGAAACACAAGTCACTTCTTATCAAACTCTTTAATACGCTAGAGGCAACAAAACTACCAGCAATAGCCATGCCAATTAACCGACTCAACCACATAGCAGGCAAAAAGTGGATTGTTATATCAATAAACATAACCAATAAAAGAGATTAGAAAAACAGAAAACAGTGGACTGCGATTCAAATCACTTATCTTATTTATAATAACAAATAATTTACAGCATTTATCAGAAAATTGTACAGCAGCAGCATGCTAGTGTAAAAGGTATCTTGCGGAGCTTCTATTTACAAGAGAATTACTCAAAAGCAGAAATATGCAACTTAATAACCTTCACTTTAAACTAATTATTCTCCTTGAGCTTATACACAGTGTCGATGTATTCTTCTGTGTCCCAGAGGAATGAACCAAAAGCAACAGCCTCCAAAACCAATCTCTTCAGACTTGAAAATGATGTCAAGATCCCAAGATCATTCTCTACCAAACAAGTCTTCTCATCCCCAAAGAGAGCACGGCTATGATTCTCGATCAAGTTGAGTGCCTCCTTAGATCTAAGTTTTGCACATCTCTGCAATGTCTCAGGATTAAACTTTGTTACATAACATTTCAAAGTTTCATGATTTATTTCCTGTTTACTTGACGCTTGAACATAGGCCACAGATTGCTTGTTACGGACACGGCCAAAGAAAAGAGTTTTCAATTCATAAGGACACAGTTCTTGAAACTGGAAGGAAGGCCAGTGGCTGAGATGAAGGTTTGGGTTTACTGAAGCTAGACTTTGTTCCAACTTGTGCCTCAATGAGGCAGACTTTAAAAAGTAACCATAGAAGATGGATGCCACGTATATCCGGCCAAGCATGACCAGTGTGATCTTAGTTGTAGCCCAGTTGTCTGTGACACTGGAATTAGCGCTCAAGCCAGTGACAGCAGTGACATGTTCCCTGATCATCTCCAAAAACTCCAAGCTGTGAATGGACTCCAGCTCCCAGTCCTTTGGAGGCCAGATCTCTAGTCTGTTATTATAAATGCATCTAGAGAGCCTTGGAACTAGAGGAACCTTGATCTCAGAAAATTTGTAAAAGATCAACATGAACATGACATCTTCAATGGCTATTTGGCACTCTTGCTCCTTAAGTTGTGCAACCCTCCTGGCATTCAGATATATTTCAGGTCATATATATAAAAAAAAGAGAAAACTAAGATAATAAAACAAATCTCTCTGATAAGCATATGCAAATCAAAACTTTTAACAACAAAGGTTTCGGTCTACCAAAACATTACCAAATAAATAAATAAATAAGCTGCGCCTAGCACATTAAAAGAAACTCATTTCTAACATGTACCAAACACTACATTCTACTAATCCGATTCCCCTGTACCAAGGGTTATATATGTCCATATAAGCAATTGAAGTCACTCCTCATAACCTCAGTATGTGATAGCACATGCTAAGTAGCTCTTTCACAGTTCTTACAAAGAATGAGATAAGAGACTGAATGTTTTAAATCATATCATGCTAACAACAGCAACGACTAATCAATAGCCGATACTAGTAATTCTGAAAATTAGGCATCTGAATATCTAGCTTCAATATAGAAGGACCTTCCAAAAGCAAGGGAAGTCCTACGTAACATAAAAATGAACACAGCACTTGTAAAAAATCAACTGAAATAAAGCAAGAAATTAAAAGAAATTAATAGAAAAACTTAACTTATATGTGTCATGAAATCTCATGAATCAGAAATTAGAAAACTATGATTCTAATAGAAAGAACCACTTTATGTTGATTGCTGTTATTATTTCTTTAGCTCCTAGCCCTGGGGGAAGGGGAAAACAATCCTTCTTTTACAGATTAGTAAACAATTGTAAGTCATCAAAGGAGATGCCACCATTTATAATAAGGATTATGCCCCACCATAGGTAGGGAAAAAAAACTATACATCAATTTCGTAAGATCCACACCATCAAAAACATATAAGAAAAAATTCCAAGAAGCAAATAGAGGAAGAAAAACTCATGAGATGAGCAGATGTTCATTGTCTGAGAAAAAGTTTAACATAATAAACAACAAGCTTCGTAACCTCAAAAATGTTCATCCTTCCAAAAATTCCACATGTCAAGAGCATGCAGTCACTCTTCACACTACAGCACACCTAACTTCCATTAACTTCCTTCTCTGCCTACCTGTAGGTCCTAATGTGCCTAGTTATGGTGGAATACTTACTCTCAACCAAAATATGCTAGGTTTAGAGCAGATCCTCCATAATCCACGGAATATCATATAAAATGACACATCCCTCTTGCAATGAGTTATTCCAAACATGACCACATCTCAAGGAGTTGATCTTGATGATACAGAGTGATAGAATATGCTGAAACAAAGTAGATAAAGAGAAGCTATAGTATGAAAATATGAAGCAACCAATATGTTAGTTTGATTGGCACCACATTGCACACAACCCTTTGGTTAATTTTGCCCCATTTTTATTACCAGTTTACAAATCATGAAACTTATAGAACATGATCGCTAAGAACACACAACTCTTGCAGCACTTCAGACCACTTTCACCATTGTTGCTCTGGGAATTTTATTTCCATCTTCTTCTCCTCTCTCTTCTACTGCATTCTGGCCACTCAAATAGGCATTAAGCCACCAACTACACTAGGGAACACGTGCATGTTTCACACTCAATAGACCTGGTCGTTACTTAACCATCCACAGAAGATTTAAAAGGAGAGCATTCTATTCTGCTCACAAAGAACACCAGAAACACAAACTAAAACAATAAGCACTAAATAGAATAAGATTAATGGTGAAAATTTTATAAACAATGAGACAAAAGATAAAAGTAAAAGACTTTTCAGCACATCTTGAAGTGAATTTATGGAGACGTGCATATGAATGACCTTCATTTGGATAGTGATTTAGAGGTTGACATAATTCAATACAAGAGCACAAGGAAAGCCAAATCTCAATCACATTATCTCTCATGGTGCCATGCAGTTTTTATGGCACAAGGTATTGATGGAAACCCAATTGTTATACGCTTTTCTGACAGTTCTGATCAGGAAAGGAAATAACGAGAAGTAGTATGGCTATAAAGGATCTCCCTTTTCTTATCAAGCGAATTTTGAAGAAGAACAAGAACAAGCTCTCTTGTTTATATATATATATTTTGGCTCAGTAAAGATAGGTCACAAATTGAAACACGGTTCCCTATTACTACTCGAAATAGTTAACTGAAACAATCTGACTCCTTTATAGCGTCAATAACCCAGGAAATAGACAATGCCTGACTATAAAGATGGGGCTATCCCAAGATTAATATTCAACGATCTTGACTAGGACTAGCAAGTACAAAGTTATATGGAAGCACACTACCAAGATTTCTCTAAAAAATCCGCATGATTGAGGACATTACAATTACTAAATTTTTCACAGGATAAGATGTTTCAAATACTTATCTCAAATACATGATGGCTAAAGCAGTTATTATGCATAGAAGAGTTTTCTTATAGGCCCTCATTACATAATCTGTCAACGATGAAGATCAAATCTGGGTAAATGAATTCGCCAGGAATGGCTTAGAATGCTGTAGAATACTGTTGGGAACTTCATTAAGCTTGCAAAATATGCATTCATGGAAAATAGGATCAGATATACCACATAAAAACAGCTTGATTTCACAACTCTGATCATCTGATCAATTCCAGAACTGTCACAAGTTTTTGACCGCTCATGAGATTTGACGAAACATTTAGGTGAAATAATTTCAACAAACTGACTTTTTCACTTACTATCTACAAATCCTGTTACATAGTTGTTCTAATCCTACTTCACTGGAATTCACCATTATGATACTAGGAGAAATTTAATCAAAGGAAAGAAAGGAACCAAACCTAAGTGAAACGCAATTAAGAATCTAAAGGGGATCATGCTCTTCGCTGTTTTAGTTAGTTACCATGAGTTTAAAATTTTCTTCCTATGTTGTGAAGACAGAGCATCAATTGCAGAGTCAAAGGCAGAAGCATCTTTAAACCCTTCATAGAGAACGGATGAAGCACTGAATACTTAAAGAAGAGGACCTATGAAGAAAAGCAAATGAGACAACTTTTGTTATGCTTTTGTTTCACAGAGTTGAATGAGTTTCCAGACTTCGATTTGTAGGTTCCCAATGTTACAAGAGACTAAAATAATGGTACGACCAATTGCGAAGAAATATAGCACGTTACAATAGCAAGTCAAACTACTCAGAGCACCCCATTAAGCAGAGTTTTTAGATATCGCCATATGCCAAAAGGTACCGAAATTCCACATATGCCAAAAGCTGTATTGCATGACAGAAGCAAAATAATCAATAGGTGAACAATGCTTGCACAAGCTTCTTCTTCCCATCTTTCACAATAAACTAAAAAACAAGAAACACGAAAATCCCATAAATGGAGGTAAAAGCCAACAATTTTATGCCACATGCATCTCTACACAAATCCACACACATATACAAACCCATATGTATTTACAAAAGACATTGACATATACATGCATGCATGAATGTGCGCAAACACGGACAAACACAAAACCACGAACAGAAACAAAAGGAAAAGAACCTGTGAAGGGAAGCCTCGTCGGAGCCCGCGCTAAGCATCATGCGAGAAACTGCGCCATCACGGTCATCGGCCAAGAGTCTGAGCTCCTCGGCGACAGCCGCGTGGAAGAGGTGGCGCTGGTTCTGCAAGACACTACTCAGGAACCTCCCTGGCAGAGAACGCGGCTCTAGTGGTGAGTTTAGGCTGCTACTGGGCTCGCAACGGCTGGCCCCACCGCTGGCGATGACGGAGAAGGACCTGCGTTTGTTGGGCAACTGCACGGCAGTCTTGCGAGAGAAACGGAGCTGCTTTTGAAGGAAGGGAGGGCGGGGAGCAGGGAGCACTTTGATGGAGTGGCGGGAGAGGCAACAGTCCATGAACAGAATCTTCCAGGCTTGAGGATGCGCTGCAGCGTTGGGTGGGTAAAGCCTTAATGGATAGGGATTTGACCATACGAGACTGAAGGGGAGAGATATCATGGAGTTCTTGAATGTGGGATCCGGAGACTAAAATATCCAACATCACATCTGCAAATCTCTCATGTCTTGCGTAAATCCCGGTTAATTTTCCACTGATCGTATCCGAGATTTTAGTTTATTATTTACTGCTACTCTTGTGGTAAAGCTTAAGGAATTTTTTCTTTTAATCCTTAGTTTTTGCACTATATTTTTAATTTCTTAATATAGTATTAGGAGGAGGTTAAATCTGTTTTATCTCAAATGTTAAGTTTAATGTTGTTAAACGTACAAAAACATACAACATAAACTCATAAAATAAGTGTCATAAAACTTTTGGATAAATTTTTGAGTTAAATATTTAAGTTTTTTAATTTGTATTTTTATTTTTTAAAAAGAGGCAGTAAATTGTGATAAGTGACACCGAATATGCTGTTACCCACTTTGGATCTTTAATATAAGAAAAGCCTCTAAGATAAGTGACACTACTGTGGGCAGAGTGCAATCATGCAATTAAAATTGGGCCCACTTGACCTATTCTAGAACGTCTCTGGGAGAAAAACAATGGTCCCTGTCGCGTACCAAACTCCGCATCGTGGAGTGTTAAGCCGTCCTGATCTGATAAGCGATCATGTTTTAGCAGTCAACCGCCGTGGGAGACTGTGAAGGAGAGCCGCCACGGCCCACAGAAAAGCTGTCCTTTTCGAAACGGCCCGGAGGCCGAGTGCTCTTATCCTGACTTATCCTTTTACCAACTGAACATGGGGTAAGAAGAATATTCTTCGAGGACCAATCGACTTAGGACAACCGTAAGCAATTTGGTTGAATATAGGATCAATTATTAGAGGATGACGTAAGAAACCTACTTTTGCCTCCGTCTCAAATGTCTTATCAATTCCAACCTTTCGAGCTGGTATTCATTTGTATTTTACTTAAAATAATAGAATCAAAGAATCCAGGGATGCATGAATGGTTACAACTGAACCTACTAAAAAAGTTATTTATTTTATGTCACTCAAACCTCAAGTTTATAATTTGAAAATAAAATTAAGTGGACTTAATGGTATTTTTTCAAAAATGTTTATACAAAATACAAACACCAAGTTATATAAGGTCTTCCACTTTAGGTATACAATGAAATTCCAAAACAGTCACAATTCAAACTTATTGCCTATTATATTCAAAGTTATCTCAAATTCATTCCTATATTTTTTGAATTGGAAACATCTATAGGAGTCTAAACTAAAGAAAAACTAAAAAAAGATAAAAGGAGATTAATAACTCTATTTTTATAAAGTTATTTTACCTATTTTAGGCAATAAATAACTTTATTAATTGTGAGAAAATATTTGAACTCCTCTTTATTCACCTAAATTTATTTTATTTATGTAGCACAAGGAGGCAAAGAGAAAAGGGATGAACATGGAGAGCTTGATGCTTATTGTGTGGCAAAATCGTAATATCAAGATCAAGAGAGTCAATATGGGTTTGGGCTTTAAATGATTGTTATTAGATTTTATTGTTATTGAGTTTTCTAAATAATTAGAAAACCTAATCATATTAGGAGTTGAAAGCATAATTAAATTAGGAGTTCAAAACCTAATTAAATTAAGAGTTCAAAACCAAATTGTTTTAGATCTCTAAAACCCAATTCTACTAGGATAAGAGTAGGTCTAAACCTAAACCCTATTTAAGAGAAGAGAAGAGGCAAAAGAAGGGGAAATGAGGAAATTAAGCACAACTCAAGAAAGAGACCAAGAATTCAAGATTTTCTTGAAGAGAAGACAAAAAGGGTGACAGACTTCTTGTTCTTGGATTCAAGATGCCTTCTTTATTTCTTATTACCATTCTTCCTCATTATTTCTTTATGTTTTAGTTTATTTTTGTTAGAGCTACGATGTAACCTAATTATGATGGTATAAATCTTATGATTATTATGTTTTGCAAGATATTTTATTTATGTGAAGTTACATATAACAGAGTTTAATGTTTTTAGGTGATTAGCTACCACTTAGATAACTTGATTTGCATGTTAGAGACCGACAGAAAACAGCATGCAGTTGCTTCTTGTAATATGCAACTATAGATTAAATATGGATAGACATATATCATATTATTTATGTGGCTTTCGGTGTAAACTAGGAATGTTCATAGATCCTAATGCATTTAGTTTGTTTCAATTCACATATAGAGATATAGTGAATTAATAAACTAAGTAGGTTTGCTATACCTAGATATAGGATAGTAAATAAATTAGGAAGTTCCGCCATCACATAGATATTGTCTCTTTTGCAAGCATAAATAATCAATATTAATACCTAGTAATTATGGTGAAATCGGATGCTCTAACATATTTCTTGTATTTAGTTTTCTTAGACTTAGTTAGTTAATCTATCATCTATCAATTTGGTTTGCTAGATAAATTCTAGGAGTTATTCATCGTTGGTAATTAGTTGGTCTAGTAATCACCAATCTTTGTGGGACGATATCTTTCTTATCATTATATTACTTGTTCGACATGTTCACTTGTATATAAAATTCATCGAACAACGATGAAGAAAGCTAAGAAATGATAAAGGAGACTTGTGTTTCAAGATTTCAAAAACAAGTTGTGTTTTTTCCTTGCCTTTGAATTGTACAACCACTTGTTATATAGCCTCTCATGCCTTACACACTAAAGGAGTCACTTTAACCACTTTAATTTGTAGAATTAAAACATTGTCAGCCAGGCATGCTATTAGAGTGAATTCTACACTTCTTTTACATATGTAGTTCCTGGAGCTCTTCTCAAGACTGTAGATTCTCTCTTCTACAAGTAGCCTCACGTGAATAGATGTTCAATGCTCTTTGTGTTTTATTGCTAGGGCTTCATATAGATGTGTTCACTATGATTGTTCTGTTGGGTTCCTTTACACGTGAACCACTTGCTCTGTCTTCTGCATGCGTTGAACTATTTTCTCTTACATTCCCCCTTAAATGAGGCATTGTTATGCTGAGGTTAGACCAAAGAATTGAGTCTTTATTAATGGTTTAGTGAATACATCAACTAGCTAGTGATTTGAGGATACATGCATAATAACTAGTGCACCTTTAGTACATTCTCTTGTGCAAAGTGGTAATCCACTTTGATATGTTTGGTTTTACCATGATAAATGGGCTTGGTAGTTAGATGCATAATGTCACAAAACAACTTTGGAGGCTTCTATTGGGCAATCCCAAGGCTCCTAAGAACATGAAGTATCCACATTTCTTTAGTTGTGGCCGAGGCTAAGGCTTAGTATTCAGCTTCTATTAAAGAGTGTGAAAGTGTTGATTGGCATTTTAATAACTAGGAAATGCAATTTCGTCCTAAGAAAAAGTAGTATCTAGTTGTTAAACGTCTACTATCTTTACAACCAACCTAATATAAATCACTGAATCCATGTAAATTTAGTTTACTACAATGATGAATATGAATTCCTAGTTCAATAGTTCCTTTAATGTAATGAAGGACCTATTTTAATTGAAGGAAATCAACACTATTGGACAGCTCATTCGTTGGCACAATTTGTTTACAACCAATGTCAAATCTAGTCATGTGAGTGTTTCATACTATAAAGCACCTAGTAGACTTCTAAATAAATTAGGCTAACTGAGGCTTACATAATCCCCTTTTAATAGTTGGAGTTTTTACAGCCATAGGGGTAATAAGTGGTATGAAATCAAGCATGTTTTCGTGATGCAAGACTTCTTGAAGATACTTTTTCTGAAAAAGGTAAAGTCTAGTTTTATCATGATAAACTTAAATTCTAAGGAAGTAGCTTTGAGTTCCCATGTCATTGATAGGAAACTTATTAGTGAGGTACTAAACAAAATCTATAGTGTGCTACTCAGAACTGTCAATCAAAATTAGATCATCAACATAAATAAGAAGCTAGATGCATGCATGTCTAGTGGTGTAAATACATAGAGAGGGATTGTGTGGTGAAATGACAAATCCATACTCCATGACATGCCTAGACAGTTGATCAAACCAGACACATGGTGCATGTTTAAGCCTATAGAGTGTGCACATGAGGGAGCAAACATGGTTGGAATATACATGATCATGGAACCCAAATGGTTATTCCATGAACACAAGTTCATGGAGATACCCATGTAGAAAGGTGTTACACACGTCTTATCGCTTTAATGGCCAACCTTTCACTGTTATAATGGTGAAAACAAGTTTGACTATAGTTGCCTTGATGATAAGACTGAATATTTCTAGAAAATCAACTCCGATAATTTGATGGTACCCCTTTGTGACTAGCCGAGCTTTTAGTTTGTCCAGTGTTCCATTGACAACAAGCTTGGGTTTGTACACCCATTTACTACCTACCACATTCATCCCTAGACGCCTTGGGACCAAAACCTAGGTGGAGTTCTTATGTAGCCACCTTTCATGCTTGAGGGCATCTTTGATCGAGTAGGGCACAGTTGGAACCGAAGTAGTTAAATGCATAGCATACCATGGGTTAGGTTTCACAATACTATATCTATTCTGAGTGATCATAAGATGAGTTCTCATAAGAATGGTGTTGGAGAAACTAGTGCTTGCAGAGGTTAATTATGAAGGGTTTGAAGTTGGAGAGGTTGAATGAGCTAGCTCAGTAAGGTTTAGAGTTAGTGAAGGTTGTTCAAAGGGTAAAAGTCTACTTTATGTCAATTCACATGTTGAGGGGGGGGGGGGAATTTGGATAGATGTTTGAGTAATTTCCTTGAGTCTAAGAGATGCTTGCTCAGTGTAGTGAGGTTTAATAATCAAAATAGAAGGATTAGTGACTAGTGTTCATGTGTAAGGTTAAAAAGTGTTTGTTGTAGGATAAGGACTTGGGAGTTGTCATTTAGTAAGGCATTAGGAGTTGCACCAGCACTAGAGGTGTCATTAGCTAAGGGTGTCATAGTTACTAGAGTTGTAGGGCTTATGGCATATTGAAGATTCCACTCAATTGAATTCATGATCAGTAAGTGACGTAATAGTATCTTTAGTAAAAAGAAAAACTTGCTCATTGAATATTACATGATGTGATATGAAGAAACATCCTAAGGACTTGTGTAACTATTAATAGCCTTTTGTAGTGAGTGCTATATCACACAAATACACATTCGATGGAGTATGGTCTAAGCTTGTTCCTAGTTATGGCATGTAAGCATGGGAAACACCAACAACCAAAATGTTTTAGGAAGTTATAGTCTAAGGCTCGATGGTAAAGCTTCTTAAAAGGATATGAGTTTCCAAGGATGATAGAAGGCAATCAGTTGATTAAGAATACATTGTTTGAAAGGCTTCAACCTAAAGATGATAGGGCATGTTAGCTTGTAGAAGCATTGCCCATCCAAGTTTTGTGATATGACGATGCTTCCATTCAACAAGTTTGTTTTGTTATAGTGTATAAGGACACGATAACTAGTGGATTATGTCATGTTCTTTAATGAAAAAGGTTAATTTATTGTTGATATATTCCCCACCATTGTTAGTCTATAAGACCTTTATATGGTGCTCAAATTGTTTTTCAGCCATTACTTTGAACTTATAAAAGATTTTAAACAACTTAGACTTTTGCCTCATGGGATTGAACCAAACAAAATGAATGTAGTCTTCAATGAAAATAGCATAATTCTCAAACCCTTAAGGTGAACAAATAGCAATTGGTCCCAATACATCACTATGTATCCTTCCTAATGGGACTAAGGACCACTTAGCAATTTTAACAAAAGGCAAATGATGGCTTCTATTGGCCATACAACTACTACATACTCGATTAATATCTCTTTTGAGAAGGATGAGATTCTTCCTAGACAAAAGTTACAAAATATGGTGGTTTAGGGGTCCAAGGTGGTGACACCAAGTATGACTGTCTACACCCCGTTGTTGAGATATATGGTAGGCTTGGTTGGGTTGGCTTGGCAAGATGCAGAGATTTCCCCTTCTAACTCCCTTCAAGAGGGTGGCCTGTGTTCTTACGTCCTTGACAAGAAAATAAGATTGGCTAAATTCTATGGTACAAGGGTAGGCACCTATAAGTTGAGCAATGGACAGTAGATTATGTTTTATCTTTGGTAAAACAAGAATGGACTTGGGAGGAATCACACTATTATGCAGTGTGGTTTGGCCAATGCGTGATATTGGGATTCTTTATCCATTACCCATTACAATGCTATCATGACTAGAGTATATAGTAAAAGAGGTGAGCTTACCTTCTGCATTGACTACATGTGTAATGGCAATAATGTCAACTATCCAATTTGCATCTGAGGGTTCTTTAACTTGCAAGGTAGCAAATGCTTGTGGAAGATCCTCAGCTTGATCGGAGTGGTTAAAATGGTACCAACATTGAAGGGCCGAGTGGCCAGACCTGTAGCAAACTTGGCAAGTCACGAGAGGATGCCCACCACCTCCATTTGGTTAAACCCGATTGTCTTGAAGGTCTACTTGTCTAGTTAGAGTTTGAGCAAGAGGCTTGCATTGTTCTAATGGTCCTCAACCATGGGCATTTTGTGTAAAAGGGTTGAAACCTTAACCCTAAAAGGTGAATGAAGTGTTACCTCAACCCTAATTACTTGAACATCCACCCCATGAGTTTCTTTGCATAACAAAGGTCACATGCTCATTCACCAGAGCTAGTGAATATTGAGAAAGACAAACTTTAAAAGTTTCTAGTTAAGAAACATCACTGAATTATGGTATAGGTGGACGAATCATTGACATGCGAAAGGGTTCATAATCCCTCCCAAGTCCTTTAAGGAGTTTGAAGGCCTTTACTAAGTCATTAAGTGGCTTCATTATAGCACTCAATTGGTTAACATATGTTTGAAATTCACCAAGATAAATAGCAAGTGACTTGGGACCTTTCTACAGGTGATGAAGTTGGCTAAGTAGGTTGAATTTCTATGTCTTATTTTTTTAGGCAAACCGATTTGCAAGAGCTTCCCACATTTCAAAGGATGTTTTAAGTTCAAAGACATGCCCTTGGGCCTTTTTAGACAATGTGTTAAGGATCCATGAACATACTAATGCATCACTTTGCACCCATTCAGCATGAGTAAGATTAAGAGTTTCTTTTCCATTAGTGATGATGGTGATAACATGTTTAGCTATCTCACTAGTTAGAAAACTGTATAATTTCTACATTTGGATGAGTGAACAAAATTGTGTGACCCATGGTAAGTAGTTGCTGACACTAAGCTTGAGTGTAATGAAGTTGCTCATGCTAACAATGGTCCGAAACGGGTATGTAAATGTCGTAGCCATTGACGAAGGTGTGAAGAGAAAGAGAGAAGGACAAAAGCAAAGGAGAAAGGGAGTTGCAGAAGATGATAGTAAGCAAGAATTATACTAGTGATTGAACCTGGCTCTTGATGCCATGAAGAAAAACTGAGAAAAAAAAAAGGTGATGAAGAAAGTTGAGAAATGATAAAGGAGACTTGTGTTTTGGGACTCTAAAAATAAGTTGTGTGTTTCCCTTAGCCTTTGAATTGTACAACCACTTGTTATATAGCCCCATAGCTTACACATTAAATAAGTTACTTTAACCACTTCAAAACATAGGAATTAAAACATTGTCAACCACACATGCTACCAGAGTGAATTCTACATTTCTTTTTTTGCATGTGTTGTTCCCTAAGCTCTTCTCGAGACTATAGGTTCTCTCTTCTACAAGTAGTCTCATGTGAGTAGATGTTCAGTGCTCTTTGTGTCTTGTTACTAAGGCTTAGCATAGTTGTATTCACTATGATTGTTTTACTCGGTTCCTTTACACGTGAACCACTTTCTCTGTCTTCTGCATGCATTGCATTGCTCTCTCTTAAATAAATTACAATATATCTAATCTAGGGTCATTCATTTCATATGAAAGACATTGTTTGGAGATACCATTGAACATTGGATATAAAAATAAAACAAAACATAAAAATAAAATAAAATAAAATAAAAATTGTAGGATAAGTATTGGAAAAGGAAGTTGGGGTCTAAAATTTTTCAAATCCATAATTCTTTTGTTAGATTCATCAAGATCTTAATCAAGATGTATACCTTCATTTTGGCCTTGTATAACTTTTGCTTCGAACACAATCGATTGGTGATAGATTTCTTCAGGTACACATTTCTAGCTACCTTTAAAATCCGATTACAATTTCTTTAATGAACATCTCTTAAAACTTCTGACCAAACAAAAAAAAAATCTTTTTCTTCTAGTTCAGAAATATTTTCCTCAAAATCTTTTGAAGACTTATTTTATCAACAAACATATGATTATGGGGGTATTTCGGCTTTCGCCAATGTAATCAATGAGTAGTTGATTAGCCTTTAACGTGACGCCACCGTGATAATGAGGATGGGTAATTGAAAACAAGGGAGCAATTTTAGGTCTTAATATACCCTAATAATTTGATAATTTTTAAATCACTCGTCAAACTAAATTATCTAGAATTGTGTAATATTCCGACTATCATACCGAATCAAATTATATTGCTCTTATTCTTAAGGTGAGTTTTACATAAATTGTAAAACAACTTTATGCCATACATAAAACTTGCCATGTATAGAATGCCACATTAGCATACCATGTTTGCAGCCATGCACACTAAAATCTCCACGGGGCGGAACCACGTGAGCAAAAGGGCCATATCAGCCCTTCATCTCTTTTATGCCTCCACACAAGTTAGATAAGTGTTTAGATCAGTAAGGAACAAGTATTGTCTGAAATTATTTAAGTTCCATACTTGGGTGTATGAATTGGGTGTATACCACATAGAACACTAATGACATTGAATCTCCGACTAAAGGAGGAAAATATCCACCCGCAAATCACCCCTGTGATCCGTTGACTGAAGAAATTCCTTTCTCTACTCGACCCAAAGATTTCCTCCCTCGCTTGTAAAGTATTCACCAACCGAAAATCTTCCTCAATGATTAAACAAAACTTAGTAATCAAAGGAAATTCTTAGCAATTCTTATTAAGGATCAATTAGACTTAGGCAATTATAGACCATTATAAAATTAAGTAAATGTGCTACTCAATATATTTCATGCTTTCATTTAAGTTTTTATGTGGCAATTTGATATATATGATGTTATGTCTTTCTTAAAAGTTAAGCTTATATTCTATCTTTATACTTATCTGAAATATGATTATTATGTTTAACTTTGTTGTTATTAATAAAATTTATTAAGATACTGTCATTATTTCTTGTAAAAAAATGTTTTTGATTTGTAATTGTAGGTTTTCATTCCTCTTGATTTGACATGTATATTTGTTTCAAAAGACTGGTCGTGAAAAGTTTAAACGATATGATTATTTCCATGCTTCCGGCGAAGGAATGTTTGTGAAACTCCCAATATCGTGGCTTGAAAGCCATTCTCTCTCTACTTTTCTTAAATGTCTATACACATATTCACATTACACTTGTTTGTATACACCAAAAAAAGAAAAAAAAAAAGGACAAATACTAACGAAAATTTTTCTTTATAACTCAACGCGAAATGATTTTCAACATTGCCTATTACGTGACCTAAATGGTGAATTTTTGGAAAAAAAAAAATACAAAATAAGTTCCTATATTTCTTTTTTTAATACAATTTAACTTTTAAATGGTATTCTTATAATAATTTGCTAGCAGAATCAAGTTCCGATCAAGCCCTCAAACTAGTATAAAACAAGTTATTTGTTGCTAAGTCAAAGTTGTTTTGCTGGCGGCACAATGTGAGATGGTCTGGTAACTCAAACAAAGAAGCCAAACTTTACTACATTTTTAATACGTTATTTTATTTTGTGTAAAGAAATATTTTTCATAAAAATGTTATCTGTGCATAAAAGGACATTGATATTATATTAAAAAGCTCAATAATATTCACAAGTCAATTTATACTTTTTTTAACATTGTTAACCATAAAGTTTGGAGTAATTTCAAATAATATGTGGTTAACTTTTTCGACATGGTTTATGAGTAAAGGGTAAGTGTCTTTAAGTACCAAGAAAATTAATGAAAATTTTTTTGACATTATCTTCAGTTTGTTGATCTAAATAACGAAAATTATTTCATTTCTTCAAATAAAATATATTTCGATTAAAATTATTTCACAAAAGAGAATACAATTTTTGTAAGACATCACACATGAGAAACACCTGTCTAACTGAAAGAAAGAAAAATAATCAAATTATTCCTATATGTTGCATGTCAACATCCAATTATAAATTTGGTTCTCAATTTTCATAATACACCATATCTGTATATAACTCCAAGTTTCCCTGCTCCACGAAATAAATCCATGAGGCAGCCGTAAACTTCAATGCTGGGACAGCCGTAAACATCCGCAAGGATGAACACCTCTTCGCATCATTAATTCTAACATCCGATTTGCTTCTTCCATCTTCCCCTCCACTCTTGGCCTCCTCCCACCTCGTTCCATAACACAGACCATGCATTAGAGAAGAATAAACCACATTACAAACGGAATTCAGTAAGAAGTTTAGCAAACTCGGTTGAATTCATTCTTTTGCAGACTAAAATCACAACAGAATAGTGCTTCCTCCTAGACAGTGCACCAGCAACTTCCCAGTCGAAATTCCTGCTTCAGTGTTTACTACATTAAGCTACCAAAATTCTGTTTGTATTTCCTTTATGTTCGTGATATTGCACTTCAAACCACACCACCAAATAAAAACTAGAAGGCACAAGTTGTAAGTTAGACCAAGTACCAAAAGCATGTCATCTCTACAAGCTTAGCTACCAAAAGCATGTCATCTCTACAAGCTTAGCTACCAAAAACATGTCATCTCTACCAAAAACATGTCATCTTGAAAATAAAATGACATGAAAAGGTACATACGCATTTGAAATTATCTAACTCCTAAAGCACACCACCACACATCCAAGTAGTTGCCAGAAAGGGCGTTGAAATGTCTCGCTATACTTGCAAACTGCTGCGGAGCCTCCTTTCAGCGGAAGACTTGCAATCTTCTTTACAAACTGATTTTAAGGAGGAGATGAGCTTTCTAACACTTTTGGGTAGGAAATGTAGGTAGCAGATCCAAACATTCACGATATTTTTCATCCCTGCGAATTAAGTCTTCTACTATGGACAACGTGAAGTCATCTGTTGACACATCTTGCTTCGTCATCTTATGAAGAAGTTCAACCACTTTCTCTAACTCATTATTCTTACAGAAACCACGCATAAGCGTGTTGTATGTCATCACATTAGGCATACAAAACCTCGTTTCCATTTCCAAAAACAATTTATTTGCATTTTCAAGATCCTTTTCCTTACAAAGAC
This sequence comes from Casuarina equisetifolia, assembly GCA_028551475.1. Taxonomy (NCBI): domain Eukaryota; kingdom Viridiplantae; phylum Streptophyta; class Magnoliopsida; order Fagales; family Casuarinaceae; genus Casuarina; species Casuarina equisetifolia. Next base: position 17,106,776 of record CM052361.1, on the reverse strand, counting down.
CATTAATCATGATGTTATATATTGCAACAGTTGGCACAAGGCCTTTCCGGAACAATCTGTGAAATACCTGCCAAGCCACTTCAACCTTCCCAGCTTTACACAATCCATCAATGAGGCAGTTATATGCATCAATGCTTAGTTCAAATTTACCATTTTCTAAATTCCCGAACAATTCCATTGCCTCTGGAAGACGACCATTCTTGCAAAGCCCATCCAGGAATACGATGTATGTGCATGAATTTGGTACCACACTACAAACTTCCATTCCACGAAATAGCTTCTGTGCATCACCAACCTTGCCGGCATGAAAAAGACCAGTTAACAACGCATTATAGAGATTTACTGTTGGCTTGAATCCCTTGTAAATCATTTCCTTACAACAATTCATGGCTTCCTCTGTCTCTCCATTCTTGCAATATGCATTGATCAACACTGTGTAACTCACAGCATTAGGCTCATGACCTCTGCTTGCCATGGAATCAAACAGCTCCTTTACATCATCCAACTTGCCTACCTCAAAAAGACCAGTCAATAGTAAATTGTACGTTCCAACCGTTGGTCTGAATTCATATTGAATCATTTTCTTGTAAATACTCATTGCTTCCTCTATCTTCTGATTCTTGCAATATCCATTGATCAACACGGTAAAGCTTACATCATCAGGTTCATGCCCTTTACTTGCTATAGAATCAAACAACTCCCTTGCATCGTTGAGTCGACCTGCCAAGCAGAACCCATTCATCAATGTGTTGTATGTAAACATGTTTGGATTTTCACCTATTTGAATCATCCATTCTAACAACTCATTTGCTTCTTTCAGCTTCCCCAACTTGCACAGCACATCTATCATCATAGTGAATGTCACCGCATCAGGTTGAACACCTTGATCCATCATCTCATTAAACAAATGCTTCGCCTCCTCCGAGCTACCCTTGTAACACAAACCACGTATTAAAGAGGTATAAACAACCACGTTTGGGGATATTCCGCTACTCCTCATTTCCAAGAAAAGTTCTTTTGCCTTATTTACAGATCTGTGCTTACAAAGACAATCAATGATAATACCATAATAAACTACATCAGGCTTACACTTCGAACGAAATTGACCATTCACCATGTCTTCGTGTAACTGAAGTGCAATCATTATGTTGCCCACTCGACACAACCCCTTCACTAAGATCCCAAATGTAAAAACATTAGGACCACAACCCAATTTGCTCATTTTTTTAAACAACTCAATTGCCTCATCAACTCTGTCCTCTTTACACAAACCATTAATCAAAGATGTATAAGTCACAGTATTTGGATTACATTTCAATTTGTACATTTTCTTGAACAACCCAAGTGCCTCATTAACTCTGTTCTCCATACACAAACCATTAATTAGAGAGTTATAAGTTACCTTATTTGGACTACAACCCAGTTTGTCCATTTTCTTTAACAACTCTAGGGCCTCACTAACTCTATTCTCCTTACACAAACCATTAACAAGAGATGTATAAGTTACAGCATTTGGACTACAACCTCTCCTCCAAAGATTACCCATAACCACAAAACCGTCGGAAACCCGATTCACGTTACAAAGGCAATTAACCAAAATGTTGAAAGTAAACAGATCGGGCAACAACCCGCTGGAATTCATCCTTCTACAAAGTGAAATCCCAGTAGAGTAGTGCTTACTCCTAGCAAGTGCACCAACTAAATGATTGAACGATGAGATAGGCGGAGGTGGTTGCATACGAAGCATGTGATCGAAAACGCCCAATGCTTCATGGGGGTTGACCTCACCGGACTTACAATTTACTATCAAGAATTCATCAACGGGGTTTTGGGAAGCAAAAACGGGAAGGGAGTTCTTCGGTGCGGTTTCGGGATTTGAACAAGTGAGTCTACGGGGGTTTGGAAATTCTCGTGAAGATTCGGGGTTAAGAGTTGGGGGTTGATGTGGTTCAGAGAGTAAAGAAGAAAATTTACCTTTCGATGCAGCTCTTGAGAAAGAAAACAATGATAGGACAGCAGGAGCAGCAGGAAGGGGAGAAGACGGCAGTGGAGTTCTGCCGACCATTTCGAGAAATAACGAAGATGAATACAATCAGACAAATTGTGCCAAAGACGACGGCGCATGAACCCTTTCAGCCCTCCGCAATTTCAACTCGTCGGCGGGCCGACGGAATATTAATTAGATAATTTACAACGGAATACAATGGACTGAACCACTATGTTGATCCTCTTTGCTTGAACCAACTCATATCATTAGGATACTACTTATTGCTATCGAATACATGTCACTGACACTATTTAAAACAAAATATTCTTGACTTAGTGTGTAACTGTCCAGTTGATGTAGTAAGCAATTTCTTAAAAACCCACACAGAGAAATTTTTTCTTTGAAGTCAGAAGATAATAACACAAACCTATTAGAACCCAATTCATCATCCAAAACTATTTGGGAAATTAACTTATATTCCAATGAATTACATTACATAGTCTTGATTAAAGGTGAGTGTACGGAGAAATTTTGAAATAATAGAACTCCTATGAAAATACATATAATATTAAGTTAATCGCATCACATAAAATAGCCTTTGAACTAAAAAAGAAAAAACCGCTGAGAAATCTGTGGTGAATACCAAATCATATAAATTTTCCATTACATGCCTTTTCGCCATCACAAATTGTCATGTATTCAAAACTAAAATATACTTAAAACGATAACAGAACACCAAACACATTGGATCAAACCAAAAATTATTTCACCTATCGTATAGGCTTAATAGTTAAAATTCTAAGGATTAGATTTACATTATGCCCTTTATACTCTTACAAGATATACCTTTTAGTCACGTATTATTTTTATTAATAGAATACGTGAAGGTTCCTCTCCTGTTTCTTGGGCTGTCTTATTGTGTTATTTAACATGGCCTCATAAAAAGGACTTTGCCACTGTTTCTTTCCACTTCTTTCTCGGATATGAACAGTGCACTTATAGGATCCGAATGCAAGGAACCCTTTTTCTCGCTTGGGATTTTTCCGCCAAATCCGTGCGACAAAACCACATCATACATTCTTGGACTAAAATGTTTATTGCAAGGTAAAAGGCTGACATGATGTCTTTCGAAATTCTCAAAGCCAGAAAGTTAGTAAAATTAGCAATTCAATGAATCTTCCAACTGTGTATACAAGTTCTATTATTGTAAAAAAAATCACAACTTTCCTGTGACCAATTGAAAGTCTGGACCGGAGTTTTTTTTTTTTTTTTTTGTGCCACTTATGACCAAAAAGTTTAATTTAAATTTTTTTATAATAAGATTTCTGTAACCTTTCTTTCCTTTTCTTTTTTTTTGGGTTTTTTTTTTGGAGTTTCTTACAAAATCCATATAAAGTAATTGAGTAAAAAATGAATCGGTAAATAAATTAGCTACCATGTAGATGTTCCTTTTTTCTATTTATAGACATGTTAATGTCTAAAGTAAGCTTAAATCCTTAGTTATCATATGATCACTTGATCAATTTAGCTATGCAACTTTGGAGGCTACCAAAAGACATTGCAATACTTATATCTCTCTTTCGTTGTATTGTTATATTAACTTGTGGTTTTAGATAACTTTTGATCTAATAATGCTGCTTCTCTTTTTTTTTTTATTATTGGATGTCCTCTCTCAGGGATTAAGGATTGAGTTTAACAAATAGATATCCCTTAAAATTTCCAAATGATTCATTCAATTTCTTGTGCTTCAACCATTGTTTTTGTTAGATACGCTACTTTTGATGCTAAAATGATTACAAAAATTACTTGGAGAAAATCTTGTTTGGAATTCATTATATACATATAAATACGTTTATCAAATAAATATGATTGCTTGGAACACAAATAAGCCTTAAATTTGATAGGTATACGATATGCTCCAATTATACATTTTGAAGCTAATTATATAAATATCGATGCTTATACATTTATTCCACAATTATTATGAAACATTTTCTGGTTGTCCTACTAAGTGTCATGCGTTGTTTTATCATCTATTGCAGCAGTTGTGGTAATTGTCTTATTCAATACTGCACACTGTTTTGTTGTAAATCTGCTTGCCCACTGCAGTGTTCGACCAATGGTGCCAATCCATGGTTTGAAATTGAAGAAGGAAGAAAACGACACACAAAACTGGATTTGAACCCATCCTATTTTCTATTAGACTAGCTTGCAGTTTAAGAAATTGTAGGTCTAAGTGTTGCCAGAAATTATGAACCCTGGTTCCTGGCTCAAGGCGGAAGAAGCCTATCTATTGCAGAAGCTGAAAATGACTCCTCACGTTGGTCAGAAGAAGGATCAGACTATGAAGCCGAGGGATATGAAAAGAATGAAGTAATGAAACTGGAAGTCATCGCTTGTGGTAATGACTTGTCACGATCCATTGGTTCATATTTTTAATTTCTTTTCCTATTTTAACTTCTGTTCACAAGAATCCTAATTGCATCTCTGCCGTTTGATCATTTTCTCTTAACTAACCCTTACAATAATCAACTTCTAGATGACTTAGTGGTCAGCCAAAAAGCCTCCCACCAATTAGGCCAAAGAAGTCGGGAGTTTGAGACCTCCCAGTTGTTTGCCATGAAAAAGGAGATACCCCTAAACAATCGCTGAAAAGAGTGGACGTTAAGACTTGCCTCTAACTGAATCTCGTAGCTTTAAAATGATCCAGATCGCCGGCCTCTGATATCATTACCTCACCAACACAGAAAAACCGAGGGAAAAGTAACAATTTAGTCCTGCATCTTCATCATGAAGCCCTGGTTCTGGTGCGTGGTTTTTCTAAGCATGGTGTTGGTGATGCATGTTTCCGCCGTTGATCTCAATCCAGGAGTCGTTGATCCCTGCAAGAGACCAGGAGGTCCACACCCAGGTTGTGTTGACAATCCCAAGGCGCCTCCCAAACAAGCTAACCCGTACAAGCGTAGCTGCTCAAGAACTACTCGTTGCCGGGGTCAAAAACCTTCGCCACCTAGAAACTAAATGTCAGCCCGAAATCTGTGAACGTAGTAATAAATAATGGTGATGTGTTTTACAGATGCAGGACATGGATGTGGCAGAGATTTTAGAGAACAGCTACGGATTTTATGTGAAGATGTAATTTGCAGGGAAGATTTTATGAGAAGATATGTATTGTTCACTTTGATCAAGGTGCCTTATATTGCATTTTTTTTTCCTTTCTTTCTTTTCACCATTTTGGAAATTAGAATCTTAACGTGGGTGATAAGAGACATCATTAATGAATTGAAAGGACTTTGCTTCTCGTTAAAACATGTCGCTGATGAGAGACATCAGTAACTACGATGGCTCGTACAACAAAGCCAAGCCAAGCCAATGCTTATTATGTCTGATCATAACATGTCTATCACCCCGGAAATATAATTCTACTGAACTACCTAACTTCTTATATTGTTGAATGGGGTTTGCATAGCTACAGTTCTAGCAAAATCTAAGCAACAGAGTTACAGGTTTTGGGCATCCAGGTTCGATTGCCAGGATAAGAACCACGTTGGCCTTCCCTAATAAATGCTAGCCAACGACTAAAACCTCGTCCCTTTTCCTGATCTCATGCGGACTTCATTCTACCATTGTGTCAAGTGGCTTGCGTCTGTCTGTCACGTGACAGGCAACCCCTCTTAAGAATGGCATTACGAAAAATTGTGCCATAGTTGTTTTCTAAGTTTTAATTGCAACAAAAACAAACTGCAGGTAAAGATGAAATAAGTAAATGTTGGAGTACATCCATATGTTTTTATACACTAATTTTTATTAATGTAAATTTATTTTTTCAAAAAAAAAAAAAAGAAGAAGAAGAGGATCCTAATTCACTCTCGTACTAGAGAATACAAAAGCTTGCTATTTCAACCCCATTGGATGGAATAGAGACCATTGTACTCAAGTTGTGTGACTATTTGCGACAAGGTGTTAATAATTGAAGAATTGCAAAATATATAGCCATAGATAATGAGAGAAACCGTACGAACCTTCCTAATTTTATTTATTTATTTTTTTCACTTGCTCTAATAAGGCCCTAGTCACAGGAACTTTGGGAGTCAAAAATATGAAAAAAAAAAAATAGTACTTTATCACTCTTGTCGCTTACATGTTTGTTATACATAATGTAGGTAAAGCTACCATTGTATGGTTGAATTTGTTATGGGCTATGGTTTAAGATCGAGTTTGGGACATTGACTGATCAATAAGAATAGCTCTAAGAACTTCTTTTCCTTTTCTATTTTCATTGATTACGAAATACATAGATCTCTTCAAGGGAGATCAGACTCCAAGAACCAAGTTCGATATAGCAAAAGTCATGCCTTTATTTACCTAGTTCTTTGAGTGCCAACACTGTTTCCTTAGCCCATGTAAATGCCCATACTTATGTAGACTTGACTTACCTTGCTGCACACAGCAACAAAGTAAACATGACACTCGAAACACTAACATAGATAACTAACGACATCAGTTACTTGATACAAAAAAATGAACACCCTTTTGCGACTTGACACGTTGTTTTCCAAGAGGATTCCTTCAGCATTACAGCAGCCCTTATCACTCCTTCCCCTTTAAGCAACAACTTCGTCCGTCAAGGAAGCAGTTCTGCCTTGTTCTGCCAAATGCCATTCGAGGGAAAAGGCCATGCCAATGTAAGCTCTTCTTGCCTCTTCCGAATCCTACGATCCAATATAGCTCAGGGCTTAACTAAAAATCCTTCATGTCCTTCCAACTGCTGCAATACTCAGTTAAAGGGTTTTTTTTCCGTCTCCCACAAACTTCTTCAAGTTGGACACATCGAAGACATTGTGTATCTTGGAATCAAGCGGTAGCAAGAGGCAATATGCAACTAGTCCTAGCCTTTCTTGAATTTTATTCGGTCCAAAATACCTTGCTATCAACTTGTGTTATGACCCAATTATCTTTTGGAATTGCATTGGTTAGAATTTAGCTATTTTGGGAAGCTTGCACAAGGGTAATCATGGGTTGACAAGGTCACAAGTGGCTAAAGGCTTTTGTTGGGAAAAGAAGCTCAATGGGTAGCTCTTCATGCCTTCTCTTGACATATAAAGTGCAAGCAAATTGCATGGGTAACATGTGTCGATCTTTAAGTATCATCATGTCATGTTGTTGTTAGTCAAGGCCATACCCTGTTTTGTAATCGCTTAATTAAAAGTCTGTAATGTGAACTCTGCCTTTGTGTAGGAAAGTGGAGAGGATTGGTTGTATTAATAGTTGGGAGACTATGAATGAATTAGACTTGAAAACCCAAAACCAATTGGAGGTTAGCTTCCTCGAACAAAGCTAAAAGGCTTTTCCGTTAGTCCACCATAGGTCAATTAGGGAAGATATTTGTCAACTTATTATGAGTCAATTAGCTAGTTACCTAGCAAGTTATATGTGAGTGTAACAAATTAGTATTGGAGCCAGGTTCTTGATGGGTTAAAACCAAGGTAGTGCTTTTGAGAGTGAGATGGATAGCCGTTTTCGTGAGTTGAATGAGTCCATGCAGCAAATGTTTATTGCTTTGGATGAAAAAATTGAAGGGTTGAAAATAGTTGATTAGAATCGGAGGATGCAATGTCTGGCAGTGGAGGAAAACCACTAGAAGGGGTCAACAATGAAGGCAACAAGACAAAGATGAAAATAGAGTTCCCTTGTTTACAATGGGGAAGATGACCCAATAGAGTGGATTTGTTGGGCAGAGCATTTCTTTGAGTTTCATTATACTTCAGAAGGAGATAAGGTGTGTATTGCTTCTTGGAATCTCCAAGGAGGAGCATAAGTATGGTTTAGACTTTTCAAGGAGAAATTAGGAGATGAGGTGACTTAGGAGTAAATAATGGAAGATTTAATGGAGAGAAATGGTCTAAATGAGTTCAATGATTTTTTAAGAGAACTGACAAAGCTACAACAGACGGGCATGGTAGATGAGTACCAAAAGGCACTTCTCGCCTTGCTATAAGGTTAAAAAGGATGTATGAGAAACAATGCCTAAGCTGCTTCATCAACAACTTGAAGGAGGAAATTCATGGAGATGTGTGGATTTCCAGGCCCAAATCAATGTCATCAGCATTAGGAATGGTCAAGATTCATGCGGCCAAACTGAAGGAAGCACATTCTGAAAAAGCTTTCACTAAGTTTGGATTGCCTCTGATTAGTAGAAAATGTCCAATGGTAGCAATGCCGATAGCAACGACCTCAGCAATAACCATATGAAAAGCCTCTTGACCCATTAAGAGGCCATCTTCAACAAAAATATTTGAGTGAAGAATGAGGAGACTTTACTTTAGTTGTGATAAACATTTCAACCTCGGTCATCATTGTAAGAAGTTGTTATTTATCAATGGCCTTTCTCCTAAAGAGGAGGTAATAGCAAGATAAATAAAAAAAAAACTTAGAAGGTGAACTTTTATTTAGAGTTGAACTTGAATGCCATCTATGGTGTACCAAGCCTACAAACTATGAAGGTGGATGGCAAGGTGGGAGGTTTTGACTACGATGTAAGATTCTTGATGGACACTAACTTTACTCACAACTTCATTCATGTGAAGTTAGCTAACCAGTTAGGCTTGAAGTCAACAAAAGAGGGGTCATTCCACGTTAAGAGGGTTAATGGAGATTCCATAACTAGCTTAGGCTCTTGCCAAAATTTAAAAATCCATATGCAAATAGTAAGCTTCTCGGTGGACTTCCTCTTACTTCCAATGGAGGGAGTTGAGGTAGTAATAGGGATACATTGGTTATATACCTTAGGGCCAACGTTATGGGATTTCCCACGTCTCACAATGAAGTTCGGCTATAAAGGAAAAAAAGTGGTCTTGACAAGGGTAGCTAGGTCGGCTAAAAAGATAGTTGGAGGAGAAGAGATGACGAAATAGCTTAAAAAGCCAAGGTTGGGTGTGATTCTAAGAATGATGTCCTTGGGAAAGCAAATTGCTAAGGAGCAAACTAAAGAATTGGTGTTGCCTAAGGAGTTAAGCAAGTTGTTATATCACTTTGATGATGTTTTTGAAACATCCTGAGGCCTCCCTCTAGTGTAAGCACAAGATCCTTGCATCATGCTCAAGGATGAAGGTAAGGTTGTTATAGTTAACCTTATCGTTACCTATTTTATTAGAAAACAGAAATTGAGGGTATTGTGTGGGAACTATTGGATTTTGAAGTCATTCAATGCAATAACAATGCTTTCTCATCATCAGTAATCCTAGTGAGGAAGAAGAATGGTTCTTGGCACATATGCATTGACTATTGAGCTCTCAATCAGCAGACCATAAAAAACAACTATCCAATTCCAAATATAAATGAGATCCTAGATGAATTACATGGGGTAGAGGTGTTTTCTAAGTTAGATCTTCATTCAAGTTACCACCAAATCAAGGTAACTCCAACTGATGTCTATAAAATAACATTCAGAACTTATGAAGGGCATTATGAATGGCTAGTAATGCCATTCAAACTATCAAACACACTAGCTACATTCTAATCACTGATGAACAAGGTATTTAAGGAGTTCCTGCACAGGTTTGTCTTTTTTTATTTTTATTTTATGATATATTGATTTTTAACAAGAATTGGACTAACCATGTGCAACATGTTGGGATGGTTCTAGAAACAATAAGGAGCCATCAATTATTTGGAAAAGAAATCCAAATGTGAATTTGAGCAGCAAAGGTTAGGGTTCCTTAGGCATGTTATAAGCAAGGATAAGGGTAAATGTGGACCAAGAGAAGATTCATGCAATCATGGAGTGGCCTAAGCCAAGCATGCTCAAAACCTTACACGGTTTTTTAGGCTTGATCGGCTATTATCAGCAGTTTGTGTGGAATTATAGGGTGGTTGCCAAACTATTAATTGACCTCCTAAAAAAAAAGGCATTTGGGTGGAGTCCAAAAGTAGAGGCAACATTTGAAACCTTGCAAAAGGTTATTACCACAACCTTGGTGATTGCCTTACCAAAGTTTTCTTAATTGTTTTTGGTAGAGTGTGATGCATCAAACACCAATGTAAGTGTGTTATCTTAAAATCAAAGGCCGATAGCATTTTTTAGTGAGGTGATTAAGGAAAGAAGTGTGCATCTTTTTGCATATGATCATGAAATGATGGCACTCGTCTTGGCAATGTGAAAATGACGTCATTACTTGAAAGGAAATTCACTGTGCAGATAAATCAATAGGCATTAAAACACTTATGGGATTAGCACATCACTACCCTAGCCAATAAAGGTGGCTAATGAAGCTAATTGGATTTGATTTTCAAATCGAATACAAACTCGATCATGATAATAAGGTAGTTGATGCCTTATCCAGATGCTTAAAAGGTGTTAGTAGCACTATGAGAGAGGAAAAAGGAGAAGAAATTTTAAAAGTTGAAAGGGGAAAGTGGTTAACAATTCTAATAGCTAATGTGATTAATGTGAGGACCACTTTGGCAAAGCTTACCTGCAACGTGGTTGCGGAAAAGGAAGGTGAGCAATAAAAAGATCCTTTTAAATCAAATCATCCCGAGTTTTTTAATGTGTTACAACAAACAATGAATTCATTGGAGATACTCTTGGCAAGTGACATCTTTACACTTGTGCCATTATAGGTGGGGCCAATTCAAGAAGAGACGAGAAAAATTGCAGCAGCTAATTGAAAGGATTGAGTAGGGAGAGGCACTAAGGCCATGGGAATACAAATTAGGAATGATTTTCTTCAAAGGATTGATCTATATTTCAAAAGATTTAGACTTAATTCCCACCATTCTAGTAGAGTACTATGGTGGAACATATAAAGGATTCCTAAAGACTAATCAAAGGCTTCATGTAGTATGTTACTAGAGTGGCATTGAAGGAGATTGAAGGAGTTCATCAAAGCTTGTCATATATGTCAAGAACAAAAAGCTAAGAACCAAGCTCCACTAGGCCTTTTACAATCATTTCCTATTCCAAGCCATATATGGATGGATGTGTCCATTGACTTCATAGATGGATTGTTAATGTCAAAGGAAAAGAATTCTATTCTTGTTGTGGTGGACTAGTTATCCAAATATGCGAGATTCCTACTGTTAACGCATCCTTATTCTACTGTAATGGTTGCTCAGTTTTTTTTTTTTTTTGGTGAAATCTTCAAACCATATGGCTTACCTTGGTGCATTGTGTTTGACAAGGGAGCCATATTCACAAGTACTTTCTAGTGAGAGCTATTCTGTCTCTATGAAACCAACTTTAGCCATAGTTTTGCCTACCATTTGCAAGTAGACGAGCAAACAGAAGTAGCAAATTAATTAATTGAAATGTATCAAGGGTGTTTTGTCAATGGATCTCTTAAGGATTGGATGAAATGGCTAGCTTAAGTAGAATTCTACCATAACACTAGCATGAAAAGCTCCACACGGATGCCTCCCTATGAAGTTTTTTATGGGCATCCTCCATTAGCATTAACTCCCTATGTTCCGAGTACTAGAGCATTAGAATTGATTGACCGAGAACTTAAAAGCTAAGATGAGATTTTGAAGATTCTTAAGGAAAATATTCAGGTAGCTCAATAGGGTATGAACTACGTATATGATAAAAGGAGAAGGGAGGTTATTAAGGTGGGAAACTAGGTTTTGCTACATCTTCAACCATTCTGACAAATCTCAAAAGCAATGAAGAGGGCCTTAAAATTATCTCCATGTTTTTACAATCCATTTGAGGTGATTGCTAAAAAAAGCAATGTTGTTTATAGGTTAAAGCTACTAAAAGGTCACGTATCCATCCTATATTTCATGTTTCTTACTTAAGGAGGTTCTTTGGAGTGGCTAGAGAGGTGGAAGCCAGGTTTCCTTAGGGGATGAATTGTGATGGCTTAGTTTCTGAAGTTCTTCAAGAAATTCTCAACTATTGACCAAACAAGCAATGAATGGAATTGCTTATAAAGTGGAAAGGACTTTCGATAGAAGAAGTAACATGGGAAGATCTTGAACTCCTTTAACAACGTTTCCTTAAACACAACCTTAGGGACAAAGTCTAAGACGGGAGGAGGGTATTTGTTACGACCCAACTATCTTTTGGAACTATGCTGGTTAAAATTTAGGTATGTTGGGAAGCTTGCACAAGGGTAATCTGGGCTAACAAGGTCATGCGTGGCTAATGGCTTTTGTTAGGAAGAGAAGCTCGGTTGGTAGCTCTTAATGCCTTATCCTGACATATGAAGTGCAAGCAAGTTGCATGGGTAACATGTGTCGGTCTTTAAGTATAGATGAGTCTTTGGTGTAAGGTTATGTCATGTTGTTATTAATTAAGGTCATGCCTTATCTATAATTGTTTAATTAAAAGATTGTAACGTGTGCTCCATCTTTGCATAAAAGAGTGGAGAGGATTGGTTGTATTAATAGTTAGAAGACTATGAATGAATTAGACTTAAAAACCCAAAACCAATTAGAGGTTAGCTTCCTCAAACAAAGCTAAAAGGCTTCTTTATCAATCCACCATAGGTCAATCGGGAAAGAGGTTTGTCAACTTATTCCAAGTCGATAAGCTAGTTAACCACCTAATTACAAGGGGAGTTACATGTGAGCATAACAGCTTGCAGTTCCTCTTTAGTGCTATTGACGTCTATTTATACGATTGCAATTTAAAGAACACCTAATGTTTATTTATACAGTTCCAACTTAAGGAACACCTGAAGTCTATTTATATAGTTCCCGGCTTGAGGAACACCATATCTCCCTATGTGTATTTGACTTCCTTCCAACCCTTATCATAGATTTGCTTCGTCTTATTGTGTGTCTTAACTAAATTCCTCAATTTTCTTATGACTAGGTCTCTTTATATGAGCTCATAATCAACAACTTTGACCACCCTTCAGGCAAATTTGATAACACAATAGGCATTTTACAACCACAATAAACTTCAAAAGGGGTCCTTTTAGTGGTGTTTGTGTATGCTAGTTTTGTAACATCAAGCCACCCATGGAATTTCATTTCACCCATTCCTTAGGCCTCTCACTCGTAAAACACCTTAAGTAGTATTCACTGTCCAATTAGTCACCTTCGTTTGACCATCGATTGGGGGAGGTACGAGAATAAAAAATTCAATTGTAGCCCTTACAATCTCATAAACTACATCCATAATTGGCTTGTAAAAAAAATGCCCCAAACACATGTGACACTAGTAGGCATGCTGTAGTGCTTAAAAACATCTTTAAAAAAAGGGTAATGCCATGATACTTGCAATATATGAGGGGGAGATAGGTATCAAATGAGCATATTTTGATAATTTGTCCAGTATAAAAAATATAGAACTTATCTCCTGAGGAAGGCAAGTTGTCTACAAAGTTTATGAAGATTCCACTCTATATTTCAATCAGGATAAGGAGTGGCCGAAGTAGGCCAATAGCTAGATTGTGATCCAACTTTTTTTGTTGGTAGGTTGAGCATTCCTACACCATTTTTCACACCATCTACTTCATTCCCTTCAACTAGAATACCTTTTTAATCCTTTGTAATGTCATGTGAACGCCCTTATGACTACCTTGTTGTATCTCCCCCATTACAACGGACACCACGGGCAATTTTGCCCTCAAACAAATTCTGCCCTTATAAATAGGATTCCCTATAAGCAACGTATTTTGCATTAATTTGAATAGGTCAAGATGTGACTCATTTGTTAGGAATAGAACTCATAGGTTATCATCAAGATAAATACAGATTTTGTGGGAGGCTGCCACCATTAAAAATCATTACTTCTATGAAAGGTTCTCATCAAATCAGCATATGTTAGTACACGGAGAACACCCCAAAACATTTCACAACCAAGACTCCTTAATGCTCCTCCTTTCTTTCCTTTTATAACAAGACCATGGGCCTAGGCTTGGGCTGCTTTGTATAGCAATAAGCTCGTAACAGCCTCTCTACATAATAATAAGTTTGTAATAACTCTCGTCCTCTTAAAAAGAATCTTGTCCTTAAGGTTTCAAATACAGTTATACCTAATAACTAATAAGCCTAAAATACTTCAGGCGGAAGACAAATTGAGGCCCTGAAAACAAATGAAGCCGAAAAAAAGAAAAACAAATGAAACCCAAAACAAAAGGGGGTATTTTTGTCTTTCCAAAAAAAAAAAATCCTCGCTGGCGACGCTCCGGCGGCCTTCCCCAGTGGAAGAATGAGAAAACAGTGGTTGCCCTACTTGATAGATTTGAGGACGGCCTTTCGTGATGGCCTGCACGTGGAGTACCAAACAGCTTCCTCAGGTGGTTTTCTGGCCTACAACCTCTTGGTTGCTTCCCGTTTTGGCATTGTTTCTGACGCCAAATCAAGCATTTTTCACGCCGAATCTTGACTTTCCGGGCAAATCTAGTCTCGACGGTGGTATTTTTCCTCTGAGTGGCGCGAAATCTTAAATTTCTTCTTCTTTTTTCCAGAAGTCTACACGCGGCTTGCATTCTCGGCCTCTTTTTGATTGGTTGGTGTTAAATGTATAATCATTCCTTTCCATTCACTGTATTTATTATAATTGGTCAATTGTCATACATAAATTAGGTTTGCAATTGTCATACACATGCACCATGACTTGTATTGCTTGCAGTCCAACAATACCAATGCTGAATAAAGGCCTTGAGAATATTTTACATGGTTCAATTTTTAAAATTGTGTTATAATTTTTTTTACCATAAATAGATATTTGTTGATGACAAAGGTAATGTGTTCTTGTGAATCTTAATTTAGTGTTGAGAGAGAATTTTGCTTATGCTTGGTTGATACGCTTATTTGATATTTATTAGTATTTGTTCTTTGACCCATTTTTTTTTCATTTCTTATTCGTTTCAATCCTTCATCTATAAGCAGGCTTCTTCACTGTTGAAAAAAAAACTCATTCAAAAGATAATTAAGTAGGGAAGAATGCTGCCCCAAAAAAACAAGAAAAAATGATTAGGTAGAAAGGTCAATAAAAAAAATTGTGGAGTGCTCCATTTTTTTAATATAAAAATTATTTAATTAATTTCAAAAATAACAAACATAAGAAGGCAATACCTATTACCAACTAAACCAACGGCTTGCTTTCTTTTCTTTTCTTTTTTTTTTTTCTTTTTACCAACTAAACTTACCTAAGAAGACACCTCAAGTGTTACTAGCTTACCACTAAGCTAACAAATGGCTGACAAAAAAATATCTATTTATGCTCAACACCTAAATTTACATATCCAATGTTGAATATGAAATTTCTTAATTCTATGAACTTATCATTGATCTCCCAAGCAATTGACAAAGAAAAATGGGCAAATTATGTATGGAGATTACTAATAAGTTTTGTCAGCCCATAATATATTATCATCTATCACTTTTCTTTGTTTTTTTCTTTTTTGTGTCCACACCTAAATTCATATACCTAAGTATCAAACTTTAGACCTTTTGTTTTCTTGTTCTGCTTTTATTTATTTATTTATTTATTTATTTATCCAATTCTTTTGTTGTTCATGCATGTTACACTTCTTTTTACTTACGTATTTTGAAGCTATACTGGCATACAACATAGAGGAATACAATTTTTCTGTGATGAGGTCCAAGAGAGTTATTAGGAGAAAATATATCGTGGAAAGACCCTTACTCCTTCCCAAAAATTAAAGGATACCACCTTTACCCTATCAAAATGTCAATATTAAAAGCAATAAATGAGATACATCATCGAAATTGAGGACCAGAAATCGTTGTGCTCAAGTCATTCCTGAACATCAATAGCGACAAGCACTAGGGAGACAAAGAACAGCCGTCCAGTTGTCTTCAAAATAATATAGCCGTTAGAGGCTAACAGGGGTCAAAGGAAAATGCCAAAACAGAGCAAATGAAAAATTTGAGATAGGAAGAGTAAGAATGAATAGCATCAAAATCTGATGCGTAATCTGGAGGGCCCGTTGTCCTCAACTAAAGCTGGCCGGCCTAGCCTAGCTCTCCCTGCAAATAGCATAGCATAGGAAATAGATAAATAAACAAATAAATAAATAAACAAAAGGGGAAGCCCTGATCTGTACAGTAAGACAGGAGAGCGGAACCCAGCAGCTACCTAATTTCGCACTTACTTTGGAAGACAGACAGAAACCAGCATGCCCAGCTAATACGACCATCTCTTCATAGTGTCACACTTGGAAACTTGCAGGATCCATAACCTGAGATAACAAAGGAAACTATCAGAAAAATTCCACATTTTCTTTCTCTAGACAATTTAAAACACAAGTAGAGTGCGGTAGTGCAATAGAAAAACGAAGACCATGCAACATGACCTACTTTCTTTTGAAGTTGTAAAAATAATTTCTTTGGTCGACATGATGTCACTAATGTCTTACGGTGCATGAACAAAAAAATGATCCTTCCAACCGGTTCATTTAAGCTGCCTAGCAGAGCCAAAACTAGGATTTTAAAATCCCAAAACGTCCAAAATTCTAACCAAAAAGACATGCTTTTAATAATATCGTCTCTGGTTACAACTAACAGTCCACTTTTACGGAAAAGATGGCGAACTTTGGAACCACCTACAGCTACTATTCCTACATAAGAATCTTAACCCAAACTGCTTTTTGAGCAATGGCTAGGGATCATGTTAGTTTTCTATTGCACCGTACTCTCGGTTTCATGGGATTCTGATTAGAGTAGTTTTTTTTTTTTTTTGGGTTGCCATTTGGAGATAAAAAAGTCCTCAGGGGTGCAGATTCATAATCAACATATAGAGATTATTGTGCGTCAAATAACATCAAAAGTGTTGATTTCAGAAGATAGAATGTCTAATGTTTTTTTCACCCGGAGAACTAATTGAATTGTTGCGGGCGAGTCCTAGGTAATCGACAAGAAATTGATTAAAATTGAGGTGCCGAAGAAGGTGACAGTCAATATAACACTACTAATTAGAAGAAAGTTAAATAAATTATTGGATTTTCGAGGATCTAAGAACCAAATTGGGAACTTCCAGAATCTTAATCCCTTTGCAGAAGAAGGCATTAAATGGAATTAAATGTAAAACAACTTACTTGGATCCTTCGCCGTCTGTCTAGCGAGCCCGTTGAAGTAGCAGGTCCCCCCGAGCTTCCTGAACTGCGACCAATAAGAACTAAATGCGTAGTTCGCATGCCGAACCAGGGAATCGGGTTTATAACAGTTTCCGCCGGGTTGAATGGGGTCACAGGTTTTATTCCCCTGTGAGCACGCGTAAGATAACGCCGACTCAACTTCACTCGTATTGGCTCGCCTTCCCACCACGCACCATATCTTCCCCTTGTATTGAACGTTGTTTCTCGGCTCTGGCAAAGGCTTGTACTCCGACTCCGGTGTCTCTCCAGACAAGTCAATGCTGTACACCTGCGACTCGTTCGGGTACAACAATCCGAAATGCCGCTCCGTACCAGCACCTGTTTTCTGATTCTCGTTGTACAGCGCGAAAATGAAAGCCGAAAGAACACTACCCGGCCGGGCCGGTGTGCCCACCGGCGGTTTTGCCGTGAGCTTCTTGACCACGTTGCGATTGTAAGTGGCAGCGTTATAAATGTTGCAGCCAATCTGGTCAACGTCGCCGCCGTTGGGCCAACCCGTTTCGGCGATGAAGATCCGGATATCCGGGTACCCGAGTCGTTTCATTGCGAAAATGACAGCGTCGACCATTTGATCAAATAGGTTGGTGTACGTGAGATTGGAACTGGGGTCGGTGTAGGTTGTGTTCTTGGCCTGGAACAGAGCGTAGTCCAGTTTGATATTGACGGGGTCGGAGGACCAAGGGAAATACGGGTACACATCCAAAAAGAAAAAGGACTTGGTCCGGTTTAGGAACTGCAGCATGGGTTTCATGACCCGATCGGAAATGCCTGACCGGAACCTGCCGCTGGACGGTGGAAATGACGACTCCAGAACATCCATTGCAGAGGTAGTTCCCACCTTAACCTTGTCAATGCCATACGCTTTTAAGGATCTTTTGATTTTGCGCATGGCGGGGACGAGGTTGAACCAGATTTGGTTGTCGGAATAGATGCTGAGGATTTCGTTTCCGACGAGGAGGTACCGGATCATGGTCTCCGGGTAAAAGGGTACGACGTTGGATCGGACCCAGTCGTCGGATAGGGTTTGGTTGGAGGAGATGTCGGAGATGAGCTGGTTGGGGACCATGATGGAGACTTGGAGGTCGGTGTGTTTAAGGGCTTTGAGGATATCGGGGTTGGCATCGTAGATTTTCACACCCTTGGCTTTAAGGGATTTGATGAGCTCCACCGACCGCGACGGTGATGGTAAGTTGTTCCCGAGCAGGCCGTAGTTCATCCCCAACTTGCTTGATTGCCGTGCGCCTGAAATCGGAAAATAGTCAAAGATCCCAGAAAATATATTTGAGATTTGGGAAAGAAAACGGAACTTACTGGAAATAGAGACCAAGAGCGAGAAAATAAGCAGAGCAGCAAGACCCATCTTCCCTCTCGTTACGCAGTCAGTAGACCGCACTGAGCTTAGTGTATTTGACGATACTTGAAGCAGAACGTACGGGGGACGTGGTGTGGGGAAAAAGGGTCAGAAAAATAGTAGGGGAGTTGAACGATGCCCACTTCACCAATTTGTCACGAGGCCAGCATAGGGCTTAGGGAATAAGACCCGTTTGTAAAAGGCCAAGGGAAAGAAAAGGAACGGATAGTAAGGCGCAGAGACGTGGGGTTCTGTAAGCTTTTCAAGCTTTTTGCTGGTCCTCAACACACAGAACCGACGCGTAAGGAATAATAATAAACTACGCTCGGTTTCCAGGAAGGGAAGGAAAAGTAGACGCTGCCGAGAAAAAGTACAGGTAGCCGTTGAGACTTTAAGACCGCTGGAGCTGGTGGATCTCGGCCGCGCCGCACGGGAGCCAACGTATAAGGTAAACGGCCTGCTATTGGATCTAAAGGTAGAAGACAAATCTATAGTGCGGGCCAGTGAGGTGATTTAATGCTCCGAGAAAAGAACAGTGCAAATTACTATGATCGTCTTTTTTGTCCTACACGAATTCCAACTTTTATAATTCTTTTTATACCCGCAATTACTCATCTGGACGGAACATTTGTCAGGTGGGAAGTCTTGGTCAAGTCGTACTTCTGTGTTTTTTTTTCTAACCGATGGCTATTATTGAATCAATAGCATCTGTAGCTAATGGTACAAGTGTATGGAGGAAAAGCATTTAATTGCACTACGACAGAGAAGCGAAGAGCTGGTTTCCGTATCGCTTGCGGCTTGGAAAGGACGGACTAGACGAATGGCCACGAGTTAAAGCCGTCCCATTCTACTCACGGTCCTAGCTAAAGCTCTTCGTGCTCCGCAGAGCAATCTGCAGAATCATAATTAATATTTGCTAATTTTGGACAATTTGAGCTCTTAAAAAATTTTACATCCAAGTTTTTGCACCCTTGTTTGAAGATTTCTTTGAAATCAGATGATAATGTATTTATCAATTTGAAAAATTAAGAAGAGCAAATGAAGAAGGCATGGTATTAGTTGTAGACAAATACGCAATTCAATTAGAAACAAGTGTAATTTGAGATTTTTTTTAGTCTCAAGTTTCACATTATGAATGTATGTGTGTTTATTAAAATAAAATTAAACAAAAAAAAGGCTTGGCACCAGTTTTGATTTTAGACAGGCGTTTATAAATAGAATTGGCTTTGTACTTTTGTAAGCAAAGATTGGAAAACAAGGCAATTAAAAAGGGACCACGGAGGGTTGCATGCAGAACTAGGAAAGAATACTTTCAGCGCCATACAAAAGCTGCAGAGGTGGTCCCATTTCGCAACCAAGTTAACGTTCATAATTTGCCGCCAGGAGCAGAGGATGAGCTGTCCAATTGGGATGCTATTTCAGTAAAAGGCCGATAAGAGTCTCGGCGTGATCCGGGAAAGGATCTTGAATGGCTGGGAGAGCTGCCGGTAAGAGTGGCTTTCTTCAGAATGGGCTAACATTGCCATATTAGCTCACCGAAAACCAGCAGGAAGAGATCAATGGCAAACTTGATTCGTTTTTGTAATACGACTAGTTACAAAAGGATGAGTAGTATAAGAAGAAAATCAAAGTTTGGTAGGTTTAATGATTCAATTTGACTATGTGAGTGGAAACGTGAAAATGTAATTATGGAAAGCAATAAATTGAATGTTGGTAAGTTATGAAGGTGTAAGGAAAATAAATATAAAATAAAGGACAAAATGTAAAACAAAGACAACAAAAGGAGTGGAATGGATTCCATGATCATTGGGGCCATCGACTTTGATACAATTACACAAAGCCAAACATAGCTTTGTGTTGTGATTGATTAGATTGAATTGGGATTACATAAGGCTTACAAGAGACTTTTGGTTGGTTTCTCCAAGACAAGTTGTGCTATTATACATACATTCTAGCATACTTATCACTTCCAAGTCATTAGTAAGAAGTTTATATCAAGACTTTACAGTAAACTCAATTGTCTAGTCTTCACTTCTCCTTACTTTCTTCTTAGCTTTTCCATCGTTTACAATAGGACTTCACTAAAGTAACTTGTTACATGGTCCAAGCTACCTTTTGCTTTCTTCCTTGCCTCACCTTTCCACATGTTTGTACTTCCACTATAACACAACTTGTTGACTGGTGCATAGTTTTCAAATTGTGGTTGTTTCATATGAGGTGTCTACTATGTTTCATAGTTTCCAAACTATGGTAGTGTATAATGTGGGAGAACAAGTACAACGTTTGTCAACTTGTGCTTAGCTAGCCTTTCAATCTAAGATGAAAAGTATGTATATGTTCCTCGTGTTTATTCTTGTGTAGGCCATACTCCAGTGGCTTATCTATCTAACGCAGCTAGCACAATTGTTGGTGCAACAATGCCAATAACACTAGGTGGAACCCCGTTGTAAGCCAATAGTCTCCACGCCTAACATGTCTAAAGCTTGCATGATGGACTTGTGATGTCTGCATGTTACCATGTTGTTGGGTTAATAGCATGCAAAGCTTAAGTGGCTAAAGGCACTACAAAGAGTAGTCTTGACCTTATTGGTGACTAAGATGTTTATTTTAACAGTATAAAGGCCACCAAGATTCTTACCAAACACCAAAAAAAAAAATGTTGTAACGATACTTTGTTGAAGAAAACTACCGTTTGATTCATTCTTGAACAAGACTACTTAAGGAGACCAAAATGTGGGAGGACATAAGCAATTCTTGCCAAATGATTTTAGGTAAGATGCACTTAAGGAAAAATGTTGTACTATTTATTTTCCCAGAGCAAAATTGGCCCAAAGTCAAAGCTGCTTTTGCTTTGATATGATCAAGAATAGAAATACAAGTGTTGATAGTGCTGGTGGCAATGCAATGTGTTGGAGGTAAAGATCATATGGTGGGTGATCTAAGCAGGTTCAATAAAAATAACCACACTTTATGACTCATGAGCTTTTTTTTATTATTTTTTTAATCAGACTACTTTCCTTTCTTCCTTTTCCATGAAAGGAATTGTTGCCCAACATTTTAAAGCCATTGACTTCTATGTTGAAGATTGATCGGAAGAGAGAGCTTTTGGGAAGGAGGAGCATCTTCCTTGATGTTAAATATATGTGCATGCACATGATTTTTTATGAAGATTTTGACCATTGTTGCAAACAATTTTCATTTTGATTCCTTGTATAGCAATGCATTCAATGAAATGAGATCAATTCAACCTTCAAACTACAGAATCTACCATGGCATCAGAGCGATTTTCCTTTCCTCAAAGTATTATTCATTAAGCTGCAGCGGTAAGCATTGCAGTCAAGCTATAGATAATCCATGAAACTGCCGCACCCACCAAGCCCTACACATTATATAAGAAGATAACAAAGTAACAAAGGAGAAGTGAGATTTTCTTGGAATATTTTTTTCATTTGCAAAAATAGAGTGCATGTTGCATTTTTGTTTGTAAATCCCTATAATAGTTCCCCTTTAGGAGGATCCTAGGTCATATGATGTTACTTAGTCCATTTTTCACTCACCTCGACCACTGACGATGTTCCATAAGTCAAATCCCTAGACATACATCCATCTCTATAAGCCTTTACCTCGACTTAATGAGTCACCCATCGCACCACTATATGGACCAAATATTATGAATGCCTCAAAATTCGTAGCCCTGTCACGGTAGAAAATGGACTAGATACTACATGTCTTAAAGTCATTTATTTAATCAAAGCCAACACTTTATTAGTTCTAGTTCTATTAAGACTAAACTTGCCTTCTATCACAAGGCAATAAAGGAATGTAAGTAAATGGAAGTCATAAATAAGGAGATCAAAGTATTAGAGGCAAATGATACTTGAGAGGTTGAAAAAGTTTAATCACAAAATTGAACAACATTATACCAAAAGCTCTAAAACTGATGGCTAACCAAGGATCATTTTATTTTAATATCTTCACCAACATAGGGCTCTATAAGCCTAAGGCCACCATAATTTAAGCTCTAATCCTATAATCATCACAACAACCATGATTTTAAGCTAATGCTCTATAGTTAAAGCCACCTTCACATGCTATGTTCAAACCATAAATGGGGCAACCTATGAAAAGGTACCTAGGCATGCCATAAAGTGTAGCTACTTAGAGTGAGAATTGCCATAGCTAAGAAAATGGGTCAACACGGGTTGGTGGTTATTACGATCATAAGATTAGAACCTCAGTAGTAATCTTGGGCTTATAAGGGCTAGGTTGGTAATGCTATACAAATAAAATTATCCTCAATTAGCCATCAACTTTAGGGCTTTTGGCATAATGCTCTTGGATCATGACACATTGCCAACAATTAAGGTTTTTTTTTAGATTTCGAGTGGCCTTTATAAGTCCTTTAATTAAACATAAAACTCAATTTGGTCTCCCATACCAGCCAATTTCAGGTTGTTTAAGGCTTGCTTTTAAAATCTCAATTTTGATTATCTTATCCAAAAATTCTCAAATTTTGATCACACTAATAACTTGTGACACAAGAGATTCAAGGCCTAGATTTACACTATCGATAAGCCTAATCTTAACATTTGTGTGACATTGGTCCCATCAATGAGCAAGCTAGGTCATTAATAAATCCTATTTATTTTGAAGCAAATCGATTGTATGACCTTGTTTCAACCAGTGGACGTAATTTACCTCACCGCTCAATCATTTTGGAATAAGAAAACTAGTTTAGAGGTCTATCATCATGACAGTGAATGGGTCATTGTGAAGGGTTATGGCATTTTAGGACTTGACTTCTATTCAAGCACATAATTAAGGAATACAAGAATCCCAAGTAAAGAAATACCTTGTATTATTTAATTCAGTTCAATTCAATTTTAATAACATATAATAATTAAAAGTTTAACAACAATCCCAGTCCAAATAACATATAGTAATCAAGTTTAATGAACACTAAAATATTGCTATGCCATCACTAATCTATGCTATAATAATTATCATTAGATTGTGAATACAATTAGAGTTAGGAAAACTAATGAAAGATAATTTTTATTTCTCAATATGCATGTCTCCTTCTAACAACTAAGACTTCCTTATATTTGCTTCTAACTTGCTACCCTAGGTTTTATAAGTAGGCTTTCTCCTTAAGTCATATTAAGCCAAGTCAAGTCCTAACATGGTGCCACATGATGAAGAGTCCTTGGAAATGTTGATGGCACTAGCCATGATAGAACTTTTAAGGATTTTACATGACATTGGCTAAGGTTTCAAGTGACAATCTAGAAATTTTTAGGAAATGTGTTAAGGACATAATGGTGACTCCATAGGCTAAGGTCAATTTGGAAAGTTCCATAGGATGAACCAAATTAAGGCTACTAATAGACGTTATTGGTTTAGATTTCTTAATGTGAAGAAGGCTAGTTTAGATTTGCATTAACAACTCTTACTTATTTGCTTCTTATAATGCAAAAGAAAAATATTGGAAAACAAAAGCTCTACTATTATATTATATCATAAATGTAAGAAAAATAACAAAACCAATAAGTCGGATGAATTTAATTGTATTAAATTTGTAGTACCTTATAATGTATATTGCTAGCATTATTTATACATAAATGATCTTAAAAAAATTCTTATGTGTCACATAGAAAAAATAAACACTTAAATGTGTCAACTAATAAAATAGAAAGACTAATAATTAAGTAACCAAAGCTAAAATGTTACATCTTCCTTTAAAACAAAACCTAAGTGACTTGATTAGGGAAATTAGTGTCATTTAAGGAACGCATAAAATTGCCAATGGAAGGTATCCAAAGAAAAGTTTATAAATGTTTTATATAAATAGTCTTAACCCATGATGTTTCAAGACCAATCCATTTTGCTATGAATTCGTGGTTTAGGTTCTCAATTCTTTTTAAGTTGCTAGCCACCCTAGAATGAGTTAGTTTATTAATGCTAGGCCTCTTAAGAAATGACCTAAATTTCTTGAATGCTAAACCTTTTGGAAAAGGACTTGAACTTCTTGATTCCTTTGAGTCCTTAACCACCTTGGAATGAGTATGTTTATTAGCATTTTGGTATAATTTTGGCAAAAAAAAATTATTTTAGTGATGTGGTAAAAATAGGGTTGGTAAAAAGGTAACATATATTTTCTTTAAAGAAGCTTTTAAAGCATAATTTAAGCAATTTCTATACTATGCTTAGCATTGTATCTTTTTATTGCATAGGTACCACTTGCACCCCATTGCGAAAGAGCATAAAATTTGTTATATGGCTGATCTTTTCACGAATTGGTTGGTTTGGCTTCTTCTAGTTGGGACATAAAATGCATTACTAGTTTATGTAGTTGGACTAGTTGCCCTAAGTCAGCCTAATTAGATTAATAAGAGAAACTGTTCCTCTTCCTTATGATATTAAACACATGGAAAAATATTATTAAATTAAAAGAAATCCATGCTAGGCCTTGTGAGAAGGAACCTAAACTTCTTAAACACTAGCCCTTTCAAGAAAGGACATGAACTTCTTTAGAGTTAGAATGAACTTTTATTAAACAAGACTTGTTTTACAATTGCGCAGAAAGGGCGTTTAAATAGATTTATGTTCAATAACCAAAAACAACTTAATGACTAAATAAAAATTTAAATTAAAACAACTACTTGATTCCCAGAGATTTTAAGATGAATTAATTGTAATTAATTCTAACCAAGTCCATGTAGTTTTGTTCTACATATTTACATTGAGATATACTCCTTTGAATAGGTCTTTTGCACCCTTTATAGCTTACAATTGTTATATTGACCCACATATTATTCATAACCAAGCACTTAAAAAAACTTATAACCTATAATCCATAAAATTATGAGTGAACAAATTATAAAATTGTTATGTTCTTTCCTTTTTTCCTTAAAATGGACTCAAACCTTTCCAAGTCCGAATTCTTTAAGTTCTTTGTCTAGATCTTCCTTAAGAGGGCCCATAAATTCTATCAAGAATAATTTATGGTTATGATATACAAGAAAGAACATGTAGTTGCAATTGAAACATAGCCTCATGAGCCTATCAATCTTAAAGATCTAATGGTGAAAACTTCTTTGTGGGCATGCATGAAAAATCAACCTTGGTATTTGGGACTTGTCTTCATTCTTGCTTTTACTAAGCCTTGTATAAACGAGCCAATCTGAAAGCAAAAAAATATCATAAGTTTGTAGGTTTGCACATCAATTCAAATGTCATTATTCAAGCCACTAAAAAAATAGCCAAGTTGTTGTCCCATGGAAAGTCTATCAACTCTTAGTGGTAGTCTATAAAAAATTGACTAGTACTAGTCTACAAATCCCCATTGCTACAACTTGGTTAGATTTCTAAAGGATCTTCACAACAAGTAAAGCCACACCTTTTTATGAGTTCTTGGATAGGTTGTCCTTAGTGGTCTTCCTTCAAAATTTATAACCAAATTTTTACTTCACCTTTAATATTATAAAAGGCTAAGGGGACCTTTTTTCTCTTTTAGTGTTTGGTGGTACTCAAATAATTGGTTGTCCCACCCTATCAAATCACTTTCTTCATCATACTTTAGAAAATCTAGCATGACCACTTTTGGTTTGCTCAAGCTAGTAAATGTTGTTTAGGTGACATATGATTTTCACTTTAGAAGTGTGAAGATTATCCTTTTTCCTACTGCCTTTTAATTCCTTCAAGTTTGTCCTTCAAAGCCATGAACATTTGATACATTTACTCTAAAAGCTTTCTAATTGCTTGTCAATGTTGTTATGTTCTATTACCTTATTGCTTTATCTATGAGGATCTAGACATCTTTGATATCATTATGTTACATGGTTAATTCTCTTCATGAATTGGAATTGGTTTGGTTTCTTTTGACTTAAGACATAGAATGTGTAATAGGTTTATGTGGTAGGAGAGGTTGATCTAAGTCACCCTAACCAAACCAATAAGAGACATAATTCTTCCTTATAATGTTAATCATTTCAAAAAAATAATTTAATGACTAGGCCTTTTAAGAAGGACCTGAACTTCCTAAATGCTAAGCCCTTTAAGATGGACCTAAGCTTTGAAATTAAAACTCACTTTTATTAAACAAGACTTGGTTTACAATTTCACAAAATGGACTCTTTAATAGACTTACATTTAGCAACTCAAAATAAATTAATGATCGAGACATTTAGCCTAATGGTTAATCAAGGTAGCCTAAGATCTCTTAATATCAAATTCAACACTTGAATGTATGAGTGGGTGTATGAACTTAAAAAAAATGAGTAAATAATAATTTGTATTAAAAAAATTGTTTGATTCTTAGAATTAGTTAGAACCAAAGTCGACTAAGTCCATGCGATTTTGCTTTATTGATTTGCATCAAAATATGCTCCTTTGAGCTAGTCTTCTACATATCTTATGGCTTCTAGCTATTATACCAACACATATATAATCCAAGAAATTAAAAAAATTCTAATAATCTGTGAAATTATTTAGTGGCAATTATAAAAATCATTATGTTGGCCTTAGGCTTCTATCCTCACATTGGATATGCTATCTTACCTTTACTCATTGCTTACTAGACTTGAGTTTTAGAATTGTTTAGAATTTGTAATAATTAGTGAGGACAAAAGTGTCATTTTACTCTATAAGATATATTTGAAATTAGTATAAGTGATGAAGGCAATATCATAATCTTTTTATTTTCTATTTATTATTTTATAGGGTATGCCTAACCTTTCGTGTGGAGGTTGGTGGTTAGAAAATTGCAATAGAGAGCACCATATGCAGTGTGCCACTATTGTAGAAGTGATGTTGCAACAATCTAACAAAATAACCAACCCAAAGTCTTGTAGAGCAACCAAGCCACTTTAAGAGAAAACAATGGAGTTTATGAAACTCATAATCTTTTTGATCTTATCTTTATGGAAAGTTGAAAGGCTTAGTAACTATACTAGTGATAGTGGACTTGGGACAGATTTGTTTAAACCACTCTATATGTTGTGTCATGCATGTTTGTGTGTTTATGATTGTATGATGCAGTGCTTTCCATCCCTAACAATTGGTATCAAAACTAAGTTTTGAAGTTTAGAACCATTGCACAAGATAAATTAAGTTATATCAAAACTAAACGAGAGATAGTGACTTCACCTTAGTGTTTTTTTATCAAAAAGTCTAGAACTTTATGTGAAAAATTAATGATGTTTTAAGTGGTTTTCTTTTAGTTAGAGAGAACTTAATTTGAAAATCCATTTTTTTGCTTGTACATGAAAAGATATAAACTTATGAACAAAAAATAGGCCAAGTATATTTCATAGCTACTTGATCTACAACATGGTGGTGTTTTGGTCACCAATTGGTTATCAAAAGAAATGGAATGAATGTCAAGACCATTGTCATTGTTGGATCACTAATCTAGTCACATGACTTAGATCAATACCTAAATTTACCTATCAGGTCTAGCATAAGGGACTTGATAGAGTCCAATCAAATCAAGTCAAGGAGAACCCAAATAGCAAGTGAGTTAGATGTGACCAAACAAACTGGTTTAGGTGGAACCAATGGATAGTTAGTTAGATGCAATTAGAAAATTTGGGTCAATGAATTTAATAATTGATAAACCAAACAGGGTCCATCTAAAATGAGTAGAGAAGTTTGGTTGAACCATGCCCAAGTTCACAAAAGTTAGGTTGTGCAAACCTAAGCCAAGAAGAAATTTAAGTTTAACTTCTAAGTCAAGTTAGGTCAAATTAGATCCCAACACAAAAGATTTTCATGGTTATGTCAAATGCATATGCTGATGGAAGGCCAAAATGTTTCTTTGCTCTAATTTATGGTGTCTAGCAATAGGATAACACATATAAGCTAATCTATGGTGGTTTATAATCCTAATAGAGGAAAAATGTTGGCAATTAACAATATCAATTGATTGGAAATATTTGATCAAGTTTGAAGGTCAGAAATGATGGTGAAAATCTGACCATTAATGGTAGATGTATACAAATAAACGGAGCATATGCATATCTAACAGTTAGAGATCGATTGGTGGTAGAAAATGGCTTTAAAAAGTAGCAAAAGGCTATGGATCTAAAATTAGGTTGCAAAAATAGGTTAGCTTTGGAGATTATGAGTAGCATGAACTATATGCATGTGACAATGGTTAGCATATGAGGCCCACCTACAAATAGTGAGCTTTATCATGTTGATTACATTTGTCGATAGGAAAATGTTAAGTACTTCTAGGCTAGTCATGCAAAGATTTTCAAATAATGCTTGATGGTATATATGGATTGTGATTCCAAAGTTCATAGAGGTTTGGAGATGGTGAATTTAGTTATTAATATTTGTTAGTTAGATTTTTTTGGCATTGAACCATGGTATGGTTGGCCATCAAGGATGACAAAGACAAAATGAGAATGGTCTAGCTCTAGGCACCTTTGTATGGATTATTCAACACTAATTATTATTAATTATGTTGCCACAAATTTATTTACGAATGTTGTTGCTAAAATTTATGAGACTTCAATGATTGTTTTGACTTTATTATTTACTCTACCAAGTATATGGGATCCTATTGGTTGTGTTTGACCAATGTATAAGATTGCCTTGGGAAGGTAGCTATTTGAGGAAGGTGATCCTAAATGAGGATAGGAAAGGTACTCTTTATCTAGTGTCTTTATTGTTACCTTTTAATAATAGCAAATGGGAGATAATTATGTTTATTATGTGATTATTTGGAATTTTTGTTTATATGTTAGGCCAAAGTATAGGATTCTAGGGGAGACAAATATTTTAGGAAGTTATTATGCTTTTGAATGAGGATTTAAGGAAAGTACTATTCATCTGGTACTCCAATATGTTGTCAATTGTTAGTAAATGGTAACAAAAATATGATGACAAAAGTAAGAAAAAAATAAAGAGAAGTCTCATGTAATGCTTACACTTAATTGTGAAAAAGAAAGGTAAATTAGGAATCACTATTGTGTTCAATAATAAAGTCATTCTTTAGAAAAATTAGTTCTTTCCAAGAAAAATTACTACTTATGTGAAAAGGGTAAAGATGTTTTTTTTTAATTTTAGATTCCATATAATTAGATTGGCTAGATGACACTAGTAAAGATGATGTCTTAATTTAGGTTGACTAAGATCCAAAAGATTTAGGGTGCATTATCCTCCAAGGCCAATTGATACTTTGACAAAAAACAAGATGTGAAACAAATGTCAAAATTCAATTAGATTGGCTAGATGACACTAGTAAAGATGATGTCTTAATTTAGGTTGACTAAGATCCAAAAGATTTAGGGTGCATTATCCTCCAAGGCCAATTGATACTTTGACAAAAAACAAGATGTGAAACAAATGTCAAAATTCAATCACAATCTAATTTCCACGAGTGTATTGGACCAAGATAGATACTTAATCACCTTTACACATGCCGTGTGAATTGTGGTTAAAGGATCATCTAGTGGTAAGTAATGATATCGATAGTATTAGTTTGCATGTACTACACTTTAAGGGGAGGCTTTTAGGTCTCAAGGATACATATGAATTTTTTTTTTGTAAGGCTATGCAATCAAAGAATGGAAAAAGATCATATGTCTTCATGGAAGGCATGAGGTATACATAAAGGCTAATGTTAGTTCATCCAAATGTGTGGAGTCTAGTCTAAGTGGCTTCATTACAAGAATCACGAGATTAGGCTTACTGTAAAGTGGTTATTGGATTAGATGAGACAAAGCTAAAAGCTGAAGCCTTAAAACTAAAGCTATGCTTCATAATGTAAGCTTATCATGCATGTGATGGGTTGATGCAAATGTCTAATTGAGTAAAGAGGGCCTATTATTATTTATGAATTCATTACTCTTAAGGAGCTATTGTCAAGGAAGCCTATTGAATGCTCATATGTCAAAATGGTTTGGTGTGAGACATATGCCTATAAGGATAAAGAGTGTTGAAATAAGTTGAACTCCAAGGTCATATAATGAAATGATAATTAAGAAACTGCCTATGACATAGATACTTGCAAATATAGTGCTTATCAAAGTAGAGCTAGGTAAATCCATTGTTAAAGGAGAGTTGACAAATGAGTACAAGTTACTTGGACCATTGGTGTATTTGGGATTGCTAACTTAATTGATGAATAGAGGTTACCTAGATAGTTGGTGTACCTAGGAGTGTTTAGTTAGTTGATATTACTTCTTAATTGCTACCTTAGTAGTTGAACAAGCAATAAGACTCAATTCATTTCTAATCACTCAATGGTAGGAATGCCTATAAGAGAGCAATTTACTACCATGAAGTATTCCTTGATGTAAGTTCATGTTGAAGGTGAGCTTGTGATAGAGCAAGCATCTATTATAAGTGATTGTAGCCAATTATCATATGATACACCATTAGATGTGGACAACTGCAAAATGAGCTGATGCATTCTCCTTTTGGATTAGGAAGAACTTGATATGAGTGATGCTAAACTTTGATGGCTACTTATGTTATATAGTTAATAAAGAATATGATATATGGGTTTTGAGAAAGCTTGTATAGATTTCTATTACTTCTTAAGCAACAACATTTAAATTTATACAAATTCATGAGTATGCACAAATTTGTGAGATACTTGAGCAAAACCAATGACATTTGTGTTCATTTCAAGATAACTTCCTTAAGTATTTTAATGTATAAACCTTGCAAGGACTTTTAGAGAAATGATAGAGGGAGCTTATGGAAAAACTATGGAGTTCCTTCAATTAAGATGTGTTAAAGAGGGAGATCAATTGTGAATCCATCAAAAGTTATTAATACATGTTTTTGGTCAACATTTAAAGTTATTGGAGAATGAACATGAGATAAGAGTGTTCATATTACATTAGCAATGAGATAACTTGAGGATAGGCCTATATGGGATTTGGTATTACCTGTAGAGGAAACATCAATAATAGATGGATATAGCTATGCTAGGACTTTTTTGGAAAGAGATATGGACTTGGATATGGCTAGAACCCTAGAGGTGGTAAAAGTACTACCAATTAGTTATGCAGTTAGCTAAATGAATAGCTTCATGAGTTATAATTAGTGGGAGAGGTATCACCCATGGCAACTAAATGATAGCTATGTTTACAAGGATTATAGAGTTCATAGGATTACAAAGAAGCCAAATCAAAAACATTTATTATACCAATTAAGGTTGATGCATTCTATAGCTAAGTACCCATTCACTAGTGGTTTGTAAAAGCCTAAGGAGTTAACAAAGAGACTTCTCTTGGTGCAACTAATGTGCTAATTAGAATGGTAGATAAATTTTGGTGGACTTGTTAAAAAGTCTCGTATGTAGTAAATCACCTATTATGTAGGGTTTTTTGCATTAATTATTCCAAAAGGGAGAGATTGTTTGAATATGTAATAATTAATGAGGTTAAAAGTGTCATTTGATTCCCTAGGATGTATTTGGAACTAGTGTAGGTATTAAAGGTAACATTATAATCCCTTCCTTTTCTATTTCTTGTTTTAAGGGTTTTGTCCATCTTTGGGATTTAGGCTAGCATACATGGAAAAATGCCCAGATACCATTTTAAAGGTCTAGGTCCACCTCTTTAAAAAAGGTCTTATTGGGAAGAGAGGTGTTTTTAGGCTTATAAGGCACTTCAGAAGTACTTTTCTTTCTAGTATGGCATTGTGTGATTAATACTATGGTTGTCTAGCAAAACAACCAACTTAGAGGTCCAATAAGGCATCCAAGCCACTTTAATAGAGAACTATGGTGTGTGTGTGTGTGTTAAGAACTTGGACTTGGGAATGTGTGACTGGGCAGTTAAGGACCGGACCCTTTAAAAAGAGGTTAGCAAACCTCTTTTTCTTAGCACCCATGATGGAAATCCTTAAGATAGTGCACTTCGTTGGGAGGGAAGCAACTCCTTAACTTTTCATTAAAATCCAGATGCTTACAACTACTTCTAACTTTCCCTTATAAAGACCACCTAGCATGATTCCATAAGACAGCGTCTTGATGGATATCAAGACATTACACGTTAACTATTAATGAGATACAAGATAACTACATGCTAGCTTTTAATGAGAATAAGACAACTAATCAAAATACGTGTACGCCATCTCCCACGCTTCTACTTACAAAAACCTACACATTTACATCTACTCTTTTAGCTAATGATGGCTGCTAGTCTGACGCTATACTACCTCATACTCCTTCCATGATTATCAAAAGAACACGTGACCTCTTAAGCCTCATACGCCACGTTTGTTATGACTATGGCCCGTAACAGATTCCCTCCTTCCAAATCTAGACCTTGCCCCCAAGGTCAGCTTTTGGGAAGCGAGTTCGTAGATCTTCAATATCTTCCCATGTAGCTTCAGCTGGAGTCAGACCTTGCCAATGGACCAAAACTTGCGAGCACCTTTTCCACACTCGATGTTCCAAGATAGCTTGAGGTTGTGCTGAGGGGACTCGCCCAGGGATGTAACGCGGTAATTCCAGCTGTATTTCAATATTACTACCTACACAACGTTTTAAGAAGGACACACGGAACACAGGATGGATTCAAGACTCTGGTGGGAAGGTCAACTTGTAGGCAACTTGGCCAATACGCTGTAGTACCTCAAAGGGGCCATAGTAACATGGTCTGAATTTAGAAGCTTTCCATAAAGCAACTAAAGTTTGATGACAGGGCTTTAACCGAAGATAAACCTTATCCCTAATAGCAAATTTCCTCTCAATGATGCTTATCATAGGCCAACTTCATTCTTTCTTAAGCTTTATGTAGGTTCTCCTTTATGATCTTCAAGGTAACATCTCGTTCGGCCAACTCTTGACCCACTGCTTCAACTTATGTTGTGCCAAGAACATATTACAATAATGTGGGTGGGGGTTTGTCATATAACACTTAATAAGGAGAAACCTTAGTGCTGCTGTGGATGGATGTGTTATGTATGAACTCAACCCAAGCTAGCCACTTAGTCCAATCTTCTAGCTTATCTCCAGTGAGGCAGCATAAATATTGCTCAAATGACCCATTGGCCACCTTTATTTAGCCATTTTTTTTAGGGTGATACGTGGAGGAGAAATTGAAATGAGTGCCTTGGAGTTGGAATAGCTCTTGCCAGAAAAGACTGGGAAAAATGAATCCATGATCACAGACGATCGTTTAGGGAAGGCCATAGTGCTTGAATATTTCATGAAAGAATAGGTGAGCCACTGAGTGAGCAATATAGGGGTGGGTGAGGGGTAAAAACCAGACATACTTAAAAAGTCGATCTACAATGACCAAGATGGAGTTCTTCCCATGAGATCGAGGAAGACCGTTAACGAAATCCATGGAAATGACTGACCAAACTACTTCTAGGATTGGCAACGGTTGCAAGAGTCCCCCTAGAGCTCGGTTATCGGCTTTTTAGGTTTGGCAAATGTGGCAACTTCGAATGTAGTTTTTGACAGCTTTTGAAAGGCCCTTCCAAAAGAACACCCTTTTCACACAGTCAAGAGTTTTATGCAACCCCTTGTGAGCCATCCCATGAAATTCTTGGATAATTGACTGGGTTAAAGGAGAATTTGAAGCCAAATAGATGCGACCTTTAAAAAATAATAAGCCATCTTTGTAAATCCACGGGCCGCAGCTTCACCAATTTGAATGCGGTTGATTAATGTGAGCATATCGGCATTTTGTTAGTGGTCTTCCTTGATTGCCTCTACCCACATAGGAATAGGTGAAGATATTGCACAAATGCTCCGAGCTAACTCAAAGGAAAAAGTGACTTTTTCCTACATTAATGGGGTCTGGGTGGGTGCCTAGAAACTCCCATTGAGGAGACTTGTTGACATGCCTGGTTGTCGTGATAATGCGTTAACTTTTGCTTTTTGCTTGCCTAGTTTATACTCGATCTTGAAGTCGTATCCCATTAATTTAACCAGCCATTTTTGTTGTGTTAGGGTGGTAATTTTTTTATCCCAAAGATGTTTCAAGCTTTATTGATCTGTTTGAACCATAAAGTGTTGGCCGAGCAAATAATGACACCATTTTTTTACTGCAAGCAAAATAGCTAACATTTCCTTCTTGTAGGTGGAGAGGAGGAGATTTCATCCTTGAAGAGCTTGACTAAAAAATGAAATTGGATTCTGGGTTTGGAATAAAACAACTCTTACACCCAAGCCTGAGGCGTCACATTTTACAATAAAAGGTTTAGAAAAATCAAGAAAAGCAAGTACCAGATTTTCGGTCATAATTTGCTTCAACTAGTGGAAGGCCCTTTCCACATCTTTACCCTATATGAAATTATCCTTCTTTAGTAATGTGGTTAGAGGCCATGCTTGGGTGCCGTAATTCTTCACAAACCAACAGTAGTAATCGGTGAAACACAAGAAGCCTCGCAGGGATTTAAGGTTCTTAGGAAAATCTTGGTCAGGTAGTAATGGTGGAAGCCTTTTTTGGATCAACACTAACACCTTTGCAGTTGACTATATGCCCCACAAAGCCAACCTCTGATTGTCCAAAAGTGCATTTGGATTTTTCGGCAAATAGTCTTTGAGAACGCAAGACTCCCAACACCGCTCAGACGTGGTTAACATGTTTTGCCCAATTTTTATTGTAGATGAGGATATCATAAAAAAAAACAAGGACATACCTGTGGATTAAGTCTTTGAACACTGAGTTCATGAGTGCTTGGAGGGTGGAGGGAGCATTTGTGAGTCCGAACGGCATCACTAGCCATTCAAAATGCCCACGATGGGTTTGGAAGGCTGTTTTCTCCATATCTTTATGGGCTATACAAATCTGGTGGTACCCAAAACGAAGATCCAATTTGGAGACAGTTTCTGCACCATAAAGTTCATCTAATAATTCATCCATTCTAGGAATTGGAAACTTATCTTACACTATTTGTTAGTTGAGAGCCTAATAATCTACACACATTCGCCACATTCCATCCTTTTTTTTGACCAAGAGCACAGGTGATGAAAAAGGACTAATGCTTAGGTGAATCATACCCAAGAAAAGGAGTTCCTTCACAAGCTTTTCAATTTCAGCCTTTTGAAAGTAAGGGTATCGGTATGGTTTAATTGATATTGGTTGCGATTCTGTCTTCAAGAGTATTTGGTATCTTAGTCCCTGGACGGTGGTAGTCTTGTCGGCTCGAAAAAGACTTCAGAAAATTTGTCTAGAAGATCCACTAGCTTGTTCTCCTCATTGTGCACGTCTGACACCCTCTGTGAACACTTGGTGTCACCTTCTATTATCATCAGTTTGAGGACCACCATATGGCCTTGTTTCTACATCTCCTTTGCCATTTGTTCCTCACTTATTATTAATGCCAAAGCCCTTTCATCAATGACTTGCTTCCCTTTTTCTTTGGCAGAAATACCTGCAAACTCCCTCTCATTTTGCGGCATTTGCTTCTCCCCTGAGCTATTGACCAACATAACTCTTTTTCCTTGGTGTTTGAAAATCATCATAAGTCTTGAAAAATCCCAAAGGATTCGTCCCAATGCATAAAGCCAATAGGCTTCCAAAACAGCCTTTGAGCCAACCAGTGAAAGGAGATAAAAATCAGCTTGGAAAATGATTCCTTACAAGTAAATCACTAGGTCCTTGCAATACCCAGAACTAGAGATGCTTTCACCATTAGCAATTCTGACCGCAAAAGAGCCTGCCTAATCAACGCGAACTCTAGCTTTCCTAGTGACTTCTTCACTAGGAAAATTATGCGTTTAGTTTGAGTTTGCCAGAAAAAGAAATATTTGGTTGCAATCGTGGATGGTACCCGAGACCTTCATAGTTTGTAGGCTATGCATGCCATAAATGGCAAGTAAAGAGATCTCTAGCGTCTTAGCTAGTTCTTGGCCCACCTGATGCTTGAACTCAGCTTGGGCAAAGAATTCTTCCTACTCCTTTGGCACCCATGCTTCCATTATAAAGACATGTTTGCACCTATGTCCAGGCACAAATCTTTCATCACAATAGAAGTAGAGGCCCTTGGATCGTCTTTCGTTTACTTTTGCTGGAGAGAGGCGACAAAAAGCTCCTGTTAGGCATTAGACATTAGCTTAAGTAGTATGGTGAGTGATCATCACCCTTAGGGGTCGTTGGGTGGGTATTGGCTAAGAGGGTATAAAAGCTTGAGCCTTGGCCTTATACACCTTGGCATACCCGATGGCCTCCAAGAGTGTGGTGGGTTTAGCCACTCCTACATCTCCTCAAATATTCTCTTTGAGCCCTGAAATGAAGCAACTTACTTGTTGGTGCATTGACATACCACCAACCCGCATTAAGAGTTTAAAATACTTTTTTTCGAAGTGCTCAATGTTGCCTTTTTGCTGTAACTTTGTTAGTTCACTGTAGGGATCACTAAATTGGCCGAAGCCATTGTGAGCTACCAAATCGTTTACAAGCATTTGCCAACTGCAGTCTATCCCTTCATGCTCTTCCTTGAATAATCGAAACCACACTTGCGCTTTCCCTTCCAAGTTCCAAGAAACCATCAGGACCTTGTTAGCCTTAAAGACCTTTATAATAGTCAAAGAATTGTTCTACCCTGCATATCCAATCAGTAGGATCCCCATCTCCATTATACAAAGGAAATTCCATTTTCATGGCGGAACATCCTCTTGTGCCCCCATGGTTGCCTTCTAGCCTTTGTTCTCTCTCTAAGTGGCCTCCTCCACCTAGACCTTCACCTTCCGAGGATCCTTCTAAAGGTGGGTTTCCTTCAGAGCTGCCTTCTCCAAAGTTGTTATTGGCTAATCATTTTGGATCTCTCGAGCTAGATCATCGAGCCAACCATTCAGTGAGGCCACTAGTTGGTGGATGTTATCAGTGAATTCCTTGAACCTTCAGTCCTTATCAACGGTAGTGGAGTTTAAGCGTGTGTTGGCCATGTCGGGCTCGGATGCCAATTTGTTAAGAACTTGGAGCTGGGAACGTGTGACTAGGCGGTTAAGGATCGAACCCTCTGAAAAAAGGTCGGCAAACCTTTTTTTCTTAACACCCATGATGGAAATCCTTAGGACAATGCGCATCATTGGGAGGGAAGTAACTCCTTAACTTTTCATTAAAATCCAAATGCTTACAACTCCTTCTAACTTTCCTTTATAAAGACCACCTAGTGTGATTCCATAAGACATCGTCTTAATGGATATCAAGACATTACACGTTAACTATTAATGAGATACAAGACAACTACACATTAGCTTTTAATGAGAACAAAACAACTAATAAAAATATGTGCATGCCATCTCCCACGCTTTTACTTACAAAAACCTGCACACTTCCATCTGCTCTTTCAGCTAATGATGGCTTCTAGTCTGATGCTATACTACCTCCTACTCCTTCCATGATTATCAAAAGAACATGTGACCTCTTAAGCCTCATACGCCACGTCTGTTGTGATTGTGATTTAGGTTAGCATATATGGAAAAATGCCCAAATACTATTTTAAAGGCCTAGGTCCACCTCTTTACAAAAGGTCTTATTGAGAAGAGAGGTGTTTTAAGGCTTTTAAGGCACTTCAGAAGTGCTCTTCTTTCTAGTATGGCATTGTGTGATTAATACTATGGCTGTCCAGCAGAACAACCAACCTAGAGGTCCAATAAAGCAGCCAAGCCACTTCAACAGTGAACTATGGTGTATGTGAAACTTATAAGCCTCCTAATGTTATCCTAATGGAAGGAGAAGGGATTGATAATTATACCAATGATAGTGGTTGTAGGATAAATTTGTCTAAACCACTCTAAATCATGTATCATGTATGTTTTATCTATACGTTTATGATTGTGTGATGCAAGGCTTCCTCCCCAGCAAAAATTTGTATTGGATGTGCACGTCATGTATAATTTCTGACTCCTTTTGTGTGCAATCCATCACGAGTCCTATAATTCTGTACTAACGAAGTTGTAATCCTATTGTGTTAATCAGTGTCTTTCATCGAGTCGAGAATATGCGCGCGAAACAAGCTTCAGCTGTCATTTCTGCGCATCAAACCTTTCTGTATTAATTTTTCGTGTGCTGACTCGGGTAAACGCCGAATAAAGCAACCATCGCAGCAGTGCTGACTCGGGTAAACGCCGAATAAAGCAACCATCGCAGAAGCAGTGTGAGACAATGCATATGTTCTTAACAACTTCTGGGAGGACATGTTTTCGAGATTTAGGACGGGCGGGGAAATATTCGAACCAGTAACGCCTCACTGGCAATTCCCAATTATCTTTTTGGTTTGTCCTCAATAAATAAGGCGTTAAGCATTTCAAAAGAAGGGGACATTACTGTTCGTTTTTCTTTTGCTGAGGAAGGTAAGTTCAGACGAACCTTATTTATCACTAATGATGTTCTCCTCAGCAACATTCTCATTCGCTGCTAATATATAAGGGTCTTTCGTTACTTCCCTCGATGAAGCAATTTTATCAATTCTACATAAACATGATTTCTTAAATCTTTTACTTGTTAGATTTTATGCTCGAAACTATAGAAACATTTTTGTTTTTCTTTTTATCTATTTCTGCAGTTGGAGATGAAGAAGATAATATCAAAGTCCCACCCATTTTCTCAGTTTTAGATGATTTGGACCTGTTTTCTAAATTACTACTACATTCTGCAACAGCTCAACTTGAGTTCCCGAGCTCCATTCATCTAGAACTCCTAAAGAACGTTTTCTTGTAAAAGTTTTTAAATTTAAAATGAACATTTTATATGTTGTCACCTCAAAATATATATACCATGTGTTATATTCTAGATCAAATCGTAGAATATCTATAATTTTTTTGAAGCGCATTAATATCACAATGTCGAATATCCAAATAAAAGAGTTGAAATTGTCGGTTCTGCATGTAACGATGTGTATAGAACGTCCATGCAAAGAAAACCAGAGGATGGAATTTGTCGTGTTGGAGCTAACTTTCAACTTAAAGCAGTATAGACGAAATAGTCATTATAACAATTTTTGCCTTCAACATTGGAGAACTTCATTTGCTAACTATTCCAAAATCCACAAAAGATAACCCAAACTAAAAATTATTATTCAATGAGTATCTAAGCTAACGACTGTTTCACATACCTCATTACATAGTTTCTAACCCTGCAGTATGTTAACAATAATGGACCCCAAGAAGAGTACCAATTTTCGAATCAGACTTGACCCTAATCTTGATAAATGGTCATTATCTGTCATAATATCTCGAGAAATGGTGTCGTTATCTATTATTATTTTTTCAAAAATAAAGAAATCAAATAATTGAATTAGCAAACAAAATTTTATACGAGTATGAAGTGTAAGTCTGTTACAGTCTTGTAATATTAGAACATTCAATAAGAAAAAGTTACAAAAGGTGGAAACTTAAGTTTTAGTAAGATGGGCATGTGGTTTGTATCAGCACGAATCAAGCAAATCCCTTTAATTTGACAAAAGAAATGCAACAGGCAGAGCTTAATTGAGGGAACGTACCGATGCTAATAGTTAACTGTATAATCCAAATGACTTCACGTTGAGTTCATAATTAATGAATGCATTTACATTTGATATGTTTGCCTTAGCCTTTGACTAACTGCCCCAAAATTAAGAACATAAATAGGATGGTAGACCACAAAACACGCCACCATCCTATCTTTTGAAGTTATAGAAACAGAAATTGACAGAAATATACAAAATTAGGGGCCACCAATGATGAGTTTTCCCCGTTGTTCAAGCTCATAAAGCATGACAAGTGCTGCAGAGTCATGTGAGCTCTTCTTATCAGCTCTAGCATCTCCTGTGCATTCAAGGCTTCCAAATTTCGGTATCTGCAAGACTACCCTTGATATAAAACTGATAAATCTCACTTTTGTTTCAGAGCCTTCACCAAATTCGATCGGTGTTCTGTGGGAGAAGACAATGGTTACAATAAAAGCTGAAAGGAATTATATATATACACACATACATATATATATATATAATGGGAACAAAGGAGACATGAAGTAGAGAATACATAGCCTCGTTGACTAAGCTAACCTTGATATGCTTTCTGTTGTCTCAAATCTAGGCCTGAGCCACTGCATTTTCTTACATAGTTCAAAAAGAGATATCCGGGGTCCTCCTTTCTTCAAGTTGATTGAAGGGATAACTGCAAACAAGGAAGCATAACAACAATATCAATTACTGTACTTCATACTATTTTGAAACAATACGCTATATGGCAGGAAACAGCAAGCTCTTATTTTCAAGGATTTAAAAGGTCACAACAATGTAAGTCTACAATAAGTACATCCATATTTGTCTCGTTCAAGAAACAAAAAGGTAAAGGTGCACAATAAGAAGAATAAAAATGGTATGCCACAATGGTTGAAAAATATGTAGACAACCTTGCTTATTTCAAATGTCAAAGTGTTCTATTTTTGAAATAATATATGGTTTTCTTGGCTTGTGTTGGGAGGTGGAAGAAGATGAAATTTGTCTCCAGATTTTAAAGATTAAAATACATCAGGCTTCAAAGTCCAGAATTCGAGGAGAGCATTGATGTCAACTCCAAAGTTCGTCTTGTTAATGTACCTGGTTCTTTTTTCCAAATTACGAGTACAATGAAATTTGGCAGAGGAAGACTGATTTTCCATGCATTAACCGAATTCTTTTAACAACATTGTGATTATACTGAGACAAAATTGAGTGGTAA
This sequence comes from Casuarina equisetifolia, assembly GCA_028551475.1. Taxonomy (NCBI): domain Eukaryota; kingdom Viridiplantae; phylum Streptophyta; class Magnoliopsida; order Fagales; family Casuarinaceae; genus Casuarina; species Casuarina equisetifolia. Next base: position 17,065,731 of record CM052361.1, on the reverse strand, counting down.
ATTGCTAATGCATTTGATTCTGCACTAATTTATCCATGAAATCTTTTAGCTATTAAATAGATAAATGTTTAAAGAAAAAAGCATTCAAATTCAATAAAAGCAAAAGCAGCAATCTGACATTATAAAGTCAATCTATAAGAACAGCAAGTAGTAACCAGTTGAATAAAAGCGCCTGGGGTCAACAAACAATGGCATGGGAAAGTATAATAAGAAAACAATAACTCACAATGCAACTTTGATCTCCAAACCAAGTGTTATATGCCAATTTCACCTTAAGATAATCAATCATTTCTAGTTATTTAAGTTTTCAAACCAATCAATTTCATTCCAAGTGTGCATGTTTTCTATTGCAAAACCAAAACATATGGAGAAACATCACATGCACGTTAGCTACTACATTGATGTTTATTTACTTTGTTATTTAGCAATTTTATTAGTCAATCATATTTTGGTATACTGACTCCGTAAGACCACATGTGGCCTGAAGGCCAAGCAAGTATTACAAGACATAGTTATCAAAAATACTTCTCATATCCACAATTATTGTTCATAGAAGCTAAAGCAGTATTTAACCAAGAAACAATTGCTATGCAAAAGATCAAATGCTACACATATGTGCACTAAGTAATTTTCAGAACTCGTGGATGGCGCAAACCTGGGGTGCCGTTGACAGGACCGCTGGCTTCCTTAAAGCAGTCACTGCCAGGGGAAGAGACTTTACTTGCCTCTGCAAGCGAATGAACTTTATCTCTTTTTTGTTCCTTATTGATGATGGGCTCCAAAACACTTTCACCAGTTGTATGATTGGATTCATCAATATCCAGAGAAGATGAATCACCAACATGGTCAGACTCCAGCTTTCTCTTCTTTCGGGAACAAGAAATTCCTCTCCTCTATTGTATTACAAGCATTCCATTGGAAATGTCAGTACAAAAAAGTATGAGAGATTCAGACATATGTAGCACATCAGCCAAATGTAATTGTTACCAAGTCACTCAAGATAAACATCCATTTTATTATTACTGAAGCACTGGTCTAACTTTACTAGAAATTTGTCAGTAAACATAGGAAAGTATTCAAAACATTAAAATCCTACCACCAAACTATCCTTTTGAAGACACTGGAGGGTATAATTTTTAAAACACGTTGGAAATTGTTTTCTATTTTTTTGTTTGAAAAAGGTTTTTTGATGAGACAGAAAGTTAAGAGTTTTATTAGTGAAAACCATATTTATTTGTGGTTCACAAGAGAAACTGACTGGGAAATTATTAAAAAGCCTGTCTTTTCAAAGGAACAAATGCAAAACATGTTTATTTATTCACTTATGGAACACAACTTCTCAGTTATGATAAAAAATATCAGAAATTGAGAAAATATAATGAAAGTTTCAAACCTACTAAAAATGAACAGAGTGATTGTAAGATCATCTTTAACTAAAAACAAAAAGATAGCCCCACAGCATATTCAACTCAACGGGATATTCCTATAGCTCCCCCTAAACTAGATAAGTAGCTACTAAGGTTGAGGGTGATTGTGCTACCAACCTTTGCTCTCGTTTTCTTTCAATATTAACTCAATTTATTTCTATAGGAATAAATACATATTTCTCAAAATTTTCATATAAAAAGGTGAAATTTTCTTTTAGAAATGTTAATTCAATTGAAAATTATTTTGCATTATATTTCAGAAAACAGTTCCGTAGTCTCCATTTTAACGAGTGAATGGTTTGTTAAAGGTTTCCAAAAATAGATTAGTAAGAATACCAAAGAAAAAGTGCTTTTGAATAGTCTAACAAGCATACTAGTAAGTTCCATTTCTATTTGGTAACCAACTACTATTTAAAACTAAGTGAACAAAAGTGAAGCATTGAATAAATTAAAAGATTTTACATTTTGGTTGTCCTCAAATTTTAGCTTCTAAGAAATCATTTCTATGGTAATCACCAAAGTAAAAAGTAAATAAATAAATAAAAGGTCAGATAAGAGGGGGGAAGTGAATTGGAAGGAAGATTCAAAGAAAACGAAAATGAGATAATCTGAACTAAAAATCACAGCTAATTTGGGGAACAGAAGAATATGAAGATTAGCATTCTTTCCATAGGTTTCACAAGTCTTTGATCTTCTGAAAAAATAAAAAATAAAAATAATGCATCAAAGGAAAAGAAAGAATTCAATAGAATGCATCAATTTTGAGAAGCACAAACAAACCTCAAGTTCCTTCAACAAATGACATGCCGCTTCCCCTCTTGAAGCTTTCTTGGTTCGCTCACATGCCTCTCCAACCAAAAGGACATCTGTCAGCTGCAACTGAAGCTCCACATGCATCCTATCGCCCTTCCTAATGCATTTTTCTTTAATAAAGTACCCTAGAGAGTCACATAATTCATTAAGTTTACGGAATCCTGGTAGTTCAAGTTTATCAGGGGTCACAATTGGAGACAATAGAGGCTCATATATTCTCCACACTTCATCAAGATTAAGATTTGTGTCTATTAATATCGCCCCTGCAATACTTTCCACCATATCTCCAATAGCCTATAACCAGAAAGAAAAACAGGGGATTATAGAGTTAAATGATATAAAAGCAGAAACTTTTTTTTTTTTTTTTATCCTTGATGATAGAAATTTCTTCTTTTGTTTTTCTTTATGCATGCACCCAAACTCACACACCCAGGTGTCAAACTTAGGACCTCTTGGTCTCAAGTCTTGCTATGTAAAAGCATAAACACAATTATTAAACCACAGAAGAGTTAATCAGCGGTCAATTTAACAGACAAGAGGCTTCTACAACTGCATATATTGGAAATTTCATGATTGAGCAACAAATTGCTGGGTATATTATGTAAAAAATCATCTAATATATTAGGTTCAGTCAACTTTGTTACAATGAAGCTATGCAATCTAAAAGAGGTACAGAAGATTCATAAGAACAAGCAGTGGTAAAGATCATGAAGGTTCCTAGACTCTATTTTTAACTCTTTGTACTTCAATACAGTGTTTCACTTTGTCCGGTTGTGGTTATTCTATCTCTATGTGCTGCTTTCTTCAGTTTTTGCTTCTCGTATTAAGTCTGAGATATGCCTTTTTCCTTTTGATATATTTGTTAATCCTTCTAATACATTTGTTAGCCACAGACTTGCAAGAAAAAGAAAAGACAGAATTTATAGATATAAATGGCACAGCTTTAAAAGAAACGTTTGCGATTGAGCACAAGAACTAACCTTTGGAACCTTTGAGCCTTGGAGCGATCTGCTGCTTCTAGGTTCAGAAATACACTTCACATATTCTGTTATCTGAGTCAGAAGAAGACCTGAGCAGTGTTGAAGATGCTGATGCAAGTTGTGTCTCACTGCCACTTGAGCAAAATATTCATTACTGACTGAAGCTGCTCGCAAGTCAGTCAACTTGCCTGGATCAATATCCGTGTAGCACTGAAAGAGATGCCATGTAATAAGTAGACCCAACACCGAGTCGCCAAGAAATTCCAGCCTCTGTCAAAAGCTCAAGAGATTAAAATGACAAACAAACAGACAGACAGAGCTCTTACAGCAATTTTTAATATTCTGCCATTTTATATATATGTACAAGAACACAGACATCCATCTCTCTCTCTCTCTCGCTTTGTATATATGTGTGTATGTGCATATGTATGTATACCACACAAACTCCATTTTCAGGAATAAAATTGATATTTAGCAAGCCAGGTTAAAGGATTCTGAATTATTAGTTGTTCCTGACTTTGAAATTTTACAAAGAGTTTACAGCCTTTTGAAGAGAATAATTTCAAGAAAGTAAGGATATGAACAGAGAAAGATAACGACAACTAAGTCAGCTGATAGCATCAGCCACTACCTGGTAACAGTATCCTACTCCTATTTCTTGGTCAGATGCGTGTGTTATGGCCTCCTGTAAAAGACCCCTGGTAGAAAATTTATACCGAAGCTTTGACTCTAGGGTTGCAATCTCATTAGCTCTGGGGATGTAGGATCTAAGAGACGCAGCATTAATTGCTTCAACAACTAATGAAGGATCAAGTTCAGCATCAATTTCAAGCCACTTCATCACATGAAGAGCAGCAAATAATCCACCAGCAACATAGTATGCTCCAATAAGAGCTTCAACACAATCAGATATAGTTTTTGAAACCATCCATCTATGGCCCCTATCGCAGTACTTCCCAAGCACAACTTTTACGTCTTCAGTTTGAAATTTTCCATCCAAAGGTACTTCTGCAGTATCAACCCCACATTTGCAAGGAACTGGCCGTAAAGAACACTGTCCAGGAGCAACCCAACGACGAGGATCAAATGAACTGTCACGTATATATCCCTGTCACAGAAAATACAAAGCATTCACACACAAACTTATTATGGCACTTGACCCAGTTAAAAGTTAGAAAACCCTTGTATCGAAATCACATTCTCAAGTTCTGTGCATGCAGGCGCTGGGGAGCAGGCTCTAAACAAACTCCCCTCAGACAGATATGACAGAAGGTCATACATCTTGATGAGCTAATACAATAGTGATATCATTTGCCCGAAGCAGAAAACATATGCAATAATATGCCAGTGATCTTTGGACAAATTGTATCTTATACCAATTGAAAAGAGGAGGTTTTAGATGATTCACCAGGCACATATCGGTTAAAGAGATGTATCCATAGATAGCACAGATCTGATCAAATACCTGTAACTTGCGATCTGTTCCCAATTTATGGAGGGTTGCATTACAAACAGCCCAGGAGCGTTGATCAGATAGTTGTCCTTCATGTTTCTCAGGATATTTAAGAAAGAGGTGACAGCCCACAGCATACTTTAGAACTGAATCCCCAAGCAATTCCAAACGCTCCATCGAAAAGTTCTCACAACATCTTACTGTTGTAAGAGCTTCTAGAATCTGATCACAAAACAGCTTGATTAGATTAATTGTAACCCTATGATTCAGAGGGACGTAGGCCAATAAAGAATATAAGCACGTAATACACACCAACATGCTTGAAATATGAAAGTCGCTGGAAAAACAATCAATCTCTTTTCTAAACTGGCTGGCCAACATCAGGGATTCCAGACGGTGCATGACAGATGGTAGTAAGTAAAATGATCTCAAAACTTCCTTGGAAACATTGATTCTGATTAAAAGTTCAGGTGGCATATGAACATGCATTTGTGGTTTTCGGATAAGCACACCAGCTTCCAATTTGTTACCATTAGCTCCTGCCCAAACACAAGAACATTTAAACCATAAATACACAGTGCCACGAATTGCTAAATCAGATTAAAAACTTGATTAAAAAGTAATTTGAAACAGAAGTCCTACTCCAGCTTTTCTGACACACTCAACCAGGAAAGAAATAAGACCTCATCCTGTAGAATAAGTTGTGTGAAGTTGAGTGTGATTCTCCCTTAAGGAAAATTTCCCCTTTTCTCCTTGCCAGGCATGCTTCTAAGCTAGTTTTCTATCACACTTATCTAAGGAAATAGAAGTTGAAGACTACATTCTTTCTAAAACATGCAAGTCTATTAACAAAAGCCTTAAATTTACCCCTGACAGAAGGGTGTTGCAGTGCCTAACCCCTTTCTTTTCTCCTGTTCTTCCAATTAAAAGGATGTACCACACTAGAAGATTTCATGTATACTTGTGCAACCATCTTATCCAACCAAAAACCCAATGGTATATCCTACAAGAAAGCTGGACCCTGTAGTAGAGCAAGAAACAGAGCTGAAAATAAATGATTTCGATTCATCGTGTCCAGAACCCAGAGGGGGTTGATGGGAGTTGATAATGCAGAATTATTGTTGGGCCAAATTGTTTCAATCAGGGTATTAAAGATAGGAGCCAATAAAATAAATTGCTTCCCAAAGGTTAACTAACAAACAAACTTCCTAAATGATAGGAGAAAAGAACCTAAAGAGCACCATACATATCATACGCAAAAAATGAATGAGAATGTAAAACATAATAAACTCAACCAGACAAATTAACAGACCTTGATGATCAAAGTTCACAAGAAGGTTGTGTGGGTTATGGCTTTGCTTTAACCGCAACAAAGGCTGTCCTGGATACTTGAGCGTTATTCCATACCTGATAAGGAGAATTGTTATCTACAGAGATCATATACAACAATTCAGTGGGTAAAGCATCAAAAGTCATTCAAGGTAGCAAACTGACCTTTTGTTGAAGTACTCAGCAAAAGTAGCATATCCAGAGTCCCCATCAAAAGGACTCTCAGCTGAAGTGTTATTAACAGCTTCAATAACTGAATAAACTCTTCCAGTGTGTAATGCCAAAACTACCATATCTTTGAGATTGTTAATGTCAACAAAACAATTGCCAAGTTGGACAAAAGCAGTGCTGTTGCACTTTGTTTTAGATGAACTACTTCCACAAGGTGATAGATTTCCTGTCTCGCCACTCCCAGCATCCAACACCAAGCTTTTTCTTAGAATCTCAACCACAGAAACACAAGAGTTAACTCCTGCCCAGTTTATTTGGCCCAGTTCAGGAGATATAACGCTGCAGTTTTCAAGAGGTAGAAGTAAATACATTTTTGATGGGCTCCACAGTGATTTTGTTTCCTTCTGAAGTAAAAACTCTCTCTGCGCCCCAGAGTTGGATCCAATGAACAGTCTCCCAAACAGACCATTAAAAAAAAATTCTTGAAAGCACTTTGCTTTGATTATCTGGTAAACTGACATGGCATTAGCAGAAATATCTCCTTAAAGAAAAAGAGGAGAAGATGACGAATAAATTAACTAGTTAACAGTCACAAACCTGTTCTTCATCCAAATGCACTTGTCCGCAAAAAGATACAGTAGACTTAACCATCTTAGAGACCAAGTAAAGTTCAAACTCAATATTTCCCACATCATCATCAAGCTTCATTTCAATCAAAAGAACAAATCCAGAATACAGCTGACCAGGAATATTACAGCAAAACTCAATGTTATAAGCCTGAAATATGAAGCCGTCAATTTTTTCCTCCCATGTGCCAGATAGTGCACGAACAGTAGTTGTCCCATGTAACTCCTTCCTTTTAGTTGTCCCTTCAAGCACCAAAAGAAAGAGAGAAAAGAAGTCTAAGCACTTACCAGATGTGATACGAAAACAATGTTCACGAGTATAGAAGCAGAGATCCACTATACTTTTCATTGGTTGAATCCAAAATTAACAAAAAATACAAACATATTCAGTCCAAAACATCAACCAAATTTACATGTTCAATCCATTAGATGAGAGGAAAAAAAGGTGTTCTTTCATGCAAACTATATGAGCATTGCCGAATCATCTCTTACCACACAGGGGAACAAACAATTCCATCAACAAACACTTATAATCACAATTATGTGAAAAGTGAATATTTCTGTTGTAAACAGTACTATTTTACCATGGTTTTGGTTTTACTTTCCCTGCGCACTACAGACTGAGTTAGATATTCAAATACGAATACATGTCTTTCAATAGAATAACCTATTCTAGAGAACCCTTAAAGGAAAGAAATAACAGGATCTTTATTCAAAAATATACCTAACAACAAAACACAAATTGGTTGGTAGTTTATGCATGTGCGTACCAGCAACTGAAGCTGATTCTTTGCTTCCTACAACAAGATCTTTCTTTGAAGACTCTTCAGTGGATGGGAGAAGATGAGCATCCAAAGCGCCCATTTGATGCAATCTCTTACATGCTTCCAAGCACACAAGCTGCTTTGCTAAATGACAATTCTTACTCAAGGGGCCATCTATGGTTTGAAAAGGCGCATTAGGAGGTAATGTCATTTTACACTTATAAGATCCTTCAATACATGAAAACTGGAAAGTTGGCTTTGGTGCGAAGTACCTACATAATAAAGAAAGCAATTACAGAAGAATGTAAAATAAATTGATTCGATGAATCAATGCCTCATGAAAAGGATAAAATAATACCAAATTACATCATTACTACATAGAAAGGTGCTCAGATAAATTATGTTAAACAATTTGCAAGGAAAACAAATCCATACCTGTCACCAGGGAGCTTTGCACAAAATTGATAAATGAGACCAACACTAGAATCTGTAGTGATAGAGGCTTCACTGCCCTCCACAAAATATGCATTTTTGTCCTGAATGTGACATGGTTTTAGAATATATTCATCAGGGTCTCTATTTATGGCTGTGTCTGTCATCAAGCGCTCACTCCTGATTATGTCAAAAAGTTGATCCCTTTGTTTCACGTTTCCCCTTTAGATACATATATAGTTAGAACATTCGATCTACATAGCAAAACATAGAGTAAAAATAAATCTTTGTTTTGAGAAACTATAAATAAGATAGAAGACCTAACCTCTCTAGCATCACAACAAATTGAGAGTTATTTTGTTGAGCTCGTCCCCGTGATTGGACAAAACTGCGGACTGTCTTGGGCAGGTCAAAACGTATGACACAGGAGCAGTTTGGGACATGAATTCCCTCTTCAACAACATCAGTAGCAAATAGCAAATTTAACTACATAGAAGGTTTCCTCATTTAGAGTCAGGTTTTTGAATAGTAAAACATCTGATAAATAGAACTTAATGATGCAAAACATTTTGCACCTTCCCAGAACGAAATAACTCCAAGGTCTCCTTTTGCCTCTTTGGTGTTACCGAGTCTGCTGATGTATTACTCCCAGTCAAATATGAAATCGTAAAATCAGACAAACAGTTAACTTTTTTCACAAATCTCCCAATAACCTTAGCTGCAACAATCCTTTCAACAAAAATGAGGCACAGCACTTGCTTATTTCCTCTGCAACCACAAGATGTTATGGTAAATCCAAGATTTAATGATAAAACAAGAATTGGACAGTTAAGTATCTATTTTACCCAAATGATTGGAAAATTTGAAGAAGCTCAAGTAACTTAGGAGATAGATAGCCCAAATCTTTTGCCTTTGAATAATCAGACCCCAAATCCAGAAGATTTCTAGCACCTGGAAGGGCAAAAGAAATCATATCTATAAGAAATACCATATTTAAAACAGTAAAGCTATCATCACAGTTTTGATATGACAAAGATAGGCAGATAGTCATTAAAGATCATCAGGCAAAGAATAAACCCCAAAATATTGATATAATGCAACATATGAAAAGACTCCACGAATACTAAACCCCCATTCAAATATGTTCCAAAACAAGATTCACATTATTCGTAAGTCAGGATATGGCATATAGCACTAACTGATGCCAATTACAACATACAGATCAAAAGTATTAACCAAGGATTGAAGGCATTCAACAGAAATTTCGAGCTTTCACCCCAATGAATGGAAAGGAAACATGTAGACCTGATACTTCACAATCATAAGTATGCAACAAAAAAACAAAAGCAGTTTGCAGAATACAGGTGGAACAACAATTGATAGAGCTTATGGTACTGTTTTAACCCAGACAAAGCATAGAGAAAGATAGCTCCCAAAAAAGCATACCAGGAGGAAAAGATTCTCCAACTGTAGACAAAATTTCCTCGAGAAAATGTCTGCACTGCAAAGAACATGCTCTGTAAACTTCACACTCTTCTTCGGTGTTGGGTACATTTTCTAGACAAACTTCGATAGCCTCAACAAAAAAAAAAAAAAAGGATGAAAAAGCAAAGTCAGAGGTAAAAGATATGCCGATGAAAGTAACCATTAGAAGCCTAAGTGACCTCTCATCCAAATTCATGGAGAAAGAACAGTTAGCACAATATAAAAAGAAATAAGAGGCATAATTTTTTTTTCTTTTTATGAATAATCAAAGCAGAACCAAAAGTTGTGTCAAGAAAAATATGGAATATGTGTTGGTTTATTACACCTACAACATCCACAAATAGAACTGCTACAATTTTATGATTGGAGGAAACTTTGCTTAATTGTTAAACAGGAGATCAAGCTTATTTCTCTTCGTTTAGACTGCAATTCTCCTTTGCTCATGAATCCAAGTTTGGGCTTCTATCATACCTCATAAGCACACATAAGTCCAAGTTCATCAAGACAATATAAAATCTTTTTCTGGTCAGTGGACAAGTGCTTTCGCAACGTGTTAAACTTATCATCTGTATCTTTGTAGGTACTCTGCAATGACCCTCGCAACTCCAACAAGGAAGCGTCAAACTGTATGAAGATAATAATTCAGTAGAATTTCCACCAGTCCACTACATAAAGGTAAATATCTAAGAATGGATTGGATGGCTTTTTGTGGGTAAACATGAATGCATATAAGATAACAAATACCTTGGAATATGAGGCTTCTATTTTTTCCTTTAAAGCTGAACCCAGAAACTGTGCTTGGTCATAAAATATAAGAGTTTCTTTTGCAGAGTGGACGTATGCTTCTATCTCTTTCCTGTCTTCAACAGTGTAAACCTAGTAGAATGCATCTATTACTCATGTTCACTCCGGATGAATGCAGAGTAATTACTAAAGAAAATGTGAAGTACCTGGGAATCCAAGACACTTTCAAGTTCTGATATTTGAGCCTCACAGTCCATGGCAGATGAGACACCTGAGATTAAAAATTTGTATTAATTATTCACACCAAATAATTTTAAATTTAGCCATAGGTCTCATTACCTCATTTTTTATAAGGAAAATTATGAGCATCAAAATTGAATACAAAATATTTCTTAAACAAAAAGCTTAAAATAAGCAAAAGAAAATTACTATTTGCAACAGATGGGTAAAACTTTAACATTTGATAATCACTGAACAGCTGCCAAATGATCTATAAAAAGAAAACTTAAAATCTGTACAAATAAACCTAGAACTTGTTAATCTAATTAGCTTTCCACCTTTTAAAAAGCCTTAACTTTAATTCTCTAGTGCCAAAACTTTAGAGAAAGTAAACATACAATGGCAACATGCAAATAAAGAACATCTATGACATAAAAAAAATCCAAAAAAAAAAAAAAAGCACCCACCTATCTTCACCAATAACAAATTAATAAATCACGTTGTCACAGTATCCTACCTTTTCTAACTACGGGTGATGCTGTCATTCCAAAAACCTTTGGCTTGTCATTAGATCTGTGATAGAATTCCTTCAACAAAACAAAATAATCATTGAGATGTTTCTTAATTACACAAAATAAGAATGAATACTCAGCCTAAGAAGGTTTACAACATAAAAATTCAAACTAAAATATGTTCACCTTCATTATTTTCATGTAAGGGTGGTTACCACTAGCACGGTGGCACTCATCAATCACCATTAAGCATACTGTTTCTAGTCTTAAGAATGCCTTTCTTAGTGCGTCCAAAAAAATCTGGGGTGTCATAACTAGCACCTGTAGTATAAAACAAAGGTTATGCATTAGCACAGCACTAGCAATTCTAATTCAGAATTGAATTTAAACCTTAAACTTTTATAAAAATTATTGAAATGTCTTGCACTCGTACAAAACAATGATCTCTACTTCACAAGTTATAGTAGCTAAATTAGTGGTGGCAAACAAAATCAAAAAGTTTCAAAAAAATTCAACTAATTGATCTCACGAGTCAATACTAACTTGGCAATGTAGTAAATTTGACTAATTGCCTATGCTAAAAGCCAGTGCATAAAAAGCGTAAAGAAATAAAATTAAGAAAAATATAAAAATGCGGCACGTAAGATTTCAAGAACTGCACAAAATTTCAACATGTAGTAATATGCAAGCACACAGAATATCACAATTGTACATTGAGCTTTTCAAGAGCACTCTTACATCATGCTCATTAACTTCCTTCTCCCAGCACTTTAAACTCCATTCATCAACCCCCTTGGCTCCATAATAAGCGCCCACTTCCAAACTTGTAGTCATTTTGATAAACTCAAATTGCTGCAGACACAAAGCCCCACTTTCTTCAATATGTTAATGAATCGATCAGCCAAATTGTACTTGTGCTCCAAGCAGACATTAGCAATACAATTCTTCCTTTCTTTTAACACAAACGAAAAACAATGAAAAGTACTGAAAAGAAAAAAGGAAAAAAAAAAAAAAGAGGAAGAAAATTATAACAACATGCCTGATTAACAAGATGAACCGTAGGAGCCAAGAAAACAATCAACTTTTTCTGACCACCAGAATTAACAGATTGAGCTATGTCTTTGATAAGCATAACAGCTATCATGGTTTTGCCAGCACCTGTCTCCAACACTGCTATCGTATTCCTCCTCTTTGCAACTTTAAACACCTCCAATTGATACCTAGTAAAAAAATTGTTAATTCACATTATCAAAACCGCCTTTCTTGCATGGGCACAAACAAAAAGAAGAAAGAAAAACGTAGAAACCCTCTGGGTTCGAAGTGCGTGGGATTGGGAGAAGAGGTTGACTCTTGAAGAAAAGGATAATCAGAAGGGTTGGCAGCAATGTCATCGGTGGAGTCATCCATGTCGCCGTAACTCCGTTTTGGGGGCTTCTGGGCCCGAGTCTGCGGCTCTGCGGAATGCATGGTTGTAAACAGGGTACACGCTGAAGCGACCCAGAGAATCTCTCTCTCCCAGACTGATAAAACACATAAGATGTGTGAAGCCAGAACTGGAAGTCTCCACTTTAGACTACACGTACTAACCTTCCACTTTTTCCTTTCTTTTTTTTGTTTCTTTTTTTTTTTTTTTTTCTTGTTTTCTTTTGTTGCCAGCCGAATTGTCAATAAGAATATCTCACTGGCGTTTTGGGCGTTTGGCCATGCCCGGCTCCGGGCCAGCTTTTCGAAGAATAACAATAAATTCTGTAGAGATAAATCCTGCGGGAGACCAAGGCTGTTCTAAGTTTGTAAATCTGCAGTTTCTAACGAACCCTCGAATACCTTATACTTTGTGGTTTGTTACGAATCATTATTCTTTAATATTATTTCCGACTCAACTTTTTATAAGCTCAAGTTTATCCTAAATCTCCTTAAGTTCACTATATCCCATCACGCTTTGCATCTTCATTGCTGTTTTTCTTTAGTTATAAGGTGCCTTACTTAGGTTTCTCTAAGTGAATTACTTTTTTCATAATTTAAACTTGAAATAGAGAGGTGACTCCAATATTAATTAGAACAAATTCGTAATTACCTTGTCAAAAGGCTCCAACCATGTGACTAGCCACAAAAACTCAAGCCTGCTCAGCCCTCATAAGCCCATTACATAGTTGGTCCATTTTAGAGTAATATTGAATTTTGAATCCTAAACATAGTCAAGCTCCAGCCCAGCCATTTTTCTTTTTTATTTCTTCTTCAAGTAAATTGGTCAAGTTTTTTAGAAAAATGACAAAATGTAAATTTTCAAGTTTACACAAAAGCAAGAGAAGAGAAGTCAACTTCTAGATGGCCCATGGGCGATTTTAAAGCAATTTACATTCAAGTTCCAGTAGAGTTTTACCATCTACAATGAAACCAAAGACAACTATTTTTCAGTGACATGAACGGGTCTGGCCCAAGACATAAATCTAGCTTCAATACTATGTTAAGTGGGCCAATAGCAACCCAAAAAACATCTTAGGAGAAAGGTGAAGGACCCCATTAATAAGACACATTATCTGATCATCTGTAGTCTATGTGAGACAATTAAAAATCCCAACACAAATAGGGATTTGGATGATTGCAACGCTATGAAGATAACAAAGAAACAAGAGGGATTTGGTTAGCTACAATTTGATAAAATAACCAAAAAATGATTGGAATTTAGATGACTGCAACATGATAAGATTTTTTACTGAAATTACGTGGCCAATACTTCAATGAATATGGGAGTTAGATGATTATTTTTACAAAACAGAACTAAGAAAATATGCTCACATATGTCAACAAATTTTCTATTGAAATTCTTATGTTAATTTCGTTTTATGTTCTGTTCAATTTTCTATTATGAAATTATAGCATAATCATTGATTCCTATTGAAATGTTATATAAATTCTACTCGTCTATCTTCTTCTCAGTTTTCCAACGAGTCCTCGAACATTTTGCAATATCGCTGGGCTTTTTAACAGACAACCCTCCAATACAATCAGTTCTCTCGTACATGGCTAATTGATTACGTAAAGAGGTTTTGGAGGATCTTAGGGTCAGGTCTTACGTGGTTAATACCATTAGGCTATTGGTCTATTTGACAACAAAAAGTTACTCTAGTACACAACAATCCCGCAACACAAGCAATGCAAAAACACACAACAACCAAAGAATTTACGTTTTTCGTTCTTCAATTGTTGTACAACTACAAACAAAGTTTATAATCAATCAATATCTCCCAAAGCTAAGATTCTGGTTCTTTGCATGTAGATAGATTGCGTGTCGAATTTGTTTGAGGGAGAGATGTCCGGCGTAATGTGATGTGCAATCGTAGAAGGGCTTTGTTAACTTAATGGATTCATTGATATAGGCTTATATCAATGGATTTTATGAAAATTAGTTATATAAGGTTATTTGATGTAATTTAGATTGTTTTAATTAAATGAGATATAAAATTTCTTAATTATTAAATATGAAATGATTAGTGTGGGTTATTGCGTACCTTTTAACTTAGACTTATAAAAATAGCACACAAAGAGCATGATAAGTCTCTCCTCCAACTCTTATTGTAACTAGAATTATGTTGATAAAGGGGTATCTAAAGGGGCTTCGTAGGCTTTGTGGAATTGGGCTTAAGTTTTGAAGTTTAAGCCTAATAAAGAAAAAAATAGTGAAATGGGCCTTTAACTATGTAAGAGATATGCAACTTTAACCTCTTCTCAAGTATGATTCTCTAGCGAATTCCGGTTCCCTCATTAAGCCAAATGAAATAGAAGAAAAATAAAGAAGAGGAACTTGCCAGTGATCATGTCTATGGATCCCAAAACTAGTATCTTTCTTGTTCTTTCTTCATCTTGCAAAAATTGTTTTGTGTTATTGGTTCACTATTAAAGATTTTGGGCTTTTTGGTCACATTGGAGGCCAATTTTTCTAATAGTGGGCTTTTATTGTGGAATAGGACATAAAGTGGTCCACTAACAACCTCTACCATGCGGAAGGGTTAAAACAAATCTTCAACTTCAAGTAAAGAAGACAAAACCTAGAGGCAAATCAACATTTAATGTAAATATTGGTTGGCTTGTCGGCCAAGGTCAAAAAAATGAACGTAAAGTTGATTATAAGCAATTTGTTCTCATATTTGATACAAGCATGAAATTTTACTTCTATCCACATGAGATATTATCACATCAAAGCATCTAAGGTTGTGGCATAAGTATTTGAAAATCACAAAGTAAAGCTTCCATCCATATGAGTTTGATTGTAGTGTTTGCAAGACTATTGAACTTTACATCAATGCTAGAGTAGACATTGTTTGTTACTTGTAAAAACTCCAAGAGATAAAATTAAAGCAAAAAAAAACAAAAGAAGTTTCTATTAGAATAACAATTATCTAAATCACTAGTTCATTATGCCATAGAAAAGGCATATAGATTTTCATGAGGACAACTGGTGAAGAGAATAGCTTGACAAGGAATGTCAATGAAGCATCGAAAGATATATTTGAATGGATGGTGGTCAAGACATGTAAATACTAGTAACCAATGTTAATTGTATAGGCTATGTTAAGGCATATGAGTGTGAGATATTGGAGAACATAAACTATGCTATGATATGGAATAAGGTCCAAGAATGTAGTCCATGACATAGAGTTATAATTGAGAGAGCTATACTCATTTTAGCTCATGTCAATATCTTATGAGTGAACTCTGCCTAATAAAAAAAAAAAGTCTTAATGAGTAGGATAAACTTTAACTCTTAAGAAAAAATATTATGGGCTAAGGTCTTTGAGGATAAACTCAATTTGTAGAGTGGTGATAGAACCTAATAAAGGAATAGGTGAAGGATCTTGTTAAGATAATTTTGTTAATGCAAACAAGTAAAAAAAATACTGCATTAACTCATGTTACAAATAAAAAAGGAAAAGTTGGTACAAGAGATAGTGAAAATCATAGTGGTCAAGAAAAAGTTAAGCCATTAAAGCCAATACAAAGAACTTGCTTAAGCTTGTAAAAGGAACAACAAGGAGGCACATTTAATAAGAAATGTGGGATTGATAAAACTAAAAGGTTGAGTCATGAAGACCTACTATTACAAATAGGCATGAAGAAATATATTCTTGATGTCAAGTTTATGAGTGGACCAACTTGAAGATATACAAGAATGAGAATTGTGTGAATGGTGATAGATCTAACAACAAGGCAAAAAGTCTCCATGTAATTAATCTTAAGCTGTTGATGAAACTTCTAGTAATCATGTGAGTTTCATAGTACTTGAGAAAACTATTTATATATCATTTAACTTTTGAGACCTACTTGCAATTAATGTGAATAAATGGAAGAAGAAAAATAAGATCTCAATTGTAGTTTTAGATGAGTGTAGTGTATTTATTGACTATGGTGACCACCAATGAGGGTCTTTAGTGGCCTAAAAAAAGCATGTAGGCTTGTCATGTGGATGAGCAATGGTTGTAAGGATAAAGTGTGTTATCTTTATGATCATGTGTTCTCAAATATGTCATTGACCATTATATAGGATGCCAATAAGGAGAGGTGAGTTGAGAACGAAAAGGCTGGAGCTTAGAGATACCTGAGTGGAATCTTAAGTTGCTAAAACTAAGTCATAAGTTGATGTAAGGGATTGTGAAAAAGGCCTAAAGGAATACCAAGGAAATGTTTTAAGAGTACAAGCATTGGTGTCGGAATCACAATAGATGGTAGTGGGAAAGCCATTAGAGTGAATAGCTCAAGGGGAGAGGTCAAAGAGTTATAGAAGGAAAAAACAAACAAATCCAAACATGCATCAATAACGATATACAACTTATTAGTTTGAGAAGTAAAGCAATAGTAAACCCTATACCTTGGAAGATATGATTGGGCTAGAGACATTAATTTATGAGAAGCATTGGGTTTAAGATACCTAAAAACTACTTTGCCAAAAATCTAAAGTAATAGAGAGAACTTCGTATAATAGTGTTTTTCCAAGCAAATGTATCATTGAGATTAGGAGGTGGCAACTGTTGAATAAAATAGAAAGTCATTTCAAAAGTAAAACCCCAAAAGTTGAGAGGAACTACTTTATGATAAGGAAGAGACAAATTAATTTTCAAAAGATGGTAGTGCTTCTGATTAGTGAAGTCATTTTGAAAAAATGAATATGGGCATAAATGTGTTGCTAAATATGATGTTTGAAGAGATAGGTGTGAAACTAGCTAAAAAAAAAAGTTTGTGGCACCATCACATGAGTAGATTTTGTCCTACAAGTGAGTTAACTGTCAGCAAGGTCATGAATTGACTTGAATACAAATGAAAATTGATCAAGTAAAATAAGTGAAGAAACTTAAAAGAATTTTAAAAAATATATCAGTAAAGCATATGTAATATTCTTGTTCATTAATAAGAAAGTACAAGAGACAATTTCAAATGCCAAAATAGACTACTTATAACAAAATATAGACCTAGAAAATGAAAGGGTGGGATGGCGATAATTCTTACTGTAATGACATGTTTTTCAAGCGGGAAAGGGGGAGCTAATAAAAGAAGTAACAATGGACTTAAGGAGACTAATAATACTATGAGTCATGACGTGATCTAAGTGTTGATGTTAAAGTGACAACGAGTTGAAACTGGTAGCAGTTAGTGCAGAAGGAGGAATGCTTAGAGAAAAAAGCAATAAAGACCGTGATTAACATGTCATTGAAAAGGCTGTTTGTCCGACAAGCGGCCTTTTACAATAAAATATATATAATATAATATGAATACACAGTCGTTACGTAAATAAATTGAGAAATATTAATAAAATTTCGTAATAAGAGAAATACTTGGAACATTAAAAAGTTTAAATTACCTAGGAAACAAGGACATGAATATACTTGCATAATTGATGAGGAGACCTATACTATCATCCACTCAAATCCATCAAGACAGCTATGTAGAAGCTAAACGTGGAAAACGACTCAGTTGTCCATCAAAAACTATCTTAAAACCAAAAGAAGACAGCAACAACACTTAGAATTGAACTTGTTTGGAGTTGTAAGATGACTTAATCGTCTCTTCATCGTGATGAATCCAAATTTTTTTTTTTATTTTATTTTCAAATTCGGGATCAAAAGATCCCAACAACACTTTTTTTTTTTCTAATTGAACTAAGTATTTCTCAACAATTCAAATCACTTGGTTAGCCGAACATGTTCATTTTATTTTAACTAAAACTAGTTGCCTTCAAATAATAGTCATGAAACATTATATAAGATCTTAACTTTGGTTTTTTAAGTATCTTTAAGGGAATTTGAGATAGATATGCCCGTTTAGGATGGTTAAACATCTTAATCCAGCCAATTAAATTTTGACACATCAATGGCATCTCAAGTCAATGTTAGTGCCACTAATGTGTGGAATGTATTGAGACATAAAATCAGAATTTGATACTAGAAAATGATCGGGTAAATAGGGGATATAAGGAAAAGCATGCATCTGAAGAAATAAAATAAAGGAAATAATAATAATTTTTTAAAAAAAAGAACTTTCTTTGGGAGAAAAGAATTTATAGTTTTTATAATGTGACAATTTACAATTATTTACTTATTTTAATATAGTTTTCAGTTAATTAATTAATTCATAATTTCTCGACCTAAAAGGGTATTAGAAAATTATTAAATAGTACCCAATTTTAAAGTAACTTAAAAAGAACAATGGGAAAAGTGAGATTTTAAACTGGATCCCACGCTTACTGTGAACAAAACATCCACCGCCGTAACAAGCGAGGAAACCCTAATGCTAGCCCCGCCGGACCGAAATCGAAGTAGCATCATATCCCCCTATAAAACCCCCTGGATTTCCAGCATTTCAACTTTGGCCGTCAGAGGGGAATCTTCTTCCAGAACGAAGTAAACACCAAACGAAGATCTAAACACCATTCTGCTGATTTAGGTCATCTAGTTCATTCTTCTAGGTCTGTTAGTTGCGCACCATATAGCCCCTTGCTTCTTCAAGTTTAGAAGCAAGGAAACTTCGAGAAATGGGTATATTGAAGGTGCTAAATTGAGGCTTTGGCATTAACAACCTTTACCCTGCCATGAACAAAAAAAGTTCCTTGCGCAACTCTGTTTGTGCCATAAATGTTAGAGTTTTTAAGATCTCTGCTTTTTGTCGGAACATATTCGACTGAGGATTGAACCTGCTTTCTGAGTAATGATTAGATGGCCTAGGCCTGGTTTTTTTGTGCCTTACAGTTTCCGTGTAAGTTCTTTATTCTTTATTTCTGAAGTTGAGTTGGTCTAGCAAGAAGCAAAGCAAGATGATGAAATATGCTTGTATCTGAATATGATGTTGAACACCTAACCATATTGGTCTTCAAAGTTCTCTGATTGCTTTGCCTTCTGGTTTTGATTGAGGCTTGCACTGAATTCAAGATTGCTATGTGAAAATGCACAGTTTGGGGGCGTTTGTTTTAGTTGCAATCCATTAGTTGGAAGAAGCCAAAATTTATTTGACAACTTTGTTGATTTCTATTCCTAATTTCCTCAATCTTTATTCTTGAATGTTTTTCAATGAAGCACAGAAGTCAATAAACTTGTAGTGAAGAACAAAATTTGATAACACCATGTAGATTTGTGTTCTCTCCAAATACGTTTAATACTGTAGATCAAGCACGCACAACTCTTGAAAGTTTATTGTGTGTATGATTGGCATGCCTAGGAGGACTATATGGCTTTGGCGTTAAGATTTATTTCTTGTGCCCTTAGGTTAAATTGAGTAATTATAAGGTACTATCCACCATTTTATCTTTTCTTGGCAGTGATGACAAATTCAAGTGAATGTCGGCACCAAAATTCATAGTCTGTAATGTGCTTATATTTCAGACTGTACGAGCATGGTGCAACATAAATGCTTTCTTTGCTTGTTCATCTTTGCTTCCCATGTCTTTGACAAATAAGGTGGAGTGGAACAGGACAGAGTACATGTTGGGAAGTCTTGATCCTACACTATATTTCCCAGTGAACTTTTGGAAAAGAAAAGATATCAGCCAGGACACCGAGCCCCTTCATAACCTTGTGGGATATAAATTAAATTTTGATAAATCTGTCCAAAGAGTACTGTCTGCATTCTTCGTGTACATGTTTGTGGGGAAATCAACTTATGCCTTTTTACTTATTTAAGAAGCAAGTCTATGTTAGGTTGCTCAAACACTGCAATTCTTTGAACTGAGTTTTCCTATCATAACTTTCAACACCGCCATTTGTTGTAATCGTGACTCTAGCTGCTGGATATTCATTTTCTTTAGTGCATAATATCTACTCTTGTGGGAAAAAGGGAAGTTTAATGAACAGCTTCGTCTAAGTTTGCCTTTGCCATTCATTGTCACTAGGGACAGAGGCATACTAAACATTGCTGCTACGTCATGTTTTACAGTGTTAGATTTCGTAATATCTGCAAGACACCAAGCCTTTCTGAACGGAGAATCTGGTCATTCATGCAAAAGCCTTCTGTACAATGAAGTAAGGAGTTGGTTGAACCGATGAAAATCAGATTCCATAGAAGTTGAAGCCATTCGTTGGCGTGTATGAACCAAAAAGGAGGTTATTGGGGATGAGCTTTTAACACAGAATTCAGGGTTATTCACTTCATAACAGTTGGACCTCATCCACTACGCTTACTACACCGGCGTAGGTATAATGTAAATAATCGAAGTTTATCTTCTACTCTTGGAGACTTCGGCTAGACTTGGCCTAAAAGTTCTCAATATGCTTACAATTGCGTGGATCATGGACAATGTGCATTAAATTCAAAAATCCCCAAACCTAACGAAGTTTAAGCCCAGTTAGGTGCAATTCAAGCATAATTAAATATGATATGAATCCGATTTTACAGCGCAGACCTTGATTACAAAAAGCCCTAACTTAAGTTACAAATTAGGGTTACTTGAACAGTACTCCCCCGTCAATTTGTGAATGAGTAAGGATAAAATCCACTTCAAAGGCGATCACTCTGCACAATGAAACACTTCAAAATAATATCATAGTATAGCCCAATGATTGCCACAGTTATGGTATTGATTTTATGAACCCTAAACTCAGTTTAATGTCACAAATCTCAACAGTCTTATAGCAATCAAACGAACACAAATTTTCTCTTCTTTTTGTATCCTTGCACACACAGACAAGAAAACCATCAAATAAAGCAAAAATTTGACAATTTTCTTACTGTTGAGAACCAAGTATAGTCGTTTGGTTCCAGGGCGTAATTGGAGGGTTAATTGACCCCTTATATGACTAACGTCCTCCGCTACCCTTTTAAGGTGGAAAAAAGCCTTAAATCTAAGTCGTCCCAACAAGAGTGAGCCCTCTTCGAGGCCTGGGTTGCTAAGCTTGGGGTGCTGACTACCGGGTTGGACCCCTATAGTCTTTTTGGACTCAGGGTATCACCAATTTAGGTTCTAATTTAAAAGTCAATTTAAGTTCTAACCTAAAACTTAATGCATTAATGGAGAAGTAACTCTTGACTTTTCTATGCCACACTCTTCTAATCAGCAACATCAAGTACAATGACTTGACGCAACTCACGCAACTTGGCAAAAAATCACTGCTCAAACAAGATTCTCTACGCCCAGACCACACGTCTAATGGATTCAAGATATGCCTTGGCCCTCTCCTTACCCATACATTTGAATGATTGAAGATAAGCTTTCACCTAGTCTCATTGTCTAGCCGCCCCTTGGTTCCCAGCTGCATTTATTGTCTGTCTTTCCTAAAAAGGAATGTATGGTTGAGTTTTGCAACGAGAATGATACAACGAAAATACTTTATTTACGTTCGGCCCTGGGGTTATATCACTTCTACTTTTGTACTTTCTCTTTTGTTGTCAAAGTTCATCAGTAAGCAGTTAATTATTACTTTTAATATCTTTCCCTAATTAATCAGACGAAATGAGAAATTATGTGATATTTCAGGTCAGTCTACTTTTCATAGCCCAGTAATAGTTTCTAGAGCAGGTATATGTGCACGGTAATTGCAAATATATTTGAACTTGGATGTTTTCCATAATAATCATGAATTTGATTGTTTGGATATGCATGATACTCCTGTCTTGGTTTCAGAATATTAAAAGAATTAGATTCACTGCCGTTCCGTCAACATCGAAACATTGATTCCCCATCAACACCCATCAACCTTGATTCCTCGCTTTAGTTTGCTAATTTGAATTCAGTTTTATAATCGTTTCTCCTTCCTGCTTCATGGCTTAAATGTAAATTTTGTCCCATAGGAGTCCATTTGGCAATCCTAATCCAACATCCGTGGAGGTAATCACCGCGTCTTTGCTCGAAGTATGCAGTGAATCATTGTGTAAGCGGAATCAAGACGTAAAAGTTGTCAGAAAAAAGATTAAAACAAAATAAAACAAAACAAAACAAAATAAAATAAAACAAAATAAAATAAAATAAAATAAAATAAAATAAAATAAAACAAAACAAAACAAAACAAAATAAAACAAAACAAAACAAAACAAAACAAAACAAAACAAAACAAAATAAAACAAAATAAAATAAAATAAAACAAAACAAAATAAAATAAAATAAAATAAAATAAAATAAAATAAAATAAAAGCTGAGTGTGATATTTTGCAAGTTGTCAATCCTCCATTTTCGAACTGTAGTGGGATGCCGTCGTTCGTCATGTAAGAGAAGTGCTTCACCAGAAACAATACGTGGGCGACTCGTGGAAAACTCCACACAAGTGGTAAGTCTCCGATCGCTTTATTTATTACATTCAGGCCAAGAGCTGAAATTTGAGATTCACGGTATTCAGGACACGAAATGGATGGTGCTAAGGAAACTACAGTGAGTAAAATGCCACAGCTGGTGCTGAGCTCCTCCAGCACCACCACGACCATGCCGGTGATTGGCTTCGGCACGGCTGCTGATTCCACAGAAAGTGCCATCCTGATATCGGCGGTCCTGGAGGCCATCAAGCTCGGTTACAGGCACTTTGACACTGCTTCGGTATATGGGTCAGAACAGGCCTTGGGAGAAGCTATTGCCGAAGCACTCAGACTAGGCCTTGTCAGCTTTCGGGACGAGCTGTTCATTACTTCCAAGCTGTGGTGCAGCGACTCTCATGCTGACCTTGTTGTGCCTGCTCTTCAGAAATCACTTCGGTCAGTGACTATCCTTGTCAGCAAAAGCACAGATTACAATAGTTTTAGATGGCAAATAGGATATTTAAGATGTAGGAGCTATCACATAAGAATAACGGATTGGAGAGAACCTAGTGCACTTGGAGTAAAAGACACTAGCCGTAAAAATGGAATTAAATTTTCTTTACTTTTCTTTACTTGGCGACCTTTGAGCAATTTTAGGAGGTAAGGGCTAAATTTTCATTACCAAGAGCTATTTTTTTTTTTTTTCCAATAGAGGATGGGTGATTTGAACCTAAAAGCTTAAGATCATCCACCAATAACCTTACTTTTAAGCTATTACTCTTGGTTTGTAGGTACAGACTTATATACTTTACGGGTGACATAAGCCTCCAATATTGTATGCCATTGAATATTCAAATTCCTGGGGACAATTAGGTCTGAGACATGGAAAATTAACTTGTTAAATCGCCGTTCAGCAAATCGCTTTTTGGGTGACTCATTTGTGCAGGGCTCTACACTTGGAATACCAAGATCTCTACTTGATCCACTGGCCCATCAGTGCTACGCCTGGAAAGTTGGTAGCCCCTATTAAAGAACAGGACCTGATGCCTATGGATTTCAAGTCTGTGTGGGCAGCCATGGAGGAGTGCCAGAGACTTGGGCTTGCGAAGTCCATTGGAGTCAGCAACTTCTCTTGTAAGAAGCTTGAAAACTTGCTATCCTTTGCTACTATTCCTCCTGCAGTGAATCAAGTAAGTCCCTTGCTTCGGCTTAAATTTTTTTTTTTGTTGTTAATAAATATGTATATTTATTCTTTAAAGAATAAGAGAATATAAAATCTTAGAGACATACTCTAACATTACAATTCATCTTAAAGAAAATTAAGTTTGAAATCTTTCAATTATAACACGACAAAACATGATTTTTAGCTTAAATTTTTAGATATGATTTTTATTGCTTTTATCTTGTCTGTGTTTAAATGGTAAACATACCAGTATTACGGTCAAATATTGATTCGTGTAGGTGGAGATGAATCCCGTTTGGCAACAGAAGAAGCTTAGAGACTTTTGTAAGGCAAAAGGTATAGTTGTTACTGGTTACTCTCCATTGGGAGCAAAAGGGACTAGATGGGGCACCAATGATGTAATGGAGAATCAAGTGCTCAAGGAGATTGCAAAAGCTCAGGGGAAGACAGTTGCTCAGGTTCTATTTTCTTACTTTGAAGATTGCAAATGCCTAAGCTTCGAATGCTTTGGAAGTGAAAAAGATTATATAGCACCCCCAGAAAGCGTCATAGAAGCATATTAGAGAAAACATTAAGCACACGATCAGAGTTCCAAAGCATAGCTACGCCCAAAGATATAGGAATCGCCACAGCTATATGCACTCTGTAGTACCTCTTTGACTTCAAATGTTCATGGTCGTAGGTATGTGTCTGTGTAGACATATGTGCTTTCATAAGTTCACCAAATGCTATGAAACTCTGGCTTTTTGACAGGTTTGTCTTCGATGGGCTTACGAGCACGGTGTGACTATAGTAGTCAAGAGCTACAACAAGGAGAGGTTGAAGGAGAACCTGCAGATCTTCGACTGGGCGCTATCAGAGGACAGTTGTAAGAAGATCAGTGAAATAACGCAGCGCCGGAACCAGAAAGCGCCCTTTGAAGAACTTGTTTCTGCTCGCGAACCCCACAAGTCCCTTGAGGAGCTGTGGGATGGAGATCTTTAAATGTAAACCTTCTCGTGCGCGTCCAATAAAAGCTTCGTAGTCATCCTTCAATCTAGTCAGCCTGCTAGCGAACGTTTTATCATGTATAAGCTGTTGGCGTTTTCAAGTTGACCCAAGGGTTGAATGGTGTGTTATGTATGATTTATACTGTGTTTCTCGTTTCGAATTATTATAATGAAGTTGTTTAGTAATTAACAGTGACATGGACTTCTGTTTAGCAACTAACAGCGATATGGATTAATCTTAGGTTTCCTAAACGGTTATGTTGAATACCCGTGTGCTCGCCCAAATGTTAAATCACTTACACTTTACTTATTTCACAAATTGATGGGCTAAACGTTTAAACCACACAAACGGTCATCGGCAGCTCAAATAAAACATATAAACATAAGAATAATTCACAAAAGCAAATCGGTAGAAGGAATAAGAGAAGTGTACAATATTTTTGAAGTGGTTTAGCTCAAACACCTTGTTAAGCTTGAATCCGCCTTTCTTCATCCCCAACTGAGCTAAAGAAGTAGTTTACTAATCGATCTTACAAAGGATCTTCCAAAGTTTTACACTTGCTACACATGCATAATTTCTTTCCACCTAAGGAAATTCTCAGTTGGATTGAGGTTAACCTACTCGATCTTTACTAAGCCCTCTTATAATCACTGATTCTAAGGAGTTTTTCAAGCCTTAGGTTTTGGACTGAAACCTTAATAATCAAT
The DNA here is from genome assembly GCA_028551475.1 of Casuarina equisetifolia. Taxonomy (NCBI): domain Eukaryota; kingdom Viridiplantae; phylum Streptophyta; class Magnoliopsida; order Fagales; family Casuarinaceae; genus Casuarina; species Casuarina equisetifolia. Next base: position 17,040,196 of record CM052361.1, on the reverse strand, counting down.
GAAGCTGAAACTGAGTAATGTTACACAATACACATTAATAATGAGAAAGACAATAATCTGAAAGGATTTTCATGCATTTTAAAATTTTCACCAAGGAAACTTGTATTTTCGTAGCTTTCTGGTTGAACTTTGAGCTTTACTTCTATGATGTCTGATCCTTCCTTTGCTTACTGATGGAGAAATATTTTTTTTTCCATGAATTACATCCCAAATTCTTCTAATTTTTCAAGAAGAATTTGATTCACTTATAACAATAAACATCCTCAACACTCAGTACACCCGCATAGGTACTATGTAAAGAATATAAGTTTATCTCCAACTCTTGGAGACATTCCGCTACACTTAGCCTAAGGGATCTTAGTTTGCTTACAACTGCGTAGATTATGGACAATGCACATTTAATTCAAAATCCCCAAACCTGACAAAGTTTAAGCTCAGTTAGGGGCAATACAAGCTTAATTAAATATGAAATAAGCCCAATTTTACGGCAAAGAGCTCGATTACAAAAGTCCTAATTTTGCAAATCAGGGTTATTTGAATAGTACACCTAAATCATTTTGCACACAAGTAAGGATCAAATCAACTTCTAAGTTAACCAATTGACACAATGAAATACTTTCAAAATAATGTCATAATATATATAAAATAGTTTTATAATAAAACTTAATGATTGTCATAGTTAGGGTTTCAATTTTATAAACTCTTAGTTTAATGTGACAAATCTCAATAGCGTTTCAGCTATCAAGTGTATGTCACGCGCATAACCGTATCTCAAAGCTTTTTTTCTTTTTTTTTTGGTGGGTGGGGGGGGGAAGCTACACAAATTTTCTTTTTCTTTTTATTTTAGTATTCTTGCAGACGCAGACAAGAAAACCATCAAATAGGACAAAAGCTTGACATTTTTTTTTACTGTTGAGACAATTATAGCCCTTTGGTTCCAGATAAACAGCGTGTTGCTCGACCCCCTTGTGAGCGTGAGGAGAGAAAGAGAGAGCAAGACAATGAAAGGGATGGGTGCGGGGTCTACCAAGACTTCGAATAGGCTTGGGTTTTTCTTAAGCAAATTTAGTGAAACGAGGTCGTTACTTTTTCTGGGACAGGGGTATCGTCGTTTGCTTTAATATTAGCTTGCGTTTTGAACAACCCACAGACTTATCCCTTCGTCTTATCCATTTCATTTGTACATCAGCAGCGTTTTGGGCATCTGCAAGATTTTCACTTAATTAATCACACGAAATAAGTACTTAGGTGATATTTCGGCTTACACATCATATTTCAGCTCAGTATATTTTTCATAGCCTAGTAATACTTTATCGAGCAGGTTTATGTGCATGATAATTGCACATATATCTGAACATAGATGTTGCCCATAATAATCATGAATTTGATTGTTTGGATAAGCATGTTAATCGTAGTCTTAAGAGAAAAAAACAAAGGAGAAGAAAGAGTTTGATGTACCATGAGCATACTTTGAATTGGAAGGAAGCAAAAGTTACATGTACAGATTTTTGGTTTTATACATGCTGAGAAGTGAAAGAAAAATAAATATACAATTAATATTCCTTAATTTCTTATGGGTGCTTGTCTTTTCAAGTAGACCTTCACACTTTCTTTTGTCATGACCACATAAATGTTCCTATAGTTTCCAAGGGGTGTCTGTCAAAGTCCAAGGAGGCCTTCTCGTTTCCTTCTATATTAATGATAGTAGATAAATAACTTTGACTACTTGGTTGGATCTTTTGAAGTAATTGTTCAACATTTCCCCTCAAATGAGAGGGGATGATGTTGAGTTTGCTTTGTAAGTTTTCAAAGACAGCTCATGGAAGAGGCTTAGTGAAGAAATCAACAAGTTGACAGGATGAAGTGACATATTTGGTGATATTGAACTAAACTACCACTTTTTCTTTGACAAAGTGATAGTTTATTTCAATGTGTTTTGATTTTCCATGTAAGATAGGTTTGGTTGTTAGGCATAGAGATGAGATATTGTCACAAAATAGAACTATTGCATTATGTTACAAGACTTCAAGTCTCACAAGAAAGAGCAAACCAAGTAGCTTCAACTATAGTAAAAGCTAGGGATTTATATTTTGCTTTGGTAGAAGACCAAGACATTGTAGGCTATCGTTTAACACTCCAAGAAGTGTAGTTGCTGCCAAGAAATAAACAAAAGCCTAATGTAGAGCGATGAGTTAAGAAATCACCATCATAATCAGAATCCATATAGATTAAGAGTATTTTTGGAGTGAATCTTCAATCCATAGTGTGTAGTGCCTTGAAGATACTACATGACTTAATTTTAAATCATTAAAGTCACAAACAGATATGATTATGCACAACTTGACATAGTTTGTTGATGGCAAAAGACAAGTTTGTTCTAGAAAGTGTTGACATTCAAGTTGTGATGCTTACAGGAAGTAGCTTTCTTGGTTTGTTAGAGGGGTGGCCATTAGTCAATTATATCCCCATATTTGCTCAAGTTAGAATATCCATAGCATACTGTTGTTGAGACAAAAAAACCTTGATTCTAAGTGTTGAACTTCAACACCAAGAAATCCTAGGGTTTTTAATAGGAAATCTTTTTGACAATAGCTTTTCAAAGTGAATTGGATGGAAGTGGGAATTGCCCATGACTATTACATCGTCAACGTATAGAAGAAGCCAAATAGTGACATTTGTAATATGTAAAGTGAACAAAGAAGGATCTAGGTGCAACAAGTGAAACTATGTGCAAATAAAAATGTTGGATTCTATAGCAACCTAAGAGGGGGGTGAATTAGGTTTATCAAAAATCTTTTAGTCTTTTTCATTTTTCTTATATTAAACAACAAAGGCAACAAGTAAAGTTATCATATAAGACAAATATACAGATTTTTGGAAGGTGGTTCGGCCCAAGCCACCTCGGCACCTACTCCACCCCACTCTAGCAACAACCTGCTAGAGTCACTCTTCAATCAATTACACAATTGATTACAAGGGATAACTAATCCATCAATCCCAGTTACAAAGGATAACCAATCCTTTAATCCCAGTTACAAATTTTCTCCCTAAGAATTTAAACAACGAGTAACAATTAAATACAATTTCTAAATTCAGCTTCTGTAAGATATGAATTTAAGTTCAAAAGCTTCAAACAAGTGCTAGTGACTTAATACAAGATAATATGGACAAAAGCCCCAAATTCAAATACAACCTAGCACTATTTACTTGTAAGAAATTAGCTTAATTAAGATATGAATTGAAGAGCAAACTAATTTCCTAAGCTTCAGATAAGTGCAGATATTTGATCTAAAGTAGTATGGACAAAAACCCCAATTTATCAAATCGTAGCACTATTTATCCAAATCAAATTAGCTCAAATATGATATCAATTGAAAATCAAACTGATTTCCTAGTAAGAATATCAAAGTAGTAATGAGCTTAGAATAGAATCACCGAATGATTTCTTCAACTTGATGAACTTAATGAGCTTGAGAGAAGATTGATGAGATTTCACTTCAAGAACACTTAGCTTCTCTTATTTTTTGGTTGTTTCAAACACTTAACCTTCTATCTCTTATATAGCATCAAGATTTCACTTAAAAGAGCTGTTGATCCAACAATACCGTTGATTTCCCACCTTCTTTTCTTCTTCCCATTGGTGAACAGTACTATTTGTGTAAACAGTACTATTTGCATGAACAGTATTCTTACCGTTGGAGGTAATTTTGAATATGTGTGAACAATAATATTTGTATGAATAGTACTATTTATATGAACAATGTTCTTCCCGTTAAAGGCTATCATATGGGTTGGACTGCATTAGTTCGAGCTTCCTCCGACTGGACCTGCTTGAGCTTTAAGTGGCCTGAACTTCTATTTCAGTGAATAGTAATGGCTTGAACTTTAGTATTTGTTTCGGTGAATAGTAAAGGCCTAAACTTCTATTTGGGTTGCGTGAACTAAATTGCATAGGCTGAAGCTTTTGCAATTTTTCCTGCATAAAGTTCTAATATTAATTTTCTTATTTAAACCAATAAACAATCAAACAATGATTATAATATTCTCATATTAAATTCTATTTTTCTCATCATCAAAATGTTAATATATTCTAATTTCATTACAATATATTCCAATAAAAAATTAAGTGAAACTATCATACCATGCATATGGAACTTATTTAAGCCCATCTAATGCTCTTCGCAATTTGCATACATGTTTAGGGATAAATGGGACACCTAAAACTAAGAGGTGGTTTTATATAAATAGTTTGTGTTAGAGTACCATAACAAAGGCGTTGTTCACATCATATTGCAAAAAAGACCAATGTAGTATAGTTTCTATACCACCAAATGTTTTACTTTAGTTAATTTCATTTTATCAATTTTTGTATTAGATGTTGTGAAAGTTTGTTTCTATTTTTGTTTTGTTAGTCTTTTAATCTTCTTTAAGGATGTATGTTTGAATGTGTTAGGTGTTATCCCATGCTTACTTTATTCCTAACAAGGTATTGTTGTTTATCCAAGCCTTGCAATGATCATAAATTTGTCAAGGTACCATATCTATTTCATTAAAATAAAATAAAAAAGTACAATTCCTATGGAAAGAATTAGATGAATTGTGGTGTTACAAACTATTGGGCTATATGTTTCAAGAAAGACAACTTCTTTTTTTTAATGATATCCTTTTGCTACCAACTAGACTTTTAATCTATCATGTGATCCATTGGGCCTTATTTTTTGTTTTGAAACCTAGTGACAACCTATAACATTCATCTTTGGTTAACAATGAACAAGAGTCCATGTTGAGTTCCTATGAAATGCATTCATTTCATTGCACAAAGTAACTTTCCATCTAGGATCACATAAGGCATCAATTGTAGAAGTGGGCATAAGTGGAAGAGAGAAAATGTGAGGTAAGGTATATTTAGGATTACGTTTCACAATTCTAGAGTGGCTAGGAGTTATGATTGGATTAGAGGAAGTGAGAGGTGTAGGTAGAGAAGTACTTGTTCCAAGGGCAAGCAAAGAGGACCATGATTATAAGATGAAGTATTGGTATTAGTTTGGTTAGGTTGGTTAGGTAGCTCATGGATGAAAGGTTATGCGGGTTGTGTTGGTTAATTAAATGCAGTGAAGACTGTGGAGGATGTGGGCTTAGGTGGCTTGTGGGAAAGTCCCTTGGATGGCTTGTAGGAGCTAAGGTGGCTTGTGGAAGAGTGGTTTCATTAGAGTGCAATATAGGTCCCATAATAGGTGTTGGGTAAGCATAAGTTGAAGAGAAGTTGGCATTATGAGATAACTAAAGTGATTGACTAGCATTTGGATGAAGAGATGTGTCTAATATAACATGAATATCATAGTTGGTTGCTAAATGCTCTTCAAAACAAGTTGCAAATAGTTTTGATGTGGATGAATTTGTGCCATTAGATATTATGGCCCATTAATGATGAATTGTTGGAGAGGAATGTTAGGCTTAGTGACCATTTGAGCAAAAGGAAATATCTACTCATTAAGTATGACATGTCACGACAAGAAAACTCTACCATGCCTAGATGCAGGTATCTATACCTTTTATGCCAATGACTATATCCTAAGAAGACACATTTGAGAAACCTTAGAGATAATTTATCTTTAACAAATTTTTAAAGTATCGGAAACAAACACTACCAAAAACATGAAAGAATGAATAATTAGATGCCTTTTGATATAAAAACTCAATTGTAGAATAATTGTTCAAGATGGGAGTAGGTAATCAATTGATGATGAATACAACAGTAAGAAAAGCATCAACCCTATATTTTTTAGGGACTCCAACCTATAGCATCATTGCTTTCCCAAGTTCAATGACATACCTATGCTTTCTTTTTGTAATCCTATTTTGTAGGGGTAAGAAAAATGATGAAGAATTCCATTGACTTGAAGAAACTTTGACAATTGACTATTTACGTATTCTCACCCATTATTTAATTGGAACATCTTGATTTTTTGCCAAATTGTTTTTCATGATTATGGTCTTAAAAGTGATATAGCCAAGTGTAGCGATAGTAACAATAACCTTGGTGACACATCTTTATAAACCTTTTCAAAAGGGGCAAAAGTTTTATTATAGGATTTTGTAAAAGGTTGTTTTGCACTCTTGCTCATATGGTGAGGGGTACAAAATTCAAAAGGCTTTTTTTCTATGTTAATTCATCCATAATGTGAACCTTCAGTAGAGAAGACATAATGATCATTGAGACGTTAAGGAGTGTGAAGAATCAAACTCACATTAAATGCTTGTAGCTATAAAACAATGTCGTTGAAAGGTGGAATGGGTGGCTTGAGCATTGCAGTGTAGAAATTATCATATTCCTTGGGGAGACTTTCAAGCAATCAAATTAGTGGAATTGGATAATGGCTTTCCGATTGAGTTCAGCCGGTTGGTGGAGAGATTTAAATGCAATTTGGTGGACAGCAAGTGGCTTCTCTCCTTTTTGCAGATAATGAATCTGGGAAAGCAAGTTAAATTCCCTTACCTTTGTCTTTGGGGCAAACAGATTGCTCAATTCTTCCCAAATCTGAAAGGATGTTTCCAACTTGAAGACGTGTCCAACAACTTCTTCGGGTAGAGTTCCATGTATCCATGATTTGGTGAGATCGTCACTTTGAGACCAAGCCTTAAAGTCAGGATTTGTAACGCCTATATCCAGAGTCTTGTTGGGTGGCAGAATTTCGTTAGTTAGAAAGCCATAGTGGCATTGGGTTTTCAGAAGGGCCTTAATTTGACTTACCTAGGAGAAATAGTTACCATCTACAAGACGAATGGTGACATAGCTGCCGACTACAACGGAACTGCAGAATGGATAGACAGGCTTTTTGGTAGTTGTCGAGTTGTTACCTTCCTTGATTAGGTATTTTAAGATGACTGTTCAACATTAAGTTAAGAATATTCTTCAAAATAGATTCACTAAACATTAAAACATTTATTTCATATCAAAACGTATAAAAACTTGATTTCTCGTTTAGCTTACTGATTTGAATTCAGTTTTTTAGTCATTTCACCTGCAGAAAAGATTGGTAATAAGATGTGAACAAATTCACCTTCCGGCTTTATGGGTTAAACGTGAACATCATTTCACTTCTCATAGCAATGCAGAAATTTTGACCGATGAGAGTACATTTGGCAATTTAGCATCCGTCAAGGTAATCCTGCCTCTTTGCTAGAACTATACAATGAATCATTACGTAGGTGGAATGAATACTTAAAAGTCATCGTTTCACTTCGGTGTCATTCATGTTTCACCGTCATTCCTTATGCATGAAAATTACTTTACCCTAAGTCCTTACATAAGTCCCCGATTGCCATATTTATTACATTGAGGCTAGGAGTTGTTATTGTTGAAGTTGACAGCATGGACCCTTTGTAAGTGATGAATGCACATTCTCCATTTAATGAAGTAAGAAGGAGTGCACGTAAAGTAGGAGTTAGAGGTGATTGAAGTATGGAGTTGAAAGACTTTTATATAAGCCTAGTAGAGAAGCCATGACTTTTGTGTAAGCTTAGTAGAAAGGCCATGACTTTTATGTAAGTCCTATAGTACGGACACCTAGGATGTAATAGGTAGGAATGCTATTTAAATATCAACACATAGGAATGTCTCAACAATGTGCTATCCTTATCTGTTGTTCATTAAAGATTTTTGTAGCTTTTGTTTGTTGTTATCAAAAGATCTAGAACCATTTAGTTCAGTCTGTTCGTGTTCCTCCTACGTTTACTCATTCCCTTCATTAGCTCAAACATTGACGGTGGTATCAAGAGCCAAAAGGTTCCTGATATTGTCTGAAAGTCTTTATCGATTTCAGATATGGCTTCTACTCCCTCTAGTGCCTCCTCTTCAACTACCTTCAACTCTCAATCTACCTATCTCATTCCTAGCTCTAATATTCCGCTGCCAATCTTTGATGGAACAAATTATCAAACTTGGTCCTTTCGAATGATTACCTACCACAAAAGTCAAGGAATGTGGGAAATTGTTGAAAGTGGGGCACCTAAAATTCCATCTACATTTGAACCTACTCTTGCTAAGAGAGAATGCATTAGGAAGCAACAAGAAAGAGAGCTCCGAACTTTAGTGGTCCTTTAAATGGGTGTTGTAGACAGCGAGCTTCGTTGAATCAACTATGGAAGCACTTCTCATGAAGCATGGTCCACTATAAAAAATGAGTTTATGGATACTACAAAGGTATGAGTAGTTCAATTTAAAGCTTTGAAACGTGATTTTGAAATACTTAAAATGGAAGAAACCGAGTCTATAAATGGCTACTACTCAAGGGTAAATACTGTAGTAAGCCAAATCAGAAACCTAGGAGAGGAGTGGTCTTAGAGTCATATAATAGAAAAAATGCTTACTAGTCTTATTGAAAAATTTGATGCCATAGTTACCACTTTTAAAGAAACCAAAGATTTTCTTAATATGCTAGTATCAGAGTTGGTAGGTTCGTTGGAAGCATTTGAAAAAAAATGAGTAGAAGAAAAGATAAAATCTTTGTAGAAACCACTTTTAAGGCTAAGATGTATGGAGCAACCAAAAGCAGTGAGGAGGAAGGAACATTGGTTGAACAGTCCTCGGAAGGGAGATCAAAATACCCTTAATGTGGGATATGTAAAAAGTCTAATCACTTAGAAAAATATTGTTGACATAAAGGCAAACCACAATGTAGATATTGCCAAAGGTTTGGTCATATTGAAAAAAACTGTAGATCAAAGGAGACTCAGCGAGTAAAACTAGTTGAAAAGGAAGAAGCACCTAGTGAGCCTACCTTTTTTCTTACTAGCTTGTTAGCCTTATGCTCAGATCATAGAGTATGGTTCATAGATAATGGCTGTACAAACCACATGTCTCCTTATGACCATAGCCAACTAGATTGCTTCTATAGGTTAATAGTGAGACTTGGGGATGATCGTTTTGTAGAAATAGCAGGTAAATGAGCTATTTCAGTTCTGACCTCTCAGGGGGTGAGAGTCATTAAGGATGTGTTGTTGGTACCTATTCTCGGTTCCAATTTATTGGGTGTAGGGCAAATGATGGAAGGAGGGTATGCCTTGTTGTTTAAAGGTCAATCATGTAGAATCTTTGATGACTCTAATATGGCAAGCAAAATTGCCACTGTTGACATGAAGAGTCAAGGAACTTTTCAATTTCCTTTGAGTATGAAGCTTATGGAGCAAAAACCAGTCAACAAGCTCTAAATGTTGAAGAAGATCAAAGTTGGTTATGGCATTGCAAATTTGGCCATCTAAACTTTAATATTCTAAAAGAACTTTACAAGCATGGAATAGTGGAAGGCTTACCATAAATAAAATGTGGAAAAGCCATTTATCAAAGTTGTTAGCTCGAGAAGAGTACTTGAAGACCTTTCTTAACAAGAATTGGCGAGAAGCTTACAACATTGCTTGAGCTTATACACACAGATGTTTACGGGCCTATGACAACACTCACCAAAGAAGGAAACAAATACTTCTTGCTCTTCATTGACAATGCCTCAAGGTGCTGCTGGGTTTATTTTCTCAAAGAAAACTGTGTTGTGTTTCAAACATTTTTGTAGTTTAAAGCTTAAGCAGAAAAGGAAACAGGTAGGCACATCAAAACAATTAGGTCTGATCGAGGAGGAGAATATCTTTTCTTTGAGTTCAACAAATATTGTGTTAAGTAAGGATTCAACATTAACTCACAGCTAGCTTCACACCGCAACAAAATGGCACTACAGAAAGAAAGAATTGGACTGTGCTGAATTCAGCTTGAAACATGATGCAAGGAAAAAATATTCCCAAAGAATTTTAGGGAGAAGCAGTGAATACAACAATTTATATACTCAACTAAAGCCCTACTTTTGCCTTAAAACGAGTGACTCCATTTAAGGCATGGAAGGGCAAGAAACTTTCGGTTGATCATATGAAGATCTTTGGATGAGTATGCTATATACATGTCCCCAAGCAACTATGGACTAAGTTGGATAATAGAGTAGAAGTTGGAGTGTTTCTTGGGTATAGCCATGATTCAAAAGCATACAATGTGTACAACCTACTCACAAAGAAACTTGTCATTAGCAGAGACCTTGTGGTTGATGAAGAAGCAATGTGGAATTAGGAGTAAAAAATACAGCAAGGGCATGACCCATTTTTACCTTGTGTCATCACAAATGGAAATAAGAGGGTTGAAGAAAAGGAAGTGTTTAGTGAAGTGAACTCAAAGCCATGCACTCCTTTTGATCATGTTAGTGACTCATTTGCTCCCTCCACTGACTGTTCCAAAGAGTTAAGTGAGGTTGAACGAGAATTCGCTGATATGAGTCCTATCCGAATAAAGAACCTCAATGACATCTATGAAAGTTGCAACTTTGCAACATTGGAGCCTATGACTTATGAAGAAGTAAGACAAGATAGAAAATGGCAAGTAGCAATGAATGAAGAAATGAAGACAATCAGAAGAAATAATACTTGGTTTCTTGTTGATCTATCGACAGGAAAGAAAATAGTAGGCTTGAAATGGATTTTCAAAACAAAAACTGATGCTGCTGGAAAAATAGTTAAACATAAAGCCAGACTTGTGGCTAAAAGGTACTCCCAGATACTTGGATCAGGCTTTGGTGAAGTGTTTTCTCCAGTTGCATGATTGGAGACCATAAGGTTAGTTCTTGGAGTAGTTGCTCATCATGGTTGGAAAGTTTTTCAACTTGATGTAAAGGCTGCCTTTTTCAATGGAGAGGTGGAAGAAGAAATTTATGTTGATCAACCAATCGGGTATGAAGAAGCTGAAAACAATGGGAAGGTTCTCAAACTTTGGAAAGCGCTATATGGTCTAAGGCAAGCCCCACAGGCATGGTACAACAAGATTACAAGTTATTTCCTTGAGAATGGTTTCTTACATTGTCAAAGTGAACCAACACTCTTCACTTCATATGAAGGTAATTTATTTCTCTTGGTCTCCATCTATGTAGATGATGTAATTTTTACAGGAAATGATGCTGCACATATGAAGCAATTCAAGTCTCACATGATGAAAGCCTTTAAGATGAACAACATGGGAACTATGAACTTGTTCCTCAGACTGGAAGTTAGTCAATCAAAGGCTAGTATATTTACTTCACAAAGCAAATTTGTTAATAGCTTGTTGTCTAAGTATAGAATGGCCGAATGTAATCCAGTTAGCACTTCAATGGTGCCAAGTGAGAAAGTGATTCCTAATGATGGTTCAAGTCAGGCATGTGGGACTACCTATCAAAGTTTGGTGGGAAGTCTCTTGTACTTAACAGCCACTTGCCCGAACATTTTATTCTCTATTTCCTTACTGTCTCGGCAAATGCAGAATCCAACAAGAGCTCATATGTGCAAGCTTAAACACATTCTAAGGTACATCCGTGGAACTACTGATTTTGGTTTGCTTTATAGCAAAGTAGAAGATTTTGCTTTAGTTGGATATTGTGACAATGATTAGGTTGAAAACAAAAAGGATTCAAAAAGCATAAGTGGCTTTGTCTTCGGTGTAGGATTATCAGCAATTTCTTGGTCCATAAAAAAGCAAGTTCTGTATCCTTATCTACCGCAGAGGTTGAGTATGTTGCAGCTTCTTCTGTTGCTTGCCAGGCTATTTAGCTATGAAGACTTCTTATGGAAATTGGTCTTGAGCAGAAGAATGAAACTACAATCTATAGTGACAGCAAGTCGGCTATTGCAATGACTAAAAATCCCAGTCATCACTCAAGAACGAAGCATATTTCCATCAAAGTGCACTATGTTCGGGAATTGGTTAAAGCTAAGGAAATCAAGTTCAGCTTTTGTAAAAGTTGTGATCAGATGGCTAACTTGTTCATAAAGAGGCTCTCCTGAGCTCAACATGAAAAGTTAAGAGAGATGATTGGGGTCACCACAAATCCTGTCAAGGAAGGGTGTTGAAGTTGACAGCATGGACCCTTTGTAAGTGATGAACACACATTCTCTATTTAATGAAGTAGGAAGGAGTGCACTTAAAGTAAGAATGAGAAGTGACTGAAGTATGGAGCTGAAAGACCTTTGTGTAAGCTTAATAGAGAGGCCATGACTTTTGTGTAAGCTTAGTAGAAAGGCCATGACTTTTATGTAAGTCCTATAGTATGGACACCTAGGATATAGTAGGTAGGAATGCTATTTAAATATCAACACGTAGGAATGTCTCAACAACGTGCTATCCTTGTTTGTTGTTCATTAAAGATCTTTGTAACTTTTGTTTGCTGTTATCAAAAGATCTAGAACCATTCAGTTCACTCTGTTCGTGTTCCTCCTACTTTCACTCATTCCCTTCACTAGTTTAAACACTAATAGTTATTTGAGATTCACCATATTCGTGACCCGAGATAGATGGTGCTACGAAGATTACAGTGTGTAAAATCCCGGGGCTAGTGCTGAGCTCCTCCATTCGCAAGACCATGCCGGTGATTGGCTTCGGCACAACTTCTGATTCCAAAGACAATGCCATCCTGATATCGGCGGTCGTGGAGGCGATCAAGATCGGTTACAGGCACTTTGACATTGCTTCAGTATATGGGTCAGAACAAGCCTTAGGAGAAGCTATTGCCGAAGCGCTTAGACTGGGCCTTGTCAGCTCTGGGGACGAGCTGTTCATTTCTTCCAAAATTTGGAGTAGCAACTCTCATGTTGGTCTCGTTGTACCTGCTCTTCAGAAATCACTACGGTTAGCGACTATCCTTGTCAACAAAAGTAGAGATTATGATTATATATGATTTTGCTTGATATAGAAAAGCATATCTAAAAGGTAGGGGTTGTGTCACATGGGTAAGCATTATAATCAAGCTAAATACTTGCACATGATTCTCGTCAGTAGAATGGATTGGGTGGAACCTAATGTATTATGCGTAAAAGACACTAGCAGTAAAAATGGAATTATATTACCTTTACTTTTCTTTACTCGTTGACACTTGAGCAATTTTAGGAGGCAAGTATAGAAATTTTTTTAGGCAAGAAATTTGGACTTAAAACTTAAAATTCCCATCGCTGGCCTTTGATAAACTGGAAAAAGTAACTGAGCAGCGAGCCGATTGTCGAGCGTTTGAAGCGGTAAGACAGGGGTTGAGCACAGAAGGCGTTTGATAAAACGTTTCTCTAATTTAACAGAAAACCCAGCAAAGCTATGCACACAAGTTTTTAATAAAATTCCTGTAACAGGAAAACGTTGCAGATTGCTTTCTCACTAGGGAAAGATCGCGAATCAAGTGCCGATGACTCTCAAAACGAAGCTTCAACACCTCTTTAACAAAAGCCAGTGGTAGATACAACAACAAAACTTGAACACCTTGATACCTAGAATGGGTTCAGCAATGCTGGGTAAAGGAATAATCACAGCAGAAATGAAAGATAAATCAACCGAACAAAAACAAGTAGGAAATTACTAGCCGCGATGCCATGTTAAGAGACAAAGATCCCCATAACAATTTAGTGAAATCCTGTTATGATAATCACGAATAATGAGCTCGGTTTTACACTTAATACACAATGGGCAATGGCAGCAACAGCACCACGCTACGGACTGCTGGATAAATGGATGGAGATGCATGTAAGCAGCAACCTTATTAAGAAAGACCTTAAATATTTTTTACCCAGTGTTATTTTTTTGTTCTTTATTTTTGCTGAAGAGGATGGGGTGATTTGAATCTAGAAGCTCAAGATCATCCAAGAATAAACCTCCAATATTGTATGGCGTTTAATATTCAACATCATGGGGACAAATAAGACTGAGATATGGAAAATTTACTGGTTAAATCGTTGTTCAGCAAATCGCATTTTGGGTGACCCATGCGTGCAGGGCTCTACAGTTGGAATACCTAGACCTCTACCTCATTCACTGGCCCATCAGTGCTACGCCTGGAAAGTTGGTATTCCCTCTTGAAGAACACGACCTGATGCCTATGGACTTCAAGTCTGTGTGGGCAGCCATGGAGGAGTGCCAGAGACTTAGGCTAACGAAGTCCACTGGAGTCAGCAACTTCTCTTGCAAGAAGCTTGAAAACTTGCTCTCCATGGCCACGATTCTGCCCGCAGTGAATCAAGTGAGTCCCGTGCTCCAGCTTAAACTTCTATACATGATTTTCATTGCTTTTTTCTTGTCTGTGTTTCAATGGTAGGCATACCAGCTTACGGTCAAACAATGATTCGTGTAGGTGGAGATGAGTCCCGTTTGGCAACAGAAGAAGCTTAGAGACCTTTGCAAGGCAAATGGTATAGTTGTCACTGCTTACTCTCTTTTGGGAGCAAAAGGACTAGTTGGGGCACAAATGATGTTATGGAGAATCAGTTGCTCAAGGAGATTGCAAAAGCTTAGAGGAAGACCGTTGCTCAGGTTCTATTTTGTTACTTTGAAGATGCCAAAGGCCTAAGCTTCGAATGCTTTGGAAATGAAAAATTATAAAACATCTCCAGAAAGCATCATAGAAGGATATTAAAAAAAACATGAAGTATACAATCAAAGTTTACAAGCGTACCCAGAAAAGCAAACATTTAGGAATCGCTACAGCTATATGCACAATTTAGTACCTCTTTGACTTCAAATGTGAATGCACGTAGGTACGTGTCTGTGCAGACATATGAGCTTTAATATGTTTACCAAATGCTATGAAACTCTGGCTTCTTGACAGGTTTGTCTGCGATGGGCTTACGAGCAAGGTGTGGCTGTTGTGGTCAAGAGTTTCAATAAGGAGAGGCTGGAGGAGAACCTGCAGATCTTTGGCTGGGTGCTATCAGAGGATAGTTGTAAGAAGATCAGTGAAATAACGCAGCACCGGATTTCGGCCCACGAAGAACTTGTTTCTGCTCGCGGACCTTTCAAGTCCCTTGAGGAGCTATGGGATGGAGAGCTTTAAATGTAAACCTTCTCGCACGCCTCCAATAAAAGCTGCAGAGACATCCTTGAATCTAGTCAGCCTGTTGGCGAACGTTTTATCATGTATAAGCTGTTGGTGTTTTCAAGTTGACCCAAGGGTTGAATGGTGTGTTATGTTTGATTTAAGCTGTGTTTCTTGTTTGAAATTAATATAATGAAACTCTTTAGCAATTAATGGTGATATGGACTTATCTTAGGTTTCCTAAACAGTTATTGCTGAACACCCGAGTGCTCCCCCAAATGTTATATCAAAGAGTTTCCTTATTTCACAAATTGATGGGCTAAACAGTTAAATCATACAAAAGGTTAACCGCAGCTCAAACATAACGTACAATCATAAGAATAAGTCACAAAAACAAATTTGTAGAAGGTCTAGAAGGCTAAGTCCACCTCTTCCCAAAAGGCATTAGTGGAGAGAGGAGTGTTCATGGCTTTTTAGACACTTTACAGAGGCTTTTGTTTTTAGGATGGGATTGTCTTTAATATTTCCTTGCAGTCCAAGCTCCATCTTATTTTGCCAATGAATAATTGACCCAACTATGGGATTTGGGTTAGCACACATGAAAAAAGGCTTAGCTTTAATAGCATCTTAAAGGCCAAGGTTCACTTCTTTCTAAAAGATCTTATTAGAGAAAGAGATATTTAAAGCTTATAAAACACTTCATAAGTGTTTTTCTTTTTAGTGTAAGGTTGTGTTTAATAAAATGATAAGAGAAGTGCATAATATTTTTCAAGTGGTTAGCTCAAACACCTTATTAGGCTTACAACCACCTTTCCTCATCTCCAATTGAACTAAAAAAGTAGTTTACTAATCAATCTTACAAAAGATCTCCTAAAGTTTTACACTATTATAATTTCTTTTCAACTAACGAAATTTTCAGTTGGCTTGAGTTTAACCAACTCGATCTTGACTAAGCCCTCCTATAGTCACCAACTTTACAGAGTTTCTCAAAACTTAGGTTTTTGACTAAAACCTTAATAATCAATAAAGTTGAAGCTAAGTAATATTAGACAATATGCATTAATAATGAGAAATATAATGATCTAAAAGGATTTTCGAGCATTTTAAATTTGTCACCAAGGAAACTTGAATATACATAGCTTTCAGTTTGGACTTTGAGCTTGTATGATCATATCCAAGTTGACATTACTTTTGAGGGGAAACAATGAAAAAAAAAAGTTCATAGGACCCCATTGAGTTATGAACATCTAAGTTTGCTTGTGCCTGCCATTATCACTATGGATAGAGGCATACAAAACATTACTGCTACGTCATGTTGTACATTAGTGTTAGATTTCATAATATTTACAAGAAACACCAAGCCCATTTGAACAAAGACTCTAGTCAATCATATCTAAAAGCCTTTTGTACAATGAGGGAAGAAGTGAGTTGAAGTGATTGAAATCAAATTCTTTAAAAGTTGAAGTGATTCATTGGTGTGGGTTAATAGGGATAAGCTTTTAACACAAAATTTAGGGTTACTTATGCTCAACTTGGTTCGTTCAAGAGACCTACCCAATGACAAAGAAGATAAGCTTGGAAGACCTTTTAAGGTTTGTTGCTTCAATGGCACTAATGATGATCTTGATTTGGACATTGAAAAATGGTGAAATGTTCTAACCCCCAAATGTGTGAGACTTCTTCTTTTAGATGAAAGGCAATCTATTAGGATTGATGGAACAATTAGGTTAAAGGTATTATTGTAATTGTGGACCTTTGGAGTTATCTTATTATTGTAATGGGTTTTCTTAACAGTATCTAACTAGGATTCCCATCTTCTACTTGTAGTAGGTTTTTCTAGTAATATTCGATTAGGATTTCTTTAAGGTTTTTCTATAAATAAAGGAAGTATAAAGAAACTTGGGGGACAAGCAAAAAGAGTCCCTTTAGAGTGCTAATTGTTGGAAAGAACCCCTCTCATAGTGAGATACCTATTTAAGGAGAGAGAAAGTATGGAAAAATTTAATAAGGAGAGACTACAAGGGATATAGAACATTATAATGTTTAAAATCTTTTAAATATGTTATATTTAGGTGTGTGCATTCCTATGATTGTATTTTCGATCTTTATGTAGATGATATGAGTTGGTTAAACTCCTTCAACAAGTGATATTAAAGTCAGGTTGGATCCCCAATAAGTGGTGTGATGAGTTGCTTGGTTGAATTTGCCCAATAAGTGGTATTATAGCCCATGATGATGTGCAGATGCTTAGAGAGAAACATGGCTTAGGAGAAGTGGAACCTAAAATAGGCTTCAAAGGAAGTGCCTAAAGAGGTATGACCTAAGAATGGTGTGATTCAAAAGGAGGCTAGAATGTCATAATTAATGAAGGCTTGTTTTGAATAGAGTTTTTCAATCTTTCTTTTTCAGTCTTTCTCTATCTAAAAACTGTAATTGTGGAAGTTAAAGAGAGTTTCTCCAATTTTTCTCTTTTTAAAGATTATAGTTGTTTAGTTAATATATTTGAAGAGATTTTCTATATTTTCCTATAGTGTAGGAATGTTACACTAATTGTTTCAAGGGGAAGATTGTTGGGATTGATGGAACAATTAGGTTAAAGGATATGATGGTAATTATGGACCTTTGGCATCATCTTATTATTGTAATAGATTTTCCTAATAGTATCCAACTAGGTTTCTCATCCTTTAGTTACCAGTAAGTTTTCCTAATAGTATTTGACTAGGATTTTTTTAGAGTTTCTCTATAAATAGAAGAAGTATAGAGAAACATAGGGGGCAAGTAGAGAAAGTCTCCTTGAGGGGCTAATTGTTGGAAAGAACTCCTCTTATGGATTTTAGTCAATGATAGAATCTGTGATATACTTATTTGAGGAGAGGAAAATTATGAGAAAATCTAATGAGGAAAAACTATAGGGGATGTAAGACATTATGATGTTCTAAACCTTTTAAATTTGTTATGCTTAGGTGTGCATTTCCTTGATTATTTGTTCGATCTTTAAGTGGATGATGCGACTTAGTTGAACTCCTCCAACACAATCTTAAGTAAAACTCCTATTAATTTTTGTTAAAGGTAAAAATAGTAAAGTTAAGTTCAAATATGCACTTCTGGCATTGTAAAGTTGACTAAATCAACATAATATATAATTCTAGCTTATACCACCATTAAATGGTTTGAAAGGTTCTAGAATTCATAAGTTCCCATTTTTTTCTAACCTTGCCTATTTTATTATGGCACTGAAGCATAAACCTTTTCATTTGGTGCATTTCAATTCTTCAATGGCACTTGCTTCTAAGAAATGTTTTTTTAAAAAAAATATTTTTCATTGACTTTTCCCCTAGGGACACCTTTTTCTTATTGCATTTGGATATTGTATTGATTCCCTATCTTTGATTCCAATGACTACCCAAATAGAGGTCGGCTTAAGTTGAGATTTGACTTTTTGAAATACTCATTGTTTGAAAAAAATTTCCTTTTAAGTTTTTCATAGTTTGAGTGAATTTGTTTTGATTAATTTAAGTAAAAATATAATTAAAGGTTGTAATAAGTATGGATTTATGAAAATCAAATTGATATACAAAATAGCCATAGTCTAAGTAAATATAGAGCAAACATGAAAGGAGTAATAAGAAGATAGAAATATAATAGTTTAATGGTTTAGGGTAAGCAACCTTGCCATTTACAATCATCTTATCCTTACAACTTTTTAGGTTACTCCTTTGCTAACTGATGGAGAAATATATATTTTTTCCATGAATTACATCCCAAATTCTTTTAATTTTTCAAGTTTGATTCACTTATAACAATAGGACCACATCCTTTACACTTAGTACAATTGTATAGGTTTAGAGTAAAGAATACAAGTTTGCCTTTAACTATTGGAGACATTTGGCTGGACTTAGCCTAAATGGTCTCAGTATTCTTACAATTGCATAGATTATAGAAATGCATGTTAAATTTAAAAGTACCTAAACATAACAAAGTTTAACCTCAATTAGGTGTTGTTAAAATCAAAAGATTCAGATCTTTACCTTGTTAGCGACCATTCCACATCACCTACACATGTCAAGGCCATGTCATCAACAACTAGACACATTAGGCCAAACCTACATGTCAACCTAGTGAAAAATAAGACACACACACACACATCATGTGCACCACCTCTAACCTTATTCCCATTTGTCTGTGTGCAAGTCTCCAAAAAGCCTTCACCAATGGCTAGTAATTGGACTACAAAGGAAAGCAAATGATTCTGAAAAAATCTTTAGAAAGATTTCCTCAAAATTAGAATATCCAATCAATTCAATCCTTGTTAATTTTGGATCAAATTCACGGTTTCAATTTTTTTCCTTATTTTTTTCAAACATCTATTGTAAAACCATTCATAATGAATTCTCATTGCCCATGAATTCATAAATATCTTGATTTACCTAGGTTTACTTTTCCTATAAATCTATAAACTTATTACTTGCAAAATATCATCAATCAAGATTACCCATTTTTTATATTCTTTGACTAATTTTTAAGGTTTCTATTGACTTGAGAAATTGGTGCATGATATCATCCTTTTTTATGGAATCTCAGTTTCCAACTTGGTATCATCATAGTTAGGAGGTGAAAGACTACTCCTTGTTTTAATCTATTCATATCCATAACCTCCCAAAACATAAACATTCATTCCATTGCCTATGCCATTCTACCACCATCATTTAGAAATTTGCCCATTCTTGTAGTCAGAATATACTTAGAGGGGAGTAATTTTCTTGTTTGGAAGGCTTGAATTGAACTTTACATTTTGGCAAAGGGGTTGCTTGGATTTCTAGATGACTTATTCCCTTGCTTGTTTAAATTCATTAACACTAGTTATGAAAATGAAGCAATAGAACTAGTTGCCAATGCTAATACTTATGATTGGCATGTTTAAGATTAGACAACTTAGGACTAGATTCTCAACACCAGCTTCAATTCCATTGTTACTATCATTGCAAAATATAAGACATTGACATACATCTAGAAGGCCTTCTAGGCAAAGTTCTAAGTGCATAGCTTTATGCACATATATGTCCTTTGTCTTTGGCTTTAGGCTACTACTAAGGGTCACCACACGGTGATAGACTTCCTTCAAGAATTTGACGTGATCTCTAACCAACTCACAATTGTTGGAGAACTCGTGTTGGAGAATAAGTATTTGCTAACTTTTCCAAGGAGTTGAGATGTCGTATGTTGTTTTCACTACCACAATCATTGTGTGCACTAAGATGGTTGCCCTATCACATGAAGATTTGTGTTGGCTTTTTTTCACCCATGAAGCCAACGTTGATTTGGGGGAACAATTAACATTGGCCATTGTATTTACAATTGACCACGCTGCCGTTAATCATGCCATTGTAAAGCCTCCATCGAGAACTACAAGCCAAGCCACTTACAAGCCTAACAATCACTAAGGACAAAACTTACACATCATTCCTATATGTTAAGATTTGAGCCCTACACAACCCATAATTATGAGCACAAAAGTCTAAATAAAGTAATACCTCATTTAATAATCCAAATTCAACTCAACAATAATAATAAGCAAAACACCAACAATCCAAACTAGTTAAAACAACAAACAATAACCAAATAACGAAATATGAATTATGAAACTACCAATAAATTACTCTTATAAAAACTGTAAGAATAAAATAAGGTTTCTATAATAGCAAGTTAAGAAGTTCTTATACAAACATCATGTGGTCCTAGTTATAAGGGTTTCTTGATAAAAACAAACTCCAGTTTCTATGTTGTCTAAAACGACCACTATAAATCAAACAAGCTTCATCTACCTAGAATAATTGCCTCAATCAAATTCTTCAACAACTTAGGTTTCCAATTTCCAAGGTAAGTTTCTCATTATTTACTTTACACACATCCACATGTAGTGTTTTCCTTTTAGTCTATGTCAATGATAATTATTTTTACTAGTAGATAAATGAAATCTCTCTCACAATTACTAGCTCAACTATAGAATGAATTTGATATTGAAGATTTATAAAATTTATACAATTTCCTAGGAATTGAAGCCTAACATTCAAAAGATGGACTTTTATTTCACCACGCAAAATTTACCCATGAAATAATTTTACATGCAAAAATGGGTGAGGTAAGTGGCATCTCTACACCATGTACAACAACTCAACCATCATTAATTAATGACAATGAACCATACTTAGATCCCACCAACTATTGTAGCATAGCTGGTTCACTTCAACATTTAACGTTAGCAAGATGAAATATTTCTTATGTTGTTGATAGCATGTAAGTATATGCACAAACCTTTTATAGCTTATAGGACTTTTGTTAAGTGTATTCTTCACTTTCTTGTCGATCCATCAAGACATGGGAGACAAGTTAGGCCAATGATTAAGAAGATAAAAAATCCATAGGTGGATATTACATTTTTCTTGGACAAAATCTTAGTCCTTAAAGTTCTCATAAGCAAAAGACAGTTGCCCACCCAAGCATTGAAGCTAAATTCAAATGCCTTATAGATGTAGCTAGAGAAATCAGTCGGATTGAAACTTTGTTACAAGATATCAACATTCAACTCACTTAAGCACCAACACTTTGGTGCGATAACTTGTTAGATATATACCTTTTAAACAATTCAATCTTTCATGCAAGAACAAAGTGTGTCTAAATCACACGTTTTGTCCCTAACTTTGGGCTTGTCTTTCTACATGCAAGTCATGTTAGAAATCCTTCACCAGCGGCTAGCAACTAGAACAAAAAGGAAAGCAAAGGATTCTAAAACATATTTTCATAATAATTTCATCAAAATAAGAAAGAAAAATCCCATCAATTTGATTCTTGTTAACTTTGGATCAAATTCATGTTTTCAAATGTTTTCCTTTTTCTAAAAAATCTCTTGTAAACTCATAGTAGGCCACGATCAATTTTGATTGCCATGAATTCATCACTTTCTTCATTTACCTAGGTATACTTTTCCTACAATGTGCAAACCTATTGCTTACAAAACATCATCAAATCAAGTTAATCTTTTCTTTGTGTTAGTCAATTGAGTTTTAGGGTTTCTATTGAGTTGAGAAATTGGTCCACGAAATCATCCTATTTAGTGGAATCTCAATTCCTATCTGCCGCAATACAAGCTCAATTAAATATGACATAAACCCAATTTTATGGCAAAGAGCTGGGTTACAAAAGGCTTTGATTTAAATAACAAATTAGGGTTGCTTAAAAAGTAAACCCAAGTCAATTTAAACAGTACACCCAACCTTAACCGTGCTTTCTTGAGTAGGGTTAGGGTTAGGATACCTAAGGATTGATAAGGGCGTGCCTATGCAGTCCATTAAACTATCTTTTTGCATAGGTGGTTTAGGTATTAATGAAAATCAAGGGTGCGCTCCCTTTAATGGAAAAAATAAAATAAAAAATAAAAAATTTGCAAACAAGTAAGAATAATATCCACTTCAAAGATGATCAATCCGCACAAGGAAAATGTCAACTAGTACACACTAAAGATGAAATCCGCTTCAAATGCGATCAATCGGCACAATGAAATACTTTCAAAATAATGTCATAATACGTAAAAGTCGTCAGAAAAAAATTTCTCCCACGCGTCCAATAAAAGATGCAGGGCATCCTTGAATCTAGTCAGCCTGTCGGCGAAAGTTCTGTTATGTATAAGCTGTAGATGTTTTAAAGGAGAGCCAAGGGTTGAATGCGGTCTTACGTGTGATTTATGCTGTGTTTCTCGATTGAAATTATTATAATGAAACTGTTTGGCAATTAACAGTGAGATGGACTTATTTTAGGGTTCCTAAACAGTTAGTACCACCGACTTTTGATTTATTTATTATTTTTCGAATCTGATTGGAACAATGGAGAAGTAGGAAGACTTTGGCGATTCATAATTGGTATATATAATATCTATTATGTCCCAGGACATAAAATATTAATAATGCTGAATGCCCGTCTGCTCCCCCAAATGTTATATCACTTTCTATTTCCTTATTTCACAAATTGATGGGCAAAAAGTTTAAATGATGCAAAATGCTAACCGCAGGTCAAATGTGAGATATAAACATCAGAATAATTCACAAAGACAAATCGGCAGAATGAATAAGAGAAGTGCGCTTTAAAATGGTTTAGATCAAACACCTTGATATAAAATTAAAAAAAAAAAGGTGGATGTAGGCCTAATCAATCTTACATCCAATTGAGCTAAAGAAGTCCTTCACTAATCAATCTTACAAAGGAGCTTCCCAAGATTTACACTTGCTACACATGTATAGTTTCTTTTCACCTAACGAAATTTTTGGTTGGATTGAGTTTAACCATCTCAATCTTTACTAAGCCCTCTTATAATCACTGATTCTAAGGACTTTTTCAAACCTTAGGCTATTGACTGAAATCCTAATAATCAATGAAGCTCAAACCGAGCAATATTTCACAATACACATTAATAATGAGAAACACAATGATCTGAAAGGATTTTAATGTGTTTTAAAAATATTCACCAAGGAAACTTGTATTTATATAACTTTTAAATTGAGCTTAACTATATGATATCAAATCTAAGTTGATTTACTTGAATTTCTAACTTTTAAGATATACTTAGGTAAGAAAAAATGTTAAAGGACAAATGTCCCTTATTGAAAAGATACAATTGGTGGATATCTTTTTAGTGAAAATGTAAATTTATATTAATAGAATTTAGTATACAAAAGTATAGGATCATATCCTAATATTACAAGAGTTATGAAAATTATGAAAAGATGAAGGTTGAAAGCTTCCAAATTTATCTTAAAATGACATTTCTTTAGAAGCATTTTATATTTCAAAGTAAAGAGGCTCTCCCTTATACATTTTCTTGCTTTTGTCAATAGGATTGAGATGTCAATTATTTTGCTTTAAAAGCATCTTCTATTATATTCAACCCAATTATCCACTGGAGTTCTTTATTCTATCCTTTAATATATTGGGTAATCTTTAAATGTAGTCTCATTCCCTTTTATTAATGAGTTAATTTTTAGATTAAACTTTAAACCTACCTAGACTAGTAATTTTTTCTTTTTTTTAGGGGCGGAATATGCAAAATGGTACTTTTCAAATGTGTGCACACTATAAAAGTTATGCATATGTATTGTGAGGTTTCCCAAGGAGATTGTGAGTTATATTGGCACAGAAGTTCCACTTAAGTGAGACATGCACAACATAATGTGGTTAACAATGTCAAAAATAGTAAAAGGAAAGAGTTAGAAGATGTAGCATACTTCTGAAATGCTTCTCCACGTTCTTAGATTGTGACTCGTAGCATCAACATATATTATAATTGAGTTGTGTTGATTAGTATAAACTAGAACTAAGAAAGAGCAAGATTTGAGATTTTCCAAAGTTCAAAATGAATGTGTTCATCTCTTAGTTTTATTATGAGTTTTATTCCCTTCCCACAACCCCCAATCTCCTTTTTAAATTTAGGCGACTTATGGATTAACCAAATGATGAAACAAAACATGAAAAAAGGCGTGTGAATAAATTTGAACTTGAGTGTTTATATAATGGCATAAATTCATTCCTTGGAAAGCCTTGAACTTGTCCCCATTCAACAATCTATGTTGTGCAAACGAATGTAATGTATGAGTCACCATATGGATGCTCATAATGTATTACCTAAAAGATATTTGCAAAAAAAGATATCTACAAGGTTGCCTTCAAGTAATTCACTTGAAAGGGGGTCTAAGTTATGTAGAATCAGAAAATCCCTCTATGATTTGAAGCATGGATCTAGATAGTGATATTCTAAGTTCATATACGCCTTTATTAGAGTAGGTTATGCCTAGCCCATGTATGATTACTCTTTGTTCACGAGGGTACCAGAGGGTAGGATGGTAATAATGATGATTTAAAGAGTTAAACTGCATCTATAATTAGAATTTTTGCTTTAAAAATTTGGGAAAGTTTAAATACATTTATGGGATTAAGGTCCTTAGGATGACAATAAGATTCACCTAAGTCAAGGGGAATATATCCTTGAACTGTTTTCGGATATGGGACTTTTTAGATTGATGCCTATTGATGATCCTATAGGGATAGACATCATACTCACAAGCATTAAGTATTGCAAGTTGGTTAGGTGAAGATATGAGGATCCTGTCTTGGAGAATGTATGTAGTTATCAAGAGTTGATAGGAAAACTAAAGTATTTAGATATGATGAGGCCAAATATTTTATTATTAGTACATCATCTAGTTGGTTCAAGCATAAACCAAATGATCACATTGGAATGTTGTAGTTAGAATCATTAGATATTTGAAAGGTTGTCTTGGGTTAAGTCTCTTCTTACAAGAGACACACCTAGTCATATCATATGACTCCCATAAAATATAAGCATATAACGCATTTCGCTTAACATGAAGCAAGTCGCCATCTTTATGCCTACCACAATCTTTAAACGTTGTGTAACATATAGGACCCTTACCATGATGTGACTTGATATCTCGATCAAGTGTAAAAGTCTGACTAGGCGAGGCGTTATTAAACTTCATTTGAGTCTGATGGACAATCTCAAAACATTTAGTCAAATATTCTGGATACACGATCATTGTCATAGCTTGCATAGGTCCTTCCAACATTGAAAATACCACCTCAATCGAAGGCACCATCCCATTCAATCGCACATCACACATAACAATAAGTCGTGCAATCCTTGAAAATATCATCTCAAAGGCCTTTAAGTCCACCACCATCTCATTAGCAATTGCATCACCACTCCGCAATGTGAAACATCCATTCACCAAGATCTTCTAGATCTTAGTGTATTGCTTTTGCAATTGTCCTGTGCAAGGCCCAAGGAAGGCATACCAATTAGAACCCCATGTCCTTCGACGTTAGCAATCGATGGAGTCGACAACTTCGTCGAAAACATCTCGCACTTCCTATGCTCATAAGTCCGTCGACTCCACGACTTCCCATAATTAGAACCAGTGGAAGCAACACACTTCTGACCATGACTAAAACCATACCCCACCCTCTTCCATCCACCTCATCTGTAAGCCATCCTTAAGCAAACAATGCTCTCGGAAAATAAACTCCAAATATTCTATAAATAAATGTGCATCGAACAAATAAATAGTTCTCACAACTTCAAAGGCCTGACGCATGCCAACCTAAAGAATGATCTTTTGCATAACTTCATATACCAAATAAAATGCCATAGAACATGGACTGGTTGGCCCAAATTTATACCAATAAATTTGCACACCCTTCCATCGTTTTCCCACCCATCCATATGGGCCTACCAGGGCTTTAAAAGCCCAAACCAATATAAGCCTTCCTACTTACTTCTAGAATAGGCCTAACTCTCCACATGTAGAGCCCATGTGGAGGCCTAGTGAATTTAATGATTAAATTCAATAAAAAATAATTTACCCAATGGCGACATGCCACGTGGCAGTCGCAAACATAGATAGCCAATGGTGACTCGTAGAAGCAAGCTAGTAATATTATATAGCCTACTCCTTTCATACTACCACCTGCAACTCACACTAACATCATTTATATTATAAAGTTTTCATGGGGTACAAACCAATGTGAGTGTACGGTATAGTGTGAGTACAGATTCCTCCCACAAACAAGTAATGACCAGTGTGCTGTGTGCACAGAGGATCAAACATATAACTATCACCTACCATACTCAAATGCTCATTCACATTCGCCATGGATGATCTAAGCTCAACCAATTCTCATTCCCTAATATCAACTAAAGAAGACTCTTCGGCACAACTTAAGTATATAGGCAAGCTCACCCCAATGAACCTGAAGCTACCATCACGATGGAAAACTGTGTTTTCAAGATCTATCATAATAGATATGCTTGAGATGTCTTACAAGCCTCTCGCACCCATTAACAAAACAAGATTCGTTGAAGCAAACATCTTCAATGACAGGCTGAAAATGCCAAACAATCTCCAGGCCACATTCAAGTGGCCTATTCTATGGCCCATAAAAATCACATATTACGGGACATCATAAGCATCCAACAAAGACTAATCCCCATGGATAGCAAATTATCAAGTCCAAGACACCAACATGAATGAGAGGGTTCATTTCTACACCATCCAGGCATCGTTCAAAATATCCACCTCCAACCAAGGAGGTGCCACGGGATACCATCCACCTAAAATAACCATAAACTCTAACAAGTTTACGGTGGGTGACATAGAAGTATGGCATTGCAGCCATGCACCAAAGCTAGATATACGAAACTTATGAGCAGTTCAATGGTGCTCATCCAGTCCTTACAAAGGATAGGATACGTAATGCTAGGTATAGCATTCTCCCAAATATAGGTTTAAAGAGCCATAAACATGGCTCCACCACACCACGAACTCAAACATCTAGTCAAACCAAGAGACTTCATCTCACAAACTAGCTCACAATCTGCTGACAACCGGAGCACCATATCATTCACAGCCGAGCAACTTGCCCAATTCACTACTCAAGCACATGCCGATTCAGTAGTTCAGCGTGTGAAATCCATATCAATGAAAATATAAGGAACGCACACGTTCCTTAGTCGATACAATCTCCCACTCAAACAATTCAATTTGTTCCATCAAATGTAATTCAAGGATTGCCACAACAATCCTAGCAATCATTTAATCTAAATAGTACCTATTTTTTCTAAATTTAATTATAGTCAAATTTTCCACAATAAACAGTAACGGTTTTCCCATTACACGTGGTCACTCACGTGATTCGTCAAATCTTACAGAGGAAGTTTCAAAGTAATTCAAATTTGAATTATCTTGCTTTAATGTACTGTATGTAACTTTAAAGTACACTAGATGACTTTAGTTTGTACATAGCTTTATTTCAAATAATGCACAACATTGGTAATAACATATATTTGTAGTCTTGTTGCCAAACCCATAATAGTATGCACAACAATAGTTTATGCATATACGTAAGGTTGGGTAATAAAACAACTTGATATTAAAAATCCATTCCTTCATGTCAATTTAGATGAAAAAGTATAAATGACTTAGTAAAAAAGTTTCTTGATAAAAACAAACTCCAATTTCTATGTTGTCTAAAATGATCACTATAACTCAAACAAGCTTCATCTGCCTAGAATAATTACCTCACTTAAATTGTTCAACAACTTAGGTTTCCAATTTCCAAGGTAAGTTTCTCATTATTTACTTTACACATATCCACATGTAGTGTTTTCCTTTTTGTCTACATTGATGATATTATTTTTACTAGTAGATAAATGACATCTCTCCCACAATTACTAGCTCAACTATAGAATGAATTTGATATTGAAGATTTATAAAATTTATACAATTTCCTAGGAATTGAAGCCTAACATTCAAAAGATGGACTTTTATTTCACCAAGCAAAATTTGCCCATGAAATAATTCTACATGCAAAAATAGGTGAAGCAGGTTGCATCTCTACACCATGTATAATAACAACTTAACCATCATTAATTAATGACAATGAACCATACTTAGATCCCACCTACTATTGTAGCATAGTTGGTTTACTTCAACATTTAACATTAACAAGATGAAATATTTCTTATATTGTTAATAGCATGTAAGTATATGCACAAACCTATTATAGCTCATTGGACTTTTGTTTAGTGTATTTTTCACTTTCTTGTTGATACAGCAAGAGGGAGACAAGTTGGGCCAATGATTAAGAAGATAAAAAATTCATTGGTGGTTATTACATTTTTCTTGGACAAAATCTTATTCCTTAAAGTTCTTATAAGCAAAAGACAATTGCCCACCCAAGCATTAAAGCTAAATTCAAATGCATTATAGATATAGCTAGAGATATCATTTGGATTGAAACTTTGTTACAAGCTATCAACATTCATCTCACTCAAGCACTAACACTTTAGTGCCATAACTTGTCAGATTTATAGCTCTTAACCAATGCAATCTTTTATGCAAGAACAAAGCATATTGAAATAAATTTTTGTTTTATCTGTGATGCATCAAAACATATATCTTTCCATTTACCTTATTTCATCTATTGATCAAATAATATATATCCTTACCAAAGGTCTCTTATCCACAAGATTAAAAATACTTCAAAACAAGCTAACAGTCCTTAGAAACACATCAACTTGTAGAAGGATGCTAAAATCAAAAGATTTGGATCTTTACCACGTTAGCAACAATGCCACACCACCTACACATGTCAAGGCCATGTTATCAACAACTGGACACATGCGTGTGTCTAAGTCACACGCTTTGTCCCCAACTTTGGGCCCGTCTCTCTCCACTCAAGTCATGTTAGAAATCCTTCACCTACGGCTAGCAACTAGAACAAAAAGGAAAGCAAATGATTCTAGAAAACGTCTTCATTATAATTTCATCAAAATAAGAAAGAAAAATCCCATCAATTTGATCCTTGTTAATTTTGGATCAAATTCATGTTTTCAAATGTTTTCATTTTTCTAAAAAATCTCTTGTAAACTCATAGTAGGCCACAATCAATTTTGATTGCCATGAATTCATCACGTTCTTCATTTACCTAGGTTTACTTTTCCTACAATGTGCAAACCTAATGCTTACAAAATATCATTGAATCAAGTTTATCTCTTCTTTGTGTTATTCAACTGATTTTTTGGGTTTCTATTGAGTTGAGAAATTGGTCCACAAAATCATCCTATTTAGTGGAATCTCAATTCCTATTTGCCGCAATACAAGCTCAATTAAATATGACATGAACCCAATTTTATGGCAAAGAGCTGGGTTACAAAAGGCTTTAATTTAAATTACAAATTAGGGTTACTTGAACAGTAGACCCGTACACCTAACCCTAACCGTGCTTTGTTGAGTAGGGTTAGGGTTGGGATACCCAAGGGACCGATAAGGGCGTAGCTATGTGAGTCCATTAAACTTATCTTTTTGCATAGGCGGTTTAGGTATTAAAGAAAATCTGGGGTGCCGCTCCCTTTAATGGAAAAAAAAAAATTTGGAAACAAGTAAGAATGAAATCCACTTCAAAGATGATCAATCGGCACAAGGAAAAAGTCAATTTGTGCACACTATGGATGAAATCCGCTTCAAATGCGATCAATCGGCACAATGAGATACTTTCAAAATAATGTCATAGTACGTGAAAAGGTTGAAAAGTAAACAAATCAAAGCAGTGTGACATTTCGCAGGCCGTCAGTTTTATCCTGTTGAATTGTCAGAGAAAAGGTTGAAAAGTAAACAAATCAAAGCGGTGTGACATTTCTCAGGGCGTCAGTTCTATACCGTTGAATTGTACTGGGATGCCGTCATTCCTTACGGAAAAAAAGAGCCTCACCGTCATTCCTTACGTTAGTCTCCGATTGCTCTATTTAGTACATCCAGGCCAAGACCTGACATTTGAGGTTCACCATATTCACGACGCGAAATGGATGGTGCTACGAAAACTACAGTGTGTAAAATCCCAGAGCTGGTGCTGAGCTGCTCCAGCCGCGAGACTATGCCAGTGATTGGCTTCGGCACGGCCTCCGAGTCCCCGGACAGTGCCATCCTGATATCGGCGGTCCTGGAGGCCATAAAGCTCGGTTACAGGCACTTTGACACTGCCTCAGTATATAGGTCAGAACAGGCCTTAGGAGAAGCTATTGCCAAAGCACTCAGACTCGGCCTTGTCAGCTCTCGGGACGAGCTGTTCATTACTTCCAAGCTGTGGTGTAGCGACTGTCACGCTGATCTCGTTGTACCGGCTCTTCAGAAATCACTTCGGTTAGTGACTATTCTTGTCAAACAAAGCACAGATTACGATAGTTTTAGTATTATGTATGATTTTGCTTGATAGAGAATAGCATATTTAAGGGATAGGGGGCGTGTCACATGGGTAACCACTATAATCAAGCTAAATACTCGCACATGATTCACATTAGGATAATGGATTGGATGGAACCTAGTGTATTATGCGTACAAGACACTTAGCCGTAAAAATGGAATTAAATTTTGGTGACATTTAAGAAATTTTAGGAGGCAAGTTTAGTTAATTTAGGCAAGGAGGATGGAGTAACTTGAATTTAAAACTTAAAACTCCCATGGCTGGCCATTGATAAACTGGAAAGAGGAAGTAACCAGCGAGCAGATTGTCGAGTGTTTTAGGCGGTAAGACGGGGTGAGCGCGCTGTAGGTGTTTTATAAACACCTCTGTGACTTAACAGAAAACCCAGCAAAAGCATTTGTAGCACAACTGTTTGAGAAAATTCCTCCATGACAGAAAACGTTGCAGATCTCTCACTGACTTGTAAAGGATCGCAAGTCAAGTGCCAATGACTCCAAAGCCGAAGCTTCAACACTTCTTCGACACAGGCCAGCATTAGATACAGCAAAAAACTTTAACACGTTGATACCTAGAATGGGTTCAAGAGTGGTGGGTAACGGAATAATCAGCAGAAAAGAAAGATAAATCAACCGAGCAAAAACAAGTAGGAAATTACCTGCCGCGATGCTATGTTAAGAGAGACCCACATAATAACTTAGTGAAATCTTATTATGATAATCATGAATAATGAGCTCCGTTGTACACGTAATACACAACGGTTAATGTCAGCGACAGAGCCAAGCTACGAACTGCTGGCTAAAAGGAGGGACTCTCAGGTAAAGCGACAAATCATTAACAAAAGCCTTAATATTTTTTACCAATTGTTCTTTATTTATTTATTCTTTTTTGGGTAAAGAGGATGGGGTGATTTGAACCGAAAAGCTCAAGATCATCCAGCAATAAGCCTCCAATATTTTATGTCATTTAATATTCAACTTCCTGGGGGCAAATAGGATGAGACATGGAAAATTAACTGGTTAAATAGCCGCTCAGCAAATTGCGTTTTGGGTCACTCATTTGTGCAGCGCTCTACAGTTGGAATACCTAGACCTCTACTTGATCCACTGGCCCATCAGCACGACGCCTCGAAAGATGGTATCCCCTGTTGAAGAACAGGACCTGATGCCTATGGATTTCAAGTCTGTATGGGCAGCCATGGAGGAGTGCCAGAGACTTGGGATTGCGAAGTCCATTGGAGTCAGCAACTTCTCTTGCAAGAAGCTTGAAAACTTGCTCTCCATGGCCACGATTCCTCCCGCAGTGAATCAAGTGAGTCCCGTGCTCCAGCTTAAATTTCTAGACATAATTATCATTGCTCTTATCTTGTCCGTGTTCCAACGGTAGACATATCAGTATTACGGTCAAACATCGATTCGTGTAGGTGGAGATGAATCCCGTTTGGCAACAGAAGAAGCTTAGAGATTTTTGCAAGGCAAATGGTATAGTTGTCACTGCTTACTCTCCTTTGGGAGCAAAAGGGACCAGATGGGGCTCTAATGACATTATGGAGAATCAAGTGCTCAAGGAGATTGCAAAAGCTCAAGGGAAGACTCTTGCTCAGGTTCCGTTTTCTTACTTTGAAGATGGCAAAGGCCTAATCTTCGATTGCTTTGGAAACCGAAATTACAAAATGCTCCGAGAAAGCATTATAGAAGCATATTAGAGAAAAAAGGACACAATCAAAGTTCGAAAGCATAATTAGACACGCAAATATATAGGAATCGCCACAGCTATATGCACTATGTAGTACCGCTTTTGACTTAAACTGTGCATGCACCTAGATATTTGTCTGTGTGTGCTTTAATATGTTCACCAAATGCAATGAACTCTGGCTTCTTGACAGGTTTGTCTTCGATGGGCTTACGAGCAAGGTGTGACTGTTCTAGTCAAGAGCTACAATAAGGAGAGGCTGGAGGAGAACCTGCAGATCTTCGAGTGGGCGCTGTCGGATGACAGTTGTAAGAAGATTAGTGATATAATGCAGCATCGGAATTTGGCCGGTGAAGAAATTGTTTCTGCTCGCGGACCCTACAAATCCCTTGAGGAGCTATGGGATGGAGAGCTTTAAATTTTCTCCCACGCGTCCAATAAAAGATGGAGGGCATCCTTGAATCTAGTCAGCCTGTCGGCGAAAGTTTTGTCATGTATAAGCTGTTGATGTTTTAAAGGAGACCCAAGGGTTGAATGCGGTCTTACGTGTGATTTATGCTGTGTTTCTCGTTTGAAATTATTATAATGAAACTGTTTAGCAATTAACAGTGAGATGGACTTATTTTAGGGTTCCTAAACAGTTAGTGCTGAATGCCCGTCTGCTCCCCCAAATGTTATATCACTTTCTGTTTCCTTATTTCACAAATTGATGGGCAAAAAGTATAAATGATGCAAAATGCTAACCGCAGGTCAAATGTGAGATATAAACATCAGAATAATTCACAAAGACAAATCGGCAGAATGAATAAGAGAAGTGCACTTTAAAATGGTTTAGATCAATCACCTTGATATAAAATTAAAAAAAAAAAAAAGTTGGATGTAGGCCTAATCAATCTTACATCCAATTGAGCTAAAGAAGTCCTTCACTAATCAATCTTACAAAGGAGCTTCCCAAGATTTACACTTGCTACACATGTATAGTTTCTTTTCACCTAACGAAATTTTTGGTTGGATTGAGTTTAACCATCTCAATCTTTACTAAGCCCTCTTATAATCACTGATTCTAAGGACTTTTTCAAAACTTAGGCTATTGACTGAAACCCTGATAATCAATGAAGCTCAAACCGAGCAATATTTCACAATACACATTAATAATGAGAAACACAATGATCTGAAAGGATTTTAATGTGTTTTAAAAATATTCACCAAGGAAACTTGTATTTATATAACTTTTAAATTGAGCTTAACTATATGATATCAAATCTAAGTTGATTTACTTGAATTTCTAACTTTTAAGATATACTTAGGTAAGAAAAAATGTTAAAGGACAAATGTCCCTTATTGAAAAGATAAAATTGGTGGGTATCTTTTTGGTGAAAATGTAATGTTTATATTAATAGAATTTAGTATACAAAAGTATAGGATCATATCCTAATATTACAAGAGTTATGAAAATTATGAAAAGATGAAGGTTGAAAGCTTTCAAATTTATTTTAAAATGATATTTTTTTTAAAAGCATTTTATATTTCAAAGTAAAGAGACTCTCCCTTATACATTTTCTTGCTTTTGTTAATAGGATTGATATGTTAATTATTTTGCTTTAAAAGCATCTTTTATTATATTCAATCCAATTATCCATTGGAGTTCTTTATTCTATCCTTTAATATGTTGGGTAATCTTTAAATGTAGTCTCATTCCCTTTTATTGATGAGTTAATTTTTAGATTAAACTTTAAACCTACCTGTACTAGTAGTTAATTCTTTTAAGGGGGGAATATGCAAAGTAGTACTTTTCAAATGTGTGCACTCCGTAAAAGTTATGCATTTGTATTATGAGGTTTCCCAAGGAGATTGTGAGTTATATTGGCGCAGAAGTTCCACTTGAGTGAGACATGCACAACACAATGTGTTTAGCAATGTCAAAAATAGCAGAAAGCAAGAGTTGGAAGATGTAGCATACTTCTGAAATGCTTCTACACGTTCTTAGATTGTGACTCGTAGCATCAACATATATTATAACTGAGTTGTGTTGACTAGTATAAACTAGAACCAAGAAAGAGCAAGATTTGAGTATAAACTAGAACATGAAAAAAGGCGTGTGAATAAATTTGAACTTGAGTGTTTATGTAATGGCATAAATTCACTCCTTGGAAAGCCATGAACTTGTCCCCATTCAACAATCTATGTTGTGCCAACGAATGTAATGTATGAGTCACCATATGGATATTCATAATGTATTACCTAAAAGAGATTTGCAAAAAGAGGTATCTACGAGGTTGCCTTCAAGTAATTCACTTGAAAGGGGGGTCTAAGGTATGTAGAATTAGAAAATCCCTCTATGATTTGAAGCATGGATCTAAATAGTGGTATTTTAAGTTTATATACGCTTTTATTAGAGTAGGTTATGCTTAGCCCATGTATGATTACTCTTTGTTCATGAGGGTAGGATGGTAATAATGATGATTTAAGGAGTTAAGTTGCATCTATAATTAGAATTTTTGCTTTAAAAATTTAGGAAAGTTCAAATACATTTCTAGGATTAAGGTCCTTAGGATGACAATAAGATTCGCCTAAGTCAAGGGGAATATATCCTTGAACTGTTTTCAGATATGGGACTTTTTGGAATGATGCCTATTGATGATCCTATGGGGATAGACATCATATTCACAAGCATTAAGTATTGCAAGGTGGTTAGGTGAAGAGATGAGGATCCTGTCTTGGAGAATGTAAGTAGTTATCAAGAGTTGATAGGAAAACTAAAGTATTTAGATATGATGAGGCCATATATTTTATTATTAGTACATCATCTAGTTAGTTCAAGTATATACCAAATGATCACATTGGAATGTTGTAGTTAGAATCATTAGATATTTGAAAGGTTGTCTTAGGTTAGGTCTCTTATCACTTTCAAAATAGGGTTTTCATATGGAAGCCTATTGTGATGTTATAGGAAATTTCCAATGTCTAATGTCCAATGTCCAATGTCCAAAAAATTGGTTAATGGCTTCTGCACTATTATAAGAATTTTACTAGTATTATGAAGTAGCTAGAAACAAACACTAGTGTTAATTTCATCCACGGAAGCAAAATATTGTGCATTGGTCATGACTTCAAGTGAGATAACATGGTATGCCTTTTTAGTGATTTGGTGATTGATATCCAATAGTCAATAATACTTTATTTTAATAATGAATCCGTGTAAAAAATAGTTGAAAATCCCATTTTTTATTAAAGGATGAAGCACTAACATATATTGTCATTTGATGTGAGAAAAAAATCAAGAATAGACTTATCACTATAGCTCATGTGGGAAATTTAGACTAGCCAATTAATATGTTGAGTAATCCAATACATGCTCATTAGTATAGCCACCTCCTCTCCACTCTTAGGGCCTTAGATTTTTATCAACCACTAACTTGAAAAGGGTGTTTGGGGTCTTAGATTTTTATCAACCACTAACTTGAAAAGGGTGTTAAAGGACGTGGTTGAGATGGCAACATTTTGCCATAATGGATGCTTAGTGAAGGCTTGATGTGCAACAAGTAGTTGTGTAGTGGAAGGCTTGTTCTTCTTATCTCACATCACGGGTTAGCTCTTTCCTTTGCCAAAGCGACCTTATTGCATGTCTAGACTTCTATACTTATCTATTGAGCATGGGGTAGAGAAGAAATGGCTGAGAAGTAAAAAGGCAGACCCTCAAGTAACGTGAATGCATCTAGTCTAGGAACCATTTAATATAGATTAGAGTGATTGTTTGTTACTCCATATATACTTTGTAAGGCTTAGTTTTTGTTAGTTGTCATGTTTTTTTCTTTTTTACACAAATATCATGTATGTACCTAGTGTTGAACTTAGGACTAAGAGGTTTAAGTAGTGCTTGGTTTTAACTAAGCTAGGCACCTATAAACTTTCTTTATAATGTTGAGAAAAGAGTAACAAAAATCTATCTTGCTCTTAGTTACAAATTAAAATCAGCTACTTTGGGTTTTGTTTTCATTCTTGTTTTTTGAAGGAGCTAGACCCTTGCCATTAGAACAAAATCCCAAAATCTGCTAGGTTAGCACTCCACGTTAACTTGCAATGTTAGCTTAATATTTTAGCCTCCGTATCGGCATTGTCAACCCATGTTATACTGCCACAAGTTCATCCTTGTCCACCTTAGCCCTTAAGATAGCCTCTCACCTTTCTCATTGTGTTGCCTCCTGAGTCTTCCCATGCCTGGCTTATTGATGACCAACTAGTGGATTCATAAAATCCAATCGTGAATGGCAACAAAAATACTTAGTCATTCAATGCAATCCAAGAAAGGAAGTCCATGCCTAAAATTGACTTACTATTGAAGAAGAATTGAAGACCTTTTCCAAAGATTCCCTCCTCACTCTAGCAATGGGGGAAATCATGAATTCTTTATGACTGTTGCTCGAATCTCACAATTATTTCAAGGATTGTAATCACCTCTATTAAGCCATATAGGTTAATATCTTTCATGATGATTTCATAATTTTTTATTAGATTTAATTCTATTGTTATGATTATATTTTTTATAAATACAATACTATCACTCGTACTCTGTTGGTACAGTTTAATGAACAATGAAAAGAACAATACCAAATCAAGTCACTCCATGCAGCTTTAAAAAGCTTGTGCTATGAAAAGGCCTATGTGGTTTAACCAAAATTCTATAATGTGGGCCAACATAAGAAGCTCAAATGACATATCAAAAATAGGAGAAATATGGCTAACTTATTTGAGTGATGATGCTTATGCCAAGTTAAGGACCTTCTTAGACAACATCATGTGGTCAAAAAATTAGTAAAAGACATTTCCTTCCTTCCCTGGATGCAAGACCCGTACAAAGCAAAAAGCTCTTGAAGCTATCCATCTGTCTCTTTCTACAATGACGATAAAAGATCTCAACGGCTTGTGAATCACTCAGTGGTCTCTAACAAGGTTGTAAATGCTTAACGTTCATTGATTTGAAAAGCTCCAAAGGGTAAGTGATTCAAGTATATCAAAACTCCAAGTTCACTGTGCTTGAACTATGTGAAATCTGGGAAAACTCTTGTTTATTATGATAATCTGTCTACTATCATTTAGGTCCTATTTTAATTGCTTTGATTTTAATGATCTAAGAAAAAACATAAACCTAAGATTCGTGATTGAATTTATATGTCATGGGTTTCTCTTATTTGTTCATTATCATATATGTATGTGCTAATCTATAAAAGGACCAAATAGTTTATGCTTTATTGACATACATTTAAGAAATTACTTTTTGTGATTTCTACATTGAATATAGTTGGCACCCTTTGATGTTTTCTCAAAAGGGGTGGGATGGAGAGATCCTTTAATCACTTAAATCTATAAGCATGGTGCTTTGATTACACTATTTATTTATTGTTTACCATTTGGTGGTTCATAGACAAAGTTGTCCTTGTTTTCATGTAAAGTTCTTCGTGTTTACATATTCAAATTGTGTAATATTGATTACTTGTGTACTGCACTAATGGTGAGATTAATTAATTACTAAAAAAGAAAATACAAATCAAACCTAATTCAACCCCCTTTTAGGTTCCCTAGGAATTCAACAAATAACATCAAAGCCTAAGCTTTAAACATCTAAAGTGGGTTTAGAATACTAGAGTGATCATCGCAACCAACCCATAAACCATTATGTCATTCAATGGGTCTCCCATTTTTTATGGGACAAACTGTAGTCACTAGAAAAGCATAATGAAAATTTGGCTTGCTAGGAATGATTTAGAGGCCATGAAAATTATCATTATTGGTGTAAAGATTCCTAAAAAAGGTAAATAAATGAACTGATGAGAATAGTCAACTTA
The DNA here is from genome assembly GCA_028551475.1 of Casuarina equisetifolia. Taxonomy (NCBI): domain Eukaryota; kingdom Viridiplantae; phylum Streptophyta; class Magnoliopsida; order Fagales; family Casuarinaceae; genus Casuarina; species Casuarina equisetifolia. The sequence goes on along the minus strand of CM052361.1, from coordinate 17,001,990 downwards.
TGAAAACTTATTTTAAGGCCGTGACACATCTTTATTCAACATTATCACTAGTAGAATACAATCATATAGCTACTAATACCAAAGCAAAAGAAATATGGGATAAGCTAGAAATTACCCATGAGGGTACAAAGAGAGCAAAGGCCACTAAAATTCAAATGCTTACTTAAGATTATGAGTTATTTAGGATGAAACCTACTTAAACTATAAGAGAGATGTTTGGCAGATTCACTAATTTCATTACTAATCTCAAACCCCTAGGAAAATCATATAAAATAATGAATTGGTAAAGAAAATGCTAAGTTGTCTACCTGAATCTTAGGATCCTAAGAAAGTTGTCATTGAATAAGCTCTAGATTTAGATAAGCTATCTCTAGATAAGCTATTAGGCTTTTTATAAACACATGAGTTAACATTGATAAGAAGAGAAAAAAAGAAGGAGGATATCAAGGGTAATAGCAAGAACATAGCCTTTAAAGTATAAGAACCTAGTAGTGAATTAAATGATTTAGAATATGAAATTTCTATCTTAGCTAAGAAAGTTAGATTAACTTGAAAGAAGGAAAGATTTAGGAACAATAACAATTATAGAAGAAGAAAAGACAATGAGGAAGAAATATGTTTGAATGTAAGAAACTTTGTCATATTCGTACTAACTGTCTGAAATTGGGAAAGAAACTTAAAAGAGATGAGAAGAAAAGAAGAAGAAAAGCCATGGTGCCCACTAGGGATGATAGCTCCCCATCCAAAGAAAAAGAAAAATAAGAGCAAGAAGCAATGGATGACATTTGCTTTGTAACAAAATGTGATGAAATTGATTTGTATAAATTTCCTTTTGAAGAAGAAGATGAAGATATTTCAAGCCCATGCTTGATGGCTACCTTTAACAACTTTAATAAAGAGGTAACAGATTTTGACCTTTATGATGATGACGAGGATGATGACTACTTATAATGATTTACTAGAAGAGTTTGAAAAACTAAATGAAAAATTTATACTCTTGAAAAAGAAAAACTAATGCATGCAAAAAGGAATTGAAAGCTATAAAATTAGAAAATAGTGAAACAAAAAATGAACTTGCAGCAAAAGTTAATGGTGTAAAGCTAGCTAAAGCCAAGGAAGAAATTACTAGACTTGAAAAAGAAAATGTAAGACTGTTGGAAAAATAAAAACCTATTGAAATAGATGGAATCATCAAATTAAAAGAGAGAAAAGCAATGCTGATTGAAAAACTTAGAATTGTAAAGAAAGACCTAAAAAAATAAACATTATTGTAGATAAATTTACCAAAGGTAGCAAAATGCTAGGTAGAATACTTAGCTTTTAACTAGCAACATATGATAAAGTTGGAATAGGTTATAAACCAAAAAAAAAAATAACAAAATCTTTGGTTCAATGTGTGATGCTTTAGATAGCCTTAAATCTACCCCTTTGTTATGAGTAATGCAATGTATAAAAATATATATGAATTTTTTATTGTGATTTTGGAGGACATAATATAGATAAATATCCAATTAAATATAAAAGACCTTATATGGTGAGAAAGAAATGGATTCCTAAGGAATCAAAACTACTAACATTCAAGGGCCTAAAAAACCTTGAGTACTAAAAAAATCAAGAACTTTTATGTTGTTTACAAGTAGTCAAAGGAGATAACAAAGGGACACCTTCAAACTGGTTCCTAGACAATAATTATTCAAGGCATATGACTAGAAACAAGTAAGTGCCCTTTAGTCTCACCAAGTTGGAAAGAGGTAATGTCTTTTTTGGAGACAATTCCAAAGGGACAGTTAAAGGTATTGGTAACATAAGTATTTCATATTCTTATTTTATCAAAAATGTTATGAATGTTAAAGGTCAAAAATTTAATTTGATTGGTATAAGTCAATTATGTGATAGAGGTTTGAAAGTTAAATTTCTAGGTGAGAAATCATTTGTTTTGGTTATTGTAGATGGCTTTTTTAGATATATTTAGGTGTTTTCTTAGCTTATAAAGATGAAACCTTCAATGTTTTTAAGTATTTTTGTAAAATAATTCAAAATGAATTGAACATGCTTATCAAGTGTATTAGGTTAGACCATGGAAGTGAGTTTGATAATATTGAATTGAGGAATTTTGCAGTGAAAGGGGAATAAAACATGAATCTTTAACTCATGGAACTCCTTAAAAATGGTTTAGTAGAAAGAAAAAATAGAATTATTCAAGAGATGACTAGAACAATGTTAATAGAAAATAATTTGTCTCAATATTTCTAAGAGAAAGCTATAAATACAACTTGTCATGTCCTAAATAAGGTCTTAATTAAAGCAATCATCAAGAAGACTCCCTATGAGATTTTGAACAACAAAAGTTCAAATATAGGATATTTTAAAGCCTTCAGTTGATAGTGCTTCATTCATAATAATCATGAAGAGAATTTAGGAAAATTTGATGGTAAGAGTAATGAAGACATATTTTTAGGATATTCAAATCATAGTAGATTTGTATAAGAATCCATACATGTATTTGATGAGACTAATCCTTCCTTTCTTTTTTTTTTTTCAAAAGAGAATGATTTTATTGAGGCAAAATTGATGATTCCACAAATCCAAGAGATAGAGGTGCAAATTGTTGAAATTGAATCCCAAATTTAGGACAATGCACTTGTAACAAAAGAACCTTTATTTCGTAAGGTCTATAGTGAAGTAGGTCGAAACCAAATCATAGGTGACAGCTCACAACAAGTTAGGACTTGATCTTCTATTCAAAATATTTATGAGTTATTGCTTTTATGTCTCATGTAGAGCCTAAGAAAATAGAAGAAGTATCAAATGATAGCAATTAGATTGTAGCAATGCATAAGGAACTAAATCAATTTAGGAGAAATGAGGTATGAACCCTAGTAGAAAGGCTTGAGCATCAAATTATTATAGGCACAAAATTAGTGTTTAAAAATAAAGTTGATGAACATGGAAATATTATGAGAAACAAAGCTAGGGTAGTATTAAAAAGGTATAATCAAGAGGAAGGAATAAATTTTGAAGAAACTTGTGCACTAGTAGTTAGTTTAGAATCCATTAAAATATTACTTGCCTTTACATGTTATAAGAACTTTAAACTCTATCAAATAGATGTTAAAAAGTTTTTTCTTAAATGGACACATTAAAAAAGAAGTTTATGTAGAACAACCTCCTAGTTTTAAAGATAAAAAATTCTAGATCATGTTTATAAGTTAAATAAAGCACTTTTCAAGCTCAAGCAAGCTTTTAGGGCTTGGTATGAAAGACTTTGTGAATTTTTCCTAAAGAATAGATTCAATAAAGGGCATGTGGATACAACATTATTTATTAAGAACCATAATACAAATCTATTAGTTGTACAAATTTATATTGATGACATTGCGTTTGGATCAACAAATGATAGCATGATTGATTATTTTGCTAACATGATGAAAAGTGAATTTGAAATAAGCATGCTTGGTGAACTCAATTACTTTCTAAAATTAAATATTAAGAAAACCAATTCTACAATTTTTATAAATCAATTCAAATTTGTTGATGACTTATTTACTAACTTTGATCTTGGTTCAACTAAACTACTATTTACACCCATTAACATATTTATTAAAATAAATGCAAACTTGGATGGTAAACCATGCAATGCTAAGCTATATAGAACTATGATTGGTTCACTTCTTTACCTTATTGGTTCTAGGCTAGATACTTTGTTTAGTGTATATTTATGTGCATGATACCAATCTGCCCCTAGAGAATCACAAATGAGTGCTATCAACAGAATTTTTAGGTATCTTAAAGACATAATCTACTTAGGCATTTGGTTTCATAGAGATTCAAACTTCACACTTCATGCTTATAGGGATGCAAATTATGCTAGTTTTTGCATAGAAAGAAAAAGTACTAGTAGTTGTTGTCACTTCCTAACAATCATGTTAGTCTAATGGTCTTTAAAGAAGTAACAAAGTGTTGCTATTTCAACTACTAAGGTTAAGTATGTAGCTTTAGGAAATTGCTGCTCATAAAGGATTATGACATACTTAGGGAAATGACCATCATTAAATGTGATAATACTAGTGTCATTAATCTCACTAAGAATTCCATCTAGCATTCCAAAACCAAACACATGGAAACAAGACATCATTTCATTTAAGATCATGCAATAAACAAACACATTGCTCTCAAATATGTGCACACTTCTCATCAATTGGTAGACATATTCACTAAACCCCTCAATAGACAAAGATTTTATACACTTAGGAGAGAACTAGGAATGTGCAACTAGCAATATGTATAACTTTAAATGTGTAGTTTTTCTTCTATTGTTTGCATTGATATGTTTGTCTTTTATTCTACACACTTGTAAAAGGAGTCAATCAACAATAGCCAAAACACTTCAAGGAAAGTATGATTACTGCATGCTTATCCTTATTGTACATATGTTATTTTATGTTTGAAACTATATTTTTCTTAAAGGATATTTAAAACTGTATTAAAAAATTGTTCAAATTTTGATTTTGAGCTTTTAAAATGTATTATTTTTGATAAAATCAAGAACAATTTCAAAACCCCTTTAGTGGTTGAGCTCTTCATTGCTAAGTAATCAAACATTTATTAAAATTTCCTTTTCTTCAAGAATCTGTCATTTTTGCTCTTTCAAAAAGGCGCTTGTTATTTCACTTTCTTTTTCATTAGTATCTCTACATAGTGCAAATTTGGTTTATAAAAATATGGTTTGCCCTCAAAATGAATGGAATTGTTTTGGTTACTTCTCTTTGGTTATCCTCCACTCTTGGTTTATCATGGCTTTGCATCTTATTTTTTATCCTTTGAGCTTACACTTTATGTGTTGCCATAATTTCAAATTTCATTTTACAACATGGCCATGTTTCTTTTCACTACACTAAGACCTTCTTCTTTTTTGATTTAAAAAATGATGCACCTAATAAAGAACTATTTTCCTTTTATGGTTCATGATCTGAAAAATGATAGCTTAACCTTCTTGAGTCATGCATAATTTTTTTTTTGGCTACAACATGACAAGGAGAGTTGTTTCTATGTGGCAAGCTTGAATTTATAATTTTTTTATGACTACTATTTTTTTTTTGTGTCAAGTGCACATTCCATATATATTCTTCTTGTATGGTTGCTTTTGCTTAATGATGCATCTAGTACATTCTTTTCAATGTCAACCCCTTCTAGGTAAATTCTTCATGCATCTACCTTTTATTCTTAGTAAGGTAGTACTATATTTGGTGGCAATAAGATACCCTTACATGGCCTTATGACCATAATTTAAGGGGGATTTTCTTTCCTAAGAGGGAATTTACCATGACTACCTAAAATTCATTAGGTGCTCCACACCTTTGTCACTTACACTTTATGTTCTAATACATTCTTGCTAGCACTACATATATACCTATATCACCTACACTTCTTAATCATACATGTTTCCTACTATCTACTTACTTTTTCATATTAGTTTGCAAGAGAGTTCATACATATGCTAGCATGTTCCTATTCCATATATTTCCTTATTCCTCTCTATTGGCGACAACCTACTCTTAAGGTTGGACATCTAGTGCTTTTCATCCTTTTTCTATGTTAATGATGAAAACAAGGGAGAAATTTGGATAAAGTTTATTTGGACACAATTTGAAAAGTTTCAAACAACAATGGGGAGAGAACTCTTAAACAAAAAAAAAAAAAAAAAGGAAAGATGTTCTAATGGGAATTATAGGCTTTTTAACTTGAAAAATTATTTCATTATAAGTTCCTATGATCTTGTTTTCATCATCATAAAAAAAGAAGAGATTGCTAAGCTATGTGGGTTAATATTTTTTATGATGATTCCATAAGTGTTTATTGAATTTAATTTTATTGTTATGATTATATTTTTCATAAACCCAATACTATTACTCCTACTTTTTTGGTACCATTTAATGAACAATGAAAAAAAAAATCCCAAATCAAGTCAATCCATGCAACTTTAAGAGGCTCATGCTGTGAAAAGGCCTATATGGTTTAACTAGAATTATGTGGTATAGCCTAACATGAGAAGCCTAAATGGCATATAAAAAAAAATGGGGAAAGAAGGCTAATTTATTTGAGTGACGATGTTGTGCCATGTTAAAGACCTTTTTAAATGACACCATGTGGTCAAAAAAAATAGTAAAAGGTGTTTTTTTTTCTTTCCTTTAGACAAAAGACCTATATAAAATAGAAAACTCTCAAAGTTGTCCATCTTTCTTTTTTTACAACAATGGTGAAAGATCTTAACTAGCTCTAAATTTTTTAACAGTCTTTAACAATGTTGTAAATGCTTAACACTTATTTATTTAAAAAGCTCTATTGGGCAAAAGATTCAAGTATAAAGGCAAGAAATTGTAAAAAGGCTAGGTTAGCCATAAATGATCGAAACTCCAAGTTCACTATGCTCAAGCATTGTGTGAAATCTAAGAAAACTCTTGTTTATTGTGATAATCTATCCATTATCATTTAGATCATGCTCTACATGCTCTAATTTTAATGATTTAAAAAAAAACAAAAACCCATATCCTTATAATTGAATTTATAAGTCGGTTTCTCTTATTTAATCCTTATCATTTGTGTATATGTTAATTCGTACAAGGGTCAAATAGATTATGCTTTGTTAACGTACATTTAAGAAATTAGTTCCTGTAATTTTTACATTGAATATAGTTGGCACACTTTAACATGTTATAGAAGGAGGTGGGTTAGAGAGTTCCTCTAATAACTTAAAATATGTGCATGGTGCTTTCATTACACTATTTCTTTTTACTATTTGGTGATTCACATACAAAATTGTACTTCTTTCCATGTAAAGTACTTACTATTTACATATTCAGTTTGTGTAACATTCATTACTCATGTACCACATTAGTGGTGGTATTAATTATTTATTAAAAAGAAAGTACAAAACAAACTTACATTATTTCTTTGTTGTTTACTATTTGGTGATTCATAAACAGAATTGTCCTTGCTTTTGTGTAGAGTGCTTACTATTTACATATTCAAATTGTGTAATATTCATTACTCATGTACTACATTAGTGGTGATATTAATTATTTATTAAAAATAAAGTACAAATCAAACTTAATTCTCCCTTCCCCCCCAAAGGTTGCCTAAGGACCTAACAACCACACCTTGGCCTATACATGTGGCGTCAAATTGTACAAATTTATCGCAATGTATATAATTAATTTTCTCATTTTATTTTTGTATTCATAAGCAAGGTTTTTAGGGTTCTTGAGAAACAAAGGAAATTCTCCTCAATTTCATAGATTCACAACAAGTTACTTGTAGTTATCTTGGTATTGATAGTCAATTTGGCAAAAATACTATAAGGTCCCAATTAATGTAAAGGGTTGTTCATCCTATTATCCTTTTTAATGACTTTGTTGCACCGACTGAAAATATTTCATTTTGCTATTAAAGTTCAACAAGACTTCCTTATTAGAAGATAAGGATCACCCCTTACCTCTATGCAAATGGTTTACTTCCTCCCCTTGACAACTTTATGTTGTGCGTAGAAGACCTTGCCATTATTGCCAACATAAAGCGCTCTCTAATCTAAATTACCAATCTTGCTTACATTAATTGGAAAATTTATGACCTATCTTTTTCAAATGATTAGTTGATGCTTGGCAAGCTCTCACCATTGAATTTGCAACCTAAAGCTTTGCCAAAGCTACTACTGTTTACCTTTGCCTTCAACTGGCAACCAAAAGGCATTATTCTATTATAGAATATCTTTAGGAGGTGGACGGCCTCATTGATTAGCTTACCACCATTAGAGAACCAATCTTTGATAATGAGTTTCTTACTCATTTATTTAATAGTTTAGGCTTTTAATATGTTGCTCTTGTGACAAGAATTTCTATTCACACCAAGAATGCAACAATGAGTAAGAGAAATCTTTATGGTCTTTTCCTTACCCATGAAACTACCTTGGATCTTTTTACCTAGACCACTAGTGGTGCACCTATTGTTGCCTTCATATCCAATGATGCCCAAGCCAACTTGAGTTCTTACAAATCAACTTGGAATAGGCCTAACAATCACAATGGCTCAAGTGCCTTTACTATAAATCAATTTGAATCCAACAATCACCCAAGGAACCATAAACAACCCATGTGTTAGATTTGTTGTCACCCTAGTCATTTAGCCTCCACCTATTATGAAAGATATACACAAGGTCAACAATAGTTTTGAAGCTTATCTCACACCACTGCCATCATCTTTTACCCTTGCAAACTCTATTTGGTACCTTAACTCAAACACCACCAAACATAGGACTAATGACTTAACCTAACTTAAAGATCTAACTCCCTACATTAAGCCTCACCAAGTTATTGTTAATGATGGCATAGGACTACTAATTTCCCACATAAGTAATTTACATACACCATATTTTTTAAAAATAAAAAATATTCATATTGTTCCTAAATTTCAAAAAATCTTTTTTCAATCTTTAAGTTTATGAAAAAACATAATTAGACCTTTATTTTTTATCCTAATTTTTATGCAACACAAAGCTTAGCCATGGGCTAAATTTTACTTTAAGGCAATAATTAAAATAGACTCTGTTGTGTCAATCAATTGCGCCATTTGCAACTACCCACTACTTTGATGGCGACCTCAAATAAACCAGTGTGTTAGCATCGCGATTGGGCCATGCCACATATGATAACTTGCATAATAAAGCTGCTTAACACCATAGGTTCAAGGTTTACTAGAAAAACATCTAAGTCTTGTAATGTGTGTCACATCCCTAAAAGCACACACTTAGCCCATCCTACTACAAATGCAAAAGCTTAGGTTGTTTAGACATAGTACGCTTTGATATTTTAGGGCTCAATCCTATAATCTCTTCTAAAGGAAATAAAAACTATCTTGTTTTTATTGATAATTTTTCCAAATTCACATGGATTTATTCACTATCTTCATAGAATCAATTTCTATAAACATCTACCACTTCCATAAACTTGTTAAGAATCAATTAAATAAGAAAATAAAAATAAAAAATCAATGCAATGGTACAACAAAACTTACATCCTTAGTCTTCCACCATTTATTAAATACACTTGAGATCCATTAATGTATGTATATGCACCTTATCAAAATGGGTTTGTATAGAAAAAACATTGACATATAGTTGAAACTAGGCTATCTTTGCTTCAACAAGCCCATATTTCTTTAAAGTACTAGGACTTTGCTTTTGAGGTCACTACACGTATAAAAAAACATGTTACCCAAAAAAGGCTTTAAAAAATAAAAGCCCATGGGAGAAACTCTTTCACACCTCCTTTTCTATTTCTCATTGTGAATTTTTAGGAGTCTCATCTAACCTTATTACTCCTCTATGCAAAACACAAACTTGGCCAATGGTTTGCTCCTTATGTTTTCCTATGCTCTTGTTTACGATACAAAGCCTATTGTTGCCTCTATAGTACAACAAATGAAATCTATATTGTTGTAAATGCTCACTTTAATGAATCAATTCTTCCTTTTGAAAAAAAGAACAAATACCATTACCTATTAAAATTCCCTAAATAGGTTTTATTTTCCAATTTCTATTCCTAAACAATCCTTACCAACTCACACGATTGCCCTCATGAAGCAATTGCATCCCTAGGTCATTCAACGGATAATCATCCTTAAACCACTAAAATTACTATGGAACAAGTGAAACTACCCCCTCACACCCTATGGTTACTCACTTTACTAGTGGCATAATCACACAATGTACACTTACAAGACAACACATGTATGCTCTTCTTGGCTCAACTCATCCGTATCATGAACCTTCTAACTTTACTGAGGCAATCAAAAATCAAAACTAATGTGCAGTAAGATAGAAGAATGCATTGCCCTTTGAAAAAATAACAATTGGGAACTTGTACCTATACCATTTAATGTTATATCCATTAAATGCAAATGGATTTTTAAAATCAAAAAAGCATTCTAATGGAACATGAAAATGCTACAAATATCATTTGCTAGCCAAAGGCTTTCACCAATGCCTTAGCATTGCTTTTACAAAAATTTTCAATCATGTGGCCAAACCAATAACTATTAGAACGATTTTAGCTCTTGCTTATCCAAAAGGATGGACTATAAAACAATTATATGTAAAAATATTCTTCTTCACAATAATCTTGTAGAAGAAGTATACATATCTTAACCACAAGGATTTATTCAATAAACCTTCTCATGTCTGGAAATTGCAATGATTTTTTTTTTATGGCTTATAGAAAGCCCATCAAGCATGTCACCAATGACTTAGGCAATTTTTTCAAAGTTTTGGCTTTTGCATTTCCTATGCTGGCACATCATTATTTATTCTTCACACCTCAACATATAGCTTTTTTTGTTTTTATCTATTTGATAATATTATTTTAACAAGCACTCCCAATGTGCTTTTTTTCTCCATATCCTCCCATGTCTTCAAAATGAATTTGACATTAAAGATCTAAGAAATCTTCATTACTTCTTAGGCATTGAAGTCAAATTGACCCTACAAGGTTTACTTCTACATCAAGCTAAATTTACCATTGAAATCATTTATTGTGCCAAAATAGGTGTGGCTTGTGATGTTGTTACTCCTTGCTCCACTCCCCACCCACCTTCGACCAATGATGGGAAGCCTTCCCTAATCCAACTCATTATTAAAGTATTGTTGGTACTTTGTAATATCTAACACTTCTTGATTTTCATATGCCATAAATACTACATCTCAATAGATGTATGCACTTATGACAACTCACTAGCAAAATATAAATGTATTTTACATTTTCTTGCTGATACACCATATCACAACATAAATCTCACTCACAGCTATATTACATCACTCCATGCATACTTTGATGCCACCTCATTTCATGGAGTTCTCAAAAACAAAAAACATTTGCTTGCTCAAGTATCGAAGTTGAACTCAAATCATTCGCTAATGCATTGCGTCTAATGGTAATCTTGTATTTCATGCAAGAAGTCAAGATTGATTTTAGCTGATTATCATTTTGGAGTTTTTTAATTATTTAGGATGACTCTTAAATACAAACTACTGGGCAAATTTTTTGTTAGTTCCTGGCTTGTAGGCACACCTCGTGCAAATGACATAGTTGACTAGGGCGGACACATTGTTGCATGGCCCAACAACAAATCTTTGTAACCTGCGATTGAATTAAGCTTCGATTTTTAATGAAATCGGGTCAAGAATCGAGCTGAACATAATTCGGGTCCTCCTGGCTTAATTGGGCCAGATTGGGCCGGTTCCTTGTGTATTCGTTTCTTTGACTTTTGGATTCCTTGAGCTCTCTCTCCTCCTCCCCCCCCCCCCCCACAACACCACAAAAAACACACACACACACACACCAAAAAAAAACCCAAAACTTTAGAAGCAAAAAAAAAAAAAAAAAAAAGAGGGGAGGATGCCAAACTGGAAAAGGTTGTATAATGAAAAAAAATCCACTCATTTTCTCATCTCATTAAAACTTCTTTTCTGAATTTTCAGGAAAAGGAAAGAAAGAACAAGTAAAGGAAATAGCGGAAGCTCTAACAAAGTCCTTTCTTAATGTAAGATCACAGTAGTTGCTCCCAATTCCTAGTATTCATTCACTAATGCAACCTATCGTTTTTAATATTGGGATTTATTATCTGATGGGCCTTACTTAATAGATTCGATGCGCGAAAAGTTTTCCTACATAAGAAAGCTCTAATCGACATATTCCAGTCTGCTGGCACAAGTAAATAACTTACAAGCACCATGTTTGTATACCAGAAACCTCAACCTTCACTCGTTAAGACCAGAAAAATAATGTAAGAGCCATTTTATCAGATGTTCTCCAATTTCAAATGAAAATTCCAGGGTACACGTATTTAAAACTTGCTCAACACAACTTTTTGTCCCCAAGTTTCAATTCTAAGGCACGACAAGACAGAAATCATAATTGATGAACGGGAAGATAATTTCAACATTCAGGATCATCTTCGCCTAAAAGAAAGATTTTGTTCGCTTCAAATTCTATCCAAGACTAATGAAATAAAAGCATGTGCTCCAATTTATTCACCTGTTGCAAAATTTTCTTAGTAAAGCTTGGAAGTTCCCTGGACAGTGTAAAATCATAGCACTAGCCTACCCTTCTCTGTTCTTCAAAGTAAGTCGCAAATCGTTCTCTTTCCTATCCTGATCCCAACACAACTATAATGTCCCTCTTCACTAAAAATGTCATGCAAAGAAGAACCCATATCAGATAATAATATAATGAAGCAAAAGAAAACGCGTATGAACCTTGAAGGCCTTCAGCGGAATTCGGTCACGGTCACAACACTCTGAATGGATCTCACATGTAGCACCTACTGGGGCGGATGAATCAGTTGCCAGTAGCTTAATTGGATACTTACACTAGATTTAACAGTTTCCAGATGCTTGCCGTGCTTGGGAAGTTGCATCCAATGATAAGTCTCCAGAAATAAGGAGCCTACTCTCGACTTAGAAAATGCATTCCATTCAATAAAATCTTGTAAGTTTTCTCACCCATCGACCGATCCGTCCTTCGCAATTCGTCGAGCAGTTCAAAGGCGTCGTTGCCCTTACCTTCCCGGCACATTCCCTCCAGCAATGTCCTATAAGTCAATAGGTCGGGAGCCATAGAATTCCTCAACATATCGAACATAACATCAATCGCATCCTCAAACCTTCTTTCTAACCCAAGACTGCAAATCAAAGTAGCAAAAGTACTACTGCTCGGAACCAAGCCCTTCTCCCTCATTTCCGTATAAAACCCAAAACCCTGACTTACCCTCCCCTTCTCACACAGACCCTTCGCTATATACCCGTAAGTATAAGAATTGGGCTCACACCCATACAACCCCATTTCACGAAAAACCCGAATCGCCTCTTCAACTTCGAGACACTTGGCATAAGCCTTTATGATCAGATTCAACACGAATGTGTCCGGAATCACACCGACTGTCTTCATTTGCTTAGCTAAGGACCGAACGGAAGGCAAATACATATAGCAAACATTCAACCTATTGAACCTTCCAAGCAATGAATTCAACAACATCGAATAAGTCTGAAGTGTGGGCTTACAGTCCTCTGAGTTAAGCATTTTCTTATACACATCGAACGCGCGATTAAACAGAAATTTTCGGGCGCAACAGAACTTGATAATGGAGTTGTAAAGAGGGACACTAATGTCACAGGCGCCGGCAAGCACCTCTTCGACAAGCGTCTCGGCGTGGCGGTAACGCTTGCCGACGATAAGGATTTTAATGATGGTTAGGTAGGTAACGTGGTTGTGCTTGTAGCCGCGCTGCAGGGCGGCCCATCTGAAGAGATCGAGGGCGAGGTCGGGGTCGGATTGGGACCAGAGGGCGTATTCCAGGTCGGAGGGGGTGAAGCCAGGCTTGAGCTTCTGGACCCACGTCTCGAATTGGTTTTCGAAAGGGGTTTTGGATTTGGGATTGGGGTTTTGTAATGTAGGAGTTGAGGTTTGGGGGCTTTGGGGTAGAGACGAGAGAGAACGGCCGAAGAGAGAGCGGAAGATGAGTTTGGGATTCTGGTGGTGGAGAAAGGAGGGAGGTACCAATGAAGGAGAAAGGAGGTTGAGCGCGCGAACAGTTGGAAGTAGCAAGCGATGGAAGGCTGGAGGCATTATCAGAGAGCTCACGGCAGGGACGGAGAGGGCGAGGCCTGCTGCTAAGTACACTCAATTTGGGCTCTCGGAATTGCCAGGGTTTTCCCATGAAATATTCGAAGGCACACTCAATATTTTAACAACGAAAGAAAAATTAATCCAATCTAAAATATTGCTTTTAAATTAACGTTTCAAAACTTAATATTTGGTTTATTGCAACCTTGTAACTCACTGTTATTAGTGGCCTGATGGTAATTTGGCATATGGGGATATGATTTTCAATATGGTTTTCAAAATGATAAATGAATAGGATTAAAATATCTTTAAAAACATGTTAAAATTGAATCATTCATTATACTCGATATTTCACGTGCCATACTAACAAGGATAACTCAAATCATGATATGCCAGAACAAAATTGCTTTTAAAAATATACAATATAGTTAAAGTTTATAAGTTATTATTTCTGAAAAACCTGCATAACAAATTCCGTTTGATATGCACTTATTCACAGATATGCATGTGCTGCGCATGAAACACATTGATGTTGCTGATAAGTAGCATTAATAGCTCGCTATGACCTTTAAAATGAATGCTTCTATGTTGAGCATTTTTGCACTAGATATGGTGCTTTCTTGCACTCCCAGAGCTTGGGGATTCGTTGGGTAATGCACATAATTTTTGCTACTCTCTGCACCTTGATATCGTTCGAGCCACTGGTGAAAGCCTCATCAACCTTCTTTCATCCTTATAGCCTTAAACACCATCACCCCTGCTTCTACAATCTTGAATGTTGCACCTAGAAGCATGTCTATTCTTAGGTCTAGTATTTGTTTGGAAGGCTAGAATCTAACGAGTTCCTTCTGCTTCTTGACGGTTTTCTTATATGTCCTCATAAATATGTGACTGACACTGATGCTAAAGTTTCAAGTATCTAGATCACCAATCCAACCTATCTTGTTTGGCTCAGGCATGAGCAAACTGCATTGAGATGGATTTTGAACACTGTTTCAGATGCTATTATCTCTGTCTAGCACAAGGACATCTGCCGAAGGTTGGAAGGCACTTGAGTCTAAGTTTGCTTATTAGAGCGCTGCTCATGCCTTTTCTCTGTAATTGTGGCTTCATTCTGTCATGAAAGGTCACCGCACCATGACAAAATTTCTTCAGAAAATTAGTTCCCTAGTTGATCAATCGGGCTCAATTGGTAAACCTAAATCTAACAATGAATACCTCACGCAACTTTTTCATGCATTGGGTACTTCTTATGCCTCTTTAGCAACGGCGATTGTTGCACACACCAGGACTAATTAGCTATCTCATGAAGATCTTTAGAGTCTTCTATTATCCCAAGAGACTTCCATTGAATTGGTTGAACAATCTTAAACCACTCTTGTGACGTTTGTAATGGATAATGCCATCCCGATCCCTTCGGCCCCACGGTGACCAATCCCCAAGGTCGCTTTGCACCGTGGCCTTGCACCCTTTTTACTCAAGCGATGGCTCCTGTTGGATTCATCTAATATTGGGCTTGGGAGTTGCAAGCCCGACAATGGGTTGTAACATGGCCTATTCGCTAGCAGAGTTGGCACTCCATGGGGTGCCAGTGGCCACCACCAAAGTGGAAAAGCTCGTTCGCCAACAAGAGACATTGCCTAAGGAAAAGGAGTGCAAGGGCATGGTGTAAAGTGACCTTAGGGATTGGTCACTGTGGGGCTACGATGATTAAGGATGACATGTTTCATTGCAAACATAATAGGAGTGGCTTAAGATTGTTCAGCCAATTCGAGGGAGACCTCCTAGGATAATAGAATAACTCGAGATCTTCACAAGATAGCCTATTAGTCCTTGTGTATATAACAATCGCCATTGCTAGAGAGATAAAAGTAGTATCCAGTGCATGAAAATGTTGCATGAGATATTCATTATCAAATATGGGTTCGCCAATTGAGCCCAGCTGATCAACTAGGGAATTAATTTCTTGAAGAAATTCCATCACGATGTGATAACCTTTCTTGACAAATTAAAGACATAATTGCTAAGAAGAGGCATAAGCAGTGCTTTGAGTGGGAAACTCAAACTCAAATGCCTTCTAGACTATGGCAAATGTTCTTGCGCTGAAAAGGACAAAGACGATAACATTTGAAACAATGTTCAAAATCCATCCCAATGTAGTTTGATCACACTTGAGCCAATCAAGATAGGGCAATTAGTGATTTGGATGATTAAACCTTCAGCAATAATGTCAATCACATATTAATGTAGACACATCAGAAAACCATCAACAAGTGGGAGCAACTTGTTAGCTCGAAGGTAGGGAACAATTCTAGCCCTCCAAATGAAGTAGTTTTGTCCCTCTAAATGAATACTAAACCTATGAATAAAGATGTTTCTAGATGTAGCTGATATGGATGCATCTAGGCCTAAGTTTACTTGTTCATACATTAAAGAGTTAAGAGTCCATAACATGTTCCAATAAGTCTAATAAGCCCAAGGTTGAAAAGCATCTAAGAGATTTTCTAGGAATTCTAATTTTTTTTAGTATTCTTTAATTGTTGTTTAAGGTTTTCTTAACTTGTTAAGGTGTTAAGTTGCCTAAGATTTCCCTATTTGTTGTTTATGATCTACTTAAATTGTCATTGAGTTCTAAATTTTCTAAGATTTCTTTGTTATCGGAGATTATTTCTTTTTTTAGGTTTCTTTAGTTTTTTCTTTTTTTAAAAAAGGTCGATACCCTTGTCATTGATATTAATATCATAGGATGAACAAAGACCCAAAGATTGTATAAGAAATTATATAAGGTATGGCATTGAACTTGACCCTTTAATAAATCATCCCAAACTTCAAAGTAGTGAGAGAAAACTAATTAAAACTTTAAAAATGTCTAAGAGAAGTCATAAAACTAAAAAACTTAAAATTTTAGAAATTGATAACCTCAAGGAGGCCTATAATATTCCAAGCCTAATTGATCCTCCTAAGTAATTTTCTTATAATGCATTAGTAGTGATCTTAATGTAAACAAGACTTGTATCCCTATAATTGAGTGACCAAAGTTAGTTAATCCATCTATAAGGAAATTGGCTTTCTGAAATATATGAGAGAGCTTAACATTTTAGGGTAGATAAACTAAGTACTGGCATAGTTCATATTCAAAATTCTTAAGGACTAAAAAGTTCCCTTTAATACATTGAACCATGAACTTAGAATCAACTTAAATATACAATAGTTGTTTAGAATACTAATTTATCTAGATTTCCTTAATTTTTTGGGCATCTTGATTTATTTGGGTTTCCTCAGGATTTGGATTAGTTCTTTTTGAATGAAAAGAAAACTTTGTGTGATTTGTTCAAGTTGTTTTTTGTTTATCCAATTTTTGCTAAAAACTTGAACAAACTACATAGGCTTTTCTCTTTCATCCAAAACAAAGCTCTTTCTTACTATTAAAATGACTCACTTTTTAAATAGCAAACTAAACCTAACTCTACGGAAATGTAGATAAATTAGATTTTCAAAAATCTAAAGAAATCTAGATAAATCAGGGTTCAAGATAACTAAGAAAACCCAAACAAATTAGGATTCTAAGTAGTTTAGGAAACCCAAAGGAAAGAACTAATATTTTACAATAAAGAAACCCTAGAAAATTAAGACTTAATTACAATTTAACAAAATCCTAAACAACAATTAAAAAATATTAAATAAATTAGAATTCCTAGAAAATCTTCAAGGTGCTTTTCAACTTTGGGTTTCTTGGACTTATTAGATCATGTTGTTGACCCTTTAACTCTTTGATGTATAAACAAGTAATACTTGGGCCTAGATGCATTTACATTAGAAGCATTTGAGAGTATAGAAGTAGGGGTGATGGTGTTTAAGGCCAAAAGGATCAAAGAAGGTTGGTAAGGCTTTTGCCATGGCTTGAACAATACTAACAGCCCCTTCAAGGCCAGTTAGTTGTTAAAGATCGCCTTTCTCTTGTTGGGAGAATTCAACAAGGTATATCACTTACATACGGATCAAACCTATATAAGATCCTACATCCTTTGTAGTCTTCAACTTTGGATTTCTTGGACTTATTGGATCATGTTATAGACCCTTAACTCTTTGATGTATAAACAAGTAATACTTAGGCTTGGATGCATTTGTATTAGTAGCATTTGAGAGTACGGAAGTAAGGGTGATGGTGTTTGAGGCCATAAGGATCAAAGAAGGTTGGTAAGGCTTTTGCCGATGACTTGAACGATACTAAGAGCCCTTTAGTTGTTGGAGAGAGCCTTTCTCTTGTTTGGAGAATT
Source organism: Casuarina equisetifolia (assembly GCA_028551475.1). NCBI lineage: Eukaryota > Viridiplantae > Streptophyta > Magnoliopsida > Fagales > Casuarinaceae > Casuarina > Casuarina equisetifolia. Next base: position 16,984,043 of record CM052361.1, on the reverse strand, counting down.
CAACAAGGTACATCACTTATATACGAATTGAACCTATAACTATTAGAATGCATAGATCCAAATACATTAGAAAAAGGCTTATATTTTTTCTAGAGAGAGTTAAACTAATATAATGTCTTATATCCTCTGTAGTTTTTTCTCATTAGATTTTTTTTATATTTTTTCTCTTACCAAATATGCATGTGATGATTCTCTCATCAATTAAAATTCATGAAAGGGGTTTTCTCTAACAATTAGCCCCTCTCTCTTGTCCACTAGATTTCTTTATACTTCTTCTATTTATAAAGAAATCCTAAAGAAATATTAATGTGATACTATTAGGAAAATCTATTATAACAAGAGAATGAGAATCTTAACTAGATACTATTAGAAAAACCCATTACAATAAAAGAATAACTCCTAATTTCACAGTTATATATAGACCCTTGATTGTAACAAAATATTGCAATTATACCTTCTAACCTCATTGTTCCACCAATCCTAACACTTTACACCTTTAGCTCTCGGCTACACCTTGATCGGTGCATATGTGATGTTGCCTACATTTTGATGTTGTACGTTTTGGACCTTGCTACCTGCTGCTCCGCTTTGATGTGGAGCATTTAGCATCCGGATCTGTGCTACCACGCAGTGCATTTTTGCATCCTGATCTGCACTGTTGTGCAGTGTGTTTTGCACCCTAACTGCTGCTCTGTGCGGTGTGGTTTACATCTACATTTCTGCTGATATGGTGACGCATTTCGGTGACACTTAAACGCAAGAGTGAAAGGTATGCCTTTATCCTCGAAGAGGCTTAAAACACGAATCTTCAAAGAAGGGGAAAAAGAGGAGGATATTGCGTGTCTTCCGAGTAGATTGTGGAAGTAAAAGAAAACTCTGACTAATTAAATTAGAGAAAAAGTATATGTAAGTACCAGGAAACTAGGATTCAACTACTAATTCTGGTGTTCCAATTTCTCTCTCTTTATCTTTTGTGTATACTATTGAATTATGATTAACCTTGTGTCATTAGTTATATTGTGCACGCATTAATCAATGATTTAAAATGCCCTTGAAATATCATTGCTACATGAAATGTATTGTTAGTTCTATTTCAAATACCATTTATTTACAAACTATTATAAATGAACCAAAGAAAATAATCTCAGTACTTGTGAAATATTTTGGATAGCTTATCACTTGAACATAGATTTAAGAAATTTTTTTCAAAAGGGTAGCCAACAGAGCCTTCATTCATCTTCTACTTCAACTTAACCACTATTGCAATACTTAATTGAAGCTTTAGTGTCAAATAAAACCTCAGAATTAAAAGACAAGCAAAAATAATTTAAGAATGTGAAAAAAAAAACCCTATAACCTAGGTTGTTTGTTGCCAGGCGTTTTCAAATACTTGGCCAACAAAGCCAAACTCTCAAATCTCAAGACGTCTAGTGATCCCAGGAAGGAGTAGCGTAACCAGTCCATAAGCCATAGTTTGAGCAATTCCAAGTTCTATGACAGTCTCAAGGTTGTAAGCAAGGATTGCACGCATCCAATAGGATGGATTAGCTCCTCTTGTGGAGTGTATGTCATACAGAAGGAGCCCATTGCAATCAAGAAAAGGAAAAGGGAGATCACGGTATAGATGACCTACTCCTTGAATGGAATTTTTGCATTAGCGTTCTAAACTTTAGGCGAAAATGAAAGGAATGGTCCGACAAAATCGAGTACTCTAAATCCTCCTGCCATCTTACATTTTCCAAACCACTCCACCAATCCAATATGTTTGGTCATTTATAGAAAAAAAACAAGTTCAATATAGTGTTGGGTTGGTCTAGCCCATATTCGAGGACTTATTATTAGATCCAATTAGGGTAATGTGGCCTTAAAGTTTAAAAAGAAAAATGTAAGGTTTTTTCTTTAGTAGTGAGTGGCCGTAAAAAAGAAAGGAGAAAGAGAAAAGAAAAGAACAAAATTTTCACAGGAATTAGAACCCCTGTGCAGCAATTGATCAAACATTTGATCATCGTTGATCTGTGGTCCGATTGAGTTGATTTTTTGTCAGCAGGTTTAGGATTAGGTGTTCTTCATTGTGAACGGTTGGATCGTCATTTGGAGCTCTTTAAGTCAGTAGATTATGATAAAAAAATCTAGGTGATATTTCTCCAACTTTTTTTGGTTAAGTTGTTATTTACAATTTGTTCTTCACTATTAATTGGTGATTTTATTATTGTTGAATCAGTAAATCTTAGTCCTGTTATTATTGTTAAGGACTTGATTGGATTGTAACTTAATGATTTATATAGTGAAGATTTATGTGAACTCCGTGATCAGTCCTATGGTTTTTTTTACCCTTCACATTAAAGAAATTTTTTTATGTAGAAATTCTTTTGTGTTAATTGTAAGATTTGCTTATTTTACTTGTAATTCGAATACATTGTTAGTGTTTTAGTATATCCTCATAGGTTCAATCAAAGTGGAAAACTTTATACATTGTTTTCCCATCACATAGAGGGTAAGTGAAAAGGCTAAATACACACACATGCATTATGAGTACTTCATTGTTTTCAAACAGGCATTATGAATACTTCATTAGTATCAAAATGTTCCCATTTTTAGCAAGAAGGCAAAACTCATAACCCACAACTTCTATTACAATTTTAAGCATTTCATTAAAAGCAACCCAAGATAAAAAAAAAATGTAGCAACAAAGGAAGAAAAAAAAAATCTTCACTCTTTCCATTTGCAAATTTGATTATTGTATAAATAGAACCATCAGTTTAGAGAGCATAATTGTAATATCTCATTATAATCAAGGTATTTATGTAATTATAAGTGCTAAAAGCTTTTTTTTTTATTATTATTACAATAGATTTTCTCAATAGTATTCTACTAAAACTCCTTATTACTTTAAAGAGAAAAGACCATGAAGAAATCAATAGACAAGTAAAAAGGGTCCCTTTGTGAGTTAATCCCCCATAGCTTTTAGATATAAGATAATCTATAAAATATCCATTTGATAAAAAAGAAATGAAAAAAACCTAATAAGAAAATATTACAAGAGACATAAGACATTATGCTGATCCAAAATAATGACCAAATCAATTACGTAAAGCCTCAACTACAACAACAAATCTAGGAAAATAAATAGCAAATGTAGTTCTTTTATGTTATATTAATTTTGATTTTTTAGGTTTAGAAATTAATGCAAAAAATGGAGGTTTAAATTGGGTTAATTTATGTGTTTTTTTTGCTGACTTATTTTTCTTTTAATCGTGTTTGATTTGCTGACTTATTTTCTCAATTAATCATTTATACGTGATGCCTAACAAAGCAAGATAGTGATAAATGTCGACAAGTGCTTAGCACAAAAATAGTGATAAATCAAGCACAACACAAAATATACGTGAGTGGTCCAGTCCAAAAGTCCAATCTTAACACTTTACACGCACTTTTCCCTTAGCTAACACATATAAGGAGCCTTTGCACTACTAAAAAAAGAAGCACCCACAAATTGAGAGGCCTATTCAAAGCTTAGTACACAATAACACATTCAAGGAATATCTAATTACAATTACAAGGTAAATATATTTTCTCGAACTTGTCTTGTCATGCTCGTTTAAAGATACAAGAATTTGCTTTAAAAAAAGAAATTGGAGACCACCAATCCTCTTGGCAGTCTTTTGGAGTAGAGACAAGACAAGTTCTAGAAAATATTTTTATTTGTCTAGAAAATTCGATTCACTAGAAAGTTGTCTTTTGGAAGATCAAAAGGCAGTTGCATTTTCAAGACAAGTAAAAGATACAAGAAAGTAATTTCTTTCATTTTCTGTGAGTGGAAAATTTTATTTTTGTGTCAATCTTTGAAGTAACTACATAACTTTAAAGAGGTGGCTATCAAGAAACTATACAAATCTTATATTTCTGACTGATAAAAATTAAGTTTTAAGAAACGCTGCTTTTTGGTCATGAAAGGAAGACAATCCATTTAATGTCCATGTCTTTGTAAGATGAGGGCATATAGATTTATAAAATATGATTATTAGGTTCAACCTTATTACAAAATTTGTCAAATATCATTTTAATTTTCAAAAATAAAAAGGGAAAATAAATATGAGAGGCAAGGATTCTCTCAAGGTTCTGAGCTTTTTTGTTTTTATTTATTTATTTATTTATTTTTAACTTTTTACTTGCAGCCCAAATTAGTGGAATTTGTCCGACCTAATTCACTTGGGAATAGAATATATAAATAGCATAATGAGTCAAAAACCGAATATAACGGGGAAGAATTGGTCATACCAGTGCGCTATATAACATCACTAGACGAGTGACGGAATCGAACCTGATTTGGAGGTGGGACGAGGCACAAGCTGCGAAGCCAAAGAGAGGAAAGCGAGGGATAGGGAATTCCAAAGATGAGTTTGAGCTGTGCGTTGAAGCTTGCCACGGTTTTCTTCTTCTTGTTCCTTGCAACTTTAGGTACTACGCTATTTTCCTTGGAGAATGAATAAAACATTTCCCTTGATTCTTGCAATAATTAGTTTTTTCGATGTGTGGCTTCTTGTAAATTGTGGATCTGATCATTTTCGTTAGAGTAGGTCTGTGACTATACACATTTTTCATTAATGTTTTCTTTCTTCCAATTATTCAGTTTCGGCGAAGTCCCGCGATGTGACTGAGCTGCAGATTGGTGTGAAGGTAGTTGCTCATCTGTATTTGTTCGATACTCTCTCCTTTGGTAATTTGAGATTGTAAGTTGACAAGATTTGTGTATTCGAATGTCGCGTTAGAGGTGGATTTGATACCTAGCAAAATGAATGGTGTAATGTTGCTGTAGGTTGACTTCTGATTATCTATTCGTGTGAAGGAATTGTGGGGTGGATGAAATTTTTAGCGGAGTTGATTTGGCGATGTGTTTCTGAATATATTACGTTTAATGGTTTTAGCTGTCTCTTTAAAGCGTGGATTGAGGAGACAATAAGGACGCATATAGTCAGTTCTAGGTAAAACGGTGTTATTTCTATGGCTTTTCTGCTTTTGCATTGCTTTTATCTAGCAAAAGTATTAGAAGTTTATGTTCCCAATATCTTTTGTAGAAGGTGACGAGACTAGCCATGACTTACTTAACACGCCATAATTTAGCCTGAGGATTAGGTCACAACTTTTTTTTATTTTTTTGTTCTCTTTTTCTCCTCTTCCTTCTTATGGTTTTTCAGCAGAAATTGAGTGATAATCATGAATCTCTAACAGTTGGTTGGCCATTCTAGTTTAGGTATCTGCAACAGCTATTTTAAAATTCTTGTCTTCTTGATGCAAGATCATTTAGAAGGCTGCTATATATTGTACTCGTACTGCTCTCACATTAAGGTCAAGATAAAAGTTTATCTAATTGAAAGTAAAACGTGAAAAGTGAAGCTGCTGGTCCTTTGGACTGTTGGGACAATGTACACCACACAATGGAAGAGGAAAAAAAAATCAATAAAAGAGGATGCTTTTCTGTAACCCGTGTCCTAATAGATTTTTGGATTCATTGAATGAAGCAGCCATCTATCTAGGCTTAGTCCAACTTGTATGTATGGACCTCTTCTACTAGGAACCGAAAGTAAGGTTACTATTAGTGTCTTATCCAGTCCAGCATGTTTGACGGCAATGTTAAATAATCTTTTACCCCTTTCATAATTGACCTTGATTAAATAATGAAATGAATACAAGAAACTAAATGCATTCTGGGTAGAAATTACTTGGAACTTTATCCTGATCTACATTTGACTCCCAAAGGAAAAAGGAACAAATATTAATCAGGAATTTAGGGGCTGCATCTGGGCAGGCCGACTGATACTCCATATCCTTGATGGATGGCCGAGCATTCAGCAGTCAGTTCTTTTTTGTCCATAGATATGTAGGTTTGCAGCATCTGATTTCCTCTGGTTCTGTTGCTGCAAACTATGTAGGGAGTTGTTGTGACTACCTTTATGGAGAACAGGAAAAGGTTTCTTGATTCGAAGTCATTTTGAAAAGTGAATGGTTTCATTCAGCTTAACTTGTATAATATATGCAGTGTCACAGGATGTAATGTTTGTGTCTGAGGGGGATGTTTGTAGAACTAGTTTTTAGATGCTACTGGTTTTGTTGGTGATTATGGTGAATCCATCACCCTGGTACAATTTTTTTAGTGGATGGTTTTTGGGAGACAGCCCCAACCTCTCAAGAAGGGCTTCCAATGTCCGTGCCTGAGACAAGTCTGTGGAGAGTAGTCTATAATGGTTAAAAATGAAAAGGTTATATCATAATTGATGAATCATTGTAGGTTCATCTATGTACTGTATGTTATCACTTATATTATGTAAGTGCATTATGTTTTCTGTATATTAGGATATAACAATATGGATATGCATATAGCGGCAGTAAGAGTATTTCATTTTATACTCGCACAAATCACTGCATCCTAGTTTCAATTTGGCTTTTCTGTTGTGGAAACTAGGAGGAGTAGATTGGTACGCAGACAGTGTAAGCTTTTAGCTAAAACTTTTCCAACCATCCTGGCATAATTTTTTCTGCTTACTGATCTTTTATCATATTTTTTTGCAGTATAAGCCAGAGACCTGTGACATTCAGGCTCGCAAAGGTGATAGAATCAAAGTACACTATCGAGTAAGTTTGCTTGTGGTTTATAACTGATTTTAATTGCATGATAGATGTCTTGATGGGAGGAGTAATAAATTTTTGTGTATTAAGAAATTTAAGTATAAATTTACTTTATTTTGCTGCCTGATTTAGTCTTTTGAGCTTTTTACAAAATTGGCTTCTGGTAGCTTCATTTTTGAAGATGTAAATAAATCTGGCGTGGAAAATTTTCATTTTGGAAGGGCTAAAAAAGGACTTGCTTGTTGAGCATGAGTGAGTTAATAATCGTACTAATTGATGGATTAAGCAACCTAAGTTTGCTTCAGCAATGAAATTTCTGCTATTTTAAAAGAAACATGGCGTCAATAACATTTTGGGTAGTAGTCTACACTTATGGCAAAAGATGAGGTCCATGGGACAACCATTGGAGATTGATAGAAGGCACACCAAGCCAAACTCTAATCGCAAAACATGCATTTGCACATATATCATGATTCCGAGGCTAATTGGAACCTTAAATACACAAGGTTTCCTAATTCATAAGAAGTCACAATGTATTATTTTCTTGGCGTTAATTTGTTGCTGGGCAGATTTCTTTTTAGTTTTACCATCTGTTACTGTCAAGATCTTCAATTTTCTTTTCTTTTATTTTTTATTTTGCTGAACACAACTGGTCCATGGAGTCTTGTTTCGGGTTTTATTGCCTTGTTTTTGTTATGATTATAGTAGTTAGTTGGAGCTTGGTACTCAAAATGTTTGTAGTCCTAGTTGTATTAGGTTTGATCGTACAAGCTTATATAGGTGGATGTAAGGGCTGCTTCCGGATGAATAACTACCAATAAAGTTTTCAACAAAAAATGTTGTTTGACAATTGCGCACTGTAATTCTATCCAAAGACTAATGTCAAGAAACGGTATCTTTGGTACAACCATATCTATTATTACTTGAGCTCAAAACACTTATTGTGAAGCTCTGATTTTCTGCTTAGAAAGCATTTGTCTAGTTGATCAAAGATTTCCTTATTCATTTTGCACTGTTTCAACATTTTTCTAAGAGAAAAGGAAAAGGTTTATGTATAAGCAGACTATAAATTTTGCAAGGACTTTTTCAGTCCCACCAAAGCACCAGCCTTTTTCAGAATGTAGCATTGAGGCTTTTTATCAAACATATCTTGCTCACAGATACCCTCAAAAGATCTATCCTCTTTGATAACACCCAGGCAAGTTTAAAAGGTCAGATTTATTGCATTTTTCTAATATTCTAAGAAAGGCGACTCATTGTGTGTGATGAGTAGTGGTTGCAGTTCGTGACTCTGATTGTTAGTGCTAAAGGTTAGATTTCTCTAGTGAATATAGAAACAATATGTATTGTCGTTGCCTTTCATGATGAACATTTATTTATGTAATTCCTGTACGTGTTCAAACATATAAACATGTATATATGTATATGCATAAGAAACTTGTGCACTTCTTTTTATTTTTTATTTTTAAAAAAACAAAGTCATGAATTTGTTGAATTATTTGAAATTCCCATATGGTTTAGTTGTACCTCTATAACCGTATTATAATTATCCCTTACCTCTTATCGTTGCAGGGAACACTCACAGATGGAACCGTTTTTGATTCCAGTTTTGAAAGGGACTCCCCAATTGAGTTTGAGCTTGGGAGTGGCCAAGTAATCAAAGGTTTGTGATGACCTCTGCAAGTAGTTATATGTTTTCGTCAAAACAGATTCGGTTATAAAACTCTGTCAAATTGCTGAACTGCCAAAAAGGAGATACTGTGTGGAAAGCATTTGAATACGATTCTCACAACTTTTGCAAGACAAGAGATGATGCCTCTTTCCTTTTTTGTTTTACATCCATGAGATGATGTCTTAAGGGGTAAGGGTCAATGCCCTTTAAGCGGGTTTCATGATTTAGTCAATTTGTGATATCAATAACAATGACAAAGTATTTTTTGTAAAAAATAAAATAAAATAAAATTTAAGCACAGCAAAGAATCTGTGTTGTACTGGTCATAGGCCTTTTCTCACTCCAAGAAAATATCATGTATATCACAAGGAGGAAAGATGTCTAATGGATTTGGTTAATGGAATTGACATCACATTGTATCGCAAAGTGTAACTATTGGCTATTTGTAAATAATGCCGATTGATTTTTAATTACTATTTTTAAACGGTCAATGCATTGTTGTAACACAAAAATTTTCTTTAGAATGAAGATATAATGTTTCTCTTTCTCATGCTTTCTTTAAATATTAATTGCAAGAGGGAAATAAAAGTTGACTTCTTTGCAGCCTTTCATTACCCTTAAGCTTATTTTAAAGAACTCTATTTTTTTGGTTCTAATTGTTAATGGGTTTTGTAACAACATTTTCTTCATATTTTGTCTAAAATGTTCGCAGTATGATATATATCTGTTAAGTGGCTTTAGTGATGCAGCTCCCCCAGTCAGGTCTATCAGCAGGCGACCTCTTTGAATACCTAACAAGGACTCTCATGGCCTGAACATTAGATCTACCGTTCTCTGCCATAGAATTCAAGCCTTGTGGGGTCAACTCAGTGGGTGTAGTTTTCCTTTTTAGTTAAATGCGCCAGAAATGGGCATCAAGAAATCAGAATTTAGCTCTAATTTAATAATAGACTAGCAAATAAACAAATAAGATGAAGAACTTGAATGTGAAGACCACTATTTGATGAAAGCTAAAATTGTTGTTTTAGTTATATTCAATAGCTTAGACTTGACCAGTGACTCACCTGTTTATTACTTTGATATAGAGAAAAAATAAATTCAAATTACCAGGGACGTGCGTGTTTTTTGGCTCTGCAAGCTTGGAACCTACCAGTTGTGACAGCATATGAACAAATATATTAATTAATGCTTTGTGATGTTTTAGCCTTATATCTAGTGTTCAGTCTTCGGTTATGTATGAGGTAACTTAGAATCAAACTCTGGTTTCGTGGTACGGTAGCATGATAAGCATGATAACTTTGTCTTCTTCTGTCCTTTTTTTTCTTTTTATTTTTTTTTCTTTTAGCTCCCTGTGTGAGAGAGAGTGTTTGTCCTTCACCAGATGATTTCTTTTCAAATTTTCATTAGTTTCATTCTAGTCACCTGAACATGAATATTATACATGGTGAGCTCTTATACCTTGAGATATTTCAGTTTGAACTGGAACCTGAATATGTATCAAGGACTTTAATATTAGAGAGAGATAGACTCCAGAGTTTTCATTTTGCAGTGGGAAGCTTTTGTGGCAATTGCTTTATATTTCAGTTGAGCACAGATAGTGATGGTTATGCTGCCTGTGATGTTAGATGACGACATTTTACTTGAACTAGTTGTTGCTTAAGCTTAAGTGTTCTTTCAGATGGAGACATTCACAGTTAAAGAGTTAGCTTTTATTCATATACAACGCCTATTCTTTTGTTTAATCATGATGGCATATGATATAGAAGGTTGTTTTGTTGATAACTGTTATGCAAGCAACTTGAAAGTTCTTCCCATTCTTTTCCTTTTCCAGGGTGGGACCAAGGATTGCTGGGATCGTGTATAGGTGAGAAGAGGAAGTTGAAAATACCTGCAAAACTTGGTTATGGTGAACAAGGTTCCCCACCAACCATCCCAGGTAGCATTTTCTTTCTAATCCTTCTAAATTTATCTACCATTGATTGAGAGGCAATTGTACGAGTCCATTCACATTGAGTTGATTAGATGGTCTGAACCTCCTGGATTTTCTATTAAATCTTTGGAAATTAGTTGCTTTTGGTTCATAAGTTTATCAATAAAAATCATTAATCGTGGCATGAGTTAAACACATGGGTTGATGATTGCTGGTTATCAATTTTTGGGTGTCTCAAGCCTATGCTTGTGGACCAGCACTGCCAGTTGAAATATTGAACTATAATAGGACTAATTGTGGGTTAGTACTCGTGGGTTTCAGTAGTCTGTAGGCCTTGCCAAGGTTTTTGTGCTAGCCAAGTAGGTTGGGCTTTGTGCCGTGGGAAGCATCTTTAAAATAAGAATCACCAAGTAGTGAACCTAGAACCGGTAACCACTTGAACGCTTAAGTGCATTTCCATCAAGCTAGGATGATCTTTGTATATACGTTTTGATTTCTAGTTTTCAAATAGTTAAATATATGTCATTTGTCTGACATTGGCTTGAGCAGCAGCTGTAAAGGACTGTTAGGCTATTTCTATTTGCCAGCAGAGGTTTGTAGGATGTTGGGATAAGTAGCTTTTTAGGGCTTTCTGGAAACAGGCTAAAAATAGTGGGGGGAGTAGAGGATTTTTATTGGTATAACGAAAGGGTAGGATTTGGAAATGATACCGAAAGGTTAGTTGGTGTTTTGGGTGGGTATTCCTGGGCTGTGAATGGCAAGCTGGGCATACCATTTTCAATTTTTTTGGTCTTTTTGGTACCGTTTGAGGAATGGGCAGTTTATAATTTCATGAAGTAGGATTTTAAGAGAAGAATAGATGCGGCTTCAGATCTAGTCATGGATGGGTTTGATTGGAAAATACTAGAAATTTTGAAGAGAGAAGATCATAGATAATCTATACAACATTCCTGAGGCTCTTATGCATCACGCCTTGTGGATTGCATCACAGAATCCTCAAAATAGGTCGCTCTTTAACTAGAATCTATTCGTGTATGGGTATGTGTTCAGGTGGGTGGGTAATGGAATAGTAGTATAATGGATAGAAAATAAAAAAATAAAGTCAAGAGGAAAATAAAACAAATAGCCAGTCTCAATAGAGCAAAAATATAGGCAATTTCTAGAAATCAAGGAAGCTCTGAAAACCCCCCTACGTTAATAGGCCTTGAAGAAATCTGATCAGCAGCTAATTAATGCTAGAAAAAATGGAGAAGAATCATGATCAGCTAGCAACCCCATTGAAATTCTGATGTAACTTTGGCATCATCCTGTTCTTCTCTTTGATGCTTCAGAACTAGCCTTGGGGCTCCTTTTATGGGGTCTTTGATGGTTGCTGACATGGTTCATCGCCAAATCAAAGCTAAAGCATAGGGATTATGCATTTACAAAATTACTTGTGACCCATTCAATTGATAATTTGATGCATGCTCCTATTCAATTGAGAATTTCTTATGTTAAGCTAATATGTTGTTCAATGATTTAAAACTTTATGTATATTTGCTTACAACTAAACAAAATGCACTTTCATGTGAGTAGAAACTTTTTTTTTTCTCCTCTTTGTTTTTTTTTTTTTCTGGAAATAAGGACTGGTATAAGACCTGTAATTTATTACTTCATCATCCTTGTTCATTCCATTTTATAGTTAAAATATATTATGCTAGAATGTCTGGTTCAAACAATTGTACCCCTGGTTGAACTATTACTCTTACCTGATCTCTCAGTTAAGGTTGATGTCTAGTTTAGAGATTTTATAGTTGTGCTTTATATTCCAACATTTTTCAGATCTTTGATGGTTGAAAGTCTACCTAATGTGAATGTTTACTCCACAAGAAATTTTTTGGAGATGTGATGTGTCTTTTCTTCCCTTTTGCAGTACTGATTCTATTCAATAAACTATTGTAGATAATGTAAAATGATTTATATGAAAAATTAAACTTGTAAAGTTGCGTATATTGATTGTCTTCTACAAGCAGCCATAAGTGCTGTTCGTTGATCGATTTCTGTACTTGTTTGGAAGTACAGGTGGTGCGACATTAGTCTTCGAAACGGAGCTTGTTGCAGTGAATGGGAAAACATCTAGTGTGGGGAAAGCAAATGATTCCGAGCTGTAGACAGGAACGGTTCCTGTTTGGCCCTCTTTTATCCTAAGTTTTATGTCTGCCTGCAATCATCTTAATTTGGTGAGCCAAAACAATGATTTTGCTTTCGGAAAATTGGGACCTTGTTTTGAATGTTAAAAATGGCTACTGGATCTTTGTCGTTCGAAATAGAATATTTTGCTTGGCTTGCTTCTTAGGCTAGAACTTACAAGCATTCATGTTTCATGGGTGAGCAGTGCCTGCCTGGACATGTACCCCGTATGTAAGCACTAAGAGACCAGCCTGTGACCGTAAGAACTTTGTTTGATTTTAACCATCATTGGTGATCGGAAGGCTAATTCACGATTGCAAACTAACAACTTTTGATTTGGAAAACGAGTTCTACTCGTATCTTTTTCAGTTTTCGGTTTTGAATCATTGCAAGAAGTCTACAACGGGAAAGTGGCTTTAGGTGGATTGCCATAAAATAGTTGTATTTGTGCATTTAAAAAGTTCCAAGTTGGACATCACTGATTCTGACCTAAACGTGAACATGGCTTGTTTGGCAACCCATGGATTTCTTCGTTCCCCTACTAAAGGTTCTTTTTCTGCCTTAGGTGAAAACAAAAAATCTTTTAGTTTCCTTGACATGCTTCGACTGGTAGCAAGCACCAAAAGTTCCATTTACGTTTTGTGACCCCTGTTAGTCTTCAAGCATAACTGGAGTTGTCTCTAAAATCATTTTTAGCATTGGGGTTAGGCTATACTTAATCTGATTTCCAACACGCCTTTACATAAAACGACTGCACTTAAACTTTGGGGATCTTCGAGGAGCATCTTTATTAGCCTAAGATGCAAGGGGATGTTTACTCCATTTGTAGATGTGCTTTTTGTCAAAAAGCCAATATGCACTTCAAATCAAGCCTATAAACTCAATTACCAATTCCAGGCCAACTATAGAAGGATTTAGTATAGATTTTATTGTAGCTCCTCCTAGAAATCAAAGGGGAAAATATTGCATCATGATGGTAAAAGATGGTTTATTTCATTCCTTGTCACAAAATCAATGATGCCACTCACATTGCTAACTTGTTCTTTAAGGAGATTGTGAAACTATATGGCTTAACAAGAACAATTGTTTTTGACAAACACTGAGTTCTTAAGTCATTTTTTAGACCTTATGGGCAAAGATTAGTACCAAGTTGTTTAGCACCTCTCGCCATCCTTAAATAAATAAGCAAATAAAAGTTACTAATCAAACATTAAGAACACTCTTAAGGATTATGGTGAGCAAAAACCTCAAGAATTTGAACATCAAGCTAACTTAGGCAAAATCTGCTTACATTGAGCTCTAAGTGTACAACTAGTCACTCACCATTTTATATAGTTTATATGCACAATATAGTTATTTCTATTAAACTAACCTATCTACCTATTAATGCACAAGGTAGCTTTGATGCTAATAAGAGGGCCAAGCTAATGAAAAAGTTCTATATAGATATTTGATCTCAAATTGCAAAAGCAACTAAAGCATACAAGTGAAAGATCAACAAACATTGAAAACCTTCATTTTTTCAATTAGAGATTTAGTATAGGGGCACTTGAAGAAGGAAAGGTTCTTGTAAAAAAGAAAGAGTAAGTTAGCATCATGGACTAATGGACCATTTGAAGTTGTTACATGAGTTGAAGACAATGCTCATGAAGTAGATCTACATGATGAATATGGAAGAGTTTCAACCACTTTCAAAAGTGGTGGATTTATCTCCATATTTAAGAGATGAAAACCTTGTAGATTTGACAACAAATCCTCCTTAAGTTGAAGAGAATGATGTGGGCACATCCAATGTCCTATCCCAAGTTATGATACAGGCTAATGAAAAGACCAAGTATTATCCATTCATATATTAGAGCAATAGGACCATAATGTTCTCCATTGAGTACAAGCCCAATCAAATTAGACAAAAGAATAATGATGTTGGTTTCCAAAGGATTCACATAGTAAACACAGCACCTTTGACCACATATACTACTATGTTAGTTAGTAAAAAAGTTGGCTCCATATTTATTAATTTGTTAGTTCCACATTTAATGTTATGTTTACCACATTGCTATATTTCTATTTGTATTAAGCTTTTGTGTTCTAGCTCCCTACAAATAGAAGGTTGTGTTCATCTCTAAGCAACCATTGAGATAAGAAGAAAAACTCTCATTTTAGCTTTCAAGCATTTCTTATCTTTGTTCTTTAAATTTTAAGCCTTTTGTTTATGTCTTTATCTTCTTGGTTTTGATTTTCTTGCAATCCATCTTTCTTGTACCTTTAAATTAGTAAAGCTTTATGATTATCTTGTTACCAGCTTGTTTTAGCCCAAGTTCGCTCATTCCCCACCAAAAATCACATCACATTTCTTCAAAGAAGCATTAATAAGACAGACAAGATACGAAATAATGCATGATGGAAACTCAAATTTTACAATTTTATGAGCTCCACTCGACCAATCCTATTACCACTACGCAAAAATAATACCAATATGTCAAAGTTTTACGGTGGATGATAACATCGAATCTGGGTGGTGAAATTGTTCAGAGATTGATTATGAAGAGAGTCGATCAAGTCTATGAAAACAAAATTAAATCAGCGGCCAACTCAGCAACATCAATTAAGGTGCAATCAGCTACGTTAAGCATTTCTACCTTTCTTTTTGGTATCAGAGCCAAAGCAATCACCACTTCTGAACTCTAAACCAACTGGAAGATCCTTCGTAGCTCATACTCAGTTACCATCAGTGGAAGCCAAGCCTCTGTATGTCCACCCAAATATGAGCAATGTGGCAAACTTTGTAACTGTTAGGCTCACAGAAACCGATTACCTTCTGTAGGTAAACTAAGACCAAGTCTCTCATCAAAACCCAACTTGTGCTTGGGTTTCTATCAGGAGAGACAAATAGGCCATCTAAGGAGCCTTCATGGGGGCCAACCTAATTTCATGGAGTTCTGTAAATCCAGTCTCCAGGTCCTTTGCTGTATTCGGATATGTGCCTTACTTCATGATCTTTCCATACCATAGCCACAACCTACTCTTCTCCGCTACGACATAAAACGATGTTTTATTTTAAGTCTGAACATATTTCTATACACTACTATTTCATCAGAGAGAAGGTAGCTAGTGTAAAATCTAGTATCTAAACATCTGGTTCCATGACTACTGTGTATGAACTCACCCTATGCAGCTTGCAAATATCCTTACTAAACATTTTCCTTGTCTTCCCTTCAGCACTCTACGGTCAAAACTTGGAGGCGCTTCCGCAGCCCTATCCAGTTCGTGGGGGCGCATAGAACATACGGCTCCAGTGGAAGAAAATAGCATCACGAGCTCTTTAAAGAAGCTCCTGGAAGCAGAACATGGAAAGAGCTATGAAGAAGGCAAGCCACACGTAGTAACTCAATTTCAAAAAGAAAATGACACATCTGAAGGGAGAAGGTAAGATTATAAAGTTATCTCGACCAAGTTGGCAAGACAACCAAAAGGTAGAATAGCAAAGCCTTTCTCTTGAAATTTCTTTACGACGAACGCAGCCCCCTTTCCCTTTTCGCTTCCCGAAACTTCCAATTCGTGCCTTCCACAATCTTTCTAGCAAGGAAGGACATTGGAATTGGAAAATAATAAGGTGTACTTCTCAAGGTTTATGAGGAAACATTTGAAATGGAAAATATTCCAAATATGAAAAGCATCCTCTAACTAAAAATGGTGATCATTCCCAGATCCCGTCCACACATACAACTTGGCACGTGCCTTTTAAGGCCCTGTTGCCAAACGCCTAATTATAGTATCCGATAACTAGCACCAAGTAATTTCAGAACATCCTTTTATAGATTGGACAATTTCGAGGTAAAGCTAAATTAGCTGCTTGTCACATTTGGCGCTACATCATTATAATTCCGGTAAGAGTACATATTGTGTACTTTCTTTCCTTTTTCTTTGAAATGCACATCTTATAATGGTGGAATACAAATCAAAACGAATTTTCTTTGTACGTGGCATCGTTTCACCTAATTACTTTTTTTTTTTTTTTTAAAAAAAAGGTTTTATAACTCACTCATTCATACATGTACTCTAAATTGAACCTTTGACCTAATAGCTAATAATCCTTATTAACTTATTAAGAAGCTAACATATTTTATAACTCTATTTATTTTTTACACATAGTCTCAAACACAATATAATAAGTAACTATATTAGACTTTAAGCTCACATACAAAGAATTTTGTTTAATTAAAATTTTTAAATTTTTGATCTGCATAATGTGATTCTAAATTATTGACGATTAACTTGTTTTAAGAGATTAAAAATGAAAACTCATAAATAAAAGAAAAATTATTCAATAAGAATGGTAATCATTGACCAAAAAAAAATCACTAGAAATAATTAATAAGTAAAAAAGATTTCTTAAGAAATATAGTACGTACATAATTGTTTCATTAAATTACTAATAATCAATTTTCATGAGGTTTCGGATGTGTATCTTGTCAATAACATACTTTAAGAAAGTAAAAAAATAGAAAGAATAAGAAAATTAAATATTTTAAAAAATCCCCACTCTTGGTTATCTATAGGATATATTGGAAATCATTGTTCTACTATCAAAGGAAGTGTCATTATTAATAAATGTGAAAAAACATAAAAAAATGCTAAGGATTATTATCTATAAATCAAAACTATTGTGTTTGTATGACAGTTTCAAATTATTGTTAATATATTACGACAATTTCATGTTTGCTTTAATAGATAACTGTTTTTTCGCATCAAAATTAATATTTGAACTTATAAATAAATTTTGCTTGGTAGGTGACAATATGATATTTCCTTAAGTAATTATTATAATAGAGATGCGCGCGTAGTGAAGGCAAATGATCGATCTCTCTGGATTCCGGGGAGACTTGCACTCACTCCAGTCAAGGGAAAAAGGATCGGTGGTTTCCGAGGACTCTCGAACCATCCTGACCCTTCATCGCATCATCTCTTCGTATTTGTCGCTCGCCAAAAGCCCTTAGGAACACTCTAGAACAAAAGCCCGAACTCTCTTGCTCCCCCCACTTTCCGCGCTATAAAGCCCCCCATTTCTTCTGCTTTCTAGCTGTGTATAGCTGCGGAAGCTCTCTAGAATCGTCGATTTTCGGTTGCGTGGGAGAAAATGGAGGAGGATTTTGATATGCCACAGGCGGAAGATATGATGAACGAGGACTTGGATCTGCCGGACGACGGCCCCACTCTCAAGGTTGGCGAGGAGAAGGAGATCGGCAAGCAGGGCTTGAAGAAGAAGCTTCTCAAGGAAGGCGAGGGCTGGGACACTCCCGAGAATGGCGACGAGGTCGAAGGTGAGATTCTCTCCCTCCGCTTTCCATCAATTCTTCGGCTCTTCTTTTGCCTTTTGCTCTCTGTTTGTTGACGTGCTTCTTTTCAGTTCATTACACGGGTACTCTGCTTGATGGGACCAAGTTCGATTCCAGCCGTGATCGAGGGACGCCGTTCAAGTTCACGCTGGGTCAAGGTGAGCCTCTGGTTTTTCGCTTTCTTGATTTGCAAAGATGTGTAAGCATTGTTTGTATTGGACGATAATCTATTAGTGTTAATCTCGAAACGCAATCGTAAATTCTACATGGAATGAACTTGTAAGTACCAAGTAACAGATGACCACTCGTAACTGTGGTTGAGATGCGTAGGGGCTCTATACTTATCGGATTGGCGACTGGTTATTTATTGAAGAGGTTGTGGGCTGGCTGGAATATTAGAGAATTCAGGTGGAGGGCTGTGAGGAGAGAGCGTTCCTTGCAATCTTTTTTAATTCATTGCGTAGTAATTATAAATGTGGAGCTGTAGAGGCTCTAGGATACTTTCAATGCGAGTTGAACTTAGTTTGACTTGCCTTTTCTTTTTTGTGGATATTAATTGATTGTTATTAATATGTATCAATTGGAAAGTTGACGTAAGTCTTCGTATGTCTCAGGAGGTAAATCAGTGTTCGGAGTTTTAGTGCCTGTTGAGTGATTTCTAATGTATCTCTGCAGAGGTCGAGCAATAGACAGATTCTGCTTTAGTTGGATTGGAAAAGACATTTTACTGTTATGTTTGGACATTGTCTAGCCTTTGTTGAGTGCGCATACCAGTTAGATCAACATGGTCAATACCTATTTTGAATGGAAATCAACGTTAACTATGATCAAGGATTTGTGTTCTGACATTTTTTAATAGAACATTGTGCAAAGTGATTCCCTAGAATACCGTTGCATCATGGAAATTTGCTTACCTTCCTTGGCACGTTTGTTGCTATCCATCTGGTTACTAGACTTACCATCATACAATTGAGGTGTGCGGCGAGCTTTATCCTTTTTTGTTTCTCAACTTGTTGTTATTGCTGTGATTTATTTATGCTTTTTCAGCCTTAGTTATTGCTGTTGGACTCCTGTAAGATGTCCTAATGTTGGTTTCCTGTCAAAGGTGAGAGGGGTGGGGTTGAAGTGATATTCGTCTGACATTCATTTTCTTGGTGGCAGGACAAGTAATTAAAGGGTGGGACCAGGGTATCAAAACTATGAAGAAAGGTGAAAATGCACTTTTTACAATTCCTGCTGAGCTAGCATATGGTGAATATGGGTCTCCCCCAACCATTCCACCAAATGCCACTTTGCAATTCGATGTTGAGTTACTGTCTTGGACTAGTGTCAAGGACATATGCAAGGATGGTGGAATATTTAAGAAGATTCTAACGGAAGGAGAGAAATGGGAGAATCCAAAGGAACTTGATGAAGTGTTTGGTATGTCATGCTTTTCCAGTGTTTACGTGCTTGTTCAAACTATAGCGTTGTTTAGCTCCTTGGATTGTACCGTTATGGCTAATGATCCGTTTCTCTTATCTCAGTTAAGTATGAAGCTTGTCTTGAGGATGGAACTCTCATTGCAAAGTCGGATGGTGTGGAATTCACCGTTAAAGAAGGTATGTATCTTGTATTTAATGGAACAAAGATAGTTTGGCCTAGATGTTGGCTTTATTTATGTGATAAACCTATTTTTGAACAGGTCATTTCTTCCCTGCTTTGTCGAAGGCTGTGAAAACAATGAAGAAAGGGGAGAAGGTGCTTCTCACAGTCAAGCCAAAATGTAAGTTGTTTTCTTGAAGTCTTGTCATTTTAGGGCCGTCTTATTGAAAAGTAATCTTCTTATTATACTCCCTTTTGGTTGCAGATGGATTTGGGGAGAAGGGGAAGCCAGCTTCTGGTGATCAAGGGGCTGTTCCACCAAACGCAACACTGCAGATGACTCTAGAGTTGGTGTCATGGAAGACTGTATCAGAAGTTACTGATGACAAGAAGGTTATTAAGAAAATCTTGAAAGAAGGAGAGGGTTATGAGCGACCAAATGAAGGAACTGTTGTCCGAGGTTGGCGTTGGAAATTTGGGAAGTAAATTGTGTACATATGAGAGTCTGTTCTGTTCCTGACGAGTTCCTTTGTTTTGCATTTTTCAGTTAAATTGATTGGTAAACTGCAAGATGGTACAGTATTTCTGAAGAAAGGCCATGATGAGGGAGATGAGCCTTTTGAGTTCAAGACAGATGATGGTTAGTAGTAGGGTAACCCTGAAATGGTTTGTTTGTCTTTTTTGTATTTTGGCTGACTTGTTGATTGATTTGTCCCGCAGAGCAAGTTATTGATGGGCTTGATAGAGCGGTGATGACAATGAAGAAGGGTGAGGTGGCCCAGCTGACTATCGCACCCGAATACGCTTTTGGCTCATCAGAGTCCCATCAGCCAATAGCTGTAGTTCCTCCCAACTCCACCGTGTCCTATGAGGTTGAGCTGGTTTCTTTTGACAAGGTTAGTTGATTGTCTGGTCATATGGTTGTCTAATTTGATGTCTCCAATTATTTTTGAATTCTGGATTGAAATCCTTCATATGATTTTTTTTCAGGAGAAGGAATCATGGGATATGAGCACTCCAGAGAAAATTGAAGCTGCTGGTAAAAAGAAAGAAGAAGGAAATGCATTGTTTAAGGCTGGTAAATATGAAAGGGCTTCCAAGAGATACGAGAAGGTATGTGTTGAGGAATGTCTATTAGGATCACCAAGCAATTTCACTTGCTTCTGCTTCCATGTCCCTTTGTTTTTGCAACTTACGTGTTGTCTTCCATTTGTGTAGGCTGTGAAGTATATCGAGTACGATTCTTCCTTTGGGGAAGAGGAGAAGAAGCAGGCTAAGGCTGTGAAGGTTGCTTGCAATTTGAACAATGCAGCTTGCAAGCTGAAGTTAAAAGATTACAAGCAGGCTGAAAAATTATGCACAAAGGTGAAATAAATTTTGTTACTATATGTTGGTATTGTTGGTGGCTTGGCTTCTAGATGTTCTTTAGTATTTAATTTGTTGTGTTATCTTTAGGACTCAATTTGCTGTGGATATGCAGGTGTTAGAGCTTGAAAGTACAAATGTTAAGGCACTTTACAGAAGGGCTCAAGCATATATTCATCTGGCAGATCTGGATTTAGCAGAGTTTGATATCAAGAAAGCACTGGAAATCGACCCTAACAACAGGTACAGATTCAGCCTCTTCTCTGGTTGGGGTAAAGCCTCATTTTTGCAGTTCCTTAACTATCTAAAACACCTAATTCAAGAGGTCTCAGTCAAAGTTTAGTTCTTTGTGCATGAATACTGTTAAAACTAGGGGGAAATCGGTGGCAGTTTTCTATTTATCTGGCTAATATATGGTTTCTGTCATGTTTGAATAGGGATGTGAAGCTTGAGTACAAAACCTTGAAGGAGAAGGTTAAGGAATATAATAAGAAGGAGGCGAAGCTTTACGGTAACATGTTTGCTAAGCTGAACAAGCTGGAGCCTCGCGAATCAAAAGTAAGTAAACTCTACCAATGTTGAGACCAATGTCTAGTGTTTGCCGATTTTGGTTGTGGGACCTAAATGTTACTCATCTATGATATGCAGAAAGTAGAAGCGCAGGAAGCTGAGCCTATGAATGTAGAGCACAACGCATAAGCAGAGTGCGACGTGGAAGTTTTAAGCTTAAATGAGAATAAGAGTAAATTGCCTTATTTCCATGGTCTACTACCCTGTAGCTCTCTCATTTGAACTTCTTTCTCGGCATAGAGAAATTTAAATGATGTTTCTTTGTTAGGGATTATTGACATAATGCTTTGATGGTGAACTCTTATCAATAGAATGAATTTGGGAATGACTTTGTTTAAGTGTCTTTACTTCTTTTTTGACTCCTTTTACTTTACCTCTTCGCTCGCAACGGTTTCTTGTTTTCTGAAAGTCATTGGGTAGCATTGAGGCAAGCCCTGGATTCTTTAATATTCCTTTTAGATGGTTTAGCCCTCGACGTTAGAGAACCCTGTGTTCTGAAGGCTTTTAGGGATACGTTTTAGTAGTCAACTAGATTTCTTGTAATTAAAGAGAGAGACAGAGAACTTAGATACAACGAAAATCATAAGTCACTTCATAAAAACAAGGTACTTAAATGTTTTTGATCCTCTTCCCGTTGTCGAACTTGGAACGAGGGACCCATAATAATTAGAGGGTCGAAGCTGTAGAATCAGCTTTCATTTTGTCAATCAGCTCAAAGTTGGGGGTCAGCTGCTCGCTTGAGCATAGCTTTATATTTTACAGCTTAAACTGGAATTTGGGTTACTTGATATGTTCGTATTAGTCGGAACAATAATGGTATCAAGTGCGTGCGGAAGAAAATATTCGAGTGAGTGATCCTTTATTTATTTTTTTATCTTTTAGAAAGTTACATGAATAAATTCTTAATATAAACGAAGTACAAGTGATGAAGCATGTCCTTCACTGTTTTTAGTTGGATTTGTTACTTGAATAGCTGGAGCAATTGAGAAGGCTAATATACAAAATATAGTGCAATAACAACGACCATTCAAATTTGAACAAAAGTATGTATTGGTTGTATAGGCTAATATACAAAAAGAAGGAAATTAGGAGAACAAAACGTGATGGTAACTCGATAGTCTCTTTCTCGTTGATTCTTTTAGCTGCATAGAAATATTACAGAGAAGAGAAAAGTTCTGGATGCTGTGCCGGTCTTGGAGGCCATCTGCACCTGTTCAAGCTCGGGACATCTTTAGTAATAAGAATTTTTGTAACACGTTAATTACCAAAAATCTCGGGAGAAAAAAAGAAAGTATTCTATATTTCGATCGACCAAAAAAAAAAAAAAGAAGAGAGGAAACAAGAGAACTTAGAACACGGGTTTTTATATTTCCCAAAAAAAGGAAAGATTTAGGAATAAAGTATGCAAAAGTTTCGAATAAACGAAGACAGATATATTGGGTTTTAGGGAGAGTAAGGGATGGGTAGCATCCACTCCCTAAAACCACTCCCAGCCGCGGGATCATTTTCACAGAATTCTGCTTGAAGATTGCTTGTGTTGCATTGAATACTAAGTAGTAAATTGAAGAATCTTCAACTTCTTGATGGAGTTGACGAGCCAATATTTAACGATTATGGCCTTTTTTTTTTTTTTTTTCTCTTTCCTTACTAAAGCCTTTGGAAATTGCTTCAATTGTTTCCTGGCCAGTTCCCCGTTGATTTTCTTTGGGAAAGGGGCATGGAAGGTCACATGTTTACCATCTATTCAAAGCTGAGTAACATCTATAAAATGCCACGTCAAAACCTCCACGCCGGACAAGTCACGTCATTGACAAGTAAACTGCTTCATCACCGCATCAGAGGAGTTGCCATGTCAGCTCTAAACCCACGAAGCTCTGCGAGCTTCGTCTTCCTCAAGAGCTGCCAACCTCACCTATTGTTGGCGCCGCTCGACTGGCCAAAGAGGGAAGGAACATCAAGCCTAAATTTCCATTGAATTCACTAACTCTGCTTACCATTTTTGTCCACCAAAGATCCACAATCAATCGCATTCAACTTCCATCGCCGACATCATTGTATAGATTTGGATTCCTTTTATGTATATCAGCCTAGGACCCATCTAAAGCCCTTGTATCTGTCGTTGTTAATGAAGTTGAGATTAAATTTTTACATTTCTCTCAGACACTGTTTTTGCTTCATCATCAATTTTTCGGCGAGTTTAGGCTTGGTTACTTTGATTTCCAAGTCTAATTATATCATCAAGTATAAGAAGTATTTTGGATTTTTGCTTTCCCATCAGCTTACAATGCTATCGCAATTTACTGCATTTGTTTTGGTCTTGCTGTTTCGAATAAATTTATATTGCTTAGCTCGTGATTAGAAATCAGATGTTGCGCTACACAAAACAAATTTCTCAGGTTTGGCAAGTTAAAAGAAGATTGTTGTCGTGTGAACTACTTAATATATAATAGCTTAAAGTATGCACAAAGCTATGCATGTTCCTGTCTCTTTTCAAGGGTTTGTTCAGATAAAATGGCCACTGGGAATTATAAAAAATTCTAAGTTCGGCTATGTTAGGCTAAATTGCATGAATTACTTGGCGATGAACTTTTTGATGTTATAGTATTTAGAAGGTCCTCAACAAATCTTTCCAAGGCATTTTGGCAATTCCATATAGATAAAGAATTCAAAAGTCTAATTCAAAAATTAGCTTAAAGATTAAAATAGTTATTTTATTTAAATCTCACCACAAGGACCTCATATTTTGATATGGAACTTTCATCTTATACATATTTCTTACACATCAAGTATCATTAAGGTTAAGGTCACGTGAGGCGAAGTTAATTCAACATGAGTATCATGGTGCTACATCACTTGAACAATGCATAAGCTTAAATACATAAAAGCTTATAAAGATATTAAAGAAGATTTTGACTTTAATATCATGTTAAGAGGCTCATTATCCTATCCAAGAATCAATTCAAGAGTCGATAGAATCTATTATTCTATAAGTAAAAATTCATATATACTTTTAACAAGATGAGACTCATTGCCCACATCTTGACATGCTCCATGACCATGATGGTTAAATTATCGAACTACCATGACTTCATATTATGTAGGTTCAAATTAATAGGAACTCATGAAATTGTTAAAGATGATCTTAGTTTTGATACCAATCTTTGATGAATTAACCATTATCTCATTCATTCTTAACCTTATTATCTCTACAAGTCTTTGGTGAATAAAATTGTGTGCTCCCCTATACCAATGAGAAGCTCACCCATCTTTTGAACTACATTAAGTTCTCTTCTACCTTCGTTGTTTGGGGCCTAACCAATTCTATCCCATAGAATACGATCATAGTGAAAAATATCAACTAGCTTAGCCTATCTCCATTGTCTATCCACTTATCTAATCATATTGCCTCTAATAGAAATAGTTTCTTTTTACACTAGTGCCTCAGTGTATACATGTCATTCAATCAAAATACATTCCTTTACTTCTTTGATCCTTTATTTATATTGCTACAAAACTCCTAATTGGCAATGAATTTCTCCCTAGGGGTGGTTCTTCTCCTAATTCCCTTATGAGACTATTACTTCCTAGCCATGACATATCTCTCCTCCTAAATCATGGCTAATTTCATGGCTTCATTCACTGTCCGAGTAAACTTGGCCTTAACATTCATCCTAATTCCAATTTTCAATCCATTAATGTAACCATCTACTGCTTGTTGTGCTATCAAGGGACTAGCTTTTATTAATCTCCCTATATACTCATCATAATATTTATCTAATGACTTGGTCTATAAGAGCTTAGTTAGTTTAGCATAAGAGCTACAGTTACGAGTAAGGCCATACCATTTCAAGCAACCTATATGGCAATCTGTCCTAAGTAAGGGCTTCATCAATTTACTCCAACTTTAATTTATACACTTAAAGCCAATTCACAACCAAGCCTTCCATGTTCCAAGAAACAACTTGCACCTTTTCATCATCATTCATATAAGCCATGAAAGTTAAAAAACTTGATTGCCTTAAAAACCCACAAAGTTTGGTCCTTCTCCCTATTAAATCAAGGAAATCAAATTGCATGATCTTCCTTAAATTCCCATACTACCTTTACCTAGACCTGTTGTCTTTTACAGCAAACCCATTCGAAGTAAGCCCACTATTCTAATTCGAGTTACCAATATTCGATGGGCTGGATTGATCTTCCCCCTTACCATCATTATTGATTGTTCTTATTGACACTTCAATTGAACCTCCCGTGTTTGCCAACAATGTGTCTAGCTTTGCCTTTATCATGGCCTCCCATTTTTTTTAGTATCTTGGACATTTTTCAATAGTTAAGAGATAGCTAATTCCAACTAAGACACATTCATTTCCATGCACAGACCATAGTGCTTCGGTGCTAAATGATTTGGGTTAGAGTTAGTAGCAACAACAACATGACAAGGAGTGTCTCATGACCCAGAGTTAGGCTTTTGAGCACGAAATCCTTAAGGGGATTCAAACACAAACATCCATTGGAGGATGAAGGAGAGTGAATAAAAACCTAACAAAGGAAGATAGGTTTAATCGGGAACCTTAGTCGCACAACTGAATTCCAAGAACAAAGCTAAAGGTTCTACATAGTTTTTTCTAGCTCTATATCTCTTACATGCAACACATTCAAACCTAAGGCTACACTCACTTCAACACACTACAACCCACCCAATACATAACCAAGTCCACATTCTTACATAAGCATTTACACTATTACTGTAAGAGGCCTTCTTCTATCTCTTCATGAATTTACCTTGCCCTGGCCTTAACCTGAGTGTTTGGCCCCTCCACAAATGCTTCCTAAGGAATAGGTTTTCTATTCCTGCTTGTGTGTAAAATGTTGAATAGAGATAAGAAAAACAATAGAAAAAGGGAACAAGAAGGAAGGAAAGTAACCTAAATCAAGCTCATAAATAGAACCCTCACCACCATTCCTCTACAACTTGTAAAGAATTACCAATTATTTACAAGAGTCGAAAAGTCCCCATTCCAAAGACTTCCCCATATAAATCCCTAACCCCCCTTAGGCCACTCCTAACCTGACTCTCTATGGGTTATATCTAAGGCCTA
Source organism: Casuarina equisetifolia (assembly GCA_028551475.1). NCBI lineage: Eukaryota > Viridiplantae > Streptophyta > Magnoliopsida > Fagales > Casuarinaceae > Casuarina > Casuarina equisetifolia. Next base: position 16,957,694 of record CM052361.1, on the reverse strand, counting down.
GCCCCCTTTGATGTCTATAATTAAACCTAGCAGTCTAATATTAAATTACATATAAAAACATATTCTATTTCATAACCTGTTTGCCTGTTACATTCCTCCCTCCATCAACTTAGCCTTGTCCTCAAGGCTGACTCGTTTCTCCCCCATGGAAGTTAGGATACTTCCTTTTGAATTCTAGTTTTGCTACCCAAGTTGCTTTTGCTGGAGATCTTCCCTTCCAATGGATGAGTACTTCAAAATTTCCTCCCTTTTTTCCTCTTTTCCATCATTGCCATTGGTTGATTTTCATCTTCCAATTCCTCTTGGGCATTTAGAAATTCCTTGGGATCAACATTTTGAACACTTTTGGGAATTCCATGGAACTGCCTTAACTTAGAAACATGGAACACTAGGTGCACCTTGGCTATGGGGGGTAAGTCCAGCTCATAAGCAATAGTCTCAATCCTATAGGAGATTTGACAAGGCCCACTGAACTTCGGCCTTAGTTTCTAATGTCGACACTGACTTACTAAAACCTATTTATTTTGTAGGAGTTTCACAAGGACCTAATCCCTTTCTTGAAATACCATTTCTCTTTTCTTTTTATCATATACTCTCTTTAATTTATCTTGAGCCGCATGTAAGTTTTTCTTGATTTTGTCCAATACAACATCTTTTTCTTCCATTAATTTCTCCACCAACACCACTTTAGTTGTCCCCTTAACATAGTTTAAAAAAGTTAAAAGGCTTCTCCCATACACTATCTCAAAGAGGGTATGCAATGTGGAAATATGCCAACTAATGTTATAATAGTATTGTACGCATGACAACCACTTCACCTATTCTTTGAGATATTCCCCCACCACACATCTTAAATACATTTCAATTGTCTTGTTGACTACTTTCGTTTTCCCGTTCGTTTGTGGGTGATAAGATGAAGAAAAATTGAAGTGAGTATTTTGCAAGTTGAATAATTTCTTGCAAAACTTACCTGTATATAGGGGGTTTCTATCATAAACTATGGAGCAGGGCATTCCATAAAGCTTAAAAATTGTTGTTAAAAAAAGCTTGAGCTACAGATATTGCCATATATGGATGTGCTAAAGGTATAAAATGCCCAAATTTGGACAACCGATCCACTACCACTAAAAGCACTACTTTCCCTTATGACTCAGTAACCTTTCCATAAAATCCATGAAGATGTCTTCCCAAATTTGCTCTGAAATAGGTAATGGCTGAAGAAGACCAGGGGGTTTATCATTTTCATACTTATTTTTTTAACAACTTATATACTCCTTTATCATTTGTTCCACACTCTTTCTCATGCCCTTCCAAAAGAATATAACTTTCACCCTTCCTTCATGAACACGATAATGCATTTCTTTTTCTATCAAAGGAATTAGAGATGAATCAGGTGGAAGATATACCTTGTCCTTGTAGGTGAGTATCCTCTCCTTATACTTCCAAGGTCCCAATGCTTCTCTAGATCTAATGTTGCTGATTAATTCCTAGACCTTTTGATTGCCTTTTAACTCTTCTCAAATTGACTCCAACCATATTGGTTGTGGAGTAGATAAGGCAGCACACAAACCTAAGGAGTTCTTGCTGTTTGTACCCCGATTCCACTTACTGTTTGGATAGCCCATCAACCACCACATTATCACGCCCAACCTTGTATTCTACCTCAAAATCGTACCCTAGTAGCTTGAGTAACTATTTTTGTTGGGCTGGAGTCACTATCTTATGGTCTTGTAAGTACTTAAGACTCTCTTATCTATCTGTATAATGAATTTACTCCCCAATAAGTATGCCTTCATTTCTACACTGCCATAATTATTGCTAACATTTCCCTATCATAGGTGGAAATGGTTAAATGCCTCCCGTGTAGTGTTTTATTGAAATAGGCTACAAGCCTTGATAATTATATATTTTATAGAGTTATTAATAGTATTTTAGGTAATGTTTAATATAATTTTTATTAAATTATATTTATATTTAATTATATTTACGTATATTTTGTTATTTTATGTAGCAAATCCAAAAGAGAAGAAAAAGCACTAAATCATGAAAAATTTTCACCATTTATCACACCACTTATCTATGAATCACGTGAGATCCTTGACAAAGAAAAAGAAGGAAAAGAGAGGAAACACGTGGGACCTATGTAGAAGAATTAATGAAGGTGAATGTGAATTATATGGAACAAGAAAGAAAATGGACAAAGAAAAGTCAAAGAAGAAAGAGAAAGGAGGATGGCTGGACACGTGAGGAAAGAGAAAAGGCTTTTGTCAAGTAGCTTTTATCGAGACCGCTGGACGGACGAAAAGGAAGACCGGACGGGAGAGAACACGGGAGAAACTGAAAGGAGAGAGAGAAAGAGGTCGCGATTGAGGGGCGGTCGTGCGAAAGCCGACCGACCCAGGGGAGAAAAAGTCCATTTCCGGTGTCGTTTTCCGGCGAGAAAGAGGGAGAAAAGAGAGACCGGCAGTGCGAATGCCAACCGGTTTCTTCTGCTTAGAATTTGTTGGCATTTTCAGTTATAAAGGGACCTTGGAACGTGCGAATGCCGTCCAAGTCCAGTGTCTCTGATTTCTGGCATATTTCCGGCGGCCCCCGATCCACTTTCCGTCAGATCTACACGGTTTTGAGACGGATTTGCGCAATCTATTTGCAGATCTGCAATCTAGGCGTCCCGATCTATCTTTCCTGAAGTTTCTGTGAAGACCGACGGCAGACGGCGGCGGCGCGTGGTGGCTAGATGACGGCGCGTGTCACCGGCGTGTGGTAGCGCGTGCGAAAGCGCATGATGGCGCGTGTCAGCTCGTTTTCTTCCTGCTTTCTAGACAGCTTCATTTCCTCTCCTTGATGTGCAGATTTGTGCAGCCTTTTTGTGATTTGAAGACTTTTTGGTGACAGCTTAATGTTTTTAATTTACAGAATGTGTTTTTTAATTTCCTGTACGGTTCTTGTTTGTGTAAATATGATGTTTTAGTTTATTGAGTTAGAGTTACAATGGATCTTAATTAGAACGTGTGAATGTTATAATTATTTATGTTTTGTGAGATATTTTATGAATGTGAAGTTGTATGTTATTGATCTTAATGTATTTGGGTGACTAGCTATCATTTAAATGATATGATTTGCATGTTTGATTCCGACAGGAGATAACATGCACTTGCTTCATGTGATATGCAACCATAAATTAATATGTATAGACATATATTATATGATTTGTGTGACTTTAAGTGTAAACTATAATATTCATATATCTTAATGCACTTAGTTTATTTAATTCATATGCAGAGTCACAATGAATTAATGAACTAAGTAGGTTCGTTATACTTAGACATAGGATAGTGAATAAATTAGGAGATTCTACCATCATATGAGTAAAATTAATCTTGTTAGCATGGATGATCTACATTTGTATTTAGTAATTAGGTGAAGTTGAATTCTCTGGCATCCTTGGTTAATCAAGTTTAGGTTAAATTTAGTTGTTTAGTTCATGTTTCATCATCTTGATTTGCTAGATAAACTTTCGAAACTATTTACCTCTAGTACTTAGTTAGCATAGTAAACACCACTCTTCGTGGGACGATACTCATACTTATCATTATACTACTTGTTCGACATGTACACTTGCATGTTAGAATTTTATCGAACATGCTTCTTCCCTTGAGATAACATCGATCCAACCCCTGTTCCCGATGCATTACACTCTAATACGAAAGGTTCTAAAATGTTCGAAAGTCTTGACACCAAGGTTGTAGGCATCATTGTTTTCAATCTATCAAAAGCTTATTGCACTCTCATTCTAAACAAAGCCATCTTTCTTTAGTAAATTGGTTAAGGTTCTTTGATTTGTCCATACCCTTTTATTAACCTCTTATAATACCCACAATTTCTAAAAATCCCCTTAAGGCCTTAACTGATTTCAGAATGGGCCATTGAAGGATTGCTACCACCTTTTCAAGGTCCATTGCAACTCCTTCTTCACTCATTACATGCCCAAAAAATTTTAGTTTGGTACACCCAAAGTCGCACTTTGACATCTTAACATATAAATAGTTTCTTCTTAAAATCTCAAACACCATTCTTACATGCCGAAGATAATCCTCCCAACTTCTATTAAAGACTAGTATGTCATTAAGAAACACCAAAACCATTTTTCCTAATTGTTCTTGAAACACCACATTCATCAAGGATTGAAAGGAAGAAAGTCCATTAGTCACTCAAAATGACATCACTAAAAATTTGTAATGTTCATGGTGAGTTTTAAAAGCAGTTTTCTCAATATTTTCTTCCCTCATCCTAACTTGAAAGTACCTAGACCTCAAATCCAATCTAGAAAAGCATTTAGCTCCATTTAACTCATTCAAGAGCTTATAATGGTGGGTATAGGGAACTTATCTTTCATTGTACGCTTGTTCAATTTTCAATAATCAACACAAAGCCTCCACATTCCATTCGCCTTCTTAACTAACAATACAGGGGAAGAAAATAGGCTCTTATTGGGCCTTATTACTCCATCCTCCATAAGCTCCTTCACTAACTTTTCACTCTCCTCCTTTTGCATGTATGGATATTTATAGGGCCTTATGGATATCGGTTTCCCATCTCTATTCAAAACTATTTTGTGATCATGACTTCTCCTAGGAGGAAGGCCTTTAGGTGCTTGAAACAAATCATTAAAATTTGTCAATAAACTTTCTATTCTTTGGTACTGCTTAGGTCCCACCTTAGTGGCTTTTAATACCCTTTATGAATTATCTTGTTGTTTGTCAACTAATTGAACCATCATAAATTGCCCCTTCCACACTAATTCCTTGTTGAATTGATTCTTCGCAAGTAGTTGGGAGGGCTTTGGATGCCATCAATGCAAAATAACCTTTTTGTTCTCCATATTAAACTCCATTCTATGCTTTGCAAAATACCATATCAATCGCAACCACGGGCAAAATGTATAAGTCTAGCCTCATTCTGACCCTTTGTAATTTTACCTATATCCCTTGACATACTCCAATACTTTTAATGTACAAGAATTATTAACTACAAGGCCTAAGTGAGAAACCAACTCTTGTTCGAAGAAATTATGGGTGTTGCCCAAATCAATTAAGACCTTTATAAGCCTTCTAAAAGACTCTACTTGGCCTTCTACCTTTATAGTTTTTGGTTTACTTACTCCCATGTCATATAAAGTCATAATGGAGATTCCCATGTCTTCCTCCATATCTAAATACTCGGTAAATTCTTCTCCTTCGATGTTCCACTCCCTTACATGTTCCTTGTCCCCCCACTCATCTGGATAAACTGCTTCACAAATAAATAACCTCTTCTTACATTTATGCCTCGGTGTGTACCGGTTATTGTAGTGAAAACACATCCCATTTTGTAATCTTTTTTCCAATTCTACAACTGTAAACTTCCTAGTGGGTAAAGTAGTGCATGTATGAGGATTCTGTGGTGCTCTGTGAACCATAGGTGGAGGTCTTGGTGGTGCAGAAGAATGTAAAGCTTCCCAACCCCCTCTGCGGTGAATAGTCTTAGTTACTCCTTTACGAGTTGCAAAGAAGGTTGATCTTTGACCACGGAGCTTTAAAAACTTATCTTTATAAATAAATGCAAAATGCAATGCCTTACTAAGGGTAGTAGGGTGTTTAACATTAACATCACCTTGAATTCCCACCTTTAGCCTTCTAATGAAACAATCTACGACTTGCTAAGAGGTTAGGGGACTAGTAGATGCTAGGGCCTCTCAGAATTGCTCAGAATTGCTCATAATACTATTCCACCATGCCCCATTGTTCGAATTTCATCATTGTGTGCATGGAATTCCTGGGTTGGGTAGACCTATACCGATCCATAAGCCCCTTTTCTAAATTTTTCCTAAGTCAAAACTTGACCAACTCTCTCCAAGTTGTCTATATAAGATTAAAGCCACTTAACTGGGTTTCCAACCATATTCCAAGTAGAAACCCTAACTTTTTCTGAATCTAACAAGCTGTGGAAGTCAAAAAATTCAGTGGCTATAAATAGCCATGAGGCTAGGTCATCATTGTGGTGAAAATAGGGCAATTAAAATCAGGTGATGTAGTTTAGGAGACTAGATTCGAAATCCTGACCCAATCTAGACGAATTCAACCCATTAGGCCCTAACCCATTGGGGCTTGACCTTGATGGCCCTAACTTGTTAGGGTTTGAGGTGTGTGAAGAATTGGGGCTAAGCTTGTCTTTGGAAATTGTTTGATAACTGCCCCTAACCAAATTATTGGACCCTTTTGTGTGTGTGGATTGTTGTCAGAAAAGGAATCTAAACAAGTGGTTGTAAGGGTTGAAACTTGGGATAAGATCAAATCCATGTGGGTATTGAGATCTTATATCTAGGTAGATATGCGAGACATGTCAGAGTCCAATTGTGACTTAAGATTGGACATTCTTGATTCCAATTGAGAAACACGGTCTTCCATGGTGGGATTAGACGGCTCTGGTACCACTTGTAAGAGGCCTTCTTCTATCTCCTTATGAGTTTGCCTTACTTTGGCATTGGCCTAAGTGTTTAGCCCTTCACAAATGCTCCTTGGGGAATAGGTTTTCTATTCCTACTCATGCGCAGAATGTTGAATAGAGAAAAGAAAAGTAGTAGGAAAAGGGAACAAAAAGGAAGGAAAGCAACCTAGATCGGGCTCATTAACGGGAACCTTCACCGCCACTCCTCTACAGCTTGCAAAGAATTACCAATTGTTTACAAGAGTTAAAAAGTCCCCATTCCAAAGACTTCTCTGATACTAATCCCTAACCCCCCTTGGGCCATTCCTAACCTGACTCTCTATGGGTTATATCTAAGGCTTGGCCCCCTTTGATGTCCATAATTAAACCCAGTAGTCCAATATTAAATTACATATAAACACATATTCTATTTCATAACCTGTCTGCCTATTATAATTATATATCATAAATAGCTTAACATTTATTAACACATACAAAATTATGCCGATAATAATGGGATAGGTAGACAGCCCTGGGCTGTGCAGAATTACTTGTTTTAATGCATAGGGGTCAATTAAGTTTTTATGGCTCTCCGTTGTGTTATTTGTCTGTCATGTTGCATGGGTGCACAATTTATATCTTTTGTTTCCACGCTTGAAATTTGCTTATGTTAATTATTCTGTTCTTCTATGTGAAGTGGTGTCTTGGTTCCGTAGATATTGGTTTTTGCCAAAGTTGAGGAATCTTAATAGTATAAAAGGGAGTGAAAGACGTGCAGAGAGTAGAGATCTATATTCCTTGAGTTTTCAAAAGATTGATTTTCTTGAATGAACCATTGCTGTCTTAGTTCTCTTTCTTTACTATTTTTCTTTCCACTCCTAGTTTTGGGCATTTTTCCATCATAGGTCACTAGATGAAGAAGAGTAGACCCTTATCATGGCCTACAACTTGTTCTATTGTTACAACCTGCAACAATACAATAATCTTAACTTTCAATATGAAACTTTCATCATGCACACATACTACATTTCTTGTTTACAATTTCAAACAAATGTTGGATAAGTGAGAGAGCTATATGAAAAAAGATGGAGTGATATTGATTCATATACTTCAATGGAAGTGACAATTTAGCACATGATAATTGTCAACTCTTTGTCAAGGGCATAAGATAATTAGCAAGAACTTGCTTGCTTTGAATACACATCTTATTTTAATTTCAACTAGTTGGTCGTTTTTCTTTGAGCAAGAAGTTGTCCATTAATATATAATGGTATGATTTTCAAGTTAGTGTGTAAAAATTTGTTAGAAGACTCAAAAATCTAATCTAAAAATTATTTCAAGAGTTGAAAATTTCCTTTTTAATTTAAATTTCACTTTCAAAATGTGTTAGCTTAGTGCTAAGCCTAGGTGGATTGGAATTAAAAGGTCTTAAGTTAGGCAACTCCCCCTTATCCCAATATATTACCAAAAAAAGAAAAAAATTATTATCTTGATGATAATGACGCAAAAACATAATGGATTTAGAGCAAGGTAAGTGTAACTTGAATTTTAATATTATCTCAAAAAGTTAGGCTTTACTCAAAACAATTCAAGACTTAAAATATCCTTTAATTTAAACTTTAGATCAAGATTCCTCTTTAATGTGGTTCTCAGTTTCCAACAAAACTTACTGGCCTGACCGAAAATGACCACTTCCAACAACGTTGTCCGTCATTCTTTTCTTGCCTAAAATATGTTGTAAAAGGGATTGAGCATTTGCATGCTATTATGGTTTTTGGATAAATACTGGTACGATGTTAGATTCTACTGCTGTAATAGTCTGGGGAGAAGGCTAACTCTATTTGTTGTTCTGTATATCAGATCAGAAAGGGAAATGGAAGAATCCTGGACAATATTCAAGCAACAACATGTCCAATGGGTCAAATCACAAAGTTAAGGAACATTTGTTAAAGTCGATCATCAAAATGATCAAACAATGTCTAATCGTACATCATCTGCCGACAACAAAAGATAAAGAATGTGATGATCTAACGAATCCTTCCTCGGTTGGCATGGAAGGAATTTCGTAACAAACAAATAGACTGGACATATGCAATCCCTTCCTCTGACTAGTTTCTAAAGATCATATGCTTTTGAAACCTTGAGGCTACTTGTGTTAAAAAATGTGACTTGGCAGCAAACTGATACAATAGTCCTGTTTACACAAAAATGAACTTATAAACTATAGAAATATGGGACTCGTGCCAAGCATCCAGAAATCACTTCAATTGGGAAGCCAGTAACCACAAAAGGCAGGAATGAGATGCTTGTGCTCTAGTCAGCACACTGGCTCCACACGCTCTGGACTGAATCTCAGTCAATACCTGGGACTAGTTTTCAATAACACCGAAACAAGATCCTGAAGGTCAACTCACTTGCTCTCCTATTAAATCGAGACCAACAACTAGAAAACTGATCCCTTGAAATAACAGGAAATAGAAATGAATTCCTTGGGCAGACAACAAGCTTCTTACTGCGGCAGTTAACAAAATGAATGCAAGAGCAAGTTCCTTCCTATACAAAAGGTTTCTTCTAGTTTTCCCAGTTTTCTTAGCCATCTCTAGCTTGCCCAGCTCTTCGAGGCCTGACTCTGAGGAATGCCTGGGAAGACTCTTATTTCTCATTAGTGGATCAGATTCCTTCTCAAATGCAACTAGATCTGTCTCTGACGATCTTCCCAACTTCTTAGTAACTACCCACTCATAGGAACTTCCAAACCGAAACAATCCAGATATCATGGCATTAAATTTGGTCACAGACATGGTATTCTCAAAAAGGAGGTAAGGAACTATAAATGGGAATGACCGTGGTGCTGGGAGGATATTCAAGATAGACATGATTCCAGGAACATAACAAACGACCCAAGCTGGTAGCTGAGCTTCTGGCAGGAACATAGTCAAGGGGAGAATGATACAAAATAGGGTGAATGAATAAAAAGGCAGAATAAGCTTCCGTAGGAGGAAGAAAAGAAATATCAAGTTGGCCTTCTTGGCCAAACTCACCTGGAATGTGAAAGACATAAAAGAGTAACATGAGATACTATAGAAACTTGATGCTACATAATCCATCCTCAAAAGTAAAAGTCACATAGCCATTTTTAAGCATCCTTCAAGAATTAATCAAATTACTTATATCATCATTGCATAGCCCAAAAAGAAAAAGAAAAAAAGAGAAGAAGAAGCCACAAAACCGTGAAAAAAAAATTAGTTCGGCTAATTATTAGAAGGATTCGTTTACAAGCCTTATAATTGGTCGCATTAATTCAAATTTTCTGCTTTTGTTTTGGCTAAGCCAACCAGATCCTGTATATAAATTTCCTCTCACTTCAGGAAACCATTCAAAAACTTCATTTTTTTAATTTTTTTTATATATATGCAAGGACTAAATTGTTTAGTACAGTAATGCTGTCATGCAAATTTCATCCCATGAAGCTACCGTACCTTTGAACGAAGAATATCAAAGAAGCATAGACGAAATAACTGCATTGGGCCTGAATGCCATCGGTGTTGCTGTTTCTTGTATGCCTCATAGGACTCTGGAAGTTCACAGAGGCACTGCAGATAGAAGATTATCTTCAGAAAACCCATGACCATTCCAAAACAAGCTTAGAAACTCTATGAGTAGCAAGATATCAGACCTTCACATCATTAAGATATATGAATTTCCATCCGCAAAGATGAGCACGAACAGCAATGTCCATGTCCTCAACAGTTGTTCGTTCCAACCAACCACCACATTCTTCAAGAGCTTTAATTCTCCACACCCCAGCAGTTCCATTAAAGCCAAAGAAGTTGATGAACACGCCATTGACCTGTTGCTCAACCTCAAAGTGGAATGATAAGTTTATGTTCTGCAATCTTGTAAGCAGGTTCTCATCCTTGTTCACAAATACCCACCTTGTCTGGACTAATGCCAGATCATCATTTCCCTTCAAAAAGCAAAAAGAAAAAAGAAAAAAGGGGGGTGAGTGGAGAGAGAGAAAAGGAAACTATAGTGAGAAAGTCAAAACATGCAGTCACTTGTTCTGTGTAAGTATATTCATAACACTCTACAACAAAGGTTTCAGTATAGAACAAAATTACCAATAGATCCATAGATTCCAAATTTCATGGGTTGGGGGAAGCAAGAACCAAGTAATTGCATTAACATTGAGTAAGGAAATGCCATCAAGAGGCAACTACTTCTGCCACAACGAAAAGAGAAGAAAAATCACACCTTCAAAAGATCTGATTCATGATCTCACCCTCCATTTGTAGGGTGAGAAGCAATTTCCTGCAAAGACCATTGCAGTTTCATGCAGATTACAGGATCAGATTTTGCACTCATAAAATTGGTATGCAAAATCAACCGATTAAATTAACTATTGGGCTAGAGTTAGATTATCTTGCAATGCACATTTGTCCACATCCCGACCAAGCAGTAGGTATCACTTGTGTTAAGGGCCTCGATTCTACCTCAAAAAGTCAATCCAATGGAAGGAATAGTCACGCCCCTTATATAGCCATATTGTTCTATTTGCCTTCTTGATGTGGGACAATGGAGTCCATTACACTTGGCCTAAAAGGGCAATGGACTTTCATTACCCATAACATTTGATTTCTTCTTGGCCAATCCATGTCAATGACCTGATATTTTGTCTTTGTCCAGCACTTGCCTGTACATCTCAATGGATGTCTAGGCCCATGCCAATCCTACCTCCAAGCTTGCACATTGTCAATATCGCACACAGAAGCACCCACTATGCTACATACTGGCTTGCCCATAATGTAATTGAGAGGGCTATCATAACGCTTCAAATCCCACATCACATAGCAACACCCGAACCTATTAGGTCCATGCTTGAGCAACCATTCAGTGCAAAGGGCGTTCACCATGCCCAGAACCAACACATGGTAGCACTACCACTCCCAGCCATCCTAAGAATCAGTTTGCAACACCTTGTCTAACCATAAGTATTACACCAGCAAGGATGCCTGGTGCTACCATGAAGTCAAGTTTTCAACAAATACCTCTCTCCAAAAGAATCCAATGTTTTTCTTGTGTCTCTTTATTTGCCACAATGTTGGATCCCTTTTCCTAACTGGATACCAACTCCAGCTACTCTTTCCATTTACAAGGGAATATATTTGCCTAGTTTTCATGCCTTAATTCTCTGCCTTAGTTTGGGGCACTTGGCTAACTTTAGGAATCATCTAGCTAATCTTTGTTGAAGTGCAAACAGAGGAGATAAAGTGAAAATCCTAGCAAAAGAGCAAGAAGATCAGGTTGAACATTGACCAATGTTAACAGAAAAAATTGAAGAATTAGGTTGGCCTGTTTGCAATCCACATTGTGACCCAAGCCTAGATTCCTTGGTCAGCGACGTCCATCATGGCATCCATATGTTGGTGTGCAATTTATATTGAAAGAAACCGCTTGAAATCATTTGAAAATATTTAGGCCACATAAGCACCACATTTAGTATTACTTAAGCACCACAGACATAATTTAACAAAGAATCACAACATCGTATATAAAACAAATTAATCTCTAGACCTGACATAGGCCAATCTCGAATTCTATCAACAACATCAACAGCTGCTAGTTCAAGAAATGGATCAATATCCTCTTTCTAACAATATATCTTCTTATTCAACAGAAGAAAAGAAATTCATTTTAATAGAATCAACTACCGGGTTTGCCTGCGCTGTTATATGACTTCTTTGTGCTGAGATATGCACATGTAAAGGCATAGGTATTTATAAATGCATTATAGAAATCATCAGTTTGCATATAAGCTGAGAATCACTATGTTTTCGCATCAAAACCTTAACGAATAAACATGCTGACTCCAACAGAATCCTTGACAGATAAGATAGTGAGTATAAAAGTCACCTTAAAATGAGGAATAGTTTTCTTCAAGAAGTCTGGTCCTGGTTGAAAATCTGCATCAAATATTGCCACAAACTCATAATCCTTTACATAGTCGCAGCTCATAGCAGATTTTAGATTCCCTGCCTTATAGCCTGTGCGAATTAGTCGATGTCTGTACAATATTGGAACACCTCTTTGTTGCCATTTCTGTACTTCGGCCTTGATAAGGGCCTGGACTTCTAATTCATTGGAATCGTCTAAAACTTGTATCAGCATTTTCTGCTTTGGCCAGTCCTGTACACAAACTGCTGCAATAGATTGTTGGTAAACCTGTTTGGTATTTGGACACAGAATCTATCAATAACTATGTGTAGAAATGGGAAGAACCAACACAAAATTCACTGAAAATCTGTCATTATATGTAAGTACAAGGAATCTAAAATCATACAATCATAACAATGGAACGTGCTAAATTTAACAATGAATGATTAAAGAAATTTGTCTGTCTGTTTTGTAACTTCTCCAATCCCCCAGAAGAATATGGGAAATTGAGTAGCATAATTTGCAATGAATAGAACAATTTCACATTTTTGATTGTTCAATTGCCGAAGGACACAACTTAACTAAAAATTATAATCCAGTAAAAGGCAACTACACAGATGTCATTTCTGGTATTTCTTTCCCAGCAAGCATACATGAATTTTCTTTAAAACCAGAAAATGGTTCTATTTTCCATTTAGCCTGTTTTGTATAGTTGATTCCACAAAACAAGTGGAAAAGAAGAGAAATATTAGAATCAATAGATGTGTAGTATGATAGGTGAAAGATACAATCGTTTCATTTTACTAGTACACTTGATGCGAAATTACATACAGCCTTGAACCAAAATAGGCATACTTCAACTCTACGAATCAACGAATTTCTCAACTCTGCATATATTGACAAACTTGTAGTTGCATTTAAACTTGCAACTACAGCTTCCAGAACAGTGATTGCCCCCACCATTATTCAAATGCAGTCCTATTGGCAGTTAAACATAGCTTCACAGCCCTTTTCATAGCATTACCATTTTCAGAACATTAACAATTAATCTTTAAATGAGATACATAAAGAAAGAGCAACCAAGCTTAACTAGTAATTAAAAAAGGGGACAATTACCGAATTGCTTGCTCTATATATGCTGCAAAAAAAATAGTGGTAGCTCATTGACTTAAAAATGCTAAAAAACCATTCATTGTAAAACTTTGATAAGTTTATTTCTCTTTCTACAACAAACTGTCTTTGCTTCTTTGCCTCCTTTCCCCTACTTGAGGGAAAAACAATTCATGCACCTAAATGGGCTAGGGGATCTTTATATGTACAGTTATTCATACAATTGACAATTATATAGATAAAGATATATGAATTGCATCTTAAAATCTGATGAACTGAAGTGTCTACAAAGACAAGGCTGATAGAGTTAATTTATATCAGAAGATTCTTAATGATATACACAGATATACTTTACTACATATATATGTGTGTGTGCGTGCGTGTGTGTGTACTTTACTAGATACATGTACATGTGCATGTGCAGGTGCGCATGCACACGTGTATTTTTGAAATCAACTCAGAAAGACACTTCCATTCATAAATGCTCTTAAACATGGAGTTCCTATTTTGTAGCAATCTTTCAACTTACTAAACCTACAGTTATTCAATCTTGTGAATTCAAGCAAGAGGGAAGAATAGTTATTTAAGAAAATTTGGACATCAATAGCAAGAGAAAGAACATACAACACATTGGTCAGGGCTATGAGCAACGAAGACATGGAGGTTATTAATTGGTAGAAGGTATCACCATAAAATGATTAGGAAGAAAAAGAGGACAGATGAGCCAGCACCCAAGTACAATGGCAGAAATTGAGTCATGTAGCATCCTAGGATCCCAGAGGAAAGATTTCTTAATCATGGATGCCGAGTCAGTCATAAAGTAAAAAGAGAATCTGTAATACAATTCAGATGGTAGGAAGTTTGGTGCAGTATACTTATCATTAATTAGCATAGAATATTGTTGCACTTGAATACTAATCCTGAGTTTCAGAAATCGTACAAGATCACGGACCAACTTCTACCAAACCGAAACACTACCTTCTAGAGAATGTAACCAGACAATTTCACGTTGAAGGTACTTACATGGGAAGATTTTACACCACTAAACCTGGTCCACTGGTACTAATAATTGATATTACTGCTATGAAAAATATTCATTGAGAAGAGATACAAAACGCAGAGGCGTGGTGACGCTTTATGATATTAAACCGACTTCCATAATTTTCCAAAGGACAGATCTGCGCCGCCAAGATGTCATAATTACACTACATTTTGAACAAAAATCTGCGACAATTCAGCGTTAAGAGCAGCTTCTTGCTTTGTCTACAACCACAATTCGAACATGTAATAAGCTCAAAAACAAGTAACACGAAACTTATACAGCAAAATTGTTGCCTACAGTAATGCATCAGTGCGGGACTTAACTTAGTAGTGAATCCGCCTAAGAAACGATAACAGTTAAAAGTTCGAAAAAATCACGAGAAGCAGAGCTGCAAGGGATCCGAAACCTACATGTTCTTACCTCCCTCTCATTGCACATGGGAATTTGTACCAAAACCATCGGATAATCCTCCCCATTTGAACTTTCCTCGTCGGCGGCAGCATACTCTACTGGCGCTACGGGCTTCAGTTTCCGGAACTTGATCCAGAAGCATCCGAGGATCAGAACAACGCGGTCCACCGATTGAACCAGAAACAGTACGATGCATACATTGGTCAAAGTCTGCAACGGTGGAGCCAAGTAATTGGCCCGAATTTCCAGCCAATTGGCGTACATGAATCCTACCACTCCAATCGATGGCGGACTGAAATGCCATCCCTTGAAGTAAGCGACGAGCTCGACGGAGAGCAAGAGCAGGACTGCGATCAAGAACGCCTTGATTAGGCGGTAGAGCCGCGAGGAGCCCGAGTCGGCGGCGGAGTCCGGGGAGGCAATCCGTCGGTTGGCAGTGCGAAGAAGCAAAAGGACAGTGTTGGTAAGCGACGTGAAAAAGCCGAAGATTTGCTGGAATCTCAGGAGGCACACCCAGGACAACTGGCGGACGCTGCGAGCTCTGCCCTTTTCCAAGGTCCGATCGGAGGTGGGGCTGGAAATCTCGACGGTGACGGGCTCAGTGCTGCAATTTTCGAGGGAAGGTTCCAGAAGGTTCTTGTCTCTGTTCTTGTTCCACCATTCCTGGAATTCGTAGTTTTGAGCCCGAGACATAAAGAGTTTATTAGTTATCTGTCTGTCTAAATCTCTGCGATGTTGTTGCTAAGTGAACGCTATCGATCTGTTTCTTGTTCCTTGCTTTCTTTCAGGTCAGTGTCGGTGTGATCCGGAGAAGGAGGGCAAGAGATGGAGAGGGTGAGCTAAGTATAGAAACGAGTGCACCATGTCTAGCGTGCAATTGCTCTTTGTTGCTTGTTTCTGCTGACTTTCAGACCAGGATCTACCGTTTGTGGGAAGCAGCCCGTGTGGGGTTTACGGGCTGAGACTTGACTTCACGTCATTTTTTTTTTTTCCGGTTAATATTTAAACTATGGACATAAATCCATGCTGGTAGGGAGTACATTAGGATTACATAGAAGACGTCGATTGAAGACAACCCCAACCCTAGTGGTGACTAGAATACTACCCCCGGTCAGCATTCTTTTATACAATTCAACAAAACATAAACAACCGGGCAATTTATAGCCACCAAGCCTAAATTGATATTGTTTAAAAGCCTAAAAAACATATACTAGAAAAAACCCAATTTGTCATACACTTGTAGGCCTTGAACATCGTGACCTAATTCAGCCAACCGATCTGCAACCCCATTTACTTCTTAGAAAACATGGCATATGCGGCTACTCATTCGGCTAATCAAATGAGCATATTACCGAATCGTATACTCTAGTCTCCAATGTGATTTTCCACACTTCAATGACACACTTCACCAAGTACATCGAGTCCGATTCAACCTGACAGGATGTAGTCCTCAATTCTTACATAACTCTAAACCTATGAGTAGAGCATCTTTGGGGAACGAATGTGAAGCCCCTTTTTTCTTTTTTAAAAAATTAATTTTATATCATTAAAGACTAAACAATAGGGTAGTTGATACAAGTATCATTGATCAATATTGGTCACCCATTGTGAATGCTTTCATTTTTATTAATAACATGACCATCACAACAGGGGTAGAATCATTCAATACAAAATTGAAGAATTGTTTGTTAACTCATTTTTATAAGCTTAAGTAATTTAAACTTATATTAATGAGTATAAACTATTTTTCCCATAACTTTGTATTGATGTATACAATGCTAGTCTACTGGAATTAGATAGATATTGTCTTTGATTGCAAGTATAGTGCTAGCTAGTATGAACCATAATGCACCTTATAGAATTATGATAAGTTGAGATTATTTGATTAAATATATAATAAGTTAAATTAACTAAATTTCCTCTTTAACTCACTATATGTACATTAAAATCTGCATGCATTGAACTTAGTTGCTCATGGTAAATCCTTAAGAAGCACTAGAATCGGGAACTTTATTAATGCTTATTGAGGGCATGATGGTTATTTCACGATGACCAACTTTGACCTACATCTTTCCTTAATACACGTGCACAGTCATAGCTATTGTTTTTATGAGAAAAGAGAATGCTTCTAGCAAACTCTCATTTCTACCACCTAGCATGATTTAGACACTAATTACAAAATTAGTAGAAATGAGATTAAAACTCATCTAGTGACTTGAAAATTGGTTTACAAACCCATTTCATCATTAGTGTTTTGAACTTTGATTAACCCACATTGCTATTGATTTTCTTCAATCGATGTCATATTCATGTTGCTTAGCCTTTGGTGTGTCCATGTATCAAAGAAAGATGTAAGGCAAAGTTGGTTATTATGACATGACCATCATGCCATTACTAAGCATTAATAAGAAATTCCCTATACTAGTGCCTCTTAAGGATCTACCACGAGAACTTGATTTCAATGGATGTAGATTCTAATGTACATATAGTGAAGAAATTTATGTAATTTCGACTATTGATAAGAATGATTCTAAAAGAACTTTGACTAATGAATGGTTTAACATATTGTGGTACATGAGACTTGGCCATATCTCTAAAGATAAAGTAAGATAAATTGATCAAACTTAATATTTTACCTATTCTTAGTGATGATTTGAGGACTTGTGTAAATCGTTGGAGAAGTAAGTTGACCAAATGGTAAAGAATAAAACAACAATCCAAAGTTCTAAACTATTGCAAGTGATTCATATTGATATTAATGTTCCCTTCAAAGTGATGTTATATGGAAATGCTTATTTCATTATATTTATAGATGGTTTCTCTCACTTTGATTATGTTTATCTAATTAAGGAGAAGTTTCAATCAATTGAGAAATTTAAAGTTTTCAAAATTGAAGTTGAAAAAAAATTATAAAAAAAGAGTAAAAGTTATTAGATTTGGTGAAGGTGAAAAGTATTATGGTAAATACATCAATGTAAGTCAAATTATGGGCTTGTTATACAATACTTATAAGATTTTAGGATAGTTGACAATCTGTTATAGTTGGAAGCCCTAAATAAGATGGTATAGTTGAGAAGCAAAACAAGACTTCATGAAGATGGTTAGATGTATGATGAGTAGCAAAAACCTACCCCTCTTTCAATTAGAAAAGCTTTAAAGACTACCATGAAAGATGAGATATAGTTTATAAAGCATAATGATGTTTGGAACTTAATTTAACTACCAGAGGAATGCAAGTCCATTGGTTATAAATGAGCATTTAAGACCAAGAAAGATTCCAAAGTAAAGGTAAAAGGATTCAAGGCTGGATTGGTAGCCAAAGGATTCACTCAAAGAGATATGATAGATTATAATGAGACATTCTCACTAGTTTCATCTATGAATTCTTTTAAAGTGATAATGACTTTAATATCCCATTTTGACATGGAGCTATACTAGATTGATGTTGGAATTGATTTATAAATGGAGATCTTGATAAAGATGTCTATATGCTACACCCAAAGAGTTTTGTAGAAGGTAATTTAGATAGACTTGTTTGTAAACTCAAGAAGTCTCTTTATGGTCTTAAGCAAGTTTCTAAGTACTTAAATTTTGTTGACATAGTATTTGAAGTTTGATAACTTCATTACCTTTTGTGGATTTGTTGAAAGTTAGTAGATCATTGCCAATTTTCTTAATCCTTTATAAGGATGACATCTTGCTAGCAAGTAAAGATGTGATATTATTCTAAGAGATTGAGAAATAGTTGTCTTCACAGTTTGATATGAAAAAACTTGGTAAAACATCTTTTGTCCTAGGCATTGAGATCTTTAGGGATCGTTCAAACTACTTCTAAGTTTTTCTTAGATGGCATATATAGATTATGTTTTGGCCATTTTTAACATGCAAGATTGCAAACCTAGCATTGTACCATTTGTTAAGGGTGAAAAGATTAGCTTAATGTATTGTTGTATGAATGAAATTGAGAAACAATCTATGAAAAATGTATTACATGTTTTATAATAGGTAGTTTCATATATGCATAAGTCTATACTAGGCCTACTATTACCTTTACTATAAGACTTCTTGGTAGATTTTGGTCAAACCTTAGTCATAATCACTAGGTTGTTGCTAAAAAAGTTATAAGGTACTTGGTCAAACCCTAGTCATAATCACTATGTATATAACCTATAGCTTATCGTATGTTTAAATTTATACTTCACAAGCTATAAGGATACTATGAAATTTTCATTAGGCTACATCTTCAAGATGGTTGGTGAAGTAGTATCATATAAAAGCACTAAGCAAATGTTGGTAATGCCTTTTACCATCTTTTTTATTTTTTTTTAACTCACACACATAGGGGAAAAGGAAGGGCAAATCAAACCCTTGACCTATGAAGGACTCGTAAGTTAGGGGACTCACAGGTCTTCTAACATGCATGTATAGTTTATAGCTTGCGATAGGGTTATAAAACAATTTGGTTAAGGAACCTCATGAAACAATTAATTTCATTGATAGGTGAATTTAGTTGTATTATGATTATAGTACAATAGTGTTGTTTATTAACAAAAACAAAATATTAAAGTGGCCAAATATATTGAGATCAAATATTTGACTACAAACAAATAAATAAAGAATGGTGACATCATGGTAGAATTATTGGCATATATGTTATATAACCTAACCCACTTACTAAAGGAATGAGTCCCTGTGTATTTGAGAAACATGTTGCTAACATGGGTTTAGAAGCACCTTAGGTATGCTTTTGTATAGTGGGAGCTTTTGTTGCATTTTCTTTATTGCATTGTAAAACATTTATAATAGATTATTATGATCTAAACTTTAGTTTCATCCACATTATTATTGGGTTCCTAGGCAACTTAAGAGGGGCATGAATTAGGTTCTTTTTATTTTGTTGTTAATCATTCCTTAATAGTGAATGCTAACAATAAGCTTATATTGTAGTGCTTAACTAAAATATCAATAAGAAAAAATTTCTAATAGATAATACAACATTCACAACACATCCAATTTAATTGATTAGGCCTAGCCTACCTAAGCTAAAAGGCCCCTTGGTTATTTTGGAAACAAGCAAACCAACAATCTCACATATTACCAAATACACCACAACCCTATAGGTTGTCTACCTAGTCCACCTTCACAAGTATAGTTACAATTTTTACAATAAAACCCTTACAAGGTGTTTTAATCTAGTGTAGCGAGACTATAGGTTAGAAACCCCCAAATGTTGAGTGCAATATCAAATTTTGGGGGTTCTGAATATCCTACTTCAAACAAAGTTTCCTCAATTAAGCTTAGACAAGTAATGTAGAATCAATACAACTAATAAACAATAGAACTTAGAACTTCAAGTCATTTGCAAGATAAAAGGTTACTTAGTGCATTTTTTTTCTTTCTAAAACCTGTCATCATCTACTTCATTTTCGTGTATAGATCTCCTTCATGGATGAACATTACACAAAGTTCGCCTATGTTGTCACCTTTATAGCCCTTTGTTAGAATGGTCAAATTCAGAATAGTTGAAATTTTTGAATTTACTTTACATTGAGAGAGAACGAGAGAGAGATCAAAATCGACTACTTTTTTCCTTTGTTAATTGTGATCTCTCTCTTTCTTTTGTTTTGTTTTCCGCCCTAGCATATAATGATGCCATTTTGCATCCTTTCATTAAACTCCCCAGTGGGCTGAGCTTCTAAATGGGCTTGTAGGCTTAACTTTTTAATTAGGGTTGCAAGTTGAGCTTTCTAAGTGGGTTGGAGTTGTCACATAGGCTACACATGTGTAGGCCTCTAGTTAAACCTGAATCATTAGAATAAAAATTCTGTCAAGGTCCATGGTTCACAAAGGCTGATATAACTTTTCAATAAATATTCTCATGATATACCCTAATGTTCCAACATATATTTTCATAGGCTCATAAAGCAATATTCCAAAGAAGTATCTTTAGACCATGAAAATATTAATTAACCTTATATCTACTTATCATTAAAAGTATCAACATACATCTTAACAATTACCTTTTATAAAACTCAAGAGTATTTCTATGAGATAGGTGTAAAAGACTTAAGGGAAGTATAACCTTAAGCATTTAATTAGGGCATACATTGATAGACCATATTTTGATATCTTGTAACACTTAAATTAATACTTGAATATAATAAATAAGTCATTTAGGTTCATTAGAACCTTAACACACATCTCCAATGATGATTAGTCAATGATTGGTTTGTTATAGAACATATGCATGAAAATTGTTGGATGAATAATAATCATAACCTTCACAAGTCAAGAATGAACAATAAATTAATAAGAAATATTTATGTAGTTCCACTCATCTAATGTAATTCAGCGCAATGAAGGTGTTGACTAACCTATAAGCATAATTCTTGTGATATTATGAGTGGAAATAAAATAAGAAAGTACTTTTGCAACTCCACTCTGTGTAAGTATTAGTGCAATAAGAATTATGGCAACATTCTAAAGAATAATTTGCACTATGGTACAACTAGTCATTTAGTTGGGAACTAGTTTTTATGAATTTTTTGAGTTTCATAAAGGCAAGGCTTCAAAATTCTGGTTTGCATTGCTGTAGATAAGAAAATATGCAGTCTTTTTGGATTTCATCCTCAACAAGAATATGTTTTTCCACAAATAGTCAACTCAATCAAGAAGTTATATTTCCATAAGCATACCTAGACTACTGGCCAAAAGCTTTTTCTTTGTGAAAATATGAGTTTATACAAAGGGTTTTTCTTAAAACAGAGTAGCTACTGAGTTAAATAAAAATGTTATTCCAATAGCTATTTTGCCCAAAAGATTTATAACTAAAACCTCGAATATAATGAGTATCATTCAAATATCAAATTTGCATGATATTCAAGGAGTTTTTCCTTTCCTGAAAAAATTGATAAGTAAAAGTGGAAAATATAGTTTTTAACATATATTCTTCAAACTATTCTAAATCAAGGTCCATCGAATCATATAGTTCATGTCACATGGCCAAATATTTCTTAAAAGAAGAAAGTTTTCCATACTTAGACCTAAAAATTAGTTTTTAAAAGCATTGTATATTCTACTAAACATGTCATCAATAAATGAGCATTTTCATTTTACAGTCACATCACTTTAAAGTATAAATTGTAGCACGTGAGTGATAGATTAGTAGAGAGCATAGCTCCCCCTGAAATTAGGAAATGAGTTACTACATTTATTTCTATAGTTTGCATATGCTCAATAAGTCTAACTTAAATTGGCAGATTTGTTATGAATGTATAGTATTTAAGTACTTTGGTCCCCAAAAAAAAAAAAAACATTTTTGGCATATACCAAAAATAGTCTCTTGGTTGTGATTTAAAATTAATTGGTGCCTTTAAAAAAGACAGACTTTTCTTTCCCAAATTGAATAGAGGGTTTTAAAAGAGATTTTAATTTTCCAAATAAAATAGTGTTGTGGTTTAGAAACATTTTTGGCTTAATGACATAAGCTAGAAAAATTTCTTTACAAAGAGGGACTATAATTTTGGTAGAAATAGGGGAAAAAGAACTTATAAATTTTTTTTAAAAAATCCCTTATGAGGAATAGACATTTAAATTAGGATTCAATTTTGAAACCACCATTTAAAAATTCCTCCTTAAAATATCATCCAAACATGAAGTATGTTTTAATGTAAATTTGTCAATAAGATATTCCTAAACCCATACCTATGATTTTGCCTTGATCTACCAGATTTAAACATTTCTTATCTTTTAATATATGAAGTATATCATTTTGATTAATGAGAGAATAGCACATATATTCATAATATGATATTTGCAACAATAGACTATGCACATAGTAGCAAGTATATTTGGTTGTTAGATCACAAATTCCCATTCCAATAAATTAGAAGTGCAATTCTTAAATGCAGATTTTCTATTACGGGCTTCCCTTATCATGTTGCAACAAAATATTTATAATGTCACACTATGATAATGATATTGAGCTTCCATTTATATAATTACCACAAAAATAAGTTTCTTTTGAAAAATATTGATGAACTATAAATTTTCTTATCATTTATGTAAAGTGGTGTATGGTTACCTTTCTTTCCATGAATTTTGAAGATTTGCTTGGATTTGTCTTTGAACGAAACCTTACCTCTCAACATATCATTAAAGCTTGTAAACCTTTCTCTATTGAGTGTCAAGTGCTTTGGACCTTTGCCTTTCAAACACCAATTACTTGTTATAGCTTTTGCTGATTTTTTTCAAATGTTCTTGCACAAACAAAGTTTATAGCTGGTACCCAATGCTTTAGGAACCCATAATTTTCTTATAGTATATTCCCTTTTTTATTTAATAGGACATTTTCTTACAGTATGTCTAACATATTTGCAATAGGAAAATTCAGGAAAACTTCTAATATCATGTGCATGACTGAGCTATGACAATTTGTATAATTTGTACAATCAGTCTTAGATAGATCACACACGGATTCAAATATTTTATTTTTCTGTTCTGGTCTATATCCTATTCCAACTTTATCATAGATTCATTGTTGTGAATTATGTATTCTTCCTAATATATTGCTAACTTTAGTGAATTTATCTACAACAATATTAGTTTCTTTTAAATTGTTTTCCACAATTCTCAGTGTTTCTCCTAGCATTGCATTTTCTGTTCTTAATTCAATAGTTTCTTCCGTTTAAACAGCTTTTAATTTTTCAACAAGCATTAAGTTTTCTTTCTTTAGTTCAGAGATTTACTCCCTAGCTTTCATTAACTCTACACTATCATTTCTATCATCTTTATATGCAAATTTATTTTTCAGTTCATCTCTTTGTATTTTTATGGATTTTAGTTTCTTTTTACATGCAATATTTTTCTTTTTAAAGGTTTTGAACTTCTTACGGAGTTCATCAAATTCATCTAATAAATCATCATAAGCAATATGTAAATCATCGTTAGTATAACGATCAAAAGTTGTCACCTCATCTGTTGTGTTTTTGTTTGCTACCATGAGGCACGGGTCTGAGATATCTCCCTTATCTTCATAAAATGGTAGTTTGGACTGATCAACTTCCCCACATTTTGCCACAAAGCAAGTGTTGACCACTTCCTTATCTTTTTCTTCATTGGAAGAGGAGCTATCATCATACTTAGATTTGCTGCATTTATGATTATCTTTAGAAACATTTAATCCCTTATAACAATTGTCTAATTTCAACTATACTTGTTATGCTATTTTATAGAGAGCTACTTTATCTAGATCAATTTGATTAAGGGCACTACATAGTAAATGCATGGCTTTACTATTGCACTCCATATCTTGAGTTTCTTCTTCTATCCAACTTTGTTTTTCTCCCTTAAGGAATTCTACTTTCCTAACTATAGCTTTTCAAGCCTTAGCATCCCAACCTATCATGTATACTATCATTAAGTTTACATAATTTGTTCCATCAAAGTAAGGAGGTTCATTATCTTGTATAATGGTTGCCATCTTAGGATTTTCTCCAAGTGTCTAAATAGATACAAAGCAAACTCTAACGTAGCTTCAATACCACTTGTTGAGTCCTTAAGGCAACCTAAAAGGGAATAGAGGAAAGGAAGAAGGGCAAGGAAGGTAGAGGGTGATCTACGTTTCCTAGCAAGTGTTTGGTTTAATTGCTTTTGATTCCTAGGTCACTTTACCCATATGCTTAATTATGATTCTAAGAGAATACACAAAAGTATAAATAACACAATATTGAGTAATAATGCATAGCACAATCCAGTGAATTCAATGATAATATGCAATAGGTTATACCTTAAGATTGTGCATAGAATGTACAAGATATGTTAAAACAAATTAAGGAAGAACAATGGGGCACACACAAGATTTAAGTGATTGGAAAAATACTTTGAACCCACCTCTTTTGACCTCTCCATCAAAAGGTTCCACCATTTTTTTAAATGATTGAAAAAAAAAGTCCAATTCACCTCCTTTGACAAACCATCAAAGGGTACCAAGTTTGGTAATCTTATAAATTACCCTTCTATAGAATTTGTCTAAGAATAATCTAAGCATGTCCTTAACATCAATCAATAATTTAAGTACGACAAGGATGAGATGAAAGAAACCCTAAAAATGATGAATTGCTTCTATCCGTAGGGTTTTAGTGCTCAAATAATACATAATTAAAATCAACAATGGAAATAATAATATGAGCTATAAAAGGCGGAAAAGCAAACTGTAGAGAACTCATTTTGCCCAAATTGCAGCTTTCTTTTTCTATTCCTTTGAATTCATCATTATGCCTTTGAATTCATCATTTTCTCTTTTTAAATCATCACACCTTTAATTATCATGTTAGCCTAGACTTATAGAATGGCTAGAATTTTAGGTTGACTAGGGTGGCAAAATGACTAGAATGGCAAAACGGTTGGTTTTGTAGCACACCTCACTCTTTCTTCTCTTTCTTCACTTCGTACGGCTGCTTTTCCTTTTTACTTTACATATTTTGTTTTGCCTTAATGGAGACGGTGTCATTCTAGGCTTCCGTTAAACTGAGTGTAGGCTAGTCATTTTGCATAGGCCTTTTTCTTACTTATGGGCTTACTTTTTTAGCATAAGCTTAAGCTTCTTATATGGGCCAAACTTTGTTGTTTTACTCCTTATGAGTTGAATCTCTCTTGCATGCACATTCAATCAAGCGTTTTTATAATCTGGACCATAAAAACAAGAGTTCATCAAAGTACAAGGTCCTTTTAGATAGATACAAAGGTCATGAGAGAAAATATTTCTTCCAATAGAAATCTCCATGAATACATTATTGTAATATTCCTATGAATGTATGAGTTTTACTATTAAGAGGAATACTAAAGTTTATAAGTATATGATCGTGGAAATAAGAACAATATTAACAATTATCATAAAATATTAGTTTACTTAACATGTTATGTTGATTAAGAGGAGAGTTGAGACTAACAAGAAGGGAAACATATAAGGTTATTTGTCCAATGTTGTCCGTTTGTCACAATACCATATTAAATTCATATTAGTAAAGTAAAAGGCCCTTGTGACAATGGTTGGTGCTATGTCTTTAAATTGACATCGTTACTATTGTGATTCAAGGGTTTAAAGCTTTATAAGATTGGTTTAATTAGTAATGAGGGGCTATCACTAGTCCAACATGAAATTTTTTTTAAAATTATTTTCATATAATTATTATTAGTATTATAATTATTTTCATGAACATTGATATAGCCTAAGTGAGATATTGTTAGTTCATTTTTTAAGCTCATGTAATGTGGGCTTATATTAATGGAATAAACTATTTCTCCTCTATAGGTGTATTAATGTAAACAATGTTTAATCTAGTGGAATAATATAGATATTGTCCTTGATTATAAGTATGGTGATAATTAGTATGGGCCATTGAGCACCTTATAAATTTGTGATGGGTTGAGATTATTTGGTTAAACACGTAATAAGTTAAATCAGCTAACTCTCTCATTTAACTCATCTTATGTACATTGAAATCTACATATATTGAAATCAAGCACCTGTTGTAGATCCTTGAGAGACATTGGGATAAGGAATTCTTATTAATCATTATTAAGGATATAATGGTCATTTCACAATGACCAACTTTTCCTTACATCTTTCTTTGATACATGCACACACCCTGCCACTATTTTTATGAGAAAAGATAAAGCTTTTCACAAAGCCTTCTATCACTAAACATGATTTGGATGCTAATTTCGTGTTGCTTTATGCATTATCAGCTAGTGTAGTCAAAGAACAATAAAGGGTAAGATCTTGGTTAAGGTTAAAAAAAATATGGACATAAAATTATGTACTAAAATCGCATTTTAGTTTTTTATGCAACCCATTTTAAATCTATGATTAATGCACAAATCCTAGCTTAAAACCTCATTTAGAGGCAATTTTGATTCTAAAACTATTTGCACATCAAGTTTCATATAAAGAGACCTCAGCATAGTAAAGTACTTTTTTTTTAATTAAGTTTGCTAGATTCAAATTTTACATTGTTAAATAAGATAAAGTATGTCCTAGAATTCATTTCAAATTATGGACCTTTTGAATGTAAGCCAATAAAGACTACCATGGAACAGAATCTTGAGTATAGGTCAAGCGATTATAATATAGACATTAACAAGAACAAAAAAAAAAAAAAGAAAGGAAGATCTCCCACTTATAAATATCTTAAGCTTTCAACAACTAATTAGATATATTACCATGATGAGACCTTACATAAGCTACATTGTTTGAAACTTAAGCCAATTTATGCATTCACCTAAAAAATACAACAAGAGGACGCCTTTCAAGTTATTAGGCACCTAAAGAAATCTTCTAGTTTAAGTCTTATTATCCAGTCAAATAATTGGCTTGCTTACATATATTCTACCATTTTAACTATGCAAGATGAAAAATGAGTAGAAGGTCAACTATAAGGATGTGCGTTAAGTTAGGGGAAATATTAATTTCTTATAAGTGTAAAAAACAATCCACTCTTTCAATATACTACTAAAGTACAATATTACACTATAGCCTCTACTTTATATGAAATTATCTGAGTATTGTGTTTCTTGGATTACCTAAAGGTTAAGTTCTTAAGGCTAATTCTTTGTTATAATGATAATGAGTCAGTCATACAAACTACTACCAACCTTATTGTGAATGAAAAAAACAAGTATATAGAAGTTGATTGCCACTTTATACAAGAAAAGATCGCATAAGATGTTATATAAATAATTCATGTTTATATAACATGAACTTTTAGGTACAACTTGTAAATGTCTCAATTGAAACCTTAGACATTTAACAATATTATTTTCTCATTAACAAGCTAGGAACATTTAACTTGTATGAAGCACTAGCTTGAAGGAGGATTTTGAGAAAATGATGACATGTGGCTGACATTAGAAGAATTTGGTTGTACAACTTTTTATTGATGGGACCAAAGCTTTGTACATTTATTGCTTTGGGCTAATGGTCAATAAAGTCGTCCAATTATCTATTTAATTTGGAACCCTTTAAATATGCTTGATGTGCCAAGAAGCTTTCATTTCAATCTATTTAATCTTGAGCTTAAGTTACACTTATTGTGTGGGGGGAATATTAGGTGTGAAAGTCCTATATTAAAAATATTTAAATGTAACAAATGTTTTCTAACTTATGAACTAAGTCAACAAGAAAGAGGATCTAAGGAGAACCAGTTCCAAAATTGATCCGAAACGTCCTTAAAAATTCTCTTGAAATGAAACAAATGCGGAAGCTGAGCAAATAAGACATGCCAGCTGAAGGCAGCTAGGTGAAAGGGAGAAGAACAAAAGCGAATGAGGACGTCCAAGGCTTGCTTCTATTAATATAACACAAATGAAAGAATACATACAGTAACCCCTTCATTAAGCTGTATAGAAAATAAAAGAAAATGAATACAAGCTTTATTACTTGTAATTTACATGTACCTACTCCACAATGAAATGAATCGTACAATAAAAAACAAAAGACCCGCAAATCGCTGTCCCATAAACCAAGGACCGGGCGAAAGCCTTGACTTTTTTCCGTTCTATGTCTTCATTCGAAGAAAGGTACCAAACGACTCAGTTGATCAAACCATACCAGAAACTTATCCTAGGCTTCTAAAATAACAAAAGATACAAGCCGCAGCAAAACCAAAGAAAACACAAAGGTAATAGCAGCAAGGCACTGGCAACAAAGGAGCGTTAGTAGTTTAACTTAAGGTGGTAGCAGCAAGGGCAAGTTAGTAACAAAACGGGCCTTCTAATTATTGTTGGACATTTTCTTTTATTGAGAGCTACGATAAATTGATCCGTGCTAGGATTCGTTGTTGGTTTCTTGTTGACCCTGCAGTTTATTTGGATAGACAATAGGCACGCCACTGCCTATTTTCTACATTATTGTACGGCAAGTTTACTATGGATCAATAGCATTTATCTTTTTAAGCAAGGTAAGAGTCCGGGCTAAGTCATACCTAAGCTACAAGCTTCCGGCAAATAGAAAAGTGCATAGGTTCCTTGTCGTGAGCAATAACAATGCGCCTGAAACACGCTGTTATGTACTGTCTTCCAACAAAGGTTGTTCCCGTATGAAAGATTGAGATGTTTTTCAAAGTTTTCCTAATATTTTCTTGGAATGAAAACCTATCCAGGTTTCTCCCTGACCCCAAATTTTCTTACATGCAGAAAAGGATGGATTACCGTTGATTTCAGTAAAACACAGAATTATTTTGACGTATGGATTATCAGTTGCTGCACTAGAGGATAAACTATCATCTGCTGCCTCAAAGTGCATAGTTTACCTATAGTGTATTTGCTTCCATGAACTACAAAATTTGTAGGTTGCCAATAAAAATATGTTAAGAAGCCAAATCACCTCATTAAAATTAGCTTATAAAGAGGAGGCATATATTTTATTTTATTTTATTTTATTTTATTTTATTTTATTTTAATTTTAAACATGATTTATGCAATTAGAATACTTTTCACACTGTTTTCAACATATTCCCTTGTAGCCAACTTGGGTTGTAGGTTTCATCACGAGAATAATACGTGCCCTTAAGTATGAGGGATGTTAACTCCTACATTTAGACTCTTATGACATGTTAAGAAAATCTATTTTTTTCTTTCATACTAGATTATAAGGAACAAGCATGCATTTCATTTTAGATATCTTTTTGTCAAACAAGATATAAGCAATGTGAAATACTCTCTAAACCATTTTCAATACTGCCACTTGTAGCTGATGTGAGCTAAGGACTTCTTTTTAAGAATAATGTGTTCCTTTTCATTTCATGCATGGAGGGTGCCATTCAACAAAATTTGGTTTTGATATTATATTAAAATATTTTTTATCTTCTTGAAACTAACTTATAATGAAGAGATTGAAATTTTATTTTAAGTAAGTTTTTCAAAAAAAAAAATTAAACAATATTAGATATTCTTTACATTATTCTTAACAAAATTATTAAATTTAATTCTGCCATGAGTTCATGAGATGTCCGGTAGAAACCATTCATAATAAAAAATTTGAACCTCCCAAAAAGTAGTCAGTCGAGTTTATTATTCTTACATGAATGTTTTTATTAGATTACGTCTCGTAATCTTCCACTACCACAAAAATCATGCCAAACAAACCGCCGGACGAGGGAAAGGCAAGAGGTACAACCGACCACCTCCCGGGAATGAAGCAGGAAAATCCACCAATCTAGAGGTCAACCCCGCAAAAGGCTGAGTTCAATCACTTGTGGTGCACGGCATGAGTCGTGTGACGCTATCAATTTGTTCTACGTCTCTTGTCGAAGAGGTATCAATGCACCTGTCATTTTAGCAAAAACCCAGCTGATTGCCTTTCTGGCATCAAATTTTTGTATTAGGTTTTAGGACAGCTGGCTGTCACCATCAGTCACCGTCGGCCTAGATCCATCACACGGACTCATGTGATGGGTGAAATGGATCTCACACGACCATCAAGCTCTCAATAAGCACTAACAAGATCTATCACATGATCTCATCAAACACGAAGTCATGTGATGGCTGCCCCACTCCTACACTCCGTTGGCCCGAAAGAGAAGACAAATCCTCTATCAGGCCTTTCAACTTTCATAACAGACGTATCACTGATCTCCACTTCCACGGCTGACAACTTATAAGTTTTGAAGGACTCCTGGCATCATTTGTATCTCATCACTCTAATCATTCGAACCCCGTGTTAAAGTCGCAAACCCCGGTCGCATTTACTTAATGTTTTAAAGAACAAGAACAGGAATCGCTGTGAATTCTGAAATAAATTACTTTTACTTAAGGACAATGATACAAAATATGAATTAAATAAGATAATAAAACTTAATACAAGATGGTTAAGTTTTTAGGCCAAGGCCATAAAGAATATATTATACAATTAAGTAGTATAATTTTCTCAACATAATATATTTGCTGCAGTAGCATGGTAAAATCCAAGTTACTCGATCGTATTCTGTTAAAAACTCAACATCCCCGGGGAACAATCAATTCGAGGAATACGCAGGGAATGACAAGTCGTTTGCTTGTTAGATTAAAAGATTAAATAGCATGTTTTCATAGTAAATAAAAAAAAACTAAAGAATAACAAAGGCATAAGTAGTTTTAAAATTTGTGAATGACATGTCATTTTAATATGAGTATATAATTCACTTGTCATTTTAACATGAGTGTTACAGAATGGTGCCACGTAGACACCACTGAAACCAGCAGGATCACGTCCGTAGAGGGGCGGCATGTGCGGCAGAAACCTTAGTGAAGACAAAGGTTGTTATACAGCACAACCCATAGGACATACGAAGGTAGGAGAACCATGGTAGTGGCGATATTGGCATCCTCTCTTTGGAATTTTAGTGTTGCAACGTAGTGGTATCACGGGCGTCGTACCTGCTGAGAGTAAGAATATTCCGTTGCTAGGGAAGATGGGATATTCGGGTAGAGGGTGTATAAATAAGAGTTGAAGGGTATAGGCTAGACAAGTGTTGATCATCCATCTTTTGTAATTCAGGGGGCTTTTCCCTCATTTCAAAGAAAGCCGTCCTTTTCTACTTTTGTGCACTCCGACTTACTTTTTCTCTTTCTGTCTTATCCTCAATAATAGGTCACAGTAAGAAACAAAGCCGAAACTCCTCTTGGGAGGATTTCACTTTTGAGCGTCCAGTTACGCATTCTATTACACAACAAAATCGTAACAATGAGTAATATCTTTTTTTTTTTTAGCAATGTATGACATAAATTACATAATGTCCTACTTGAATTTTATTTGCAAAGGATAAACTAAGCTGGAATGAATTAAGAAAACACAATTTTAAAAGTCATGTAAAAACTCTTGGTCTTTAAGGAACTTAAAGAAATGCCCCTTTAGAGATTGGTGAAATGGGATGTCATGTTTGATTAGATAAAATAGCATATTATTCCAAAGGAGTTCCAATGCAAATAAATTTAGATATGAGTTTGTGGCTTTAATTTTTTACATCCTTCAATTTTTCTTCCAACAAACTATCGTTAGTTTTATTCTCATTAATTGTTACCTCTTTGTTGGTTTCTTCATACACTGCCATAAGACACAAGTTGGCAAGATTTCCTTCTTCATCTTCACGATAGGGAATATTCTTAATCTAAAGATTCGTCACATGTAGCTAAGAACCATAGATTCACTATCTCTTCTTTCTCCTTATTAGATAATGAGCTATCATTGTGTCATATACCCACCATATCTTTCTTCCTATCTTTTTGTTTTACTTTTCACTTTTCTCTTTTAATTTAGGTCAATTTATAGGTTTATAACAAGTTTTGTTTCATTCATAACACAATTCTTCTCATTTGTTTTTCTCCTATTATAGTTATTATTTTTAGCTTTATCCTTTTTATAGAACCTTTTAAACTCTCCAATTAGCATCGCAAAATCGTCATTAGCATCACTATCCTTTTTTGACTTGCTACCTTTAAAACCAATACTCTTATTTGTTTGCTTATCATCTACTTTTTCATTTTCTCTTCTCACCATAACTAACTCATATGTCTAATGTGGTCCAAAATAAGTCATTTAAAAACAAAGTATCTAAATCATGAGCCTCTTCAATGGTTATTTTCTTTGAATCCCATGATCCTAGCAAGCAACTTAATATTTTCTTAACTAACTCATCATTTGTATAAGATTTATCAAGCAATTTCATATCAATAATAATATCAATAAACATACCAAACACTTTACTAATAGTTTCAGTACTTTTTGTTTTAAACAGTTCATAATCATGAACTCATAATGAAATCTTAAATTCTCACTATTTTAGTTCTTTTATGCATAATCTCCAATTTTTCCCAAATTTCTTTTGTAGTTATTAATGTCAAAATTGTGTTATATTCTATTGGTGCTAGGGTTAATTATAAGGTAGTCATGGGTTTGCAATTTTTACCCATCTCCAAGGCAATAATGATCTACACTTTTTTTGGGGATTCTAACTCATTCTACATTTATTTTCCAAAATCTAGGATTAGAATCCATGAGTAAAATTTTCATCATGTTGTTCCAATTGCTATAATTGGAATCATAAAAGATGGGTGGCCTTATTGTTAGGTAAAATGTTTGGATGACTTATTGACACGATCTTTTTAGGTTATCTAGACCAATTCTAGGTTTCTAAAGCTCCTTCTTATCCCACTTGTAAGGCCACTCAATTGCTTGTGGGGTAGAAGGATAATAACATGTATTTATACAAGACATTAAGCAAAAAAATATAATTGAAAATAACATATAAAAGAAGCAGTTTTTAAAATCTGTCAATGACATGTCCTTCATGTCTAGGTAACTCACTTGTGTTTTAGAGTGAGAAAACTTATCATTTTTGCGAGACATAACATAAAATATGTAATGACCTAAATGAAACTCTCATCTATGATGGGTAAAGTAAATTAAAATGGCGTAAAGGAAGCACAGTTTTGGAAATCAATATGTAGCACTTGTTTTCCACCAAATATACAAAAAGCATAAGGAGTTAACCCTTTGGAGATGGGTGAAATAAGTTGTAGTGTTTATTGGAATTGAATGGCATGTCATTTTTTAAGGACTAAAAAATAAATTGATTTGGAGGGATACTTATGGCTTTTGGCAATAGAATGTTGCAAATAATGTTACATGAGAAAATTGTTAAAATTTCATCTCTTATAAGAATAGTATTTAGAAAATATCCACCAAAGGGCAACTTGATTGCTTGTGTGGTAAAAGGATAAATACCATGTGTTTATACAAGACATTAAGCAAAAATAAAATAAAATAACATAAAGGTAAAAATGAGAAAGAGAACATGCACCTTTTAAATTTGTGAAAAATTTGTGCTTGTCATTTGTACAAGGCATAACATAAATATGTAGTGACCTAAAAGAAACTTTGATTCGTGATGGGTAAAGTAAATTGAAATAGCTTAAAGGAAACGTGGTTTTCAAAAGGCATATAAAGCACATGGTTCCCAAACAACATAAAGGATACCACTTTAAAGGTGAGTAAAATAGGTTGTCATGTCATTTGGGAGGATCTTGAAGACAAATTGAATTAGTGGGATGTTTTGTGCCTTTTGGGGATAGAATGACATGAATGACGTGTAAAAATTGCCAAAATGTCATCTCTTGTAAGAATTATATCTATGAAATATCCACCAGAGGGTGACTTGATTGCTTGTGGGATAAAAGGATAAATAACATGTACTTATACAAGACATCAAGCAAAAATAAAGAATGGAAATAACAAAGAAAACAAACGGCTTTTGAAATCCATTAGCATGTCGTTTTAATGTGTCTAGGTGACATACTTTTCATTTTAGTGTGAATGAACTATTTTCAGTTTAGCAAGGCATAACATAAAATATGTGATGGCCAAAATGAGATTTTGATTTGTGATGAGTAAGGTATATTAAAAAGGCTTAAAGGAAGCACGATTTTGGAAAGGTATATAAAGCACTTAGTTTCCAAAGAGCGTAAGTACTGGTTTCAAAATGGTCTTCGAAGTAAAAAGGATTGATGAAACGTAAAACATATGAAGAGTAACTCTACTACCAAATGTTTTAATTAAATGATCACCGATAGAGTAGTTATACAATTCTTCAAGCAAAAGTGTTCTCTCCGATTCTATAGTCTGCTTTTATCTTTCATCCACTTTAATGAAGCCGGCAACTCCTTTTCCCCCATAAAGAACATCGTCCTCGTTGGATAACCCGAGCTTAACAGAGTTTTCAACTTCATATTGAGTTCTTTCATTCATGTACACAGTGTTAACAAGGTTAAGTTGTATAGTTATTTGGGCCTTGACCAAGTAGGAGTTTTTTTATTTGTTGGGCTTGGCTTTTGGCAAGCCGAAGCCAGTATTTATTAAACAAAGCATACACATGGCTTGGTACTATTTCACCAACCCGTGTTATTGCTTCTCTTTGTACATTTTCATTCTTGCCTAAGTGTGGATAATAAAAGTGGTTTTTACCAATTATGGTGTCAATCTCCAGAAATATTGAACAATTCTCACTTCTTAGGCGATATCAAAGTCATGTTTTGAAAGATACCTCGAATGTCTAACAAGAGGTGGAGTGACAATTGGTAAGTCCACAGAAGGTGAATCGTAGGAGCGTTAGGCACAAGAGGATCCACTCTCGACATCTGAAAAAGTTGACGACTGGATAGGAATATCAATGGAAGGAGGTACATCAGAAGGTATAGGATCCGATTCAGGAAATGGAATAGAGTCGCTTCCTAAATCACCTGCTAGTATTATATCGGAAGATTAGGCTTAACTTTCGGTAATGGAGCTAAGCTTCCCCCAAAGTCACCCGCTGGTGAAATGAACATACACACAAGTTGGTACTATTTCACCAACCAGTATATATGGCTTCTCTTTATATGTTTTCATTCTTAAGTAAGCGTGTATAATCAAAGTTGTTTTTACCAATTTCCGTGTCAATCTCCAGAACCCTTGGACGATTCATTGCCATGGAACACCAAACCTTCCAAGACTAATGCACCAAAGGTGTCTGAAGCAGGGAGGGCAATCCCGGCTTTAACAAAAGGCAGCACTTGCAGTTTGCTCACTGCTACCTTTAGCTAGCAAAGGAAAGAATAACTGATTCACACTTAGAATCGATCATTGTGCTTTTTGCAACAATGGCAGGAAGACCTGCAACAGAATGGAGAAGAATTTGACTTAATATATTATGCAAGTCCTAGGATAGACCTAACATGAAACTCAGTGAAATTCAAAGTACAATAGGCTTCGAAGTCTAATCAAAACATCGAGATTTGCCATGGAGCAAGGTGCAAACATTTATATTATTTAGAAATAGACGAATCAAGAAGTACCTTTATAATCATATCTATACTTTCATAGGGCTATGAATAAATCGAAAGAAAAATAACACGCAACATACTATCCTATATTCGATCAGATAGATTGAATAACATTCTAAGCACTCGCATTGACCAACTTGGCTTTAGGGATCATATGAAACTCAAACTATCCAGCGGACTCATGCTAACATAATGGGCGGCTTTCAATCAATCAGAATTAGAAACAGAACTAAATCTGACGTAGAATGTGATGGGATTGAGTGAGCTGAGCTTAGAAAAAAGGTTTGGAGATAGTTTTAAGTGCCATGGGATTTGAAATGGGTTGAGAGAAGGAGAGAGGGGATTGGGGTGGTGGGCGGGAAGGAGAGAGAAAGTATGGTGTGCGTTGGAAGCAAAAAATGAGATCCTGTTTAAATGACAACGAGCGCAGAGAAGGCACAAATCACAGACAACGGAAGAGAGAGAGAAACAAATTTGCAAAAAAAATAAAAGGGGGAGAAGGTTTTGGTGCCAAGTCGAAAATGCTATAATTTTTAGTACGGCCATCCCGACCAATCTTATAACCCATCATTTTCTGTTTTAGGAAGAACAAAACATGGACGGTCTGGATGAAAAGAAATGTGTTCTTGACCGACTGTGCTCGTTAAAGGATACCCTTCTCGAGATACTCCTTGAGTGACTCGACATGCCAAAGCAGAAACGCACCCCCGTATAATATCCAATGACGTAACTGGTTTTGATGCTACTGTGATTGCTGGGAGGGGCATCCGCTCAAAACTTCCAAGGAAAATAGAAATGGTCAGAGTCAAGAGAAAGTGCACACATGGTTTAAAAATAAAATAAAATAAAATAAAATTTGTATCCATCGAAAGTTGATGGTTTGTGTTGCTTTTAAAACTTTCCTATCCTTTACTACTGTATCATATTGTATTGATAACGTTTAATTCTTGCCCCAGGAAAATGAAATGTGAATAAAATTTAATCTATCTGGATGAACAAAGTTTGGCAAATCCGAAAAATTTCCGTGTTGAAATAGAAGATTATAGTCGCTAGTATTCCAAAATGTCATTAGAGAAGAAAGTGAAAGAACTGAGACAGAAAATGGAAGAAAATGAAAACAGAGAGAGCGGGAACCTTTGATTGCTCTGCAAAATTGTGTATTAATTCCACGGGGTGAATACACGAATGACTGTAAGTCATTTATATAGAGCTACAGAGGGTTAGAACTGGCATATTATGCTAACTGTAATGTAACTAATCAGCGTAAATACATGAAATCAGTTTAACAGCAACTATAATCAGTTAGAGCGTTGACAACAGTTTGAGATGGCTTCAACTGATGAATTGGAGAGCGGGTTAATAGCAGTTTGTGTTTTATTGACTGTACTGCAGCGTTCTGATGCTGCTGTTTCTACACTTCAATCGATTGTGCTGTAATTTACATTGTGTAATGGGAGGTCATTATATACAAGTCTAGGAGGATCCTCATATGGCAAGTGTAATTAGACTCAATATTACAATGATCTAATACAATATATTTAGCTGAATATATCATCCCATATTCAGTATTTCATAACATTTCCCTTCAAACTAAAGATTTGAATAAATCAAAAACTTCAAGCTTGGAAAGAAGATGTCAATGTTACATGTTGCAAAGAGCTTTAGTGAAAAGATCCATAGGTTGTTCCTTAGTAGAAATATGGCAAGTTGCAATAATTGCTTATTGTAACTTTTCTCTCACATAATGGCAATTAATCTCAATGTGCTTGGTTCTCTTATAAAAGATCAAATTTGCTACAATTTTTTTGCTACTTTATTATCTCAAAATAGTAGGGCCAACTATTAAAGATAAAGCCAAAATCTCTTAGTAATCCCATAATCCATACCATCTTACATAAGTTCCTTATTGTAATTTTTCTCTTACATAATGGCAATTGATTTTAATGTGCTTGGTTCTCTCATAAAAGATTGAATTTGCTTCAATTTTCTTTGCTACTTTATTATCACAAAATAGTAGGGCTGGCTATTACAGATAAAGCCAAAATCTCTTAGTAATCACATAATTCATACTATCTTACAAGTGATGACCTACATGGCTCGATATTAAGCTTTTGCAAAAAAAAAAAAAAGAAATTGTAGACTGCTTGTTAGATTTAAAGATATCAAGGAATTTTCAAACATTATACAAAAATATAAGCCTGAGGCTTGAACAACTCTTAGTGAAAAGATCTATAGGTTTTTCCTTAATATAAATATAGGAAGTTGCAATAATTCCTTGCTGTAACTTTTTTTTCACACAATGACAATCAATCTCAATATGCTTGGTTCTTTCATGAAATATCAAATTTTCTATAATTTTCTCTACCACTTCATTATCACAAAATAGTAGGGCCAACTATAAAAGATAAACATCAAAATCTTTGAGTAATCCCATAATTGATAGTATCTCATAAGTGATGACCTACATGGCTCAATATTTAACTTCTGTCGAAAAAAAAAAGAAAAGAAACTATAGGTTGGTTCTTAGATCGCCAAGATATCAAAAAATTTCCAAGCATTATACAAAAACCTTTGGTCGATGTTTGTGTCATAGGACAAGTGCTG
Organism: Casuarina equisetifolia; assembly: GCA_028551475.1. NCBI lineage: Eukaryota > Viridiplantae > Streptophyta > Magnoliopsida > Fagales > Casuarinaceae > Casuarina > Casuarina equisetifolia. The sequence continues at coordinate 16,919,275 of CM052361.1, read as the reverse complement.
TAATCTGAATCACAATAAGTCTTAAGGTCCAATTTAGATGATAATAGAAACATAAGCTTAAGGCCTAGACAACTTTTAGTGAAAAGATCTGCAAGTTATTCCTTAGTAGAAATATGGCGAGTTACGATAATTCCATGTTGTAACTTTTCTCTTACATAATGGCAATCAACCTTAATGTGCTTGGCTCTTTCATGAAAGATTAGATTTGTTGCAATTTTTTCTACTATTTCATTGTCACAAAATAGTAGGGCTAACATCAAAGATAAAAACCAACATCTTTAAGTAATCCCATCATCCATACTATCTCATTAGTGATTACCTACATGGCTTGATATTTAGCTTATACAAAAGAAAGAAATTTTAAGCTGCTTCTTAGATTGCTAAGATATCAAGGAATTTCTAAGCATTATATACAAACCGGTGGTCAATCTAAAAATGTGATGTCAAGTTTGGTAAGCATGAGATAAATCAATATGCCAACTAATCTCTGATAATTAGAAAGGTCTTCAAGTGGTAGATCATGAACTTTTTTCTTAAAGCTAGCATCATATTCAACATTGGTAAATTTTTTATTTTACTCCATGGAGATCACTAAAGGTTTAGATCTTACTAATCCTACCTTAAAGATGAGCTCCAAGGTATATTTCCATTGACTTAGGGAAATGCCATGTGCAAAGCAAACAATCTTAATCTTAAGAAAGAATTTTGACTTCCCAAGATCTTTCATGGAGAATGTGGAATTCAAGTAGCCATTCAAATGTGATATGACTACTTGATTGTTTTCTGTAATCAAAATGTCATCAACGTAGATAGGTAAGGCAACAAAAGAATTCCCTTAGGATTTTGTGAAAAAGGAGTAATCATACCAAGACTAGCAAAATCTATTTGCAAGAAAAGCAGCTGTGAACTTAGTATTCCATTGGCAAAAGGTGTACTTCACAATTGACATAAAGTCCCTTCCTTTAATTGTGAAATTCGAGGGGAAGCTCCATATGGAGCTCTTCAGAGAGATCACCATGAAGGAAAACATTCTAGACATCCATCTGAAATGAATGCTAATGATAAGTCATAGTAATGGTCATAAGCAAACAAATAGTAATATGTTTCAACATAGATGAAAAAGTATCATGGTAGTCAAAACTTTCTCCCTGATTGTACCCCTTGGCCACCAACTGGGCCTTATACCACTTGATAAAACCATTGGCTCAATGCTTCACCATATAAACCCATTTACATTCGACCGAACACTAACCAAAAGCCAAAGAAACCATGTCTTAAGTATGATTGGCCTCGAGAGCAACAAGTTTACTATCCATGGTAATAACTTAATTAGGGTCTTTAATGACTTCATGAAACATATAGGATTTGGGAATTGCAAAAATAAAGGTGATGAAGTGTTGATATTAGGGATGACAATGGTTGAGAGAAATGTAATTGGAGATGGGGTGGAGGAAAGGATAAGAAAAAGAAGGCTCTATAGGGTAGATGTAGTCAAAAGACCAAATAGGTGGCTTAGTAGGATGACTAGATCAATAGACATTAGGTAATGGTTGAGAATAGAGGTTGAGGTTGGGCACAGTGTTGGGTGGAGTAGCAAATCATGGAAGCTCATGGGTGGTAGGAGCTAGACTAATATTGTTAGATAGGTTAGATGCAAGTTTAAGATAGAAAAAAGCATCAACATGTCACCATGATGGAGAGTAGCCTTCCTTAGGCGGTGCAATAGGTGTTACGAGAATGGCCGAACTATTAAAGGACAATGGTGAAAAAGACGAAGCAAAAGGGAAAATAGTTTCAAGAAAAATGACATCTTGACTAACAAAATTGTATTCAATGGCAAGGTTATAAAGCTTATAGCCCTTTTGATAGGAGGGATAACTTATAAAGATACAAGGAATTTCTTGAGGACTAAATTTTTCATAAACACCCAAAGTAGTGGCATAACATAAACAACCAAAAACATGCAAGTGTTCAAGGAAAAAGGGCTTACCAAAAAGACACTCATAAGATGTGACCCTATATAAAGATGAAGAAGAAAGATGATTGGCAAGGTAGGTGGCAATTAAAACACATTTACCGTAAAAATGAAGGGGAAGGTGTGCTTAAAAAAGTAAGGCATATGGTGATTTCCAATAAATGGCGACGCTTGCACTAAACAACTCCATTTTCTTAAAAAGTGTAAATGCAACAACTTTCATGAATCCTTTAGATGAAAGGAAGGAGCAGCAAGTAAAGGAGAAAAATTTAGTTCAATTGTCAAAGCAAATACGCTTAACAAGAACCCCAAATGGAGTGAGGATCATGGATAAGAAATTTTAAATCTTAGAAAAAACTTGACTTTTGTAATGGAAAAGAAAAGTCTAAGTAGCATGAGAGAAATCATCTATGACAATAAAAAAATAATTTGCACCATTGTAAATAGGATGTTTATGAAGACCCTAAACATCCATATGAACTAGTTCAAAAATAGTAGTAGACATAGACTAGGACAAAGGAAAAGAAGTGGTCGTTTGTTTTATAAGTGGACAAATGTCACAAGCAAAAGAATCAGGACAAAATATAACTTTTCCATGCTCAAAATAAGACTTTGAAAAAGAATGACCAAGGCATTTATGCCAAAGTAAATTGTCATTATTGAAAACCAAATTACAAGTAGTGGACTACTTGGGAGTATAAAAATTGTTTGCAATGGAATGGAAAAAATAGAATAAAATTCTTGGGAAAAATTTAAACATAAAAAATAAAGTCCTCTATCAGCCTATTGTGCCTTATTAGCGTCCCAGTTGTTCGATCCTAGAAAATATAAAAATGGTAGAAGAAAATAGCCACATAATTGTTATCTTGAGTGAGTTTATTGATAGAAAGCAAATTGTCTTTAAAATTAGGGGCAAATAGGACATGTTTGAGTCGTAAATAAGGATTAGGCCTATAATGTCTAATATAGGTAATTGGGCCCCATGTTAGGTTTGGTAAATGAATAAATATGGGTGATGCACATAGAGTGTGAGAATCTAAAATATGTAAGTCACATGTGATATGGTCACTAGGCCTTAAGTCAATGATCAACACAAAAGTAAAGGTTTAGAAGGAAAAGTGATACATGTGAAGTTTGGATCAAATAGGTTCATCTAATCAAGCATGGTCACCAACTTGGATTGTTATGTTGGAGTTAGTGTAAGCTCAGAAAAGGCCCCATAGATATTGCCAAAAGTGAGGTGCAACAAGCCCATATAGGGATATGGCAAAGGAAAGGGCCTACCAAGTTAGGAAGGCCATGATAATTACCAAATGCAAGAAAATGGTCAAAATAATGAGGCCCAAAGCCAAGAATATTGGAAATACTTATGGCCCTAGTTAAGTGTTATAGGCTATAAACCTAAGCCTAGTGGATGCACACCTATTATTTCCTCCTTTCTGTTTAGGCTTCCATCTAGGCGAGTAGCCCATAAGGAAGAAATAGGTCACACATACATGGCCTCTTTTTTTTTTTTTTTGCAATGGGAACAAATAAGTTGGGTTGCAATAAGATAGTGTAGGGTAGATTGAAGAGGCCCACTCATATATAAAGCAACAGGCTTGCGAGTGAAGTTGGGTTAAGGCTAGGAGGCAAGTGTGACCTAGACCAACCAACATCCTAGTTGGGCTAGCTAGATTTAGTAGGGTCACTAGTGATGTAGCCCAAGCCGATGAAGCCAACAGCATTGGTGGCACCACCCCTATGCTAGTGCAAATCTTGTTTGGTTAGGGCATAGGTTATCTCTAGTGATGGTAATGAGTCACAAGAAAGAATCTAGGTTTGCAACATCTAGAAGTCATTAGGAAGCTCCATGAGAAACTTCATGGAGCAGTCTTCTTGCTCCTGTAATCGAAGCCAATCATTGATTTTGCAGGAGCATTTGCCATAATCACAATGCGAGGGAGGTTCCTAGGCTTCAAGTATGCCCTAGAGTTCCTTTAAGCGAACAAAGCTTAATGTTAGTCCAACCATCTATGAGATACAAATCAGAGATGGCTTGTTTGAGACATAATAATGGGTGGAGGAAACCTTGTCATAAGATTCATGAAGAATCTCCAAAATCTTTGGCACCATTTGCTATATGTAGATGATATGCTAATCTTTACTCTAGAAGATAAGAGATTGTTACAAACCTAGTGTGTTGTCTTTTGAGAATATAAGATAGCCATTGGATAGAAAATTATTGTCCAAAAGATTAGCTTCATTGTCTCAAGAAAAGGTTAATCTCTTTGCTAGATGGGTAGGATTCAAATAGGTTTTTTTACCATAAAAGTATCTTTGTGTTCTTTGTACAAGGGTAAAAGCTATGGTAAGTACTTTTAAGAAATGGTCTAAGCTATGGAAAAAGGGGTTTAAAATTGGAAATCCAAGTTATTGTCTAAAGCAATAAAGTTGGTTTTAATCAAGAGTGTTGTATTCATTACCTATTCATATCTTCTTGATCCTCTAACCAACTAAGTCATTGTTGCACCAAATATCCTAGAAGATGGTTAGATTCTTCTAGAGCTTTAAATATAAGAAAGGGATTCATTAGGTTCATTGGCATAATATCTACTCCCCTTGTGAAGAACAAGGCTCAAGGTTGAGAAACTTAGAGTAAACTATATAACCCTTGGAGAAGTATTACGATAGAAATATAGGTTTATTTTTTCTCCTTGTTGGAAAAGGATATTGACAGTACATCCTACCTTATTACAATATAGTCAATAGGTGGTTAGAAGGGGTGGTAAATCTTTCTAGAAGATAATTGGTGTGGGAGAACTATATGGTTTCCTAGTGCTTTCTACTGGAAATATCTATTAAGGAAGCCTTATAGAATTTAGACCTTTTTTCATTCTCAAACTTTAGAGGAACAATACTAGTATATTTAATAGGTATAGTTAACAAATGGATGTGATTGGTTGGCTTTGGAAAGGAATTGAGTGGGAAATTCTCTGTGTCTTCATTCTACAAAGTACATAAAGCTAAAATAAAGGAAGTGGTGTCATCCAAGCTTGTATGGAACCAAATATAGTTGTCTTCACTTTGAAGTTGATACATAATGAAGTACTTATCTAGTGTAAGATCTAACATAGAGGAATTTCCTTTGCACTTAAGTCTCAATGTTGCAACTACCTAAAAAGAGAGACTTTCAATCCTTTTTTTTACACTACCCTAGGGCTCAACATGTATGGCACAAGTTCTAGGAAGTTCTCAAAGTTTAGCTTACATTTTACTCCATGAAGACCTATTTGTCTCAATATTTTGTTGCAGTATGTTGGAATAATCAAAAGAGGGCAATTGTCATTACTGTGGGAAACATTATCAATTAGGGGAGATTTAGCTTGCTCTCAATGCCTTATTACATAAAGGTTGTCCGATATTGCTTCCATCAATTATCTAAGGAGTTATACACAGGTTGTTGCAATTATCTTCCTCACTCAAGGTTATGGTCCAAAGTTGTTGTAATGGATTAAAGTGTTGAGAATTCTAATTATTAGCATTACTCCCTAGCAAGGTATCATGGTAAAGTGGTCACTCTCCTTTGGCATAAATGCTCAAGCCAAATGTTGATGGCTCTATTAAAGATAGGATGAGTGTAGGTAAAGGTATCTTAGGTAATGGTAAAGGTGATGGTAATGGCAATATGTTATTTACTTACTTAGTGAACCATGGTAAAGGGTTGTAATGCCTATGCTAAAAATCATGCACTCCTATAGTGGTTAGAATTATGTAAAGATAGGCTTAACCCCAATATTTATGGAGTTAAACTCTTTATTTCTTGTTAACTATGTAAATTAGGTATGGTAGGTCCCATGGAGGCTAAAATACGCTAATGCTAAGCTTTGCTAGCACCATGTTCCTTATTGTATCATGTGTATAGACAAGGTAACCATGTAACTAATAGGTTGGCAAAAATAGGCCATATGGAAAGTGTTGTTAAGGTCTTTGACCATCCTAGTTTGTTACTTAATAATCTTTTATTGCTTTCCAAGATAAATTAGGTGTTGAACGGTATAGTTTACCTTGAATATTATTTCGTTTTCTAACCTAGGGGTAGGGTTTCGTGACATCAAACCCCCCTTTTCTTTCCCCCTTTCTCTTTTCTTATGTAAAAGCCTAAGTATGGTTTATAACTTGAAGTTTATAATAAAGTTTTGGGGTACCATCATTTTTATTTCTTTCTTTCTTTCTTTTTCAAAAACCAAGTTGTCATTAAGGTGCAAAATTGTAGAACCCCCCTCTCCCTTCTCCAATTGAACTATTTTCTCTCTTCAAAAAACCTTGTTAGATTTTCAAAACCTATTTTCCACCCAACCACTAAACCTTCCTTCTAGCCATCATATGTTAATGGTGCTTGGCCCCTCGTCAATAGGGATTTCTACCTAATTTGTTAGGTTCCCCCACCCTAACACTTACTCATTTAGGCCGATTTTCTACTTCTTAATAACTTCTACCAATCACCAATTGTTAGGCTTCTCTTCCTTAATGGTTTGAAGGGTCCCTAATTTTGAATTACACTAATAATCTTCAAACGTACCCAATGCAAACCACCTTTATGTTAGGTGCAAGCTCTTTTGTAACACAACCTTCAATGTGCTTAGATTTGCCTTTAATGGTGGTGCCTCCAGTTACTTTTAGTAGTCTTTCAGGTAACTTTAGTTATGACTCATACAAATCTAAAGCTATGAATCTACCTTCATTGGTGGCCCACACATTCATTTTTGGAAATCAAAAAGTAGTTTGATCCATGAGCTTCATGCATGACCTTGAGCAAATTTGACTCGTATATTGACATGCATCCCATTTCAAAAAATAAGGTTGAAACTTATCATGTTACTATTCTAGAAAACAAATTGTTTTGGTAACCTATCATCTTCCATTTGACAACTAGAAAAATATCAATTTTGGGAAGAAAAGGACTATGGTTTGAAGGAGAAAATTCAAAATCTTAATGAGCCAAATTTGAGTTTTCTTTTTCTTTTTTTCTTTTTTTTTTTGAAGGGGGGGTGGGGGAGTCAATGGAATATGGGAGAAATTTGTTTACAAAAGGAAAGAATCATTTGAAATTCAAAGAGGAGCTAAAAAAATGGAGAAGATCGAAAGAATAATGGAAGGAGGCTCATTTTGGAAGAGTTGACTAGATTGAAGAAAGTTTCAAATTTTAAAAGCAATGGGTTTGGAAATTTCTAAACAAGAAATCTTCATGGGTATGCATTCTTTAACTCATTATTAGAATTTCTATGAAAGAAAAAAAGGAAAAGATGGAATTTGATTTTGGTAAAAATATGCTCTATGTTGGAAAATTCTTTAATAAAGACAAGTTCATAGGTTTGATACAAATTTGAAAGACTATGAAAAAAGAAAGTATTGGCTAAGATATTTAGGATTTCAAATTCAAATTTACTTGTAAAGGCTAGAACTTGGAAAGCAATTTCTGTAGAAAAAAAAGGTAAAAAATAAACATGGATGTAAGAGTAATGTACTATTGTATAAATTACTAAAGAATAATGGAAGAAGCTGTTTAATCACACTAGTTACAAGGTAATGGGAAGGCATTTGTTTGTCATGGTTGAATCTCTTAAAAATATATGTCATTGTATGCTTGTTTATGTATTATTTTTACTATTTTGATTTTCAAATTGTTAAGAAATATTTTTAAAACAACTAACCAATTCAACACTCCTACCCCCTGTTACCGATGATTGATTAAGGAGGGTAGAATCCTACAACTACTCCTAACAAATACTAATTTCTTCACCCAAGAGCACTTAATCATATTTTTTAGCCAAAGGCATTTCCTTTTTAATTGCTTGTTGTGAGCCTTCTAATGTAGGTCTTACAAGGCTAACAACTTGTACTACTTGGGTCATGACACTTTTTCATCACTAATTCTTTAACACCTTCTAGTTTATTGATAAAGGTAGTGATTCTAGGTTTTAAGGCTTCATCCTCAACTAAGATGCATAGGCTGTAGACTAATTGGAAAATGAGGCGGCTAATGATTCCTAAATAATTGATGACATCAGGTGATTGAAAAGCTAATGGACAAGGGCATTAGATGAGGTGGGTAATATCTACACAGAGCTTATTTAATCTTAAATCAACTAATCTTCAAGTGCTTGGTTGGGAATTTTCTACATGGTGCCATTAAGTTACTACTGGATTAAATATTCTAATAAGCTCAGGGCCATTGACAATAGGGAAAAGTTTGGAAACCCATAGGAATGGAAGGATGCAAGCCTTTCATATGACATAGTTAGGACCCTATATCCAAACATTAATGGCAAAGAAGGGAGGTAAGTTGGATAGATTAGTAAAGAAGGGGGGAGGAAGGAACAAATTAGAGGGAACATCATGTCATGAACCAAGACCATTATGCCAAAAGCCTCAAAGCTTATGGCTAATCAAGGATCACATATCATTACCCAAGACCACCATATTCCAATTCTAAAACCATAACAACTACCATGCTTTCAAGCCAATTCCTAATTGGCCTATCTTCTTAGCTATGGTGGCTTAATTTTAGGTGGTTGCCTCCCTTTTATAGCACCAAAGGTAGCCCTTTCATTAGGTTGCCTCATTTATGGTTCAGACTTAAGATGTGGAGCTAGCTTTAATAACATTTGTTATGACTTAAGACCACTATATCAAAAGCCTTAGATCTGATGGCTAATCAAAGATCATTTAACTTAAAATATAATTACCAAATTTAGCTACTATATACCCAAGACTACCATGATTTAGGTTCTAATCCTACTAATTATAACAACCACCATGATTCTAAGTTAGCACCCCTTGACAACCTATTTTCTATAAGGTGGCTCCACTCTAAGTTGTTACCCACCTTCTATGGCATCCATGGGTAGCCTTTTCCATAGGTTCCTTAATTCATGGTTCAAACTCAAGACTATGGACTAACTTTAGTACCATTTCTTCTTATACATGATTACTATGCCTAAAGGCTTAAAATTAAGGGCTAATCAAGGATCATTTCATTTGAATATTTTTACCAATATGACTTCCATCAACCCAAGACCACCATGATTTAGGTTCCAATCCTACAATCATAACAACCACCATGCTTCCAAGTTGGCACCATAAGGTTTATGGTGAATGACTTTTTGTAAGGATTGAAAAAACGCTTTATTTGTTTGGACTTCCTTTTGTTGGCCCTTATTTTTGTACTTAGTATTAGTAGATAAGTATTTTGTAACCTTAACCCCAAATGATTAGGGTTTGGTAAAGGAATTCATCCAAAGATTAGTTTAGAATACAAGAAAGCTTCTTAATAGAAAAATAAACAAAAGATAAAGATCCTAGAAGATATAAAATAAGACAAGAATTCTAGAATAGATTAAATAAAGATTTTAAAAGGATAAAGATAAGATAAGGGTTCCAAATAAAAGAAAAGAAAATGTAAAGGCTTTATATAGAGAGGCAAAGATTTAGGATGAAGAAACCAAGAAACAAGAGAATTCAAGTATCTTTAATGGTTAGAGTAGTATCTATACCTTAAAGAGGCTTCCTACTATAGTTAACTTTCAATTGTTTTCTAGATTTGTTTAATGTTCCTAGAGTTGTTATGAAACCTAGGTCTTCTAGATTCTTTCATTATTTCTATTAAGAACTACCTAGACCATTACAAATTGATATTTAGGCATTGTCTTGGTCAACAATGTAAGACTTAATATATTTTGAATGAGACAACAAAATCCAAGATTTACATAGTCAAATCTAAAATATCAAACTTTTATTATGTAAATGAGATGAAATAAGAAATTAAGAAAATATAATGTTCTTATGATCCTTTATGAAGATCCATAAATGCATAATACAACCTTTAGTTAAGATTCTTATCCTTTATTCTCACTCAAAGCACACGAGCATGATGAGGCTACCATGAGAGAGATTGATATCAGAGGAAGATGAGGAAAGTAAACAAATAAAATTATCTCTGAAAACTAAGATACATATTACTCACCACCTTAGAATTCAAGGATAAACACTCACCACCCTATTGGGAAGTAGTCCCAAAGAGATAAAGAGTACGAATGTTCACCACTCTCGAAACAAGCCAAAAAGATACAAAACTTTGCAAGAAAGCCAAAGCTTTTACTTGATCTCTAATTCATAAAGTGCTTCATTACATAAAAGGGTGGCTATTTATAGGAGAGATTCTCCTATTTCCAAGAGGCTAGTCAAAGACAAGTAATTACATCATAAAAGATTCATAGGTTCCTAAGATAGTCAAAGTAATCGATACATCATAAAAGCTCCATAGGTTCCCAAGATAGTCAAAGTAATCAATACTCTTAATTGTTCATTGTAATGACTCCTTGGAAATCAATTCTAATTATTATGGCGAGACTTATCTTCTCAAGTGTATTACTATTAGGCATTTGGGCTGATGTAAGATAGGCCATGTTAGAGATGGCTTATCAAAAAGAAAACTTATTACCCTATTCTTTAAGATCTATCTCATTCCTTATGTGTTATTTGGTAAGCCTAACTCATCACAGTCCTATTTAGTAAGCTATGGCCTATACTAGCGAGTTCATATTTAATAATTAAAAAATTATTTGTCTCACTTTGTTAAACCAATCTTGTATCTTTTGATACAAGCCCACATTAGTAAGCCTAACTAAAATTAAACTAACATTACCCCACTTGGGCTATATATAAATGGGAATAAAAATAATAATGATTAGTTTTTTAAAAATTTGTGTGCACCTTTATATTGGTCTTGAAACAATTCTTAAAAATTTATCAAACTAAGTTTTAATGTTGATAAAGGTAAAGGTTAAAATTCAATACTCATAAAGGTACTCATAACACCACCAAGGATTTTGAGTCATTTGGCAAAGTGTTAGAAGTTAGGAAAACATCCTTTAAGGAATGTAGTGATCATTGCTTCTTATAAAAAGAATGGTCACATAAACAAAATTGTAACAAATATAAGACTTAGTTGTTAAAGCATATGCCTAAAGGTGATAGTTCTTTGACATTTGTTTGTAAAACTAATTTATCTAAAGCCTTATTTAGTTTTTGGTGGCTAAATGCTAATGCAACTAATCATATTGTTTTTACCATTCATGGATTCATAAATAGGGAGAAGCCAATTAAAGATGAACTATTACTTATAGTTGGAAATAATGACAAAGTGGATGTAGAGTTTATGGAAAACATTATTTTGATTCTTGAATATGGTTTTAGAATGATTTCAAAAAATACTTTTTATCTACCATCTTTTAGTGAAAATTTAATTTATGTTTCTACTTTAGACATGAATGGTTATGTTTTGAAATAAAGAACTCTATAGTTCATTTGTTTTATAATTCAAATCAAATAGGTTATTGCCTTTTGTCTTATGGGTTTTATAGATTATGTTTAGCTCCCAATGATATATCTTTTTCTTTTAATGTTAAGAAATTTTTTCTTAAAAGACTTCTATCTAAGGAACAATCTTACTATTCTAGCATAAAAGGTTTGGTCATATCTTTAGAAAAGGGTACAAAGGCTTATTAGTTTAACATTTAACCTACTCTTGAAGGTGATTTAGAAACCTATGTAGACTACTATAGAAGCAAACTAACCAAGATAAAGTAGTCCATAATCCATAAGTCCAACTTGTTAGAGGTCATATATATTGCTATTAGTGAACCCTATATAGCAACACTATGTAGAAATATCTATTTAACACATTTCTAAATGATTTTTCCTACAATGGTTATATCTACTTAATTAAAAAAGAGTTCAAATCTCTTGAAGAAATTCAAGATCCTTAGGGCTGAGGTTGATAAACAATTAGGAAAATTATTAAAGTTATAAGATCTAATTGGGATGATGAGTATTATGATAAACATGGTGATGCTAGTCAACTTAAAAGCCCATTTACCTAGAAGATTCTAAGATAGCTGGCCAATTGGGATGCCTAGGAATTTAAAGCGAAATGGTGTAGCCAAAAGATGTATTTGCACTCTTATGAATATGATGAGGACTATGGTTTGTGGGATTAATTTACATAATTTCCTAGATAGAGAAGCTTTGAAAATAACACTTTATATTTATGATTAGGATACTACTAAAGTTATTCTATTAATTCCTTTCAAGTTATGTATTAGAAGTGTGCCCAATCTTAAACATCATAAAGTATAGGATGTCCTACAAAAATAAAGTCGTATAGTCCAACCTTAAACAAGTTAGATTGGAGGACTTCTCAAAGTTATTTTGTATCTTACTTGAATCATTTGAAGGGGTATTGATTTTAAAAACCTAATAAAGGTTCTAAAATTATGGAATTATAAATAGTGAAGTTTCTAGAACTCAATATGGTAAAGAAAGATAAACATAAAGCCTATGGCACCAAAGCTAAGGCCTACTAATGTAACTGAACCAATTATTGATATAGCCCTAATTAAGGGCCTATAGGTCCAAGATCTTACTACAATGTTTCTAATTAAGAGATCCATTAGGAAAAAAGGACTAGTTATTCATTCAAATTATTTGGTCTATTTAGAAGAATATGACTATGGTGTTAGTATCATAGTAAACCCAATTACTCATAAGGATGTTATTTTTAGTCCTCAATTAGATTTGTGGTTAGATGTAATGAGTGATGAAATGCAGTAGATAAGGCATAATGGTGTTTGAGATTTTGTTGAATTGTTTAAAAGTTACAAGCTTATTGTTTGCAAATGAATATGCAAGACTAGGAAAGCTTATATAAGAAGAAAAAAAAAGAAGTTTAAAGTCATATTAGTTGTTAAAGGATTTACTCAAAGAAAATAAATATATTATCACAAGACTTTCTCACTTATTTTTCAAAAGACTCTTTTAAAGTAATCATGATATTAATAGTTCATTTTGATATGAAATTACACCAAACGAATATAAAGATCATTTTTTAATGAAAATCTTGATAAAAAGGTTTGTGTGGTCCAATTTAAGGGTTTTTGTAGTGTATAGTACTTAAAGTTTGGTAGTTATTTGTCTTCACGAGACAAAATAGTTATTTTTCAAAGTGATTTTTATCCTAAACATTAAGATCTACAAGGATTGTTCTTGTTGCTTATTGAGTCTTTCTTAAAAAGCATATGTTGATAATGTTTTATAGAGGAATGTTCTTGTTCTTGAAGGTGACAAACTAAACCTATTATAGTGTCCTAAGAGTAAAGTGAAGAAAAAGTCAATGAATAAAGTATTATAAGCTAGTGCATTTGGAAGTATCATGTATGCTTAAGTTAGCACTAGGCTTGACATTGTTTTTGTAATTGGACTTCTTGAAAGGTATCAATCCAATCCTAGTCATGAACAATGGGTTATTGGTAAAAAGATTTTAAGGTATCTAAAAGGAACACAAGATTATATGTTGGCTTACATGCATGTAGATAACCTATAACTAGTGGGGTATATTAACTCAAATTTTGCTTGGTACAAGGATAATTAGAAATCTATATCAAGCTATATTTTTATGATGGCAAGTAGGGCAGTATCATAAGAAAGAGCAAAGTAGATGTTGATTACATCTTTAACCATGCAATCAAAGTTTATGGCGTGCTATGAAACATCCATTCAAGCAATTTGGCTTTAGGAACCTTATAAAAGAGTTTATGGATTTTGATTTTGTTACTAGACTTATCTAGTTATATTGTGATAATAGAGCTACAATTTTGTTTGTTAGTAACAATAAAAGTATGATAGGATCTAACCATAAAGAAATCAAATGCTTAACCATAAAAGAAAGGGTCAAAGATGGTGACATTGTTATAGAGTTAATTGGTACAAATGCTATGTTAGATGATCCAATTACTAAGTTCTTCACCCTTGTATTTTTTAAAGACATTTTTTAGCATGGGCTTAGGGGCATCATGGGATCCTTTTCTATAGTGGGAGCTTTTATTCTTTTATATTGTGTAATAAAGTTTGCATCTAAAATTTTATTTTATTTGCCATAAGGTAAAATTATGTTTTATATATATCTTGTTGAAGTCTTAAGGGAGGTGTAAACGTAAAGTAGTGGTGGGGGCATTTAATTGTTAGCCATAAAGGATGTCTCATGACATATAAAGTTAAACTCAAGTTATTAAAAACAAGACATATAAGTTCATTGGAATCATGAAGTATATTCTCTTATGACAATTTGTCATCTAAGGAGAGATAATTGAATCGACAATGTAACATAAGGTAGACTTTTCTAGTATTATCTGGTTGCCATACTAACAAACACTATAAAAGTCTATCTTTAGGTGCAACAAAAGTCATTCATGTTTAAATGGGTGTTGAAGTTTTGAACGTGTCCTTTGTTGATACCTTTAGACTCTTCAAAGATGATGATTTGAGAGTAAGCTTCTATGACTAATATGAGATGTCTTCATTGAGTGGGCTCACATTTTTAAGGTGGACTGCTCTAAAGGACACATTTTATGAAGATCATCATCAGAACTTAGAAGGCTCATTAGAAATTTTGTTCCTTCTATTGTCATCGACTCTATAGTTCCCAATTCATCCTAAAGAGACAATTAGGCTAACATCAAGTTACTCCTTAATCTATTTTCAATTGCATCCCCATGAGCGTATGATTATCAAAATATTAAAAGATAAAAACATTGTCCATAAAATGTACTTTAGAACCTCATAAATCTTCCAAATGCTTCTCTATGGAGTAAATGGTCTATAATACAAAATGTAAAAGAATTTCAGTAATGCAACTTGATATAAAAGGGTCTATGGAATGGAGTTAGAGAGTTCTTCTTAAATTAGGACTCACATTTACCTCGATTCTTAATAGATCTACCTATTGCTATAAAGAAATTTATCAACACTTTTAACTAGTAAATGAAAAAATGAATTGATATAATTTCATTTGGACTAGTGACATCAGCAAACATAATTTTATTAGATGGCTTATGTGTCAAGATTGACTTTATATGTTAGAAGAAATAGTATTATGGCTCCCTTCAATTAACTTATACTATGATTTTTGTCTGTCCCATGTTAAAAATAGGAATCATTTTTTTTAAATGTCCATGGATAATGATGGTTTGGAAAACTATCCTTGCTCATAATGGAATTCAATGCGATATTGGAAGATGGAATGAAGAACTGCAATGGATGATCATAACAACTACAGATAAGGATTTGGCTGTCAAACTTTTTAAGTTATTTTTTTTAGTTTGCATTTATTGTATATGGGTAGAAGATAATTTTAGAACAAAATAGTTGACATTTCAATCATGTTGGCTAAAGTAAGGAAAATTGCATGAGGGAGAGCTTATTTGTTTCAAAATATAAAATCCTCACAGAGAAAAATCATTTTGAGTGAGATTTGGAAATTTCCAACCTCTATATTTTTGTAATTCTTATAATTCTAGCATATATGCCTATATTTTTATACAATACTTTTTATTAATACATCCTAACATTTTCACCCAAAATATATATATATATATATATATTGTCCATGTAATATGGAAAAAATACAGGGATGTTTTGTTAATCACACTACTAGCCCGTATAAATATATATATATATATATATAGGCATAATATACATAATGGATAAGCATTCGTGTCTAAGTACATTCATAATTCATAAATCATAAATCATAAATATAGGTTACTAATGTATCTATATAATATACAATGCAGCAATTTAGAGGTGAAAATGGATCACATTCAGAATAATTTTATGATATTCCGTGTAAATAGAACAACACTAGCATTAATAAAAAAAATTAAATTTATTAATTGCATCGTTAAAAATTCAGGTAATTACATAAAAGATAACAAGCATTCCTCCAATACACGATTGCTACTTGTATAACAATGACTACAAAATTTGTGGATTCAAATGAATTGAGAAAATTAAAAATATAGAAATCAGAGTATCAAGACCGATTAATATTAAGCATAAGAGCAGCCAAACCAAACAGAAAACAAACAAATATATGAAAAGGAAACAAACTTGAAATATAAGAAATCACATTCCATTGGAAGAAATTAATAAGTGTAAGAAAAATGCACATAGAATCCGAAACATTAGCCCTAATATTTGTTCTAAGAGAGAATAAAACAACTTGGAAAGTGTTTATCAAGTGTAGGACACAGTTTGAATAAACTTGCTGATGAAAAGAGTGAATTTCTTTGGCTTTTCGGTCTTCTTCAAAGGGAGATCCAAATCTCATTCGAACACACCCCAAAGTGTTTGTATCTTGTAAATCACGTGAAAAAACTGCGGCAAAATTTGTTAAAAAGTGAAAGAAAAAAGAAGATTTGGCAAGAGTGTCAGAAAATCAGTGTGAAAGTCATATTTTGTGTTCTGCATGTGTCTAGTTCCTCCGCTGTGACTTTGAAATTCTGATCCAGAATAGATAGATCAACAGTACAATTTTATTTTGCTCTAAGTTTTATCATTACGCCTGATTATTTTGACGGACGGATGTAATCAGTGGGAAGTTGTCTTCGTGGAAATTCGTGGCCGCATGATGGGGCAGCGCTTTTATTGACTGAATTGTGAAAGAGAAGCAAAGTATCAGGTGCTGATGGGATGGTGTGTGCAAATAAAAAGCGATCTCTTATCCTTGACGAGGCAAGAGTTGGAGTTTTCCCAGTTGGAACTGCGAAACAGCTAGCGAAAGGAAGGAGACGTCTGAGGAAAAAAGTGTTTTTCTAGGAGATTGCTTTTCATGTGAGGTCATTGTGTTGCTTGTTTGACAACCGAGGTTACTTCATCATGCTGCACAGCTCCCTCGAAACATCCAAGCATTTGAGAGGGTGGGACCCGGAGAGCGCGTCTCACGTGTTCGCCAAAAGCATTGCATGTTGTCTGTCACTAGAAAATGTTGTGTAACACTTTTTTTGCCCATCCCATCACGTTGCTGCAGCTCAATTTTGACTGTGACGATGGTTTTGGACTGCAGACAAACGAGTTACACGCTTTCGGTTGGGAGAAGATGAAATAATGCTGCTGCTGCTTTGGTTGGTGGAACAAATGATGCTTCTCCGCAACACCCTGTGTTTTCTCTTTCTCTTTCTCTTCCTCTTCCACAAAAGTGAAAGACCAACCAATCCTGAAAAGGCTGTAAAAAACTTCTTCACAATGGGGTGAAAATGGGTAATACAACAGGACAGCTTGGTTACTAATAATAATAATAATAATAATAATAATAATAATAATAATGCTCATTATACTGCTCTCTCTCTCTGCCACTTTCTCTTAAATCTGTCCAAACTTTCTTTAATGGTAGGGTACTCTCATCGTTGGGGGGAAAATCTATAGCCGATTCGCGGAGAGTGGAAGCTTTTACGTTCAATCGAGAACATGGATTTCAGGATCTGATAGTGACAATTGACCTGCTAATCCCCCACTCTATGTTGCTTAACAGAAGAATCATGTCCAAGTCATAGCTGTAAGAGGTATTCACCAAGTCTAGCTTCGAAGAGAGAGGGTAAAACTTCGCACACTATTACTAGTCCCTTTCCTAATCGTTGAGCCCCTCATTTTTCTTTACTCATTAGAAACAGGAAAAAGGGATTCCTGCATGCTCAAAATTATTGTTCAGGATTTAGATCCAGTGTAATATTTAGGAGGATAGTGCATGTAGTATGGCATCCTTAAACAATTTTTTAAATTTAAATAAGTAGCATAGAAACGATTACTCATATGCATATTATTAGAGTGATGGAAATGTCTTTTGCTTATAGGGGTTATTTAATTTATCTTAAAGATGATTGAAACGTCACTTTCCACAAAACATAATTTAGTTACTCTTGTGACTTGCATGTGATACAATCCACTCCAATCTTCTTTTTCATATGTTTTATCCTCAAATCTCTTTATTAAAAAAAGAAATTATATTTATGTAATAGGGCCAGGTACTCCACAGGAGTGTCAACCAAATTCAATGATGAAAAAGTCTTTCCTGTCAACCATTTAATAGTGAATAAAATTCATGAATTTAGATTAATAAAATGAATATCATGTACAAGCCTAAACAAGGTTTCGTAGTGGAAAAAGTATTAAATTATGGAATCTATTTCATATTAAGAAAACAAGATAAGAAATTGGTTAAGAAGAGTAAAGTATAAAAACAATCAGTACTATTAAACAAGATTTTTTTTGGTGTTAAATTTTGAAGAGGTCTAAGTCTATTTCTCTTCAAAATACTTTATCAAAAACAAAGATATACCAATATTTTTTGAGAATCCGATACTCTCTACAGTCTTAATTTTCACATTGATTTTGGATGTATAGAATTAAAGAAGGAAATTTGCGTGTTCTAAACATTCAAAGACAATAGAAGTGGTACCAGCGAGGCATAACCTGTCTTGTTCTTGTCAAAATTATGTTCTCCCCCGATCATCTCACCAGTTGTTTCAGCGAACCCTTAGGTGAGCCAATCCAGCGTGGGCCACCTAAGCACTCACCAAACAAGGGAAATTCTAAAAGTTTTTAAAAAAATGAACATATCAGTCCCAGACACGTAGCAACATGATTGGGGTTTTAAAACTTTTCGGAGACAAAACTGTCACAATGAGCATCGATTACACCCTTTAGAAACTCTCTCATCATTACAGTTTTATATATATATTTATGTTATGGTTTTGGTAAGCTACAGGAGAACATATATAGTTGTTAAATATATGGGTATGTACTGTTCTGCGCACTGCATCACATTCAAAGCATCTTTCTCCTATTTAAGTTATACAAATCTGCAGACCAATAATAGACCCTTGAATAAAATAATATGGGTTAAGGCTGCAACGCAGAAATCTTTTGCTGAACCCCAGAAACTGGGTTTTCAACTGAAAGCATTCTTATAAAAAGATTGGTCTATTTTTATTCTAAGGGGTATCTTTACAAACCGGAACTCCACTAAGTAACCTTTTCCCTATTTACCATATATTTTAAAAAGTGGATGACATTATAAAAAGCCTTCTGATTCATTGGGCCTAGTCAGAATCTCACCACTGCCAACCTGGGATTCCTTTGCTCTTTTATCTTATAAACGAATTTTAACCTTTCTTAAAGGAGTGGTTCAAACTTCTAACCTTACCTTTCCTGCATTGATTTTTTTATTTTATTTGAATTTTAGTATGCACAGTAAAAAGGGAACAGAAGCTTCTGCTTTTGGTTAATCAGGAGGATTACAGGAGCCCAAGATGTGCCAGAAATTATGGTTGACCCCGCTCCAAGATAACGAGTGTCGTAATCATTCAAATTAGACTTTCTTGAGTGCAGATCCGCACATATACAGCTGGTTACAAACACAAATAGAATCAAATCTACTAGATTACGCGATTTGACGCTTAACAGTGCACAATCGACATGACCCCAGATGTAAATCAAAGGGATAAGCGCCAAATTCTTGCACAAGTGTTGTACAAGACAAATTTGCCAACAGTGTAGATAGTGAAAGCTGGTAGAAAATTCTTCACTGATTAGTACTGTAATTGTTATCTTACATGGGGTGCCCTGAGCCTTTTGCACCAGAAGACAGGATTCGTCTAGAATTTTACATTGGAGACTTGTGAGAAAAACTTCCCTAAAAAAATTAGACAACAAAATAACATTGACAAGAAAATACAAGAAAGTTCACTTCACTAGACCTAAGGATGAATAATGGCTTAGTTGTTTCATGTAAGAGTCCGAATTAAATCTCTTGTATATACAGAGCAGCCTCTCATTTTCCTCCGGGCCTTGAATGGATAAATGGCATCAAAGCTCAACTTTCATACGCGATACTTGATTTGCGCCTGTATGATATCAAACATCTTATCAGAGGGACAACATTTTTGTGGGCATGAATAACTTTGATAGGAAAACCTTGTTTTGTCCTCACCATGGAAGCTTTGTGGCTGCATTGCTGTCTCCCGGTTCGGGTTTTGGCCCAGACCCATGTGTACAATGCTTTGCAGGTCATCTTCTCCGAACATCGTGTACTGCAAATAAACAAACAAAAACGCGTTAGCTGGATTAATATATTCTGGCCGAGTCCTTTGCTCGAGGTAAATGTCGAAATCACTTACTTGACAAACGGCGTCACTAAACCCATTGGGTGGAGGTAATTGGAGGCCGAGACTTTGGCACAGTGCAGTATCTAACGGGTCCACCGGCGGTTGGCTTACTGTCCCATTGGAGATGTTGCCATGCAGGGCTTGATTTTGCTGGGTCTGGTGACCATAAAAAGTTGATGGCGAGGAATCTAATGGGAATATTTGGTGCGGCAGAGGATTGTTCGATTGAAATATCTGGAAAAAAATGTAAGAAATTCCCATTAGGATAAAGTAGAAATTGAAAACAGAAAGCTATTGCCTCGAGAGATCAAACTCACATCTTTAGAAACTAGACTGTCCAAGTTGAAATCCATCCTGGCATTGACAGAAGCCAGTTTCATGGAGAGGAACTGCAACAAAAAATGCAACCGAATTGGCAAAGGAACTTGATATATGCAAACACAATGGGGAACTGCTAGCCGACAGAACTGTTGATTTACCTCGACTTGATGTTGCAATGACTGGACGTAGTTAATAATTTCGTCGAGCATAAGTGCTTTTCCAGTGACCTAAAGTGGGAAAATTATAGGCCATATTAGCAAATGACACATTCATGTACACTTACGCCAATCTCATTTCAGAGTGCTGAAATTTCTCAGACCTTATTGCAACCAGGTACAAGATCTTGGAGAAGCTTCATTCTTTCGCTAATCTTCTCTCTGCGGACCTGTCCAAAACACGGTAAGAAATCTCAATGCGAAGCCTGGCAAGATGTAATCGGACGATCTGAACAGAATTGAGCCTTGAATCTTACTCTTTCGGCGAGACTGTGGCTGTCGGTAGCTTGACCCCTTCTGGCTCTTACATGAATGTAGTCCTTTGGAGGCTCAGGAGGCTTTGTGTTGGTCTTGCTCTGTTTCTCTTTCCCTGCATTACTGGGACTCCCTTTGGTTTCTTCTTCCGCTTTAACGGGGCCATTTTCGTTTGCAGTCGGCTCGCTTGGCTTGCATCGCTTTGCATTTGAATTGTCGTTATCTTCAGCCACCTGAAAGCAAAGCAATCTCAGATATGACAAACGCTAGACAAATCGGGGTCGGAAAAATTGGACAAAATCGACTTGCTGGTCCTATACCTTTGAAGTATTGGCAAACGGAGATAATGCGGGCTCCCTTGCTTTTCCCTTGGAAGATGCTTTTCTTTTCCGGGAATTCGAATCATTGAAACTCTTTAACTCTGTCCCCCCATTTGGAATTTGCTCGGAAACTGTGGATTCCTCCTGAGAATTTACGCGTTCAGTTGGAGAATTGTTGCTCTCCTGACCACCCATTTGAGATTCGATTGCTTTCAGAGAAGGACTACTTGAAACGCGGGGTAGCTTCCCGTTACGCATTAATAGATTCGATACACAAGGGACTTCAGCGTTGTTTAGCCGGAGCTGGTTCGTTCGATCATTGAAACTCCTGCTGCCAAAGCGGGAGAACCTGGCAGCCCTCTCAGCAAATCCAGGGTCAGCAGAGAACTCTGCCACACTGGAATTCAAAGGAATTGATTTTCCCAAATTAGGTAAGCTTTCGTTTGCCAAGTGTTTGATCATAGTGACGCTTCGCTTAGGAGGAGAATTAATTGGAGTGGTATAAGCTGAAGTAATGGCACTGTTGTTTCCACCCATGTAAGAAGAGGTGGCTGCAATGGTCGCATTTCCCAACAAGGGCCGAGAATGAGGGGAGATCTCACCAGAGTTACCAATGTTTCCCAGCTTTCCTATCAATTCCCTGATCACAAAACTGTCGTTAGGGATGTTTGAATTCGATGCTGCAGGCGAGGACACCATTGAACTCAGGGCTGAATCGTAGTGGATACCGTGATCCGTTGACGTTTCCCAGCTGGAATTCAATAAGCAGTCTGGCGATTGCTGGGAGGCGCAATTCAGCTCGGCCCCTTGAATGTCCATAGCTGATGAGAAAGCTTGCCAATTGGGCAGAGAAGCTGCTGCTTCAAATTGCAGGGGTGGAGCGACCTCTGTATTCAGAAAAATCTCATGCTCCATGGGGAAACAGTTAAAAAAGAGGCCAAAAGTCACAATAAAAAATCAGTGATAAATGAGATATGTTGAGAATTGATGATTATTCACCAATTAAAGGTCTTGGCTTGTTGAAAGTTTTGGGTTCTTTTTCTTACGGTTCACATAAGAAAAGAAAAAGGCCAAAAAAAAGAAAGAAAAAAAGAAAAAAAAAAAAAACAATTTGGTGTGGGAAAGAGAAGCAGATGAGCAGGGGAAATGATTGAATGTGGGTTCAGTATGATTGCATTTGAGCTGAAATGAGATGTGTTGGGTGAGAAAGGAGAATATGTTTGGTGAAGAAAAGCCAAGCAAAAGCTCAAGCAGAGCCAGAGAGAGAAAGAGAGAGAGGTGGGAGGGGAGAGAGAGGGGGAAGGGAAAAGGCTGTATGGGGTTGAAGTTAAATAGGCAACAAACAACACGAATTGTTTGACCTTTTTCATTTTTTATTGTCCTAATTCTTCTTTCTTCTCCCCCTAACCGCAAAGTGCGGAAGGAGGTGCTGCCGGGCCTTGGACGTCAGAGTACACAATGTCCAATCCATCTCTGAAACAATTAGCGCCTTGGTCATCATTCATAAAACGCTTTTCTTTCTTGTTTCTCTTTTTTCCCAAAGGAAATTCGATCAACTTCATTAAATGATTCTGGCAATTTTAAATATAGCTTGAGGGAAATACCGAGCCATACGCATAGATGTCTCACTTGCCTTTAGGCAGAGTCATCTTTAGTTAACTAAAGAACAAGATGGATGGAAGTCAATGAAGCTTGGGAGCGGTGACATGACTTGTAATGCAAGTGTATCAGACTAGTATAGAGATACAGGACTTGATGTAAGCATTATGCAGCACAGCCGGGATGTGAATTGGCGTGCATTACAAGAAGCATGAATGGGACTCGTTTTTTGAGGACCACGATATCTTAGACAGGAGAAAAAAAAAAAAAAAAAAAGGAAAAAGGATGGAAAGAAAGAAGAGGGTCCGTGGTCAGTGGCCGTGAACAGTTTCTGACTACGCTTCTTCTGATGAAGGGCTCCTTTCACGTTTATTTCTCCAATTGACTAACGAGAAGCCGTATGTCCTAAGATACATGAATGCCTCGATTGATGGGTCCTCCTTAGATTTGCTGTGATTTACTTTCTTTTATGTTGCTTATAGAAAACAATCTCTTATTTCAGCCCCGGAAGGTTTTAATTCTTTAATACTCTTACCAACACAGATTTTGATGAAGCTTAGCAGTGCACAATATCATGAAGACATCGAGATATACGACCAATTTGGGATGTGAAGTGCTCAATTTGTAACATAGGCTCCTCATTCATTGGACCCCATGTTTTGCGCACTTCAAAGAACTGTATACCTCCACCAGTGCCCTCTTACCATTTTCTTCTCTGTCATCTCTCCTGTTCCTATTGATTAGGTAATTTAGAAGGAAAAATAATTTTAAATTTAACAATGATTAGAGTTGGCAGAGGGATTGTCTAGGTGAAGAGTCAAAGTAAATTATTCACTGGGTTTTTTATTGGATGGTTAATTTTAAAACAATTTTTATTGTTTTCGTTTACCGTTGAAAAGGACATATTTTATGAGAGTAAAATATTAGCCTATAATACTCTCTAACGTGCTCACACCCAGTCAATGATTGCATTAAATTCACAACTTAGCGGTTAACCCGGCTTTGGTCGGATTCACATCTCAGGCCGGCTAAGGTTCGATTTCTCAGCTGCTCAGTTTCTTAAAAATACAAAAGAAGCACTAGTTTCTACGTGATATTTATAGCTGTTTCCCAGCCTCAAGGCATGGAACAACAAGCTTTCTTCTGTTCTTAATCACCTTTCACATTTTGGCTGCCCATTTCCGCAACTTTATGAACCGATGGGCGGTGCGTAGCTTTAGCCTCGGCCTTCAGATGATCCCTCGCTGGTGAGGCACCCCTAGGTTAAGGAAAGTAATTCCTAGATCTCTGTTTAATAAGAACGTCTTCTTTTACCTACTGTGTTCCTCTGTTTTCCTAGATCAGGCTTTCTTTTTAGTATCTGAGAGACATTAATTGTGGGCATGTAAGGATTCCCACAATAAATTCAGGGGGGGTGGATGGATAGTGCTAGAAGTCGGTGAAAAGAGACAATGAGGAATAAAAAATGGAATTCTGAATAGATTTCACAAGTCAAGTTTGGGATCTTATTCCGTGTCAGCAGAGGTTGTTTATGGATTGCTGGGTGTCTGCTGCAACCAAATAATTTCTACAATTCAGTGCTGGGGCAAAGGAATCCTCAATTGATTAATTCTATTGAGTACTTAATGCTGCTAATTATTCAATTGACTTGAGGGGTTTAATTATAAACGTTTCGTCGCGGATTTACAGTCCACTTCCACTTTTAACTTGGTTCTGATCACAGAGAACATTCCTGCGAGAGCTGGAAATGGTAATAATGGAGGGTGAGTTGTAGGTTTTCTTAGAAGCTTGGGTAGGAGGCCACTTGTGCTATTTTGTTTATTTTGAGGTAACTTTGTCTAACCACCAAAGATGTTGAGGATGACAGTCACTGATGGGCACTCCGAGTTAGAAATGTTTATATTAGTACGAACACTCATCTATTTCTTGCTTTGTATGGATTCAAGAAGATAACCCAGCTTTTGTCTTATCCCTAGCTGATTTTTCCTATGACTCCCTTCTTCGTAAGCGTGGCGTAAGTCTCAAGGGGCTTGCTCTTCACGTCGAACCTTGACTCGTACTTAATGGGGTTTGGTCTCAAGTGAGACCCGAAGCATAGCCCTTCACACCTTTTAAAGAGAACGTAGATCGCAAGTACTATCAACCTTTTATTTTTGTCCACAGTTCCAACGGTTACCATTCCTAACTTAATTTGTTTCCTTCTCTCGCAAATCGAAGTTTTCTAATCGATGTTTTCCTTCGAGGTTTGCCTGGTTGTAGTATGAAAAAGCCGTAAGACCCACAAGAAAATAGAGAGGAGACGCTGCTAGAGAGGCCTTAGAGACAGATAATCCTGTCCGCACTGCTATATGGCGTGTTAGGTATGCGGATGGAAAGACGAGACCAATTGTGACATAAGCTACAGTTTTTGATGAGGCAAGACACCAAAAAACAAACGGATGCGAAGGGAACAATGATTGAATTTGCACCTAATCGGGAATACTGGCATTCAAATAGAGGAGTTATCCAAAAGATAGAATATTCCATCTCCTGTGTCAAATGGTGGAATGACTTACAAAGATGCATGTACACAAGACAAAACTTTGAATACGTAATTTTTTATGACAAATTTAAATAAATAAATAAAAAGTATTTTTAGAACTCTTAAATTAGCTTTTGTATTAAATCTCTAAATTTTTTAACATGACATTAAAGTTGAATTCATTATACACCATACAAATTTAAGCTCAGTGTTAACAGAAATGGAATGACATGTGTGTAGGGTAAAAATTTTACATCAAATATTTAATTATTTATTATAAAACTTAAATGAATGAAGTATTACTCTAATTTTTAAATTAATTTTTTGGATTATACTTCTTGACAATTTTTATCTATATTGAATTCTGAAATACCCTTTGAATAACTCGGGCTGCTATGCTTAATCGGTATCTTTCAGCACGTACTGGTTATTGAGTCACCGCTCTAGGCATTCTGTCCTCTATGGACAATATGAAAAATCAATTGGCCGCATTTATCCAACATCAACTGGCTTTTTTCTACAAGGGAAAGAATAGATTCAAACTGCATTAATGCATGGTTGTTGAAAACTTGTTAGGTAGACTATAAGAAAATTCAACATGCACAAAAGAGTATCCAAGTGGATTCTTGTCGTGTACATTTCGAGTTGAACAAAATAGCACTGCATAACATTTATGTCAAGCAGCAAGTTCCCTTTTGGACTTGATCGTCCGACATTTCTATTCACAAGCATCCATGGCTGACCCGGCACTGCTCAAACAAAAACAGTGTCATCTTAAATTTGTGGGAGATTCAAAGAAGTCCTTTGCCAACCCCCCGTGAGATAAATTTGTCAGATATGCGCATAACCATCGGCTACCATCATGGAATGCTTATCCGATGTCACAATGCATCCCATCTCTCATCTACCGACATCTACTTCTAATTTTTTAACCCACGCACCCCAAATGTCAAACTTGAAATTTATTGACCATCACTAAACTTCATATTTGTACATGTCTACCGACATTTATAGAACACCAATCTCATTAACGATTAACTCTCTAACTAACAGGTATCGGGTACTTTACCTCCCTAATGTAGGAGTTTATCGCATTTTTATTAGTTATTAAGCAAATAATTGTTTGGCCCAAGTCTGGTCCAAATTCAACAACCATCTTTTTGAACTTCATTGCATTCTTCCATGTTGACCACGAAACTGCACCGTCCTCTCTACCAACAAGAATGTTCATTTATCGTTCTCTCCACCAATCATATTGCCTCACACGTGAAATCGAATAATCAGAACTTAACAATGTGCTTTCTGAAAATAGCTATAGGGTTCATCAATGCATCGACGCATCTTTGATTCTAGTCTCTGAGTTTGCACTCGTGTGAAACTGTATCTGTGGGATTAGTCAGGTAGTGTTAAGTATAACCCGTATATAATGTGTATAAATACAAGAAAAGGGGAATTTTGTAAAAGTCTTTTAGTTAATGAATGAATTGAGGTTGATCTCCCTCATATAAGGTTGTGGAGGTGTGTGTCTCCCTCGAGTGAGACCAGATGTTCAGGTCTCCTTTTGATAAGCCTATATTCTACTCAAAATTCATGTGTCCTAGATCATACCTTAAAAAAAGAAAAAAAAAATTACCAATACAATTCAGACTAATTGGATTTTAGGTAGAATATGGGCTCATCAAAGGGAGACTTGAACATCTAGTCTAATTCAAGGGAGACACACCTCCACAACCCCATGCGAGAGAGATCAACCTTAATTCATTCATTAACTAACATATTTTTACAAAATTCCCATTCTTCCGCATTTATACACATTATATATGAGTTAGGCTTAACATTATTAGACCAATACCACATACTTTTAACATATCGAAGACTTACTAGAAAAGAAATCTAATTGAGCTCAAACGGAAATAAACTAATTTGAACTTGAACTTGAACTTGAACTTGAACTTGAATTTGAATTTAAACTTGACCCAATTCGGCACCCAGCGACTAGAATATGACGCATGATGTTTTTGCTCTCCCACTGCCCCATTTTTTATTTTTCGCCACTATGCTCTACCTAACTTCTTCTGGCAATGTTTCTAGTGCTCGGTCGCACCTTTCTAGGTGACTTCCAAGCCAAGCCTATGCATCCTAGTGCAACAATGACCTCCCATGTGTCCCACACACTGCACTGTCGCTCACCAAAGAACCTGAGTCATTTTGAAGGATGCAAGCCACTCTTACTTGCCCTTTGGTTCCTCCACCGTTGCCAAATCTACCTTATGATCAGCTGGAACTTCCACCTTTAACTCTTTAGCCCCCGCCTCCATCCTTTTAGCAATGACCTGAGCTGCCTCCTTCTCAAATATGTGTGCAGTTCTCTCATATCTATGCACAAGAGCGAGACATTTTGGCTCATCGACTCCAAGGTTATGGCCATCTTCACCTGTAGACCTCTTATCTCTGCAACGGCTTCTTTCATCCAATTTAATCTGCTAATCAAAAGGCAGTTTCCCAAGCTGAAATTGCTTCAATACCAATTGTTACTAGTATGATTTGGACCAACTGGATTTTGGGTAGAATATAAGCTCACCAAAGGAGGATCTGAACCTCTAGTCTTGTTCAAGGGACACACACATCTACAACCTCATTTAAGGGAGATCAACTTTCAATCCATTCATTAACCAAAAATCCCCTATAAAATTTACCTTTTCCTCTATTTAGACACATAATATACAGGTTTGGGCCTAACATTATCTGACTAATCCCATAGAGCCATAACAAAAACTAATTCATGGGGCCAAACATTAAATAGATCATTTTTTTTTTTTACTCGAAATAGAGAAACTAGGATACTATGTCCAACTGTGATTCTTTTCTATTCAATCAAAATGAGATAAGGCTTTCATTGTAAAGCCAATCAGAACAGGTTGTACCAACACAATGCGGATTCTAACCTCATAAAGAGGGTAGTCCAGTTTCAGTCTGATAAGGAAAATAAATAAAATAAAATAAAAGCAAAAGAATACAAAACAACTATAAGATCATTTGGTACGCGAGCGAGGATAATCAAACGAATAAATATGTGTTTCTTGCTTGTTTTTTCATCATTATGTTATGTTACATTGTTAACACCTTCGCAATCATAGTGTTCGTATTGAATAAGTTATGTTGGGCTTGTCTGTCCCTCGTCTTGCTCTTAGTCGTTAGCGAGAGCAGAACAGAAAAATTTTATCATATGACAGCCATCAGCTTTGAGAAGGCTAGAAAAATGATTTGTTTCTTCAGTTTCCGTCCAAATACAAAGAGCCGTAAGAAACAATGGCTGTCTTTTTGTTCTCTTCGCAAGTAGCTAAATCAATCATGCTCGCCCATGACAGGTTCCACATAAGTCTGTAACCTCGTGACAGTCAAGAGTTCCGTTGTCGGTAGGTTAAACAACTTTTGTTTTGGGTTTTTGATATAAAAAACCCAACTTTTGGATTGAGGTTTATTCACATAACCGGAGCTTAAGGTACACATCTGGTGAAATGGTAACTGTGTCAGTGGAGGGCTTAAACCACTTTAATTTGGAAGCAGCTTTCTTAGTTACCATTCTGTAATAAATAGTCCGAGCCTTTGCAATTCAATAACATCTGTTACATGGGAAGCCATGGTTCGAGCCTTATTTTCCCCCGTTGATTTTTTTAAAACAAAATCCTTTAGAGTTGAGGCAAGCAGAAGGCATTCTTTACTTGTTGTCTTTCCCTTTTTAATTCAATAGCTGCTCCTCGTCACTAGCTTAGAAAGCAATCTTCATTTGATTGAGTTTATCCTGTAATTCCATAGAGCAGGTTCGTTCCTTGTTTAGCACTATAGCTGGCATCTCATCACTTTGATTAAACCAATAGCACCGACCAAGACATCAATGTATACCGCTATAAATATTCTATAAAATGCATGCGCCCTTTTCTCGTTCATCAATCGATAAACTATGATTTTCATTTAATGAAACTTTTCTGGTAAGTTACAAACGCATCATATGGGGTTTCAATTTGCAGTCTCATCATACACCATCTTTAGAAAAGAGAGAACGTCAAAGCAAAAAGTTTGCCTTGCTGGATTTTTTTTTTAAAGGAGCTTTTCCTTTATTTTGACTTTTCGTTTGTCAAAATATGTATAAGAAATGTATCAATCCTATAATGGTATCCTTGTAAGTCCAATATTATGGAAAAATTATTTAAGACTGTTGAGAATTACCATCATGATTAGGAGTTTTTCCACGTACGTAGTTTACTTAATCATTACTCAATAAGATTAGACTTAATAGTCTAAATTGTAGGTTACTTATGTTACCGACAAACTAAACTTTAATGAATGAAAAGTTCAGAATATCCCAGTCACACCTTCATAAGATCAAAGTTTGTTACTATAGTTTTTATTCTATGACAACTTGAGATGTGCTGGAACTTTATGTAACCGTAATTTCCCCAATATTATAGAAGTCTAAGGTATGGAAAATCTCCAGGAGTCCTTTTACATAGAAATATTTTAGAAAAAACGAAGATTGAGAATAATTAGTATCCATATTGGAAAACAAGTTGTAAATAAAGTCTACAAAATAAATTTCTTTAGTCAATTAAAAATTACTTGTAGAAAATGACAAAAAAAATTGTTTTATTTAAAAATATTGAACCTACTAAAACCAGGTTCTTTGCGGAGCTTACCAAATAAATGTATTACTTTTGTAGTCGTTGATACTCTTGATTGTGAGGATAATGAAGATTGTCAAATATATTTTTTAGAAAATTCATTTACTTTTCCTTCAAATTGATTTATAGAAAAAAGAATATTTTTACATATAAGAAACATAAATAATTAGACAACTTGTTTTTGCGATATTTCAGCCCATGTTTCTATCAAAGCTAATTATCTGCCAAAGCCGAATGCTGACGTGATTCGGCCCATGTTTCTACTCTTTCAATTATATTTCATGATGTTTGTTTCATAGGGGGCAAAATAAATAAATAAATTTTTATTTACTGTTCATTAACAAACAAAGTTAATATAGAGTACCCAAGATTTGATCCAAAGTATACATAGCATTTTAAAGAGAGAGAGAGAGAGAGAGAGAGAGAGAGAGAGAGAGAGAGAGAAGGTGCTTCATAAGGACCGTATAATAGATGTTGTAACCACTATTCAGGCTCCTCAACTATCAAAGGCCATCATAAGCATAATATAAAACTTCAGTATTTTTATAGGCTTAGGCTGTTTTTCTTTCGTAGTGAGTTAAGCTTTCTTGTTTATTACTTAACAATACAAGAGATAAGACGCAAACATTGTTTATTACTTGGGCTAGTCTTTCTTTCGTATGGGGTTAAGCTATGTTGTATCTACGTGAGAGCAGAATTCAGAAATTGAGGCGATTTTCTTTTGTTGGTCTGTGGCTTGTCTTGTACTTGGCACTGCAAAAGTAAACAATGTTGGATCACTTTCTATACTGGAGATAAAGTAAAGGGATACAACTAAGCTTTACATAAACTGACAAAGAGAGAAGAAGAGGGAGAGGGGGGAAGAGAGAGTATTTGTATAAACTTTTTATAAAGGTGGTGGTGGAGTGCTTTTCTTTAATCAGCACTTTTAAAGTTATTTTATTATTTGACGTTAATTTCTATGATATCTTATTTGCTTTCCTTTGTCTTGTCGTTATTTGTTATTAAATTAGACATCATTTCATGCTCATTAAAAAATTAGACATTATTGCATGCTCATTAAAAAATTAGTCATTATTTAAACCGGTGGTCGGTGCGCTGTCCAAAACCGGAGGTTCGTGAAACAAGCGGCGGAAACCCCGAGACCGTGGAAATGAAGAAATTGACACCTTCCCTCGTCTCCTCACAGCCCAATTAAATCTCAGCTTTGTGGTGGAATCCAAATCCAAGTTGGAAGGAACAGGTCAAATCTCAGCTTTCGCTTCTATTTTCTTGTCTTTTTGTTTTGTTTTTTATTTTCTATCTTATGAGAATTCTACCATAAAACTCACCCCGGTTTGAATCCAAGGCCTCCACGTCAATTATATTTCTTCGTCCTTCAATTATTGAGTGCGATTTACTTAAGGTCGCGCATCAGACCATTAGAGCGTGGAAGTTATAAAGCGATTTTTTTTTTATTACACATGGCACCTAGGTATTAAATTATAACTACTTAATTCTACACCTTGCTAGCTTACCACTAAATTAGTAAGTGATCAATAATTATAAAGCGATTGAATCTAAATAATAACAAAGTAGGAAATAAATTCAGTTACAAACAGTGTGCCTACTAGCAATTGAGGATATTCTACCGCCAAAGGAGGTAAAATATTCGCTTAAAGGGTATTTAAATAAGGGTAAAGGCATAAGGGCAACAAGCTTGATTTCACTGTTCTTTTGTAACCTATGGGCTTTCCCTTCCATATGAATGAAAGCCATCATTTTCTTAATCCTTGTGCACTCTATTTCTACCTCTATGTTCTATAGCCCTTGCCTTAATAATAGGTTATAGAAAGAAAAAAGTCTAAAACTCTCCTCAGGAGAATTTCACTCTAGAAGGTCGATGAGTTCTATGTTATAACAAAATTGTAACATTATGGTATCATAGCATTATGATCTTGAGATGTTGGAAAGAAAATGGGAAAGTCTTGAAGCCAAAATGAATTGACATACACAGAAATGAATTAAAGAATGGGATAGTTTTTTAAAGCCATGCACCAACTTTCACAATCTCTTAGTGAGGACGAAGTAAACCAAGGCACATGGAACCCATATTCTGGCAACAATGTAGGGTGGAAAAATCATGGGATACAATTTGATTTTTCTTGTTATATAAGCCTAGATGACCCCTCCAACAACTTCTATCATGCCAACCAATTCTTTTCTTACTAAAAGGTGTAAAATGACAAGAAGGTAAAGGTGGTAATTTGAAACTTGGAAGCCAACACCTAAGTATGGTTCCAGCTACTTTAAAGGAGATTTTTCTAATTAAGATTTGATGTGAGACATGCTAGCTTGAGAAGTAGTAGCGCAATTTAGGTCCACCCATTGTCAATTCCCTCTTAGGGACTTAATTTACTTATGCTAGCAAAGGTCCATCAATAAGTGCTATACTCATTTCTTGAAACTTCTTTTGTAGGTAGGGGATCTTTCCTTTAACCAACATATTACCTACTTTACAATAAGGCTTTGTTATAGCTTGCAAGTAGATGTTTAGGCATGTCTGCCCTTAACTCTATTGATAGCAACTGAGTTGGTCCAATTATTCAAGGAACACCATCAATTGACTTGTTTGGTGGCACCTAACAAAAAGAAGGATTTCACTTCTCCATCAAACCCCAATGCAACAGGTTTGGGTTCCACCAAATCAAGTGTTCCTATAAGACACCTAACCCTAGCAGAGTTGACTAACCAAAAGGCCAAAGGCTTATGCTTCCATTGTAACAAGCTTTTTTCATCAGCCACCATTGTAAGCACTTGTTCAATCTAGAAGATTGCTAGTTTTCTAAATCAAACCTCTAGGAAAAGGTGTTTCTAGCACTTCCTCCACCTTAAACCAAGGAGATCAAGCTTGCTAAAAGGGAAAAATTGGAAATCTCTTAACACCATCTGTATAACTAATGCACCACCCCAAACAATAAGGGTGGTGAGGGAAATTAGGGACTGTAACTTCTAAATGTAAGTCCTAATTGATTTTTGCAGCTTACACAATTTCATCAATCCATGACTTGCTAAGAGAATAGGCCTTTAACTTGACAAAAGAACTCCCTTCTCAATGATGGTGGCCAATTTTGAAAAAATGACTAATGTAAGTTTATGCTCTAATGTCTAATTTTTATTGTAAGGAGTTACCTTCTAGATTGATTTGTTTCTCCCTCTTTTGTAAAGGGTCAATGTTGTGGGGTTTTGACTAGTTGACCATGGCATTCATGGTACAAGGCTCATGCATGCAACACTAAGGAGAAAGGCATGCAATTGATCAATCAGTTAGAGGCCCATAGATTCAAAAGGCTTTAGCTTAGGAAAGATGGTTGTTTTTCTACAAATCAAGTGGGTAGGGCCTCCATGTAGACCTTTAGTGTTTGTTGGTACCAAGCCCACATGGTGCACCATAATTCAGTAAGTCTTAGACCAATTTCTAACAATCTTCCAAGAGCCTCATGGGCTACCATTGAACCACTCCTATAACCATCATAGTATTTAAAAAACCCACCGTGCCTGATTTTTGTTCATCCTTACAAGTACCCATACTCACACAAAATTGAGATAGAGCATACTATCCAAGAGTTATTAGAATCTAGTCTAATCTATCCAAGTTTCAACCCCTTCTTTTTCTCAATGCTCTTGGTCAATAAAAGGGATGGGTCTTGGCACTTATGTGTGGACTACTTCAGCTTAACAAGCACATTGTTAAGGTTAGTTTTCCAACACCAAGCATAGATAAGCTTTTAGATAAACTAGATGAAACTACAAATTTTTTCAAAATGAATCTTAGATCAAGGTATTACCAAATCCATATAGTTAGAAGACATAAAGAAGATTGTTTTCCAAACATATAATGGTCATTATAACTCAATGTTTCATGCCTTGATGAATGAGATATTCAATCCATACCTGTAATCCTTTGTTTTAGTTTTTTTTTAATGATATAATTATTTACAACTACTCTTAGGAAGAACATAATCAATAAAGGATTATAGGTATGGATTGAATACCTTGGTTAAAAGCTTCAAAATAAGTCAAGCTAGTATTACAATGGACAAATATAAAGTAAAGGTTGTTACTGAATGGCCTACCTTACATTTTGTTAAGGAAGTTCATAGGTTTTTAGGTCTTTTCAAGTATTTCGCTATTTCATTAAAGATTATGGAAGGATAACAAATCCTCTTACCAATCTATTAAAAAAGAACCTAAAGTTGTAGAGTTGTATTTAGGAGAAGTTGAGCAAGTGACTTTTAAGCAACTCAGGCTATCCTTCACTTAGGCCCAAGTTATATCCCCACTAGACTTTTTCTTTCCTTTGACCATTATGTGAAATGCTTCAAAGACTGTTATAAGGGTCATGCTATTGCAAAACTGTTAGCGCATAGCCTACTATAGTAAGGTCCATAAGTGCCATCTATAATACTCCACCTACAAGAAAAACTCATGGCTTTAGCTTTAGCCATTCAATAGTGTTAGCATTTTTTGTTAGGCCATCGTTTTACCATCCCTGTGACCAATGGAGTCTACGATTTTTATGAAAGCAACATTTGACAACCTTAACCTAGCAGCAATGGTTAACCAAACTCATAGGGTTTAATTTTTCTATTAAGTACATGTTAAGCAACAGTAACTCAGTAGCTAGAGCACTCTTATGCTAGAAACACAAGCACACTACCATGAAGCTAAACAACTCCTTGATACATTAAAGTAATAGAGAGGTGAGAATGAAGCTATGACTATTAGGCACAAGTTGGACCTCACCAATGCACAAAAGTCACTTGTCATGGCTTGTGTGGATCAAGCACTCAAGTGAACCTTGCGAGCACAATACATCCATATCTTATGGTGATAATACCAAGCAAGGACAAGATTGTGCCCTAGCAAAGGACTCTCTCTCCATAGATGACATGGTTAGTACACATGAGCAAGACCTTGATAACCTCGTAGTGGGTAACAATTTTTCCTAAATTTCTACAAAGGGTAATTATGGTAGCTCTCTCCACTTCCACATTGTTACTTTTAAGAGGAATTTTAGGAAAGCTTTCCCTAGATCTCAATAACATTGGACAGACATGAGACATCTCTACAAACAATGGGACTAATTTCTAACAATCTCCACCCTAATACCAAATTGGGTCTTCACAGTGTGTAATGAAACCCTAACAAACTTCACTATATAGGTGCTTGCACATTGAATTAAGAACAAAAAATAGAGTGAATAGTGGCAAAGTAAAGATTGACTCATCTTCTTTTAAGGTCATTTATACCTTAATCAAGGTTTTACACTAGTTCAAAAGATTATTTGAGAAACACAATGGGTTCCATGAAGAAGTATCCAAAACACCCCAACAATTGAAGTAAGTATTTTTCTAGTAAAAGATGCACAAATCTATAATAGAGGTTATGTGAGCATGTGTCACTTGTTAGCAACACAAGGTTAAGAGTACTTGTTCACTAGGCTTCCTCTAACCTTTGCCCATGCTAAAGGGCATTTAAGGATATTTCACTCAATTCATCAATGGGCTTTCTCCATCTAATGGTAAGATCTCTATATTAGTTATGGTGGACCAACTAACCAAGTTTAGTCACTTCATCACACTAAAGCATCCTTACACCACCATCTTTGTGGCTCAGGCTTCTTTATGCAATGTTCAAAAGTTGTATGACCTTCCAAAAAGTATTATCTATGATAAGTAACTTCTAGAGAGAATTCTTTTGCTTTCAAGGTACGAGGTTTAACTTTTCTAGTGCCTACATCTGCAAATTAATGGCTAGAAGAAAATGGTTAATCAAACTATCCAAATGTATTTGCATCACTTCACTAGTTCTAAAACAAAGGCATGCTCAAAATGGCTATCCTGGGTGGACTTTAATTAAATACCATCATTCATTATGTCATTGGTACATCCCCATATGAAGTGGTCTATGGTAAACCTCCTTTAACAATCTTATTCTACTTACCATGCACCACAAAGAGTAAGGCAGTAGACCATGAGCTATAGAATCGAGATGAAATTCTTAAAAATTTGCATTTGCACCTTATCAAATCACAAAAGCACATGAAGCATATCTACAACAAAAAGCATAGAAACATGGATTTTGTAGTAGAAGAACAAGTGTACCTATGGCTTTAGTCATCAAGATAAATTTCACTAGTAAGATGACAAAACAATGAATTATCTCCTTAATTTTTTAAACCCTTCACAATTTTAGACAAATCGAACAAGTTACCTTATAAGCTTGATTTTCCCGCTAAGGCGAAACTCTATACCATGTTTCATGTTTTGGTTCTTAAAAGATTTATTGATGATCTAACCCAAGCCTAAGCCATTATTTTGGTGAAATTTGTAAAAAGCAACCCAATCTGACACATACCCTAGGTTGTTCCCAATTCTCACATGTGCCAAGGACAAATTAAATTTTTAGTACATTAGGAAGGAGCCTCTTTGGTAGTTGCAACTTAGGAAGTGACCAATGATGTGACTACTTGCTTTCTTAACCTTGTGGGCAAGATATTTCCCTAGTTGAGAAGGATGTTATGGACTAGTGACATGTAGACATCATAAAGGACTAGTAGGTCCACATCCAAAGGGATGGAAACTATTGACATGTGTTACTTAACACCAAAGATTATTACACTAAGTATGGCCAAGGATAGACACGGCTAGAATGGCCAACCAAATAAAGGAGTGGTTATATATGCATCTTTTCTCTAGCAATTCCAGTTCATTAGTAGCATGGTATTATGGATAATGTACCTATTGTAGCTGTCAGATCTTATACTAACCTAAGAGGGGGGATGAATTAGGTTTATCAAAAATTCTTTTGTCTTTTTGTTTTTCCTATGTGAAGCAATCAAAGTAGTAAGTAAAGTTATCACATAAGACAAAGATACAAAATTTTGGTAGGTGGTTCAGCTCAAGCCATCTCGACACCTACTCTACCACACTCTAACAACAACCTACTATAGTCATTCTCCAATCAACTAACAAATTGATTACAAGAGAGAACCATTCCCCTAATCCCAATTACAAATTCTCTCCCTTAGAATTTCAACAATAAGTAACAATCAAATACAAATTTTGAATTCAGCTTCTGCAAGATATGAATTTAAGCTTAGAAGCTTCAAACAAGTACTAGAGACTTAATACAAAATAATATAGACAAAAGCCCCAAAATCACATGAACTCTAGCACTGTTTACTTGTATGAAATCAGCTCAAATATGATATAAATTAAAAAGCAATCTAATTTCCTAAAAACTATATCAAAGCAGTAATGAGCTTAGATTAGAACACCAAAATGAATAACCAATTTCATGAGCTTGAAGAGCTTAAGAAAAGAGTATGAGTTGCTTGAAAAATACTTGCTTTCTCTTTGATTTTCTGACCTTAATGACAATGAGTATAATGCTCTTAAATAGCTTCAAAATAACTCACCTTTCACTATGTTTGATTTTACTATGTTTTTGTAACCTAAGGGCTTTCCCCTTAATATGAATGAAAGCCACCACTTTTTGAACCCCTCAGCAATCCATTTCTACCTTTCTATTATATAACTCTTAGCTCATAGTAGGTTATAGCAAGAAGAAAATCCAAAACTCTCCTTGGGAGGATTTCACTTTAGAAAGGCTAGTAACATGTTCTATGTCATAACAGAATTGCAACAAAGTTGTTCACTTTTAAATGGACGTTGATACGGGGAATAGTTAAGTTTACTAATGTTGGGAGTAACAAGGTATGGGTCATAGCATGGAGGTTGGTGGGTTAAGTACCCATATCAAGGGGCATTCACCATTGGTAGACTAAAGAATAAATTTCATGAAATTGTTTGCAGTTGCTTGGTAAATTGATACCAAGTTAAAAGAATAAATTTCACAAAATAAAACAATTTCATGAAGAAATTCTTAGAAGAAGTTAAGAATTCTCAAGCAAAATACAAAGTGCAATATTGAAAAGTATATATGAATTTGATAATCTGTACAAATATAGTAGGTCTAACTTATAAAGAAAATAAAACCTTTAAACTAGGAAGCAAATAATAGAATCAATGCAAGTCATGAATGTGATCTACCATTTACAATTAAGGAAAACATTTGAAAAAGAACATACATAATCAATCAAGATTGGTGAGATTAAAGGGTTTACGACTTTGGATTTATTTATGTGATGGTGATTTGCATATTTGAAAAACTTCCCTTTAGGTTCCTTGATTTAGGCTAAAGATTGATTCATGATTTAATACTTGCAGTTTCTATCAAGCATGAGCTTGATGATGATGTGCATGTGTTACATGAACACGCATTATTCTTGGAAGATTTGACATGTTTAATTGATGTTGATGTGTCCGAGTTACTTTTTATTGTCCTCACAATCAAGTTGACGTGGCAAGAATATAGAGAATCTAGTTTTAACAACTTCAACTTGGTTTGATTCTTATTCATTTAACTTTGAAATTGTTGTAAAAATTGTATTTCTCCTATTTTGCTATATTATTAAATAATTTGTTGGAATATATAATTAGCCCTAACATTGAGATTAAGGTTTTTTGTGGAAAATACCTAGACATTGAAAGGCATATGGCTTTTGCTTACTGCATGAAATTGAGCTCAAAACAAGTGTAGGCATTGATTGTGTTTGTGTGTTAGCTCGGTTGGAGTGAATATATTATGGTGTAATATTTTTCCAATGTGTAGAATAGTAGATAATGTTGTAGGAAGAGGTGATAATCTCCTAGTTTTGATTGTTAGTAAAAGGTCCATTTAACTTGTATTGTTGGCCAAAAGCGTATGTAAGTTCAAGAGTAAGCTCAAACTAGACTTGTGTATAGTTTTAATTAGTTACTACCAAGATATTTTGATAAATTTATCAAAAGATCACTATATCTAAACTTTAAGGCCTAACCAAGAAGAAATTCAAAATAATTAGGTACACACAATTAATCCAATTGAAACCCCCTTTTGGGCTTAATCTTAAATCTAACACAAATGCACTATTTTAGATGCCTATTGGAACCAACACTAAACTCATCGTTTTCATGGTGGCTCTCAAACATGAACCCAAATGCAATGTTTCGTTTATGAGTCAATAAAATATCTTTTAAGATATATTTGCTTAATTTGGGATTGATTGATTATTTCTTTAGTTGCCTTATTATTTCTATGGTTGAAGGTGAGATTCTTTTTACATGACATGATCAATTAGTTGTCACTCATAATCTCACTTTTGTAAGATCAATTAGTGCTACAAAAGCTACAAAAAGATGAAGGTAAGAAGCCTTTTAATCTCACTCATAATAACATTTTTTTGAAAGAATTTAAATATTTCGAAACAAATAAGTTCTTTCTTATATAATTTTCTTTGCTTTTACCAACAAAATTGGGATGTTAGTAAGAAAATATTTTCTTTATTCTTTTTGTATATTTTCCTTTTATTGTCTAGTACATGTATTATAAATAGGATCCTTTGTTCACTTAAGTTCTACGCAGAACTAACATATAGAATTTGCCTAATGCTTTCTTTAGTTATCTATAGGTATTTTCTTTTGCTTCGTATCATTCATGTTTCATGATATGGTATCAAAGCCTTGTTAAAACAAGCTTTCACAATCGGTTTTTGTTTCTTTTTCTTTGCTGACTTTGTTTATGCTTTTGCCCTACAAAACAAAGTTAACACTTTCCTGTAGAAATTAAAAACTAAACCATATGGAAAACCATCCAAACAAAATCTTAACTTTCCCTTACCATTTGCTGCTACGCCGAAAACAGGAGAATGGCATATACAAGGAGCCGGGTTGCAGATGCTCTACTTTTTAAAGGTACACCCGACTCACTCGTGAATTCAGGTTTGGAGCAATCTAAACCGGTCCAGCCAGATCATGCCCAACTCAATTATTTGGGTCAAGGCCAGTCCAAAAGGGGCACCAAGACCAACCAACTAGGAGAAACCACCTCCAGCCTGATTCAGTTAAAGCCTATACCAAATGGAGTGAGCAAAGCACAGTACAAGCCAGTGGGACCAAGTTCAGATTTAAGCCCAAGCAGAGGTGGGCCACTTTCTTTACTTGGGTCTAACCCTGTACCAAATGGAGTGAGCAAAGCACAGTCCAAGCCAGTGGAACCAAGTTCAGATGGAGTGAGCCCAAGCAGAGGTGGGCCACTTTCTTTACTTGGGTCTAAGCTAGGGTACTTACGGAGGTTGGCATTCCCAAGCCCGAAACCCAACTAGGGCCCCATTTTCTTTTTGGGTCATGATTCGAATCTTGGATCCAACTTGGGTTAGTCGGGTCTAGGGGTGAATCCCTACCCAACAATGAACCCAAGCTTTCTCCAAATTTTCTCCACCGCCAGGGTTTACTTCCAAAGTTAGGGGACACGCTATACACATCACCCGCCAACAGCTCTGAGCTCCAGTTCATCGCTCAACCCTTGTCGGGCTTGTCCATCTCTATAGTTTGGAGAAAATACTTGTGCAGAGTGATATATTACTTTGATTAACAAAAGGGGGATAAAATTCGAGTTTCATGAAGTAAACCCTAATCTACGACTGTATGATTGTCTTGTCAAATGCAGTTAATATAAAGGAACTTGGTATACAAGAGCATATGTGTGATTTAATTTCTCTCGGTTTAAAAGATATTGGTGTGTGATTGAGAGACACAGAATCGCTTGTAAAATCCGGTGGTAGTTGATAGCTTAAGAGCTCTGTAGTAAATCGGGCTCATCTATACTTGGGCTGGATCACTTTAAACTTGTGTTAAATTGTCTCCTTATTTCTATTTTCTTTGTGCTGAATTTTATGCTGAAATATTTCTCGGGTCAAGTGTTTCAAGCCATTGTGTATTAAAGACTTATCTACTTAAATCTTGATATATCTTGTTAATTATTTCTTTATCCACTTTAAAGCATCACTGCAACTTTTAGAAACCCGATTGAAAACAACACCCCCCCCCCCCCCCCCCCTCCCCGCCCCTTCTTTTTCTTTTTCTCTTTTTTCCTCTGCTACAACCCCGACCATCCTTATCCGTAGTACACTAACTTTGACCTAATCAAATAGACAGACTTCTAATGATAAGTAGGTTGCAAATCAAAACATGGGAGGATTTCTA
Source organism: Casuarina equisetifolia (assembly GCA_028551475.1). NCBI lineage: Eukaryota > Viridiplantae > Streptophyta > Magnoliopsida > Fagales > Casuarinaceae > Casuarina > Casuarina equisetifolia. The sequence goes on along the minus strand of CM052361.1, from coordinate 16,878,223 downwards.
TTTACTTTTTTCTCTTCGTGTTGTAAATCCTTCTTCCTTTTCTTGTCTTCTGTATTGGTTCACCATCATCAATTTTTTTACTCTTCTTTGCTTCATATTGTTTCTTCTAAAAGATAAATATGACCCTTTATTTTCAGTCTAAGGCGAATAAGAGTTTGTCAAAAAAACAAATAAAAATAAAAGATAAGAAGTCTTCATAAGATGAATATCTATTAAAAAAATAATAGCTTTGATTTTTCTTCCTTTTGAAGAAAGGAGATTTTCATTCAATGAATATTTAGTTTTATTTAAAGAGATTAGGAGATTTTCATTCAGTGAATATTTAGTTTTATTTAAAGAGATTAGATGAAGAAGTGGAAAAGGCATTTCAGACCATTAAATTTTGAAAAACCTAAACATAATTACGGAAGAAAAATAAAAAGATGATCTTTAATAGGCTCCAGTTCTTAGTCCAGTAATTAATATAAAAAAAAAACTAATCCTTAATCAACAAGAAATTACAAGTACTATAAATAAACACTTCTAATCCTAATGGATAAAAATTCCTTGTTAAGTAAAATAAAATCTTTGATAAATAAGAATGCCTAGAAATGGACGCATAAATACTTAGACATGAATCTTGAGATATAAGTACTTTTAAAAGACAATAAAAATTATTTTTTGTTGTGTTTATGAGCTTTTCCTTTTATCTTCAATGAGATTAGTGAAAATTATAATTTCATAATGATTCTAAAATATTTATTGATTACTTCTTTGTAATGATTCTAAAACATACAACACAAATTGATTACACTAAGTGCACTCCCCACACTATACTCTTGAGCACTAGCCTTCTCTATCCATGACTTTTATTTCTATAACAATTAGTGCACCTTAAACAGTAAGTATTTAACTCAATTAAGAATAAGTATTATTTAAAATTTCTTGATTTCAAATTCAATACCTAAGTATGGGAGTTTATTTGCTTACATTTAAAAAAATATAAAAAAATCACCCTATGTTTGAAAGATTTTCTCTCTTTTCAATTTAAAGATGTGAATTTGCTAAAAATGATTGAATACAATATGTGAGTTTGGATGCGTGCTTAAAATCAATGTTCTAATTTCATAGTTAATAGATTTTTAGAGACTTCTTTCATTTAAAGTACTTATAATCTTAATATTTTTTGTGGTTTGCATTTTTCTTTTCTTTTTTGGTCCTTCAAGTCAAATGAAGTCATGAGATAACTACGAGGCCAAAATGCAGCCACGGGAGATACTATTAAGGCCATGTAATAGAAAAATAGGAACCCGAGGTAGTACAAGGTCTTAAAATCAAAGTTGATAAAAGCACAAGGTCTTTTTTGATACTCTCCCTCTGTTACACTTCCTTTGTTTTTCTTTAGCGCTTTCACTCGATAATATGTAAATTTAATGGACTGAGGTCTTCTACTATTTAATTCCATTAACATTTGCATCTGATTGAAGAAATATACATTTTTCCCCGAATGAATGGAAACATTCGGTAAAGCCCTTTTTAGAAAGCCCTTTTTATTCTTGGAACTTCGATCCAAATTTAATGGACTGAGGTCTAGATTGGCTAGCCCTCTAGAATCACTGAATTAAAAACAACATTCGGTAAGGGTCTGAATTTGGTAAGGGTCCGAATTTGATGGGCTAGCTAATTTTGTGAAGCTTGAGGTCGAAAGCCATGAGGTTCAAAGAGTAAAGTTTTTCGGCATCCTACTAGAGAATTGGAGTAGGACTATTCTTTACTCAGATTTGAGAGGTTAGTGATAGGAAGAGGATTTTGATTTGCATCTTCCTTACGAATTAGAATGATGTCAACTTTTTTAACTTAAATCTTGACCAGCAATCTCACCGGTTGTGGATTTGAGATCCTCTCCCTACTCCTCCGTGTGTAAAAATAAATAAAAATAATAATTTTAAGGAAAAGAAAAATGATGTCAACTGAATCAGAGGTATGCTTTGATGTTACTGTTTCCTTTCAATGTTTTGCTATCAAGAATTTGGCAGGAGGGGCGTATCTAATGGATTCTAGGGTGTTCTAGTGGTTTAGCTTTGGTCCGCTAAGCGTTTTAAGGCAATTTTCCTAATCAGGAAGATGTCCGCAAGAGGATTAATAGTAATGGCTCAGAGCGAATTCTTGTCTCTGCATCATTTGGGCCTCAGCAGCATCCTGTCAGTCCATACAGTTGGGCTACGCCCATTATTTGTTCTGCGTGAATTGAAGTCAGCAAATACTAGAAAAGTTCAAAAAGTTCAAGTGGGCCATTAAACATGGTCAATTCCAAACTTAGAATAAATAAATAAATAAGAAACATGCTTAGAAATTAAGGGGGGAAAAAAAAAAGAGCAATGCATTTAAGAATATTATGTACAAAAATGAAATGGTCGTACAGGCTTACTGGGGCACAGGCCCTAACTAGCTTAGCTTTTTGTAAGCCAACCAAACTCGCTTAATCAAAAATTTTATTTTATATATGTATAATTTTTTTTGGAAATAAGGTTCGCTTATTCCACAACCAATTGAACTGAGCACTAAAGCAAGCGAATGGGAAAAGTAAAGGATGCTCGAAGGTGGTTACTCTAGGAGAATGTTTGTCTGTCAAAGCATTAGGCCTTCAACACACCTCTTTGCAGGGACTCCTTTAGCATCATTTCATTTTCAGAAGTAGAAGAACAATCCTGTTTTCTTTCAAGTATTATCTCTTCTCATGAAGAGACGTTATAGTATGATAAGGTATTGTAATATACAAGACCAATCCTAAAACATTGAACATAGGATTCCATGATGTGGTTAAATAGAGTAAAAATTTTCTTCCATTTTGTTTGAAAACAATTTCTTGTCAATGTTTGGTGAAAAAAATATTTTTAGTTAATTAATTTAACTGATGTGCTAGAGAAGCATTTTTTTTTTCTTTGTTGCAAAAAAGAGCATTGAATTTATGAAAATTCTTTTCTTGTGAAACAAAGAGAATTGTCCTCAAAATAAAACCAATTGAATGAAAAAATGCATTTCACATATTACGACAGCGCTTAGCTTTGTCCCAAGAAGCAGGAAATACACAGCGCCTGTATTTGCTAAGACAATATCCAACCATCACAGCAACTCAAAAGTACACGGCACAAAAACATGTTAAAATTCATCAAACCCATACTGGTGAAAACATGGTATATTATATTTCATTATATATAAAACTCCAAAATTTTATGTTTAAGGAGGGTTTATGAACATTTGTTAGCATCAAAATATGCCTAACAATCTTCTATTTTTTTTCGGCGACAAAACACTTCTTTCTAGCTTTTGAAGACATTTGAAAGGAAATCCACTATAATTTTCAAGCATGTAACTGAATTACATTTGAATCAAATTGCATATGGCGTTCAATATTTTCGAGAAGAATAAGTATGTTTCTCAGAACACCCCAACTGAAATGCAGGTCTACAAGCCATGTCTACTAAGGGTGCAGTTTCTGTAGATTTAAAAGCTGCATAATCTCCCCCATTTTCGCACAATCAACAAGGGGACAGAGGGTATACTGAGAGCATGTTTGCACTTATAGCAAGTTGAGCGGCACTTACAGCATGCTCTGTCCAATGACAGATGCATCTACAGCATGAGAAGCTATACGCAGTGAGCTCCCTCTCTGTATGACAGAATGCTACTGGGAAACTCCCTCTCAATAGAGATTGCAAGGGAGAGCACAAAGCAAGTAGTAAAGCAATAAAGCAATAGTGTAATGAAGAAACAATAAATTAACAGTGCCAAGGACAGAACCAGATGATATGCTATGCCAAGCATAGAAAATATGAAAAGATGGAAACTATACAGAAGCAAAGCAGACAAGAGTCAGAACAGAGCAACTTAATGGACAGATTTAGAGCAATACATGCCAGAAGCCTGACGATAACTTTGAAATTTTTTCATTTGGTGGCGGTTTAATGAAATTGTCAAACAACCAAGAGTTTGTATTGATGCATTCTAGAGTGATCTGCCCTTCCTGGACATGATCTTCCATGTAACAATGAGTAATATCTATGTGTTTAGTATGTGAATGTGTGATAGGGTATTTGATGAGACTTATAGCATTTGTATTGTCACATTTTGTTCAAATAGAAAGTAAGTGCAATCCAAAATCTGCTAATAATTGTTTCATTCACAATAATATGGTATAACAATTACCCATTGCAATATATTCTACTCCAGTAGTAAACAAAGAAAACTATTTTATTTTTTGGAAGACCGTGAAGTCAACATAGGACCTAAAAGTGACAAGCATTGCTAGTACTTTTCATGGTAATGATGCTGCCACCAAAGTTAGCATCTATATAAGTACGTAAGTCTATTTGTGTGTTCATAAGATGTCACAACCCTAAGGTCCATGGACAATTAAAAATGCGCTTGACAGTAGTGAGGTGAATATCTTTGGGAAATAATTGAAATTGAGCACATAGGCAAACACTAAAAAAAGATATTTGGACTAGATGCACTAAATTATAGTAATATCAAGCTTCTATATGACTTAGGATCAATAATATTGATGGAAGTATCAAAGTCAAACTTGTGTGACATGCTCGTATGAGTTAATACTGGTTTAACGTCTTCCAACTTGAAGCCTTTCAGCAAATCCTTGATGATTTCGACGGATTAAAGAAGATTCCCTCTTTACATTGGTTGATTTGCAAAGCAAGGAATAAGCTTCATTCTCTCATCATACTCAACACAAATTCATTATGCATTAAATTTGAAACTATCATTAGTGCCACCAAATCTAATATCATTCATTTAAGTCTATACAATAAGCATATCATCTTGATCATAGTTAATAAATAATGTTGTATCTACTTTTCTTTTATAAAGCCTCAAATTAAGGGAAACTACTAAGTCCTTCATACCAAGCCTTAGGAGCTTGTTTTCTACCATATAATGCCTTAGGTACTTTAAAAATATAAATTAGAAAAATTGGGTGTTCATATCTTGGTAATTTTTTCTACATATACTTCTTCATTAATAATTTTATTAAGAAATGTATGTTTTCTTGGAAAATGAGCTTTTTCATAAAAATATATTTTGATGTGACAAATGTATAAGAAGTTGTATACAAATGTTTTCATATTTTTGTTCTATAATGATACAAAAGATAATCATAAGTAAATTATAATATCAAATAATGATGTTATAAAGTAGTCATTTCCCTAAACTTATGTATTATCAAGTTTATGGAAAAAGAAAACTTGAATAAGGAATTATTCTTTTTCTTGTTTGCTTACTTTTTTAAAATGGGAAAAATAAATATAAATATTTTGTTAAGTAAATGTAGTACATGGAAGTTTAAATGAACGACCCAAAAAGATGAGACTCTTTCCAAGTGCAAGATGTGAAGGAAAATGTGGCCTAGCTAAGTAAAGGGTGACCTAGCCCTTTTATTATGCAGCCCCCATTATGTATCCTAACTTGAGTGGGTAGTCCCGCTTCAAGTGATGCAAAGTGTTACTATGTGGCCTAATGCACTATATAGTTCTATGTGTGACCCATGTGTATCTGTGCAATTGGTCTTATGTGTAAAGTTGCAACCTAAGTGCTTGATCCATGAAGTAACAAAATGACTTAACTTGTGCAATATTGCAACCCAAGCAATCCAACTATGAAATTCTCGAGTGTCAAAAGAAGAGGAGAATATGGATAAAATCTTGTTTATTAATGAACAAGACAAAACTAACAAACAAATGGGAGAAATAAAATCCCATGATAGAGAAAAAGTATACAATCTATTTCTATTTATTTGCACATAATTGAAAAGAAGGAGGTGATTGGTAGTTGCTTGTTGGAGTTGTTATTATTGCATGTGTAGAGAGGCCTATTTTGTAGATGGAAAAGACCCTTGTTGTGGGCATTGCAAAGGCTTGCAGTAGACTTGGTTCCTTATTTAGGAACCTAGTGATGGTGCTAATGTAGCAACCACATGAGTATGGCTACCACCTAGGCTATCTCATGTTTGAATAGGCCCGCTTAAGCTGAAGGTCAATATGTGTTGATGACATTTAGCTTGTGGAGAAGATGGTTATTGGTTAGCCCCAAAGACCTTTGTTAGGATGTTAACTAGTTGATCCTTAGTTCCTACATGATTGGTTTTGATAAGTCTTTGCCAAATCTTCTCCCAAATGAAGTAGCAATTAACATCTATGTATTTGATCCACTAATGAATCATAGAATTAGTTGCAAGTTCCATGACAGCCTTGTTATCACAGTACAAGGTTATAGGACATGGGACATTAACTCTCATGTCTCTAACAAAACATAATAACAAAATGATCTTGTAGGATGTGAGTGTCATCACTTAATACTTTACCATAGTAAAGGATAAAGAGACAACTACTTATTTCTTGCTTTTCTAAGAAATTAATGTGTCTCCAAGCATGATATAAAAACCGATAACTAACTTTCTGCCAATTTGCACGTGGAAAAATCAAAATCATAATAAGTCTACATCTAATAGCCCTCAAAAGTGGGGAAAAATAGTCTTATCTTAGGGAAACTTTTTAGATATCTTATCACTCCGATGGTAACTTCTCAATGAGACTTTTTAGGAGAATGCATGAACTAAGCCAAGTTATGTACTGCATATGAGATGTCTAACCTTGTGACATTGAGTTATTTTAGTTTCCTTATAAGTTGTTGATATTTCAAAGGATCCTTAAAAAATGGATTATCATCATAGGGAACCAATGCTCCCTAATCATACTATGGTATTGTCAATGACAAGTTGGTGTCCATGGGATTATCCACCAACTTAGCCCCCCTTAAGCCTTATGTTATCAATTAACTCGAGGATGTATTTGTGATGACTCAAACGAATCCCTTAATTATCCTTTAGGATCTTAATCGCAAGATAATATTTGAGATTTCCCTAAATCTTTGATGTGAAAAATGGAATAAAGATGTTTCCTGAACTACTAAATGTCATTGCTATCACTACTAGTAATGAACATATCATCAACATAAATTATGAGAAAGACTATTAAGTTACCTCGTTACTTAACAAATAATAACATGTCATGCATGGAGCCCTAAATCCAGCTACCAATAATGCCTTAATGAACTTGGCATACCAATGTTTAACTACTTACTTTAGTCCATATATAGATTTTCTCAACTTGCAAACTTTCTCACTATACTCATTTAGGCCTTTAAGTGGAAGTTGTATGTATACTTTCTCATTGAGTTTGCCCTATAAGAATGTATTGTTAACATCCATCAAATGAACCTCTCATTTACGTTATGTTACAAGTGAAAGTACACATTTAATGGCAATGTACTTGACAATTGAAGCAAAAATCTCATAATAATCCACACCTTCCTTTTAGTTTTATCCCTTTGCAAGTAATTAAGCTTTGTATTGCTCTACTATTCCATCTGCTTTATACTTAATTTTGCAAACCCACTTGCATCCACTAAGCTTCCTCCCAAGTGGCATCTCCACAATGTCCCAAGTGTTATTAGCCTTCAATGGTTTGATCTCATGTTTCATAGCATCTTGCTATTTAAGATTGGCAATAACCTCATGGTGATAGAGTGGTTCAATGTTAGCTGAAATAAAGGCAATCAAATGGTGGTTGTCAAGGGAAAGATTATCATAAAAGATGTAAGTAGACAATGGATAGGTAGATGATTCACTTTTTGTAGTATGGATGATAGGACAAACATAATCATTCAACCAAAATGACAATTGAGTTTCATTAATGGATCATCTAGGAGCTAGTAGAGGTGAAGCCTGAGGTGGGTTATTTAGTGTAGGTTGAATGTCATCATCAGAGAAGACATCAAATGAATCAACTAATGGTGGTGGCGTTATAAAAGTGCAAGTAAGCTAAGGTGAGCTAGTGGTCTCAACATTATTGGGAAAGGAGTCATCAAAAATAAGGAATGAAGGTATTGACTTAATGAAAGGCTTAAGATGTGGTGGTTCAAGGACCCCAAGAATAGGTTCATTCAAAGGTACTTGCATTATAGATTGTGATTTAGGCCTTATATGTGAAAAAGGAAAAATATCCTCATAAGATCTCACATGTCAACTCATAAAAAATTTACAACTTTCAGTATTATAAAGTTTATAGCTCTTTTGACCATACGCATATCCCATGAAAACACTAGGAATCATATGGGGAAAATTTATCCTTAAGCTCCATAATTGTAGCATGACACATGCAACCAAAAACCATAAGATGAGAGATTTTTCGTGGTTTGCCAAATAATTTATCAAAATGAGTAACTCTATACAAGATTGAGGATGACATCCTATTGATAAGATAGGTTGTCATGAGTATGCACTCTTTCTAGAATTTACTAGACATCAAGCTTTAAAATTTCAATATATGTGCAACATCTAAAAGATGATAGTGTTTGTGCTCTATTGTACCATTTTGTTAAAGGGTATGCACACTAGAACTTTCATGAATTATGCCATGAGATGAAAATAGTTATTTTGTGTGGTGATTAAGAAAATCATAAGGATTGTCAAACCTAATGTGCTTGACTTCTAGATCAAATTGGTTTCTCACCATGTTAATAAATTCTTTCAATTATGAAAAGGTTTCACTCTTAACTTTCATCATGAATGTTCATGTTCCATAAGAGAAGTCATCTACAAGAGTGAGAAAATCATATGATCCATCATGGTTGAAATTTGAAAAATTACACGATGATAATGTGTTTACAAAAGATAAGTCATACCTTAAAAATTGTGCGACATCTTTCCTATCAAGACATACTAGAAAAAATAAAGCTTATTTTTTGTTCTATTTAGTCTTTTGACTTCACTTATCAAGGGGTCTTGAAACACACAAAATTCAACATAAAATATGATACAACAATTATTTTCATGACAAAATTTTGATGTTGAGAGTAAATTGAACTTGAAATTTGATGAGTATAAAACATTGATCAATTTAAGGTGTCTAGATATGTGGGTGTGACCAGTATGTGTAATCAGGGTACTATTACCATTAGAAAATTTAACTTTCCTAGATCTAGATGCACATGAAATAATTGATTCTAAATATGAAATATTAGCAATAATATGATTACTAGCACTAAATTCAATTATCAAACATTTTGAAATGAATGTTGTCGTACTTGCTAGGTGGGCCTAGACATCTAAGTTATCATTCAAGAAGCAAATGAAACATTGATAGTCTATTTTGGTTATGAAGACATGGTCAAAAAAATTTGCCAACAAATTTTCCTTAACTTGTTCCTTGTAATGCTTGTGCTCGAGCAAAAAACCATTGAGTTTATAGCATTCCTTATGCTTGTGCCATAACTCTTGCAACACACGCATTATGGGCCTATCAATCAATAGCATTTTTCTTTCTTATGGCCTTGTTTTTCACAAAAATCACATTTCTCAAGTTATTGGCCAACATTAAATGACTTGTTGTTTTGCCCAACTTTGAGTAGACATGACATGTTTTTGGTGAGTTGTCATGTGCTTTTAGCCATCCCTATATTTTTGTCTGTTGCAATAGCATTGTTACTCATAATTGGACTTGTTACATTGGGTGAGTGTTTCACTACAATAAAACTAAATTCGCTAGTCATCTTCCCCATGATGCTCCATCAATATTCATCCTTACTGATCATGGTGTAGGTCCACATGATGTCTAGGAAGAGCTACATTAGCAAAATCTACTCCTAGAGCATCAAATAAATGTCGTTGAGGCCACAGAGGAGTTGATAGAATTTTATCTCTTACTAAGGTTCTTTCCACGGTGGAAAAGTGACCATCTTTGGCTTCGTCAGTTCCATGATAGAAGAATACTCATCCCAGAGTTGCCAAAGCTAGCCAAAATGGCTCGAAATCGGCTCTTCACCTCGTTAGGTTTGCCAAATTTTGCTAATTAGGTTGTAAACCCTAGACATGCAAAACATCACCATTTTGAAGAAAGACGAAACTAGTTGCCTTTGGATGACAAGACCATGTTGTTTGGTGAAGTAGCCAGAGAATGAGGTAGAGTTGTGGTCTACTATGTCACTAGCGAGATCTGATTAATCGAAAAAAAACGGCAAGCACTTTTCGAGGTTAATTTTGGTACCAAAAAGAAGAGAAAACACGTTGGTTTTTGGATTGTAGCGGAAGATTTGTAGTGAGGGTTAGGATCAACAAACCAGATAGAAAATAGCTTTGTTTTTTTACCGAAAAAATCAAAAAATGATGAAATGGAGCATGCCTTAAACCCAACTCTTGGAAACCATGTCAAAAGAAGGTGAAAATTTGGAAAAAAATCTTGTTTCTTAATGAACAAGACAAACCTTACAAACAAATGGGAGAACTAAATCTCTCAATTTATGCACCGAAAACCAAAAGGAAGGAGGTGCTCGACAGTTACTTGCTGGAGTTGTTGCTGTTGCATGTGCAGAGAAGCCTATTCTACACAAGGAGAAGACCCATGTCACGGGTGCTACAGAGGCGTGTAGTGGACTTGGTTCCCTCTCAAGGAACCCAATGATGGTTCTGATGTGGCAGCCACGTGAGTGTGGCAGCCACCTAGGCTAGCTCATGTCTGAACATCGAGTGTGGATGAAAATTGTGTTTTGTGTCAATGGAGTTTAACCAAATGATGTCATCTGTCCTGATTGAAGTGAAGATTCAAGCTGAAGAAGACCAACAATCCTCTTTCCTGTCTCTGAAACTAGAAGCACAAAAGAGAACCAAGCGAGCAACGACCTAATGACCTAATGGAGAGAAGAAAGTATGGGTGTGCATAATGTGGCTGGTTCGAAGAGAAAGGTGCTTGTGCAAAATTGCTATAAAGTAAGTGAAGTGTCCTTTTGAAGTTTGAGAGACTTACCGAAAAATATTGAGAAGCTATTTGGTGTGGGAGGTCCTTCTAAAGCTTGTATCTTAATGAAATTGTTTCACTACAGTTGGTTAGCTTTGATTATTTGTTGATTATTTATGTTAGGAACTTAATTTTACATCGTTTAGCACATTTTATAATATTGAAATCAAGACCCCAGAGTTCTATTCTTTAGGGGTTTTGTAATTATTAGTTCAGATTGTTGGTTTATGCTTGACGCATTGTTGTTCTAAACTTATTCTAAACCCACATGCACAACATTTGTAGGGTGAATGCTTGTAATAAACACTAGATATTAGGAAATTGGGGGTTTTCGAACTAGGTAATTTTCCTATCTATTTACATCATAAGAGAATTGTTTAAGGCTATGTAAGGCTGGGAGAACTTGAAAATTGTACAGGTAGACAGGTTGTGTGTCTTGTAGCACACAATATGGTTGTAATCCTTTTCTTGAAAGATTGTAAAAGTGGGAGATGATTTTTTCTTAAGTCGTAAGGTACTTTAACTAATTTGGTTAAAAGAGGGAGGTGGACAAGTGTTAAAGAAGTCCTGGACCGAATCGCGTAAAAATCTGTGTGTTGTTTCTGTCTTTTCTCTTTATTTGTTTGTTGTTTTGTATATCTTAATTATATTATTGACAGCTAATATTTGTATATAAAGTAATTAAAAGAAAGACGGAAAAATCAAAACACCCAGTCAAAGGAAGTCCTAAAAGCATCCTAGTACCTTCAATTTGCTACAAGAACCTATGTTTCATCCTAATCTCTTGACTATAACCTTGAGACACTAATCCAGATTTAGTTCTAGTAAAATACCATTTTCATCAACTTTGTTAGTAAAAACCCATTTGGTTCCAATTATCAGGTGATTATGCAGTTTAGGAACTAAGTTGATGAAAATGGTAATCCAAACCAAATTTCATCTCCTATTACATCTTTTTGTAAGTCTTAGGTTCAATTTGAGATCAAATGCTACGAATTCTCATAGATTTTTAGTAATAGATCATGACTTACTTTGTATGGACGGATATTGTCAAGAGAATTGAAAAGACTCATAAAACTTGCTTTGATTGAACAAGAAAACCTGAATATAATTGTTGAGAGAAACAAAAATCCCAGGATAAAATTTACAAGTGTGGTTTGTATCTAAACTTCGAGAAGTCCTACACTCTCTCTTATAAGCTGGTCGGTGTCTCAAAGGCTCGTTTCACTAGAGAAGGCTCCTGTAGTGCTGAGCTTGAGTTGCACTTCAGAAAGTAATCACCAACTAGTCAAGAACAAGAAGCTGGTGCAGGGCTGCAGGGGACGGTTGGGATCCGTCTGTTGACTGAACAACGTGGCATCCAGGTGGCTGCCACCACATCTCTGAATAGATATTCAATGATATTACCTTTATCCTCTTCATTTCATATTCTAGGATTCATGTTTTCTTGCTATGCTTCATTGGCTAGTGACCCTCAGCAAGGATTTTTGGGCACACGGCCTTCTTGAGGTTTATATGGAGTAGATACTGTCAAACTTTCTGCTGCACACTTTTTGAAAAAATTTTATACCACTAGGCTCAATTTTTATTTTTTATTTTAATTCAAGTGGTTAGTTGCATTAAACAATATATGTCTGATTCTTCAATAACTAGATTTTTCTTATTAATAACTCTATATGCTTTGCTAACCCTAGAATAGTTGTCTACATTACCTTTAGTGTCAAATTTTCCTTATGACTCCTTAGCATGATTTAGTAAACAATATTTATATCCAAATGCTTTTAAATGAGAAATGTTTGATTTTTATTCATAAAATAGCTCGAAAGGAGTGTTTTCTCAAAACAATTGTTATAAAATATTTATTTGAAACATAACAAGTTATACTCACAAGATCCCTTACACCCTTTATCACTTTTTGACTTATTGTATCATATACCTTCTTTATTATATAAACCTTGTTGTGAATACAAAATATTATCCAACATTTGACTACCTTTATTAAATTTTCTTCATATAGATTCTAATTTCAAGATCTTTACTTGTGAATTTGAATTTTCATATACAGATCTTGATTTTTATTTTCATTTTCTAGAATAAAATTCCTATCCTTGAGCCCATCTATTTGTTCATATCTCACTGCCTTTGATTTAAGTTTGCTGTGTTTTAGATTTCAATCTTTTGAAACTGTCCATAACTTCTTCAATAGCATTTTGTAAAACTAAAAAGGAGTACTCATCGTACTGAGAGGAAAAAGTTCCTGCAGAAGTATCTTCCTCTTCTGCTGCCATTAAATAGAAACTTTGTTGCCGTTTCATTTTCTTCTCAGATGGTCTTCTCATCATCCACGCAGTCAGCATTGCCCAAATTAGGTACGACTTTTTTTAAGTAAATACAGACTAGATTTACAACAGAAAAAATTTTCTCTTCTTAATGTTTACAACCCAATTTCTTGATTCCCAAGAAATTAATCAACAAAATATAAGTAAAAAGATACTAACACATATAAAGAGCTTACCAAATAATACATTGACAGTGTAAGAAGCATTTCGTATTTTAACAATAAACATGGATTCGAACTATATTATAGATCAGTCGTCCCACTTTATTTCAAAACCACACTGTCGGAGTTCAAAATAAAATGGAATTGGCGAAAGTCCAAAGGCAACTTTTGACTCCAGCGTTCCTTAACTCCCAAGCAAAACCTTCCGCTTCACGTTTCGCATAAATACCATCGGAGCCCACTGCTCGCAATATGCTCTGCGTAAAGAGAAACCCCAACCAATGCTCTTTGGAATCCATGGAGTTCCTCGATCAAATTAGGTTCGGAGTTGGGGTTTGATCGATCACGAGACGCCTCTTTTCCTTCTCTCTCACTCCCTCGCATTTGTCATGGCTCGGCAGGTGAACTTTTTTGCGCTGTTGGAGGATGGAGAGGGGGATGAAGACGTTTCGGCGCTCATTGAGCGCGTCTCCGCCGTTAAAGTAGAACCTGCATTTGCGGACAAGAAGAAGAAAGAGAAGCAACAGCGAAAAGAACCGCCTGTGAAGAACGAAGAGTCCGACTGGGGTCTTAATAACGCCGTTTTGACCAAAGGGATCGAGCATGGTGACTTTTTCTATCCACCGAGCTTTTTCATTTCTGTTTTCTTTCATTTTCTTATTCTTCGGTACCTTGTGTTTGTTATTAGTTTATTTGTTTTGTCGTGAAATCGATATATGAAGGAGTAAAAGATCAGGATAACAGTGGTTATGGGATTAGAGTTGAAGTGTGATGTTTCTTGAGGGAACCAGAAGGCTGTCACGTAGAGTGATTTTCAAAACACTCCATTGTGCTTGGGAATTGCGGTTTTTCTTTTATACATATTTGAGTGTTTTGTGCTTATAATTGTTCAATAATTGCACCAGTGAGTGTTTCTAATATGCTTCGTTTCTTCACCTTTTTTTTTTTGGTGGTTATTTTCAGTTAGAAGAAGAGATGTTAACAAACAGCAGTCAGAGGGGCAGGAGAGGGATACGGGCCTGGCTCGTGGCCCTGCAAGGTCTAAGCTAGGTGGGAATGGTTATCGAAGAAGTTTTGGAGGAGCTGATGGCTATCGCCAGAATGATGGCAGACAGAATCATTATCAGTTGAATAATAGGGTGTCAGACGGCTATCATCGCAAACATGGTGGGGACAGTTATCATGTGAACATTGAAGGGGAGAATAATTCCCAGATGAACAATGGAGTTGATTCTGGAGATGCAGATAGGGGTGATTGGCAAGAGCTCGGACAAGGGCATCGGCGTGATGGTGGGGGCAGAGGGAGAGGGAGAGGGAGAGGGAGAGGCCGTGGTAGAGGAGGGAGGGGATTTAATCATAGTTATGAGATTGGAAGTGAGAGCCAGGATATCATGAGCAATCATCAAATTGGAAAGCAGGGACCTGAAGGCAATGATGATGATTGTCAGGAACAGAATGGGTTTGAGGCGCAAAATGAGGAGAGGCCAAGAAATGTGAATCAGGGACTTGGTGGTTACAGAAGAGGGTATGGTGGGAGGAGTCGTGGTTTCAGGGGACAAGAGGGCCGTCCTTATGACAGAAGAGATGGAAGGGATAATAGGAGTGAACTATCAAATGATTCTGAAGTGAAGGAAAATATTGGTGGTGAAATGGGGAACGAGAAAAAAGTTGACGATTGCAGCAGTGAAGCTAAATGGTATACTCTTTCCTTGAGCATCTTCTTCTGATTTGGGTAGTTATTGCCAGTGTGTTTAATATTTTTATTGTTTGCCAACTTTGAGATCTTGCCTATTTTTTAGAGTTTCTCTTTTTGGCCTCTCATTCTATTATGGAGTCAAATATACAAAGGTTAACTGTCCTAAAAAACCATAGAATTGACTTATATTCTGTAGGATGGAGTGGCTGAGATTTTCTGAAGCTGGAGGCCATGTCCACGTCTAGCTGGATTACTCTATTGACACATTTGGACTTTGCTTTGTTGGCTTTGTAACAGGGATGTTCCTGTGACTACTGAAGAACCTACTGATGCAGTGCATGAACAGGGGAAACTTGAAGCTCAAGATAATTCTGAAAAGAAGGCCAAAGATACCGACGATGATGAGAAAGTAATCATGGTTGGTCAGTAAATTTAGTAAGAGCATCCTCAATTTAAACCATGTTTAATGAATCTTTTGGCTTACAGGAGATGACTCTGGAAGAATATGAGAAGGTCCTCTTTGAAAAGAGGAAGGCTTTGGAAGCATTAAGAAAAAACGAGGAAAGGAAGGTCACACTTGATAAGGATCTGGAGTCAATGCAACTTGTTGAGAAAAGGAAAAATGACAACCTTTTTATCAAGGTGGTACTCAAATTTGTTTTTCATCCTTTTTTTTGTTTTCCTTCATTTGTGTTGTTTACATGTTATCATGTGGATTTATGCGCTTTTCATCATGTTAACTCAGAGCTCTGAGAAGGAGAAGCTTAAGAAGAAAGGTAGCCTTGAAAAGGATGACAAAGTTCGAAAGGTAGTTTAGATGCTTCTATGCGTGCAATATGTGCAGTCTTATTTCTGTCTTGAGTTTGCATGGGTTGTGTGTGTGTCTATAAATTACAGATTTATTGTAGCTTCTATGTTTTAACACTACATTTTATTTTGATCACATATTAATTCAGTTAACTTTATTGCATAAAAATATAATCAACAAGCCAAATTCTAGCTAGTACCAGAAATGTAAGTCTGACACTTCTGTACCAAACCTTTTATCTTATTCAGGCCTTCTATTTGCATTGTTGAAATCTGCTCCTCGCTTGTTTGTCACCATTATGATGCATGATTTTTTTGGGTATCTTTTGGGGTATGCTAGGTGTGGTGCTGGTTTATTGTGATAGATTCATGGTATTAGCAGTTCGTGCGGTCCTTTTATTATCTTTTAGTATAAAAGGCGGGGGAGATTGTGTTGTTCCGGGTCCTATGTTCTTCTGTTCTTTTTCTTTGTTGGCTTTCTTTGGTGTGGTTTTCTTGTTGTAAATAATAGTTCTCTGTTTTTCTTGCAGTCAATGAGCATTAATGAATTCCTGAAACCAGCTGAAGGTGAATGGCCCGTTGCTGTTCGTGGCCATGGTCGAGGTCGTGGCCGTGGCCGTGGGGCACATGTTGAGTACAGGGGAGAATTTCTGGGCCGGAAACATCAGATGGAAGCTGATCCTGCCCCTAGCTTTGAGGATCAAACCCAATTTCCTGTTCTGAGAGGAGCAGTTGAAGCCTGACTTTTTTCTGGTGTTTGTACCCTTTTTTGTTGCGCTTACTTTATTTATCTTTAATATGACCATCCTATTATTATTGGACTAGCTTCTAGTTGGGCCATTTGAAGGTGTTTGGAATGACTTCTGGGTTCTACGTGGGAAAATGATCAATTTTATACATCTTTGCTTCATTCGATTGGTGGAAAAATTTCACTTTCGCGATGAGTTTCAGTCGTGGTTCTTATGATGGTTGTACTATTGATTCTGGTCGGAAGATTGATTTTTGTTTGTATGAATTTCAATTCTAGTCCTGCTTGCTCGATTACCTTCAACAACCTATGTAGTACAGATGGACAACACAGGTCTCTTGGTTTTGTGCCTTTGCTGCTAGTCTTTAGCACAGAATTACGATGATATTCAGTTTTAATTTCCTTTTCGCCGGAACATGATTTGAGATGTGTTATTTGAACACGATTGAGTTGTAATTTGGTTTGTGTGTTATTTGAACATGGTTGAGATGTGTTATCACGTTATTGGAACATGATAACCTTTTGCTCTTGCCTGCCTGTGTTTTTGTCCTGCTTTGTTGGTTTATGCGACATGAATTACTGTCAACGCTATGAATTACTGCCACCGAAGGACAAGGGCTGATTTTCTATATTAATTAAGGTTCTTTTATTGGGTTGCTTGCTATTGAGGGCCCACGAGTTAGTCTTTCATCTATGTGTAATTTACCTTTATGTCCTTATTTGTTGTTGTATATAAGTGAAACTGTACAACTATTATTCGATGAGTGAAATGAAAATAGTAATGCCCTAGTGGCTCCACAATATTGCTTTGCTCCGTTCTTCTCCTTGCTGCAGTCAGTAAGGAAGTCTGCTCTACAGGTTCACAAGTTCACTTGTTTTCCAATATGGTATCGGAGCCTTAAGGTTCATCGCTCGACATGCGCTAGAGGTACTGTGTCGAGATCTTTGCTTCCGCTCACTGTTTTCGTTCTTGTAGCTGAGGGCATTTCTGGTAGTTAATTTTATCATCAGATATTGTTATTTCTTTTACCCCTAGTTTGAATACCTAACCCATCTTGACCGTTGGATGTTAAGAAAACCAAGGTCTTTTTCGTCTCACCAAGACCCAAAAAGCCCTCAGACTAAGCGACTTACCAAACTGCCCCCTGGCTTTTCCAGAAATTCCAACTCACACAACCCATCTCTTTCTTCCGACCAAAATCCCAGCTTTCTCACCATGACCGCAGATCACACCAACATCAATCCCTTCCAAGATCCTCTTTTTCTTTCCCCTACTGACTTCCCTGGAGCCGCCCTATCTACCATCAAACTTAGCAGTGAAGCCAACTATGATGTTTGGAGCCGTCAAGTTAAGAATAACTTGAAAGGAAAGAACAAATGGGGATTTATAAATGGAACCTTCCCTAGACCCACTACAGACACAGCAAAGGCAGCACAATGGGACCAATGCCACGCTGCCATCATCAGTTGGTTCGAGAAATCTGTGGATCCTGACCTTGTTTCATTAGTGTCTATCACCGGAAATGCTCAAATAGTTTGGGAAACGCTCCTACTTCGTTTTGGCCGCACTACAATCACCCAACGCTACAACCTTCGACAAAAGCTTTATGGAATGAAGCAAACAGGCCGATCTGTGCGGGAATATCACAGCGCATTATGTGATTGTTGGGCTGAAATTGATCTCCATGAACCCCCCATGTTATGCACCTGCGGTTTATGCATCTGCAAAGTTAATGACAGATTGGAAGCACGCCAAAAAGAAATCCGACTGATGGAGTATCTCATGGATCTTAGTGACCAATTTAAGCCCCTCAGAACCAACATTCTGTCCAAGGAATCCCTTCCCACCGTTGATTCTGCCTACAACTCACCAAGGAAGATGAAGACCAACTCCAAAAACCAGATGGGTCCCATCTAGCAGCTGAAAGGATGGCTCTTGCAGTAAATAAAGCCTTAGGCACTTTAAACCTTCCAAGAAGTTCCTCAACAAACTCCCAACAGAGCTCAAACCGGGGAGATGGAAGCCGTAAATCTCCCATTTGTGCACACTGTAACAAAACGGGACATACCCGTGAAACATGCTTCCATATTGTGGGTTTTCCCCCCACTTGGAACCGAAAAGGAGGAGGCCGAGGATGCCCAATGCAAGAGAACCCCCCACCGACGCAAACGTTCCAGGCCATGGTCGGCGGGAGTCACAGAGAAGGGGGGTCGCTGCTCGGACCCCCCCCGTTTGCGGGACAATCCGCGGGTAGGCCGCATGCGAGCCACATGGCAACTAGTGGCCTGCATGCGGGCTAGCTGTCCCATGGGGCCCCGCATGCAGGCCACTTGGCCTCTGCTACCCAGCCCACTCCATGGGCTAGTGCCCCACTCACTTGCGGGCCTGTCATAACAGGACAGCCCGCAGGTCATTCCAGCGGGTTCGGACTTCAGCCCGCTGGAACGTGGCCTGTCTCCCATTTCAATTATTGGTCAGGCCAACCCTCTCCTACAGCATATGCCTTTGCAGAACAGCCTGGAAATGCCACTGGCGGGACCATGCACGGGGGCTTATCAGCTGAACAGTTTCAACAACTTTTGTCAGCTCTGACCAACATAGGGGGCAGTGATACCAGCGCTTCATTTGCAGGTAATAACTCAAAATCTCTCCTTGAAGTCGATAATTGTAGATGGATTTTGGATTCAAGAGCCACTGATCATATTACATGCAATCTCAATTATTTAATCTCTCATACTCCATGTCCATCTCAATTATTTCCCATACATTTACCTGATGGGACCCATACAACAGCCACCCATATAGGATCTAGCCGCCCCACAAAGACCTTAACCCTTAACCATGTTTTTTATGTTCCCAAGTTTAGATATAACCTGATATCCATCACTAAGTTCACCATGGATAATAATTGCATTGTCATTTTCCTTCCTGGTTTTTGTGTTTGCCAGGACAATATGACTGGGGCAGTGATCGGTTGGGGTAAAGCTGATAGAGGTCTCTATTCTTTGATGTCTTCCACAGAAGTCGATCCAAGTCTTGTTTCCATTTTGTCACGGTTTCAACTTTGTATTCCGAAACCATCTTCTGATGTAATGTTGAACGTTGTTTGTAATGACTCATCTGATCCAGATTATGATTTATGGCATAAACGTTTTGGTCATCCCTCCTCTAAATATGTCATTATACATGGAAAAACTTTAAAACACCCACATGATTTTTTTTGTTCTATTTGTCCCTTGGCTAAACAAACTCGTCTTCCTTTTGGCCATAGTCAGATACACACCCATGCCATTTTTCAATTAGTCCATATGGACCTTTGGGGGCCACATCGAGTTCCAAACCACGACGGTGCTCGATATTTTTTGACTATCGTTGATGATTTTTCACGAGCCACCTGGACCTTTTTGATCAAATCTAAGGATCAAGTCTTTCCCATTGCCCAAGCTTTCATCCTTATGGTTTCTACCCAATTTGGGTGCTCCATTCAGCGCATTTGATCTGATAATGGCACTGAGTTCTTTTCACATGCTTTTTCCTCCTTTTTAACTTCCCGAGGGATCATTCATGAGAGTAGTTGCGTTTATACACCCCAACAAAATGGGGTTGTAGAACGTAAACATAGACATCTCTTGAACATCGCTCGCGCCTTATTGTTCCAGAGTCATCTCCCTACTCACTTTTGGGGAGAATGCATCCTTACAGCCACCTATCTTGTGAATAGATTACCTTCATCCGCCATCTCACACCGCACTCCTTTCGAAGTTCTTCATGGTCATCCTCCCACACTTCACCACCTTCGTGTCTTTGGTTGTCGTTGCTACGTCACCTCCCTCCACCCCGCGAGCAAATTCGCTCCTCGAGCCATTCCTTGTGTCTTTATAGGTTATTCTTCCGTCCAAAAAGGATATCATGTCTATGATCCCACAACTAGTAAATTCTTTATTAGTCGCGATGTTCAATTTCACGAGTCAGAATTTCCATTTTCTAGTCATGCTAGTGAGTCTGATAGTCCAGCTATCCCCACCGATCACGCCAACCCCGTGGTTGAGTCCTTCCCTTCCCACTCTGAGGACATTATACCCTCCCCCCCAGAACCCTCTCCTCCCTCACTAGAGCCTCCTATTGTGCCATCCCCCAATCCTTCTCCCACCTCCACAGACTCCTTACCCTTGAGCCCCCCCCTCCGTAGGTCTTCTCGAGTTTCTCGCCCTCCAGCTTGGACCACTGAATATATTTGCTCCACCTTACCCTCCGCTTCCATGTCTACCCGCTACCCCCTCACTCATTATGTTTCCTTAGATAAACTTACCCCCCACCACAAACAGTTTATTGCATCTGTTTCTATTGTACGGGAACCCACCTCCTATCAGGAAGTTGTTATGGACCCTAATTGGGTTGGTGCTATGGAGCAAGAATTAGAGGCCTTAAAAGGCTAATCATACATGGGACTTGGTTCCCTTACCCTTGGGGCGTCGTGCCGTCGGTTGCAAATGGGTGTACAAAATTAAATATAATTCAGATGGTAGTGTCGAGCGTCATAAAGCTCACCTAGTAGCTAAGGGTTATCATCAGAGGGAAGGTATTGATTATGAAGAAACCTTCGCCCCTACTGCTAAGATCATTAGTGTTCGGGCGATTTTCTCGCTTGCCGCCAAACATAATTGGCCCTTATATCAACTTGATGTGCAAAATGCCTTTTTACATGGTGATTTACTAGAGGAGGTATACATGGAGCTCCCACAAGGGCTCCGTCGACAGGGGGAGAACTTAGTGTGTCGACTACGCAAGTCCCTTTATGGTCTGAAACAGGCCTCGCGCCAATGGTATGCAAAATTCACAGATGCACTCAAGACAATTGGATACTCCCAATCACAGCATGACTATGCCCTGTTTACTCATCGAGAGGGCAATAGCATTGTCATCATCCTCATCTATGTTGATGATATATTGATCAGTGGAAATAATGCCACAGCCATGGCCAGCCTCAAAACCTTCCTGGACTCAAAGTTTCGGATGAAAGATCTAGGTCAATTGAAGTATTTCTTGGGAATAGAGGTGGCTCGTTCAAGAGAAGGAATTTGCATTAACCAGTGCAAATATGCTCTAGAGTTGATATCCATAGCAGGCCTAGCTGGTGCTAAACCAGTAACTACACCAATGGAATAGGGTTTAAAGTTGACATCAATGGAACATGACGTTGAGATTGGCAGTGGAAACCACGATCCGCTCCTCCATGATCCATCACCTTATAGGCGATTGGTAGGAAAATTGATGTATTTGACGGTGACTAGGCCAGATCTTACTTACCCAGTTCAACAGTTAAGTCAATTCACAAATGCTCCTAAACGATCACATATGGATGCGGCACTTCGGGTTATAAAGTATATTAAAGGAGCTCCAGGCCTTGGCCTTCTATTTCCTACTTCATCACACTTGAAGCTAGTAGCCTTTTGTGACTCTGACTATGACACTTGCCCGATGACGAAGAGATCCCTCACAGGATATTGTGTCAAGCTTGGAGGTTCATTAATCTCATGGAGGACAAAGAAACAACCGACAGTGTCACGATCATCAGCAGAAGCAGAGTATAGAGCCATGGGAATCACAGTGTGCGAAATCATGTGGCTCACTGGACTATTTCGGGATCTTGGATTTCATGTTAAACTTCTAGTTCCTCTCTTCTATGATAATGAAGCTGCAAGAAAAATCGTAGCCAACCCAGTACAACATGAGAAGACAAAGCACATTGAGATCGAGTGCCACTTCATAAGAGAACAGATACAAAGGGGAACAGTGTGCACGCGACGTGTCTCAAGCTCAGAACAACCGGCAGATCTATTCACAAAAGCCCTCAATGGTAAGCAACATCATTATCTCTTAAGCAAGCTTGGAGCATTTGATCTTTATAAATCTCCAGCTTGAGGGGGAGTATTAGGTTGCTTGCTATTGAGGGCCCACGAGTTAGTCTTTCATTTATGTGTAATTTACCTTTATGTCCTTATTTGTTGTTGTATATAAGTGAAACTGTACAACTATTATTCGATGAATGAAATGAAAATAGTAATGCCCTAGTGGCTCCACAATATTGCTTTGCTCCGTTCTTCTCCTTGCTGCAGTCAGTAAGGAAGTCTGCTCTACAGGTTCACAGGTTCACTTGTTTTCCAATATCTTTGTTTTTTTAGAAATTGTTCTTATTGTGCATGACCACTGTACCAAAAGAAATTGTTATTAGTAAGGTTCTTTGTATTTTTTAGACAGAAAGCGGATTAATCATGTAGAGTATATCTATGAAAATTAGTACCCCATCATTATAGCATATAATGGACTAGCCGTGTTTGATGAAGCCAACTATATGCTCATTGGAAAAACATAATGAAAATTTATTAATTAGCTATAACCCAAAATGGCCATGCTAATACATAAGTATGAGTTGTTTAGAATGGAATCCTTCAGAAACAGTGAAATTTTCACTCAATTCTCTAAAATAATGGTTGAACTAAAGCTTCTTGGAAAACTTTATCCAAGTAATGAACGTATCAAAAACACCATAGGAGCCCAAGAAATTGAGATGTGAAGAAAACAGATATACAAGGAAAAAGACGCGTGAGATACAAATTTGAAAAAGAAAAGAAAAGGGGGAAAACAAACAAAAGTAAGGTGTTGCTTTTGAAGCAACTTCCTAATGATAAATTTTTGGTTAATAGGAAGATTGAGTTTGCCATATTAGCAAGAAGATTTATAAGATTTTATGAAAAGAAAAGAAATAGAAATAGAAATAGAAATGACAATAGGAAGGAAAGGTCAAATGACTCTAAAGATGATCTCTGCTTTAAATGTGGAAAGCCCAGTTATATCAAAGCTAATTTTTTATTTGCAAAGAAAGATGTGCAGAAACAAAATTTCAAACCACGAAGAAAAGCAATGACAGCTGCATTTGATGATGAAAACTAACCATTCGAAGAGGAAGAAAAGAAAATCGTAAGAATCTTCTACATTTTATAAAAAATCATTTTGAATAACTCCTTTATTTTTAAAATGAAAATTAGCAGTTAACTTTAATTATTTAAAGAGTATTTTACTTCTTGTAGAGGTAGTTCTTTTTTTTTCTTTTTCTCTTAAAAGGGAAGTGGTAAGTCTTGCTATTCAAAAAATCAATATAACTTATTATAGTGAACTCTAGAACCTTTCATGTAAAGAAGGGTAAGAGCACTCAAATGGCATTAGCAGTCTTGGCTTCTTTTGACCGTGACCTCAAATGATTTAGTTTATTAAGAGTTTGGAGTGAAAATTAGTCAAACTAAATTGGTCATTTGTTATGTGGAAGAAAAGATAGATATGTAAACTAATTATCATATCTATCATATGGGTTGTTAGTAGGTATACGTTACTTAAAGCATATCCTAAAGGTATCTAGCAATTATTCTCTTTTGTATTAATTTTAAAAAAGTAAACCATGAGAAAACTTGCTAAATGAAAAGGGTTGTGTTGTTACCAGGTCGGCAACTTGTGTGCTACACTGTGAGCATTGTTTTGTGTTGTAACCATTGGCTAAGAGAGAAATCAATACATAGATATTGTATATGCAATATGTGAGAGAATTATAAATCTAAATGGTAATATTGTTATAATAGAAGCATTTCAAAGGTAGATATTGTCTTATACTAAAAATGAGAGAATAAACTCTTAAACTTATAAATAATAAATTTTTTTATTTAATATTTTAAGATTTTGAAATGTACATTTAAATTCTAATAAAGCATATAAAAATATAGAATAATGGTAGAGAAAATAAACATCTCAACTTATTTTTTCAGATAAACACCCAACCTTAGAAAACCTTTCCTTACTGCCAAGGATTTACAAGCACGAAATTTAGGCTCTGCTTGACAATTATATGAGATGAACGGAGTCGCCGGGAAAGACGAACCGCGACGGCTGCGGTTTGAAACGGGTTGGACCCCTACGGAAACTAGGAAGCGGATGGGGGAAAACTGTTAAGGAAAAACAATAGGATTTTGTGAAATTGGGAATTCCTTGATGATCAAAAAGGCTCTACATTTATATACAATTCTAAGCTAAGTTATTTACAGCACATAATGAAGTGTACAATAGGATATTGCCAATTACAGCAAATAATATCAGCTCAGGAGAACAAGTAGCTCATTTAAGGTTGTAACACCCACCACTTGAAGAGATAATTCAATAGTTTTCCAGAACAACAAAGACTCGTCAGCTTGGCGCTCTCAAGGGTCCCACATGTCCCCCATTTCATCTCTCGAACTTTTTTCACGCACATTATCCAGCCCGACGTCGATGTCCATTCTCATCCGCCCATCTGTCTACGTCCGGATGCATTTCCTGCGTCTTGTGGTTCCGGGCTATTGAAGTGTCAAAGGTCACATACCCCGGATGCAGCCAAACCATCAAAATTACTTCATTGGCAGTCTGATATTGATGTGATTTGATGATGGGCAACGTGTGAAAGCGAGGGTTTAAAAGAAACTGGAACAAGTAATTGAAAAGATTTTCGAAATTTAAAGTGCCAGAAAAGGGAATACGAAGAAAATTTAACTACGAAATGTAAAGGTAAAGAATTAAAGGTACAGGTTTAGGAATTAATGAAAAGAAAGTAAAGACTGAAAATTAAAATATGCTCAAATAATAGAAAACTTTATTTTTATCCCAAAGGTACTTATCTATAAATGAGTTTATAACAATTATTTATTGAAAGCCAAGACACATAAAAAGAATGCAAGTTGTTAACAAAGATATTTTAAGACTTACAAAGCAATAAATGTGATTTTTTTTAAAACGAAGAAGATAATAAATGTAGTATACGAAACTAACAACTGGCATTGGAACTATCCTCTGATTAGTTGAAGTAAGCTTGGACCCATTCCCATCAGATATGTACCCTTTTTACTCCGAGTAATCATATTTACGGTTATAATAATCTTTAGAACGTCCTATTTAACAGAGCAGGAGTATTTTTACTTGCTTTTGGATTTGAAATTCACAACTACGCGTGATTGTCATTGATGCGTGGTGGTTTTCGCTTCTGTTTTTGAGGGACATCTCATGGATCTTCTCCGATCGGCAGGAGAGTTTCCGAGGAAACAATAATAAAATAGAGAGTTTCCAATGCATATCCAAACTAGGAGGCATCTTAATGTACTTGGAAAGCAGTTTTTTAACTAGGGTTCAGCGCTCGATGCAAATGGGGGTTGAATTCGTGGGTTGCAAGTGAAACGTGCTTTTACGCGATATTCAACGCTCAAGAGACAGGCCTTTCTTTTCTCCAAAAGCTTTCCCTTTCCACAAACTCTTTCTCATTGATCGATTGGGTATCAATCCCGTATCTAAGTATCATTCCTAAGCTCTCTCATTCCCTTGCTATGAATATGCGTGCATAGATACTTATCCGTGTAAACCAATTCCACCGGTTTGGGGCTTCATTTTATACGTACACATAACGTATTTTTACCGCTATAAAAGCTCATGCATCTTGTTGAGAATATCCAAGTATTCATTATTGAATTAGGTGCTTATTGAGAACTTTAACATATATGACCTGGTCTCACCCACATTTGTTTTTCCTTGGCCCAAGCTAGGAGAAAAAAAATTAAATTCTTAAATGTTGATCCATGATCATACGTCGTGGACATGCCCCAACTAAACTAACCCTTCACAATCACCAAGAGCCACGCCCCATACCAAACCCTATCCCCTGTCTAACCTCATTACAAATCTGCCAACCACGTGCCAGTCCCGTGTCACACAATCCCACACGGGGTCGGAAAGGCAAAGCCGCCCACGTCATCATCCCAGACACGCGAATAAACTTCGCAGGTGCTGTCGGATATGCTGCCACCTCTACAGTCCGACTCGGATACTTCCCCGCATATCCTTTCCCACGAGTCCCATCCCGGTCAAAAATTATTAGAGCTCCCCCCAGGCCCCAAGCCCACGAACCCCTCAACACACTTCCTTCGAATATTCCCCTGGAAATTCCCCTCCACCAATGCGGTTATCGAAAACATAAGCCATTTGGGCATTCTTTATAATGCTTGCTTCCCCCCCAATTTATTTTCATTGTACCCCCAACTGCCAATCGGGGAAAATTTTTAAAGCTCCTGACTCGCAAGCTTAAAGTTAGCATTTTCCGATAGCTGTTTTACGTGTTGTTTCACGGTCGCGCAATGCTAGGGTTCCCTAGAGCGAAGCGAGTTACTGACCCGTTCGACGGCAAGGTCAGAGATCGACTTTTCGGCAAAGATCAATCTCCACTCAGTTACGCCAGCAGCGGAAGCGAGCACTCCGCCCACGACTCGCCGTGCCTTTCCGAGCTTGTCCACGGTTTCCTCCAGAACGATTCCGAGACCGAGTCCCACCTGGAAGATCCCGATTCGGAACGAGTCGACTCGGACTTTGACCTTCCCGGCGCTGTGGAAGATATTGTTAGGTCCACGGCCGGCAACAATGCGGTGGACTCGTACCGGAATCTGCTCCATGCACACGTTTCGAAGGCGGTGGAGGCATTCTCGTGCTTGAGAACGAACCGAAACCTGTTCCGGCGTAAAGTGATGACGTTTCTCCGTGAGCTTGGCCACAATGCTGCCATTTGCAAGACCAAGTGGGAAAGCTCCGGGGGACTCACTTCCGGAAACTACGAGTTCATCGACGTAGTCCCGCCGGCCTCCTCCGAGCGGCTACCCATCCGATACCTCGTTGACCTTGAGTTCGCAGCCCACTTCG
This sequence comes from Casuarina equisetifolia, assembly GCA_028551475.1. Classification (NCBI taxonomy): domain Eukaryota; kingdom Viridiplantae; phylum Streptophyta; class Magnoliopsida; order Fagales; family Casuarinaceae; genus Casuarina; species Casuarina equisetifolia. The sequence continues at coordinate 16,850,875 of CM052361.1, read as the reverse complement.
AGATCGCACGGCCGACAAGCCAGTACTTAACCCTTGTACGATGTCTGCCGACAGTTTTCGTTGGCCGTGACGAGGACGTGAAGAAGGTGGTGAGAATTATGTGCGACAAGGCGAAGAGATCGTTGAAGAGCAGAGAGCTCTCCGTGCCTCCCTGGAGGAAGAACCGGTACATGCAAAACAAGTGGTTCGGGCCGTACCGCCGGACCACGAATCTGGCCGCGGCAAATACAGCCCCTCCGGTGGTACTGCCCGCCGGCGGTGTCAAATGCAAGTTCGTCGGCTTCGACGGCGCCGCTTCCAACGTGAACGTCAACCACCGTGGCTTCTTCGTCCGTACCAGATGATAAGCATGTCATAAATAAATCTGCGAATAATTTAATGAAAATAGATGCCTTCCATGGTTTTTGTCCGGCAGTAACTTTTGCACAATCTAGTTGAGTGTGGTAGCCCGTAGAAGTTCGTATGTTAAACGACCAACTATGACCGTCTGATGCCGTGGAAACATTTGGGATATTTTGATGAGAGGTGGAGGATGATGGTCCGTATGAATTATAACGTGTTCTTTTTCATTTTCTGGGGCATTAATGACGCGACAAGATAAGGGTTAAAGATGAGGACGACGTGGATGTTCAGCGTTCCTGAGTATTTGACGTTTGGGAGATGCAGCTTTGATGTGGACATGCGATGCGATGAGTCGCAGGTGCTCCGTGTCACGTACAACTGTGGAAGTGATAAGCCTTCGAGGATTACACTAAAATCGGTTTAAAAGTTAGATTGTTTAGACTTTTTTTATAATCCAAAAAAGCTTTGTTAGTAATTTAAATTAGAGGTCAGCCAGGAATATAATTAAAGGATTTGCTTACTTTGTAAAATGTCTTACATGAGTCCTCTTTATCAGCTTAGAACAAATTATTTATACTTTTAATAATAGATGATCAATTTCTAAATAAAATTAGTAATTATATTAACACTTAAGTCTACGCTTAAATTTTACTCTTTCATCCCTTTTTAAAATACAATTTTTAATTTAAATTTTGTCTTAATTAAACAATATTAGCATTTTTTGTTAACTTCCTTTGTACCTAAATCTTTATATTTTATTTACATTTTGGGTTGCTGCACGGAACAAAAGTGATGCGCGCGTGTGTCTGCATCAACAAGACATGGAGTTAGACGCTAAAAGCAAGAAGATAAGGGGGACGGGTCCTACGGCTTTGATAACATGTCGTGACTTTTTGGGCAATGGGGCCGTGGGCAAGTGATGGACAATGACAAATGGGTGTTCTAGACTCATCTCGTACGATCGTGCTATTCTTTGGGCATTTCTATCAGCAAATGATCTTTTGACGTGATGATCATCTCTCTGTTCACCCATGTTAAGGTATGGTTCAAAGTGGTTTAAATGGTAATTTACTATTCCTTTTACTCACTTCAGTTATGGGAAAAAAAAAAAAGTACTCATTTTTATCATTTGCATGTTTTTAGAATAAAGTTCCTCTGGTTAGAGTTTGTCTTATATTTTCACTTGGTTCGGTTTTGCATACAAATGATAAACTCATTAATATACTTCACAAAAAGGTTAAGTTAACATGATTACTTACAAATATGGTAGTTTAAGTCATAATTTTTCAAAGTAGATAATTAGAAAGTTCTTTTTATTAAAAAGAAAGAAAAGTTGTACCATAAATCTCCACTTTTAGAGATAATTATGGATTGTATTGCTTCACATTTAGCACGGCCATCCCTGTTTTCTATTAGGGACAACTCCCTTATCACCATGCACGAAAATCATCAAGATTTATCTGTCACTCATTTTGACAATCAAGCAGTGTTTGTCTATTATCTCTTTTATTACTATTATTATCAAAGATAAATTGTAATTATATTAGAGTATTACATGTTAATAGCAACATTGATATTGACGTATCTATCTATTTGGTATTAGCCCGTTACAAAATGCTAATGGAATATTATGCATGTATAGAAGCAAATACTAAGGTCTAATCTATAAAATCAAGCCCACACTAATTAATTTCGCAACTATACAGATTATAATTTACAATTTTGGGTATTAAAAGTACTACGAAAATTAATTCTTTGTGTTAATCACTTGCGCTGAAAGCATGTAAGGTCTAAAAGTACTCTATGTTGAGCCAAGTTAAGGATGATACATCAAAATTTAGTACATTATTATGTGTAATATTTATCATTGGTAATGAAAGTTGTAAAGTTATGGGTCACGAGTTTCATGATTACTTTTTAACTACTCTATATCCTTCAACTTTTTGACGCACATCTAATTACTTTGAAGCTCTTGGGTTTGTACAACTTATTTTTTATTTAGACATGTTCATCTTGTAACTTTTGTGTTAAATACTTATAACATCATATGTTTCTTCTTAAAGAATGCATTTAGTACGCACAAAATATATGGATGGATTCAATCTCCATTTTTGTTTGGATACAACTACCAAAACAAGTGTAACAAGCGAGGGATGGCTCCTTTCTCAACCCACACGCCTTCCCAGTTTTAGTATATACAAATTAAGTAAGTACCTGTGCGTCTCCTTGGAACCAGGACCGAGTGTTCGGATTTTTTAACTTATAATGGATAAAATAAAGTAATGTGAGATTCTATCAAGATCTGTGCGATATCTTCTAGCTTATAAGTAACTAATTCCGTAATTATAATCTCTGTTGGTTCAATGGACAAATAACATTTAATAATTTTTTCTTATACACAAAATACTATTTACCATCAAATTGACCTTGATGACTTTTAATTCATTTGAATGCAATGGATTAATTAATAAATTCCTTTTACGATATGTCTAAAGATAAGTTTTAATAATAAATATTAATAGTAATCAACAAGTGCCTTACTCAATTAAAAAGAAACTACTTATAATCTTTTAATCTTAAATTTGACATTGAACATGTGCATGAGTGTATGTATGTATTCATTAAAATAAAATATAATAAAGCATTAAAAACAGTACATTGAGGTAATTTCAAAGTATTACCAAATTGTTCTGGGAGTTCCAATTTCAAAATTCTTGCTCTATAATTTTTTTGACTTTTTTATATGCTTCTTGAGGGTATCATGGATGGGTTGAGCAACTTTGAAACTATTTTAAGATGGTCAATAAGTCATACCTACTTATGGAGCTATTTAAATATAATTCAATCAATTTTAGAAATTCTCTTGAATATAACTAATCACCTTTGCAATTATTTCAATGTGATTGATTACATTCTAAAATCCTATATATACTTCAAAGTAGTAATCCCAAGTCCCCCTTTTAGGACCTAAACTAATTTACATAAGCCCAACTACACCATCAATCTTTTGGTTTTCGTTAATTACATTATACATATATCCTAGTATTGAAAATGTGCATAAGAATGATCTTGATCATATTATGGGCTGCTACGGCACAAAGAATTTAGAACAAATTTGAACGAGAAATGTTGCAAAATATCCTACTTTATATGCTCAAAAAAAAGTGAATGATATCTATTGTTTGGCATATTTTTGGAAAATATATCAAGAAATTAGGTTGAGATTTTTTTTTAAAAAAATAAATTTGTTTGTATTTATTATATAAACATGTGATTTTCAAGTTAACTTTGCGGGCTAATATTTTAGGCAAACATGTGGTCATATTGGAGCTTGATGATTAAATTTTTACCTTGAATTAAGTGCTACTATTCAATGCATTTCACTTATGTAAAAATGCTATTCCATGGCACAACTTTATGGTAGAATTATTGATTTGATTATGCATGTTTATGAACTAAATGACACCATTTAAGTAAGAAAGGTCATCAATTCTCATATGATAAATATTGACAAATCATTTAAACCTCTTTACAATATGCTGTCATTTTGAGAAAAGGAAATTGACAAATCAATTGTGATTATCAAACTTAGCCTTTGTTGGTAGGTTTTAGCTTCCGCCATTTTTGAGTGAAACTTATTCTTTACCTACTTGAGGTGATCTTCTTTCAATTTGGCCCTACTTTCTATGGTTCCAAATGTTTGTAAACACATTGAACACAAACGACTACTTCGTAAACACAATAACGAAATTTGTAAGAATTGATACAATAACGAAAATGTAAGAATTGATGAAATGAAGCCAACGAAGATTGAAAGAGGAAGAACAACGTTTGGGTTTGAAGAAAATCCGAACCAGAGATGCAAGAATCCGATGCAATCTACGAGGGAATTTTAAGCTAATATGGATCTATAGAATCCTAAAAACATGGATATTGGCAGCCCTAGGGAATGATTTTTATGATTAACCAAGACCTGATGCTTGGAAAATCATTATAAAAGGATCAAAGTTCTTATTGTTGGAAAAGAGAGATGGTTTAAGGCCAAGAAAAAGTCGTAAGTCAAAATTGTAATCTATGACCGTAGTAGGCTTTCAGTTCTACGATGTTTCAATAAAATCTCTTGTTGTGAAACTGTCAAAGAAATCTGACAGAAACTTGAAGTGATTTAGAGGGTAAAAGAAAGAGAAAGCAATCTAAGATCGCAATGCTTATGTTTGACTATAAATAATTTTCTATAGAACCTTTAAGGGCTATTACTGAGATGTTCTCTAGATTTATTGAAGTAGTCCGAGGTCGAAATTACTTTAAAAGGGATATACCGATGATGTTCAACTAAAGAAAATATTTGGACGTCTCCCTGAAAATTGAGATGCCTAAAAAAATACCATCAATGAGGCTAAGGATCTTTGATACATTGTCCCTTAATGAGCTGTTGAGGTCTCATAAAACTCATGAGATTCAAATCATTGGAAGGGAAAAGGAGGAAGTAGGGAAGCAGAAGAAGAAGAGTGTTGCCTTTATTGTCACTTTAAAGGGAGAAGAAGTTTCAAATTAGTCAGGAAATGACGAGTTTGCAAAGCGAACAAGGAACAATAGGGAATTTGTAAAAAAGAAAGGGGTAAGAGTAGGCAGTTTAGCAAGAAGGAAGTGCTTGACCGTCAGGATATATCCTTTGGTTTGAAAGTAGGAAGTCAAGTCGCATTAAGGGAAAGCCCCTTTATTTAAAAAAAAGGAGCGATCAAAAGTATAAGGGTATACCAAGGAAGAAGGCAATAATCGCTGGATAGGACACTGAAAACACGTCATCCAAATATGATGAAGATGAAGTAGCAAATGTGTGTTTTATGGCTGATGAAGAAAACAATCTAGAGATATGTACTTCTTACTTTACTAAGCATTTAATGAATTGCAAGATGTCTTTCTAGAGATACTTGATTGTTTAAGAAACCTAAGCATGAAGTATAATAAAATTAAGAACAAATGTGAAGAATATGAGATGGAAAACAAAACCCTAAAGAATGTAAATAGTACTTTTGCAATCAAAATAATTAAAGTCAAAATAGAGAACAATAACTTATCACTTAAACTCAAGGAAGTGGAAATGAGGTTTCGGAACAAGTCTTTTTGCACTTTCTTAGAAAAGAAGGAATTACACAAAGTTGTTGTAAAACATGTTGTAATATGGTAATTGCTTTGGATATACTTAAAGCATATGTCTTTAAGGTTGAGGATGTTGGGCTTGGTGGATTGTTTTTGAGCATATCTGTGTCAAGTGGTAGCAAGCTTATGGGTAGCAATGCTAATTTTGTTTAAAGAATATGATATCCTTTACTAATAGCAATCATTTTTAGTGTAGCTGTCATGCTTGAAGATTCTAAACAAATGATATCAAAGCAAGTTGTAGGTTGAATTCTTGTTGGTACTAGGTCTCTTGGAGAAAGGGGGCTTATTGGGCCTGGTAGGTTTTTTGTGTGTTAGCCAAATAGCCAACAAGCATATAAGGAATAGAATTTTTTTATATAATGGTAATGTGGATTCCTAGGAAAACCTCCCTCACTATCATAAAAGGACCTAAAGAGAAAGGGGTACGAAGCATCCAATTCTAACTTTTGTCTTTGTAGGTTTCAAATAAGAAGACAAGTAAGCAATACAAATCAACTCGTAGTAGATGTATAATGGATGCGTAAGACGAATGATTGGGAATAAGTAGTTTCCCAAAATTGAATATGACTAGAGGGAGAATGTTGTTTAAGGATAAGGTCTTGGACTTTAGAACCTTACTTATATCTAATGTCTTGGACATGGTTGGCTTGAAATATAATTTATTAAGCATGAGTCAATTATCTGATGTAGGCTTCAAAGTTGAACTTAACCAATCATATTGCATTGTGATCAATAATGATAATAATAATTAATTTATTCTTAATAATGACAATAAGGAAACATTTATGTGATAAATCTATATTATATCCTTGTTCAAAAACGTGTCTTTTTGTTACGGAGGACTGATATGCATAGAAATTAGGACTTATGGTCTATGATATCATAGGCTTTGAACTAAGGGCTCATGCCTCCATGCCTATAATATGCTAATTATGTTGGTTATCGGGTTGATAAAAGAGCACAAGTAATATTTGTTAATTGATAGGTAATATGGTCATTTCTTTGAGTTCCAAGAACTAAAAGTGTAGCTAAATTAACTATAGAAGCTTAATTATTGCTACTACTAGTTGTTTTTTACAATCATGACAAAATAATTACTAGAAGACTTTGGTATCATATCACATTAAATCATATTTGTAATGGATATGATAATATGACTACTATTTATTTAACCAAAAATCCTTTACAACACTTTGGAAATAAATATAAAGAGATAAGATGCCGTTACATAAGAGACAATGTCAACAAACATGATGTACAACTAAAGTTTGTAAGAATAGAGAATTAATTAGTAGACATTTTCACCATATTCCTAGATAGATAGATTTCATATCCTAGGAAAAGAGTTAGACATGAGTCAATTGAATAATCTTTGATAGTTCATAGTATCTGCTTTACATTCTTGCTATATTCTCTTGCATATATATATATGGGCCAAGAATTTTTGAGACTCAATGTCCTGGGCTTCTCTATGGTCCAACTGTCCCACTTGTTAGTTAAGCATAACAATATCCCAAATTTGATACTCTTATTGTTTAAGTTAAATTCCAACTTTTATTTATGGCTTTGAGGAATTCACTATTGTTATCTTTAACCCTAATTTTGAGCACCTCAACTAAGTAGAAAGGAGGAGCTTGTATTTTCCCTATTGTCTTCAATTTCTAAGAAAGAGCTGGATATTATTTTATGCCTACTTTTGACTCACTTTTCATTAAGTGCTTTATTAAGGAGGGATATTTGATGCTTGTAGACATAACATCTTGATCTGTGTTTAATGCTCAATTTAAATGATATTGTATGTCTCAAATACTCTAGCATGTCCATACAAACTGTGAGAATTATAGTGACTATTTTCCGATGAATTTTGAACAAATTATTTGCTACCTATTTGTAAAATTAAATGAGAAGTATCATGTTGTTAGCGACTACAAAAAAATTATTATTCTCCATTTATGCTTTGATATGAATAATCATGGACACTTAATTCTTATTGTACAGCATTTATTGCAATTTTTTTTTTCTAACAATACTGCACTAACTTATTATGAAAATTTTGGCTGTCAGAAGAGGTTCGAACGCGTATGTCGACCAAGCAGGACTTGTTAAAGCAATGAAGGGTAACGTGATAAGTTGTAACGGTGACAAACAAGATGCGATAAAACTATGAACCGTGATGTTGGTAAGCACCCAACTCAGTTTGGAGAGTTTAAGGGTTTTTAAGTTTGAAATTGAGTACGCATGTGAATGTATGTATTTATAAAAGAAAATTACCAAGAAAAAAAATTATGAACCTTAACGTTCACTTACTAAAACGACATCGTTGCAACATCACATGTGAATTCAAAATCCTTCACTATTTCTGACAACGCGTTGCAAGCGGATTCAAGAATCGAAAGCCCTCAAGCCTCACTTGCTCGGATGACGTCGTTGCAGCGTGTTATGAGAAATAAAAGAGGCCTACTCGCAGAGGGAAAGGAAGAGACTGCTGTCCTTCTATTTATTCTTCCCAAATAAAGAATGACAAAATTGCTATTCTTTCTTAGTTTAAGCCATCAAGTAGGTTTAGTGGGAATTCTGGGTTATTAAGAAAAAATTGAAAAGGAATGACTAATCAAAACCCCAGAAAATCTAGCCACAAGTCATGCAATCTAGTTGTTATATCAAGGGGAAAGAAAAGGAAAATATGACCGGTGATTCTAAAAGAGGAGCTCATCAATTAGCTTCACATAGACACGGACAAAAAACTCCAACGACATTCAACAGTTCCTCTTCTAAAAAGCTTCGGTGAAATCATTCGTTTCTTATTTGTTGACTTGTATTAAGTTGATAAATAAGCTATCAAATGTATTATTTGACAATCTATCAAGTGTATATCAACTTAGGGTTTACTAAGCTTAAACTCGAATATAGGGATTTTGTTTGATAACATGTTTATTATATTAATCATCAACATTCTTGTGATTGTAAGGCATGGTTAACAATTAGAAATTTATGTAATTGGTTTGTGTCAAACAATTAAAAATTTATGGGGGAGAGAAATTTTGTGTAATAGTAGGTGAAAGAATTGTTCATCTTTTGTTGACTAAATTCGACCCCTTGCTTAGGTATATAGGGACCTTTCATATATGGCATGGTGCAAAAAACTGTGCCATAATAAGCTTAAACTTGATCATGTCACAGGCTGCCCAGGGTCCAAAGAATTTTGAATAAATTAAAACAAGATATGCAGCAAAATATCCTACTTTATAAGCAAAAAGTTAGAACGTGATGTCTAGAAAATAGTTAAGTTGTGTGTCATACTTTTGGAGAAATAAATTTGGGAATCATTTTAGAATTGTTAAGTTGTTTCTGCCAAATAAAATCATGTGTCTTAAACGATATAAAATGTGTAATGGTTAACTTAACTCAGTGGGCCAATATTTCAAGCGAAATTGTGTTCATCTTGGAGCTTAATGATTGAGTTTTTGCCCTGAATTAAACACTGTTATTTGACGTGTTTCCCTTGGGTAAAATACTAACGCATGACGTGTCATTATTCTAGAGCACACACATATCATTTGAATCCCTTTGCAAAGCATCTTTGTTTCTGAGAAAAAGGCTGCTGACATATTGGGAGTGATCGTCAAACTTATTCTTTGCCCACAGCTTTTGCACTTTCCACTTTTTGGGCAAAATTTGTTATCTGCCTACTCAATGCGATCTTCTATTATTTTGACCTTGCTTTGCGCATTCCATAAGGTCAAAAATGCAATGGGCAGAAATGACTACTCGGCTGTATTTCAAATTGAAAAAACAACGAAGAATTAATGAAAACCCACGACATTTGATTGTGTTTTCACTTCTTTTTTTTTTTTTTCACTTTGCAATCTCGTAAAAACTCTAGGTATATTGTATATTTGCAACTTCAATTTGAGAGCAAAGAAAAATAGGTCTTGCTATGAGAAACCCTAATTTTAGGCAAGCTTAACATTTGCTTTGATTGACCAATTTTAGATGTAATTAAAGTTCCAAGGGCACTTTGTAATCGTGGTTGTCATATTGAGGACACAATTTGTGCATGGTTTTCTAATGAAGGGAAAAACTATGTTGGTAGTTTGAGACTGTGTAATCTTTTGTAATATTAAGATGTGGACAACAAGTTTTATATTAGTAAGAAAGTTATTAAAAATCATACTTATAAAATAATAGATTTTATCAACTTTTGAGTTGACTTTTATATTAGATAATGAATAATTAACATGACCTAATCTATGATGCTCATCTACCAAATTTGTTGTATTTGTAGTAAGGGCCATAGGTGATTAGTAAATATCCTTCAGTTTGAGATGGTAAAGTGATCAATTGGTTGGTGGAGGGTTGTTTTGCCCATTTTTAGATTATGTATAGCACACAAATTTGGATAAAATAAAAAGATACAATTGTTATCTTTTATAAAATTTGAAATACATAATAAATTTTTGTTTATTTCTAGAACAATTAAAACATTAAAAATATTTAAATTTCTAGAATTTGTTATATTACCTATTTGGGCTAGGGGAAGCTGGTGTTGACTTCCATTATAGTTCAACAAGTTTTCAAGCCCAAAATTCTTTGGAGTAAAATATGGTGCGTGGCCTTAGAATCAAAGAACCTCAGTGTCACTTTGAGCCCTTATCGTGGGGCTTTTTTGTTATTGTGCTTGTGTAATAAAATTAGATTGATGGCTATTTTAGGCCTATCCATGGTTAAGCAAGGTGTTATTGGGCTTTGTAGTGGATGGGTCATACCTATACCTGACATTGGCATGCATGGAGCCCGAACTTTTTTAAAATCTGGCACATAAGATTGTTTTGATGGTGGTTTGCTTGGTGGTAGCACCCATTGGAGTTGGCCATAGGCATGATGTGCAGGGGTCTGCTGTGGCTTATGGCTATGAGGGAGTGTTTGTTAGGCAAGGAGGTCATAGGGAGCTCGTAACAACTGCATGGCCAATGGTGGTGTTGTCAATGTTGAAGGTGGCGTTCAATGTCGTCTGCTCAACCAGATTAAGGTGGGCTTCTTGTGTGTGAAGAAGACCACATAAATTTTCTGGTAGTAAAACAACTATTATGGTTTAAATGTAATTGAGCATACCATGTCAATATGTCTCTACCTTTTGGTTAAGTGGTTGTGTTTATTACATTTAAAATTTGAGCCAAATTTGTATCCTAAGTTTGAACCTCAATAAGTCGCCTTCATTTCCCTCATGTCCCCTTGTACCATCCATCCTAAGATTGAAGACCTATGTTAGAATAGTTTTAATATCATGACAAAAGAAATTGCATGCAATAATAAAAAAAAAGAACGAATGCTCTTTTTATTTATATAAAAATATCTTTGATTATATAAAAATTTTCTGTATTTTTTTAAAATTCGGATTTATCACCATTTATAAATTAATTTATAATATAGATTTAATGCTCATTTAAATTTAATATTAATTTTTAATTAGAATCTAGGTTTGACCCAATTTTTATAGGTTTGGAAAGATCTAGTGATTTCGGATTTTTTATTTTATTTCTGAATTTAGATTCCTCAAAATCCATGAGTTTTTAAAGCTTAATGAATTCTTTTACTTTCTAGAGTTTAGGGGTGATTTGCCCCATACTGAAACCAAACAGCTTCTATTATAACTACCGACCTGAGATTGGGATATCCTTGGACGAGAAAAGATAGCCTTACTCTTATACCCAAACAGCTGTTACCTTTATGAACCGGCTCTTTCCTCGACAAAGGAAGCTCACGCGCTCCTTCTGCAAACAACGAGAGGGTTCGATTGTTCAAGCGAAGCCTCTGGTGCGCTAACCCTCCGCGACCCAGCACCACTGCCCGGCGTCACTGATTTTCAGGCCGCCGCGCGTTCAAGCCTTCTCCTGGAGCACAGCGGGGTACTGAAAAACCCTTACTTCCAACGCACCAATCACACTGCACCCACAGCACCAAAACCCTTGGTTGTTACTGGATTTAGTGCAGAATATCTACCATTACACAACAATTGTGGTATGTTGTGATTGTATGTTTGAAGTACTGTCATACTCCGAATGGTACCTTAGGTCAGTTTTCTTTATGTTCGCTGATAATGTAAATCGGAAATGCTTGAGCAGGTTATCCGTTTATGTTTTAATGTATTTCTGTCATTTTATGAGCCAGAAAAAAAATTGGATCCATGGACTCAGTGTTTTTGGTATATAATGCATCTTTGGGGCCTAGGGTTTATGTGAAAAGGAGAGAATTTTAGGTTATGCATGCTTGAATTTGATGTGCGGGAGATCTTCAAAGTGCGTCGTTTGCAATTACTTGAGCTTCTAAACCAACGTAGCTTGCTTTGAATCCTTATTACAGGTATTGAGAACTTGCTGGCAGTTTTCTGTAGAATGAATTTGCGTTGAAGCCATCACTTTGTCGCTTCATATCTAAGGTTTCATCACTTTTGAAAACGAAATGCTAGGTTCTCTGCCAATCTTGCCCCTCCCTGCTCCACCCTCCGATGGAAATCTTGGCCCTCTTCCTGAATCTCAAGTGCCTGCTGAGCAGCAGGACGAGAGAGCATCAGATGATGGGCAGAACAGAGCTAACTCTACCCCTTCAACGGTTGCATCTCACACAAGAACCATTGGAATTATTCATCCTCCTCCAGACATCAGGACCATTGTCGATAAAACTTCCCAGTTTGTTGCAAAAAATGGACCAGAGTTTGAAAAGAGGATTATTGCAAATAATGCCGGCAATGTCAAGTTCAATTTCTTGAATGCATCGGATCCCTACCATGCATATTATCAGCATCGGTTATCCGAATTTCGTGCTCAAAATCAGTCTTCTGTGCAGCAGCCTTCTTCACAGTCCACTGATTCTGCTGTGCCTGAGGCGGTCCCATCTGCTCCATCTGCTGATGGTGGCGAAGTGGTGGCAGCAAACGTTGATATTTCTGCCCAGTTTAAACCCATTCGTAAAGTTCTTGAGCCCCCAGAAGCTGAGCAGTACACTGTTCGGCTTCCTGAAGGAATTACTGGAGAAGAACTTGAGATAATCAAGCTCACAGCACAGTTTGTAGCTCGCAATGGGAAATCTTTCTTGACAGGACTGACAAGCAGGGAAATCAATAATCCCCAGTTCCATTTTTTGAAGCCTACCCACAGTATGTTTATGTTTTTCACTTCACTTGCTGATGCATATTCAAAAGTCTTAATGCCTCCTAAGGGTTTGACTGAGAAGCTGAAGAAGAATGTTGCTGATATGACAATGGTGCTTGAACGCTGTATGAACCGGCTTGAGTGGGAGCGTTCCCAAGAGCAGGCAAGGCAGAAAGCTGAGGATGAAAAGGAGCAAGAAAGACTAGAGATGGCCATGATTGATTGGCATGATTTTGTTGTGGTTGAAACAATAGATTTTGCAGATGATGAGGATGAGGACTTACCACCTCCAATGACCCTTGAGGAGGTTATAAGGAGAAGTAAAGTGTCAGTTGTGGAAGAAGATGTTATTGAGCCAGGAAAGGATATGGAGATGGAAATGGATGAAGAAGAAGCGCGGCTTGTTGTAGAGGGCCTGACGCTAGCCAGTCATGGTGAAAATGATGATGGTCAAAAGAATGAGATGATGGTGACAGATGAACCAGAACCACCAATGCGAATCGTGAAGAACTGGAAGAGACCAGAGGAGAGGATCCCTGCAGAAAGAGACCCAACGAAATTTGTCATTTCACCAATTACCAGTGAGCTTATCCCCATTAATGAGATGTCTGAACACATGAGGATTTCCCTTATTGATCCCAAGTACAAAGAGCAGAAAGAAAGGATGTTTGCTAAGATTCGGGAGACCACACTTGCGCAGGATGATGAGATCTCCAGGAACATTGTGGGACTTGCTCGAACCCGTCCAGATATTTTTGGCACCACAGAGGAAGAAGTCTCTAATGCTGTCAAGGCTGAGATTGAGAAAAAGAAAGATGAGCAACCAAAGCAAGTTATATGGGATGGTCACTCCGGAAGCATTGGACGCACTGCAAACCAAGCCATGTCACAGAACATGAGTGGAGAGGATCAAAATGATGCTGGTAATAATGATGCAAGAAACCTTCCCGGTCCTGCAGCACCTCCACCTCGTCCTGGCATGCCATCAGTTCGTCCACTTCCACCTCCGCCTGGACTAGCCTTGAATCTTCCTCGTGTGCCACCTAACACAGTCCAGTATTCTGCTCCAACTAGTGTTGGGCTCCCCGTCCCCCCACCCAGGCCACCAGTTATGCCAATGATTCCTTCAGTTCGGCCAACTTCAGCTCCAATGCCAATGACTTCTGGGCAGCAATCTCTTTTGGTCAATCGACCTCCTCAAATGCCACCATCAATGTCTGTGAACGCCACTAGTATTCCTGTACCACCTCCACCTGGTTCTCAGTTTACGCCTGTTCAAGTTCCCCGAGCATTTGTTCCTCTTCCTGTGCACCAACCTAACATGCCTATGATGCCTCCACCTCCTTTGCCTCATGGAATGCCTCCACCTCCACCACCTGAAGAAGCTCCTCCTCCACTTCCAGAAGAACCAGAGCCAAAGAGGCAGAAACTTGATGATTCTTTGCTTATTCCAGAAGACCAGTTTCTCGCTCAGCATCCGGTATGTGGAGCCTGCCTTTGCCACTTTTTCACTATTATATTTTGCCTGGTTTTATGTGTTTTTATTATCAATGGTCTTCCTGATTGGGTTTGATATTTATATTTTCAGGGGCCTGTTCGTATCACGGTATCTGTTCCAAATGTTGATGAAGGAAATCTCAAGGGTCAGCTTCTTGAGATTACAGTGCAGTCCTTGTCTGAAACTATTGGCAGTCTTAAGGAGAAAATTGCAGGGGAGATACAGCTTCCTGCCAATAAACAGAAATTGAGTGGAAAACCTGGCTTTCTCAAGGACAATATGTCGCTGGCATATTATAATGTTGGTGCAGGAGAAACACTAAACCTTTCTTTAAGAGAGCGTGGTGGTAGAAAAAGATGAAAATCTTTCTTGATCGGGGCATTGAAGGTGGTGTATAATGTGACTTATATATCCATGTCTTCCAGTATGAGAGTATTTGATATACTATTTCTTGAACGTTGCTATTCCGTCTTTATTGATGATATTTTGGGAACGCTGTACTGGTAGATGACTCTCTGAACTTTTGTTTTTGTTTTCAACCTAATTGGATGTATGGTATCTACTACAGATCCAGCTTGTTGGAGTTTCTTAGGGGCAACGAGTTCCTTTTGCTTAGGCTGAGCAAGTCATGTACTTATCCTCTAATCATCTGCTTTTGCATTTTTGGTTGTTTCACTGAAGATTCTGAACTCGGTCTTATTGTGCTTTTTTACTCCAAGCTTTTCTCTTGGTGAAAGCAGTGAAGGAAGGTTCTTCTTTTGCTGGTATTTACACTTTGTTTTGTGGAGAGCTCACTCATACCTCTGCTCATTTAGATTGATAGATTGCTTATTTGTTCTATCGAGTAAGTCCATCCCACGGTACATCTGATGCAGGGTTTATGCCCTCCGAATTGGCTCCATTTTCCTGCCTTGTTCTCCTCAGACCAGCCATTGGACCCGCCAATAGCGAGCAATGGCTGGGAGATCGCTTTCTGATGCTGTTTTCCTTAGTGCAGAAGGGGTGCTTGTTTTTAAGTTCCTGAGAGGACCGTGTTACACAGCATATGTTTCTTTCGTTGTTTATCAGTCCCATTTTCCCTTTTCATGTAGTTTGCTTGTCACAACTCTGATGGCAGTCATTTATATCTGCAGATATACTGCAGCATGGATTAGGTTTGATTGCAGCATGATAGAGGAAGCAGCGGATAAGTCTTACATTTGTTCTCTTAGAAACTGCTACTAAGAGTTGTGTATGCTTTTGTACTTTACAGGCCGAAACTTAGTTCTTGCTATGCTGTTTGAGAGACTGGTTGGATAGATAATCGGTTTAGGGAAACCACACACTGTCTATGAGATAGAAAGCACAAAGAAAGGAGTTTTCCACCTCATTTTAAGGTCTTCGGTGGTGGCGTCCTTTTGTTATTGAAGTTATTCTAAACTTCAAACGCAAGGTTTTCCTGATATGTCTTGTTAAATTTTGGCAGAACTTACTCAAAAAGAAAACTATACAAAGACATAAGGATCCTGAAAAAAAAAAAAAAGGAAAATAAAAGAAAGAAAGAACGAGAGAGAGAGAGAGAGAGAGAGAGAGAGAGACCTAGTTAAGAATTTATTCGTTAACTCATTACAAGGGTGGGGAGAGAGAAATTACACTTGCTCTGTACGAGCTCCCCTATTTAGGCTTTGGCTTATTACTTTATACAAGGGTATTCTTTTCTTTTTTTTTCTTTCTTTCTAGATTTCATTGGTTTCTTTTTCCTTCAAAGAAAAGGAACCGAGTCCCAATCCTTTGAATTCAATAAATTTTTTAGAGATTTGTTAAAAAGTTAACGTTCATGTATAATTATGATTTTGGAAATATAAAAAAAGAGGTCGATATCAAACTAAGTAGGGACAAAATACCTTCTACTTATACACCAATCCTCTAATAGTTAATACTAAAAATACCCTAGATATTGCAAGAATATAATTGTGGCACACTCATTCAATTAAGCCCGACTTGGACAAATAAAAAAAAAATCATCTTTTTGTTCAAACTTGTTTACACCTTTGAAGGGAGATCAAGAAAGTAGATTATAATTTAGTTGATAATCTTTGACTTCTCTATATTGTTTGAATTTTGAGCTTATAGCATAGGAAAATCAATAGTCCAATGGATCACTATTTAGCAAACAAAATCAAGAGTGCAATGGATTTCCCTAGAAAGCTGTCCATCCTGTTTATGTTTTTGCCGTTCGTTGTAAAATGGTTTCCTTTTTATCTAGTTTAGAAGTTTGGGAGATAACATTTGAGTCTTTAGTTCTTGAATGGATGGACTTCGTAGGTTTAGAATCAAGAGCAGTTATATGAATTGGGTTTTGTACATGTGTAACCTCTGTTTTTAGACAGGTTCTGACTTTTGGTTTGCTAATTCTTTTGCATTGGTTTGGATGAACTTTTAAAAGCTTCTACCACCTTTTAGCAAATAGAGTTGCATTTTTTTAAATCTAAAAATTCTTCATATACAAATTAGGCTAGCTAAGAAGAGTAGAATAAAAATATTTGAAATAATTTTTTTTATATGTTTACTTGCACAAACTGTTTTCTTCTGTTTGATGTTAGCGAATCTAATATGAAATACGTGACTTATTATTATGGCTTGAAGCTGGAGACAGCTCGCATATCACTGAGGGTGATTTTCTGCTTTTATATATGATATTGTTTTTTGTTCTGTCTTTTGGTTGGCATTGAAGTTGTTACAATGAAATATTATGAACGTTAATCACATCCAATATAGTCAATGTTAATGTCGAATTCTTAGTTTAATATTACGTATATCAAAAGTTAATTCAAAGTATTCACAATGACAAAAAGTTATTATTAAGATCTCTCAAGATATTTGTGGAGACAAGAGTGTCATCATTGGTATGCCATATTGACATTCGAACCGATGTTATAAAATAAGACTAATAGCAACTGACTTCTGGCTCACGTTTTCGGCAGTGATGATCAAGTGAATACATTTTTTTTTTCTTTTGATAAACCAAAACCCCCACCAAGCTTTACTAATAATTTTGACATTTCATAAATAAGGGCATAACACCGTCTAAAGAGAAGTAAACATTTTTGTAACGTGATATTATGATTTAGGTTTAAGTGTAAGACTCTATCATTGATGAATTAAGTTTCTAGAACATATTTCTCAATATTAAGACAAGGAGAATAATTAGGATGAGTATACCAAATTCCTAATATATTGGTTTAGAATTATCCAATTTTCATGATGTGAAGTTATCCGTTTTTGTTAGTAATTGGTTTTAAAGAAGAGAACAAGAATTTTTAACATATCGTATCAAAATCTAAGTTTCAAATATAACATTTTATATTTATTAAAATCTGTTTTCTAACATTTGGAATGAGAGAGTTCTATTGACAACAATGTGAATAAATGCTTACATAATCAATGTTTTAACACATTGAGAACACTATTAATGAATTCACATTACGAATATTTTGATATGAAATCCTTAAAAATAAGATTTAGGTGTAAGAGATTTAAGTAAACATTTTTACCCCATCACCTAAAAACTAGAGATTTTCCAAAAGTTGCCCTTCTCTTAGGTTTTCTTTGCTTATAACAATTACTTGCTCCTACTTTGTTGACTTGGCATAACATGCAATTACAAAGTGTTGGGTTTTATGGCTTACCAAGAAAGGGGGGTTGAATTGGTTTTAAGTCTAGATTAAAATCTTTATCCCTTTTTTTTAATATGCTTTAAATTCTTCTAAGTTGTTGTCAAACAAGGTCTTATAAAATAGTGACGAATCAAAGCATAAGAGATATGATACACAAGTTTACACAGTGGTTCGAAACTTAACCCTTGAGCCTTACATCCACCCTTTTCCTTCAATACAATTGGTTGAAGTCCACTTTATTATCAAGTTAGGAGAAAACGTTCCCCTACACTTTCTAACTCCTTCTCAAGGAGTTATACAATCCTTTCTCCAAGGATTACAATGTAATGTGTGACTCAACACACATCAACAAGTTAAGGTTTATCAAACCTTTCACAAGACAATTAAATAGCTAATCAAGCCCTAATCACAAAACCCCTAAATGATAATAGAGTTAGGGTTTCGGATTTACAAACAAGTATATGTGCACAATAATATTCAGAATCTAATCAGCACATATACAACTAGAAATCTCAAGTAATCTGTCAGAGTAATAGAATGAAAGAACTTCACTAAGATTTCTAGTTAGCTTAAGCTTGAGATTGATCTTTTTCTTCTCAAAATGGATTTTTGTTCCCTAAGATATCAGCAACTTCACCACCACCTCGCTTTGTTTTTCACCGCAAGATAGATATATAGAACACACCTTTTAATCTCCAAATATATCTGTTCTGACTTGCTCAGAATTTCTTCCCGTTATGGAGAGATTAAGCCTGATTTTTGAGCCGTTGGAGAGGTAGAATCTTCTGAGTAAGTAGTTTTTCTATTCTAGTTAAAACGTGCTTTGAAAACGCATCGTTTAGTTACTTCTTTAAATTACATCTCGTGAAGCTTATTCAGGTCATAGGTCAAGTTCTCAGATCTCATCAAGATTCTTCCTGAATTCTTCTTCAATCTTGAAGCAGTCTTTTGTTGGTGCTTCACAAATTAATGGAGCATCTTCTTCACTACATAATCCCCGTGATTTTAGCTTTATACCCTATTTAATCTGCTTCCAATTCTTCTTTTGAGCAGTTAGGTCAAGAACATGAAGAACACCCTTAATCTCTTCAATTTGATCTTCTATGAGTAGTGGGTCTTCGATTTTATTTCACAGAATTGTTCCTTTCTTCATTAGCTTTCCAATGAACCCTTTTGCAACTTGATTGGAGAAGTTTTCGATGACCAATTTTACTGGCAAAGTGGCGACGTCAAGTTGGGTTGCGGGTTAAGCTGTGTTTAGGCGTGCGGGTGCTTAATCAAGTTTGCGGGTCGCGCGCGGGTTGGGAGAAGCTTCTGGGTCCTTCAGATGCAAGCAGGCTTCAACGGGTCATGCGTACAGAGCTTGGTCTGTGCTCACGCGGGTCGTGCTTCATATGGGTTGGACTGCTTAACGGATGGCCTTGTTCCATTTGCATTGGGTTGTGCAGTAAACAGTTTGATCCATTAAACTTGATTAAAGCTAATTCTTTTTGGTCTTTACTTGAACATTTTCCTACAAGAAAATTCATAAGTTAATTTACTTGTAAAACAAATAATGATATCAAATATTAAATCATTTATTCTTCCTAATAATACTTTCATAAATGTATTAAATAATATGATTATTATAATTTAAAAACACATAAATCATGAAAGATAATTAACATTAAAATATCCTTTCATGAAATATTTCCTTTTTTCTTTTCATCATCAAAACAATAGTGAAATAGCAATATTTCTAACAATCTCTCCCTTTTTGATGATGACAAAACTTGCAATTGAAAAACTAAATATTTCATGATCATCTTTGCAAACCACACACAAATTTTGTTTCCAACATAAATCACAGATCCTTTTTGTGCCAACATATAGTGGAGATAACCAACTATATATATATTTTCATGTGCACATATTTATTTCTCCCCTTTTTTGACATCATCAAAATGGGAAATACAAGAGGTGTAAGAGATGCATACCTGAAATGTTTAAGGCTCCCTTTTAAATGATGCCGACTAGCATCAAACAAGAATAAAGCAAAATATGTATAACATGCTTTTAGGGATGGAAGTAAATAAAGATGTTATATGTTTCAACAATCATTCTCTTCACAATATCATTCAAAACGGGTTTTTATAGCTCCCCCTCAAGAGTAGCTTCCACTCAAGTCATCTCAACCAATCAAGAACAAGTGAGGTATATTTATCCAATGAGATATTCATATGTATTCATCCAGCCAAGGCTTATTATAAGAGGCGGATTCAAATATATTTAAAATGCACTAGAGTGCAGTACACTGTTTCAACACTCATCTCCATTTCTGTACTTATATTGTTTTCAACAACAAACACAAGTACCATATAATGTTCATTCCAAACATTCAGCAAAGTATATTTATGTATAGTCGCACTTCATCCTAAAACATCATCCAGCAAAGTATATGTTCGTAGGATCATGCTGCATGTGTTTCATGTTTATCATTTATGCCTTAGCAAAGCACGTCTTTACACATATATATCATGCTGTATGATTTTTGCTTTCTTTTGATTGACAACAACAGATACATCACATCAGCGAGCATAGTATTACAACATCTTAAGTACCACAGCAACGGATACATCATTGAGAGTATTATCAATGAAAAGTAAGTTAGAAAAGCATACCGAATACACGTTCAATGAGCCTTTGTTTCCTTTCTTTCCTTTAATTTCATTGTATCTTGAATTCAAAATATGTATATATATATGTAGAACAGCACAATACTCAAGTTTGATTCACTTCAAGTTATCATTTGTGAGACATTCGAATGTAGGAAACTTCTTATTTCATATTGCCGTATTGTGAGACTATTTATGCAGTGAAGAAGCAGTAATTTACAACAAGATGTAAATCATGATTTGTTTTGAAAATGTATCACATTGAATGACAAAGATCAGTAAATATTCCGCCAGTTTTTCACAATGAAAACTTGACTAGTACATTTCTTCTTCATTTAGCTAGTCATTTTAGTAGGAGCAAAATTCGTAATGATTTCCACAATCAAGACATAGTATGACGTGTTGTCATGTGATCATGAGCAGATAACAAACATGTATATAATCATTTTCAGCAAACGTCATATGGTAAACAGTTTCATAACACCAAAGCAAGAATATATCAAAGAGCATACATTCCAGGTGTTTAAGACTCTTATCCCATATTCTGCACTTTCAAGTCAGAAATGGAACATACATGTGCTACATGTGCTACATGTGCTAATTATGTACTCTCTCCCCCTTAACTCATGCAATAATTTAAGTTTTCAGGAAGTGAGATACTGCACACGTCATATGCATTGATTTCCTCTTCTCTATCATACACATTTCAATCTTATAAGTCATCAAGAAAAGTTAATCATTTTAGATTTAGAGAAGTGTAATCACCTTAAGAACAACTTTCCAATATGAACCAACTTGCAACATGAATCACATATTTTAATTTCTGCTTTCCTTATCATGTTAGCATACTAGAATGATGAATATTTATTAATTTCAGCATAGTCTATTCATCAAATGACATGATATTGATCAACAAAATATTTAGCACAAGAAGAGATGTTCACCATATAGTCCAATAATTTCCAGCAAGCATACATAACTTTTATGATATTAATTAAAGTCAATCAACATATAGGTTTTTCTCAATCATGCATCATCAAAACATCCATGGAACTACAATCACCCAAAGATTTCATTTCAAACAAATAGTTTCAGCAAGAATAACCAACTTCAAAACAGAATTGCACATTGTTTTTCTTGAAACATTACTTTTTGTTTGAATGACAAAATGAAGAGGTACTCATATACTTTTACTTATATACGGTGGATCCTCATTTGTCACTAACATACCAAACTAGTTGTTGTATCTTTGTTCATAACCTGCAGACACGAACAAAGGAGCTTGCAAAATTGGTACCCTTCTTTCCTTGGGTCCATGAGAGTTAATTGAACAAGTATTATCAAAAACTTTAGGCATCCATACTCTTTTCATTCTATATGGTCTTCTAAGCCTAATAGGACATGTATCAAACAAATGACCAACATAATTGCAATAAGAACACTTATGATGCAACGAAAATGTGCAGTCCTCTTTATCAAAGAACTTGGTAAAAGACTTTGAGTTCTTACACGAATTATATCCTGTACCAATTTTGTCATACATGCTTCTTTGTGATTGCAATATCTTTTCTAACATGACATTACCATTAACAAACTTGTTCGGCAAACATGATGAGCTTTCTAACTTGTTTTCAAGTTCTTTTCTTAAGCATTGAACATTTGATAGTTTTCTAGTTAAGGAATCTGTCACGTTCCCCACGTCTCAAGTAACTGTCGATGTTGACAAGCCTCCGCAAATAAAGTCACAGAAGCCGGGAAACTGGAAGAGAGGCGTACAGATAGAGCAATGCAGTTAGTAGCAGTTCCATAGCAGTTTTATAATTACGTGTGTCTAGTGGTATGTGTGTTACGTGTGTTATGTGTGTCAAAGCCTAGAAACCGTCGGTAACTGAGGATGTGCAGTTACTGCGTATAAATAAAGGCTAAAGGGGGGGGGGCATAGGGGACAGAGAGTTGTTTTATCCAAGAACCCCAGGAGGTTGCGGTTCCCTCGAAGAAGTGTTGTACTGTTGTTCTAAACATATGTGCTACCTACGTGTTTATTACTTTGCTTTCACATCTTCTAGCTTTTTCATTGCTCATCATTGAGTATGACATCACCATCCACTGACTTATCCTATTATATTCCACTTGCTATTCTAACCGTGCTTGTCATATTCTTTATCTATATTGCTCATAAAATAGTGTCTGAGTTTCTAAGAGCTTGTTTGATCCTCTAATACACTACACGACACCTTTGTTACGATATCCATATCACCCCAAACACCCATAACACTTCCCATTCTTACTAAAATCACCCGAATCCAGCCAAAATAGGTAAGAGAAGACCTTTATCCGACCTTGTTCCACGTGACTTCACAATAGACCAACCTGTTACCAGAGCAGCAGCCCGAGCACGCTGCAATCTGGTATCAGAGCCGAACGATCTGCCGGTGTCAGAAACACACAATACTACCATGGAACAACGATTAGAACGGCTGGAAGCTGAGAACAATCGTCGCTTTGGGGAGTTGGCAGAAGCAGTGCAGCAACTAACCACAAAATTACGTTCCAGGCCAGAAGTCAGAGGACCTTCTCAAACTCGCCAGGAAAATAATGGTGATCGTGAAGAAAGTGGAGGCGGTAATCACAATGGACGAAGGAATCGGGCCGTGAAAATGGATTTTCCACGTTACGATGGGACGGAAGACCCCCTTGGATGGATTTGTAGAGCAAATCAATATTTTGCCTATCATGGTACACCTGAGGAAGAAAAAAATGTATTGGCGGCTTGGATTCTTGAAGGGGAAACTCAAATATGGTATCAATTGTTGTTCAGGGAGCATTCGGAACTCCCGGCGACATGGGAAAATCTTACCACTAGTTTATGTGAACGATTTGGGCCTTCAAAGTTCCAGGATTTTTTTAGAGAACTCACAAAGCTACAACAAACGGGGAGTGTTGCAGAGTATTTCAACCAGTTCTCACGCTTGATGCTGAAATCCGAAAAGTTAACCACTGAGCAACAAGTCGGGTGCTTCACCAGTGGCCTAAAAGAATCACTTCGGGTTGAAGTTATGGCTAGTCGTCCAACAAATCTATCTGCCGCAGTTGGACTAGCTAGGTTGTATGAGTCTCGGAATGTCGCCGGAAGAATAGTACAAGGTCCTGTTAAAAAAAATGCTACCAGTACTCCAACCAGCACACGAACCAACCTCCCATTCAAGAAGCTCACTCCCGAAGAGATGGCTGATCGTAGAGCAAAAGGCCTTTGTTATAATTGCAATGATCGATTCAGTCCCGCCACAAATGTCGAAGGCTATTCCTACTCGAAGGAGTACCAAACAAAGAAGAGGGGGCCGACAACCTAGAAGAAAAAGAGGAGGACCTAGGAGAATGTGAAGAAGCAGTAGAAGTATCCCTACATGCCATGCAAGGTTCTTTCAACCCAAGTACTATGAAGTTGGGGGGCCAAATGAAAAACAGGCGAAAGAACATACGAGTGCTTGTAGATACAGGTAGTTCACACAACTTCGTGAGTGAGATATTAACAAGGAAACTGTGCCTGCAACCGGATCTCAAAAAAGAGCTAAAAGTCATGATTGCAGATGGGAATCAAGTTCTTAGCAAGGGACAATGTACCAACGTTGAGCTAGAAATACAAGGTAACTCTTTTACCTTGGATTTATATATTTTACCCCTTCAAGGAACATATATTGTCTTGGGTGCTCAATGGTTGGTGACTCTTAGTCCAATCCTTTGGGATTTCACTCGGCTCACCATGAAATTTAACTTGCAAGGACGGAGCATCCTTTTACAAGGAAGGGCTGTGGACTTTCCAAAATTAATGGATGGAAATCAAGCCTGCAAGGAAATAATGAAGGAAAAACAAGGCGTGTTGTTGCAGATACTAACCTTTGAAGGGTTAGACAACGAGCAAGGAGAAACAGAGCCGGTTAGCATGCTCAGACTGTTACAAGAATTTCGGGATTTATTTAACAAACCGAATGGGTTACCTCCTGATAGAGATTGCAATCATCGAATCTTGTTAAAAGATCCACTCAAAGCAGTGGCGGTTCGACCGTACCGTTATCCTCATTACCAAAAAATGGAGCTAGAAAAGATGGTAAAGGAATTACTACAAGCCGGTGTGGTACGACCTAGTACCAATGCATTCTCCTCTCCGGTTTTATTGGTAAAAAAAAAAAAAAGATGGATCTCGGCGTTTATGTGTGGACTATCGAGCTTTAAATAGTCTTACCATCAAAGATTGCTTTCCGATGCCAACAATAGATGAGTTATTGGATGAACTTCATGGGGCCAGCATCTTCTCAAAATTAGATCTTCGATCTGGCTATTATCAAGTCAAGATGCATCCTGAAGATATACACAAAACGGCCTTCCGAACCCACTAAGGACATTACGAATTTCTTGTAATGCCATTCGGACTTACAAATGCCCCATCAACCTTCCAAGCCCTCATGAATTCGGTATTCCAACCTTTTCTATGAAAATTCATTTTGGTATTCTTTGACGATATTTTAGTTTACAGCCAAAGCTTGGAAGACCATCTGGAGCATCTTAAAATGGTGTTTGGGATCCTACGACATCATCAACTGGTGTTGAAGGAATCAAAATGTGAATTTGCAAAGACCAGAATAAAATTTCTTGGACACATAGTCACACGAGATGAGGTGGGAGTAGATGAAGAAAAAATCATGGCCATCCTCCGTTGGCCGAAACCAACCACCATTAAGCAATTGAGAGGGTTCCTTGGATTGGCAGGATATTATCGAAGATTCTTCAGCAATTTTGGAAAAATTGCCGCCCCACTCACGGACATGCTCAAGAAGGATAATTTTCATTGGACAGAACAAGCAGAGATGTCTTTTTCCAACCTAAAAAAAAAAAAATAAGTAAGCCTCCTATACTTGCACTGCCCAATTTTTCCTTACCCTTTATTGTGCAATGTGATGCTTCTGGGGATGGGGTAGGTGCCGTTCTTACTCAGGACAAAAAACCGATAGCATTCATGAGCCAAAAACTACATGGACGACATTTGCAACTTTTGGCTTATGAAAAAGAATTATTGGCCTTGGTATTAGCTGTGCAAAAATGGAGGCATTACCTCCTCGGTGGCCATTTTATTGTACAAACCGACCAACGAAGCCTTCAATATCTTTGGGGGCAACGAATTTCAACACCGGCTTAGCAAAGGTGGCTTGCAAAATTACTCGGGTATGACTTCGAAATACAATATCTTCCAGGAAAAAGTAACCACATGGCAGATGCATTATCTCGCACCAACCCGGAAGAAACAGAAGTTATCAATGCAAAGGAGAACGTGTCTATCCACCATGAAGGAGAATTACATGCCGAAAAGGTAGCTTGCTTGGCAATTTCGGCACCCATCCCGAGGTGGTTACAACCTATTCGTGAAGAAAACCAACAAGATCCTTATCTCATTGGAATCACAAATAGGATACAAAGAGGAGAGGCCGTGGGCCCCTGGGAATGGAAAAATGGAATCATTTTTTTCAAAGGACGAATTTATCTCCCAAAACACTCACCATTCATCAATACTATTCTTGAAGAGATTCATGGTTCGGCACATGAAGGCTTTCACAAATCAATTCAAAGGGCTAGGGCAGTTTTTTATTGGGAAGGAATGAAAAGCGATATGTTGGATGTCATTCGGAACTGTGAAATTTTCCAGAACAACAAAAGTGAAAATGTGAATCCACCAGGATTACTTCAGCCACTATCCATCCCAGAAAACATTTGGGAAGATCTTTCAATGGACTTTATTGATGGACTTCCTCCTTCCAAAGGTAAAATCTCCATCTTAGTTGTAGTGGACCGCTTATCAAAATTCAGTCATTTTATTGCCTTAAGCCATCCCTATTCTGCTACTTCAATTGCTCGTATATTTTTTGACCACATATTGAAAATATATGGCATGCCACGGACCATAACATGTGATAGAGACCCTATTTTTACGAGCACCTTTTGGAGGGAGTTATTTCGGTTGCAAGGAACCAACATCAACTATTCTTCATCATACCACCCCCAAACTGATGGTCAAACGGAGGTGGTGAATCGTACCCTTGAGATGTATCTTCGATGTTTCACAGGTGAAGAACCGAAGAATTGGGTTAATTGGTTATCATGGGCGGAATACTGCTACAATACTAGTCTTCATTCGGCAACCAACAAAGTTCCTTATGAAGTGGTATTTAATCGGCCCCCACCAACCTTACTTTCCTACATGCCTGGCACTACCAAGGTGGACTTTGTGGATAAAATCTTGAAAGATCGTGACACGATACTTGGAGAAGTAAAGGAGCATATACAAAGGGCTCAAGCAAAGATGAAAAAATATTACGACCTTAAGCGGAGGGAAGTGAATTACGATGTTGGAGAGTGGGTCTTTTTAAAGTTACGCCCATATAGACAGACCACTATTGCCATCCGAAAGTCCCTCAAGCTTTCTCCCAGATTCTACGGACCATATCAGATCAAAGAAAAGATTGGGCGAGTGGCCTACCGGCTTGCACTTCCAAAGGATACTAAGGTACATCCTGTGTTCCACGTATCTAACCTTAAAAAATTTGTTGGAACTCCGCACAAGGTGGAAACTACTTTACCGAATTTCATGGAAGAGGGGGAAGCCATTTTCCCTAGTCCGCAAGCCATCCTGGAAGAAAGGAAGCACAAAAACCAGCAGGAAATTTTAATACATTGGTATGGCATGTCACCTACTGATGCAACTTGGGAGCCAAAGGAGCAGATTATGCGGCAATTTCCAAAGCTCAACCTTGAGGTCAAGGTTGCAAACAACGGGGGAGGGATGTCACGTTCCCCACGTCTCAAGTAACTGTCGATGTTGACAAGCCTCCGCAAATAAAGTCACAGAAGCTGGGAAACTGGAAGAGAGGCGTACAGATAGAGCAATGCAGTTAGTAGCAGTTCCATAGCAATTTTATAATTATGTGTGTCTAGTGGTATGTGTGTTACGTGTGTTATGTGTGTCAAAGCCTAGAAACCGTCGGTAACTGAGGATGTGCAGTTACTGTGTATAAATAAAGGCTAAAGGGGGGGCATAGGGGACAGAGAGTTGTTTTATCCAAGAACCCCAGGAGGTTGCGCTTCCCTCGAAGAAGTGTTGTACTGTTGTTCTAAACATATGTGCTACCTACGTGTTTATTACTTTGCTTTCACATCTTCTAGCTTTTTCATTGCTCATTATTGAGTATGACATCACCATCCACTGACTTATCTTATTATATTCCACTTGCTATTCTAACCGTGCTTGTCATATTCTTTATCTATATTGCTCATAAAATAGTGTCTGAGTTTCTAAGAGCTTGTTTGATCCTCCAATACACTACACGACACCTTTGTTACGATATCCATATCACCCCAAACACCCATAACACTTCCCATTCTTACTAAAATCACCTGAATCCAGCCAAAATAGGTAAGAGAAGACCTTTATCCGACCTTGTTCCACGTGACTTCACAATAGACCAACCTGTTACCAGAGCAGCAGCCTGAGCACGCTGCAGAATCAATTTCATTTATCATACATTCATGCTTTTCATCCAAATCAGAACAAGTAAACATGCTATCACTAGTTTCATATTTGTTTTCATGGAATAAGATTGTTTCTTTTAGATTTTTAATTTCAAGTTTCATGTTCAAGTTTTCATAAACAACTCGTTCATGTTGTTTCTTCATTTTCTCATATTCTTCTACCACCAAACTTGACTTCCTTAGTTTGCATTCAAGTTCATCTTTCTCAAATTTCATGCTGGACAAATTTTCATTCAAAGAGTTTATTTATTCTAGCATATCATCATTCTTTTTACCTAGGTCAGAATATGTACCATTGATAGAACATACATCAAATTTTGTGCAAGCATTTTCAAACATATCATGATTCTCATGTAAGGAAGATGCAGGAATTTCATGAACATTTTTTGTATTATCAATTTCGGCTTTGACAGATTTATACTTTTCTTTCAATTTTCTATATTTATTTTCCATCTTAGTTGCATACTCAACCAAATAAAAAAATGCAGTTTCTATATCACATTCAACATCATTTACATCAGAATTTTCATTAATGGTTGTTGTTGTCATTAAATAGGGTTGTTTTACTTATACTTGTTTCTCTTCGTCCAAAGATGAATCATTCTCTACATCTGCCTTTAGAGCAATGGACATCCTATTTTCTTTTTCTTTTTCATTTGTGCATGTCTTACCTTTATAGATAATTTCTAACTTATCTCAAACTTCTTTATCGGTGAGGCAAGAGGATACTTCATCAAACTTATGAACTCTCAAACCACTATATAGCATTTAGCCCAATGGCTTTAGCTTTAGTTTCATTCCAATCATCAGTTTTAGGTATCGTAATACCTTCTCTAATGATCTGCCATGTTCCTGGATCTAGACCTATAATAAACCTTTGCATTGATTGTTTTCAAAGTCTATAATTAATACCATCAAACAATGGTAGATAATTAAACTCCGTAATAGCTACTCCTTTTAAAACCATTATAAGGATCTACTCTAGGATGTTAAGCCTTTAATTAGAGAACCTGGCTTTAGATGTCAATTGTTGGGTTTTATGGCTTACCAAGAAGGGGGGGTTGAATTAGTTTTAAGTCTAGATTAAAATCTTTATTCTTTTTTTTTAATATGCTTTAAATTCTTCCAAGTTGTTGTCAAACAAGGTCTTATAAAACAATGACGAATCAAAGCACAAGAGATATGATACACAAGTTTACACAATGGTTCGGCACTCAACCCTTGAGCCCTACGTCCACCCTTCTCCTTCAACACAACCGGTTAAAGTTCACTTTATCACAAAGTTAGGAGAAAACGTTCCCCTACACTTTTGAACTCCTTCTCAAGGAGTTATACAATCCTTTCTCCAAAGGTTACAATATAATGTGTGCCTCAACATACACCAACAAGTTAAGGTTTATCAAACCTTTTACAAACTCAGGTAATTCCTTTAAGATATGATATGTATATGGGAGATTGCTAAGTTAAGGGCTTTCTAAAGACAATTAAATAGCTAATTAAGCCCTAATCATGAAACCCCCAAATGCTAATAGAGTTAGGGTTTCAGATTTACAAACAAGTATATGTGTACAATAATATTCAGAATCTAATTAGCACATATACAATTAGAAATCTCAAGCAATTTGTCAGAGTAATAGAATGAAAGAACTTCACTAAGATTTCTAGTTAGCTCAAGCTTGAGATTGATCTTTTTCTTCTCAAAGTGGATTTTCGTTCCTTAAGATATCAGCAACTTCACCACCACCTCGCTTTGTTTTTCACCGCAAGATAGATATATAAAATGCACCTTTTAATCTCCAAATATATCCGTTCTGACTTGCTCAGAATTTCTTCCCGTTATGGAGAGATTAAGCCTGATTTTTGAGCCATTGGAGAGGCAAAGTCTTCTTAGTAAGTAGCTTTTATGTTCTGGTTAAAACGTGCTCTCAAAACACATTGTTTAGTTACTTTTTTAAATCAGATCTCGTGAAGCTTATTTGGGTCATGGGTCGGGTTCTCGAATCTCATCAAGATTCTTCTTGAATTCTTCTTCAATCTTGAAGCAATCTTTTATGGGTGCTTCACAAATTAATGGAGCATCTTCTTAGCTATATAATCCCCATGATTTTAGCTTCATACCCTATTTAATCTGCTTCCAATTCTTCTTTTGAGTAATTAGGTCAATAACATGAAGAACACCCTTAATCTCTTCAATTTGATCTTCTATGAGTAGTGGGTCTTCGATTTTATTTCAAAGAATTGTTTCTCTCTTCATTAGCTTTCCAACTAACCCTTTTGCAGCTTGATCGAAGAAGTTTCCGACAACCAATTTTACTGGCAAACTGGCGACGTCAAGTTGGGTCGCTAGTCGAGCTGTGCTTAGGCATGCGGGTGCTTAATCAACTTCGTGGGTCGCATAAGCTTTTGGGGTCGTGCGCGAGTCGGGAAAAGCTTCCAAGTCATTCAGATGCAAGCAAGCTTCAATGGGTCACACATACAGGGCTTGGTCCATGCTCACGCAGGTCGTGCTTCATATGGGTTGGACTGCTCAACGGATGGCCTGGTTCCATTTGCATTGGGTTATGCAGTAAATAGTTTGATCCATTAAACTTGATTAAAGCTAATTCTTTTTACTCTTTACTTGAACATTTTCCTACAAGAAAATATACAAGTTAATTTACTTGTAAAACAAATAATGACATCAAATATTAAATTATTTATTCTTCCTAATAATACTTTCACAAATGTATTAAATAATATGATTATTATAATTTAATATCACATAAATCATGAAAGATAATTAACATTAAAATATCCTTTCATGAAATATTTATTTTTCCTTGTTATCATCAAAACAATAGTGAAATAGAAATATTTCTAACATAAAGTACCATACCAATCCCAAAAATACTATCTACAAAATTACAGAGAGCACATCCCTTTCCCTAGGCCATGGTAATCCATGCCTCTTTTGTGAGTTCCTAGTTCTTTACACGCTTGTTGTTCTTCTACCAAAATATTTGTACAATGCCTTGTTTTGCCATTCTAGATTCCTATCTTTTATTTATGCCATATTGAAACCTGACATTCCATCCTCCTTAAGAAGGACCATGTCCACGAGGTTGACATCTATAAATTGCTCCCTGAGTTGACCTTCATCTTCCCATGTGGCTCCTTTTAAGGATAACCTTTTTATTGTACAAGAAGTTGCTTCCATCTTTTATGAATTCTTTATCCAAAGATTGCCTTAAGAATAAGGGACAATGCATCCTTGTTTTTCATTGACAATTGTAGAGTCGAAAGTAGTCAAGATAACAAGATAATAACTTTCTTGAGTTGGGAAGACATGGAAGATGGGATCTAACCATGTTTTTGGCAGAAGTTCCCACTTATACACAATTGAACCTATATTATGGAGTATTATAAGGACTGAAGAAATGTAATGACAATTTCATATTATGCCGGAAGTCCAAGGATGATTGGTGATACAGTTGGAGATATATAAATACAATTGGCACATAGTTGGAGATATCAATAAACATGACTGCCCTATTTGTATAGTGAGGGTGTTATCCATCAAAAAACTTTTGTTTACACTCCATACTAGAATGACATCACCAAGAGTAAGAATCATTCTAAAAAACCACTTGATCATTTAGGTATCACATGCATGTCCTATAAAATTTTGGAATGATGTGGATTTTATTGCATGTTGTTGTAACAATTAGAGGTTTCCCTTTGCTTTACATGACATATCCCTTCTTCCTCCATCTCTTTCATCTTTTCCACCTCCAAGAATTTTTTAGAGTACTAACTACCTTGGGCCTATCTCCACTAAGCTTGATACTCACTTTACCATAAACATCTTTCTTAACTATTCCGAAGCCTAAAAAGGCTATTATTCTTGTAATTTGATTCTAAAATAATACTTGTTATTACATTCATTAAATCTTTGTTGTGATAAGTTAAAGGTATATTTGGTCCAAGCAAATGTATACTACATATATGCTCCAACTTAGACCTTAATTAAGTAATTAATTCATCATTCATTTTGAACTTAGAATTTTTATGAAAATTAGTGATTTAATAGACAATAACTTTGTTAATGGCACATTATTAATAAATTAGAAATCAACCATACCAAAGTAAGCATGAACAATATCTTGAACCTACCTCGTGTATCCTTTACATAGGTACTAATTCTTTGATCAACATGTGCTATCGATATCAATGACAAGGGAATGACTTCCCCTCCTTCCCCCTTTATCTTTCTCCCGCCTCCTTCCTCCCTCTTCTTCCTCTTCCTTTTTTCTTTTTTAAAGCTTAGGTCCATTTTCTTTTAGTCATAAAATTTTTTTAAATAGTTTTATGCTTGTATGAGTTGTTAAAGCTCCTTTAAAACCCCATCCTGATCACCTACCTTTCTATTTACAACCTTTTCCTTGGTAGAACATGGCATGTTCATACCTAGTGACAGAAGAGGTCACCCATAGATTGCTTTGTAAGGGTTTCTCTTTGTTAAATTAATGATGCTAGTATTATGGCAATACTAAACCCGTGGCACCCATTTGGTCCACTTATGTGGTCATCCCCTTAAAAAAAGCACTAGAGGTGTATTTCAAGAATCTAGTTAGTCATCTTTTTTTGCTTGTTAGTTTGTAGGTGATAGGAAGAAAAGAAGTTGAACATTGTCTCTTGTAGCCAAAAAAGTTCTCTCTAGAACTAGCTAGAGAAGTTGGAGTCTCAATCATAGGTAATGCTCCTAATCAATCGATCAAGTTTGAATAAATCCTTGAAAAAAAGTTGTGCTACCATAATTACAAAGGATAAATGAGCAATTAAGAGAAAATGGGTGAACTTGATAATTAATCCTCCACCATTAGCACATAGGATTTTCCCTTGGAAAATGGAAAGTTGTTGATAAAATCCATTGAAAATGTTGCTCCAACAACTTTGGGATAGGAAGGGGTTTAAGTAGCCTAAACATGAATTGGTTTTGCTACTTATGACATTGACAAGCTTCACAATTTCAAATTATGTTCGTAACATCCTTGCACCATATGCTTCTAATAGAAAATCAAGCATGCCCATTAAAATGTCTTGTGAAATCCTTCATGATACTTCTAGTGCAACTCATAAATAATAATAAGGATGTGTGGTGACTATTTGAGAAGGAAAATGTTATCTACAAAGAGTAAGACACCATCCTGGAATTTCCAAGGATTGATGGCTTTGTCCTTTAGTAATACATCCACCATTCCCTAAAACAAAGGATTTGTACAAACTTATTTTCTAATCAATTTGAGCCATTAAGGAACAAAGGTTGTTATTACAAAACACCTTCCTTGCTTCTTGAATCATTCTTCCTTTAGTTTTAGTCACTATGTTACTGTCCATTGTTTTGGGTTTGCTAGACAAAGCTTTGACTATTTTGTTTTCTTGGCCTAAGTAGAATTCAACCACGAAATCAAAACCCATCATCTTAGCTAACAAGCATTGCTATGCAAGCGTAGTGATTCAATATTCAAATAATAATTTTTAGTTCTTATAACCTAATTTAATAATGAAGCTTTTGCCCAATAAGATGCTTGGATCACCAACACCAATATGAAAAGTTATTTCTTGTACATAGATAGTGAAATATTTTAGCCATGCAAGGCCTTACTAAAAATTGTCATCTTTTAATTTTTATTTTATTTTTTTATTTTTCTTCTTCTTGAGATAGTATTGCACCAACCTTAGGTGCCAAAGCATCAAACTCAATGACAAAGACATGGGTGAAATTAACAAGCGACAATACAAGGGCTTTTGTAGTAGTTGATTTAGGCTAATTAAAGGGCACCTCTACTGATTAATTCCAAGTTAAATTTCCTTTCTTCAAAAGATCAGTAAAGGGCTTGACTATCTCTTTGTAATCTCAAATAAGTCTTAAATAATCCCTAATTAAGCCCAAGAACTCTTTGAAAAGGCTAATAGGTATGACTATGGATAATCCAACATTGCATGCATCTTCTCCCTATTGATGGATAGTCTTTCTACATTAATATTGTGCCTTTAAAACCTTATTTTTGATTACTTAAACTTGTATTGATTTTCTTTGCAAATACATGGTACCTTTGCATAACTGAAAACACCATTTCCACATGTTGTAAATGCACTAATCTCTCCTTATTAAACACCAAAATATTGTCAAAGAAAACTAAGATAAAGCTTCCCAAGTGCTCTTAGAAGATGTGATTCATCAATAACTAAAATGTTGATGTGGCATTCACAAATTTAAAACGTATTACGAGAAATTCATAATAGGCAAATGATGTGCAAATTGTGATTTTAGCCATATTTTTAGGTTGCACTTTTATTTGGTGGAACTTGCTTGCAGATCCAACTTGGTGAAGATAAGGGCTTCCTATGGCTTGTCCATTGTCTAGATCAACAAGTGGTCCTTTATGACTGGTTGAGTATTCAATAATCCATATAGAGCTATCATGGCTATTCCTTTTCTTAACTAGTAGAAATAGCAACAAGAAAGTGTTAAAGGATAAAAATGCCATGTTAGCATCATTTGCCATGTTAGCACCCAACACTTTTACCACATCAGCCTTAACCATCTTGGAGATATGTGATGTGCGACTTGAGTGCTTGAGTAACCGAACTATGCAACCTAAGCATGACCTAAAACTCTGTTCATTGTTGGTCTAAAAATCTTTCCAAAATCTATCTACACCACCTTGGGAAATTTCACCAAATTGGATTTAATTTGGTTTTACAAAATGTTTTCAATTATAATTCTTGTAAATTTCATTTATATAGATGCACAATTGGATCTTTGTAATTATTAGGAAAATTCAATTAAGAAATTTTATAAATCTAAGGTTCTGAGTTCCTTTGTTATCTTCTTTGATGAACCTAAGATTTTTTTACCACCAATCCTTTCTTTCTTTCATGGTATCTAAAGCCTTTGACTAATGCCTTTGTCTTCAAATCTCAATGGCTTCCCCTAACACTTTTGCTATGTCCTAATTTGAGTCCTAAATCCTTTCTCTAGTATCCTAACTATGCATATTGCCCCTACATCTTCTACTCTTGTTACTTCTTCCTGAACGTTCCACAAATGGTTTGACAACACCAATTTTGTTGTCTAAAAAGCCCAATTGCTTCCATTCCTAGTCTCCCACTAGTTGCTTTAGATTCTTAAAGGCATTAAAACTGCTATGTCCATCATTATTCATAAGAATGACAACACAAAATGCCTAAATTTGACTTAAACGGCTTGGTTAATTTA
This sequence comes from Casuarina equisetifolia, assembly GCA_028551475.1. Lineage (NCBI taxonomy): Eukaryota > Viridiplantae > Streptophyta > Magnoliopsida > Fagales > Casuarinaceae > Casuarina > Casuarina equisetifolia. The sequence continues at coordinate 16,815,578 of CM052361.1, read as the reverse complement.
TGACCAGACTATTTTAAGCTAGATTTTGGCCACTTCCACCAACATAGTGGTCACCCCGATCTTAAATTTATGTTCTTCAACAAAGGTGTAGACCTATCTAAAATAATTTTCCTTCACATGAGCTTTCTCCCTCTATCTCTAACTCCACACCATCACCAAAGGAAGCTATTTCATCACTAAATTTCTCCATGAAGTCAAAGCCATTTTGAATCAACTCACCACCATTAGAGTCAAAATTGATGATGATGAGTGCATTGTCTAATTGGTTTGTAATCTTGATGATGAGTCTAACTCCTTGATGATGTTGGTGTTTGTATAAAACTAGACTACGTTGCTTAACTAAAAGGCTCTCCATCGCCTAGTTCTTGTTTAAAAAGGACATTTGACCTATCATAGGGTCTCTGCCATCACTCTAATGGTCGTTGCCACCTACTTGGGCACCTTTTCCTATGGTCCTAAGTTTGCCCCACATCCCACCTTTTAGACCTAGGCTAATGCCTATGCATAATGGGCTCTTACTCAGGTCACTTGTAAAATAAGGCCCAAATTGCAACCCCAATAAAGGCCACCATCATAATAGGCCTTTTTGCCAACTTTGTCACTGCTTATGTCATCATGTTGCTAACTACAAGTATTAGTTCAACCTAAAATTCAACCCACATTCCTACCTTCTAGCCTAGTCACACCTTGTAAGCCTACTATGCCATCCTATCTCCACTTGTCACTCACTATGGACGTCCCACTTCCTCCATTTGCCTTTGATGCCAACTCTAGGCATCCTAATTCTAAAGTATCTTTCTTATTGCTTTTTCCAACATCACATCCTATGTAAGTTCTTAGTAGCTCACTATGGATAACGGATTCTCTATTCCTATTACTCACATAAATACTTTTTAAACATCATCATTTTGATTATCTAATGCTTTTGTAGTTCCTTCTATTACTAAAAATATTTTGTTTGTATCTCCATTTACATTAGTAGATAATTATTATTTCTTTTTTTTTATCTATTCATTTTTGGGTTGTTCATGTCACATAGGCTAGGTCATCCTTCGCAAAAAACCTTTGATCATGGACTCCATAGTGTGGCATCCTTTAGCATCTCCTTTAATCCTAGTGCCTTCCTTACCTCTCATGCTAACCTTTTCTTCTATGGCATTATCATCTGGGTCATCTATTGTTTGATGTCCGGTTAAGCTTTTAAAGTTTACTCACATTTGGTATTCCTCTTCATCTTTTTCCCTATGTATGACATGTGCTTTTAGCAAAAGTCATCATCATCCCTATCCCTTAACTAAGTCTAGGTTATTTGTTCCTCTTCAATTAGTTCATTTTGATGTATAAGGCCTTGCTCTAATTGCATCACTTAATGGAAATAAATTTTACGTGTGTTTCATTGATAGTTTTTCCTAATTCTCTTGGCTTTATTCTTTTTACTCTTGCTTCCAATTTCTAAATATATTCATGATTTTTTACAAATTTGTTAGGAATTAACTTCCTTACTATATAGGCAATTTAATGTGATGATGCTATTAAGTTTCTCCCTTTTGCCTTTTGGACCTACCTTTAGCACCATGGCATACATTGTTAGGTCTTTTGTCCTTATTCACCTTTCTAAAATGGCATTATTGAATGCAAGCATTGGACATTGTTCATATAAACCTCACTCTTCTTACGTAAGTTGTTGTTCCTTTGCACTTTTGGGATTTCACCTCTAAGACAACTATGTTTCCTTATTAACTGGCTCCTTACTCCAATACTTAAGCATCTTTTTCCTTGGTTAATGCTATTTCGTTGCCCTTTGAACATTTCTCATTTATAGGTCTTTGGTTATGCTATCTTCTTATACATATGGCCATATGCTTCGCACAAGTTTGTGCCTTGCTTTCACACTTGTGTTTTCTTAGGCTACCTTCCTAGTTGTCATGGCTACTATTGTTATTGTTCTTAGACTTAGTGCATTCTCATCATTATTAATGCCATTTTTTTTATAAGCATTCCTTCCTTACCTACCTTTCCTACACCCTACTATTATTACCATCTCGATACTTGTAGCCTTATCTTTTGCCTCCTCTTACACCATTTGTTTCCTTGGCACTCCTAATTGATCCTGATCCATCCTCTAATAGTACCTCCCTTTCACCTTTTCACCCTTTCCATCCACCTTCCCCCCCCCCTTCCCATTCATTTATGCCCTATACACCTAATTACCTACCTTTAAAATGGCACGATCACTTGGTGCACCTTTACTCACCAACACATTTTTGCTCTTACTACCATTACTTATTCATACCATGAACCAACTTGTTTATCCTAGGTGGTCTGTGATCCTTATTGGCATAAAGCCATGGTGGTGGAGTACACTGCTTTGATCCACAATAGTACTTAGACCCTTATCCCTTTAACTTTTGGAGCTAGACTTATTGGCTACAAGTGGATATACAAAGTCGAACTTCATTCAGATGGTTCTTTAAAGCACTATAAAGCCTATCTCATGGTCAAAGGTTTTCACCAATAGAAAGGCATTGACTTTACCAAGACCTTTAACCTTGTTGCCAAGCCCATCATCATTTCAAATGTTATTGCTCTTGCCTATCTAAAGGTTGGCCCATTCTATTGGGTCCTTAAGGCAACCTAAGAGAGAAAGGCTTGAAGGGGGGGGTGTGGTGAATTAGGTTTCCAAGCAAGTGTTTAGTTTAATTGCTTTTGATTCCTAAGTCATGCTACCCATATGCTTAAATTATGATTATGAGAAAATACACAAAAATATGAGTAGCATAATATCAAGTAATTATGTGTAACATAGTCAAGCAATGAGTTTAATAACAATATACAATAGGTATAAATTAAGAGTGTGAGCAAAATGTGCAAGATATGTTAAAACAAATTAAGGAAGAACAACGGAGCACACATAAGATTTAAATGATCAGAAAAATAATTCCAACACACCTCCTTTGACTTCTCTATCAAAAGGTTCCACTCTTTTTGAATGATTAAACAAAATGTCCAACCTATTTTTTTTTTTACACATCATAAAAGGTACTAGCTTTGGTAATCTCACAAAGTACCCTTTTACAAAATCTGTCTAAAAACGATATAAACATGCCCTCAACATTAATTAATAGATTTATTACAATGAGGACAAGATAAAAGAAACCCTAAAATGATAAAATAACCTTCCCCTAAGGTTTTAATGCTCATATAATATAAAATTAAAATCAACAATAGAAACAATGATCTAAGCTATGAAAAAAGTAAAACAAACTTTAGAGAGAACTCATTTTGTTCAAATCATGATTTTCTTCTTTACTTTTTTAGATTCATCACTGAGCCTTTCTCCATTCTTTTTTTTTTCAAATCATCACACCCTTAATCATCATGTTAGCCTAGACTCGGATAGAATGGCTAGAATTGTAGAATGGTTAGATTTGTAGCACTTCTTTTTCTTTCTTCTCTTCTCCTTTTTTCCTTTTCTTTCTTTACTTTGTGTGGCTACCCTCCTCCTTGCTTTTTTTTTTTCTTTTGTTTTGCCTTAGTGAAGACAACATCATTCTATGCTTTCATTAAACCATGTGCAAGTTGGTCGTTTTGTATATGCCTTTTCTTGCTTAAGACTAACTTAGGTTAACTCTTTTGACACGAGCTTGAGCATCTTGTGTGGGCCAACCTTTTATGTTTTATTTCTTATGAGTTAGATCTCACATTCATGTACATCCAATCAAGCCTTCTTATAACTTGGACCATAAAAAAAGAGTTCATCAAAGTACAAGGTCCCTTTAAATAAATACAAAAAGCCATGAAAGAAAATATTTCTTCCAATTAGTAATCTCCATGAAAACATTATTGTAACATTCCTATGAATATGTGAGTTTTAGTACCAAGAGAAATATTAAAGATTATAAATATATGATCATGGAGATAAGAATAGTATTAATAATCATCATAACAAATATTAGTTTACTTAACTTTACACATTCACTAACTGAATGTCTTTAATGCATTTCTTCATGGTAGGGTTTTGTTGATCCCACTTGCCTTTCACCTTCTTCTACGACACCTTTGTAGGGTTCTTATTGGAAAGGGTGATATGAATGAAATATTTAGCTTTAGAAAGATTCTTAATTAGAAGTGTAAGAATTTAAAGGGTTAATTAGAAAAAGCAATATCTTATTACCACTATTTCATGTTCTTCCCCTTGAAGTAATTTACCAATTTAATGTCTTTATCCTCAAAGGAAGAAAGATTAGTAGTTTTACTTTAAGAAAAGGTTTGCATGTTAAACTTTGCGTTCTTTTCTACTTTTTTTTTTTTTTAAAAAAAAGAGAAAATAGGTGTAATCAAGTCAGTGTTAGTGTCCTCAATAGCCTTTTCTTTGCAATCAAGAAATGTCCAATTTAATTAGTTTAGCAATTGTTATTGAAACCCATGCTTTTTTGCACAAGGATATAATTGTTGTTAATTGATATAGAATTGTTATTGATTAATATAAGATATAATTGTTATTAATTAAAGTAGCTTTGTAATAATCTTATGAAAAGTTATTTAATACTTTAGGAGTTGTTTCATAAAAAGTATAGACCTCACAACTAAATTCACATATTAAGACCTTTGCTTATGGTGAGGAGTAGAATAATTCTATTAGTTGAATTTGTACTAAAACTAGAATATCAACTAATACGATTAGGAAATGTACTCCCAAGTTGAGGAGCTAAAACTAAGATTTACAACTTCCCTAATTTATTTAAATCCCCACTATACTGTGCACACCTATTAATAAACAAATATGCCTTAAAACCTTTCAAGTTTTCGTACATTCGTGGAAAACATCTTCCTCACCTACCAACAATGTCTAGTTCCCAAAGAAACAACTATAAAGAAACCCAAGGAGCTTCTCCTAAATAAGAATCCAACCTTCATTAAAGCTGCCCATGAGGTACACGAAGATGGACAACCCTATCTACATGCTTTTATACAATTCGAGCAGAAATTCTAAACTACAAAACACAGTTTCTTTGACTTCCATAGATCTTTACCTAGATCAACATATTTCCATCCAAACATTCAAAGAGTTAGAGATGAGAAAGTAGTTCTTGACTACATATCCAAATACAATGATTTCATAGATTTTTGGGGAGTTCAAATCCCTCAAAATTAAGAAGAATATAAACAAAATCTATGATGTTGCACTTACAACAACAAATACAAAGTCGATGCTCAAAATCATTAAGAGTGGGGCACCAAGGGATTTTGTAATACATTACAATAAGATTGTCTCAAATCTTTAACAATTTCATAAACTATCGTTGGAAGAATTTAAGCCTAAGTATACGGAATTTGTCAACATGCTACAGGCACTTACTGATTGGGCCAACATGTTCTTTAAACAACTTGATGATCCAACTAGGCCTGACCAGCCCATTTCAATCATAATTGAAGGCCTATTGCAAATGGGTAAAACCTTGTGGGCCAAATCACTTGGCCTACACAACTATGATAAAGGATACATAGACTTCAAATTGTACAAAGACAACGCTTTGTACAACATCTTGGATGACTTTCCCTAAAGAAAGTTTCTCACTAGAATGATCTAATAGGCATGCAACACAATTGGATTTCAAATATCAAATATGAATGCCCTTGCACAAAAAGGTAGAATACTTGCAATTGTGCTATGTAATCTTGAGAATAAGTCTAGCTATAAAACCCATTTGACCAAGCCATAGAACCAAGGATTGGCATCTTGGACTACAACAAATGCAATCTTTGTCTATGTTTACATCTCCCTCATCCCACGCTGCAGTGAAGAAGAAACACCACATGAAGCACTTGACAGTACACCTCATCAACCTTTACAAGTTCATTAGGCAATGCCCATGCAAGATTGTTGCACTCTATGAGTGTCACATCCATGGAGGATGGAATGATGATCAACTTGATGATGCAAAATACCAGAGGTTTGGCTATCTACTTCATTCCTCTAAAACCATTCAACAGAATTGGCTAGATCAACTGGGATCCCCGAAACCTGTGGATATTATATGTTCTCAAAGCAAACTATTGCACAAGAGTGCACTTTGACTATTGAAATGGATGATCATTGTCAAAGCCAAAAAGCCTACGACTTTTGCAAAGAACTTGATTGTACTTGCCCTAACCTTAATTGAAATTAGGTTGCAAAGAAACATTTTTGCTTTCAATGTCTATTCTTACGAAACAATGTTCAAGTATGTAATACCCTAGACGTTCAACTGGGATTTTGTAACATATGAAGTAAAAGAAATAATATGGGTACCCTATTATTATTAGACTCATATTTCAAATAAACTTGAAATTCAAACCATGTATTCCACCCAAACAGATGCAACTACAAAACCAAGTACAATGGCAACACTCTGCATAACAAACACATCGTCTATGCAACAACAACACTTCATCGCACTAAAGTGGCTCACATCCTGAACAATGCCTAGATCATGGGCTAACCCTAATATATATCACCAACATAAAGTTGCCTAGCATTGGGACGCATGTCCCAAACCAACCTAACATCATAGCTTGATGTTGCAATTCATCACATACCTATTACTTGTTACATGTATTGGTCTTATGCCTAGGCATACATATTGCCTCACATCAACTAGTCTTATGCCCACCAACACATCATCTTTGAATTGCACTGGTCTTACACCCACCAACAAATCACCTATTACATGCATTGGTTTTATGTCTAGCTATGCATCATTTATTACATGCACTGGTCTTACACCCAAATGCACATTATTAATTATTCATGCATTGGTCTTACACCCAGGTGCACATGATCTATTACATGTAATGGTCTTATGCCCAAGTGCACATGATCTATTACACGCACTAGTCCTATGCCCAAGTGCACATGATTCATTTATACACCAATGTAACATAACCCTTATTTCTTGGGTTAAGCCAACAGGCCTTGCCCAAATACTTGGTCAACTAGTCTTCTGTTCATAATTATTGGCCTAAGCCTCCACACTTAACCCAAGCCTCCACATGTAGAGCCCATGTGTTGACCCATGAATTTAATCAAAATAGGCGTGAACAATGATCCTGCTATAATTGCAAATAGCCAATTATGGCTTGCTATATGGTCCCAACTCGAAAAGTGAGCTAGTTAATTCTATTAGTTGAATTCCTACTAAAACTAGAATACCAATTAATACAATTAAGAAAAATACTCCCAAGTCAAGGAGCTAAAACTAAGATCTATAACTTCCAATATTTCCCAATTTCTTTAACAACTAACTAAGACCATTTTGATTTCTTGAATCAAAACATTATTGCATCCAATTGATTTGATTTGGTGGTAGGAACAAATGAGCTAGGGTTTAGGACAAATAGGAAACATAGTAAATGTAAGGACTTTTGATATTAAAAAGTGTAAAAAAATTAAATGACAAGGACATTTAACAACATAATGTAAAGGCATGAATTTTGTGGTTTGGAAATTAAAAAGGAAAGAAAAAAAAACAAAGGAGCTTAAAGGTGCAAGAATTTAAAGGCAAGAAAGTAAAGGTGTAAAGTAAAAACTTGAAGTTAAAGAACAATGAAAAATGAGGTCACTCACTAACCTAGGCTCTTGATACCAATTCTTTTGATCTAGTGGTAAGTAACAACTAAGCTAGGGTTTAAGACAAACTAGAAACAAGGTAATTGTTGGGACTTCAATATTAAAAAGTGTAAGAAAGGTAAATGACTAGGAAATTTAATGGGGGAATGTAAAGGCATGAGTTTAAAGTTGTAAGAATTAAAAGGCAAGAAAATAAATGTAGGAACTTAAATGTGCAAAAATTTAAAGGCAAGAAAATAAAATTGTAAAGTAAAAGCTTGAATTTGAAAAATAATGAAAGTAAAGGCTTGAAATTAAAGGTGTAGAAAAGATAAATCACAAGAAAATTAGAGGCTTAAAATAAAGACTTGAAATGTAAAGGACAAGTAAAAGAAAAGACTTAAAAACTAAAGCGATTGAAAGCTCTTCTTCCTATCTCAAAGGTTCATTCTAAGCTACTTATAAATGAATTCATAACCTTTATTTATAGAGAATTAGGGCACTTAAAAAGAAAACAACATTAAACATGGTTGAATAGAACTTTTGAAACTAACAAAACTATAAATAGTCTTTTTAGAAATAACAAAAACCATAATTATAGCCTTTGGAAATAGCAAAAGAGGAGTAAATGATATTGTAATTTTCAAGGATGCTTTGAACACTAGTCAAAATTTGTTGGTCTACAATATTTATTATTTGACTAGGTTGACAAGGCCCATCCACATTACCATTTACTTTTTTATTTTTGTGTGGAAACAAGGCTCAAATGTTTGATTAAATATATAACGAAAACGTTTTGAGAAAATAAATACTTTCTTAATTACATATGAGGTCAATAAGCAAAAATGAATCGTTGGATTTGAGTATGAGTGATAAAAAATCCAATGGGGGATCCTATTGAGTAAACTATTAGAGTTTTATATTGAAATCAATTCTTTAGGTTGATAGAAAGACACGTACATTTCCAGCTTAGGTTATGCCATTTTACATAATCCATCACTGAAGAACAAGTCAAGGAAGGCAATGGTATTAGAGATGGAGATTTAGGCCTTAATGGGATTTGGTCTTGCGCAAATGCTACAAGAGATGCTAAGTTATACATTACTATATTAGAGCTTGCCAATAAGTGCTTGCTACTATAATCAGTGGACAAGCAATATATAAGCCTTTGTATGCTTAATGATTTTGCTCATTAATTTAATCATTTCCTTCTATCTTTCAGGAACGTGCAAATCAATAGGAAGAAATCTTAACAATGAATGAAAATTTTTCCTTTCCAACTAGTAAATTTAGAAACCATTTCCAAATTGAATTAGTTTCTTCTTAGTAAGTGTTCGGTCAATAGAATCTCAGTTTAGTGGGAGATAAGTTAGAGAGGTCCCAAAACCTTTAATTCTCATTTCAAATGTAACAAACCTAAGATAAGATGAATTGTGTCAGTGAACTAATTTCTGAGCTAAAAAAGAATGGGATTTTACTAATGGAAATTATCAAGTAAACAAGGATGAAAAGAAAGACTCTAAATTTTGTGAACAATGTGAAATCGAATCTACAGATTCATGAATATGAAGATAAGAAATGGTGGTTTATACAATGAATTCTCAATAAACTTCTTAATAAATCATAAGACTAGTGTGCTGTCATGTCTGATCTCATCAAAATTCTGTTTTTGTGGTTCCACACTTCCATTTATTCAAATTGGCATTTCCCATATCTTACAGGCCTACAGAAAGAACAAGAAGCCATACTCCAAAGAAAAAAAAAAAAAAAAAAAAAGGGAAACTCTTTTGCTTTTGTGGGATCCCCATTCCCTAATTTTCGTTTCATCATGGAATGCCACATCAAAGAAGCAAATTATGTCATGTAAGGCCTGCAGACATCTATCAATTAGATATAAGGACATCATGGCATCATTGTCAAGACAAATAGGAGCCCAATTATTGAATAGAATGATATAAAATACTTCTTTGTTCTAACACCTTTGTTTATTATAGCTGAATGAATAAGTTTTGATTTAATTAATGATTAAGAAAATCTGTTGTTCATATATTACTTTAGAATTTTGTAGTTCAATTATGACCTCGAGAACTCTAATGAGTCACTTATTGTTATTTTATATTAGTAATAACTAGATCGATACTAGGAGAATCAATAATAAGTCAGAAAAAATAGTATAAGAAATTGCATATGCAATTCCTAATGGACCCCTAGAACGAAAAGGAAGGACAATATTGATAAGGTTTAAAAGTCATTTTGTTACCGCAATTGAGATAAAGCAGGGAGACTTGCTTGAACCCCTTTCGTAAACAAGTCAATTATTTGGGTCGATCCATAATTATTGTAGGGCCCTCACTTTTGTTACATCAAGAAAATAATAGAATTGTCCCCATGTGGCTCAGTTGGTGATCCATGTCACCAACTCTTAAAATTAAGGGTTATTAGTTCCTACGCAAATAAGTGACTCTATGGGAAATTTCTTAACATGTCCAAATTCTAATGAATCAAAATTACCCATTTACTTGTCTATAAATGGCCATTATCTTTCTTCACAACGACAGATGAAAGAGGGTAATTGAGATCGTTTGAAAAAATCCCAGTAACTGTTGATCTCTCGCCAATAGATTCCCGTAGCCTTGTCAAGCTTAGAAACATATTGTTCAAAGGCTTCCAACCCTACGAATTGCACCAACTCCCTCATAGCACAAAAGGTCTTTGTTTCATGGCTTTCATTTAAGACGAGGATCAATCTCTTTGGGGAAAAAGGTAGCAACGTGAATGACAAGCCTGGATCCAACATTTGATGATAACGTAATTGATAGAGAAGGTCGTTTATAAGCTAAAGCAAAACCCAACTGGGTCCAAAGTAGTGGTAAATTGTTAAAGTAGGATGAATGTTATAATCAACCATTGTGCGTCCTTATCCTGGATAATTAACCAGATATTGTATTCTAAAGTAGTCGGAAAATCCGCGTGGTTTCGCGCCCACAGTCGTATATCCCATTCCTTTCTGATGTAGTCGGAGAACGCGCGTGGTTTAGCTCCTACAATCATATACATCACCATTGCTTGCCTTTCTCCATGTTTTCTCCCATGGCAACACAAAAAACATATTATATCTTCCGCCGTGAGTTGGGGGTTCATATTAGTGGCTACTGTGTCTATCCCAACAATCGATTTTCCATGCATATTGAAGCAACAATTTTTATTTTTTATTTTTTCATCACATCCAAACTTATATACTTAATATTGAACTTGAAACTTAAGAGATTCTAAGTAGTACTTATTCATTAGGCATTTTTTGACCATTGATAAGTCTTACTTGAAGAGCCTTATATATGGAACTTTCAACTATGTAGATCATTGATTCGGAAATTGATATCAATTAAAGGGTTACATTTTCGACTGCATGTTTTCTAGATCGAAAAGCTTGCTGTCAAAATATCAACTTAATAGTAGTTGAATGTCGACTTTAAACCGTTTATCTTTCACTATCTAACTTCTGTTCATTTTTGGTGCGTAAAAAAATCAAAATATCTTTGGGGAGATGAATCATTAAATATTATGTTATTACTGTTGTTATGTTTCAATATGTTTCGATTTCTTTTCTCAGCTTTTCTTGAAATCAAAACTTACTAAAACAAATAAATTTCAGAGTCTAACTTTGACAATATATTAACTTCGAAAAGTTGGGTCATTAGGTATGACTCCCTAATGGGGCCAAAGGAGCCAAGTTTATTCCCAAGGGCCAACCACGGATAACGCATCCCTTTCCTTAACAACAAGTCTCATAAATTATTTGTCAAGAGAGAACTTTTCTCAAATATTGCCTACCCATAAACTCGTTTAATTAGCACCCAAAAAAATATGTAAATAATATAACTTTACTCAATAATAAAACGAGATGAGAGAATTCCAGAGACAAAATAGTGACTTTTCATATATTTCAATCTCAAGATGATCTCCTTTCCTTTCGAAATTATTTCTAATTTTGACAAAGGGCAAGCCCTGTGCCTGTCTCTCTCTTCAAGGTGTGTGTTAAGGATTTGAAACGTTGCGGATAAATGATCCATTTAATACCAAAAATAATTGAAAAGAAACGGACAAAATAGTAAACAGAACTCATTCGATTGTTTAGTCTCATCACAGCTCCCAAAAACATTGACAGCCTCTTGCCCTTCCTCCTCTATTTTGGAATCCAGTGGTGGCCATATTCCCTATCATTGTCTTTCGGCCCCCCACAGCCGCTCTCCACCAAACGTAGACAGTGACCGTCTAAAGTGAATTCGACTGCGCTCAAAACCAGATAGCAGGAATAGGAGGGCAACGCTTGATTATGACCAATCTTTCTGTCATTCGCTATTAGTATTTTCTAGACATCCAGAAAGTCATAGCTTATCGCCTGAAGATTGTCCAAACACTTTGAGATGCAACCATGTGAGTGCAATAGAAGCCCGTAGATTTAGTTCACTTTTTTCCTCGCTACGTTATGATCTTGCAAATTTGAGTTGGACCAAAACTTACTTGTTAGTTAATAGTGTTGACTGCATAAACTTTCTCCTCTAATTTCTTACAAACTTGAGCGCATGGTAAGATTCTAAAAGTAGTGCCATATGGTGTGTTCCTTAAGTAGTTCTTTTGACGTGATTTCCAAGCACTGGCATAGACCCCTTTTATTACAAATGCACTACCAGATTTTGTAATTTTTCACATTAAAGTTCTAAGTGGTTTTGAATATGCCCTTGCGAAATCTTAAAAAGCATCCCACGACTTATAAGAGTTATGGCTCAATTAAGAACTCGTATTTCTTGAAATTTTTTGAGCTTAAGTTCAGTATTTATATAAATATATGTTTTTTTTTTGTCCTCTTTAAAGAAGGGGCCTTTTCGACAAATTTGAGAAGAAAGGTGAAGAAGAAGTAAAAGAAAGTCCTTCTAAACACTCAATATTTGAAAAACCTAATACTGACCCAGTCTTACTGAGGAAGGCTCTATCTGGTCCTGGATAGCCTTCTAAACTTTCTTCCTTTTCTTCTACCATTTGACATGCATTCCTTTTCTGTGTGTTACATGCCTCCAATCCAGTCAACATGCCCAGCATGCACTTGTTTACCAGTGAAAACGACATGTGACCAAGGACGAGACCCACCTGGCAGTGAGAGACAACACAAGCCCACGGTGTGGCGAAGAATGAAACATGCCTCTACTTTTGCAAGATTCCCACATGACAGATGTAGTGCTTGAATGCCACCTGTGTGGTCTGTAGCGGAAATCAATGCGTATGAGAGAAGTTGCATGGGAACTGAGCTCTCCAGTGCCACCCCTAACTTAATGGACTTCTCTGTTCATGTGTTTGTCGCATCAGGAGGACAACGCGTTAGAGCCGAGTAGACTCCAAGTTTTCCCCACTTGCCTGTGCCAGCTATTTAGGCCATGGATTCCGTGGACCATGCATGTCCCACTTTCCACCCATTTCAACATCTCTTCCTCCCCAATTTTCGTCCATTTTGTTTATGGTTGAAATTGCCCTGCACCCTTTCAATCCTGCAGATTTGTAGGCGTCATAATGAGAATGGCCCAAATTAAGGAAGAGAGGAAAATTGGACGTTGTTATATTCATAGGAAGATATCACGCAGTAATTACAAATGTTCTATTGTTAAAGAATACTTATTGAGGAGTGATGGGTTTCCAAACCTTACATCTTATCCTACCATCTTTGACAAACTCATCTTGGTGTCTATGGAAAGTTAAAATATATGTATAAAAAAAAAAAAAAAAGGATCTGGTTTCTGGGGGTTCTTTAAGAGGGTGGTAAGCGGTTTTAGTTTCACTCGTGCATGTCGACGTGGCGAAATTTCACTTGAATACGTCAGTGCAAACTTGCTAGATAAGAAAGCGGGTTGAGGCAAACCTCAAAACTCGTTTTCGGTTCGGGGAGTTACGGAGAATAGAAGCAGACGAGAGAGAGAGAGAGAGAGAGAGAGAGAGAGAGAGAGAGAGAGAGGAGTGGGGCGGAGTGGAGTGGAGAGGATGAAACAGAGCATTCCTATTGTGATTCTCATTCTCCGCTTCGTCATTCTAAGAAAAACTTCGGTTTGAGTGATTCAATTTTCAATCCACAGTTCTGACTTGTGAATGATCGGATGGCTAAGACGGGTGTTTTTGAATCTGATCCGGCGGTGATAGCGAAGGCGACCGAGTTGAAGAAAGAGCTGCGGAGACTGGCGCGGGCTATAGTAGACGATGACAGTTACAGCACCGAAATCATCGACGAGGCTAGGGAGAAACTTTGCGCTTTGAAGGAATTGAAGCTGAGGGGAAGACGCTCACTCTCCCCGAAACTCCTCGAGACGCTGACTTGTCCTGATGAGTTTCGTTGTCCCTTGTCCAAGGAGTTGATGAGAGATCCTGTTATTGTGGCCACAGGACAGGTCGGTATATCAGGATTTCTCTGTTTTTTTCCTTGGAAAATAACCGAACTCTTTACTTTTGGATTTTCTTTTTCCCGTCTTTGGTGGGCTGGGAAAACGGAATAAGCATTAATTTCATCTTTTATGGCGGGATTATTTTTTCATTTCCTAAGCGGATTAACTTAAAGAGCTAAAAGTTAACATCTAACTTTTTTGTTATTTTATTTTCCTTTCTTTTCCAGAAAACCAAATGGGAGCCATTTTTCTTTTTGTGAGCCGACAACAAATTGTTCTGGGTTCTTCATCTTTTCGCTTTAATTTTCTCCTAATTTATGCATTTTAGAATTTTTTTTTTCATTCATTATTGTTTTCTGCTTTGTTTGGTTGCTTGGAAAATTCCATCCGAAATTCTTATTATACTCCTCATAGTTTCTGAATGTTGTGGAGGACCGGCATGTGCCAGAAGGATGATGAATCTGATTCTTTTTCTTGGATGAGGACTGTAGAGATATTTTTTCCATTACTGTTAAGATAATATGAGAAGAGAAACAAAGGAAAACCTTTGTAGTTCTTGAGCTGCTTGTAGTGCGATTTTAGATACAAAATAAAGTCTATTGAAGTTATTTGCTTGGGGTCCCTCTCTAATGCAGGGGCATTAAATTACTCCATAGAAATTGCTTCCTTTGTTATTATTATTTTGAAAGCTGTAACTCGCATGCCTTTGCAATCCCCTACTTAATGGAGGCTACGTTGTGTTGTGGATATTAATTAGTTTCGGTTTCCTGGTATTAATTCATTTTGCAGACATATGATAGGCCTTTCATTCACAAATGGCTAAAAGCAGGCAACAGGACATGCCCCCTGACCCAACAAGTTCTGTCGCACACATTTCTTACTCCAAATCACGTAGTACGAGGGATGGTTTCAAAATGGTGTGAGAGCCGGGGTATCGAATTGTTAGATCCTGTTCACTATATCAACGACGAAGGGATAACAGAGGCAGATACTGACCATTTTCTTTGTTTGCTGAAGAAGATGTCATCGACCCTCTCAGAACAAAAACAAGCCGCCACAGAGCTTCGGTTGTTGACAAAGAGGATGCCCTCGTTCCGGGCTCTTTTTGGCGAGTACTTGGATGCCATTCCTCAGCTGCTTAGGCCACTTTCTGAAAGCAAGCCTCAAACAGGTATCCCTCCGGATCTCCAAGAAGACTTGATCACAACACTCTTGAATCTTTCAATCCACGACAATAACAAAAAGCTAGTGGCCGAAAATCCTCGGGTAATTCCAATACTTATGCAGGCATTGAGGTCAGGAACCATTGAGACAAGGACCAATGCAGCTGCAGCCCTTTTCACTTTGTCAGCTATTGACTCAAACAAAGCACTTATTGGAAAATCTGGTGCTCTAGAGCCACTGGTTGGTCTATTAGAAGAAGGGCATCCATTAGCAATCAAGGATGTTGCTTCTGCAATATTTAATCTATGCATGACCAATGAGAACAAGGCAAGAGCCGCAAAGTATGGGGCAGTGAGAGTGATTCTAAAGAAAATCATGGACCGTGTCCATGTGGATGAGTTGTTGGCTATCCTTGCAGCGCTGTCAAGCCACAAGAAGGCCATCGAAGAAATGGCAGAACTTGGAGCAGTTCCTTGCTTGCTGAGCCTTCTTAGAGAGATTACTTGTGAACGTGACAAGGAGAATTGCGTTGCTATTCTCTACACGATATGTCTGACTGATAGAACTAAGTGGAACGAAA
This sequence comes from Casuarina equisetifolia, assembly GCA_028551475.1. Classification (NCBI taxonomy): domain Eukaryota; kingdom Viridiplantae; phylum Streptophyta; class Magnoliopsida; order Fagales; family Casuarinaceae; genus Casuarina; species Casuarina equisetifolia. The sequence continues at coordinate 16,799,824 of CM052361.1, read as the reverse complement.
TAAGAGAAGACGAGAACATCCACGGAACTATCTCTAAGCTTGCTGAGAATGGAACATCAAGAGCCAAGAGAAAGGCTAGCGGAATTCTTGAGAGACTGAACAGGATTGTTAATATAGTGCATATTTCATGAAGAACGAGCTTCACACCTTCTGCAGGACACCATACCTGTAAATTCTGGATCTGGAAATTCCCACGATCGTTGAGGCGGCCTCGGGAATCTCAACTTGTTCATATATCCTCCGCCCAGTACTGAGTTTTGGCCTCAGTTTTATAAGTTAATTTCTGTGATTATGTGAATAACTATAAAGAAGCTTTTATTGGTTACATTGTTCCTTCATTTGTTTTGTGTAGCTCTCACTGGATACGCTTGAATTTCACTGGCAGAAGAATAATGTTGGCTCATTTAGCTACCTCTACCTGAAGCGAAAAGTGAATACATACTTGTTAGCTTTGCGTTGTGACGAGCTCCTCTGGAGATAGCCGAAACACTAGCTGTCGTTACCTGTTTGCAGTAAATTCACGACATGTATCACATGTTTTTTATTTCTTCCGCTTCCTTTTTCAGCTTTTAGAAGTTAGCTATGTTGGGATAAGAAATTCCTTTTCCGGTCTGGGTTATGGTTTTTGCATTTTCAATTTTAATAAGAAGCAGTAGAATCATGAGAAATCGCTGTACATCGTGATGAACTTAACTGGTACCAATTTTGACTTGTCCCTAAGCAACTCGCTTTCTTTTTCATTTAGTAGATGTGCTGCTTTCTCATTAGAGTGGATACAGGTCCGGACTCTTTTGACTTCGGAGGTTTGAGGACTGATCGCTGGATTGTTAGATGGGCGGGCTGGTAACATTCTTCATTTGTGCATAGATTTAAGCTTGGATATTGTGTTCATCTCTTTTCCGATTAAGGCAAGCATTTCAAGCGAGGCCAGTTGGATTGTCGTTTTTGTTCCTCCCTCTTTCTCTGACCCGCGAATTTGTTTCTAGTGTTCCAAACAGAGAACTCTCAGCTCTGCCAAACAGAAAGATCATCAAATGTTTTCGATCAATTCTTCCGATATTTCTCCGTCTTTTACCTCTCAAAAAACCCCTCAAGAAGAAGAGAGGAAAGAGTTCAAAGCAACTCTCTGCCAACCAACAAAAGAACCATCATCGGTGGTAACATCATGCACAACCATAATGGACCTTCCAGACCAGATCCTCATGGACATTCTTTCAAGGCTACCTTTTTACCCAAATCTTGTTCTCCAGGTGCGCATGTACAACTTGGTGCATTTGAGCTCAGACCCTCTTTTCGCTTCTCTGCACCTTGCAAACCCCATGAGTTCTTGCACCCCACTGAAGGCCTCGGTTGCTTTCCTACAACCCTTCACTGGGTTGATCTTGATTGCATTTTCAAAGCGGCCCCTCCTGATCGAAACGAGCGGCACGAACCAAAGGCATTAGAGGAAAGAATAGGAGAGACTAGAGGAGGGGCCGTCAGGAGGAGAGAAGAACATGTGTAAAAACCTTTCTATTGGAATGAGAATCAATCCTTTCTTGACTCCTTCACGTTCTTTGTCTACCTCATATAATTCTCGTCAAGTTTTTATCTCCTCTTACCATAACATGACACTTTTGGTATCGATGCGGAATGATTCTAGGGAGTAAAGAACCATGGCTACAAAGTCAGTCATGGAGGATTTCGGGAAAAGCTTCTAGGTATTAGAGGAAAGAATAGGAGAGACTAGAGAAGGATGTCAATGTCGCTATGAGGAGCAGCATTTGGATGAAGTGCAAAGTTGCTAAGCACAACTATTAGGAAGAACACACCTAGGGAAGGATGGCAACTACTATTCATGGATGTGATGGTAGAGGGGCCAAAGATAGTTGTTACGATCGATATGGAGACATCCCAAAATTTCGCAACACCTGAAGCAGCTCAAAGGTTGTGACCAAAGGTACGAGAGGATTAAGGGGGAATGCTCAAAATTGATAACAGCAAACCCATTCCTCTCCTTGGAATGGTTAAGTGTCACTAGAAGTAGGATATTGGAAGAGAACTGCTGAGCTATATATGGTTAGAATGGATGACTTCGATTTGGTACTTGGTACGAAATTCTTACGACGAGTTAGGCGTTGTTCCCTTTGTCATGTTTGATGCCATATGCATTCTTGAAGAAGGGAAGAAGGCATGAGTGATGAATGGGGTCCCTAAACCTCCTCTTATTCAGGAGATGCCAGCAATGCAGGCAAAGAAGGGTATCAAGGGGGGAGTGAGTTCTTTGTAGCTGTCCTACATAGTAAAGAAGTAGCAGAAGATTTGTCTCAAAAGAACCCCTCCCTCCCCTCATTCAAGCCATTTTAGAGGAAGGGGTAGATGGTACCGAAAAAAGCTTCCACCTCATCGAGCTATCAATCATGCAATAGAATTAAAGCCAAGAGCTAAGTTGCTTGCTCGAGCTTTCTATCACATGGCCCCTCTTGAGCTAGAGGGACTCTATGGCAACTCAATGCGTTGTTGGAGGTAGGACATATTCAACCTTCCAAGGCTTCCTTCTGAGCTCCTATGCTGCTCTAGAGGAAGCATGACAAAATGCTTCGAATTTGCATTAACTATTGAGTCCATAATAAGGAAGCATCAAAAAACAATATCCCATGGCTATGATTGAAGACTTGTTTAATAAGCTAAAGGGGGCCTAGATCATTTCAAAGGTAGATCTCCAATTAGGATTCCATCAAGTAAGGATTTTTGAAGAAGAAAACATAAGATGACTAATGTCACTAGGTATGGGGCATTTGAATGGCTCATGATACCCTTTAGGTTTACTAATGCCCTTGCCACTTTCTATATACTCATGAATCAACTTTTTCACCATTACCTAGATAAGTTTATAGTAGCATATCTAGATGCTAAGATAAGGATGCTATAAACTTGAGACATACCAATTTAATGGTTAATGATCTTAGTCAAAAGTCGAATCTTGTGGTGATTAGCAAGGACACAATAGATGTAGTAGGGCTTATTCAAGAAGGGTTAGACCACGATCCAATAGCTTGACAATTGTAAAATCTCATTCAAAAGGGAAGAACAAAAATGTTATGGGAAGAACATAGGCTAATCAACACTAAGAGCCAATGATTGTTTATGCCAAAGTGGGAAAACCTTTGTCAAAAAATACTAAATAAGTGTCACAACACCAAATGAGCAGGACACCAAAGGCAACTTAGAAAGAAGGTGCTAGTTGAAGGGGCCTATTTCTAGCCCAGCATATGAGATGACATTGAATCTAATGGATGCAATTCCACCCTTGTGGTAGTAGATCATTTCTATAAGCTCCTATTGACTACTCTTCTAAGGTAACAACTAGGCTTACTATGGTCAAGTATTAGTGCATTCCTCACAATATTGTTAGTGACAAGGACTCTTAATTTATTGGAAGGTTGTAGAGGAAGTTGTTCCACTTTTTAGGGCCCAAGCTACGATTCTCTACAAGTTTTCATCCTCAAACAAATGGACAGACTAAAAGGATCAATGGGTTGCTCAAGGGATACTTTTGCCACTTTGTGAGTACAAACTAAGGAGAGTAGGCAAGGTTATTGGATGTCACTTGATTCTCATAACCTCTAGAGGAGCAAATCCACAGAGAGGAGCCCTTTCAAACTAACACAGGTTGATAGCCTCTCAAACTCAGTAATCTGTCTTTAACAGCAAAGAGAAGCTGTGCTAAGTGGCCATGGAATGGTAAAATATGTCTAATTCTGCCCTCTCTTATCTAACTTGAGCAACTGAAAAGATGAAGTGGTGGGCTGACGAGCATCAACGACCAATCGACTACCAACCCGGAAACCTTGTGACGGTGAAAATAGCCCCTCAACAAATCAAGGCTTTTTGACCCCTTCATAAAGGGTTATTGTAGAAGTTTGAGGGACCCTTCAATGTGTTGGAGAAGGTAGAACCAGCAACCTATCATATAGAACTCCATCCTTCCTTAAAAATTCACCCTATTTTCCATGTTAGCCAGCTAAAAGCCTTTCATGGAGATCATGAAAACCTTGAAAAACAGAAATCTGCACAAGCTCCACTGACCACGACTAATTCCTCTGACAACAACAAAATTAAGGAGATCCTAGATATCAGGATCTCACAATGCAAGAGAGTTCTAATGAGGCACCAATTTCTAATTTGATAGGGCATCATGCTTGATAGTGACATCTCTTGGGAATATGAAGAAGATTTGTTGCAATTTTTGAAAGCCATTAAAGATTACCTCACGATGACGAGATTGTCGCAGGTATAGAAAGGGGAGGATGTAACAGCCAACTCATCTCCATATCCCTTTCAAATGCCTCCATGGAAAATTGAAAGCCCTAGTCGAAGGGTGGAGACTTTCACAAGACACGAAGAAGCCCTCACCCACAATCATTTCCACCATGTCAAATCGTGTGCCGTCTTCCTACGTGACTTGTAAAGCATGCTTACTTGCCCATGCCATGCGTTAGAAGGAAGGATCCTACATTAGCTTCTCAAAATACCGAGAATAGCGTTATCTCTGAGGCACGTAGGCGTAGAGAATGTTGGATGAGTCCAAGGTCATACCCACTAGCCGTTAATATAATAAATGTCCCCTTGTAATTAATGAAAGAGAGAGTGTAAAAGACTACTAAATGATGAGTTCCACGGGAACACGAAGGGGCCAAATGGGGCTGCTAGGAGGAGAGAAAAACATGTGTAAATACCTTTCTATTGGAATGAGAATCAATCCTTCATATTCTTCGTCTACCTCATATTGAATCTGTCTAATTTCTATCTTCCCTTACTAAGACATAACAAACAGGACAGAAATAAATAGCATTAGGGTACACTTGCTTCCTAGGTTTTAGTCCTCGCTTATGAGTTCACTGCTTAGGGATTTGATGGTAAACTTCCGCCTACGAGGGCCCAAGGTGAGCTTGCTAGGGTAAACCTACAAAGACATCGGATCCAAAAGTGCGGTGAAATAAGACAACTCTAAAAGTGAAATCCTGCGAAATTCCCAGAAGGCCAACCTTTCGAAGTAATGGCCAAGATAACAATACCTCAATGGGGTGGTTCATTGGGTAAGTGATGATGTGGGGGGTCCGGTTGTTATAGTGGCTTTTGACTTTGGGGTGAACGATTCCGTTTGACGTCGCTACCACCTCACCTAGGGGAGACACAAAAACAAAGAAAAAATTTGGACCAAATGAATATGGTAGTGTAGGAGGTTGTCTGTGTGTGATGTCCATATTTGGAATCGTTTTGATTCATGGATGATGAAGGAATATGGTGATCCAACATTTTGGAATAAAGAGTATGTCATACACGCATCCTTTGGTCGCTTGCACCGACCAATAAAGTTCCTGGAGACTGAAGATATATTGATGATATATGATAAAAGGGATTTCGTTGCATATGGTCCTATAAAAGGATATTTTAGGCATCTACAGAATTCACGGAGCTTTGTCCATGTTTGAAGCAATAACCCATGTACCAAGTTTCATTCCCTTGCAGATGTTGTGGCAGGAGGCCTTGTGAATGTGCAAAAGATAAAAGCAAGGTACAGCAAATTAGAATTTTCTGAACCTGCTGGCTGGTGCTGTGTAGTTAATTTGGTAAAAGCATATTTTTTCAAACGATTAAGGTCTAATCATTCTGTGCATGAATTGGATTTTCTGCAAAAAAATCAAGAAATCTACTTCAATTTGAATCGAGTGTTCTGCCTCCATGTGTAGCCCATCCATCTGATGCGTATGAGACAAATTTATGTGACAAATTGTCACTTTTAGAGGTTTCATCCAAGTATTTGGCAACAACATGCTGTGGGTGCATCTCATAAAAGATGACACACTACTAATCTATGGATGCAACATGCTGTGGATAACATATCTACCCCTCGCTTCTGCATTCTTCAAAGCTTCTTCTTTCAGATAAGCACAAATTGATGACAACAGCTTTTTGGCATTAAGCCTTAACCTACAATCAACTTTATCTAAAACCCAAACTCCGACTTACAAAGATAAACCCTATTTGGCCTCAACCATAGCTAACAGTTTAGACTAAGAGCAAGTATTAATATTCCATAAACCCAATTAGAACTCTTTAGTGATATAAAAAGACTATCTCACACACTCTTGTTAAGGACCATCCTTTTATGATTGAGAACCTCCCAACCCTCCTCCATGGCTACCAGTAACAACCGCTGCTCTCACCAAAGCAAGGCACAAAAACATGCACATAATAACTCTTTGTTAAAGAAAAACGTTCACACAAATCACAATGTAATCTAGTGGCTGGGCGGTAAAACATAAGATCAAAAACGTCAGAACACTTCGTTAAACATAATGCTCAAACATTCTTCACAGAAAGATCTATGAGGGAACAAAATACATGCCGGCATAACTAGACAAGAAAAAGAAAAATTACTCTATTTTCTTTGTGTCAAGTACTATTAGACAATTTTGTGGATTTTCATGTCTCTTACATTACAAAGCAAGTCATCAAACAGTTGTAATTGCAAATCTAGTAAAGGTCTGAACCTACCAACCACTGGAAGTTTTTAAACCTTCATGGGCGCTCATGAGTAAGGTTCAGAACACTATCTGTACAATCTAGCTAACTAGTTGTATAGAGACTATATATATAGTTCAAAAAATGGGACCTAACACATGACTGAAAAGGCATGTTACAAAAGGCGCCAAAGAACCATACCAGACATGACTGATGATGCACACTAAGCACCAGAGCTGACACCATCCCATACAAAGAGGAAACAGCAGTCGAGACCCCAATCTGTGACTTATTGATCAGGTTCAATTTTCAATCTGCCTTGTATGCCCAGCCATGTTTCTCTAGAAATGCTTCCACTGCTTCCTTTATTGCCAGGTTTGGTACTAGCTGGGATTGGTCAAGTGGTTCACGCGTTATTGGATCAAACTTACCCACCTAAATTGTGAAAAAGTCAGAAAACGCTGCAAAGAGATGAAAGAAAAATTAACCCTAAACTGAAACAAGCAAACATTACCTTCTGAAGATGGTCAATAATCACTGATCTCTCATATGTAACCCCACTAGGAGTGATGACTGGATCACGGAAAATATCAAGCGTGATTTTACAACAAAGATAGTCTGGCACCTTGTATCCATAACCAATATTCAGCCACTAAAGAATGTAATAACTGTTAATACTGTATTGAAGAATCTATAAGAGAAGCACCCAGGCACTCACCTCTCTTGGCATGTCAGCTTCGGCAGCTTCCTTGAAAACTCTTCTTAGGACCTCTAATTTTTCCAAGTGGGAAGTAGCAGATTGATCCAAGAAACCTTCCGTTGGAGTGATGTCTAGGAAATGTTTTTCCTTAAGTGCAGTCTCACAGTCTTCTCTGAGACATAATCAGCAAGTTTGTACAAAAATCAATAACGGACGTGCAAAAACTACTCATAGAAGGGCAAGCGCTTCCAACATCATAGGTGAAACTCACTGGGATAACATACTTCAAGCTTTGTAATTCCCATGAACGTTTTACATATGCATTCTCCCACTCCATGTATTTTGCTTTCGCAAGTTCCTGCCAGATCTCCTCCACCATGTACATCTTAGGGTTGGCACCTCTTCCAAGATCCAGAGCCTACAAGAAAATCTGTCAAGTCTCAGTAACTGTGATGCTCATAAGCCAATTATGTTCATCTTTGAAGAATAGTAGAGTAATAGGCAATAGATATATTTGAAATTTCTCCTAAGGCAAGCAAACAAGCTAAGTCCATACACTCTAAAGTCCTTGGACTGCTACTGACTGTTCAAAATCAGATAACACCCTTTTGTTTCTTCTCTTAATTCTTTCTTAGCTCACAAGTTCTTAATCATGTGTTCAGGTAAGGTCATCCAATATGCAGTGATTAACTTCCATGCTTATGAGCTGAAGAATTCTATCACTGATCGCTGCAGTTGCAAATACTATATTGACCAAAAACAGTGGTAACGTATGAATCTCATATCCAGGCTAGACTCCTATAGGTAAGTCTAGGTATATTGCAACCTCATAAGACTATATTTTCTAAGGTACAATTTACTTGAGACAATGTAACAAAGGAAAATTTAAGTCAGATATACTTGATATATATAATTTAGATAAGTACGTAGAATTTGGAAGTAGCATAGAAGAGAGAATCTATAAAAGATGAAAAAGTTAATCAAGAGTTCTGCTAAGTGCCGAGTTCAAAGGTAAGATACATCTATTGCAAAATTACAAATTGCCTCAAATCCAGTGGAGGTTTAGCCAGCAATGTAGTTACCATATAATCCACCAGATAGCAAAGTATCATTACAGGCTTGATTTCTTTCACTAACATAAAATTATCTCACCCTAGAACATCTGGATTCATGTCAAACATGCCAAAATAAGACTCCAAGAAACTATCTCCTTCTTATGTATTAGAGTCAAAAGAAAAAGAAAAATGCAATGTAAAATGAGGTACAGAAATATAAAAATAAAAAAAAATAAAAAAAATAAATAAATGACGGAAAAAGAAGAAACAAATTCACATTACTGGCAAAAGCAACCTCAAATGCAAAAGAATTCAAGAGAAATAGAGTAGAAATAGAATTTAGTAATGTCGCGTTGCATCCATCCCACAAATCCACAGCAGAAAAGAATGAAAAAAATTTATCCCAAAAAGTTCACTGCAATTCAATGCTTACTAACAGAGACAAATAATTACCTTCTGTAGTTCTTTGATTCCTTCAACATTTTCCAACTTCTGTAGTAATGCAAGCCCCAGCATATAATGAGCCTATAATAGTAAATAACCTCTCAGAGATAATAATAACTTGATACAGAAAAAGTAGTTTGATCTTGGGTGATAAATTAGAGCCAAATGCAGATACTCTTATACTATTATTATGGAGACGGTTTGCCCAACCAATCCTTGTATTGCTCTAGAATCTTCTCAACAGTCATCACACAGTCAAGTACATCTAAAAGGAGCGCATACAGTAAGAAAACGTTTTAAGGGAAAATCCTCAACAAGTATAAATATAATTAGAAATGAAGCCATGCTCGATGCCATATATGCTCTGGCACCAAACTAAGATCCTTCGCTTTACCCAACTTGATAAAGAAAAGTACTGTAATTTTGTCTTGCAAGAAAACAAATCCATACCTAAGGATTATGGACTTCACAGTTGGGTGTAGCGCAATTATTATTAAGATTGCTTTCTGCCTGAATAACAATTGTTTTTCCTTTTAAAAAAAAAGCATTACTGAAACGGATGTTATGTGTGCCTCCAAAAACGGCATAGTTAACTAAAAACAAAGGAGTGATGAATCTGTATGTCGAAATTAAGTTCAACAATCAGCAAACATAACCAAAGTGCCAATATAGAAAATATAAAGAAGGGGCAATTCAGCCTGTGGGCCAAAACAATTTTCCTTAGGCATTTGGTTTATCATTTTGAACAATCAATTATGGATAAAATTTGTCCAAAAGGATGGAAACAACTGAGACTGAGAAAATAAAAAGAGAGAAATCGTAGGTGAAAACAATTTCAAACCTTGACGGAATTATTGTCAAGCTCAATAGCTTTCCGACAGTCCTCCTCGACTCTAGGCCAATCACTACAAAAATGATAAGAACAAGCGAGTGAAAGGACGAAATCGGAGCATGAACATAGATTAAATCGACGCATAATAGAAAAGGAAAATTTTGGGTAACAAAAGAAAGATAGAAGCGAGAGAGAGAGAGAGAGAAATCAGAGAAAGAAGGAGAAACTGAGAAGGGTTAGCGGCATCACATACTTCCGCTTGCGATAACACAAAGCACGATTCATCCAATACACAGCAACATTAGGGCAAAGCGTAATTGCCTTCAAATCCAACCAGACCACCCAAGAATAAATAATGAGAATAAACAAAGAACATGAATCGGCACAAAAAGAAAAAGAAAACCAACGCCATTAAAGATGAGCTCAAAACATCAAGAAATATACCTCTGTGTAAGCATCAATGGCGGCTCCAAAGCGATCTTTCTTAAAATAAAAGTTTCCATCTTGCCTGAGTTGCTCCGCTTGTTTAGTCGCCGTCGTCATCTCCTTGACACTTTACAAGAACACACAGATAAACACGACCTTTGGGATGGAAAGGAAGCCGCTTTTGAAAATTACAGAGGGTTCAGACAAAGAGACAGAGACACGAAATGAAGAAGAAAATGACTTGTGGAGAAGACCATTCATGTGTCCGCAATGAACCGGAAAAATCCTCCATCCGTATTTTAATTGTCCAAGTTGAAAGGAGGCTTCTGGAGTGAACCGTGGGACGATGATAAAGCCCGTTGGCTAGTTTCCCAAAATCAAAATCTTACGAACCATCTGGAATTTAGTCAATGGCCAGTCCTAATTAGGTACACGCTCCCCGGAAAAAAAAAAAAAAAAAAGAAACTCGAAAAGGGAAAAACCGGATTAATATCCAATGCGATTTACTTTCACCAAACACTTCTTATTAATCCCATGATGAGAAGATACTGTTCCTTCTTTTCTTTTAATTAAGAAGAAATAAGGAAATATTATGACTTTGGTATCTAATGCTATATCCTGATCTTTTAGGCTTTTTATGGGACTTTTTTTTTTTTTTTGGTTGCTTTTATGGAGATGCAATGGAAGATTGAGGGGAATTTTTGAGAGAAGAGAAGGCTTAAATCCTAAGCTCATATGCAACAGAATCCTCGAATGCTACTAAATTATCTGGATTTAGACAAGCTATTTACAGCTTTTACTTTTACTTTCACTTTTTTTTTTTGAGAAAATCATTTAAAATTAAGGTATTCCATTTTCCCTTTTAGATGGTTTCATTTTTAACTTCCTAGACTTTCTTGTTCAATGAGTTCATATGGGTTGCATCGTTTTCAAAAGAACTATCCTATTCAACAGTTCTTTAGGCCAAGTTAACAAATTTGTTCATGATGTCAGAATAATACTATATATTCAATTAGTTTTCGAGAGTAAAATTTAAGGAAAATACTTCTTTTACAATCATGAAGAAGAATTCTTTAAAAAATAGTATTACCAAATGCATATCATTTGTATGACCTCACAGCATTATTTGTCGTATCACAATTCCTAGGAGATCAATTAACATTATTCATCACTCGGGGTAGTTATTACTTGTTAGTATTTACAGATTCACAAAATCCCTTGGACTAAATTTAGAAAGACTACTTGGGTAAAACAAAAGCAAATATTAATGCTGAATTGACGGCATGATAAGATATCTTCATTTTGCGTCGTGCATCAGTTTTATCAATTTCCGTGAACAACATGACCTCCTTGGTTCTATAATATTGCGTGCTTTCCTGCCATTCGAATCCAATGGACAGCTGAATACAAAGGTTGTGTGTGCAAGCTTTGCTAAAGGATATAAATTTTTAAGAATTCCCATCTCAGTCCAGGAAGTTATTCACGTGTCCAAGCAAAGCATCCACCAGACCCCAACTTTCGAAACAAGTAATTTTATTGGTATCACCTTCATGCTAGATTGTGTCTTGCCAAAAACACCTCTTAAACACTTTACAACTGCCATCAGAAAGGTCAAACGTGTCTTGTATAAACAAGTACTTTCACTTTTTCACTAGTGTTTTTAAAAGATATACTTCATCTTCGTGGAGAATAAGAACCTGACCTCTGAAATAATTGTTTATAATGTGTTTACAATTTTGACTTTGAAGTTGAATTCGTAAAATTACTAGATAAAATGTTTTAATTGTGTGTGCCAACATTAAAAGGATTTGCATAATATTGAATTACAGAATATTATGTAACGGAGAGTGTATCTAAAATGTGAAGAAAATTCTATGAATTGTATCACTTGAAGGCCAAAATGCACCATATCTGAACGAAACAAATATGGCTATACAGACGACGGCATCCAGTTTCAAGTTCTAGATCTCTCTCTCTCTCTCTCTCTCTCTCTCTCTCTACCTGTTTGCATGTTATAAAGTTTTTTCACATAACCGCATTCAATTTATCAAGAAAAAGCAAAACACGCAAAGAGAAATTAAAATGGTCCATTGGTACATGGCAAATTATCTGTGTGTTGGAAAGGCACATACCATCATAGTATAAAACCACAACCATAGATCAATGACAGCACCGACTTTTAACAATTCCGGATGGTTGATCTCTGCTATCTTCTGTGTTGCTTGACGGAGAAAGCTCCTCTCGAACAGCATCTACAATTTTAAAAGTTTCCTGGTCCAACTTGAGGGGATACCTCCGCAAACTCTGCAAAACTTGAAACTTTTCACACGGGGCTAACCAGATTTTCCCTCCCAGAATTAACAAACACAAGCCGGTGTTAATTCTTAAAAGTTAAAAGAACAGCGATTCATACCTCTGAAGGCCACAAGCAATCGCGTGCCTTACGAGGAATTATATGAAGATGAGTCTGAAATTTCCATGTTATAGCAAAATTAGCGGAAACCAAGCAATTTCCTAGCTATACTTAAAATGGCGAAGCAGCAGTCGCCCTGCTGCGTTTGCTTCTAATAAGACCCATATCTCAACCTTTAACAGATGATATGTCATTGAATCAACATATAATGTATAGTAGAATTGATAATACTTACGTGAAAAATAACTTGCCCAGCCGCTGCACCAGTGTTAGCTACTAAGTTGAATGAATCTGTATAAAAAACTTCCAGTCAAGCTTTTACAGCGCTACAATATTATCACAAACATTTGAAGTTGCTGATTATAGAAAATATGTAGATACATATATATCTTTGAGCAGATGCATTGTACTGATCCAGAATCATGCACAGCTTATTTTTTGAGCATCCGGAAGGAAGGTCAAACAGGTGGTTATCATCTAAATGTATATTTGCAGATAGAAATGTATGATCGTTGTTACACAGACATGTGATACAACAACATAAAGAACTGACAAGATGAGTTTCCCAAAATGTTGTGCCTTAGAAAACAAAAACCCTTTTAGGTGCAACGTATGACAAGAATGTACCGGCTATGAGGCAACAAATGCGATATTTGACCTTCTAACAAAAGTAAAGTGGCATTTACACCGTTGCCTTGGCTCGTGTGGTTTGCTGGGCCCGAACCAAATGCACGGAACTTTGAGGGCTATGAAGTCTTATGAGGGCTATCAAGTCTTATGGGTAAAGCTGTGGATGATGTTCCTGAGAACACTCTTTGGTGGTAGACAACAGCTAATGATTTCTCCTCTCTTGATTTTATGTTCTTGAACTTCTGCGAATTCCCCTAGTACCCGAGTTTCAACCAGTTAGAAAAGGTTACCAACGATAATGATGTTGTAATGAAGGAAATTCAGTGTGTATCTTTTCGTATAAAGCACAACTTGGTTTCTTAGTAAGCTCCTGGGTTTAACGAAATTCTTTCTCATTTTCTGCATCCCTTTGCCTGAAGCAAATGTTTTTCATCTTTTCTTTGGTTTTCTATTTTCTTTATCTGCACTGCAGCAGCCCTGATTGGAGGTAACACTTTGATCACCACGGTCGTTACACTTTTTTCCTTGAGTGGCTAAATAGGTCAAGGCCATTGGGTGGTGCTCTTTGGAGGCCAGAGATCTCTGTTTAACTTGGTGGTGAAACTCTATAGTTTGCGAATTATGGCCAGCAATTGTGGTGGTTTCTTAACATAGTTGTGATGGACATCGCTTTTCTTGCTGTCTCTATGGCTGTTTGTCTTTAGTGATCCAGTTTCTGCTAGTGAATCTCTGATTGCACCCAGAGTAAATCGGAATTTGGATGTAAGCGCACATTATCCCTCATCCAGAAAAAGGATTCTCAGGTTGTACATTATTCCAGCTTTATTTATTAAAGCAAAGGTGAACTGCCAACGGTTCTGGGTACCCCAAGAAACAAAAAATTTCCAATTCATCTATCAATAAAAAGAAATAACACAATTATCATTGCAATGGATCATACATATACATACCACAATTGGTAGCTTTCATTATTGCACTGCTGATAAATGGAACTTTTGAACACATAGCAGCTACCACCTGCACAATTAAGTTAAATTTGGATAACTTATGCTAGGATTCCCAAAGAGAGAGAGAGAGAGAGAGAGAGAAGGACAGAGACAGTGAACGTGCTACAATTTCACACAAACTGGGGCTATCTGTTTTATTATGTTGTAATTCGATGCATTGCTGACAAGATAGGAACTCCGTTAACAGCTTGGACAAAAAAGTTTATAGAGACTAATTTCTTCAAAGGTGAAAATCTAAGGTTTCCTTTTTTATTTTATTTTATTTTTGTGTGTGTGGTGGGGGGGAGGGCCGGCGGGGGGGGGGGGGGGGGGGGGGGGGGTTGTTGGGGGTTTGGACGCTGAGATGGATATTTAAAAAGATGAGAACTATATAATTCCTTCAATTAACGATATGTTCGAAAGCATACATGATACACGTGAAAAAGCTCCCAATATTCTAATATTAAGGAACGACCTGATTGACTATCAACAGGGATTAAATTTGAAATGTTTTAAGCCTACAGGCACAATAGTATTAATGAGCAAAAAGTTTCTTTGACTAACAACTATCTAATCATTGACTGACAGGATGCAAAGAATTTTTTCCGAGTTACTTACAAAGAACCTTAAAATCTCTGGTTGGTTCAGAGAGCAGATAACGAACCTTAAAATTTGATGTTACTGAGCCATGCATTATAACATGCATGGTGCAGCCTGTTCTATTAGGTCTTTTCTACAGTTGTGATAAGCACCAATGGACCACATATGATTTTAAGTCCACTATAATTACGCTTACATCTTTAGAAATTGTAGTTAATATCAATAGTGCTGATAGCAAGAAGAATAAGAAAAATAGTAGCAATAACAATATTAATAATAACAACAGCAACAACAATTAAAAATTAAGTTTTTGAAGGGCAGCATAAATTGTATGATCTGAAGAAATCTGAAAAGCAAAAGATGAAGCACGTGAAAAGCATACTGGCCAAGAGAAAGGTTGGGAAAAAAACTTGAGATCAGTTTCTGCACGTACAACCTGTTATAAACTCTCTTTTTCTGGTGGACCAAGTTTCATTTTATTTTTGATTAATGTGATATATTGGCACTCAGGTGGTACACATGGATCTTCTCCCATTCTCTATCTTATCATTTGCATATGTTTAGCGACATAATCTCAAAACTGGGTGCCCACGTGTGCTTTGTTCAAGGAGCCCAATTAAATTAGGGAAGAGGATTCAAATAAATAGCAAAATAACACCTTTTTTTTCCCTCTTTTGATGGAGCCAAACTGCACACATTGTTAGTCCAAAATAAGGCTCAAAAAGTGTGTGTGTGTGTGTGTGTGTGTGTGTATTGACCCTTAGTCTCATGCATATGAGACGACATTGCTGGATCCAGGCCTACATGTCTAAAAGATTAAATAAATATATCATCTAATGCGAAAATCTCTTCAGTACGGAAAGATAGGAAGTCCATGTGCAATGGATTTCTACAGTATGAGAACTGATTATATACATTTAGGCAACATACATAATAATATAGGCTGAATACAAACTAAGTGTATCCATTAAAAATTACTTACCGATGGTGGAGTGACCACTAATGAATGGAAATGAGTTTTTGGAATGATAAGAGAATGCCTGAGGAACAAAGAGAACATTATAGATGGAAGACATAATGGTGCCAAAAGATATAAGTACATTTCCTTTTTGTATGGAGGTGGGGAAAAGAAAGGAATTTAAATCGTAGAACATGAAGTCTAATGTCATTAGAAGTTGGGACCTTCAAAATTCGTTATGGAGTTATTTCTACTTGTGAATATAGTTCTATTGTTTATACTGGTTTTAATTTTTCCAAAGTTTGTGACTCGTCTTCAGAAATAAAATTAGTGAACACGCAGATGTACAATGAGATATTGACCCACTACATCAATCTAATTTACTGGTATCCTGAATTTTCAATATTTTTGCATGCATATTGTCATATCCATGTTTTGTAAGCCATCACGATTTTGCTATTTAATAGCAGTTCACACAAAGAGTGTTAAAGCATTATTTCATCACCTAGTAACTCTTTTGATGACAAAAGTTGCCCTTAGACCTAAAGCTCATCGGCTTCAGCGACGCACCACAGAGTAAGTTTCTCAAGCTTCTTAGCAAGTATTGACTTGAGTTGTTCCAAACTATTTGTACTACATGAAGCTAATATAGCTTAAAAATCTGAGGAATCAAGTTTTCAGGTGATATAGTCGCAGTGGAACAAGAAAATCATAATGCAGCAAGATACAAGGGCATTAAAGCATTCACATTATGCAGAACGCTTGGCATAACAGCAATATGATTTCCAACATACCAAAAGCATTTTCCGAATATCATTGTGGCTTACACACTGAAAAAGAATTAAGATAAGTTTTGCAAGCACCTTGATTAATCAATATGACCTAAATTTCATAGAACTTAGTTGCCGTTATAACTGGGTAGTGACTGAATACTGCTATTCATTACCCAACAATACTAATCCCCTTTGCACCTTTTTGAACAATGTCAACCATTCACCAAAAAATTAACTGACTAATCCCAAGTCTTTACAGTGTGCAAGTCGGTAGAATCCAAGAGGCTATATGCTTGTATTTCATCTAAATAGAGCAAACTTGTATATATCTCTGAGGTTAGAGGCTAAATTTGCCCAATGCAGTGGTTCCAGTAGGCAACAAAAGCATCTAGCAGTTGGAGAAGATTTTAGCCAGGCTAACGTATCAAGTGGGTCTCAATACATGTAACATGAGAAAAACAACATTATCATTTTTTATATCGTTCAATAAAGGCCAATGTGCCTTCAAGTAGCTCTCTCCCATCTTTCTAAACCCTTTTTCAATTCTCTGATGCAACACCAAGGAACTGTACCAGCTAAGCTAGCTGACAACTTCTAACAATTGCCACTAAAAGTAAATTTTTTAACAACTTAGGTCCTTTCTATTCTTTTTCAGGCAAGTAACTTTAGTCCTTGGAGTTTCCTTTCAAACTTATGTTGTTTGGATCAGATTTCTTAGATGTTTTCTTCTAATGCCTATCCAAAAGCATCATTTTACATGGCAATCAAGTACATGTCAAAGAATTGGGGCCAATTTGTAAGTTTCACCACAGTTGCTAAGGTGATGGTGCTCAAATAAGAGATATTAACACAACAGAATTATCTAAGATGACTAACAAAAAGCAGGTCAAACAGATGCAGGTAATTCCAAAAAAAAAAAAAAAAAATAGTCGATCGAGGGTAGCTTTAAATTTTATAATGCCTTTGTCACCATGTGCTACAGGTTCCATTTTGACATGACACCATAACAGTTTGCTGTTCACTGCAAGGAATTGAGGGCAGGAAATAGTGCCTCACATGCCCCTTCCAAGCATCGGGAACTTAACTGATAGCAAAGGAATCAAGGAAATAGTGCCTCACATACCCCTGCCAAGCATCGGGAACTTAACTGAGGCATTGGTGGAAAGAAGCAGGCATTCTTCATTGGCGGTATTTCCTTGTGCAAACTCAGATTCAAGGATAAGCGCAGGAAGGATGCAAATAATGGAAAGAAAGATAGATGCTAAATGTTGGCAAGCTTCAAAGATTTGTAACAAGCTCTATCACAGAGCATTCAATGATCAAATGAACCTTAAAACTTGCATAGTATGAAAGGAGGCAGTTAAAACTAAGAAGGATGAATCCAAGTAATAGAAATTCCTCGCTATCATTATGAGAAAAATTGCAGAAGCAGATCCACGGGAATGTAGATGGGTTTTGAAGAGTAGAAACTGATTGTCTACCAGCAGGTCTTCATCTCTAAGAACAAGGTATTAAAAACCAGAAATTAAGCAGGATCTCCATGAAAGATTCCTTCATCCCAAATCATATTCAAGAATTTTTTAATACTTCCAGCAGTTCTATGGTTTTGGCTCAATGCAACTGTTCCAAAGTCCCTATAACATTAATCAATTCTCTGATACAAAGCTGTGATGTCAGTATCAGACTAACATCTAGCATCCATTTTTGTCTCTGTCTAGATCAAATATCCCATTCTTTGGAACACTACTCCTTCCTCGAACTTCAGATTTCCAATCAATAACCAAATTGCAACCTATGATAAGATGCAGCATATGCTGGACAGAAGCAGAAAATCCCTATAATTTGAGCTCAGTTATACTCAGAGATTGAATCACAATTTGTTTATTTATTACACAAAGAAGTTGTGGAGAACGGGTGTCGAACATGTGTCCTCCTAAGCAAAGGAAACCTTAGGTTGCTAGTAACTTCACTGAACTACTAGTGAATTGATAAGATTGAATCACACTTCTTTAAAAAAAAAAATCATTATATAAGTAAAGGGGTGTTTGGGTATAGGATATGTCAAACTTCCATCACTTAGGTGTGATATCCTGGTAGCTCCACTTGAGCTACCATGCAGATGACAAATCAAACAAGTCTCGTCATTGGAAAACTTCTCCAAGCAATGCAGACAAAGTAAAGTAAGAGATCAACTTCACATTCATCCACCATCACAACAGATTAAAGGTGAAATCCAACAAGCAAGATCACTTAAAGAGTTACTCCATAGTTACACTAAATGTGATTTCTTAGGCACATGTCTCTCTATACAAGTATGGGCTTGTTAAGATGTAACAATAAAATGCAGTAAATGTCTAACATTAAACCGAAAAACCTCACATAGCAACAAGATAACTTCATAATTGCAACTCGGATGCATGATACCTTACCCATGACTCAGTGGATTGATATCCAGTATACACAAGCATGTTTCATCTTCATAGAGCTGTCAGAATCAAATCCAATACAGAGTAAGAAAAGGCAGAACATAAGTTACTAGAAAATGCTTTTCACATCATAATGTGATATAAGGTTGAAAATTCACATCAAGTATAGGATTAGGTTTTTAGATAATTTCAAAAGAACACAGAAGGAAAATTTGTAACGTTGAAGTGTTCTCTGAAATATAGTCAAGCATTCATTTTCCTCTTTTACAAGGAAATTCAGGTTTAAAAGAAAGTCTTTTACTTTGCTGCACAAGCAAAATTTTATATAATAGCAAGCTTGCCACCAAATAATTTTCAAAACATATCCTTCTTTTGAAGGTATAAAAGGATTTACAATCACAATACATTTACTTAAATTTTTGTAGGGAGATAAACACAAAAATAATTGAGTCAGATTATATGAACAGTTGGATAAGGCCATAAATTGACCTCAGTTCAAATATGTCCACTGCCTAGGGATACGTAAGTACCACAATATTAACAATAAACTGTAGGAGAAAGCTAGTTGAAGCGTGACCATCCAAATGCACAAAACTTCCATTAGATGAACACATAAAAGCTACTTGCATCTGTGATCAAGAAGAAAAAAGGGTCCTAAACTTGCCAGCCATTGTTTTATTTTCCTGTAATGTCTAAAGGAACAAAGAAGCCTCTGTTCAGCATGTCACCAACACTCTCACTATTAACTTCTCATTTTGAATGATTTATACAACCCTTTCTTGCAAGGATACATTACTTCCTCTTAACAACTAGTGTTTGCATAGAGATGGTCAAGAACTTCAACAAATCCTTGCAATTCCAAAAACCATGCTGGTAGCTGACACTAGATATCGTTGAATGCAGACAAGAAAGAAAAAACTGAGGCATAAAATTTTCTATGAATCTGTGATTCATATAGTCATGATTAAACAACTTTCAATAACTTTGGACTAGTTCTTTCCATTCTAAAAATTTACATATCTCATGTGGGATAAAATCAAATACAGAATTAACAGAACAGGATCTTGTGGAATCAAAAGCCTCTCACAGTTAATTTATTATTTGATTTCAATTTTTTACCCTCAAGTCATAAGCATCTAGTGTAAGATTCTCCCGAAGATCATGTTGCCTCCCTAGCGGTCAGCTGTAGCATGCTCAAAATGTAGAATCTAAAATGTCACCCTAATGCTAAAAATCCTTATTCCTAACGTAATACGCCAAAGTTCCAAGAACGATCCAATGGGTTAGTACTTGCCTTGAATCACTAAGATTACTTATATTTATGTGCCCCTATTTATCATTACATGCGTGCATATCTCCCCAGTGAGCTAAAACTTCCCTTGGACCACTAAGATTCGTAATATTTATAAGCACCTATTTATCATAACATGCATGCATCTCTCCCCATGGGACAGAACTTCCCTTGAACCACTAAGATTCTTAATATTTATAAGCCCCTATTCATCATTACATGCGGGCATCTCTCCCGGATATTATATACGCAACGAAGTGGCGCCCTCTCATAAATCTAAGGCGAAACCAAATATAACATCCAGAGCCAAAGATAAGGAAATGCAACGGACAACGAATATGAGTGATGGTCGATAAAAAATAAACTAAAATAAAATAAGAAAAAAGTCAATCCAAGAAATCCCAAGGATTCTGAACCAACAATCGAATATATACTCACAGACTCCGTTAATGTTTAAGAACTCCAAATAGGAACCTCCCATTTACAATGTTTTCAAGAAATTATTGTGCATTCAGAATTTCTGCAAGTCCTGTTTGGCCCTCAGTAAAAGTTTCACATGCAATTACTAAACAAAGACGTAGGCGTGCACGCGCGGTAATTCTTGAAGTTCCGAATATCAAATTGGCTATCCCTCAGGCAAGCTTTCCAAATTCGGAAGCAAAATGATGAAAACCCGTAACACTCGCATGTCAACATCTTAGGCCTTTCATTAGTTTTCTCACTCAAACTTCCAGAAAAGAGAGCACAAAAACATTAGAAAAGCTGGAAAGAGGAATCACCTTCAGAGCCGGTGATTCCCCTCGTATAATCTTGCAGAAAACGCAGTCGTTTCGGTGACCCTTTTTCTCAGCAGCCGAAGCACAATTGGAATACAACACACGTGAGAATCCGATCGGACTCTCTCCGACAGAGCGGAGATGGGAAGAGAGAATGGCGAGCCTGCGAGCCTCCATGCTAAGTGAAACCGAAGCTTATGCCAAAATCAGAGGGCGAGGCCATGCTTGGAAGTGAGATTCTGGGAAGTCAGAGGGTACCAAGCAAAACTGACGGTTTCTGGTTTTTTGTCCCTTTGCGGAATAATTTAGTGCCGGAGTAGAGCGGTGAATGGGAGTGAAGACTGGTTGCCGCGGGGATCGAGACAGTGGCCGTTGGTTTTGGTTTCTACCCAGTAGCGAGTTTGGCCTCGGGGACGTGTCAATTTGAAAGCCTTCCGGCTGCTTTTCGTCGCAAGCCGACGGCGGGCCTTTTCTCATCACCTCTCTTTTACTATTTTCATTTTTGTTTTGTTTAAAAGGATTTATCCTCAATGACCCAACATCTTATCCAAAGAAAAACATTAAATAAGAACAAGATATTGAAAAAGACATCTAAACTGGACATTTTGTTCATACAATATTGTGATGGGAGACTTAAGTCTGGACTATTCTTGAACACTCAGTCCTTACCTATCTACCTCTCTGACCAGTAAGAAAAATGAGAAATAAAAAAATATGATATTATTGAAGTGTTTCGTATCAGTATGTTGGATGATGTATATGTGAATAGATTCTTCTTCCTTCTATGTTATCTTTTTTTTTTCAAGAGTTTTAGGAAAAGAGATTCTGTATTATTGCTTTCGCATGAAAACATTATATATACAGGGCTCAATGCATTTGTAGTCAAGATTCTACAAATAGGATATTTTCCTTTATAGTTTGTAGTCAAGATTCTACAAATAGGAAGTTTTCCTTGACTATAAAGGAAAATATCCTATTTGTAGAATCTTGTAATATCTAAATAATTTCTAAATTGTCGTGATTCCAGCAATCAAATCACCCAATGCATTTGGAAAGAACTCTACGTCTAATCATGGTAACATTCGATGATGAAACCAAGGAAAGAATCAAACAATCGCAGCTAGGCAACGAATCTCCAACACTCCTCCGATTAGCGGTTTATAGATGACAAAGATGCCAAGTTCGCTTAGAAAATATGTATTGTCTTTGACATAGAGCTTGACGAAGATAGAAGTATGTTATTACGTGGTCTTTACTTCTCTTATCTTAATTATTTCTTGGATCATGTCATTTATAAAATGACAGTCAATTTTTATATGTTTTATTTATTTATAAAATACTAAATTTGTTGCAAGTTTAAAAGTTGTTGGATCTTATAGCAACCTAAGAGGGGAATAAATTAAGTTTATCAAAAAAAAAATTGTCTTTTTCATTTTTTCAATATGAAGCAATCAAGGTAACAAATAAAATTATCATATAAGATAAAGACATAGATTTTTGGAAAGTCGTTTGACCCAAGCCAACTTGTCACCTACTCTACCCTACTCTAACAACAACCTACTAGAGTCACTCTCCAATTAATTAACAAATTAATTACAAGGAAAAACCACTCCCCCAATCCTAGTTACAAATTCTCTCCTAAAAAATTTCAACAAAGAGTAACAATTACGTACAATTTTGAATTCAACTTCTGTAAGATACGAATTCAAGTTTAAAAGTTTCAAACAAGTACTAGAGACTTAATACAAAATGATATGAACAAAAGCCCCAAATTTACATGAACCCTAGCATTGTTCACTCATATGAAATCAACTTAAATATGATATGAAATAAAGAGCAATATGATTTCTTAACAAATATATGAAAACATTAATAAGCTCAAAGTAGAATCACCGAAATATAGAACTAATTTCGTAAGCTTAAAGAAGCTTGAGTGAAAAGTATGAGTTTCTATAAGTAGCTTGCTTTCTTTATGATTTTTGGGCTCACCAAATAACAATAAGTTGATGTTCTTAAATAGCTTCAAAGCAACTGACCTTTTATTTCAATGTAACTATTATGACATCTCTAAACCACATCACTTCTTCTTCTCATTAAGAGCTACCTTTTTTCTCTTCTTTGTCCATTTCAAGCTACTAAGAGAAAAGGAAGGTAGGACTGGTCATTCTATCGTAATTTCATTTAAAATTGTGCTCTAAAACGCCATTGCTTTGTTCAGATTTTAAGTTTCTAATTTAGAACTTTGTGGACCAAAAAATGGGTTACCTAGTTAAGTTTTTGGGTCTTTCTTGAATCATCTTCAATCCTCTTCAATCTTAAAGTAAATCTTCATGGATACTTCACAAATTGATAGAACAACTTCTTACTCACAAAAGCCCTATGATTTTGTCTTCAAAAATTCTTTAATATGCTTTCAATTCCTTTTTTAGGTAGTTAGGTCACAAATACGAAGAACTACTTGACTTCTTCAAATTAATCTTCTCTGGGGAGTGGGTCTCTAATTTTTCTTCATAGATTTGTTCTACCTTTTGTTAGCTTTCAAATGACACATTTTCTAGCTTGAACGGAGCAATTTCTATCAGTCAATTTTACCAGAGAGCATCGGGTGTTTCTGGGTGTCGAATGCAGGTCAAATGCTAGTTTTTGAGTCATGAGTCCTAAGAACGGATCATGCACGCTTTTGTCGGGTCTCACACGTGGGTTGCACTTCTAGATCTGGGTCGCACACACGGGTCTAAATTCGCTCGGGCCTGACTACATTTAGTTGGGTCACACGAACAAATAATTTGTGGGTTTTGGACTACGTCTCGCTCGTATGGTTGGGTCACTCACATACTAGGCCTGAGATGCGTCTACATGGGCTAGGTCTAGGTTGCACTTCACATTGGGCTTTCGGTTTTAGACTAATCATGCATTTACCCATTTTCCTGCACAAAGTTCTAATAGAGATTTTCTTATAAAAATCTATTAAATAAATAATCAAAAAATAATTATCATATTATCATATTATAATTCTATTTCTCTCATCATCAAAATGTTAATATATTCTAATATTATTAAAATGTATTCCAATAAAAGTGGACTCTTTATTACAAAATAAAAAGAATTAGTCCTCTTGTTTGTACTTCGAGATCTTGAAGTAATATTTGTATCCAAATTATTTCATGAAGTACTACTATCATAACAAAATATTCTTATTTAATAAAGAAACATGAGACAATTGATTGATTTTTAGTTTTCCATAATAGTAGAAAATCTCCTAACTTGATATAGAATCCAATGAGAGATTTCCTACTTGTAGGCAAGTGACACAATCACTATTCTAGAAGGCCACCATCTCTAGATTGCACCTCTATGATAAAAATAGGCCTAAATCTAGACATCCCTTTATATACTTTTGTCATTTTTAATGTTACATCCATATGAAACTTTTGGACTCATGCGTGAACTAGTTAAAGTTTGAAACTACAACAAGAAGGATATTTGAACAATTTTCATTTATTGATATTGCTCCTTTATCATATTCGAGCATTGTCAATTTTATATTATGCTTCATTAAGACGACAGTGGGCTTCTAACTTGATAGGCCAGCTTTTAATGTGATCTCTAGGACATATATTTTTGTTAGTTAAGATGGATTCCATTTTTGAGTAGGTAATCTTAATGTTAGGATTAGTGAAACAATTAGGTTAAAGACATGATAATAATATCTTATTACAATCAGGTGCATCTATATAATTTTAGAAACTAGATTTTTTCTCTACAAATATAAGAAATATAGAGATACCTACTGGATAAGACATTTTAGTAAGAAAGCCTCCTTGGATTCTAGTTGTTTGAGAGAACTCCATAATGGATTTTAATGATATGAGAATCCATGAAATACACATTTGACGAGAGAGAAAGGAAAAGAAAATTTAATAAGGAGACTATAAAGGACATAGAACATTATGTTGATATGAAAATCTTAAATTTGTTGTATTTGAATATATGCATTTTTATAATTGTATGGCTAATCATATGTTAGTAATGTGATTTGTTGAATTTCCTTAACACTCAATTCCTAGAAAAATATATAAGAAATCTTAAATCTTTAATATGGAAGATAGAGTACAAATATATTTTGGGATCTTTACTAGGGAATTTGTCATTCCCATAATTAGGATATCATTGATATAATAAGCACATAAACTGATGATATCTTTTTTGGGAAGTTGAATAGCCTATGAAAACATATTATATGACACGAAGGACTAATTTGTCTCTAAGGTTCATAGTAATAGCATAATAGAGATATCTGAAAACTTAAGGGTGGTGAATGTTTAAGCTTTTCCTAAATAACAACTTATAGGGTTGTAATAACCATAAACTCACTTTAAAAAGACTTTAAAATTTAGGAATAATATTTGAGGGCTTTGGCAACTTCTAATAAATATCTTTGCTTACACTTTATAAGCCATCTCATTAGAAGACATAAATACAAAAGCTTTCATAGAGAATAACATGAGAAGAAAAGAATGAAGAATATTTATGATTAAAAAAATCATACATGTTATTAGGGTGAGACCTTAAATAGGTTTATTAAACTAATTTTGAATAAGAGTATAGAGTTGCATAAGGTGTGAGGTTTTAGATTGCACAAAAATTGAAAAACTCAAGTTTCACAAGAATAATCATTAACAATGGTCAAGAAAATCAAGATCTATCCCAACATCAAGTGTGATTTAGTCTCCCTATGTTGAGATGGAAAAGAGAAAATTGTGGAGGCACATGATATACTAGATGGAAAACTTGTATGTGACTACTTGGCTAAGAGACACATTGACATTTAAGATGAAGAAAAGATGCAATGTAGCCTAAGCACTAATAAGAAATAAAAATACTTTTGTTAAGACTTGCATTATGTAAGATGCTCTTATTCAAAAGGGTACAGTAAGATAAATTAAAATTATTGGAGTGGTTGTTAGGAAAATATAAGGTATGTTCTATTTTATATTATTTTAATGATTGACAAAAAGAAAGTATTTGCAAAATAATTTTTGCATATGGAACAGTTTGTGCCAAAAAATAACTATATATAAGCTATTGTTTATAAAAAGTCAAATATGATATTTGACATTTTATTTACATTAGAGAATAAATTTTTTTATTCCCCCATTTTCATGATGGCTTATGTTGGTGTTAAAATATTTGATAAGTTGAATGAGTTTTACAAGTGGCTTGTTGATTATGGGTTTATGAGAATGTGTTTGACCTAGATGATGTGGGCTAAATTCATCAAGCCAAAATGATCCAAGCCCAAAATGTGAAACACACGTTTCTCTTCCCCCATACTCTCTCTCTCTCTCTCTCTCTCTCTCTCTCTCTCTCTCTCTCTCTCTCTCTCTCTCTCTCTCTCTCTCTCTCTCTCTCTCTCGTTTTCACATTTTCGTTTCTCCGTTTCTTTTCTCTCTCCCGATGCACGCATTGTTTTTTCCTTTCTTCTCTCTGAGGTCTATCTTTTACAACGGTCATTTTTCTCAAACGGATCACTATGGGAAGATTAGAGGTAACTTAGTAAAGCTGTGGTTTTCATTTTGCTTGCTAACTTTTGGCTGTTGAAGTGTTTTTTTCAGAAAAACACAAGAACAATTTTGTGTATGGTGAAGACTTAGAAAGTCTGAATGGAAAAGGGGTTATTTGATCATTTTATACTCAATTGTTTTTTACAAATGTAAAAATGAGCACAAGCCTACCAAAAACTCATTAGCGGTAATAAGAGATAGCCCACGCCTTATAAGGCACATATGTTTGAGTCTTTATTCCAATATGGAACTAGTTCTCTCTTAACAACAAAGTATAGCTCATTTTAATCCTTGAGAGAGCACAATTTGATCTTTATTTCTTTCCCTATTTTTAGTTGCAAATCATGAATGGGCTTTTAGATTGGAATTTTCTATTATTGTTTATAACATTGTTCATTCCGGAAATTTTTTTTTTAATTTGAAGCTAAATTAAATATTATATAAAATGTTTGGTGCTAAGCCTTGTGGTTCATCAAGTATATCTATACTCTTGAATTTTGCTTCAAATTGGTGAGCTTTGATTGAATTAATTGATATATTATATAAAATCTTGAAGCTCACGGTTTGTTGGACAAATTTAATATTTTACATACTTGACTATTTGGTGCTAAGCCTTAAATCACTTTCTACTTGCACGTTGTTGAATATTATCTCTAGTGTTGAAAATATTATGTTATTGTTGTTGGGCTACCTATGTTCATGCTGGCCCATAATTGTACAAGCCCATGGAGGTCCATAGGCACGTTACCCGTTTCTTGTTCATTCTTTATATACTTGTTCCTAACACATTATGCAAACTTGAGTTCCATGTACACTCACACCATTTTATACAGGGAGTTTCACCGTTTCTCCTTACAATTTTCTTTTAAGATGTATCCGATGCAGGCACTCACTCGGGCATTTCATCGAACATTTGGAATTCGACCATTAACTTGCTTCTCCACTTTCGATCATGGATCCCAGCCACAACCTTAAGCACCCCAGACGTAGTAGCACCACCGCCACTATCTTAGAACGTGAAGCTGCTATCGCCATTATGAATCTGTTTTCCCATTGATTCTTCATCACCATCATGCCTTCATGTTTTGCATCTATCATTGTCTATCACTAACACACAAGATCCATCACCATTGTGCCTTACTTTGCATCAATCCTTGTTTGTCACTGATATGCAAGAACCATCATGATCATGCCCTATTTTCATATATCCATTATCATCTATTATTGACATACATGACCCTTATTCACTTGCTATTATACCTTACACTAGCCCAAGATTGTAGTTTGATGTATCTCCTCTTATGCCACCTCACTGTTAAGATGCCTCTCGTTGAAGTTGAATCACCTTCCTCAATAACAAAAACCTCAATAGTTTAATACTTGGAAAAACCTACTGTCGCAGCATTTATATCTTCTCTGCCGCCATTAATAACCTCCATTAACAGCTTGCCTTTCTAAAAAACAATTTTTTTTTATTATCTTATTTTTCTCTTTGTGGTATTACACTGATATATATTCCTCTTTTTCTCTGAAATATACCATTTGTCCAAGATTTAGGCAATTTGATCATTGTCGCTTTTCCTCTCTGATATATCTGTATGCTTTGCTCGGATTCTTTAAGTTAATATTTGGACAACTTGGCAACTTACCGATACTCACTCCTCTGCCTCTAATTCCACAAATTATTTTAGCTGTTCTAAATTACCCTAGTTATGAAAGAGAAAAGCCTTCTGTTATCATGCTTTTCGACGGAGCTCCACATAGCTCAATTTACTTTCGTTAAATGATTTGGAAGAAAAATAAAATCTCCCAGATCTCTGCACCCGCCAACTTCTTACGACATGTAGCTATGTATTTGAGAACTTTTACAGTTAAGTTTAGGCCGAATCTGGAGGATTCTATGGCCTGGCTTCGATTTTTGCATGAAAAATGGGTATTTCAAATAGAGTTATATTTGGTAATTAGAGCCACTATGGGATCATGTAGTTTCATCTTCAATGTTGATGTTTGGTTAAAAAGATTTAGCGAATCACGAGTATTCCAAACAGGACGAATTGTATCTTTCGAGGAACGTTAATTACTAGAGAAGTCGGTATAAAACGATAATATATGCCCTATTGTCATGCCGTTTAGGTTTTAGATTCACTCCTCAAATCAGAAAAGAGAAAAACAAGAGGGGCTTAACCTATAGCAGTTGTCACCATCGATAGGGTAGGGTAGACAATAACATGAAATTATATTGAAATGTGAATATTCATCATAAAATTTTAAAATATTAGATAAAAAATATTATCACTTATAAAATTAAAAATTTATTTTCTTACTTTTAATATAAGATAATATTTACTTTTAACACTCATTTTTATATATACTGATATTCGAGAGTTAAAAAATTATAAAACAAAAATTCATCACTAATTATAATATTATGTTAAAGTGTAAAAGTCTATTTTAAAATATTAAAGTATTAGATAAATTTTTTTTACCACTTCGTAAGACCAAATGTTCATTACTGACCTTTAATAAATTAAAATGGGTCATTAGTCATTTTTCAACAAAAAGCAATCAATGAAGTCACTTTATTTGGTAGATGTCATGTAAAGGCAGATGAACAGGTAACAAAATTCCTTGGCATGCTGACCAAGGCTTTGGATGATAATAGCTTTGGTCGTTCTCGGCCAACTGTCCAGAAAGCTACCACCACCTGAATACTCCGCATTAGAATTGAAGGCAGAACATTTACTGATAGCAGCATCATGGATGGCGTATGGTGTGCCATTGTCCTTTTTCAGTGGCCCTCTCAGAGTCCATCCCTTCCTTTAAACGCTAACCCATTCTCCCTATCACAAACTATTTCTTTTATTTCTAAAAGAAAACCCAGGTACGGTCGCTGGTCTGAGCAGCGGCCTTCCTTCCATTTACGTAGAAGCCTCCTCCTTCGGAGTCTCAAATTTTATATTTTTTTGTTGACAGGTTCCACCGCCACGCATCCATTTATTAAACTTCGAACTTCTGAATATTTCCTGCTCCCCACGGTTTCTAGAAGCGGACAACTACGAAATCCCGCTCATCCAGCACTTCCTTTGAACCCCTCCAAAATCCTCTCTACCAACAACCCTCCCAGATCGCGCCACGTCCCCAGATCGCGCCACAACCCAGACGTGTTCACATCGCATCGGTCCCCTCAATCCTACCTACCTATTTGGACTAACACTGTACACGCGCTTTTCCTCCGTGGCTTGAAAGCTTCGGCAGCAAGGCAACCCCACCCCTATTCAACCTATATAAACGTCGTCTTCATAGGTTCCTTACTCAACCGTTCAATCGACTGTTTCTCCCAAGGTCGCCGGTGGCAGCAGTCATGAAACTCGACGACGAGGAGCATGCGATCCCAGCCCTAGATTTCCGGAATTTAAAAGTGTTATCAGCCGTCGGCCGCGGAGCCAAGGGAGTGGTTTTTCTCGCAAAAGACAGAGTGTCCGACGAGTTCTTGGCTTTGAAGGTGGTCGCCAAGTCCCTTTTTGAGGATAAAGGCAAGAATGAGAACAGCCAGGGCGGCGAGTACAAGAGGATTTGCTTCGAACAGCAAGTGCTCCGTCTTTTTAGCCATCAGCTTTTGCCAAAATTGCGCGGAGTCTTGGAAACTCAAAATGTTGTGTCCTACGCTATTGATTACTGTTCCGGAGGGAATCTTCATTCCCTGAGGAAAAGGCAGACTGAGAAAATGTTCTCCGATGATGTTATTAGGTAAGTTTTTAAAACATTCTATTTATTTGCTGAAGAAGCTGAGGAAAAAAAAGGTTCTTAACTTTACTGCAAATCTGATCGTTCGTCGTTTTTCTGGAATTTCCAGGTTTTATGCTGCAGAACTTGTTCTGGCGTTGGAGTATTTGCATGGTTTAGGTATAGTTTACAGAGATTTGAAGCCGGAAAACGTTATGATTAAAGAAAATGGTCACATAATGTTGGTCGATTTTGATCTCTCCACGAGATTATCGCCGAAAAGTCCTCGATCGTCTCCGGATTCGGTCTTGATCTCCAAATCTGACGTGGTCAAGAAAAAGCGGTTGTCGCCTTTGAACCGGTTCTGTAACTCTGGCATTTCGCCAGTAGACACAGTTTCGCCTGGAAACTCGATGAAGGCTGTGCCCGACCCGGCGGAGAAGTGTAAATCATTCGTGGGGACAGAGGAGTACGTGGCGCCGGAGATAGTGTTAGGGAACGGCCACGATTTCGCGGTGGACTGGTGGTCCCTCGGAGTTCTCCTGTACGAAATGCTTTACGGAGAGACGCCGTTTAAGGGATCTAATAGGAAGGAGACCTTCTACCGGATTCTGTCGAAGGCGCCGGAGCTCACCGGAGAAACAACAGCTTTGAGGGACCTGATCGCGAAGCTGCTCGAAAAGGACCCGGATCGGAGAATCGAACTGGAAGGAATCAAGGGCCATGATTTCTTTAGAGGAGTCGAATGGGATTCCGTGTTGCGAATCTCGCGGCCCCCGTACATTCCTCAGAATGAAGTTGGGGGCAAAGAGGGAAATGAAAATATCGACGTGGAGTTGTTCGTCCAAGGAATAGTTGAGAATAAAGCAGCACATGTTGAAGACCCCAAATCCACAGAAAATGATAAATTTCTCATTTTCTGATTTTTTTTTCCTTTTTTAGCCGTATTTCTCTGAAAAGCATGAAGCTAAGGATGTCACTGATGACATAATAGAGATTACATTGGATATTAGCCTACCACAACAAAGATGCCTAAACCACAATTTTGTACGTAACTGTAATTAAGTCTCACTTCTTATTCTTTTATAAATCCAAGTATTTAGTAAATGTAAAGCAATGGTCGAATATTCTAAGAGATTTGAGTAGACGCAATTGCATTGAAAATATATTTATTCTAGTGTGGTGTTCTTTTCTTGTCTGCCACATTTGATGTTCGGTAATTGCATCGAAGCTTTCTTTTTGTTATTCTTTGTTGGATATGATGTCTGTCGAATCTCCATTAATATTTTACTTTTATCTGTCTGCCTGCCATGGAGTTTCTTTCACGTGTGCGTAAAAAAATCGATAGACAGAAGTCGGTGCAGCTGGCATTCAAAGTTAGACAAAGACTTAATGCCCAAATCACTTTAAATTAGTGTTCCGATGTGGTTGTTTGTGAACTGTGTGTGTAAGGCTTTGGTTTCAAACCCAAGGGGAGATGAATATGGACGTTTAAAATTACCTCTAACTAGATAAAAAATGGCAGTCCTTCTTTTGCCTTTTGGAAAGATATGTATCTAGTTCAACCCTACTTAAGTGTTTCTTTTGACTTCTTCGTCATGCTTTTATTCAACAAAAGCAATTGGAGAAATAGGGAGAGGAGAACGAAGTGTCTGAACAGGACTTGTCCGCCACCTTATGGAAAATTGATACACTCTCTTGAAGAAACGATTCGAGGGATCCAATGTTTTGCCAATGTAAATGGCTGGTCAAGATGGTAACTTGAAAAGTTCACATGAGAAATTCAACCTCATAAATGGCTGATCAAGATGGCAACTTGAAAAGTTCACATGAAAAATTCAACCTCATAAATGGCTGATCAAGATGGCAACTTGAAAAGTTCACATGAAAAATTCAACGTCATGTGTCTTTAATCCAAATCTACGGCCCTTTATAATACAGATTTGAATTCAAAATCAATTCTTGAATTGGGAATCAAGGTCCCGTTAAATTAAGGGAACATTTACTACGGATCGAGTGGTAATCTGTACTTTAATTCCAAGATTGAAGCAGCCCAATTTCTATTGGTTCAAGCAAACCTAATGGATTTACCCGGTTTATTCCGCCTTTGGTTTTATTATTATGTTATTCTTGGGATTTTTATCCCTTTTTTTTTTAGGCGACTCAAGGTTCTTGCATCTCTAAAATTTCTTGAGCTCTATTACTTTCCTGCAACTCAATTTACTTTGAGAACAAGTGGTGCATCGCATGATCTAGGAGAAATTATTTCCTTAGATATGGCACCATCAACACCATGTGTTATCATATACTTGGGTTGTGGGTGGTTTTTGTTATGTCTTGCAAATAATGATTAATGAGGTTCATTTAAAGGGAATGAAAAGATATGATTGTTGTAGGTGAAATTGGGTGTACATTGATTTTGTGATGTTAGGAGATGAGTGGCATTTAATGTTGCCACAATGGTTTGACTTTTTGAGTTGTAGTTTCACTATTTTGGCATTATAATTGAAAAAGGTAATTGAATCTCTCTTCATATATATCAGTTTTGTAATCTTTTTTTTTTCACATAATTTTTTCTTCTATTCTTTTGTAATTACGTTTTGTTCACTCTTTCAAAGTTGGTAAGCTTAAGCCATGCTTCTTTTTTTAGGTTGGTAAGGAGTTCTTCTTAGTTGATAGAATGATCAAGGAGAAAATTATAGTAACATTTTTTAGGTAAACATAGTCTATACCCCACCTTTTGAGAAGATGAGTTCAGTAGCATAAAACCTAGTTGCATGAGTTTTTGTTAAATGGAAAACCTCAAACAGATTTATTACCTTTCACAATACTTTGGAGCTATATTCTCATTGCGTTGGCTTGAGTTGCACTTTGACAAGCAAAGGATGCTTCTAGAGCTTTCCAAACTTTATGTGAGGTTGATAATACTAATAGTTGCATAATCACCTTATCAGAAGAGTTTCTATAAATCTAAGTTAGTGCTATTTGATTTTTGATGAACCATTTGTAGTACAATGAGTTTTCCAACATAGTAACTATTTATCCTTTATTGAGATGTTAATTTGGTAAATCTAAATTTGGACACGGTGTTAGGTGACTACTATTGATGATTTATACGAAAATAAGGTAGCATTCTAGTCTTCCAGATCATGTAGTTGCTGTCATCAAACTTAGTACTTCTGGATTGAGTAACGTAATGCCCGATTGTAGGAAAATAGGGGTGGAGGTAATCCAAAAAAGCTAATGCCATAGGGTCATCGAATTGCATTGAAATGGCTTTGATTCCATATAAAATCAAAAGAATGGAAGGTAGTCAAATGAACAACAAATGTTTTATAATTTATTCAAAAACTACATTTTATATTTTATATTTTTTTATCTACATTTTTGGTACACAAAATGTTCCTTTTATTCCCAAAAGCCCCATAATATTTTAAATTCAAAATCTACGGCCATTCATAATATAGGTTTGAATTCATAATTAATTCTTGATTTGAAACCAAGGAATGGGGAAGTATCTACTATGAGTTACCATTAATGTCTGATTTAGTTTCAGGATCAAGGCGTGACCTAATTTATATAGGTTACAGCAAACCCGGTTGGTCATCCTGATTTATGGCGATTTTTATTCCTCAAACTTAATGAGCTCTATTGACAGATTCAAATGGTAAGCAAGAAGAGATCAAGCCTTTCCATCGTCATCATTGCTGAGCAACCAAATAAGGTAATTGATTGGTTGCACACGGAACAGCAAATATTTGAATAAAAGACATAACAGCGTTATCGCAAGAGGAAAAAAGAAAAGAAAAGAAAAGAAAAGAAAAGAAAAGAAAATATTAAAGTCGGATTAGAAAACATGCCTGACTTCCTTGAAAATAAAGATGTAGATTTTTATTTTTTATTTTTTTATATATTTGTCTCGGGGGTAAATGGATTAACACCTTGAGTTTATAAGTCAATAACTTTATTGCTAAACTCTTGGCTTCGGTTCAAAATAAAAAATGAAAGTGGAGAAGTAAAAATATGGAAAATGGACTATTAGAGATTGTAATTTGAAACCATGTTGAAAAATTAAAAGCAAAAACAGAGGGAAAATTAAAACAACAATTTTATTTGTTTGGGTTTTTTCATATAAGTTCTACATTAAAGCTAAGTCTATGTCTCAACTTACTGAGCCTCATCATTTGAAGTCTGAAACACAAGCCCAACAAGCCGACAAGGCCAACCTCAAGGCACAGCTTGACCCAATATCTCTTAAAGCCGAATTTCAAGGCACTGAAAAAGAACCTCTTGCAAGCACCAAGAGACACAAGTCGGTTGAACTCACAGCACCATGTCGAACAGCTGTGGAGCACTCACACCCTTGATGAACAACTACCACGCCAAGCAAGCATGCGTTGCCTCTACTCCAATCAACACTAGTCATAGACTTGTTTAATGTATATTTGTTCATACACTGCTCTGTGAATATATGTACTACGGTTAAACACGGTTGTAATTATCTTAGCCCTTAATACAATTTTAGTTGAGTTGCACTTGCTGTTCCAGTTTTACTCTTCCATTTCTCTTTTAATATGGTAAGTGGGATGTCTTTAGCTGAATTTATGGCCGTCAATCTTCAATTTTAGTTGACGACGGTTGGGCTTGTTGCAAGTTCTCAAAACCATTCCGTGTTTCTGGCCAATTGTTGCACAACTCCACAAGGTCTTGGCTTTGATAGCCCTTGATATGTTTTTGAGTCATCGGAATAATCATTCAGCGATAGCATTTGGTCAAAAATGGTTATTTTGGATTCCCTATATCTAGCATGATGAATATGGAGGAGGAGATAGACACCATTTGTTTTTAAAAGGCATTCATTGCTTCCTCTTTCCTTCAATTGTAGTTGTCCTTTTAGTCCTAACCACAGTCTAAACTGCGGCAAAAGACACTAGGCCTACCCGTGGGGAAGGTAACATTATCACAGTAGTCGTTCCAAACTCTCGCACTCAAATCTTCATTGATTGCCGATTTTATACCATGGCTGAGAAGACCTTGCAATCCCTTTGAAATCCACTTGTTTTGATCCTTGAAGGCTGTGGAAATCCCCATAAACCAACATTTCTAAATTTTCAGAAAAATGATTAAAACGAAAAATGGCTCTTAGACTTTTCGGGTTTATAAGAATTGTCCTTCCATCCATCTACGATTTCATTTGCCACTTCTAAAATTCAAAGCCTTTTGTTCTTCCATCTTTTGGATAATGTTCAAAGAATAATCGGTTTTGAGTTGATTTGGTAATTTAAGACTCCAATTTAATAGTTGGCTACAGTTTCCAACGGATCAGTAGACCAATTGAAAAAAAGTTTCGTCACTTATACCTAGAACATTAAAAAATAGAAAAAAGGAGAAGGGTCTACGGGATGTTTATACAACACAAGCTTATTTTATTTTTTCAGTTAAGTAAAGTGAATATTTAAGGGCGGGATATCCCACCATTTAAGTGGAGATTACTTCGTAGATATCTACCTGAGCTATCAAATAAAGTGATAATATGATCTATGGTTTTTCTAACTTTCTAAAATTAGTCTTTTAATTCATCTACAGCTAATCCATCTATGACTTGTGCATGTATACAAGTATATAAGAGTGCATATTAAATGCAACTACATACGTATTGGATCAACGATTATACTATAAATTAATCTCTTAGAAAGGGAATATATATGAAAGGTGCCCCGTGATAAGCAGTCCGAGAGTGCACTCGGGTTGGCAAATCAGGATAAAAGATTAAAAGACGTGAAGACCACCAACCTTTGGCGTTCATTGTGTGTTTACCAAACTGTTGACTCTTCCTTGATGATGTCAATGTCATAAGATAAGAACTTCAATTCCTAATTTTTACCTCTCATTCTTTGGTGGCCAAGGAAATCTTCCTATTATGCTTCGGCAGTATCTCTGCATATAAATTCAACATCTTATATCCTAGAATGCTAAATTACTTTTGAAACAATAGGTGGGGGATAAGAGTACCTAATCTGCAGGAAGAACTTTTGGCTTTGTCATGCCTAAGTCACCATGATTGCCAGAAACACACAACTTCAATTTAACCATTTGCCTACCTCCCAACCCAGTCCAAAAACATCAAAGAGGAGGGTTTTATATATGAAAGCTAGTCTAAATTTTCACATCAAATTTCTATATTTGAAGCAAAATAAAGAAATGCTACAATTAATTATAAGAATTGCTATTCATAAATTGGTATCATCGATGTTAATTATGTTAATTATGATTGTAATTGAGAATACTAATAATGTAATAAAGGTAATCAATTCAATTCGGTTCATTTAATAAACCATATTTGATATGATATTCCTTTTTATTAACATAATAGTATATGGGATGACGTAAAATATATTATTCAGAATATTTTTATATCATTTATGTTATTTATGCTATTTTTTTTATATAATAGTAGCACGAAAGGAACTATTTGAATTACAATAATAAGAAGAAAAAGAAGAAAAAGAAATTGTATTCTTATGGGTGAAATATATTATTGGTTTAAGTCCAACACCAAATAGAGATGTCTCATTATTAAATAACTATAACATTAAAAAAGTATAGTTATTAACTTTTTAGAAATAAATGGTTACATCATTCTTTAAAATCAATCGTTTGGAGCACAATTTCAACCAAACGAAGTCCTTCAATTGATAGTACGACCGTTAATGAATGAAGTCTGTTCTCTAATTCTTCTATTTTTTTTTTTAATTTTCTCTTGCGGCGTGTGCGTTGAAAAAGACTTCGGCAGCCACGTCGACAAGGAAGCTTTTAATGGGGAGCAGGCCGCCAACACGCAATTGATAGAAAATCCAGACGGTGGGGGCCATTTATCATGAAACGACGACGTTTTACCATTCGTTTATCATAAACGACGTCTTCTCAGGTGTTGACTAAGTTTCACGCGTCATTTCTCACATTACTTCCCACGTAGCACCGAGTTGAGTTCATTGTAGCGAATTCAAATTGTGATATGAACGAATATTTTCCTCCAACGTTCCTTTTATTTCTTCCAATGAAACTTGTCCGTTTGGCACTGTAGGAAGCTCTGACCGGGTCAATGTAAGAACTCCTATAGACGATACGCCGGCTTATTCTGTTTCTCACCTGTTTCTTTACGGGCTTCTCTCAGCTTTACGGCTTCTCTCGTCTTTACGGTCTATCGTCAATTCGGTTGTCCCCGCAATCATGGCGTCGAACCTCCGTAGCACTTCCAGTTTCAGCTTTAGGGTGTGGCCGCGCCACCAAAGCGCACCCATCATAGATTGCTTCCTTTGGAGTCGATAACCGCAGGATGAGGTTGTCATCGTAATACTGAAATTCACCGGCGACGACCATATTAGGTCTCCTCCGATGCAAAGATCGTTGTCGGTCCCCAAACACGCTGCTCTGTTGTACGACGGTGGCGCTTACATGATGTGTTTGCTATCGGAAGTGGGTGTCCCCCCTCAACACCAGGGAGCGATCTTGCGAGAAATCGCGTTGCAGGCCGCTGCCCCATCGGCTTGTCCCATCATCGTAACCCTCATGCACAGGGAGGTGGTTCGCCAGGAGATTGAGCTTCGGGACGAGATGGATATGGTTTTGAGGGAGTCGATGGACGTTGATTTTGCGAGGACTACCCCGGCCACTCGTTCTTCCATCCAGCAATTGGAGATCGAGAAGTGCATCCTTTGCACGCAGGAATTCGAGATTGGGCTCCAACTCATTCGGCTGCGGTGCTCTCGTGTCTACCACCGAGATTGCATTGTCAAGTGGCTGGAGAAGAGTCACCTCTGCCCCCACTGTCGATACCCGTTGCCTGCTGCCTGCAGACATCAGCGAGGATCTTAACTTCTTACTTGCTCTTTTTTTTTTTTTCCTCTTTTTTAAGAGTTTTGTATTGGATTAATTTTGTTGATAATGAAGAATTCAATATTTTTTGTTTCTTGCACATGAAATGAACTTTATATCCACTATGATTGAATTACATTTATTCATTAAATAAGTGTTTAACAAATTAACAATCTCTATATTATTTTTAAGGGTTTAACATTACTTTTGCGAGTTTTAAATATGAAAACTAATCTAAATTTTCACATCAAATTTCTATATTTGAAGTAAAACAAAGAAATGCTACAATTGATAATCAGAATAGCTATTATATTATTAATTATTTTGACAATAACATTTGGTTTCCTCTTTCAAGCGAAATAAAATCCCAAATCAATCCCATGATTTTTTGAACCGTGGTCCCGTCCACCGCAATTTCTTCAAAGAAGGAAGTTGTTGAATAGACTCCATGGCAGCTATTGTCCGAGAGAGGGTGAATTTGATTCTCGTAAGGGGGTTTGGTTCCGTTCGTTGATTGCTTTCAGTTTCTTGCTTAGCAAAGAAGACAAAGGAGGGAAAGCACCAATCAACGCTTGAGCAACAATGAGAAATCTAAGCCTTCTTCTATTCCAGAAAGCTTCGAAACGAAAAGGCATCTGGATAGAACAACAATGTATATGGTTTGAGGAAGAGAAGATCTTCATTTGCTACCCCTTGTCTCTCAGCCCATCCATTTCTGGAGTTGGGCGACGTAAATCAGCTGCACATAAAACCATGACCAACAGGAGAAATGATGTACCAGAACAACCGGCTGGCCTCTTTGTGCAGATATTTTAAGCAAGAGGAGCTACTTATCCTTCCCTATGGAAGACATTATTTTATTAATCCATAAGGCTTGTGTGCCACGGGGAACAAATAGATTATCGGAATCTAGTAGAAAAAACCAGATTGACATAACAACGAGTCATCGGAAAACATAATCGTAGATTCATAATGTTGAAGAGGACTCAAGCAGCATAAAGTTTAGATTCATACTCAGTCATCCAAAACAAAACGATTCTGACAAAATTGAACAGAAAATGCTGAAACAGCCTAAAAACTAATACTCAGGATCAAATTGACCAGAAGCATAGCATCGGGCTTATTCATCCTCCTGGCTACGCAACCTGGCCAGTTTGTTAGTGACAACAACATCCAACTGTGCTGCACGTTCAACAATCTCCTTTCTCTTCCGAGTTGATATGTTGTGTGCTATCTCAGCACAATAGGTCCTAAAATTGCATTAACAGTTAAGCAATAATAGGTAAGAAAAGTAAACTAA
Organism: Casuarina equisetifolia; assembly: GCA_028551475.1. Classification (NCBI taxonomy): domain Eukaryota; kingdom Viridiplantae; phylum Streptophyta; class Magnoliopsida; order Fagales; family Casuarinaceae; genus Casuarina; species Casuarina equisetifolia. Next base: position 16,760,545 of record CM052361.1, on the reverse strand, counting down.
GAAAGAAAAAGGGGAAAAAAAGAAGGAAAGATTTAGACATTTTGAAAATATAGAAACTGTTTTATACCTGTTGTGCATCATAAGAAGCTCCAGCTCTTGGACATTGTGCACAACGAATTTCTTAAATCCATTGGGAAGATAGTGGCGAGTCTTCTTGTCAGAGCCATAACCAATATTTGGCATCAAAGTGCATCCTTTAAACTTCCTCCTAACACGTGAATCAATACCCTTAGGCCTGCGCCAGCTTGGCTGCGACATAATGTACGTGTTCAAAATATGTTAGTATCCACACCCACTTTGAACACGGGCAAAAGCATAACAGGGTATCATGACCTCTGAGCGGGACATATGACAACTGCCTATCGAGTAAGTTTTTAAACAAAGATGTTCAAACCCATTGAGACCTAAAACCAACGTCTAAATGCCTAACAGGAAGAAGAAACAGGACCAGTTCCAGAACCAAACCAAAAGTTGTGATTTTTATCTTCGTTTCTATTCAAGCCAATTAACTACTAGAATCTTACAACTGTGGTTAATAAGCTATAATATGAGTTGAATGACAAATATCCTTGCCAAATTCAACCAAATATGCAGCTCCAAGGGTATCAAGAATGTAGTTCCTACTGTATGTTAGATAAGTTAACATCAACGCCCTAGTAAAATCACAACTATGATTTGCTACTTGGTCATTCAGATCTATTCTACTATAAAGATAGTGGTAAAGATTGGCGGCGTGTCATCTCATTCTCGTGGGCCTAATAAAACTGCCTGTGAGCTGTGTAGTTGTTTGACTTTGCAATCTAAGGAAGCAGAGGGTACGAAGCTGTCTTTATGTAACTCTTATGGGGCTTCCTTGTGAAATGAAGAAGATCAAAACTTGATTGACCCCTAAATTATACATCAGTCTCAATTTCATCCATGGCTCATTGATTGTTTCAATGTAATCCTTGAAATTCGATAGATATTGCAATTTCAACGTTCCCCTTATCTTGTCTTGTAATCACCCTATAAATGCAATTTCTTAAGGCAGATATTTATTGACAACAGAAAGCATAAAATTGGATAATTTCTGACAAATATTTCATATTCATCTGCCACTTGGACATGTCAAACTACATATACTGATGGCAATAAGTTTCATGAAGCTACAAAAGAAGCATGACCATATTTTGAGCATGCAACCATCATCAACTGCTTTGCTAGGTTTGAGAATTAGTTTCACAATCATTATGTTTTTGGCAATGGAGAGAAAAGAATGAAGTAGCAGAGATTACTTGCACTTACAGAAAAATGTCTCAAGGGAAGGTGAAAACATCAAGCTTCATTTTGTTTTTTTCCTTTCTTGCTTTAGACATTTAATATAAACAGCTTTATCATAATTAAGGCGAAAAGTTTCCAAAGGATAAGCTAAACCAAAGGTTATAGCCTAACCTTCCGAGATAATATTCATTTTTCAACAATAAATAAGACACAGTGCAAGAATAGTGCAGCCTCTAATTTAAACACATAAGGATGAAATAAGAAAGAAAGAAGATGAATGCCTTAAGAAGGTGCGTGTGGGTGTCTTTGTGTATAAGAGAATTATCAAAGAAAACTTTTTATATTGATGCCAGACAAAGAACAAACAAAAGAGAGTTTTAGTCAGATAAATAGAAGTCAGGAATGCTTTTTCCCTTTTCCAATCTAGTTTTATTGATTCAATCTACCATCCCTTAAAAGCACAAAACAATATTGTGACACTCAGCAAAAAAAAAAGAAAAGCAGTAAACAGAGGAACAGGCAGGCATACAAATAAGCCAAAATGACATGGCTGCATGACCTATTTACGAGCTTCCAAAATTAATAAATCATTAGATATGAAGACCTTATCCACAAGCATCATGAAAGCATGGAATGCTCACAAGGTCCAAATCATAACCCTTCTAAAACCTTGCCTAGGAAGCTCAAGTTCCTCATGCTCAACCCTGAAGGACTGAACATGCCCAAACCCATCTCAATTAAAGAATTGCACCTTGAACCTGACCTCTATACCTCTTTCTTTATCTCTCTCTCTCCTGTGGATATTAAAAAATTGGGTCAAAGTGAAGGCATTCATCCTACCAGCTTTGCTCGCAATCACCAAAACTTTTTCCACCATCCACAGAAAAGTTCAAGAACTGCCTTTCAATGTGAGAAGGGTCAAGATGCAAAAGATTTGAATAACGACGACCAGTACCATCTGATGAACAATTCAAAAGTGATACATTTCAAGCAAATCCCTTGCGTCAAAGACTCTAGAACATCTTTCACTACATTGCAATAAACCATAGTGAACCCGACTCATATAGCTGTATTATGCAGTGCCTTCTGACAAGAAGTTGAGTTCAGCTGTCTAACAAATGTCAAACATCAAAAGCCCCAGGGCACCATTCACTACATGCAAATACAACATACTGTTTTTGAATCATGTAACAGGCTAGTCCATCACTGTCCAGTGCCTTCCAACTAGAATTAAGAGACCTACTTCGCAACAGATGCTGTGCATCAAAAACTCTAGAGCATCTTTCACAACATCACAGATATGACATAGAAAATTAGATTTGAAGAACTAATATTTTGCATCACCATCTAGAAATTCCCTTTGGATGCTTCCATAAGAAATTGCCTTTCGAATTAGGCATTGCTTTTAATTACTAGTGGCACTCAACAAACTCTTAAATTAGCACCTTTGTGAAGAAGCATAAGAGTAAAAATCTAATCTTTCAAAAGCTTCACAAACATGTAGTCAAACTACGAAGGAATATTAATCATTTGTAGCATCCTACACACTCTTTAAGTAGCATCCCGTGAAGAAGCATACAACTAAAAATCCAATTTCTGAAAGATTTGACGGACATGTAATTAAACTATGGGTGAATACTAACTAGTTTTCTTGTTACTAACAAAGCTACTCAATATCTAACAGCTTTTTAGATCTTGATCAGAAAGGCAAAGGCTCCAAATGGAATCTCGGCAGCTTAAAACAACTTTAGATAAGTAAAGACAACCACAACCACAACCATAGAAACCAAAACTTTTAATTGGAAACATGTCAAAGATAAATATCTTCAAAAAGGATAATCTCTGTTTATAACCAGTGTGTAAATTACCACTTGCTAAGGAGGATGTACACGAAATCCCCCAGGATTTCAAGAGGCGTCTAATTACAGAACCACAATGCTTAATACATTAGATTAAACCAACTGGTCATCATGCAATAAATAACCTATACATGTTGAAAGTAGAATCAAGTAACCCTACAAAAATTTTGGCGATTTAAATCAACGACAAAAGAGATACAGATCAATTAGGACAGCCAAATTAACTATTCTCGCCACATTAAGCTAACACGTTTATACTTAGTTATAAAACCAACCTTCACAGAAATTTTTCGGTCACTTTGTGGCCGCTTGAATTGCTTGACACGCTTCTTAACAATCTTCTTCGTCAGCAAAGGAACAGCCATTGTTTCTGTATCATGAACACTCAAGTTAGCATAAACTGAGTGGTCGGTCGACACATATACGAATGCACAAACAGAAAAAATAAATCTTAACAGAGAGAGACTCACGGGCGGTGAACTCAACGCTGCCACGGGCTCTGAAAACCCTAAGAGGGTAAAAGAATTAAGAAGCCGCATTTTAAGCAGTTAAATATCTCGAGGAGTTAAGATTTGATGTGTTCAGGGTCACCATAAGAGATTATGAACGTATTTTGTCAGCCCAATGGGTTGGGCTTCAAAAATAGTTGGGCCCGCATCAAGATTTTACAAGAGTCTGTAGACACCACAATAATTGTATTTGTACAAAAAAAATTTTAGTAGTTAACTTAACTATTTTTGAGTAGAAGTACAAAAAGATGTATAATATATATATATATATATATATTTTAATGGTTCTAAATAACAGAGACTACTAAGAGATTATTAATGATGTAAATTTTGATTACCTGATATGATTATTGTATGTTTTAATGTTTTCTTTTCAGATTTTACCTATAACCGACCCTTAATGAAAATTCATGTTGAATGATATTCTTTAGTACACTCAATCTGTGCTAGCAATGTTGAAGTTGGTCTTGCTCATACCCTCATGCAATACTTAGGGTGCTTGGTTTGGTCTCTATATTATTGCAATATTTGCTTTAACGTCGTTTCATCGGTGATTTATTTCTTTTGGCTTTTGCGAGATGTACAGTAGTGTTTGCTTTTTGGTAACAGAGTTCTCAAGAACTTTCAAAAAATTAAGAGAAATCCTCCGACCTTCTTCCATTGAATTGTCGACCAAGACAAGACCTTAAATCATAAACTCCCTAATTTTGTTCTGTTTGAAACCATTATTTTCTTGTAATCTTTTATGTTACCACAATATATGAGGTAAATTAGATTTTTAAGCAGTGTCGACGAACTAGGGCTTGTTAAATAAGAGGTTGAAAAAAAAAAATCTTTAAATTGTCCGGATGCTTTATTTGTTTGGACTATCAAGTTGTTACCTTGCTGCAGTATTATCTTATTTGTATGGTTTTGTATTAGTTGCAGGTTAGATGGGCTGTGGGTTGTGTCAACGGGTTTTGTTAGTGGCTATGGGCCAAGGGCTAGAGGCCCGATAGAGCGTTGTCTATGTTCGTAGTAGATTAGGGGAAATGGCCTCGTCAAAGAACATTCTAGAAATCGTGAATGAAGCAGAAGCTTAGTTTAGGACTCTAACCTCCTTAATCAATCAAGGTGTTGTGATTATATTCCTAATTTTTAGTTTTCTAACAATTATCAATAAATAAAACATAAAAAATACCACAAACTCAAAAGAATTTGTTAAAAGATTTGCCCCAAGAACAATTGCCTCCATTTATTGTCACCTTTTAACTAGTGCGGTTAAAAAACTTGTTCCACTATTCTTTAGAGTTTTTTACAAGAGTCAATCACTCTTATATCCAATTTCTTTTAAGAGATTAATTTTCAATCCACCACAATTCAGTAGTGAATAAAAATACAATACACTGTAGTTGCTAGGAGTGTAAGAATTAAATAAGTGATCACAACACCTAATAATAACATTAAAGCAGTAAAGTACGAATTTTTAGAGATGTTGCAATTTTGATGGATTTGTTGTAGAGGAAGAACTTCAATGAATTTATCTTTTGATTGTTTGTAAGTTCTCGGGTGTTATCTTTTCTTTTTGAATATTTTCTTCCCAATTTATAACTCCCAAGGTGGACTCATCTTCTTCATAGCCATTCGACAGCAAACATCCATTTGACAGCAATATCATTTCTTCAAACTTTCCTTTGTCTCTCCATCACAACCCATCAATTTTGTACTAACAAATTCTAGAACCCAAAACCATTTTCTTCCTATTAGAAAGTTTTCCATGTTGATAGTAGAATTAGAGTTTCTTTTCACTAGAATTGGATCACATTTGATTTTACCCTCTGTTTTCTTTTCCTTTTCCATAAAACCTTAATAAATAGTAGAAAGAACATACTAATATATTGCCTTGTGATAGCTTGTTTCCATTCTTGTTGTTATTCTCATGAATCATACTAATTTTAAATTCTTCCTTGTTGATCCCATTGATAATCAAGTCCCTTATGTCATTTTCTTCTATCTATTTACTCCATTTTGAGCTTTTTTTTTTTTTTTTTTTAAATTTCAAACAAAAATTTCCTATCCTTCATCAATTTTATTCATCCTCCATCTCCAAAATTCATACTCTATCTCTTTAAAATATGATTTTCCTTTTGCAAAAGTCCTAGCTATTTTCCTAAAAAATATTCTTTGAATTGTTGGAAGTTGTCACACAATGGAAGAAGTTGGGAACTTTGCCCCACATTGGACACTGATGCTTAGTTCTATGGCCTTATTAATAGCTAGGGATGTACCACCTTATGATGCACATTTTAAGGTTGGGTCCTGATTCTTGACATGGTATCCACTTAGCCTATGGCCTTTGTTTGTAAAATTTTAAATCTAATTGAATAGGTTGAATAAGTAATATAATGATGCAAAAGTATCACTCCACAAAGATTGATAATTACTAATCTAATTAAATATTAACAGTGAACTAATCTTAGAGTTTATCTAACAAATCAAAATAGAGTTGACAATGAATTAAAATTGATAATTTTCAAAAAAATTTTTCAAAAATAAATGAAATTAAATCCAAATGAGCTAAATCAATCAAAATAATATGTTAAAGCATCCAATTTCACTATAACCACTAGATTTAAATTTCAATAGTTCATGCATGTAAGAATGATAATATATACATAATGATGAAACTTCTTAATTTATTTTATACCTAAAAAAGTTTGATTTCATTTGAATTTTGATACTAGCAAAAGTTGCAATCATGCTTGTTGTACAAAGTAGAAGAAAAAGTATTGGAAGCGTAGCTACTATAAACTTATCCTACCATGGTATTCAATTTCTATGCTTAGTGACCTATTTTTAGAATATTAAATGACTTGAATTTGACAAAGGATGATAAGGAGATTCCATTCTAATACAAATGTTGTACTTTCTTATTTCTTTCTTTTCCTTTTATTTTCTCATATTTTATTTTTGCATTTTATAACTGTAAAAACAAAATAATATGCCTCACATAATCATTACAATCAATTTCTTCCCATGCTTTTTCCTTCCTTTCAACTTTTCTTAGGCTCAAATAAAATTGTGCCCTAAAGATCAAAGTGTTCATGGGCATAAGATAATGAAATAATTTGGTCAAGACCATATATATATATATATGGGTGTCATTAGAAAAAAAAGAAGAAGTTGGATAAGAATCAAGACTCAATGGAGTGACTAGTGATAAATTGGCTTGAAAGGCTTAATCAATTCAAAGATGACTTAAATCATTTTCTTAGTTAGATATAGCTTAGGATTTCACCTTAATAGAAAATCAAATAGATTATAAGATTTAGATGAGATTTAAGAAAATTGCATACTTCACATGAATATTCTTTAGAAATACATACAATTTCAAAAATTAAGGAACTTTAGTACTTAATAGGTGGATTATCATAACTAGAATCATACTTAACTCATACCAGAGTTACAAGTTTGAAACAAATTTACACCTTCTTAAGAATCACCAAGGATTCACAACAAGAGATGTAATCATGACATAAAAAATTTTAAAATTAGATTTAGCACAAAATTTCTTCTCCCCATCCCTAAATTTGAATGAAGCATTGTACTTAATACAAAAAAATCAGAGAAAAGGGAACAAGAAAACTCTTCTTGTTATAGGATGTGTCCATGGATGGCCTTTATGGAAAAACTCTAAGAAAATAATCCCTTAAGAAAGAAAATTAATCTAGATACAACAAAGAAAATAAAAAAAAAGTGAGGGTTGGCTAGTTCTTGATTCTAAGATATTTTGTTTTAAGCCAATGAGAAAACATAATCAAAATGCTTAGGTTGCCTCCCAAGAAGAGTTTGTTTTATAGTTAGTAGTCAAACTATTACATATGTTGCTACTTAGGGAGGATAAAGGTCAATGATGCTCTTTTGCATGTTGGTCCTCCTTCAAAATAAGGCTTAGATGTTGACCATTCACTTAATGTGCCTTAAGTGTTATGTGCAATTTCTACTACCTCATATGGAAATACCTTTGTGACTATGAAAAAACTAAACCATTGAGATTGCAACTTACTTGAAGACAATTTAAGATGAGACGTATAAAGCAATAAATTTTGGCAAATTTTAAACTATTTTCTTGATGTGTGTTTTTCATACCATGTTTTTCTTTGCTCCTTATATATTTTGACATTTTCATAGGCCTCATTATGCAATTCCTCTAATTTATTTAGTTATAATAATTTTTTTTTACCTATATGTTACATATCAAAGTTAAAAAATTTCAATGCCTAATATGTTTTATGCTCTAATTCTATTAGTAAATGACATGTTGTCCCAAGCACTAGCCTAAAAGGAGACATCCTAATTGGTGTTTTAAATTTTGCATCTTTAACTAACAAAGTACATAGGGGTTTAGCAATTTCTAAAAAATCTTTTATAAACTACCTATAGAATCCTGCATGCCCTAAAAATCCTCTAAAAAGTGTCATTAATGTTGGTAGGAGCAATTTTGTAATGATTTCCACTTTGACTCGAGTGAACTCTTTTCCTTTTTTAGAGATTTTATGCCCAAGCCTTATTCCTTCTTGTACCATAAACTGACATTTCTTCCAATTTAAAATAAGGTTAGTCTGCTTACATCTTTGTAAGACCAAAGCCAAATTAATTAAAAAAAAAGATCAAATGATGAGCCAAATACATAAAAGTAATCCATGAAAATCTCAATATATTTTTCAACCATATCTAAAAAAGTGGTCATCATGCATCTTTGAAAAGTGGCTAATGCATTGTAAAGACTAAAAGACACTATTCTAAAAGCAAATGTACTATAAGACAAAGTGAAAGTAGTTTTCTCTCGACCTTTTGGTGCAGTAGGAATTTCATTATTTCTTAGATATCCATCAAGAAAGTAATAAAATTCATGTTCTATAAGTATTTCTAACATTTGATCTATAAATGCTAGAGAGAAATGATCTTTTCTAGTGGTATTATTCAAATTTCTATAATCCATATACACATGTCATCTAGTAACTATCATAGTTGGAATCAATTCATTATTATCATTTTTTTTTATAGTCATACCTCTATTTCTTTGTACAACTTGCACAAGACTTGCCTAGGAGCTATATGAGATAGGATAAATGATCCTTTGCATTAAGTAGTTTAATTACCTTAACTTTCACCACCTCTTGCATCTTTGGGTTTAAGATCTCTGAGCTTGAAAAATATTTTTGTACTACTCCATCAAAATCTTATGCATGCAAAGTGAAGGACTAAATTTCTTTAATATCAGTTTTATTCCATCCAATTGCACCCTTTTCTCTTTTAAGACCTTGAGTAGTTTCTTTTGCATTGATTATGTCAAGGAAGAAGATATAACTATTAGTCAAGAAAGACTTGTGTATAAATAAGCATGTTTTAAATGAGAAGGTAAGGTCTTAAGTTCAAGAATTGGAGACTTTTTAATTGATGGTTTAGACTTTGCTGTGTATTGTTCTAACTCTTTAAATTCTATTGCCATATGCCTTGAATATCATGATGTGCCTCCATGAGATTTGCATAATCCTTTGTCTCCTTATTTTAATTTCTTCATCCCTTAGGTGAACCAAACATGCCTCAAGTTGATCTTTGAAAAAATTTTCTTGAAAAATCTTATTTACAAACTTATTAACTATTTGAATTCTAAAGTAAAAACTACTATCAGAAGGATATTTTATTATTGTAAATACATTAAATGTGATAGTATCATCTTGAGATCTAAGAATCAACTTTCCTTGTTGTATATCAATAAGAACTCTTCTTGTTGTTAGGAAATGTTAACCTAAGATAAGTGATACCTTAAATGCTTCCTCAATATCAAGCACTATGAAATTTGCAAGAAAGATAAATTTCTCAACTTTCACCAATACATCTTCCACAATACCTCTTGAATATTTGATTGATCGATTAACCAATTGAAAGGACATTGTGGTTGCTTCTACCTCATTTAATCCTAATTTCTTGAGAACTAAAAAGGCAACAAATTAATGCATGCATCTAAATCACACAATGCCTTGTCGAAGTAAAAATATCCAATAGTATAAGGAATTGTAAAACTCATTGGATCTTTTAATTTTAGAGGTAATTTGTTTTGTTGGATGGTTGAGTAATCCTTAGTCAACTTCATAATTTCAGTCTTCCAACCTTTTTTTATTTTCCAATTTCTCATTTAAAATTTTTACATAGCTAGGCATTTGTGATAAGACATCTACAAAGGAATGTTAATGTATAGCTTTTTAAATTCATCAAGAAATTTAGAAAATTGTTTATCCATTTTACATTATTGGAGTTGCTAAGGAAATGGAACTGGTGGCATATAAAGTTTGAGATTATTTGGAAAAAACTTTCTCTTGGTTGCCTCATTAGGTTGTGTGATGACATTTTCATCCTTGTCTTTGGTAATCACTTTCTTAGCATCATTTTCACCCATTTGCTTATGATTTCTTAAGATTATACCTTTTGCATTTTCTATAAGATTTTTCTTTGTGTTTCTAGGCAAAGAACCTTATTGTCTCATTAAGATCATGTTGGCTAATTAACCTATTTGCATCTCTTAATTTTTTGATTAAAGCTTGGTTTTGAAATCTCGTTGCTTTACTTTTAATGAAGCTTTATGTAGTGCTAGCGAGCTTGGTGACTATATCCTCCAAATTTGACTTCTTTTCTTCTAGTTGTTTGAATCTTGATGGTGATCTTAGTGCATTTAGGTTAGTTTATAAAACATTTGGATGATTATGCCATCTTAAATTATAAGGATTGGATTATTCTATGACATGCTTGAATTCTTAACAAAATAAGCATTTTTGCTAAATTGTACAAAAAGGTTTCCTACCTAACATTCTATGCTCACATGTCCTCCACCACAAAGATTGCATGCCGTATTTTGAATTTGCATGATTAGAGCATCATGTTATCTATCTTGTTGTTGAGTGTTTCAAATTATGTAACAATCATGGTGAAAGCATCCATTTCATGCACTCTACTAGCCTTGTGCACTAATAACCTCTTAGTAGGCCATTGGATGCCATTTCTTATAAGAGTTCATAGGCCTTTCTAGTGTTATATTATTCAAGCTTCTTTCTGTAGCTATATCAATCATAAAATGGAGATTTGCATTAGACTCATTATAAAAAAGTTTGTACTTTTAACTCTATGCGTTGTCCTTTATGTAGGCATCTACTAAAAAGCTCTTATATCTTTTTTCATGCTTCGTGTAATGATTCATGATCCATATGTGCAAAATTAGTAATATTGTCATGCATTTCTACAAATTTTACAAGGGAAAAGAATTTAGGAAGAAATTTCTAAGCCATATAATTTTATGTAGTGATTGATCCTATAAGGAGACTAGAGAGCCACCTTTTAGCTTTATCTCTAAGATAAAATGAAAGTTTAAGCTAACAACATCGTTTATAACTCCATTATATTTAATTATCACAAATTTCAAGAAAAGCCTTGATATGAGAGTTTAGATTATTGCCTACTAAATTGTAATGAGTGTTGTAGCATCTAGATGAGTGATGGATTGATTTCAAAGTGATTAGCTTGAATTGTAGGCCTTCTAATGCTTGATGTAGCTTCTTGAACTCTTGGTGAAGCATAATCTTTCAAAATTTTGTGTGGCTCATCATTTCCTTCCATACTCTTGGCTTGAGTTTTCTATTCTCTTAGTTGCCTTTTGAGTGTGCATTTAATTTTTGGATCAAAATTAACAAGTTATCTTCTTTGATTGTAGGTCATACATATCTACCAAAACAACTTTAAATAGTAGAAGCCCAACAAGAAAGTTTTCCTTTCTACCAAAAAATAAAATAGAATAAGAGCTATAAATTGAGATTTCTTTTCAAATAAAAAAAGAAAAAAAAATTATTTTTTAAAATAAAGACTAGATTAAACTTAGAATTATTTGGTATTAATACTAATTAGAAGTAATGGCATTAAAAAACTTGTTCGTAGAATTTTAGATCCAAGTGATTAGGTCAAATATATAATATAATGATGAAAAAATATTGTCTCATAAAGATTGATGATTACTAAATTAATTAAATACTAATGATGAACTAATCTTAAATTTTGTTGAATAGATCAAAATATATTGATAATAAATTAAAATTAATGATTTTCAAAACTAAATAACATTAAATCCAAATGAGAAAAATCAATCAAGATAATATGTTAAAGAATCCAATTTCATCATAACCACTAGATATGAATCTCAATGGTTTATACATGTAACAATGATAATATCTGATGATAGAACTTTCTAATTTATTTACTATCTTATGTTTAGATATAACAAACTTATTGAGTTTATTTATTTAATAGATCTTTATATGAATTAAAATAAACAAAAGTAAATTAGATTCTATGAACATTCCAAGTTTACAATGAATCTTTTAACCACTTTATCACCTAAGGTCACATAAAGAATATGATATATGTTTATTTATATTAAATTTATGGTTATCTATTATAAGAAGCAATAGCATATTATAACCTCTTAGTCTCAAATGTACACATTAAATCATTCAAATAGTATCCAATTATCTAAAAGCATTAAGCATAATAAGATATAACTCCTATAAATATAATCTTTTTGAAAGCATAGAAAACCATAAAATTCACATAAGCATAGTTAAGTTACATTATAGTTCTAACAAAAGAAACTTAGAACATAATAAAAAAACAAACGAGAACAATAGTAGGAATTAAATAAGCCATCTTAAGTTGAAAAACAAGAAAGTTTCACCACACTATTTTCTTTTTAATAATTCTTTACAAAACTCCCATAAATCATAGCAAAATTAGGAACTATCTAAGCAAAAGTATGCTATTGCTTGCCTTTCTCCTTTTTTTTTTTTCCTTTTTTCTCTCTCCTACATGGCAACATTTTTTTTTCTCACCTCCCCCCACCCTTTTTCCTTTTTATCTCTCTTGTGTAGGACCACACCTTCTCCTTTTATTTCTTTCCTACGCCCCTACCCTTGTCTTCCACGTTCAGTTTTTTTTTCTTTCCTTTTCTTGTGTGTTTTTCTTTTTTTTTTTTCTTTTCTTTCTCACATGCATGCATTTTTCCTTGTTTCTTTCTTTGCTTATGTTATCTCGGGCTTTGCTACATAAACAATGAAATAAATAAATATATTAAAATTTAAATATTGTTTCACGAAACCTACATTATTTGTTTCCTAAAATAGTTAAGATAAATCCATAAAAATAGAGTTATCTACCTTTTAAATGGGACATGTTAGGAACTTTGTCCCACATTGGACATCGATGCTTGGCTATATGGCCTTGTTAATGGCTAGGGGTATAGTCTTAAGATGCATATTTTGAAGTTGGGTCTTAGTTCTTGACATAGTATTAGAGCATGTCATGCTTGGATGTTGTTTATCTTCTATAAGGCCTAAATGTTATTATTCTCTAGTTGGATTCTTTTCCATTTAGCATGTATCCTTCTAGAGGGGGCAAGTTAGGAACTTTGTCCCACATTAGATACCAATGCTTAGTTTTGTGGGCTTATTGATGGCTAGGGGTATAGTACTTTAAGACATGCATTTTAAGGTTAGGTCTTGGTTCTTGACATAACAAATGAAGCTTAATCAAAATAATGCATTTGAACTTATGAGTGAAATAGTGCGTTTGGGTTTATATTTGTACCAAATCATAGATTGTAGGTTACAAGTTAAATCTCATGTAGATTAGCCTCTATCTTTTAGTCACACTATTTTTTCTTAAGAGATCGAGATGTGAGCTTTCTCCTTCAACTGAGAAGTCGCTTCATAGTGTAACTTTAGTTGCATATTTTTGGGTTGCATTAAATCTTCCTAGTTTTAGATCTTTTGGATTGTACACTCTTTTATGATGTAATTTCTTTTCCCTTATTCATGCATACTTTTTTACAAGCACTTGCCTTATTCCTCATGACTAGCTTAGACATTACTTTGGATGGATTTTGGTGTAACACAATGTTGTTTAGGATTGGGTTGCATTGTGTAGGCATAAGTTTGTGTGCAAAACTAGGGTTGTCTCACACACGGGTTAGGTCCTTGTTTAGGGCTTTATTGCTCTTAGGTCACACATAAGTACTAGTATTTTTTATGCCATGGGTTGGGAATGTGGGCTGTGTGTTTCTTAAGCTTAATTTATGGGTTAGGTTTCTTACTCTACTAAATTTATATGATTCTGCACCAATTTCATGAACAAACATATTTTCCTAATAAAATCCAGTAAAATTATATAAAGTCTAATGATTGATATACCTATATAAAATTCAATACAAAATGTAATTTTGAAATATTTGATATTGTCTCATATCAAAATATTATTATTTAATAGTTATGGTTACCTTGTTAAGCCCTAGTTCTTTCTTCCTTCGTTGAGAATACATAATTACTTCACAAAGACACTATTGTCTATGTCCTTTGAGGACTTTACACTATAGGGTCTAATTAGGTATTCAAGGTTAACTTTAAAGCATATCCATTTGGTATAAAAGCTAGGTTGAAGGATGGAAGCAAGAATTAACCAAATTAAGTTAGAAATAGCTTGAATTGATTGTGGAGTTTAGGAGTTGATCCTTAATATGGAATATTTAAGCTCTAATGTGGTAGTAGTGATGTTTATGCTTAATAGGCTTTAGGTAGGATGCTCGAGCACTAGTAGGCCTTTGTGTTTGAACTAGGGGGAGTTTCAAGTAGCAAGGCTTGTAGAGGAATTCTAAGTCTTTAGAAAAGGAGTCTTAATTGGGTCAACATTGGTGGATTTTATGGTTATGGGGTTAAAGGTGAAAGCTTTTGGTAGTGAAGGAGGAGTTTGAATTGGGTTGGAGGTGGAGCTTTAGGCAATAGGGGTAGAGGTAGAATTTTAGGCAATGAAGGTGGAAAGAGTTTTAGGTTAGTGCAATTGGGCAATGAGGGTTTTATAAAACTAGCAAAATCTAAGTTTCCTTTATTCAATGGGGAGGAAGATCCAGAGGGATGATGTGCCTACCAGGCCACCAAATATTTTGATTATCATTAGCTCGTCAAGGAAGAGAAGGTACTAATTATGATTGGAATGTTAAAAAGGATGCATGAATCTAGTTTTAGGGAATTAAAAAGGAACTAACAAGGACTAAGGAAGATCTTATCTAGTATCAATTACCAATGGGTCTCTTTGAAAGGTATAGGTCTACTCCATTTCATAGTTATTATGGGGAATTAACTAAACTAACACAAATTGGTTCAATTTGACTAGTAGTGTTAAGATTGTTCCTAATTAATGTTAAGTGCCAAAACCCTTAACCCTTTACCATTTATTAGTTGGCTTTATTAATGGGTTAAAAAGTAATATTAGGGCTAAAGTTCAGGAAAATATTCCCTACATAGTTAGTCTTGCTAGGAGGTTGGCTAAAGTTTTTAAAGCTAAGAATTTACAAGATAAGACCACAATAAGCAACATGGTTAGGAATGTGGGAGGAGAACCACCCTTAATAAGAAATGTTATGCCCATGAAGAAATTTACACTAGTTGAGATTGAAGAGAGGAGTGTAAAGGCTTATTTTTCCATTATAATGATCATTATAATCCTAACTTCAATATAAGAAGAGATTATTCTTGGTGGAAGAAATTTGGCCTAATGAATTGAGAACAAAGTTGAAAGTGACAATCTAATTAAGAATGAAAAAATAGATGAAAAATGAGAAAGGAAGAAATTTAAGATATTAGTGTTAATGATGTATGGAAAAGGAAATAGTTGACCATAAACAATGTAAGTGGATGGAAGTTTATTAGAATATAGGAAGAAAGTGTGTTTCCACATGGATATGAGTAACATATATAACTTTGTAAATAAGAGATTGGTAGATTGGATTGGGTTAAGGTTGGATGATAAAGGAACCTTAGCATTATGGTTGTTATTGGAAAGGAGATGACTAATTATGGCAATTATAGATGTATTAAGGTTAGAATTAAGTGTGTTATAATGATGCTTTAGTTGGATGAACTTAAAGGATGGCAACTACCTTAAAATGTTAAGGCACTTAAAGGATTTTGGGATTAGCGGGATATTTTGACAATTTATGCAAGGCAATGGGAAGATCACCAAGGTATTAACTACTTTGTTAAAGAATGAGGTGTTTAAATGGCCAGAAGTAGCTTAAGCAGCTTTTGAGGGATTAAAGAGGGCAATGGCTACAATGCTAGTCTTGGCTTTACTAGACTTTTTTAATTCCTTTTATTGTAGAATGTGACACCTTAGGTAAAAAGGTGGGTATGATGTTATCATAATGTACATACCTAATTGCTTACTTTAACAAGGCTTTGTGTGGTTATCATTTAAAAATATCTACTTACAAGAAAGAGATGTTAGAAATAGTTTTGATAGTTTAGAAATGGTGACATTATTTGCCAGGAAGCCAATCCTTTAGCTAGACAAACCAAAGAAGTCTAAGTTTATATAGGAGCAAAGATTGTTACTCTTGCATAATAAAAGTGGATGTTGAAGTTAATGGGACATGATTTCATTGTGGAATACAAGGTGGGTAGGATAATGTGATAATGAATTACACTCTTGAGGAAGGAATGAAAGGAAGTTGAGGAAACATGCAAGGAAGAAAATCACTAAGGAAAGGATAATGGAATATGCATTGCAATTTCTAGATTAGTTCCACAATGGGTGAATGCAACCAATAAAGAAGTTGAAAATAATGAAAAGATGAAAGGGTTAGTAGAGATAATATAACAAGGGCCTTGGGAGAATAAAGGGAATAATCTTTTGCAATGTTTATGTCTATATCCTTTAATATTCTTAAGAGTAAATACACTCAAGTATGCATGAAAGGGTTGAAAAGATCTTTAGAAGGATTAAAATAGTGTCTTATTAGAAAGGAATGAGGCAAGTGGTGAGGAAAAAGGTAAATAAGTGTACACTTTACCAACAACATAAAAGTGAGAACACTTTTCCAGTGAAACAATTAAGGCATCTCCCCATTTCAAAACAATTCTTGGAAGGTATTGCCATGGATTTTATAAAAAGGTCACCATTATCTTGAGGTAAATTTGTAATTCTAGTGATTATGGATCATTCATATAAGTTGGGGCATTTTTTACCATTAGCCCATTTGTATAATTCACCTATATATCATAAGCTTTCTTTAATCATACCTTCAAGCTATATTGGATGCCTAAATCTATAATTTGTGATTGAGATTTGTTGTTCACAAGCAATTTTTGGTTGGAGTTATTTGGTTTGGAAGGGACTAATTTTAAATACATGTTAGCATACCACCCTCAATTATAAATGTAGACATAAGTGCTAAACAAGACCCTTGAGATGCACCTTTGTTATTTTGATGGTGACAACTCAAATGATTGCATTAGCTGGTTGATGTGGGCCTAGTTTTGTTATAACATGAGTTGGCATGGAGGAAAAGCTACACATCCCTTATGAGATTGCATATGAGTGCAATCCACCTACTTTTTTTTTTATTACATAATAAGGTTGGCAAAAGTGGTAGTAGTGGAGCAAACATTAGAGGAAAGGAATTAGAAACTAGCTAAGATCAAGTAGAATTTATGATTAGCATAACAAAATAAAGAGATTTATGAAGGAAAAAAGGAAAGAAATTTAGTTTTATGAAGGGGATTTGGTGTTTGTAAAGCTACCATGTTACTGCCAAATTTCCTTATCTAATTAAAGTTAACAAAAACTAGCTCTAAAGTTTTATAGTCCTTATAGAGTGTTGTAGTGAATTAAAAGTTAGAGCTACCAGTTAAAGCAAAAGTTCATATTGTTTTCCATATTTCAAAACTTACAAAGTTTGTAGGTGATGTAGATCAATAGAGAAGCATTGGGACAATTAGATTGAAAAAGAAAAGGCGGAACCATATATTCTACAAGCAATGTTGCAACACATTAGGTAGAAGAAGAGAGAGTTGTTCATTAAGGCCACATGGGAAGAGGAACCATGGTTTATAGACTGTTTTCTAAATTTTGAGCCTTGAGGACAAGGTTGATTATAAAGGGGAGGGAATGTTACCATGTTGTAGTATTATTTTATTTGTATTGAATGTATGTAACATGGGTTGTCTATTAGTTATAGGTTAGATTGGCTATGCATTGTTTTAATAGGTTTGTTAGTGGTTGTGGGCTGAGGGCTAGAGGTTTAAAAAAGGTTGTGTATATTTGTTGTAGATTAAGTAGGCGAAATGACCTTGTAAAAGAACGCTTTAAAAATCATGAATGAAGCATAAAGGTTAGGATTCCCTCGTATAAGACCCAATTATTTCTTCCTCCATTAAGAATCCATAGTTGCTTGATGGAAATGGTCCCATCTGTGTCCTTTTGAGGACTTTATAATGCAACTTTTGATCACACAATTAAGGTCAACTTGGAACCACATCACAATTTGTTACTTAATTTTGTTAATCATTTTCTTTCTAAACTTTGAAGTCATGAACTTTAAAATGTTTTTCTTTTGTTTGGCACACCAAAATAATAAAGCACCACATATATACATCAAGATATTAGATGTGGATATGTCAGAAAAACATATTGTTGCCTATTTTGCAATCAAGTGATACCTTTCTCATTTTGAAGAGGAGAGAAATGGGGAGGTTATGAAATGATAAAGCTCTTCACTAGGAAAGGCATTATTCTCTTAGCCAACTATTGTTATTACAAGCAAATGTAGAGAAAAAGCTGTTAGTTTTCGAATTGAAAGTTAGGGATAAGGGTAAGTGTTTAAGTAAGAGCAAAATTGTTAACATAAAAAGGATTGCATTGCTAAAAAAAAAAAAAGGAAGATAAATTGCTGGCTGACAATGGATTTTGATGTAACAAATCACAATGCTTGGCTGATAAATGGTCAACAACATTTTACACTTGTGCCATGTCATCAAAGATTACCTAGAATAAGTAATGGTAAACTAAAATGGCTTTTGTGAATACATAATACATGTTAAGAGATATTGTGAATTCTTCATAAAGCCTACAACTTTGTACATACTATCCCAACATTTATGTGGAAGAAAAATATTCACTTAAATCTACTCATTTATTGGATATTACTTTGTCTTGAATATTTCATGAATTGAATATATTCAGATCTCCATTAGGGGATACTTATTCTACTAAGATTGTGGAAGGATATCCTAGTCACATGAGATTGTTTATGCTTGCTATTAGAGGAGGTAATGCTATCAATCTAGGCCTGGCCTAGCCTTGGGGCCATTATCATTTTGACCTGCTCATTTGATCGATTGTTGTAAATGTATACTTGTCTTGATTTACAAGACGTAGATGAGTGATACGTGTAAATTGGTAAGTCATGAGACACACAATGCATAATAATCTAGCATTATGTGTTATTGATATGTTAGATAAATAGTTCTGTAGGCAAATTACAAGTAGAACAAGATACTGAATGAATAATAAACAAGAAAAGAAATAAGCATACAAAAGGAGCCACGTACAAAAGAGGGAACAGATCTTCCCTATTAACCAGTGGAAAATGAGGAAAAGTAAAACAACTATGCTAGCAGTGTTACTTTTAATAATAAGCTTAGTTGCGTTTTACTTTTAAATGAAAAGCGCCTTTGTACATTATTCTAGTGATGGAAAAAATGCCTTGCACATCCCCACGTTGGTGTGTTTTCTCCGGTCCGATGAGTGAAGCCTGCCTTCAACTAGCCCTTTAGTTTTGATCTTTTGTTGTTCTTCATAACATAGAATCAGTGCAGATGCGGTAAAAGGTGACTTCCATTCTAGAGAAAATGCCATTCGGTTAGTGCCTTTTAAGTTTCCAGTTGTTTGATGTTTTCGAAGTCCCTTCTAACCGAATGGCATTTCCTTTATGGCCATTTTACTAGAGTAATGCCATTTCGCCTTGAAAAGTTTGTGCATGACAACTTGGTGCCATTTGTTTTTAGGACTACCAATGTATGTGACTGAAGGGCCCAACATCAAGACTTGTGCTAATAAAGTGTGTAACATGGCCCATGTAAGAAAGTCTGTTTATCGTGTAGTATGTTAAGGGTTTGTAGTTAGAAAAAGAAAAGCCTGCGTTTTGTGTTGCCGTCGTTATGTATTCCAGAGGAAGAACAATCTCATCTTCAACCTTGAGTTAGTGTGCTTTGGTCTTATGTCATTATCTCTTTTATTTGGTAGTGTTGTACTCTTGAATGGTGTATGTAAACTATTTTGGCTTGATTTATAAGAGATTTGAAGTAAAAAATCATTTACAGTTGCAACAAGGGAAGCATTCTGATTAAGATGCGAGAAACTTGGTGAGAAAATAACTACATCTTCGTGCGGTGGAGGGCAGAGACGGATCTGCTCTCATTTCCACAAATCCAAAAGTACAATAGACCAGTGCTTTCGCTTGGGAGGATATTCAGCCCGATGGGCACCGATAACGAGAAACTAGCATAAAAAACCATCATCGTCGGTGAACTCGGCTTCCGTCAATGGATGTCCCTAAAAGTGGACATTTCACGGACAATCAGTGCGCAGGCAAGTTCATGCAAAGTCGGCTCTAGTCAGTCCAATACCCAACCCAATAGAGGAAACATAGTAACCCCAGCGACCATGTACCAACTTTAGAAATTTAATAGCTCCCAACCACACAGAAACGGGGGGTGGGGGTTTCGAATTGCCTTATCTTCCTGATTTCATATATTTAACGTGATAGGAAGGTGTTTTTGAAATGCTTTAAGTCTTTACTGGATCTTGGATTGAAGGAGTGGTTATTTTATGAAGTATACCCAGTGTTATTATGGTTTATGCAGTAAACTTATGACAAGAACATAGTATAAGAATGGAGGTTTTGGCTCTACTAGAAGGTCTTAAACTATCAATCAACAAGGCCTAAATATATCAAAAATCAAAATTGAATCACAATTCATAGTTCAATGCATAATAAGGGTTTGTTTAGTTCTATAGAAATTAGAATATGAAATACACCAGTGCTTAGTTTATCATCCCTCAAAAGTTAAGATATCTCATATATTTTGTGAAGCCAACTTTCTTGAAAATATTTGGCTAACTTGGGACATTTGATTACAGGGTTACATTTCTTGTCCACATTGGGATCATTACTAAGAAATTGTAGGAAAATAGCCTGGAGGATCAATTAGGTTTAGAACATTACAGGCCTCCTCGAGGTTAATTTTTTGGGATCTTTTGTTTGGTTTTATTATACACTAATTGTTATCTCTCATGCATTTTAATGTTTTGTTTAGCAAATTTTCTACCCACAATTTAGGATGATGTATTGAGGGGCAAGGTTTGTTGCCCTCCCTTATGTAATCTTTTACACAAGTTTTAAGCTTTTGCTCATCTTGTGTGATTAAAACAATGACAAGGGTCTTATTCCTTTTTCAAAAAAAAAAATATATATATCCAATTTGACTAATTGCATGGTAGAGTGACATATAATGTTGCTAGCTGAGTTATAGTTATGGATCTCGATTAAAAACATACATTGAATGAAGAGATAATAATACAAAACAATACTTAATAGCAAGAGTCACAAGATGAATCAATCATACATAATATACTTTTAAAGGTGTTTGGCTCTTAGTCTCATTAATCCTACATCTAACTCTTTTAGTGATATCTTTCTTTTCAAATTTCAATATACTAATCGATGCAATTTGAATATCCAAGTAAATGTTAGCTCATTTTATGAGCTCATATAACATAGATTTATATCAATAAGCATAAACTAATTCTCCTATGATAGTATATTGATGTAAATCATATTGGTCTAATAGAGTTAGATAGATATTTCCATTGATTGTGAATGTGGTAATAGCTAGCATGAGTTAGAATGCATCTTGTAGAATGGTGATGAGTCGAGACTATTTGGTTAAGCATGTACTAAGTTAAGTTTGTTAGGTCTACTTTCTAGTTTTACATATGTATACTTGAACTCAAGTACTAGTAGGTCTTCGAAGTGTACTGGGATAAAGATTTAAGGTTTTGCACTTGAAAGGCATTTTGGACATTTTACCATGAGTTGTTGCTCTACTTGTGTATATATAAACACACACTACCACTTTCTTAATGGTATGTGAAAAATAGACATAATAAAAACATCTATAACTAATCTTTTCTACCAAGCATGGTTTTGTCACTTATTTCATGCAAATTCAATATCTCATCAACCAATGTTGTTCTTAAGAAATAAAAAGCAAGATCTAAGCCAGAAATCACATCACATGGAGGTTAAGTTAGGTACATAATCTTAGTTTCATGTTTTAAAAAAAACCCAATTTTGAACTCATAATGAATGCATGATTCTTAGGCAAAACCTTAATTAAAGTAACTTTTATTCTAGCAAATGATATTTAAGCATTTTAACATTAATCTAGGTTACAAAATTGGGCAAAACTAGAATGAAAACATTGGAGTTTTGAACCATGATTATGCCTAAATTGGTCTTAATCTTCCTCAACTAACAATGAAAACATGATCTTTGGCCTAAGATAAATAGGATGGCACCAAGAATGGCTTTTGTTGATGCCTTTTTTGGTTGAGTTAAGTTTTACCTAAATAAACCTAATTATGTTTTTTGACCAAATGACACTTATAAGTCACTACACCACTTGTTAGGGGTCAACCATGTGCTAATGAGCACAACAACATTAAGCTCGACTAGCAAACTAGCTAAACGATGGCTGAACTAGTAGTATCATATTTGTACCTATTGAATCAAATGATAAGGGCCAATCTAGTTGAACTAGATTGGCAATTACTTTTGGTAATGCATGGCAATGCATGCAAGCATGTGCAAACTAAAATTTGACTTAAGATTTGATCAAAATCTTCCACAAAAGATGATCATGATGGTGTGCCCCATGTTGCATTTTATTATGACTTGATTGTAATTTTGTATGATTTGCATATGATGTTTAGGCATATTATTATTTTTCATGCGATTAGTGTTTTGTGTCATTTCTTTATCCTAGGCCATATGCTTTTCACAAGCTAGCCTTGTGCTCAAAAGTATGTGTCTTTGTGAGCTACCCTCTAGGTTATTAAGGTTATCATTGTTATTGCCTAGCCAACTAATAGTTTTACATTGAAGTTAATGACATCTCCCATGAGGAGATCTTGCCCTCTTATGCTAACATGCCCATACCATCCCTTGCTTCTAAGCTCCACTAGTTTTACCTTTTACTTTTCCCTGTTACTCTAACTTCTTTACCTTCTCCTTTAAGCATGCCCATTGACCTTACATGTTCCTAAAAAGAATCACTTACCTCCTTAAAATTGCCTTTTTTCCTTTTAAATACTACCCTGGTTAACCTTAACTACATGGTCACTTGTCTCTAGGATGGGGGAACCCTTACTTGTCACACCCTCACTTGTCAACATACACATGACTTAACTACCATTGCTTACCCATACATTGAACTCACCTATTCACGATATCTATTTGCAATTCTCACTAGCATAAGCCCATGATTGTTGAGTATATTGCTTTTATCAAGAATGATACATAATCTTTGTTTTTCCTTCCACCTAGCACTTGTCGTACTAGTTATAAATGGGTCTACAAGATTAAATTTCACTTAAATGTCTCTCTAGGAAGATGTAAAGCCTGCCTCCTAGATGTTAATGAGTTAATAAGTCTTGGGTGTTGTAAAGTAAGACTATATATAAGGATACCATCATGAAGAATGCATATACTATCATGAGACTTATGCACTAATAGCTAATAAATGAAATTAGAATACTATTAGGATTTGTGAGAAACCTTTGCTATTTTGATTTTGTAGCCTTTGGATTGAAATTCAAACATTAAAAAAGATGTTAAAAAGAGAGCATAAGGAGTAAGAAAAGAGGTGTGGATCGAAGTGCAGTAGTAAGCAATGGCATGAAAAATTGGTTGCAATACAAGAGCATTGGTGAAGCTTGTATATTGAAAAGTCTTCTCAAACTTTTTGTTTCTTTTTTATTCCAATTACACTTGAGATCTATCTTTTATCATTTATTGTGTACACTTGAACAAGAAACCACTACTTTAAAAGGGACCTTTTGTTTTTCTAGTGTTTTTGAGAGGCAATCCCAATTTAGATTTGAATACTTAGAATCCATGATTCTAAGGGAAAATCTACTTCCTTTTAGGCATAGGTAAATATTATGTATTTTAATTTGTGTGAGCTTTTGAAGAGCTAAGTTTGTGAGAAAGATTTATATATTAGTGTTTATCAATTATAGACTAATTAGTGAAGGGATTCCTCTAGATATATTAAGCTAAAGAAATGTAAGTCTATACTCACGAGAAAGGTTGAAGTCAAATTACTTTTAATTTTTGTGTACTCTCTCCTGAACTTGCGCTTTACATATAAATTTACTTTTTTGTAAATTGTTTGTCTTCCTAGATAGTTGTTTAGAAGAAACAACCTGTCCTACATCTACACAAAGATTAAGTTAGGTAGAGAATAGTAAAAACTCTAAAGCACCTTAGAAATTTAAAGTAAACCCACTTTAAACCCCGTCTTAGGTTAATTAGATAATTAGCATTCTAAATTAATGTCTTCTATAAACTTTGCTATTATACTATAGAAAAGTAGCCTCATTTTGTTTTTTGAATAAAATTTTCTAGAATACTCTTTTCCATTTTTTAATATGAAATATTTGTTACCAAAGACATAAAAATAAGAAAATAATAATTTCTTTGTTTGAAATATAAGAAGTTGTATTTAAAAATTCCCTGAACAATGTTTAGAAGATTTGGTTCATACTTTTGAGTTGATGTAATATAATGTTGTCCTAAGTAATCCAAACTAAAGGATCTTCTAAGTAATCACACATTTAATTAATTGTGTAATTAGAAAGCTAACACTAAGAATAACATATAACTCAATTTAATTTGCTTAGCATATGCATGAAAGAGATGTAATAAGGTACACTTAGCACTTATAAAGAAAGAGTTAGAAAAATTAATCAACACCAAATTGAGTGTTTCAAGCTGCACTTGGCCTTACATCCATTATCCCATAAGCAAACCAAGCTAGGGTTTCATCCATTAAATTAATTACAATGTATTATAGAGATTATCCTAAAACAATCTCAAGTAAGCAAAAGGAAGACCATCCTAAGCTTAATTTAACTTAGTTTTATAAATAAACCCAAAAACATTTCCCTTTTTATTATTTTAAGTAATTATATCACTTCGATCAAACAAATAACACAATGCTAGTATTTTATGAGGGAAATTTACAAGAATATATCAACAAATAACACAATGCTAGTATTTTATGAGGGAAATTTACAAGAATGTATCAATGTGTTGACACTTACACTTACAATGGTCATGTCAGCCACTTGAGTACCCTATGCAATCATAGGGGTACTTATACTTGTGTACTTTTCCATTGTCACATATATTGTACAGAATACTCCTTATACAAAATATAGAAAAGTTATTTACTAGCCTTCAACTACCTTTTCACTATTTTACTATTCCAATTGATGCTTTCTGGCCAATTCTAACTTGGTATCAAAGCCATAAATGGCGTAGGCCATTTGATCTTACTAGCTACTTTTTATATTTCTCACTTCTTAACCCATTAATTTCTTGGGCTTGTCTCCTTTTACTCTTTCTCCCTCAAGCTCGACCCTCTCTGTTTAGGCCCAATGTCCACTTCCTCTTCCATCATTAGCCCAAACCCACCTCCCCCCATTGGCCACTCTCCCACCATCCTCCATTCTTTGTCATTGCTATAACATCTTGACGACATTAACTAACTAATCTAGCGCACCATGGTTGAGCCTTTCCTTGACACGGTGCAACTTATGTCCATCATGGATGTGTTCAATCCTGAACCCCCCGACCCACCTTCTTACTCTTTAACCCACCCTTATTTCCCCAGCCCACTGCAATCTTATATAGCCTTTCTAAGCCCTTCTCATGGCTCCCCTCTAGGCCAATCTCTTGGCCCACCTCCCAACTCATCCATTGGCCCCTTTTTTGATTCTTATCCTTAAGCCCATTACATGCATCTTCCTCAATTTTTAAACCCTTTGTCCTTTAACTCCTCCCTTCTACCCTTGATATTACCTTCTGGTTCGCTGATTTTGATGCCACTTGCCATGTCACTAATAGCACTATGACGCTTACTACTGCCACCCCTTATACTGGCACTCAACAGCTCACTTTAAGTGATGGTGTCTCACTTCCCATCACTAACATCGGTACCTTTTAGTCTCCTCATTTTTCTTTTTTTTCATTTAACTAATATTCTTGTTATTCCTACTATTACCAAAAATTTACTATTAGCTTCTCACTTTGCTCATGATAGTCATTGAATGTTCCTATTCTATGATACTTATTTTCTTTCCTGCTCTCTTTGTAATGGTTAGATCCTACTTAAAGGCACCCTTGATCATGACCTCTACTGCCTTTCGCCTTTGGTTATTACTTCCTCTCTTTTGGCACTTTCTACTTCTACTTCCAACTCCATCCTTTTACAGCATCATTGCTTAGATCATGCCTCATTCACTATTTTTTTTTTGTCTTTTGTCTTCAACAAACACCTCTTTTACTCACTCCCATTTCCCTCTATGTACCATATGTGCTATTAGTAAAAGCATTCACCATCCCCACCCTCTCACCCATATCTAGTCTTGAGCTTCCCACCCTTTTGAATTGGTACATTTTGATGTATGGGCCTCACCCCTATAACCTCTTATCATGGATATAAATATTATATGTTTTGTTGATGATTACTTTCATTTTACTTGACTCTACCCTTTTACTAGTTGTACTCAATTTCTTTCCATTTTTACTAGTTCACTTTGTCATTACTTAGTTTCAACAACCTCTTTGTGCTATTTAGTGTGATGGTGCTCTTGAGTTTCTCTCCATTAAGCCTTATGCTTTCCCTCACACTTCATGGTATCCATCAATGTGTTTCTTGTCCCTATTTTCTATTTCAAAATGGGACCGCTGAGTGGAAACATTGTCATATTATTAAGACCAGTTTTGCCTTACTCACTCACTCCTTAGTTCCTCTTTCCTTTTAGGAGTTTCACTTTGAGACTACTGTCTCCCTTATTAATCATCTTCATACCCCTGTTCTAGGTCAATTTTCACCTTAGTAGACTCTTTTCCATTCTCCTTTTGATGTCTCCCATCTTCAAGTCTTCGGTTGTGTTATCTTCCTTGATCTCCATACTTATGCACTTTATAAGCTTGCCCCTCACTCATGTCTTTGTGTCGTTCTTGGCTACCCGCTCAACTACTGTGACTATCACTACTATTATCCCAAGACCTGCCACTTCTATATTGTAGTTGATGCTCTCTTTGATGAGTCTTCACTTTCCTTTTGCCCATTCTCCTTCCCCTCCCTCCTCTTCCTCCCCTTCCACTTCTATTCCTTTACTTGTTCTTCCCTCTTCTTCTCTTCCTGATCCACCCATTATGGCTCAATCTCATACTACCCCCCTTCTCCTCCTTTTTCCTCTTTGCCTCTTCCTACTTTGGCCTCTTCTCCTTTCTTTCCCACACCCACCTCACCTTCCCTTACTCCATCTTATTCCCTTACTCCTTTTACTCCTTATCATCCTATGGTGACCCACTTGAAAGATGGCACTATTACCCATCACCCTCTCACTCACCAACATACCTTTGCCCTCACCGCTAGCTCTCACCTTTTCTTTGAACCATTTCCTTTACGAAACCCTTTGTGACCTTTATTGTCACTCCACCATGGCTGCTGAATACACTACTCTTCTCTAGAATCATACTTGGGATCTTGTTCCCTTACTATCTTATGCCTATCCTATTGGTTGCAAGTAGATCTACAAAGTTAAGTTTCACTTTGATAGCTCTTTAGAATACTATAAAGCTTGCCTCATGGCCAAGGTTTTTCGTTAGTAGCTTGGGATCAACTACATCGAGACCTTTAGTCTAGTGGCTAAGCCAGTCACTATTTGTACTATTATTGCCATGGCTTGCTCTTATGGTTAGAGCCTTTGGCAACTTAATGTCCCAACGCTTTTCTCCATGGCACACTTCTTGAGGAGGTTTATATGGTTCAACCCTTTGGTTTTCTTGATCCTACTTAACCTCACCACGTTTGTTGTCTCCGTCAGTCTTTGTATGGCTTTAAATAGGACCTCCATGCTTGGGACCAACAACTTAACACCTTCCTCACCTCACTTGGCTTCTATGTCTTTGTAATATATACCGCTCTTTTTTTGCTCCACACTACTCACTACAACTTTGTCTTACTTGTTTATGTCAATGATATATTACTTACAAGCTCTCCCTAGGCCCTTATTTCTACATACATAAGGATTTTGCTATTAAGGATTTGGGTCCCCTCCATTATTTTCTTGGCATAAAGGCTATACACACTCTTTAGGGTCTCATTTTCCATCAGGCCAAGTTTACTTATAAAATCCTTACTTGTGCTTGCATGATAGATGCTCATGGTGTTTCTACTCCTTACACCACCACTGAGCCTCTTTCTTAGTGGTCTAGCAATCCTTTTCTATATTTTCTTCTCTACAAGAGCATTGTGCGTGCCTTATAGTATCTCACTCTCACTTACCTGGACATTGCCTATGCGGTTAATACCACTTGTCAGTTCCTCCATGCTCCCACCACTCTTCATTGGCAAGTTGTGAAGCAGATCCTTTGATATCTTGCACACTCCTTAGTATGGTTTCCACCTTACATGCAACTCCTCCACTACCCTACATGCCTTCTCTAATGCTAGTTGGGCTAGTGATCATGATGATTGTGGCTCTGTTGGTGGGTTCTACATGTTCCTTGGTCAGAATCTCATCTCTTGGAGCTCTTGTAAGTATAGTATTGTTGCTTGATCTAGTACTAAGGCCGAATACAAGTGCCTTGGTGATATTGCTACTAGGCTTATCTGGATAGAGTATTTACTTTGTGACCTTCGTGCTCTTCTTCCTCATCCTCTGACCTTCTAGTGTGACAATCTCTCAACTCTTTATCTTGTTGCTAATCTGCTCTTTCATGCTTGCACTAAACACATTAAGATTGATTATCACTTCATTCAAGAGTGCTTTCTCCATGGTTAGCTTCACATTCAGTTCATCTCCTATGTTGATCAACTTGCAAACATCTTCATGAAAGGTCTTTCTACAACGTGTTTTAGCTTTTTGAGGCCCAAGCTAACTATTCTTCCTGACCAGTCCGCTTGCAAAAGGATGTTGACACCTACACCTACAGTGGTTATGTCAGCCACTTGAGTACCCTATGTAATCATAAAGGTACCTACACTTGTATACTTTTCCATTGTCACATATATTGTATAGAATACTCATTATACAAAATGTAGAGGAATCATCTATTGGCCTTCACTTACCTTTAACTACCTTTTCACTATTTTACTATTCCAACTGATGCTTTTTGGCCAATTCTAACTCAATGTGCATAAATCTAAATAGAATATTCAAAACAATATTTTTCACTTTTCTTTGTAATTGTTCTTTCATTTCTTGAGTGTGTTCTCTCCTTCTTTTAAATGAATGAGTCATCTTAAGATCCTCTTCATGTTGCTTTGTTATTGTTGAGGCATGAAATCAAGGGAGAAGTACTATCATTTGGTTAAAGAATGGAAGCAGAAAATTAAAAGATGTGTTTAGGCTTTTAGGGTTAAAAGTTCTTCCTTTTTTTGTGATAAGTTGAAACTGATGAACTAAACAACGCTAATTTCTCAAAATGACATGTATGGAAGGCTTCTAAAGGAAGCTTCTCCATAACATAGGTGTAGTTAACATAAAAGACAGGACCCATGTAGTGAGAGAAGCAACAAACCCAAAAGCTTTTACGTTGAGTATAACTATGCGAAAGGAATGGCAATAGCCAACGAGTAGAGTGAATACTGAAAGACAATAAACCAAAACGCAAGCTTGATACGAAACATATATATTAGGTTTCACATAAAAATTATGCCTTTGCTATGCCATTTTAGCATAAAAAATCTAGAAGTTTCAATCATATGAGAGTTATATATACATGGATTAATTTTCATGAAATGCAATTTTTATACACATAAAACATACACATCAAACTACTTCAGAACAAGGATAGTGCAAGCCAATGTTGTTGGAAAAATAGGTTTTTAGTAATATTGTTTAGACAATGACAAAAGAAGTTAGAAACTATATGTTAAGAAATATTAAGATATTGAGATTAGAAGGCTTGAAGTCCAACCTAAAAACTAATTCAAGAATAAAAGGGAACTTTATGTACTTATAGGGTCTCAAAGGAGAAACTTGGGATAAATATTAGCCAAAGGAAAACCTAGCTTCAATATCATGTTAAGAAATAGTAAGATATTAAGATATTAAGATTAGAAGGCTTAAAGCTCTACACATAAGTTAACTTAGGAGTATGAGGAACTTTTTAATTTAAATAAACTCTCAAGTGCATGTTTTGGTAATATGGACAACCCACACCATTAACATGGCCTCTCACCATGACAAAGATGCCAATGGAGAAAGTTGGGATGAATATTGGGCTAGGGAGAACCTGAGTTCCAATACCATGTTAAGAAATATTAAAATATTAATATTAGAAAGCCTAAAACCCAACTAAAAAGCTCGCTTAAGAACAATAGGAACTTCTTTTTAACTTGAACAAGCCCTTAGATGAATATCTTGACAATTTAGGATGATCTAAACTATTAACATAGCCCCACACCATGATAAGAATGTCGAGGGAGAAACCTAGGATGAGTACTAGGCTAGGAAAAACTTAGGCTCTAATAATATGTTAAAAAAATATTAATATTAGAACGCCTAAAGCCTTATCCAGAAGTTAACTTAAGAATAGAAAGAAAATTATTTAGTTTAAACGAACCCTTAGGTACATGTCTTGGTGTTGTAAGGTTAATCAATACCATTAATAACACAAAAATCACTTATAAATATTTATAGTATTAGAAAATGCGCAACAATGAAAAAGGAAATATGGTGCGAAGATTATAACGTAATCAATTCTTACATTTATGCATTTTTAAATGCACCTACATCCTACAGGAATATTGAACTATATGATCATTCTTAGGGATTAAAATTTTGTTGATGTGAAAATGCCATAAAAAAGTAAGTGGCTTTAGTGTTAACATTTGTTATACTGCTCAAATCGACACTCTATACTCAGACACCGGAAAATGCTGGCAGCGGCCCAACAAGGCACTAAACGTGCATTTACTTGTATTACTAGCTTATTTGGTGAGGTGAAATGCAAGAAGAAAAAAGTGCGGCGTCGTTTTATTAAGTGACGCTAAATCAAACAAATGGGGATAAATCAAGAGACCACGGTAGCATTTTACTTGAAAAGAAAAAGACTTTATCGCGTGATGCTGTTTTGGTAAAAATCTCAAAGAATAAGAAAAGAGAGGAAAAGCCATTTCTTGATTAGAACTTGTTAGCCTAAAAATGGAAGAAAGAGAAGCTTCGGGCGATTGAATGCTGTCCTGCAGAGACAGTTTCAAATCATGTAGATGTCTTGATTCATCCACAAATAAGATCACGATTCAAAAAGGTTCTTAATATAAAAATAAAGATAAAAATAAGAAGTCATAAGTTATAAGATAAGATAAGGATTCTAAAAGCATCGAAAAAAGAATAAGAATTCTAGAAGAGAGAAGTAGTACAGAATCTCTATAAAATGGGGATGAGAGTTAAGGTGAAGACATTAAAAAAAGAGAGAGTACAAGTATCTTTTATTATTTAGAGTTGAAGTAGTATTCCTCCCTTAGGTAGGTTTCTGTAGTTGCAATTAACTTAGTTTTCAATTGACCCCATGAATTGTGTAATGTCTCTAGGACTATTTGGAGACCTAATTTCTTAAAGAAAGGCAGTCTTGCCAAATTTGTTTTTCAAAAATTATTATTTTATATTAAGAGATATTAAACAATTTTAAGTGATATTAGAGCTAGCTCCATGTCTTAAGCTCAAGCCATGCATGGGGCAACCTATGGAAAGGGTTACCTAAGAGTGTTGCCAAGGGTGAGTGAGTATGTAGAGTGGAGCCACCATAACTAGGAAGATGGGCCACTAAAGCATTGGCACAAAACTATGGTGGATGTTAAAATCATAGGATTGGAACTTGGATCATGGTGGCCTTGGGCTTATGGGGTAGAACTTGGTGACAATATTCAAATGGAATAATCCTTACTTAGCTATTAACTTTAGAGCTTTTAGTATAATGGTCTCAAATTATAATTAATGGTATCAAAGCCTATCTTACATCCCAAGTTCAAACCACATAACAAAGAAACACTACAGTGGGGTTAAAGGGGCACTAAACACCACAATAGGTCCAAAGTGGGCTATTGGGACATTTGCTACACAACATGGTGGGTTGTTATGAGCTTATAGGGGTTTATAGTAGGCTTGGGCTTATGAGAGCCTATATTGATAATAATATTCAAATAAAATGTTCTAAGATTATCATTCAAGCCTAAGTCTTGGGGGAGCTTGTGATGTTTTAATGTGAATGATGAAGTAAAAATTTTAGCATTCAATTTTTTCATATCTAGATGAAATGTGAGATGCTTCAATGGTTAATTCTAAAGAAATGCTATTAGTTTAAGATGTAAGGCTAACTCTTTGAAGGGTTAATTACATAAAGAGATCTCATTTATTGTGGAAGTTTCATGATTTTTACCATTGATGATGACCTTGTGATGGAGGAGATACTTAGATATTGGAAGCCCACGATGATGTATAAATGCCCATAGAAAGATGTAGCATAGAAAAGGTTGTAGTGAAGATGCCTAAAGAGGTAGGCCTTGAGAGATCTTATGTTGGAAAGATATTATGCTGATGAGAACTTATGTTGGAAAGATATTAGTAGTGACATAACAATTAGATCAAGTAGCAAAGTTATAATATCCCAATTTGTAAAGGCATTTATGTAATTGTAGAACTTAGGGTTTTCTTCTATAGAAAGAAATACAAAATAATAATAACAATAATAATAATGGATGATTCATTTTAGTAAGAAACGCCTTTTGGGGCACTAGTTAGTTGTTTGAGGGAGCCCCTTTGAGGGTTTAATTGTACGATTCCTTGGGTTTGTGATAAGTGCCTCATGAATTCTAAATAATGAGGGAAATGTATGAGATGTTTACTCATTTGATGAGAAGAAAAATAATAGAAAAATCATGAAAAGAGACTATAGAAAGTGTTGTATATTTGATCCATACGTGTTATATATCTATTGAATCTCCCAACAAAAACTTAATTAAGACTTACAATTTTGTTTCACATTGGGCTCCATAAAGTCTTTGGCTTCTAGAAAATTTGGTAACTATCCTCATGCTACGTGTGGAGTGGTGGGAATGACTTCCACCATCTTTAGTCAATTTTCTCATGCAACCTAAAGTCGTACCAAAGTGACAGGATTATTTCCAAGTCTACAAAACTATCACATCTTAGCGTTGACAAACAAGAACCATCACTAATAAGTGCACATCAGTTTCCTACCAACAGACTTTTGCTCGCCAAGAAATGTAATTTTATTACTAAGTAAACTACTACGGCGAACCATTATGTATTTGTTATGCTGCTTTATATTCTCATGAGATATGAGGATCGTTCTAAAATCCCCTGAGAGAGGCATGTCGCCTAGTTACTTCTTTTAACGCGTTGCCTGAGTTATACAGAGCGAGGAAGACTCGTGGTAGATGGGGATGAACAATATTTTAACCCCCCTTCGACTCAAGCAGGAGCAAACAAGCTAGAACATGTAGAAAAAAGGGGGGGAAAGAGAGAAACTAAAGTAAGGAAGAAGAGCCACACATTTGTCCACAAGTCAAAAAAGGCGGACGACTGGAAAACGGAAGCATTAATGAGTGGCAGAACTTAAGTCATGCGGTTCCTATACTTGCAAGTTGTATATTCATGTCTTCTAATTGATAAAGAAGACAATATTTGCAAGGTCCTTGATGGCTAGACAACACCATGAATGCCGCTGAGGAAACGAAAAGCTTTCTTGGCTGTTTCCTATCTTTTCGAGGACAGTTGTGATGATCTGTTGCCTAGCTCAACTTGAGACACACTCAGTATGGCAAGGAAACATCATAAGAGAGCAATTAACAGGCTCAAAATCCCTACAGAATCAAAACCCTCTTCATCACGCTTGCTTCCATAACCTTATTCGAACAGTTGATACGTATTTTTGGCAAGAAACTTTGGGAAAAGGCCAACATATCCCAATCGCTTGGGAGAACGGTAATGGGGTTGGCACTGGGATCAGGGTCCACGGAAGTGGCAGCTGCATTTGAAGCTAAGAGACGTGAGGCTGCGAAGAATAGCGTCAAATTGTCCGTATTGTGGCTGTGATGACCGTACCTTCTGTTGGGAGTTCTTATTTGGCTCACATGTTTAGTTTTTGGGGGACTACTGATGTTGCTTGACCTCAATGGGTTACTTCATTAATTTAGTGCTTGTGAGCATATCCAATTGGGTAGGAGGGAATGATTTGAATCAATACCCGTTTGGATCTGTTTCGCAGTCTCCTCTGCATTCTTAACATTTTTAAACTACAATTGTTGGGTTCCAAAAGGGATATTAGGTACTTAGAAGAGGCATATTTCTTTCATAATGTGGTACGCACGTCCTGAGTGTATCGTAAAGTGTAAAAGATGGAACCGCTTACTTGTACCAGGAATTTCGTATGGATTCTCTACATGGTCAAGAGTGCAAGGCGTGGAAGGTGTGGAAGCGTTGGTGGTGCAATGCAACCTAATACCACATATTAAGCAATATTAAATGCAAGGCGCTGGCAAGACTGGAGACAAGAGAGACTTTCTGGACAGGCACCATTAATACGCACTATTGTTTGAATAAAAAAGCCTGGGTACTTGGAATTTTGGGCCCGTCAAAGTTTGAATAGATAAAAATAGTAAATTGTAACGGCTCCTTCGCCATGAAGTCCTCGTTTTGCTTTTGGGTGACCTATAATATGGAGTGAAGGGATGTGATGCTTGCTTTCTTTCACAGTACCCAACCACTTTTGTCCCACGATATGATATTGCTCGGAAGGAGCCCAACAAAGCATATTCCAAAAGCAAACACAATACCAATAATCAACCACATGTAAAACAAAGCAAAATCAGGGCCAGAGGATGATGATAAAAGCAGAAAATACAAAAAAGAAAAGAGAAGGAAAGAGGAGCAGCATCATGTGTTTTATTAACATTATTGAAGGCTTCATTGATAATTATAATTTTGGACATCTCTTGCGATTAATCCGCCGACGACCTGCAAATTTTGGCGTTGGAATTCTCACTTTTCTTAAAAAAAAAAGAAAAAAAGCAGCATCTTGCAATTGACAATTGTCGCGTGGAGTTCGAGCGAAAGCAGTACTCACGTGGTGCCTGCAATATGAAAGCTCTCAATCGGAAGCTGCCAACTTCCTATCTCCCCACCGAAAGGGGAATTCCAAATCTGCCTTTTCCGGTGGGCCCTCCAAGAAAAGAAAATAAAGAAGTAAATTGAACAAACACGTCAAGATGTTGACTAAAACACAAAACTCGATCGGAAGGTCATACACTTCGCGCGTGGTCCCCGGCAACACCATCGCCTTCCAACGGTAAACAGATAGACTAGCGCAAGCAAGCAGTACGAAGTACGCAGTCCCCACATGGCCATTCACTATTTTTATCGATTGGATAAAAAAAATTTACCCAACACTCTTCTGGATTAACCGTGTTCTCTCTCTCTCCACGCGGATGGAGTCAACCACTTGCCGAAACAGGGAAAAATGATATCGCCCGCTCCCACCATCGACCAATCAATAACTGCCGTCCTCCTATTGGCAAGCCATTCTTGCCACGTTTCGAGTTCCGTCTCGTTGCCACCACAAGACTTTTCCACTCCGTTAGCGATTACAACTCATGCCTGGGGCAAGCCCATAAATCGCCCCCTATAAATACGTCTGCATCCCTCCAGGTATTGAGGACCTTCAGCAGCTGCTCCTCCTCCTCCTCCTCCTCCTCCTCCTCCTCCTCCCACAGTCCGTGCAGGACGATCGGCCTCTGCTCCCATGGGTAGCCTTTTTCCTACATATGGGGCGCTCCTGGGTGTTCTAGCAGTGGCTCTGCTCCTCGCATCGGCTGAGTCCCTCACCTGCACTTCCCAGAAGTTCAACAACAAACAAGAGTACCCCAACTGCACCGATCTCCCTCATCTGGGCGCCTACCTGCACTGGAACTATAACATCTCCAATTCTTCGCTGTCCATAGCCTTCGTCGCTTCTCCACCTAGCCCCAATGGCTGGGTGGCGTGGGCCATTAACCCCAACAGCACCAAAATGGTTGGTTCGCAGGCCCTAGTGGCTTTCAAATCCAACAGCACCGTCACTGTCCAGACCTACGACATCCGCTCCTACAATTTCAGCCAGTCTGCGTTGAAGCTAATTTACGAGGTATGGGACCTGAGCGGTGAGGACTCCGGCGGGACCATCAAGATCTTCGGGAAATGGAAGCTCCCCGCTGGGCCGGAGAAGCTGAACCAGGTTTGGCAGGTGGGTCCGGGAGTGAGTCCACAAGGCTTTCCCATTATGCACGCCACTCAGAACGAGAATCTTCATTCCGCCCAGGCCCTGCAGTTGACCGGAAAAGAGGCAGTCACGCCTACCTCTGCTCCTGGACCTGGAGAGTCTGCTTCTGGACCCTCCGGCTCAGCTCCGACAGCTCCTACCGGTGGGGCTTCAAGGAGGGGACTTGGTGTGGGCTTCTATATGGCTGCACTAGTGATTCTTGGGAGTTTGATTTCTTTCTGAGTTTAGCTTTTTGCAGATTTTTGTTGCATTGGATTCCACCATGTTATAGATATTTGTATTGATGAGATGTTGTGATGTGCAATAATATCATTTCTTTCATACGGGGGACTCATATAGACAAGTAGACTCCTAAAGCCTTTGGCGCTTTATGCTAAAGTAATTACTCTGCCATGCTGCTCCAAGTGGCCTGTCTGAAGGTCATGATTCGTGGAAAAAGTGAAAGTTGTCTCAACTTAACATTTCTTTCATATGGGGACTCATCTGGAAAAGTAGACTCCTGAAACCTTTGGCTCTTTATGCCAAGGTAATTACTCTGCCATGCTGCTCCAAGTGACACTGTCTGAAGGTCATGTTTCGTGGAAAAAGTGAAGGTTGTCTCAACTTAGCCTTTTTAATGGATTTTACAATTCATAAGTTTTTAAGTTATCTTTTTTAAATTCAATATAGCCAACGTTCACGAACGAGACTTGACATTCACAGAAACAAGTTGAAATTGCAAGCCTCTTGTCCTCGCTCCCGTCCAAGTTTATTTCGGGGTACCGACAACCTTGATAATCTACAAATACTCTACGTGTGTAATCCAATTGAGGACTACGCCCTTTCCTAGGAGTCCGTTTGGCAGTAAATGACGGTGTATGTGCTTTACGTATCATGGTGTAAACTTTGCTGAGAAAATCTGGTTTTTAGAATATTTAAGACAAGTTCTCTAGAAAAAAAAAAAAAAAAAGTTGCATGAGGATTCTAGAACATAGAAACGGAACTACAATTAGAGTTGAAATACGAACTTTTATAAAAAAGGATTAGGAGTTCAGGAGAAGGCATCCAAAAATCCATAATCAAGAGTTCTCAGGTAGTTTTATCATTTAGAATTTTAGTTTGTTAGTGCAATTAGCTTTAATTATTAAGTCATTCCTTAAGAAGGTTTTAGTAGTAATTAGTAGGTTTCTTTAGTAATGTGTAAGGATCTTAGAATTACTAAAGACCTTGTTTTTTCAATTCCTTTATTGTTCCTATTAAGACTAATTCAATTTGTTATTATTTTTATTAAGAGTTATCCAAATTATTACAAGTGGTATCAAAGCCTTGACCTGGCTATTGTTACATGCAACCAATCTTGAAACAACATGATAGACAAAGTAAACTTGAAAAAAAAATATTGATAAGATAAGGCTAATCTTGGCCTAACTAATTTGGAGTAGGAACAAGCAAATCCAAATGCCACTAGAAGAGGTGAACAAGCCACCATTATAAGAAATGGTGGAGGAGCCACCCGTTAGAGAAGATGGATAAGCCATCATTCGAAGAGGTAGAGGAGACATCATTCGAAGAGGTAAAGGAATCATTACTAGAAGAGGTGAAGGAACCATTACCAAAGGGGACCGGAAATAGTGAAGTTGGCAATGACTAAAGTTGCTTTAACTCATCACCAATGCCAACCACCACCACTGCAAGAAGCCATTATTTCATAATGAACCTTATAGTTTTGTCATCGTCAAGGAAATTAAGGCTTAACAAAATCAATTCATTTTAAGGATGAAGCTACAAAGAAGACGGGCTCATGGATCATGCTATAGTTTTCTAGCCATTAGGCTATACTTCTTATTGGTAAAGGCTATTGGAAAGTATTTGGTGGGTAACTCTTTGAAGGGATTGAAAAGCCCCTTATTTAGCTTCCTTTTGCTAGTCCCTTTTTTTTGTAATTAGTATTATGAGATAGTTATTTAGTAATCCTAACCCTTGGGAGCAAGGGTATGGCAAAGGGGTAGGGATTATCATGATCCATCCACTTATAAGATACAAAGTCTATAAAGAAAGGGATAAGATTGGATTTTCAAAAGTTAAAGATTGGATAAAACTTCTAAAAAGTTTACAATAAGATAAAACTTTTAAAAGATTCAAGACAAGATAAGTTTTCTATAAAATAGAAGAAAAGTTGCAAGAGGATTCTACAAGTAGTTTTCTCTAGTATTGCATAAAGATCTTAGAATTATTAAAGACCTTGTTTTCTTAGTTCCTTCATTACTTTTATAAGGATCAATCTAGTTTTTTACTATTTTCTATTAAGAATTATCCAAATTGTGACATCTTTAGCTAAACACATGGTTAGTCATGCATTAGCCATGTGCCAACATGTATAAAGAGGCTAAAATCAATTGTTATACTAGTAACATGGACATGTTTTTGGCTGACTAGCCGTTTAGTACTGGGTTGACAAGGTAGTGATACTGACATGGCTACTGGACAATTAACTATAAGCTAATCTATTTGGAACTAGGGGCTTCTGGCTTTCTAAACCTATACTAGCGACGAACTAGTATGGATTAAAAGAATTGGGTTTGAACCATTATATTAATGGACTTTGAATTAGTCTAATAATGTGAGACCTATGGTTTTCCTATAGTTGGATATGGCTTGGCTTATGTATGTTGTCACTTACCTAATAGAACTATGATAGGTCAAACTTATTAGGTCAATATATATATATATATATATAAAAGAGGCTAAATTCTATCCTCTAGCTCTATAAATAGTACCATAAGAAAAAGACAACCTTAAGAGCCTTTCATAAGCCATCTCTCACAGTCACATTATCGAAAATAATGTATATAAAATGAGAATAGAGTATATGATCCTAACCAAAAGATTAGATTTTGCTTTATAAATCTTTGCTATGGATACAAAGAACAATATGTATTTCTTGTTCTCATTTAATTCATAATATTCATCTATTATCATTGGCATTTTAGATTTTGCTTATGCAAATTCTAGGTTTTTTTGTCTTATTACAAATAAATTATTGCTTACATCTAAACAAAGAAAAGGTAACTTCTAGGCTCATAACTAGTTCTTATAAAAAAAAAAGCCTACGTTATAAATATATTTTAATTCATATTTTCATTGGTCAATATAAACCTCATCTTGTAAACAAAAAATCTTCACACTAAATAAGAATTTGAATTGAATAAAATCCTTCATATAAAAGTAGAATTCAAACAATTCTTTAAATCTAAGATGATAGTGATTTGTTACCTATAATGAGTATGTCATTTATGTAAATGTTAACTAACACATTGCCTTATCTCCTTATAAAGAAAGTTTGGTCATGATGTGACTAAGTAAATCCAATAACTATAAGGCATTTAAAGGTTCCATATTCCATTAATGCAAATTTGCTTCAAATCATGGGACTCCTACAATTGACATGTTAGTCTCTCTCTAACAAATAAGACCTAGCAAGAATCCATATATACTTTCTTCAGTAAAATGTCATGTAAAGAATCATTCTGAATATTAAGTTGATAAAGAGGTTAATGATGAATGGTATTAAGAGAAATAATTAACTAAATTTTAATCATTTTGACAATTGGAGAAAAAGGTCTCTTTGAAAACAATTTTTTGCATTTGCTACAAACTTTGGTTACTGTTAGGCCTTTTACTTTCAATGTTACCTTCAGATTTATGCTTGACTTTGTAAGCTTACAGCTAATAGGATATTATCCAAGAAAAAAAGGCACCAAATCTCATATATGATTCACCATAAGGGCCTCCACTATTACTCTTTTTGGGTAACTTAATGATAATAAATAGAAGGTTATTGTATTGTTAATTATCACAAATATAGTCAATAGCCTTAGCTGGAAATGATGGGGCTTGTTGGAATGTTAAGTAGATCTTGGAAACATGCTCCAATGATGGCTTTAAAGAAGGCTTTAGTAGGCTTGCTAAAGAAGGCTCTACTAGTGGCCTTAAAGAAGGTTTTAGGGGAGATCCTCACGTACATAGTCAATGACTTATCAACTAAGAAACTATGAGAGTAAGGAACAAGCTAATCAAAATATAGTGAACTTAATGAAAATGGAAATTTACAATTATAAAAGTTGAAACGCTCATAAAAAAAATTTCAAAATTCAAAATTTTTCCTTTTTTTTTTTCTTTTCACACCCACCTTTCTAGGACCCCTTCCCCCCAAAATACTCTTGGGTACATCCTAGGTGCAAAAAGATCTTTCCCTAGGACCTAGGGTGCAATAGGCTTCACTCCAAGCTTGGTCAGCCTTTGTCTTTCATGCAAAAGTAGAATATAAGGAACTATGGATAACAATAATGTTAGTTAACCCAACAATAGGTTGATAAATAATGCTACACCCCTACTTCCCAATCATCTCCTCCTTGTAGGAGTTCCTTAGTTTTGCTGGACAATAGAAAATAAAACTAAAACAACCAAGCCAATAAACCATTGAGCTTATCTCTTGGTGAAAGACCCAACCCATGAAAAGCTAGAAAGATACTTTGTTGGGTAATCATCAATCACAATAGCTAAAATCCTTGATGGACTTTGTTTGTCTCATGTGATGATTGGCAAATCATCTCATCTTGTCTTGATAGAAAAACTATTTGATTTTGTTCATTCTAACCAACCCAGTGATTTAAAAGGACAAAGATGGGGTCTTAGGTCTACATATGATTGAGGATGAATTTCAAAATTTCAGTAAATTTCATCACACCACCATTGTAGCCAACTTTCAAAGGCCTAGATTGTCAGTTGATTTATTTGAGGCTCACATTAAATCCTTTTAGGGTTTAACAAAGTTGATAGTTATTGGTCTTGTTGATTTTGGGCATATTTCCTTACACATGCAATCAATAGAAGATTTTAAACTAGTTTGATCTAGAAAGGGTTGGATCTTTGAAAATATAGATATATCTTGTTTAGATGGTCCCTTAATTTTGATAACCATTAAAATCCCAACATAATAGCTATATGGCTTTATGTGTATGACCTTCGTACAAATTTGCGCACCCTAGCTATGTTTTTGATGTAAAACTGGTGGTGAGATTAAGCAAACTCTATTTAGAGTTAAGGTGGGTTGTTGGTTTTATCTTATGTTTGGATTTTCTATGATAAAAGAGATATTTAGGTGCAAGAAAAAGGGAAAGTAGAAATTCAAGATGGAATGGATGGATAATCAAGAAAACTAAGAGATAGTTGCCAAGATAGACTCCTTAGACATAAAAGCTACACCACTAGTTAAGAAGGTACTCCACCACCAATTTTTGGAAGAAATGGTAAAGGAATCACAAGTTAAACAAAAAACTTAGCATTTTCTATTTCACTATAAAATAAATTTACTAGAAATTGAAATGACTCACCTTTTAAATAGGGAATTAACCTTAACAACTAAAACACGTAGACAAATCAAGTTTCCTAGACAAATAAGGACACCTAGACAAATTAGGGTTCTAGACAATTAAGGAAAACAAAACAAGTCAGGATTCCAAACAATAAGGAAACCAAAAAAAATCTTTAATAATAAAGAAATCCTAAAAAATTGAGAACTTGATGAAAATTTAAGGAAAACCCTAGAAAGTAATTAAGAAATCCCAAAACAAGTTAGAGATTCTAAAGAATCTTTAAGATGATTTTCAACCTTGTCGCTTAGACCCATTGAATCATGTTATGACCCAAATTTGTATTCGCTAACACAAAAAACATATGGGGTGGACCAATAGCTTGCATTGACGTAAATGCTCCCACATCATTTTCATGCAATTAAGAATTTTCTAAGCCAATTTCTAAAAGTTGCTTGTTTGTAGAAATTGACATATCCAAATAGTCCAAAAAGGAAGAATAACAGTAAGGATCAACAAAGATGTAACCTTTAGATTGAATATGAATCTCATCTTAAATTCAGTAACTTTTTTCATAGAGTGAGACTCGTAGGAAAAGACAACATAATGATATTGCGGAGCAATTGCCAAAAGTACCAATAATTGATTCTAAATAGGTGGTGAAGGCTGATGGGTTTCCAATACATATCAGTGATGAAGGTTACAAGAATTTTAAGGTTAATGGATATTTTATGAACAAAGGATATGTCCCTAAGGAAGTTATAGATGTGAAAGAAATACATGATGGAAAGAATATAGCTACAAGGGAAAAAGGTTCACTTAAAGTCTAATGAATCATAACAACTCATGAAAGTTTCTACACTAATGGAAACTAATGGAGGACTCTAGTCCCCCCCCCCCCCCATTTACTGACTATAATTAGTGAAATGCACTTTAAAATACATGTTTAGCCAATAACTACCAATGATAAAACATGTGTGGCTACTATCAATTATTAAAGATCTTTAAAGGCATTAATTAATTGAATTGGCAAGAAAAGATCCTATTGTCATAGAAAACTTAGCATCATATTTCCAATTGAAAGAGGATGATCAACCTACTTGTTTTTTAGATGCTATGGTCACAGATCTTCTATGAGCAATATCATACAACTTTACTAGCATGCACCTATAACACTTCAAAGGGTGGAAAGGACAAATCACATCACCTAAGATACTCCTAGTGATATGGAGGAAGATATTGCAATTACAGGGGAGTAAGAAAGATTGGAACTTGGAAATGATAAGATTACTTATGAGATTACTCATGCCTTGCCTAGGGAGATGGAATCCTCAGTGAGGAAGATTATAAAACATGAATTTGAATCCCTAAAGAAAACTTTTGATTAAAGGAACACTATTGTCTTTGAATTTTTGTCTAGTCTTAACATTTGAATTGGAATGGACTAGGAAACGAGTGCAAATTGGGAGGAAGCATATTGAAGTTGGAATAAGGGAGATTGTTGGTGCACGCCACATGCTGCGTGGGCTACTGGATGGCCAGCAAGTCCATTGTTAATGAATAGGAAATGTAGCCTAATTATTAGCTTAAGCTTTTGGTGTAGTTGTAGCACTCAAGAGTCCTAGGAACTTATACCTTTATTATTTGAATTTTATTCTTCTCTAGCACACTAGCTGTCACAATGTAAAGGTCCTTTGCCTTCTAGAGTGATTTGGCCATGGAACAATACTTATGGAAATTGGCCCTAATTTTGATTCAATGTTTTGTAGCCATGTTTATTTGAATAAATCTTACTATAGGATTTGAACTTGAATTTTTAATCTTAGAAGGTTAATTACTCTTAGGTACTTTCACTACTTATACTACCCTCCTTAAGGTTTTGTTAGGAGGAAAAGGGTTAGATGTCGACCTAATCGTTATGCATGTAGGTTCGTGGCATCATTTTAGGTAATGCTCCAACTAAAATTTTGTAAAAGTTTGGAAAAGTTTGGTTCATATTAACTCAACTTTATTAAAATTAAATTAAGGGTTTTGTTTCCTTTTTTTCTTAGAAAAAAATCATAAACAATGAAATTGTGGCACAAAAAAAGTTCTAATGCTAGGATCATATTGACTATAACCTTTTACAGAGAAGGATTTCCCACAAATATTAAAAAGGGTCACTTTAAGGGAAACTTGTCCCTAGAACTTATTATAGTGGTGTAACATCCATAATGAAAAACATAAAAGTTACTAAAAGGATGGAGATTTGTTGTGTAGGAGCTAATGGGCTTAATTAGATACCTCAAGAGTTGTCCTAATCTTGACCTAATGTTTCCATCCTCCTCCAAGTTAGAGTTAA
This sequence comes from Casuarina equisetifolia, assembly GCA_028551475.1. NCBI lineage: Eukaryota > Viridiplantae > Streptophyta > Magnoliopsida > Fagales > Casuarinaceae > Casuarina > Casuarina equisetifolia. Next base: position 16,716,668 of record CM052361.1, on the reverse strand, counting down.
TTGCTTATTTTAGTTATGAGTATAACATACATACTTTGATGAGGAGGTCCACTATAAGTTTTTGCATAAAGTTTAGTGATTCTTCAATTTCTTGAAAGACAAAAATACAATCAATTATCACATTATCATGTAGGAAGTAGAAATATAGAGCAATAGCCACTATAGTAGTAGAAATAGTTTAAGTTATAGGATTACTTAAGGATTTTTTCATAATTATTAGACAACTAACTCTTTTGTTCTATGCAATGAGGTAATAGAAAACACACTAGGTATCCCATCTATCATAAGAGAACCAAGCATGTGGAGGTCAATTGTTATTTTATACAAGATAAAGTACAAGAAGAAGGCATTGGGACATGTTACTTTTCAACAAAGGAGTAAGCTTGTAAGTTTAATGACAGACACTTTGTAACAAACAAAATTGACATCTTTTTACCAAATTCAAAGTATTAAACTTGTTTAAATCTCTAGCTTAATGTGTAGTGATAATGGAAGAGACAAAATGCTAGGTTGGGTAAAATGAGACATTTAACTTCCTAGAATTATGTGTTGTTTTACTATACATATTTAGGTTGAGATTTTTCTTCTGTAAATTAATTTTCTTGTAAAGAATTATGGGGTTGCTCCTATATAAATAATGATAACAATGTACATTATAAGGCATTACAAATTCAATATAATTGAATTCATTCAACTTGCTGGCTTTCTCTTTTCCTTAGTTTTGTGAAAAAATATTTTTCAATGTGTTCCATCATGTTTTTAGCCTTGATTTTATAGCATCATTAAGTAGCCATTGTATCACATTGATTTTCGATTGTTTGGTTTGTAAAATCGTGACCAAATATCAAAAACTTGTAGGAACATCAAGCAAAGAACAAGATTTTGCCTAATTGTTTTTGTGAAAATAGATAAACTAAGCAGATGATCTACAAAATAGCATTCTTCCAATTTGAAATGGCAACATATTGCAAAGATGTTCAAATGATTTTTATGAGATACAGTGTATTTTCTTTGGGCGAGTTTAGCTTATTCTTTCAATGTCGATTTGACTTAGGGACAACGATATTCCTTGAGGTAAAGAGGATTATCATTTCCTTAAGTCAAATGGCATCTTTTCCTTCTTGAATCGAAACACGAGAAAGAACATTTTTTTTCCTTAAGTAGGAGTATGTCATTTGGGTATATATAAGGCCTTTTCAGTACATGTGATCATTGATTTAAGCACTATAAAGTATGCGCGTCGAAGAACAAAGTGTAGAGCAAAAAACATTGCAATACTTTGATATCTAAAGTTCAAGAAAATAGCCAACATGCTTATCTTGATTTGGAAATAGATATAAGCATATTGAAGCTGCATAATATTATGTGATTTGAGCAACCAATAATATTGTTTGGTTTGAGCTCCAAGAAATTAAGTAATGCAAGTTACAAATAACCATTATCTAGACAGATATTTCACGAGCACATGGACATTTTCTCGGCAAGGCTGGACTTCAAATATGCAAGCATAATGTGTTCATGCAACTTCAGTTCTCACGTGGCAGATCAAATAATTACGTAAACAGTGTGCTTGCCATATAAAAGAAATGTATTTTCAAATGGTTTTCATGTATACCTCTTTCTTATCATCAAACAACTCTTATAATAACATTTTCCATTGCAAGAATTTCATTTATCATATGATCTTTAATGCTACTTGTGCCAACATATTTCTTAAGAAATTCAAATATGAAATTCCTACAATTATATACATAATTCTTTGATATTGAAAATCCTAATATATATTTATGATGAAAATCATCATTTAAATATTGAAGAATTAAATTAACTTCTATGATTTCTACTTGCATCAATTGGCCTTTTATGATTGTCTTAATCTTATGCCTAACTTTTAGGCAGAATTGAGTTCTTTACAACGATGATATCAAAGTTTTGGTTCAAATATAACAACCTTTAGTGTGAATAAAGATGCCTATAGAAAATATTTTCTCGTATTAAATATAAAGGAATGTTGAAAATTGTATGACATAAGTATTAAATTATCTAAATGTTACTTTAAATCTTTTTATGAGAAAACAAAAAATACAAAATATATTTTCTCATTCTAGAGTCGTTTTTAGGTAGGATTGAATTTTCCAACACAACAAAAATGATGGAAATGACATTCTCAAGGGTAACATCAAGCATTCTTCACTTGGTATGTGAATAACATTTATTTCTTAAATTACAAGTCAATTTCAGAATAAAATGTTGTTTGTTAGCAAAATTTGAAGGCTATTAATTTTTTCTTTACTTTCCAATTTTTATGTCTCTTTAGAGTTTTTTTTTACTAACTTTATATTTTTTACAGAAAAATATTAAAAATATTTTACAGAAACGATTAAACTTATAATTGAAAACTTCTAGCTTCAATTTTACAACTTAAAAATCAATTTTATACAAGCGTTTGCCTTGAAGGCCAGTTATTTGATCCTATCTCGGATTGTTTAGTCAATTACTAACTAGATTTGCCTTAAGAAAAACAATCAATATGCCATAAGACCTTTAAATCACAAGTTAACTGAAGGCTAATTGTATTTTACATTCTATGAGATATAAGAAAAAATGGTTTTATAAAAATGTTATTGTTGAATAAACAATAATTATCATGTAAGTTCACATAAGGTAAATGGAGATCATGAACGAAGAAAAGAGAATATTAAGAAAAAATGGAACCAAATTAAGAAAAGAGGAAAGTAAAATGTGGTATCTACAATGTCAAAAAATCTAATGAAGAGAAAGATTAAAAAAAAAAGGCTTATCTTTGCTATTTGAGGCATCTTTATCCGAACTTAAAGAACAAGAGATAGTTTAATGCAGTAACCAAAAAATAGTAAGACGAATTGTGCGAAAATTCCTTACATTACGGTTGTCATATCATTAAAATAACTTCTTTCGTATTTTAAAGTTACAGAAAGGAGGAATTATACTTACTTTGGCCCCACCTAGAAACTTAAAAATTGAGATGAAAATAAATCATGTATTCACCGAAGCAGATAGTTAATTAAAACATCTATGCCGAGACATTATAATTAACTGCAACTTTTACTTTTATTTTAAGAGTTGATTCTATGCACAAAGAAGATCGAGTTATTCTTCGTTGAAAAAAAAAAAAGGGACTATAGATGATAATTAATTGAAAATTGATCATGTCTTCATATAAGCAGATATTTAATGGAAACATCTATGATGAGACAAAGTAATTAGTTCAAAACTTGATACAATTGGTTCCATGTTCACGATAGAACAAACTATTTTAAGAAAAGAAAACTCTAATTGGCTAAGAACTATTTGATGATCATTTTGTTGTAAAGGAATGAACATAGATCATGATTACTTAAAAAAAAAGCATTATCTTAAAGTTTTAAATATTGTGAAAATACTTGAACCGAAATTATTAAAAATTATGAGAGGGATATCTAATTAAATCATATTTTACCTTTGATACTAAAAAGTCATTGTATCACATCACAATTGTAGTAAATGGTTTTGGACCACATGGCTCCATCCGGTGTAAAGCCATGCGTGATTCAAGGTTATCTTCTCCCCAAATCAATCTTGCAAACGTCATCCTGACAAAAGATGGACACAGGCGTTTCTTCCGAGACCTCCTGTTTCCTTCCGGATCCAGTCTCTTGCTTTCCTCTCCGGGCACTTAACGCCTAATCTGTGATTAGCTAAACCCAGCTAAACTAGCTTGAACATACATTTCATCGTTAGGTGGCCTAATAAGATAAATTTAGGTGGATCCCGTAGGTGGGGCATTCATTGTTACGTTTAGTGCAACTGCCCCATCACTGTTCTTTTGCCAGCTCCGCCTTTCTAGAACCCATCATTATTTTCCAGTGCAAAGCCAATGATCCCTTTCAAATTTCATTTTATTTTGGGGCAAATTTTGTAACTTGCGCTAGGGAATAAGGAACAAGATTGTGTTTCTACTACCAAATTGCAGTGATAACTATTTGGAAAAATTAATTATGCTCCACTTATTCAAATTCATTATTTTTATGTGGTTAAATTATATATATTATAAAATTTAAATATTTAATCTAAAAGTTAAATCAAAAGATTGAGAGAACATTGCTATCATTTGAGATTCATCATAAAAGATCATATATGTGAAATTACATTCAATTGTATGTCACTTAAGGTAAAACAAATTCAATATAAACTTTGAAATTCTTAAGATAAAATCTTACATTAAGTATATGATTCCTTGTAGTAAAATTTTAATAAAAAAGATATTTTATCAATTCTTGTATTAGTTTTTAAGTTTTGTCTTTAAATTCTCAAACAAAATATATAGACATTTTGCTCACTTTACAAAGTTAGAGATGTAGTTCTAAAGAAATAACTTATGTCAATTTTTAGGAGAAAATTGTCATATGATACGAAATCTATTTTTTTCTATTTACCTTTTAGGGGTTGGGTAGGCCGTGTATCCTTTCTTCCTATTGCATCTATCCTCATATACGATAAGTAAACATGGTAATTTGTAGGCAAATCATGGTTTTGATAAATTTTCGTTCATTTTGCATTGTATAACAAACGGGATAGTGCTTCCATGAAATGCAAGGTCCAATAAAGAAAATAATTGTTGATACAAATTTCCAACAAGTATTTTGATGAATTTTTCTAGTCTATAAAAATTATAGAAGAGACTATAGTTGTATTGTGTGAGGTGGATCTAGAAGATAATTATCCATATTATTTAATGTCTATATCAGATTGTGTTTATTGAGACCGCAAATCATGCAATATCAGGTGATCCTCCTATTCCCATTAACTACTTGCCTACGAGATTTCTATTAACAAGTTTAAGGGCAACAATGCATGTTATTTATCTTGAAAAGACTAGTATTTTTATGGAAAAATTTCAATTAATCAATGAACTTGTGAATCTATTTTAATCAATGGACTTGGTTATCATTGTGGGGTTTCCAAAAAGTCAAGAAGACTAATATAGGTAAAGGAAATACAAAAGGAGTATTAGATAGATTAAATAAATATAAAAAATAGAATTAATAAAATAACAAGGTTGAGAGAAATTAAGAAAGAGATCATAAAAGATATTTTTCTAAATTTTCAACCTGCATTACTTTTAAAATTTAATAAACATATTATTTAGAAAAATGTAACAGTAAATGAGCAAGCAAATGGATTGTATTTGTCAATTGCATACCATTAACTGCTAGCACCTTTTTGGTCTATCTTTTGCCTGCCTGAAGAATATTGGAGGTTTGCAAGGAAGACAACTTATTGTTAAAAAAAAAAACCAATGTATTGAAATTAACCAACCAATATTACTCTGTACATGTCCTTCAAATTTCAATATGACAAATGAATTGCTACATTGATATCAATGATCAGAGTTAAATTCCCACAACATATAGCATATTAAGCTTCTATGTAATCGTTGTAAAATCAAAATAACGAAAGCATTATCATAGTATGAAATAAAGATGAGAAAAATACTAAATTAGTTCATTGGATTTGACTTGCTATGGCGTAGTTAAAAAGTCTATGCAAAAAATACTAAATTAATTGCCTATATAATCTCTATCTCAAATAATGCCTCGTGTGAAGTTAGATTACTTGCTTAGACATTTCAAAAAGAGTTACCCTTTACGTTTAAGGATAATGCATGATTGACAGTTTAGAAAGTGACATAAAAGCAAAGCAGCATATTAACCTAGAACATCCAACGGCATATAAAAGCGCATGCCATCCACGCACGGGCTACATATGCCCACGTGTCTTCCCTGTCATTCGTCTGATGTCCCCCGAGAAAGAAAAACCCCCCAAATACGATACATTAGACATTCCTTACAAAGTGCTTCCACTGTCACATTTCCCCTCCACCTTCACTCACTTTACTCACCCCAAGCGCTCTATCTCCCTCTCTCTCTCTCTCTCTCTCTCTCTCTCTCTCTCTCTCTCTCTCTCTCCGGCCTCCCTCAAAAGGGCATCAATGGCTTCTCATCAGTCTCCTGTGCTGTCGCTTCTCGTCTTTACTCTGGGGGCTCTGCTAATCTCAGCGGCCCAGTCCCAAACCTGTACATCCCAGACCTTCACCAACAATGATCTCTACGCCAAGTGCGTGGACCTCCCCGTGCTCAGCGCCTACCTCCACTGGACCCACGACTCGTCCAACTCCTCCCTCTCCATTGCCTTCATTGCTCCTCCTGCAACGTCCAAGGGCTGGGTTGCGTGGGCCATAAACCCTACGGCGACGGGCATGCTTGGTGCCCAGACCCTCCTTGCTTTCGAATCCAAGGGTGTTATGACTGTCAAGACCTACAACATCTCCTCCAAGCAATCAATCGCGGAGTCCAAGCTCTCTTTCGACGTGTGGGACCTGAAGGCGGAGAATTCCGGTGGTGTCATGAGGATATTTGCCAAAGTGAAGGTCACGGCCAACGCCTTGAAGGTTAACCAGGTTTGGCAGGTGGGCAGCAGCGTCACCAATGGGGTGCCGGACATTCATGCCTTCCAGACGGCGAATCTGAAGGCCACATCGACCTTGAACTTGAATGGTGGACAGACTGTCACTACCTCCGTGGTGGACTCTAAGACCAAGAAGAAGAATGTGAGTTTTCTTCTCTTTTTGAGTTATTTCCTAAGATTTCTAGTTTTTGTTAGTCTGGTGATTATTTAGGAAGATTTGGGAGCAGTGGGTTTTTACACTTACATAATTGTCACTGAATTGTAGAAATTTCTTTATCTTTGGAAAATTCGGCTGCCAATATTTCTTTTGTATTCATTGTTTCGTTACAAGATAGAAGTTGGGAATTTTTAGGTTTAGTATAGCCGAAAAGGTCTTTTTAAATTCTTGTTTGCCTCCAGTATAGTTTTGGATTGGAAATTTGAGTGGATACAGCTTGCCCTTCCTTTTTTTATTTTTTTAATAAACTTCCTGGCGAGATAGCTTAGTTAATTAAAATTTGACGCTTTGTTGTGATGCAGTGTCAAACAAATTGTTTAGATTTGATTTGTCTGTTTTTGGCTGTAGATTCATGGGATCCTGAATGTTGTGAGTTGGGGCATTTTATTTCCCATTGGAGCTATCATTGCGAGGTACCTCAGGACTTTTGAGTCTGCGGATCCGGCATGGTTCTATCTTCATGTTTTCTGCCAAGTATCTGCTTACGCCATTGGGGTAGCTGGCTGGGGAACTGGTCTTAAGCTTGGAAGTGAATCGCCGGGGATCCAATTTACTGGTCATCGCAACATCGGAATTGCCCTGTTTTGCCTTGCCACGGTGCAGGTACTGTCTATTCGCATGAGAAGCAAACATGGTGTAGTTCTTAGCCGTCAGACCCATTTTTTTTTTTTTCCTGCATGATTTGTCATCTGACAGTTAGCTGATTTTGCTATTTGTCTTAGGATGGTGTTCAAATAGTTTGTCTGTGCGGATTGTTTTTTCTTATGTACCGAACTGAGGTTCCTGTCTACTGGTTGGAACTACATTACTTAGTTGAGCTTTTGGATGTTGAACATGTGAAATGCTCTCAAAGTTGAAAGAATTAAGAAATTGTATTTTCCATGGTAACTCCTTTTGTGTGAGTGAACAGAAATTTTAGATATTTTTAATGGTTTTGGAACTTAGCTGGGTAGTTTTGTCTTGTCTGTGCATCTTCTTGGCTAGAAATGATGGAATTTGTATGGTCTGGCAACTTGCTGAGATGCTTTGAGTTTCTTTTGATTGAAAGTTCGTTGTTTGGCGCTTGCAGGTATTTGCTTTACTTTTACGCCCAAATAAGGACCACAAATACCGTTTCTATTGGAATATCTACCACCATGGTATGGGATATGCCATCCTCGTGCTTGGCATCCTCAATATTTTCAAAGGTTACGACATCTTAAATCCTGACAAGAAATGGAAATCAGCGTACATAATTCTGATCATTATATTGGGTGCGATTGCCTTGTTGCTCGAAGCAATTACTTGGATTGTAGTCTGGAGGAGGAAATCGAGCAAGTCCACCAAGCCCTACGACGGATTCAACAACGGACAAGCCAGAGAGTAGATGTTTTGCTTGAGGGTTGGTCCCACTGGTGCGTTGCTCTTATGGCGGATCCTCATTTTCAACCATCCTTGTCTTCTCGCTTGCTTGAGATCATGAGGTTTATCAACTTCAGCTGATTTCTTTCTATTTCTGAACTTGTGTTCGGCTTGTGTATAATGTTGCTTGATTCCACTAGCATTATTGTCTGTTATATATGTATACATAGAGATCGTTCCATGTTTCAGTCATGTTCTCAGTGTTTTAGTCGACGACACTTTTTTGGGGTGCTTTGCAATTGACAAATTTAAAGAGGATTATTTATTCATGGTTTAAGGTGTAGTTATTTTATTCAGATCACTTTCTAGACTGCTCTCATATCAGGTTACTGCAATTGGATTTTGTTCGAGCCTTCTCTTACTGTAAAAACCGATCACTGATGTACTATACAGAACGTAGGTGTTACGGGCTTAAGGGGTCTGGGATATATGAGGTTTATGGGGGGTTTTGGAGATGGCATTCACGAATAATTAAGTTTGTCAAATCAACAAATTATGACTTTTTAGTTCAATGGTTATGGCTAGGCTTGTTAAAGTAGGCGGCTGACAGTATTTTCATGCATGTCATGCTGGTAGATGCAAATTCCGGAATTTGCTTCTCTCTCAATCTTGTTGGAAGATTATCTTGTCTGCGCAGGAAAAACACCTCGAAACATATGATATCTGTAAGTATCATTGAAGTCGTTGCAATTCCTACCACAAAAAGCTGCCAACCATTTTTAGTTTAATAAACACTCTTGTACCCACTTGCTAGCTTCCTGGTAACACGCTTGGTTGCGCAAAGGTAGCTTGCTTTGTGACAGCCAAATTAAGAAGTCATGTGAGAAACCCAACCGGCTATGTGAACACAATCGTCAAACCCAATAAGTAAGGAAAAGGGAAAATATTTGCCACAAGGGACCATGACCCTCAGGTCACGGACTTCAACCCATCGACACGCTCAGCCTACTAGAAGCGCGTCGTGTCAAAATAAGTAGAGGGAGACTGCCACTGATGGAGACTTCATATGGTGCTTGCATGACTTAACCACTCCTGCATACTTTATTCCAAAGGGACTGCCCACCGGGGCCTGTGTCGGATGCAATTTACCTACCTCATATCGGCGGGAAATTTCCCGAGTTTGTCGCAAGCGGATGAAGTGGCGAAACAGGATTCGCCCAGCTGATCTAAGAGAGCACTAACGTCAACTCGAACCACCAAATCTCTTCAAATTGAGATTCACTTTGATATTTGTGCAAGATAGGGTCCCCCCTCCCTTTCATAAAATTATTTATTAGCCCCCACCCCTCTGCTTTCGCTTTCGTTATTCCAGCTTTTGTTGCTTTGTTGGAGTCCCATGTGGTGCACAGACTTCTCCCTCAATACTTGGACACAGATGCCGCACTTTTGCAGAATGGTTGTTAGGGTGTCTTCTCTCGTGCCAAACGTTACGCTATCACTGAGGGGTAAGAAAGGAAGGACAACTATTTTTCTTTTTTCCCCTATCTAGATTGGTAAATTTGATCGTGGAAGGCTCACGAAGGATGTTATTACATGATGGGCGGGTGAAAAATAGGTGGGATCCTGTAAAGTAGGTGCGAGTTAAGTAGGTGAATGGAAAATAAGATAATTGACCCAAACATGCGTTTGTTAAAAGGCATATTAAAGATTATGACCCCTGCCCTACTCCTCCCTCGGGACACGGCGCTTTATCTCTTCAATCACTGTGTTCACCAAAAGGTAAGCACGTGACTTGCTTTAAGTTCATGGAGGGACAAAGATGGGAGACTTTACTTAACTTGCGGAAGTCAAGCTTTAAGTTCGGACCCAACCTATATAAATAAAGTTAAAAAAAAAAGGCGAATTGAAATATGAATTTGGCCTAGGACTTTCCTAAAAGCAAAAATCTCTTTTTCTTTTTGCTAAGTAACTTTTTAATGGTAACCAAATTGATTAAATAATAAATTAAACTATTCCATTTCTCAATTTAAACGACGGTTAAAGTGGGTATATTTTGACTCAGTTGGTAAGCCCAGGTGGCTTAGTTAACCTGCGCTGATAAGAGTAGTTTAAACTTTGAAGTTTGAGCTATCACAAAGTTTTCATAATTGGAATTCCTCCAAGGTAAGTTACCTCCTAACGCTATAAGCACAAGTGAGCTCTCGGGAAGTCACATTGCATAACAGTCATAACCCGAAAGTAACTGTTCTTTACCTAACCCACAAGTTCAGTTGGTAAATTCATAGTATAAAAAAACTTGAAAGACAACATTTTGTTGGGAGTTCATTCGAATCCTTTCTGGACAATGCTTTACTTGTGTACAAATCATCCTTATGAATACCAACAACAGTAAACCTTCTCTGAGAGAGAGGGAGAAAAAATGAAATTCACGACTTTCCTGCGGAAACTCGGTGACAGATGGCTGAAGCACGAGCGGCATGGACCAAAGATCTGATATTTTATATTAATTGCTTCTTCTATTTTGGACTTGGGCTGACCTTTGCTTTCGAAAGCTAAAGAATCCCTTACTGAGGAAGCGTGGGTCCATTAGGGTTCATGTCACTGTGATGCTATGACTACGTCAACAAGAAAAAAAGAAAAGAAGAAAAGAAAAGAAAAAAAATCTACTTTAACAAGGAAATCAAATTTATTAAAATTTATCAGCTGGACCACGAGAGAAATGGTTCACTCAAGACTACCTCGGATTTTGGTTTTGGTCAACAGCTTCGGTCAAGAGTTCATTAGCCCTATTTATAATTACTTTCATGCAAATTATACAATTTCTTTATTCTTCTCCATTCCAAGTATTCCATAAATTAATTCAAACCACTTCGCTATCATGTTCGTCAACATTTTCGACCCAGAAAGACGGAAAGGGACGTTTGATTACGTCTGCTGCAATGGAACAGGTCCTCCACGATGCGCGCATATTGGATCCTTCTTCTTGGAAAGAAAGCAAGATAAGAAAAATGGACTTAAATCTCAACCACTCGACAGGATGAGGTTCGTTTCTCAAAGGTTCTATTGTCGTGTGCTCTCGTAATTCTTTAGTTCGTCTCATTCGTTATTATTATTTGGTTTATTTGACGAGGGGATATGAGAATACCAACTCTTTCCTGAAGACTGGATCTTAAAAACTAGGAGATGCTTACGCAGGTCGAGCTTCCCAATCCTAATACTGCAGTATTAGGCCAAAGGAAAAAAGAGAGAAATCACAATTACTTTGTTGAAGGGAAGCTAAATTTCAAATACTTAAGCCTGTAGCCTTTTCCCTCTTCTCCTTTTGGTTGCATTAATTCCTGCTAGTTATGGAGTTTTACATAAAATATCAACAAAAAAAAAAAAACCAACTCCTCATAAAATCCTACTGCATGGTAGAAAGTAAGTCTCGCTAATTATTACACAAATTATATAGACTCACCATTATTCGTATAACTGACACATGTTCTTTGAGCTTTATTAAATAATAAATAATACTTAAATTCGTAGCAGCTTCATATTTTGGGCCGTGGAAAATTTTGATTTCATTGAAAGAAGTACATGATCACATTCCGAAGATGGCTCATTAATGAGCTCCACCAGATTCCTCGGCTCAAATTTAGCAACTAGGCCCAAAACTTTAGGTGCTCTTTCAAGCATGGGATGAAGCCGCGAGATTTCCACAACTTTGCCAACAAAATCTGAGCCTATGGGAGGTCGATGGACTCCTAAGACTTTGCCAGCCAGGTCGACTAGGCCAAGAAACGGTTGAGGAAGCTGTTCGGACATAGGTTTGATGCGGCAGCAACCTGGCTACTACGTCAGAGATTTGAACGGTTCCTACTATCCCATGTATTTTCCATGTTTGTGTAAAGGATTTATTGACCGGTTCATAGTGTGTAGCTACTGGTTGTCTCCCTCAATTGTATATATCTCTTCTTAGGGTTTATGTCTATTTTTTAAGCTCATACACGGGGATTCTTAACTTCTTGCATTTGTATCGAATTTGCTTGCTTGTTAAAAAACAATATTTACCCGAATTTTGTTGTTCAATCCAACTGTTCATAATCGAATTTCTCATGGTATTAGAGCAAAATGACCTTCTTGAGCTCCAAGCACACTGTCAACCACAAGGTAGTCCTTGTCATCTACATCATTTTAAGCAAAAATCGTGCTCTTGGTGATTTAGAACTTTGGTTTCACTTGATAGCCATTTCCTATAACACGACAAAAAACAAAACTGTCTATCATGGAGTTAGACAATTTTAGGGCTCCGTGTGGCACTTAGCACTTTCTTGTAGTTTTGAAATGGCTAAATCAGCCAAATTCACTCACTAGAACAAAGAGGGAAAGGAAATTAGGAGGAGAGAGAAAATGAGCTTTAAGGAAAAAGGCACATTACACGTCCAAAGAAGAAAACTACAAAAGAGCTTTCTATGCGTGGGTTTCTCTACACACTATCTACAATGGGGTCCACCCCTATTTATAATGACTCCCTAAGGAAATGAATGGCTAAAATTCATTTAATCTAATGGCTATAACGTGGTCTCCATAAGGGTCCACAATAATCTTTCCACTTGTCCACCTCATCCTAAAGTATCTAGCTTCCACCAACTTTGCTAGATAAATATGGAATTCTCTAGAGAAAGCACACAAGATGAAAAGAAACTCTTATGATCTCACATGAGTTGGGGCGTTCTAGAAATTTCCAAATGTCTTAATCTCTCCCACCCATCTTGGTAATGTCCTCATCCTTAGTTTATAATGCTCTAAAAAATCTTTGTATTGCCATAAGTCTCCCACCATTTCCTATATAGCCTCATACTTTGATAGTCCTTTCCATTTGATTAAGTATTGGAGTTTTAGAGGGACTCCTCTCATTTTTATAGTCCATTCTTCCAAAATCTACTTAATTTCTTGATCAAAGGACTTCATGATTGTTCTAAGGGCTCTTCTTGAGTCACTTTGTGATAGGTCTTCCAAGTCCTTATGAAAAGGCTTTAACATACTTGCATGGAAGAATGGATGGATCCTTAAGTTATGTGGAATATCTAGCTCATGCAAGACTTTTCCTACCTTGCCAATCACTTTAAAAGGACCTTTATATTTTAGTAACAACCTTTTATGCATGGTTTTAAAGGCCTTGTGCAATGTTAGGTTTGGTAGAAAACTTCAAATTGGCTATTCTCTTTTTGATCTATTATAAAAGCTTCTATTTTACCATTCAAGAGTTCTTTTTACATGATTCTATTGAGAAAACAAAAGAAAAACAAGATCATATTGTGAAGCTTTAAGATTTCTATGAAGATCTTCAGTGAAACTCTTTATCGATCATATTCTTTATGATTACACCTGTGTATAATCTTGTTTATATGCTAATTGAACTTTGATTACTATTGTGCACATAGACTTGATTGTAAATCCCAAATGCTAACTCCTTTATATTATGGGGATTTTATGATTAGAGCTTTGATTGTCACTTTATATCTTTAAAAAGTCTTTATTTAGCAATATCCCTCACAAGTTACATATCATTAAAGATTTGCTTTGTAAAAGGTTGAGAAAGCCTTTGTTTGTAACCTCATTATGCCGTAATCCCTTGGAGAAAGGATTATAAAGAGTAGGAGAACATTTTCTCCTAGTCAGTGAGTAAAGTGGACTTCAATTGGTTGGATTGAAGGAAGAAAATGGTGAATGTAAGTGTGAGGGCCAAACCACCATGGTAAAATTTATCTCTATATGTGTTGTTTAGTGATGCTTTTTATCTCTATTTAGAAAATGAAATTTATAGTCTTATAAGTTTAAAAAACCAATTCAACCATCCATTTCTTGGTTAGCCATTATACCTAACAATTGTCATTAAAAGCTAAGAGCCAGGTTCCCTATTAAGGGCTTAACATCCTAAAGCAGATCTTTACAATGACATTAGATAAATGTACAATTATCACAGGGTTTAACAAATCACCATTGTTTGATGGCATCAATTATAAATAATGGAAACAATTAATGTAAGTGTTTATTACTGTTCAAGATCCAAAAGCATGGTAGGTCATTAGAAAAGGTATTATGATGCTCAATTGATGATTGGAACAAAAATGAAGCTAAGACCATGGAGCTAAATGCTAAAGCCATGAATATGATATATAGTGGTTTGAAAGCTCATGAGTTCAACAAAGTGTCTTCTTGCCTCATCGTTAAAGAAATATAGGATAAGTTAGAAGTCATTTATGAAGGTACCAAGAAAGTTAAGTCTTCCAAAGTTATTATGTGTACACATGATTATGAATTGTTTACCATGAAAGAATATGAAACTATTAGTGAAACAATTGATAGATTTACTGAAATTGTTTTTGAACTTAAACTACTAGGTAAGACATATACAAATGGAGAAATGGTAAAAAAATGTTAGTGTCTTTACTTGAAAGTTGTTAGGATCACTGAAAACTTATGAAATGCAATTTAATGAGAATAGCAAGAGAAAAAGATAATAGGAAGTCACTTGCTTTAAAAGTGAATGCAGATAAGAATGTGGAATCAAATTTTGAAAATGATGAAATTGCTATGCTAGCTAGGAGATTCAAAAAATTCTTTAAGAAAGAAAAAGGTAAAAATATAAGACAATCTAGGAAAAAAGAAACATATGATCCTAGGGACAATTTATGTTTTAAATGTATAAAACTAGGACATGTTAAGGTTGATTGTCCCTTACCTAAAAAGAAAAATAAAAAGAAAAGGTAGGCTATGATTGTTGCTTAGGATGATGAAGACTCATCTTTGGATGAGGAGGAACAAGAAGAAATGGCACATCTTTGTTTAACAGTAGCAACAACTATTGAAGAAGAAGATTATGAGGTAAGTGATATTGAACTTCTAAATGATTCTAACTATGATATAGAAACTAAATTTTTTGATCTAGTTGATGTAGGGTTTAATGGCTAATCGAGAAAAAGAGGGGGGGGGGTTAAATTGGTTATCTAGGTTTCTTTATACCTATTTCTGTATTCAATCAATTATCAGTAATAAACATTTAAACATATAGCTAAAAATAGAAATGCATACAATTGTACACGGTGGTTAGGCCCTTGTCACCTACTTCCACCATTTTTCTCCTTCAACTCAATCGGTTGAAGTCTACTTTACTTCAAAGCTAGGAGAATAACCTCTCATACACTTTCCAACTCCTCCTTAACAAGTCAAATGATCCATGGTTACAATACAAAGGTTGAACCAACCTCAATACAATAGCAAGTCCTCAAATGTGTAATGTTTGTGAGGAATATTGCTTATTAGTGAGCTAATTGAAGATATATAGACTCAATTCAAGCTTTAATCATGGAATCCCTAATTATATCAAAGTTAGGGTTTCAAATTTACAAGGGAGTTTATGTGCAAATGATAATATGAGGTTAATCAACATATAAACAACTTAATCTAACAGTGAATATTCATAAGAATATTAGAGTAAAAGAATATCACCAAAGATTTGAACTTTCTATATAGATCTATGAAGAATGCCATGAATATCTAAGCTTTGATTTTTCTTAATCTTTCATTCAGATTTTCATCAAAAAACTCTAAACAACTCTTAAAAGCATCTTTTTGTAAAAGATATGAAGCAAACTAGCTTTCTAGGGTTTCTATTCAAACTTGAGAAGCTCGTTGTGATTTATCCTATTGAGACTTGATAGAAGCTCCATCAAATAGCAATACGAATAGTAATCAATCATTCTCATAGCCGTTTTAACACCACAATCACTTCAAATTTCTTCTTGTTAAAGAATCAATAACATAGAGAGTGAGGTGAAAGAGAGAATGCGCTCGGCTTCTCAATAACCCTTTTAGGGTTCAAATGATTCTTCACATCATGAAGGCTTATGGGACTTCCTTTTAAGTGAAATGACGTCGTAGCTAGTTAATGAAATAGTAGATGAGTTAGGCAAGCTTGCGGGCTGAGCTTGCTCCCGAAAGCTTGATCCAATTAAATAATGATCTTCATTTAAGCATGGACCAACTAATTAAAATCAAGCATCATGATCTTTATTTTTTTACCTTCATAGTATAATTCTTGATTCATATGTACCTATAATTGCATAAATCCAAGTATCAATTTTCCTTTAAATATTCAAAATTTCTTTAGCCTTATAGAATATTTTTCAAGGTATTGTATGAAGTCAATTTATGAAAGAATGTAAGAACTTGGCTACTTTATAATATCATTTGTTGATATTATAATTTGCACACCTTTTCCTTCCTTGATATTTAATATTGAACATAATCATATGAACAAAATATTTTTACAAACATTATATGCAACCAACATTTTGTCACAACAAAACGTACCTTTTTCCAATAGTTGAGTAGGCAAATAAGATGAAAAATAAATATTGAAAAATGAGAGAAAAATATAAGTTTGTCAAAGTTGAAATTGGTTATGATAAAGATGTTTTAACAAAATCAATATCTTCATTAAACAAAAATAATGACATGTGTGAAGTTCTATGCACAAGATAATGATGTAGATAAGTTAAACATAATAATTTGTGAACTAGAAAATGAGAAACAAGAAATTAAACTGAAGTTGGATGATGCATTTTCATTACTAAAGAAGTTCACAAAAGGCAGTAGCATTCTAGAGAAGATAATGGACTCTTAACAAGGCATATATGATAAGGTAGGTTTAAGATATAAATTTTAAACTTCTATTAGGAATTTCACAACATTTTTTGATAATGTTTAGATCTATACAAAAGATAAAGTAAGCTATAAATTTTATAAATACTATGGTCATACTACTCAAACATGTCATATTAGGCTTAGAAAATCATATAAGATAAAAAGAGTATGGATGCCTACAAGTTCTAGTAATGCTTGCACAACTAACTTTCATGGACCCAAAGAAGAAAGGGTACCAAACACTTCAATAAAAAATTATCTCTACAGGCTTTGAGTGCCAAAGTAAACAAGGAAGATTGCAAAAATATGTGGATTCTAGACAATGGATGTTCCTCTTATATGACAAGATGAAGGAGCTCTTTTCAACACTTGAGCTAAAAGTTAGAGGTACAATTTATTTTGGAAATAACTCTAAAGGAAGAATCAAAGGTATAAGAACTATAGGTAACCCAAAAACTCTTTTTATTTTAGAAGTTTTGTTTGTAGATGAATTGAAATTCAACTTGTTAAGCATAAGCTAACTCTGTGATAAAGACTTCAAAATAAAGTTTGGAAAGGAACTTTGTCTAATTGAAAATATAGGGCATGACATTAAGTTTGTTGGAAAAAGAAAAGATAATATTTATGTGCTAGATCTTAATGAATTGTCTGCTAAACAAACATGTTTGATTATAAATAAGAATGATAATACTTGGTTGTGGTATAGAAAACTTAGGCATGTGGGTCTAGGTTTAATACAAAAACTTTCTAAGAAAAATTTGGTCAAAAGACTTCCCACTCTAAACTTTGATAGAAATAGATTATATGAAGCATGTGCCATAGGTAAACATAAACAAAGTAGCTTCAAATTGAAGCATACTCTAGATGACTATACTAGATATGCATGGATATATTTACTTGCTAGAAAGGACAAGGCATTTGCAAAGGTTGCTAATTTTTGTAAAATGATTCAAAATGAAGAAAAGACTTTTAATTGTAAAAATAAGAACTAATCATGGTAGGGAAATTTGAAAATAATCTATTTGAAAAGTTTTGTTCTACTAATGGAGTCTTTTATAATTTTTTCAGCACTAAAAACTCCATAGCAAAGTGGTGTTATGGAAAGAAAAAATAGAACACTTCAATAAATGATTAGAACTATGATGTGTGAATATAATCTTCCAAAACAATTTTGAGGAGAAACTATGAGTACGACTTGTTATGTTTCAAACCATGCATTATTAAGACCAATTTTGAGAAAGACATCATTTGATTTTTTTTTATTTTTCTGTTTTGTAGAAAATCAAATATCTTGTACTTTCATGTCTTTAGGAGTAAATGTTTTGTTTTGAATCATGGTAAGGAGTCACTTGGAAAATTTGATTCTAAAACTAAGCTATTTTTCTTGGTTACTCTTATACCAACAAGGCAAATAAAGTATTTAATAAGAGAACTTTAGTGGTAAAAGAGTCAATACATGTTAAATTTAAAGATGACTATATTGCCCATCTAAAAAACAACATTAATCTTAGTTCAAATTAACAAGGAAATAAAGACAAATATGAAGCTAGAGTTGAAAGGGAGTTAGAAACAAGAGATTGTTCTTTTTTCATAGTACTTGTGAACATTAAACCTTCTTGTCTCAAGTAAAGCCAAAGAAGATAAGGTCAAGATTTTGAAGATGAAAGCTGGTTTTCTTGCTATGCAAGAAGAGTTAAACCAATTTGAGAAAAGTGGTCTAAAACTTGGTTCCTAGACTAAAAAACCATCCGATTATTAGAATGAAATGAGTATTTAGAAATAAGTTGGATGAAAATGAAATCATTATTAGGAATAAAGCTAGATTGGTTGCATAAGGGTACAACCAAGATGAAGGAATAGACTATGATAAAAATTTTGCACTAGTAGTGAGATTAGAAGCCATTAGGATGCCGCTAGCATATGCTTGTTATATGAACTTTACTCTTTTTTAAATGGATGTAAAAAGGGCTTTCTTAAATTGTATTGTTAAAGAAGAAGTTTATATTGAACAACCTCTTAAATTTGAAGATCCAATATATCCTAAACATGTTTGTAAGGTTTCAAAAGCTTTGTATGGACTTAAACAAGCCCTACGAGCTTGGTATAATATGCTAACCAATTTTCTACTTAATGCAGATTTTAGAAAAAGAAAAGTTGATAATAAGTTATTCATAAAAAAAAAAGACATTTGATTGTGCAAATCAATGTTGATGATATTGTGTTTAGTTCCACTAATCCTGCTTTATGTAAAGAATTTGCTGAATTTATGCAAAAGAAGTTTGAAATGAGCATAATGGGTGAGTTGACTTATTTTTTTGGCCTTTAAATAAAACAATCCAACAATGACATTTTTATAAGTCAAACTAAGTACACAAATGAATTACTTAAGAAATACAAGTTATATGATTCCAAACCAATAAACACCCTAATGAGTACTTCTACTTCCTTATCACATGATGAAAAATGGATTAGTGTTGATAAAAAAATGTATAGAGGGATGATTGGTTCATTGCTTTACTTGAAAACATCTAGACCTAATATCATGTTTAGTGTGTGTTTATGTACCAAATACCAATCTAATCCAAAAGAACCACACTTAATGGTTGTTAAACGAATGTTTAGATATTTGAAAGACATAACCACCTTCAGAATATGGTATCGTAGAGATACAACCTTTCATTTGCATGCTTTTAGTGATTCTAATTATGGTGGGTGTAAAATAGATAGAAAAAGTGTAAGTGGATCTTGTCATTTTCTATGAAACATGTTGATTTCTAGGCATTCCAAGAAGCAAAACAATGTGGCTATTTCCACCACTAAGATTGAGTATATAGCTGTTGCTAGCTGTTATGCTCAAATTTTGTGAATGAAACAACAATTAGAAGCTTATGATATCTACTCCATTAAAGTTCCATTGAAATGTGACAATACTAGTGCAATAAATTTAACAAAAAATTCCATACTACACTCTAAGACAAAGCATATAGAGAGAAAGCATCATTTTATTAGAGATTAATGCAAAAAAATGAGATTGCTTTTGAATTTGTTTGAATTGATCAACAAATTACTGATATTTTTACTAAACCATTAGATAAATAAAGGTTTCACACTCATAAGAGAGAGCTTGAAATGTGTTTGTTTGAAAATAACTCTTAAACTAAGTTTGTTTAAGAGATATTTTCTACTTTTGCACACTTGTAAATAAGTTTGTTTTGAGGGAGAGTATCATGAGACTCCATTTGCTTCACCAGCTCAGAAACCTCTTACTCATCTCTTCTTCACTATTTCTACTTTCATTACTTCATTTTCCTTTTAATGATGACAAATAGGGGGAGAGAGTATTGTAGCACACGTGAATCTCATTTATGGACTATCTAGTGTAGAAAGCGAGATGAATCTCTATACCTTGAAAATATTTTTCAAAAGGTGTTACCATTGTTGAGATAGATAGATATATACATTGCTAAATGCTATATATTTCTGCTAGATGTTGAGATAGAATGGGTTATGCTTGTTGTTGCAAATGATAAGATTGAGAAAAGGTTCACATTGCAGGATATATTTGTTGAAAATCATGTGCTTATATGTTTTGATGAGAAAAATTTATTATGTTGAATATATGAACTTGTGTGCATATATTAAACATCAAAGGGAGTAAAAGGTGTACAAATTATAATATCAATTAATGATATTATAAAGTAGCTGGTTTCCTACATTCCATTATCAAACATCAAATATAAAGTTAAAATGAATTATTTTATGTGTGTTTTAATTAGTAAAATAATTCATATTATTGTTTATATTAAGAGAATGTGATACTTGGAAATGGTGTGCTTATAGGTACATTTGAAGGATAAAGGCATGCTACTTATTCAAGTTAAGAATGATAAAGTACATATCATTATTGGACTGACCATATATATATCTATATATATACATATATATATACACATCTATATTTAATGGCCCGTGAAGCTAAAGCTCGTGAAGCTAAAGCCTGTAAAGCTGAAGCCGAGTGCTTATCATTTAAATGAAACGGAAGTGTCTTGTTCTGATAAGAGCTTAAACTCTTACATCAAACAGCCTGAAGCCTTAGTTGCACACCCGATTAAAGCCATCTTCCTCCTCCTCTCTCTCTCTCTCGACTACCGACTCCAATGGGAAGAAGAATGAACCAATGGAGTGTCAGAATGGCTATCTGTTGCAAAAATTGTCATCCCTACAGTTGTGTGATATCGTGTCAATCAAATCTCAATGGAAGAAATTCAAACAGGTTTGAACTAAAACCTTAAAGTGTTCAAGGTTTGAAAATCTACTATAAAAGGGAGCTTCAGGTGAATGTTTGTGCTTGCTGATCGATATATTATTGATTTGATCAAAAAGAGATTGAAGCTTTGAATCAATTGTTCTCACTGTGGTGTTTCTTTAATCCTTTAAGAAAGAGAAAATCTTCAGTGATATTTCCTAAATTCATTATCTTGTGAATATTAATTGATAGATTGATCTTTCTATGTGCTAGATTATCTAAAACATTATTTGCACAGAAAGATCCTTGTAAATCCAAAACCCTAGATTTATGAAAATTAGGGATTTTGTGATTAGAGCTTGGATTAATTCTTCATACATTTAATTAGCTCTCTGATAATCTTAATTCCTCACCCATATTACATATTTAAGGATTAGCTTAATGTATTAAGTTTTTACAAACCTAACTCTGAACTGAGAATTAAATTGACTCATTTTTAAAGAGTTATGAGGTGTAGGAGAGGAGTTCTCCTAACTTGAAGTAAAGTAGACTTCAACTTGGTTTAAGTTGAAGGAGAAGAGGGTGGAAGTAGGTGAAAAGTGCCAAACCACCGTGTAATTCTTTAAGCCTGATTATTCTATCCTTATTTCTATTTATATGCTCTGATACTACTGTGATAATTAACAACATTGTATGATTAAATATAAAAAGAAAAAAAGGGAATTTATTAGAACATAAATTCTAAATATCCAATTCAACTCGGTACAATAACAATTCAACCCCCCTTTTTGGATAGCCATAAAACCTAACTGTTGGGTTTTATGGCTTAACAAGTAGGGGGGTTGAATTGTTATTGTACCAAGTCTATGCTTTTGTATGATATAAAAAATTTAATCAATTAATTTAACAATTTATATGATAATAAAAAATTAAACAAATAGAATTATTTAAGCAAGTGAAGAGCAAGAGAATCAACACCCAATTTACCACAGTGGTTCGGTACTCTATCTTAGAGTCCTACGTCCACCCTTTTCTCCTTCAATCTAATCGATTAAAGTCACCTTTACTTAACCAAATTAGGAGAACACATTCTCCCTAATCCAAATAATTCCTTCTCAAAGGAATTCTCAAGTCCGAATACAGATTATGATAAAAAAATCATATACAGTAGCAAAACCTCCAATAATATGTTAGTTTATGAGATATTGCTAATCGGAGGAGCTATTCAAGCATATATATCAAGATACAAAGCTCCTATCATGAAATCCCCAATTTGAATAAATTAGGGTTTCAAATTTTCCTCAAAATTTATGTGCAGTAAATGTTTATAAGTGAAATAAGCACATAAATAATGTTATACAAGTTATGATTGAGTATATAATCGAAGATCAAAGCATATATAACGAATATCACCAAACCCTTGTGAGTCACTGAGAGATGAGCAAATTCGAATCAAATAGTAAGTGAGCTTAAAAGACTTTTTTCACAAAGAGAACGCTTCAAATAGATGTAAATCATCAAGAGAGAATCTTCACGCACACCTCCTTTAAATAGGAAGTAGATCTAGGGCCTTTTAGGATCAAACTTGAACCATAGCCTTCTTCCCATTAGGAATAGTAGGCTATCTATCAAATCAACCTCATATCAGCCTTTAAAGCCAAAATCTGACCATTTTGACAGCCCGTCTTCTTCAGAATCCTCCCGTTGAGGTTTCAGTGTTTGAGAGAAGCAGAGATGACATCGGAGATGAGTAAAGCGGCTAGGGCAGACTCATCGAGAGATAGAGACCTCTTATGTGCTTCTTTAAGTGAGACGACGTCATGGCAAGGGTGCTTCTCTGATGGTCAAGACGACATCATAGCAAGGGCGCTTCTTTGATGGATAAGACTCACCGTAGCGTGAGGAGACTTCAGTGAGGTTGGGCTAACGTGAGCTTGGGCCGCATCACATAGTCTCAGTCCAGCAACAAAGGGTCCAGTCCAATAATAAAAGATCCAATAAATAGACACGGTTTAATATCAACAAGGTCCAAAGTTTAATTATGTAAGCACGGTCCAAAAATATGATCTTCTACGAAGTTCATATTTTGGTGTATTACATATATTGACTTTGAACTAATATCAATATAGAGTTAATGTTCCTTATGTTCCTACAATTACATTAAACCAAGTATCATATTCCTAAATAAAATATATTCAAATATATTATATTTCTTAAAGATATATTCAAATAATCAATTTATTCAAATATTCAAATATTCAAATATATGTTACAAGAACTTTAAGAATATGTCTTATGAAGAAATGTAGGAACGCGGTTACTTTATAATATCATTAATTGATATTATAATTTGTACACCTTTTACTTCCTATAATTTTTCTTTTTGCACATATAAAAATTTTTTTTAAGAATTGATATTTACCAAAAATATTTTTAGTCATAGAAAAACCATATTTTCCAATACTAACAATTGGTATTAGAGCTAGGTTCTTTATTTTAAAGGCTTAACATCCTAAAGTAGATCCACTTAGATGGCTATAGAAAAAGGAGATGTTGTTATGGGGTATAATAAACCACCTTTGTTTGATGGGATAAATTATAGACATTGGAAGTAACTTATGCAAGTCTTCATTATCGGTCAAGACCTTGAAGCTTGGCAAATAATCAGAAACGGTACCACTTTACCCGAAACTGATGAATGGAGTAAAAATGAAGCTAAAATCATGGGAATAAATGCTAAGGCTATGAACATGATTTATAGTGGGTTGAAGGCTCATGAATTCAACAAAGTATCATCTTGCCTCACTGGCAAGGAAATATGGGATAAGTTAGAAGTTATATTTGAAGGTACTAAAAAGGTTAAGTCATCCAAGGTAACTATGCTTACTCATAACTATGAACTGTTTACTATGCTTGAATATGAAATTATTAGTGACATGTTCAGTAGATTCACTGAAATAGTCTTTGAACTTAAGCTGTTAGGTAAGATTTATACAAATGAAGAGATGGTTAGAAAGATGCTAGTATCCTTATCCGAAAGTTGGGATCCAAAGAAAATGGCCATAGAAGAAGCTCACGATTTTAATAGTCTAACCCTAGATGATTTATTAGGATCACTAAAGACTCATGAAATGTAATTAATTAGAAGGGTAAGAGAGAAAGAGAATAGAAGGTCACTTGCGTTAAAAGTAAAAATGGAAAAGACTGAAGAAGTAGAGTCCGAGAATGATGAGATTGCTTTTATCGCTAAAAGATTCAAAAAATATCTCAAAAAGGACTTAGGAAGAAATAAAGGACAACCCAGAAAGAATGAAACATATGATTCTAAGGATAACTTATGCTATAAGTGTAGAAAACCTAGACATATCAAGGCTGGTTGTCCTTTACTCAAGAAGAAGAATAATAAAGGTAAGAAGAAGGCAATGATTGCTACCTAGGATGATGAAAGCTCTTTATCAGATGAAGAAGAACAAGAAGAAGTTGCTCACCTCTGCTTAACCACAAATGCAACAATAGAAGAAGAACTCAAGGTAAGTGATTCTAAACCCAAATCAAATCTTAGTGGTGATATTGAGACTGCTTTCTTTGATTTGGTTGAATATGTAACAAGAATGAAAAAAAATACAAGAGGATGAAAGCTAAATATAAATCCGCAAAAGCTAAATATGAAATTGATAAACTTGTCATAACATCATCTATGACTTGTATGCATGAAAGTGTTAATGTATCTGAGAACATTTCTATGAAGTTCGATACATGCTCTATGATTAATACTTATTCTAATCTAGAAAATAAGCATGATGATATCTCAAAAACGGTGTGTGAGAATTGGGACATAACCACACTTAACATGAAAATTCTACAGCTAGAAAAAGAAAAACATGAAATTCAAATGAAATTGGATGACACTAATATATTGTTACAAAAGTTCACAAAAGGTACTAGCTTGTTAAATAATATGTTAAAATCACAAAGAGGTTTATACAATAAAGCTGGTATAGGATATAACTCTTTGAAGAACATAAAAACATCTATAAATTTTTTTGATAATGAGGACTGTGCATTTCTGCTGCATCATAAATGCTTTCATTGCAACTACATTGGTCATCTATTTGATACATGTCCTATTAGATTTAGAAGAGCATACAAGATCAGGAAAGTCTGGATACCTAAGAAAATAAACAGTGTAGTAGAAACTAACACTTACGGACCCAAAGAAAAAAGGGTACTAAGATATCCAACACTATTTTTTGTTTCTGCAAGATATGAGCATGAACATAGACAAAAAGAAGCACAAAGAGTTATGGATTCTGGACAACGGTTGTTCCTATCATATGATTGAGATGATGGAGTTCTTCTCAACACTTGAGTTGAAATCCAGAGCTACCGTATCTTTTAGAGATAACTCCAAAGGAAGAATTAAGGGTATAGGCACTATAGGTAACCTGAAATCTCTTCTCATATTTGATGTGTTTTATGTTGATGAATTTAAGTTTAATTTATTAAGTATAAGTCAATTATGTGATAATAATTTCAAAATCAGATTTGAAAAAGAACTTTGTCTTGTTGAAAATTTGAAAAATAATGTAAGAATTATTGGGAAAGAAAAGACAATATTTATGTACTTGATCTCAGCAATATAACAAATGAAAAACATGTTTAATTGTTAATAATAGTGTTAATGCTTGGTTGTGGCATAGGAAACTTAGTTATGCTAGTTTAGGACTGTTAGAAAAATTATCTAAGAATGGCTTCGTTAGAGGGTTACCCGAGCTTAACTTTGATAAGAATAAGTTGTGTGATGCATGTGTGAAAGGAAAGCACACTCAAAGTAGTTTTAAGCCAGAGTTAATAGTGTCTACCATAAGACCGTTAGAACTAATACACATGGATTTGTTTGGTCTTTTAAGAACAACTACCATGAATGGAAAATATTATGCTTTAGTCATAGTAGATGACTATACAAGATATACCTAGGTATATCTACTTGCTAGGAAAGATGAAACATTTGAGAAATTTGTTGATTTCTTTAAAATGGTTCAAAATGAAAAGGATCTCACCATAGTTAAGATTTGGACAAATCATGGTGGTGAGTTCAAAAATTATCTTTTTAAGAAATTCTGTTCCAAAAATGGTATCTCTTATAATTTTTCAGCACCTAGGACACCACAACAAAATGGTGTTTAGAAAGGAAAAATAAGACACTTCAAGAAATGGCTAGAACCATGATGTGTGAATATAATCTTCCTAAACATTTTTGGGGAAAAGCTGTAAGTACGACTTGTTATATCTCAAATAGGGCATTTTTAAGACCAGTTTTGAAAAAGACTCATTTTGAGTTATTATTTGCTAGAAAACCGAATATATCATACTTTCATGTATTTTGAAGTAAATGCTTTGTATTGAACCATGGAAAAGAGTCACTTGGAAAGCTTGACTCTAAAAGTGATGAGGCCATATTTCTCGGTTACTCTCAAACTAGCAAAGCATATAGAGTTTTCAATAAGAGAACTCTAGTGTTAAAGAGTATATTCATGTAAAATTTAAAGATGACTCTGATCTGAACTCTATTGAACAAGAAGTGAATGACAAGTATGTATTCATTGAAGGGGAGTTAGACTCAAGAGAATTCCTTTTTCCTAGAATAAGAAATGAAGTAGATCAATAACATATCCTAGGAAATCCTGTGAATAGAGTAAGTACAAGGTCTAGCTATCACAACACATGTGAACATCAAGCCTTCTTATCTTAAGTAAAGCCAAAGAAAGTAGATGAAGCTTTTGAAGATGAAAGCTGGTTTCTTGCTATGCAAGATTAACTAAATTAGATTGAAAGAAGCAAAGTTTGGAAGTTGGTTCCAAGACTATAAAACCATTCGGTAATAGGGACAAAATGGGTATTCTGAAATAAATTAGATGAGAACGGGACAATTACCAGAAACAAAGCTAGATTAGTTACACAAGGATATAGTCAAGAAGAAGGAATTGACTATGATGAAACATTTGCACCCATAGCTAGATTAGAAGCCATTCGAATGCTGCTTGCTTTTGCTTGCTACATGAACTTTACACTCTTTCAAATGGATGTAAAGAGTGCCTTCTTAAATAGTGTTGTAAAAGAAGAAGTTTATTTTGAACAACCACCTAGATTTGAAGATCCCACATGTACAGATCATGTATTTAAGCTTTCCAAAGCTTTATATGATTTGAAACAAGCCCCACGGGCTTGGTATGACAAGCTAAGTACCTTTCTACTAAATACAAATTTTAGAAAAGGCAACGTAGATAATACTTTGGTTGTTAAGACATAAGGAAAAGAAATTTTGATTGTCCAAATCTATGTTGATGATATTGTATTTAGCTCTACAAATTCTGTTATGTGTGAACAATTTGTAGATTCTATGAAACATGAATTTGAAATGATTATGATGGGTGAATTAAACTATTTTCTTGGGCTACAAATTAAACAAACATCTAAAGGAATATTCATAAGTCAAACTAAATATACAAATGAGTTGCTTAGGAAATATAACATGCATGATTCTAAATCGATAAACACTCCCATGAGAACATCTACATCTTTGTCACATGATGATGTTGGAATTAGTGTTGATCCTAAAATGTATAGAGGCATGATTGGTTCCTTACTTTATCTAACTGCTTCTCGGCTAGACATTTTGTTTAGTGTTTGTTTGTGCACACGATTTCAATCTAGTCCTAAGGAACAACATCTAAAAGCTGTTAAAAGGATCTTTCAGTACTTAAAAGATACAATTACATTAGGAATTTGGTACTCAAGAGACACTATGTTTGATTTACATGCATTTAGTGATTCTAACTATGTTGGCTATAAAATAGATAGAAAAAGTACAAGTGGTACATGTCAATTTCTAAGACACATGCTAGTTTCTTGGCACTCCAAGAAATAAAATAGTGTTGTTCTTTCTTCCACTGAGGCAGAATACATAGCTACAACTAGCTATTGTGCTTAGATTTTATGGATGAAACAACAATTAGAAGATTATGACATCTTTTTTACTAAGATTCCATTGAAATGTGATAATACTAGTGTAATAAATTTAATTGAAAATCTGATACAACACTCTAAAACCTAGCATATAGAAATAAGACATCACTTCATTTGAGATCATTTTGAAAAATATGATAGTTCCATTGAGTTTGTTCGAACTGACCAGCAACTTGCTGATATTTTTACCAAACCATTGGATAATGATAAATTCTCTACTCTTCGAAGAAAGCTTGGTATGTGTCTAATTGATGACATTGCTTAAAATCTGTAAGCATTTCACTTGCTACACCCTGCTTGTATATTCTCTATTTGGTTCTTATCTTGAGGGGGAGCACTACACGAACATTCGGTATAAGGTCAAATCTCTGTTACTTATACTGCTACCCTCCATGTCTCTATGTCACTCATACTCTTCATTTTTATCCATCTTCATCGATTATCTTTTGCCACGATATTTTTTTTTGCTAATGTCAAAAAGGGGGAGAGAGTACATAATAGCACATGTATGTTCCATTTTTGACTTTTAGTGCAGAATGTAGGATAAACTCTCTTACACCTAAGACCCTAAGACAATTATGTGTGAGATACTTTTATGAAATATTGTGTAAGCATGAACATACTTGCAATAATGAATATCTATGTAAACATGAATATGCTTACTATGGTTATGTATTCATATATTACTGGATATATGATTATGTGCTCATTACGCTTATTCGAATAATATATGCTAGTTGGTTGGATCAACTATGAAAATTTTATCATCATCAACAAGGGGGAGATTGTTGAAAATCATGTGCTTATATGTTTTGTTGAGAAAAAATTTATTATGTTGAATATATGAACTTGTGTGTATATATTAAATATCAAAGGAAATAAAAGGTGTGTAAATTATAATATCAATTAATGATATTATAAAGTAGCTGGTTTCCTACATTCCACTATCAAACATCAAATATGAAGTTAAAATGAATTATTTTATGTGTGTTTTAATTAGTAAAATAATTCATATTATTGTTTATATTAAGAGAATGTGATACTTGGAAATGGTGTGCTTATAGGTACATTTGAAGGATAAAGGCATGCTACTTATTCAAGTTAAGAATGATAAAGTACATATCATTATTGGACTGACCATATATATATCTATATATATACATATATATATAAATATCTATATTTAATGGCCCGTGAAGCTAAAGCTCGTGAAGCTGAAGCCGAGCACCTATCACTTAAATGAAATGGTAGCGTCTCATTTTGATAAGAGCTTAAGCTCTTACGTCGAACAGCCTGAAGCCCTAGCTGCACATTGGATTGAAGCCATCCTCCTCTTCTCTCTCTCTCTCTCTCGACTGCTGACTCCAACGGGAAGAAGAATGAAGCAATGGAGTGTCAAAACAACTATCTGCTGCAAAAATCGTCATCCCTATAGCTATGTGATGTCATGTCTATCAAATCTCAACGGAAGAAATTCAAACAGGTTTGAACTGAAACCTTAAAGTGTTCAAGGTTTGAAAATCTACTATAAAAGGGAGCTTTGAGTAAATGTTTGTGCTTGCTGATCGATATATTGCTAATTTGATCAAAAAGAGATTGAAGCTTTGAATCACTTGTTCTCACTGCCGTGTTTCTTCAATCCTTGAAGAAAGAGAAAATCTTCAGTGATATTTCCTAAATTCATTATCTTGTGAATATCAACTGATAGATTGATCTTTGTATGTGTTAAATTATTTGAAACATTATTTGCACAGAAAGATCCTTGTAAATTTGAAACCCTAGATTTGTGAAAATTGGGGATTTCATGATTAGAGCTTAAATTAATTCTTCATACATTTAATTAGCTCTTTGATAAGCTTAATTCCTCACCTATATTACATATTTGAGGATTAGCTTAATGTACTAAGGTTTTACAAACCTAACTTTGTAACTAAGAATTAAATTGACTCCTTTTTAAGGAGTTGTGAGGTGTAGGAGAGGAGTCCTCCTAGCTTGAAGTAAAGTAGACTTCAACTTGGTTTAAGTTAAAGGAGAAGAGGGTGGAAGTAAGTAAAAAGTGCCGAACCACCGTGTAATTCTTTGAGCCTGATCATTCTATCTTTATTTTTATTTATATGCTCTGATGTTGCTGTGATAATTAACAACATTGTATGAATAAATAAAAAAAGGAAAAAGGGAATTTATTAGAACATAAATTCTAAATATCCAATTCAACCCCTTCTTGGATAGCCATAAAACCTAACAATATTTATGTGCAAAATTTTGTTTTGCTGCTTATCATGAAAACCATTTAACATGACATGCTTTGCTCACTTCATTGCAAATATATGCTATACTATTGTGTGCTTAAATGATAAAAAAAATTCACCATAATGTGTTTTGATGTGACAATATTTGTTTGTAAATGTATATAAATTTTTTTCATATTGTGATGTACAAAATAAAAATATAGGAAGTAAAAGGTATGCAAATTATAATATCAATTAATGAGATTATAAAGTAGACGAGTTCCTACATTCTTATACATTATTATTTTATCCAAGCTGCAAAAAGAAAATTCTTGAGCAAGGAGAAAATATTGTTACTTGCATAATGTTTTATATATAAGAAAAAATTATCTTGAAATATTTTTGTAGGGAAAATGTATTATTAAGAGGCAACCCAACTCTTGTAATTTTTAAGTTCAGTCTAAATGAGAAGTGCATGACCTAAATGAGGAATGTGTGATGCAAATGAAGTGTGTGTTGCCCAAATGAGAAGTGTGCGACCTAAATGAGGAGTGCATGACCTAAATGAATAAGTGCCACCTAGAAACTTACATGACCTAGCGTATCTCAACTCAATTAAGACAACAATCTTGGTTTCAAGAAGCTGTCTTCTTTGCAACCAAAAAATGAAGTTATAACATGAAGAAAATCAGAAGAGTTAGAATGGCTAATCCTTGCAGAAAAGGTGTGATTTTGTGATGATTGTGAGTTTGAATAAAAGCCTTAAACTTAGAATGATGGTATAATCCTACTTTTTTCGAAAGGAAAGAGATTTTGCAATGTCAGGTTTGACAAAATGCTTCAAATTTGTTATTCTCTCTTTGATTTGTTATAAAAGCTTCTATTTTACCATTCAAAAGTTCTTCTTGTATGATTCTATTAAGAAAATAAAAGAAAAACAATATCATATTATGAAGCTTTGAGATTTTTATAAAGATCTTCGGTGAAACTTTTTATTGATCATATTCTTTATGATTACACTTGTGTATATTCTTGTTTATGTGTTAATTGAGCTTTAATTACTATTGTGTACATAGACTTGATTATAAATCTGAAACCCTAACTCCTCAATATGTTGGGGGGTTTCATGATTAGAGCTTTGATTGTTACTCAATATCTTTAGAAAGCTCTTTATTTAGCAATATCCTTCACAAACTACATGTCATTGGGGATTTGCCTTGCAAAGGTTAAGAAAGCCTTTGTTTATAACCTCATTGTGTGGTAATCCTTTAGAGAAAGGGTTGTAAAGAGTAGGAGAATGTTTTCTCTTGGTTTGTAGGTAAAGTAAACTTTAATTGGTTGGATTGAAGGAAGAAGAGGGTGGATGTAGGGGTGAGGGTTGAACCACCATGGTAAAATTTGTCTTTGTGTATGCTGTCTATTGATGCTGTTTATCTATGTTTAGAAAACAAAATTTATAGTCTTTTAAGTTCAAAAAACTAACTTAACTCCCTTATTGTTGGTTAACCATTATACCTAATAGAAAGTAGTATGTAGAAAAACATCTCTATTTAGAAACATTAAATCCTCTTAAGTGAATGTTTTGTCACATTATAGTTAAAAGATTCCAAAATTAATTTTTTTAAATGAATTGTAATGCTAAGGTGCACCTAAGTTTTTGTATTCTTTTACTCTTAGATAAATAAACTCACATATTCATAAACAAATAACTAAAAAGAAAAAAGAAAACAAACAAAATTGATGGAAAAGGGGACCAAGTTTGTTGTAAGAAATAAAATAATAACACCTATCATATACATGTCATCCTACAAGCTCACCTACTTCTTTCAAAGTAGCTCTCCAAGTGTCAATCTTTTTTTTATTAGCCTTAGGTTCCTTGATATGTCTAGCAAAGGCATTTGCAAAAGTCCCTAGCAAATTTCTCGCATTAGAATGTTCCACATGATAATAAATAGGTGAAATCATCATTAATATCTTTTCTCTTCTACATTATGTGATCATGGCTAACTCTTTCAAACACCATTTAGAGAAAGCATAGTTTTTTGAGAAAACAACAAAGGTACATTGAGATTCTTGTATTGCTTTGTAAAGCTCCTTATCAATATCTTCTCTACACTCCAATCTTTCATCATCTATAAAGACAATAATGCCTTTCCATGACAAGGCAACAAGTGGAAACTAGGAAAAACATTATGTGTCCATCAAGGATTGAAAAGGAAGACTATGAGAGGACTAGCTAAGTGCTTAAGGACATCATAAAGAATCAAAAGCTTGTTTGTTTAGTGCAAGGCTAATTTGTCAACTTTGAGGCTCACAAGTTAGTTTAAGGCTTGGCAATTTGGGTTATTGCTATGTAATCAATCCTTTCCTTGGCTTTTCACATTGTGAATAAAGAAATTCCATGAAAAAGCAAGAGTCGAGTGTCAGTCTAAAATTTCATAGAAGTTTCAAAGTTGCTTTGATTCTTTGGGCAACTTCTTACACCTTGGTCTAATGCAACTTTGACGCAATACAAGGGCAATAAGATTAGAAGTTGGTTGGAAACAAATCTAATGAAATCAAAACAATGGAAACTTATGGTGTGTTCATTGTCATAATGTTCAAAAACCTTTTTGATCAATCAACTTTGTGAAAAGGTGGGCAATTTGAAGAAAGTTTGAGGTTACTTTTAGTAAAAAATAAGTTTTGTACACATTAATTTTGAATGTGAGGTTAAAGTTGTTGTATGAAAAATGAAAAAGAAAAAAAAGTTGCATGAAAAGTAAAAATTAACTGGTTCCTTCCATTTAAAGTTGAGATAAATATGAATGGTAAGGGACAATGTTTGAGTTTGATGATGCAAAGGGCTTCGGTAAAAGCTTGAAATAGTATGTTTAAAATGATATGTCTACATCAACTTGTTGGCCTATTGACTATGTTCTCTTTTACATCCAATGGAAGAAATGTGAAATGTCTTAAGAATAAAATCTTTTCTTAGGTGATTATAAGAGTTTTTTTTTCTTCTTCTTAAACATACATATATTTTTAATATTGGTATGCTTAAAATCTTTGTTTTTAAGTAGTCAAACTATAGAAGTAAGAAAGTTTTTGCATTATAAAATGAAAATAACAATTATAGGAGACTTTTACTCATCATCGATCCATACAAACTTGATTAAAATTCTACCATCATCCATAGTTCATCACTTTTACATCCGTAGTTGCCTAATAATAATTTCTCATGAAGTGAGGAAAAAAGAAAAAAGAGAAAGAAAGGCTAGCAAGTGAGCAAATTGATATGTTGATACTACAATAACAAACTTTACAATGTTATGCCTATATATATGGCCTAAAACCTTGCTTTATAAAACAACTACCCATACAATTACTAATCATTGGCATATATTCACCAACATTCCCCTTTAAATTAGAGATTTGAATAAGTTAAATACTCTAAGCTTAGAAAAAAGATGCCAAGTAACAAAATGCCTTGGTTAATAAGTTAGCAAGCTACTCCTTTGTCAAAATATGACATGCTGTAAGAATTTCTTGTAGGAATCCCTTATATAGTGGCAATCAATCTTAATGTACTTTGTACACTTATGAAAAATCAAGTTGGCTACTATCTTCTATGTGACCTCATTATCACAAAATAACAAAGTTAATCATCTCATGTAAAATTTAAAAATCCTAAAGCATTCTAATGATCCATATTATGTCATTCATAATAACTTGCATAGCCTATATTCTACTTTTGCTAAGGAAAGTAAGACAATGGTTTGCTTCTTAGGCCTTCATGAAATCAAAGAGTTCCCATGCATAATATAAAAATCTATAGTGGACCTTTTCATCATAAGATATGTACTATAGTCTAGGTCATAATAAGCTTGCAATTCAAACTCTTAGGAACATGGAAATATAAGGCTAAGTCTTAGGTAATTCTTAAGATATCTAATCACCTTCATAATTATCTCCATGTGAAATTATCTTAGAGCATGCATAAACTGACTGAAGAGTTGTATTAAGAAAGTGATGTTAGGGTTAGTGAGAGGTAGGTAGTTTAATCATCCAACCAATCTTTAATAAACTAGCAGAACATTAAAAGGTGAGTTTTGTAGCCCTTTCATAGGGCTAGCATCATATTTTATGCACGTGAATTTCTTATTTTACTCCATAGGAAATAATGATGGTTTAAAACCAATCAACCTTGCTTTAGAAATAAGCTCCAAGGAATACTTATGCTGACTCAAGGAAATTTGTTCAAGAGAATGAACAATCTTAATGCTTAAAAAAAAACTTAAATTGACCAAGATCTTTTATAATGAAAGTGAAGTGGAGATACTTCATGAGGTCTAAAATAGCCACCTAGCTAGTTCTTATGATCAAGATGTCACCAATTAAATTAGTAAAGTAACAAAAGAACTATCTTGAGTCTTTAGTGAATAAAGATTAGTCCTGGCAAGACTTAAAACCATTTGTGGTGAGCACCTAGATGAACTTTTCATTCCATTGCTTCAACCTATATAAGAATTTCCATAGTCAACATACTAAATGCTCTATTTGGATGCAAAATCCATGGAAAAACTCCATATAAACCTCCTCAAAGAAATTTCCATAAATAAAAGCATTCTAAATGTTCATTTGAAGAAAAATGCCAGTAATGAACAACAATAATGATGATGATGAAATGGATAGTTAACTCATTGGTTGTAAGAGAAAAAGTGTCATGATAATCAATCCTTTCCCCCTAATTATATCCCTTGGCCATTTATTAGGCTTTATATCTCTCTAGAATGCTTTTAGCCTAATATTTCACCTTATAAATTCACTTACATCTAGTAGGATAATGATTAAAAGGGAAAGGAACCATGTCCTAAGTGTGTTTAGCCTAAACTTGTAAATAAAAGCAATTAGGTAAAGTGATGGCTTCTTGGAATGTGTAAGGTTCATGGATGGAAAAGATAAAAGCAATGAAATGCTAGTAATGTAGGTAACACTGATTGAGAGAAAGGTAATTGCAAATAGGATAAAGAGATGTGGAGATGTGGAGATGTGGAGATGTGGAGAAGGTAGATAGTAAAGTAGGGCATATATAGTTTGAGCTCCATATATGTATGCAAGTGATATGACTAGATTGCTACACTAATGGATTAGGGTTGTCATCAGGTTGTGAATTTTGTTAGTAGGTGAGGAAGGCGCTGGAGTAGGGGTAATGATCATGCTATCATAAGGATTCAAAAAGATTGTGGCATCCACTAGTAACGATGAAAAAGTATATGTGTCATCAAATCAAAGGTTTGGAATTGATAAGGTGGCTTAGTTGTTGGAGGACAACATAAAAGATTGCAATGAGAAAGAAAAAATCCTCACACCAAATTTTGACTACAATTTTTTTTTATGATGTATTATTATAAAGCTAGCATCCTTTTTAAGAAGCATGGTAACTTATAAAAATACATGGAAGAGCTCGAGTACTAAATTTTTCATATGAACCTAAGGTAGTGGCATAACACTAACACCTAAAAACATGCATGTGTTTGATGATAGGTTGTTTATCAAATAATTGGAAGGGTTTAAACCTTTAAAGGATGAATAAGGTAAATGATTAATGAGATTTATGGTAGTAATAAGACATTCACCTTAAAATCATAAAAGAATATGGCTTTGAACATTAAGACCCAAACCATATTTAATAAATGAAGGTGATTGCATTTGATAACTCTATTTTTTTATGGAGTATGAACACATGACCTTTCTTCAATTATGCTTTTACAAAAAGGAATGATATACACTCATAAGAAAAAAATTAAATTCCATTGTCTAAATGTATGTACTTTACAAAGGAACTAATTAAATAGGGAAAATAGAAATAAAAAATTAATTTTTTTAAATACTTGGCTTTTAACAAGAAAAGTCCAAGTTACTTATGAATAGTCATTCACAATTGTTTAAAAAGTAATGCACACCATTATGGGTGTGTGTCTAGTATGGACTCAAGACATCATGTTAACTAACTTAAAAATAAATGTAGTTCTTTTTTGGCTTGTAAAAAGCCTACACAAGTTTGTTTTACCAAAGGATAAAAAAGACCTAATTTTTTTAAAACACTTGACTTTTAAAGAGAAAAGTCCTAGTTACTCATAGACAAGTATTCATAATTGTTAAAAAGTAATGTGCACCATCATAGGAAGGTGTTCGGTGTGGATTCAAGACATGATGTGGACTAACTTAGAAATAAATGTAGATTTTGTTTGGCTTGTAAGAAAAACTACAAAAGTTTATTTCACCAAAGGATAAGCAAGACATGAAAAAGAATGTGGACGAGAAATATGTCTCCTATGTGCAAAATATGATTTTAATGAAGAATGGCCAAGAAATTGATGTCAAATGTAATGATTATTATTAATATTAAAAATAAATTACAAACAAGGACCTACCTAGGAATACAAAAATTGTTTCTTAGGGAAGGCAAAAAGTTGGAAAAAAAAAATAGAATTAAAACTAGCTAGAATGGAAGAACATAAGAAATAAAGTCCCCTTTTAGCCTTGCTAACCCAATCAAAACCTAGTTAAATTTTCTTAAAAAGATAAAAATCATTAAAAAGATAGCCACATAATTATTGTTAGGAGTAAATTTATGAATGAATAAGAGGTTTTGTTTAAAACGTAAAGCATATAATTTGTGTATGAGGTGCAAGGTGAGATAAGACTTATAATGTCTTGTATGAATGATAGGGCCACTAAAGTTATTAGGGAGTGTAATGAAAATGGGTAATGCATATGGATTAAATAAGTCTAATATATTTAAATCACAAGTGATGTGATCATTAACCTTTATATCAATAATTTAAATAAATAAGGTGCACATAAAGGAATGAGCTCTACATATGAAGTTCATTGTTAGATAAGAGGGACTTAATTGATTAGGAAGAGTGATAAGCCTCTATTTGTTGCCCATGGTTAGATTAAGCCTAATAAAACTAGCATAGATTTGAAAATGAAAGGAATAGAACCTAATAAACTCATAATAGGGTAAAGGGCTAAGTTGGGCCACCATAACAAGAAAGGCTTTCATAAGTATGAAAGATCAAACCCAAGTAAGCGTTAAGGCATATAGCCAAGTGGACTATGGCTTCCAAAATGAGAGGAATGTTATCATCCAATAATGGCAGCATTATGGGCTAGAGGCTTGGTCCCTCTAAATCCTTTTTATTTATTTATTAATTTTCCTCTTATTTTTGGATCTCCAGTTGGGAGAACATCCAACAATAAAAAGACAAGCCTTTTTAACATAGCTTGATTTTTTACAATGGTTGCAAAAATGTTTCTAGGTAGATAAGGCACCTAGATTATTTATTGTGCTAGACCTATAAAGCCTAATCGACTAAGTCAACATAAAGAAGGTTTAGCTTGCACTACACCTTACTAGAGTGACCCATCCGCACCCTACTAGTTTGATTTGCACACTATTCCCATATGTTTTAGTGCCAAAGACATTGGAATTATTGACACTGCTTTGACCGTCATGTTAGGAGTGTTGGTGAATATCTTGTTTCACCAGCACATAAGTTTTCCTTAGAGAAGGCAAACCATGTCATGATAACAACAATTGCAAGTTTTTAAAATCCTTTAGCAAATCGAGCAAATATTTAATTATTCATTCTTCTTAGTCATGTTCCAGGAGTTAGTTGCTGACTTTGCATTCACACCTCCCATAATAGCAATGAATCAAAGCTTGTTGTGTTTCAAACTTGCCTAGTGTAATTAACTAGTCATCTTTGGTTTAGAGGATAGCCTTCCTACCTGAATCATGAACACTATGGTGGACAACCATGGTGGGTATAAAAAAAGTTGTCGTATGGTTTAATGGACATGAAAAAAAAAGAAGAACTAGTGAACTAAGGACATACAAAGGAAGCGTAATCTTATTAAAACACATATACAACATTCTTATACAAGACAAACTCCCATCATTCCTCCCTATGTGCACTTTCTAAGGAGTACTACTAAACTCTCTCCCCTTACAAGTGTTACCTATCTTGGATGGGTGAGTTCCCATATTAACACTTGTCCAAGCATAAGTAGAAAGCCCTGTCATAGAGTTAATACATTTAATTTCCTTCCTTAACCACCTTGAGCTACCTTATTAATGTTGGGAGCCTCAATTATTGTTTTCCCTTAAACAAGGAAGGGTATTCTCTACCTTCCTTGAGGCTAGTTGAACTAGCCTCCCAAAATTCCAACCTAAGCCCATGGAGTCTTCAACAGAGTATTCAAACTCCATAGTCCTCTAATGTTCCTCTTATCCACATGGTAGCTTCTTGTTGCAGAATCATCAACAATCATTTTTTCCACATGGCTAGTAATTATGTGTCCATGGTCATTCCTCAAGCCTTATGTCACCATCCTAAACCATTCAACTAGTGATGCACCTTGGTCCTTGTGACCACCTTCCAATGGCTAGTAGTCATGCTAACTTAGTTGATGTGTACTTCATTCTATGTGCAAATGCTTCGCTTAGTGACCATTAGGCCTTTTAGTGCATGATTCTAGGCATCCCTTATGCATTCTTCTAACACATGCCTATTTCTCCTATAAACAAGGTTGGTTTTGTCTCAACTCTTGCTAATGCCTTTGTGATTTGTGTGCACACCCTGTAAACCTACTAACCTCAACCTATATTATAGAGCCTTGGTAAGACTTACCTTATGCCTTTCTTAGCACATTACTTCATAACACCACCTTGAGCTCCATTTCTCTTAGGTTGACATTTGCTTTTCAATCTAGTGTTGGCAAATCATGCTAAGCATTAAATCATCCCCCACCTGATTTCAAAATGCCCTCAAAGTTGCCTTAATGTATTCTTCATTTGCTTAGTTACACTTTCTTGCTTACTCCTTTAAGGTTGGTCTCATTTAATTTGACCTAGATTTTTTCTGCCTATAAATGAATGAGCACCTATATGAATACTTATATAGGTTTGGTGTAGAGAAACTCCTATCCAAAAAGGAAAGATGACCTTTAATCCTTAATGTTGCTTCCAAAGACTTCTCACCTTAGATAACTTAGCAAGTGAGGCATCCCCCCTAGATAACCCGGCCTGTGTGGCATCCTACCCCAAATAACCCAACAAGTAGGGTAAACATCCAACAACTTTGCATATAACAAATTTTATCCCTATTAGCTTCAACTGCTTCACATAATCCCTAGTGCTTTGCTATTGACAAACATTGCCTTTGGTAGACTTTAGTAGCTTTTATCTCAATGTAGAGGAACACCTTCCCTATGCATTAATGGTTCCTTTTATTCTTATGTTTCCTTATCATCATGCAACCTTTCACTTAAGACAAGCATGGCCTTAAGTGAATTTAGGTTACATTGCCCTACATTAGACACAAAGGTGTCTCCTCTCCACCATTAACAACCTAGTACTAATGGGTTTCTTTTAGACTAAATGGTGATTCTATTCTTTCCACCTCTTAAGCTCTCTTACATGGTGCTTAGATCACACATATAGAACCATAGATCTTGTCTCTCTCACCTAACATCTCAAATCTTGAAGGCAAAGCCAACAGTACTTTGCAACCCTTTTAACTGCCCATCGTTCCTTCCTTACCTAGATTATGGGTTATCCTAACTTGTTATGCACTTAGTAAAGGGTCTCTACTTTTAAGAGTGGCCTAATTTTTCTCTGACTAAGCAATTTCCCTTTTTCACCTCCCTCTATCCCTACACACTAAGTTGTGGGCTTCTTATTAGTTGAGCACTTGGTAAAAGGAGAATCCTTCCATGAGTGGCAAGGCCTCTTCCCTAGTCAAGCCATTTTTCCCCTCATTTAACCATGGCTCCCTACTAGCATGACCAACATTCCCTTCCTTAGCTTGGCCATAAGCCCTTGGAAGTTAGGCATTGCTTTTCTAACCCTTAGGGCTTTGGCTCCTCATTATATTAGAGCAGGGTCATTTGAGCTTGAAAGATTCCTTTATAGGACCTTTGGCCAAGCATCTTTTTCCTCCAAGGCATGTCATGGTTTCCTTATAGTGCGCTCCCTTAATCCTATCTTAGGGACTCTACATTCTATATTAGAAAACCTACCATGGTTTCTAGTCTAAAAAATTACTACTCCAATACTACTTGTAATAGACTTGTCATCTTTGGTCCAGAAGATGTCTTTATTATGTTAGTCATGGACACCTTGGTGGACAATTGTGATGGGCATAAAGAAGGTTGTCATAGGATTCCATGAACACAATAAATGAAGAACTAATGAACAAGGGACATGCATAGAAAGTGTAATCTTATTAGAACATATATACAACATGCTAATACAAGTCATACCCCGTCATTCCTCCCTATGTGCACTTTCTAAAGAGTACCACTAAACTTTCTCCTCTTACAAGCATTTCTTATTGAAAATTGTGTGTTGATGTGTTTTGTTGAGAAAATTTTTATTTGTGTATGATAGTAACATCTTTATGTGCATACATTGAATATCAAAGGAAGTAAAAGGTGTGCAAATTATAATATCAATTAATGATATTATAAAGTAGCTGGTTTTCTACATTCCATTATTAAACATCACATATAAGGCTTAGACAAATATTTTTATATAAATTATTAAGCTAAAATATATTTTCTTATATTGAAGAAAAATCATACTTGGGGATTGTGTGCTTATAGGTATTTATGAACCAAAGATCATATTGTGAAGGCTAAAATCATATTACTTGATTTTACAATCTTGATGCAAATCTAAGTGAAGCCACTCATTAGCTAGTCCAAACATGAGCAAAGCTATTCATTAGCTGGTCCAAGCCATAGTAACTATCTGCTAGATCAAGTCATGAAGCTGTTGGATCAAGCCATGAAGCAGGCCAAGACCAAGCTTAGCCCACAAAAAAGTTGCCTAATTTAACCCCAAGCTAAACCAAAGTGATTCATTTCACTTAAGTAAGTGAAACACAGTCATTTCACCTACATGTTAAGAGATAGATTCTTAAGTCGAAATCAGAAGAGCCCTGAGCCTCAAAATCGCATGAAGTTGGTTCTCCTTTTTCTTTTGACTGCCAATTCTCCAACAGGAAGATTTGTGAGGTGATAGAAGTGTTAGAATGGTTGTTTGTTGCATTAATTATTGCCTCTACAATTGTATGATGTCGCCTCCATTAAATATCAATGGGAAACTTTCAACGGGAAGAATAGATTTGAACCAAAACCTTAAGATGTTAAAGGTTCTTAAATTTACTATAAAAAGTAGGTTATGGTGGATGTTTAAGATCTTTTGCATGAAATACTTTCAAGTTCTTTGAAAAAGATTGAAGCTTTGTGAAAGATTTATACTCATACTACCGTGCTCTTCAATCCTTGGTGACAGCAAGAATCTTTGATGATATTCTTTCACATTTATAGTCTAATGAATATCTACTATTAGATTGATTTGTTTATGTGCTAGATTAACTCAAAATATTATTTGCACATAAACATCATTGTAAATTCAAAACCCTAACTTTGTGAAAATTAGGGGTTTCGTGATTAGAGCTTGAATTGAGTTTGTATATCTTCAATTAGCTCTTTGAGAAGCATTATTCATCACTCACATTACATATTTGGGGATTTGCTTAATGTATTAAGGTTGGTTCAACCTAAACTTTGTAACCGTGAAGAATTGACTCCTTGTTGAGGAGTTATGAAGTGTAGGAGAGGATTTCTCCTAACTTGAAGTAAAGTAGACTTTAACTTGTTGAGTTGAAGGAGAAGAGGGTGGAAGTAAGTGAAAAGGGCCGAACCACCATGTAAATCTTTGTGTCTTCCTATCTTGGTTTATTTCTTTGTTTATATGCTTTAATATACCTATCTTGAATGCTAAACTTACATGAAACGTAAAAGAGTTGAAAAATATAGGTAAAATCATGACAACCAATTCAAACCCCCCTTTCTTGGTTAGCCATAAAACCTTACATTTCCTATCTTTAATGGGCTAGCTCCTAAATGAATGCTCACCTAGTTAAATGTAGAAAGCCCTCTTGTAGAGTTAATACATGTAGCTTCTCCCTCAAACGTCTTGACCTTTGCCATTAATGTAGGGAATCTCAATTCTAACTTTTCCTTACACAGGGAAAGGCATTATCTCCCTTCTTGAAGGCTATTTTTTAACTAGCCTCTTAAAACTTCCAACTTGAGCCATTGGTGTCTTTAATGGAGCATTTAAACTCTGTTGCTCCCACCAATAATTATCTCTATATGGTAGCTTCTTGCTACAAGAGTTTTCCCAACAATCATTTTTTTTTCATGGATATTATTTATAGGTCCATGACCATTCCTCGAGCCTTATGTCACCATCCTAGTCTATTCAACCAATCAAATACCTCAATAGTTATGACCACCATCCAATGGCTATCTACCATACTAGCTTGGGTTAATGCATACTTAGTTCCATGCACCAATGCTTCCCTTGGTGAGCATTGGGCCTTATGGAGCATGACTTTCATCATCCCTTATGCATTTATTTATTTATGCATGCCTATTTCTCATATGAATGAGGTTGGTTTTGTCTTAGTGCTCCTTAGCAACCTTGTGATTCATAAGTAAACCCTATGCACCTACTAACCTTTATTAGTATCATGAAGCATCGATGTATACCCTTGCCACATGCATTTCCTACACACATTACTTCGCAACACCACCCTAAGCACTATTGCTCCTTGGTTGATAGTTACTTCTTAATCTAGTAACATTTGTGGATCACACCAAGCATTACACCAATGTCCTTTAGTCAGACATAAAAGTCAGTAAGTTTAGTGTTACCACTGCCTTTATCAAGTTTTAGGCTATTAACAGCTTAGTTAAAGGCAAATTTTTATGTGTTAAAGATTTTGTTGAAGATCTTATGTAGAATAAACCATACTTCAATCACTAATTTGAACTTAGAGACCATGTTTTCCAACAATGGGAATTCACAAGCCATATTTTTATGATGGAGTTAGCCTGGTCCTAACATTATGTGTCTTCCCTTTCATTGGTCAAATGGATAAGTTTACCATTTACCATTTAAAAACCCATCTTGTTGCGTGTGAGAAACACCATATGGATTTGATCACTCCACAAGCTCTAGTTCAACTTGTTCATGAGTTTCTTGTAATAATACTAACAAGTTGCAAATTGATGGCAAAGAGATGGTAGGTATCACTTAGAGTAGTTAAAGCAATGCCAGACTGTGCAAAAGACTTTTTGGCCATGTTGGTGGCAACTAGGATTTCTATGAGTTAGGCATGGGAGATTTTGTGATAAATGAAAGGGTACAAGGGTATTTGTGCGGAAAAAAAAAATGAAAATATATAGAATTGAAAATTTTGCACTTTAAAATCATACTACATGGCTAAGAAAATGAAAAGCTGATTTAGGTCTTAGAGAAAGAATGGCATAAAGTGAGAAAATAAAGAAAAGAGAGAGAAAGGCCAACAAGTGAGTAGATTGATCTATTGAGATTGCATAAATGAACTTTACAATATTATGCCTATATGTATGTTGGTTTAAAACCTAGCATTATGAAGCAAGTACTTATCCAAGGAAAATTACAACACTTAATACAACTAAGAAATCCTAATATAATAATAGTTGGCATAGATTAACCAACTTAATCGCTTTAAAATGATGAAAGGGCTCATTGTAGAGTCAAAGGCTTATTTGATGTATGGCACTCCAAGTCATCGTGGAAAAGAGGGAAATTTTAAGATTTTGAAGATGTGTGAAAGGTAGAAGCAATTTCCTAAAAATTTACTGTTGTTTGGTGAAAGGAAGAGCCATGTGGCATTGTGTCTATTTTCTTTTTGATGATTCCATTCCACTGCAATGCATTATTGTGTCAACAAGAGTGATTGATTGGAAAGGGGTGAACCAATTGCTTTGAGCAAGTTCCCAGGTGCATTCATTATCAATTGACTTTGTTGAAAAGTAGTCACTTGAAGAAATTTTGGTAATGAAGAAGACATTTAGGAGGAAGGCGTCATGTGCTACGTAGGAAGGTGACCTAGGGACTAGTAAGTTCCATTTCATTCTCAAAAGGCCAAGTCTTCACATTTGCTACTTTGAGAGCTTTTCAAAAAAAGCAAGATGGAAGCACGCTTGTCAAGGCTATCGAGCGTTCTATTGGAAAATTACATTTAGAGCTAGTTAATAGAATTAAAAAAAAAGGGTCAACTAGGTAGTAAGGTAAAGAGATTTCGGCAACACTAAGTTTATTTATGTTTGTTATGTAATTTGGGTAAAGAATGAGTAAGGGGATACATGTAGAAGGACGGAGGAAAGAAGTCTTATTTAAGAAAATCTCAATTGTAAAAAGGCTTATCATTAATCAATGTACATTTTACTCTAATGGACCTTTTAAATGAGAATCTTGAGTCTCTATAAAACCAGTACATACATTCAAGAAGGTGTCTATTTCTTTTTGTTTTAAGCTTATTATTAATTAAGTCAATAAGAGAATTCAACATTGTAAGCATGATGAAGATTTGAAGAACCCATTGGTACTTTAGAAATGATCATTCAAGGCTTGGATTTTTAAATTTATTGACAATGCAAAACATTTAAATAGTTGTCCCAAGAACTATTCCACTCATATGCTTTATCATAGTATGGTTAATATTAGAGTATAAAGGTT
The DNA here is from genome assembly GCA_028551475.1 of Casuarina equisetifolia. Taxonomy (NCBI): domain Eukaryota; kingdom Viridiplantae; phylum Streptophyta; class Magnoliopsida; order Fagales; family Casuarinaceae; genus Casuarina; species Casuarina equisetifolia. Next base: position 16,671,798 of record CM052361.1, on the reverse strand, counting down.
CATTCTAAAACCTTAAAGCATTAAGTAGAAAAATTTCATTACTTATAAGGTTAGGAGCCTATCTTTTCTTTTCTAAAGTGAGATAACACTCACTTTCAACACCCTCTTTATAAGCATGCTAACATAAGTATTACTTATGAAAAGAAGCCCAACTTTTTCAATAGTTAAGGAATTTATTCTTAAAACTATTGAAAATCATGTGCTTGTATGTTTTGATTAAGAAAAATTTTATAAGAATATATGACAAATAGAATTTTATATTTATCTGAACATGCATTAAATAGTATATCATACTTGCATAAATGTTAGAAAATATGAGATCTTGTGTGCATATATCAAAACTCAAAGGAAGTAAAAGGTGTGTAAATTATAATATCAATTAATGATATTATAAAGTAATCGGGTTCCTACATTTCATTACTTAACATCAAATATGAAGCCAAGTTGATTTAATCTTTGAATATTTTATTCCATAGATTAATCTACATTCTTGGTTATGTTAAAGGAACTTTGATACTTGGAATTGGTGTATGTATAGGTGTAATGGACCAACTATATATTTACATATGGACACATGAAGCTTATTTATCCAGCCCATGAATAAGTGCTTCAGCCCGTGAATGAAAGATCCAGCCCGTGAATAAGTGCTTCAGCTAGTGAATAAGTGCTCCAGCCCTTAAGCAAGTGCTTTAGCCCATAAACGAAAGCTTCAGCCCATGTTTATGAAGCATGAAACGACAATGTCCTGAGAAAAATCACTTATTCTAAATAGCAGTGTATGGAAGCAAATAAGAGCATAAGCTCTTATGACTGAAAGACGAAGCCCTAGCCACACTCTAATAACTCTTCTCTTTTCGATCTCTCTCTCCTGCGACGACGGCTCCAACGGGAAGAATGGTGAGGTGACCTGATGTCAGAACGACTATTTCACTGGAAAATCATCACCTGTTTCAGTACAACGTCGAATCCATCCCCAATGGAAGGATTTCAAAAAGGTTTGAACCAAAATCCTAATCTACTTAAGGTTCAAGTATCTGCTATAAAAGAGGGATTCGGATGAAACATTGGTGCTTTCTGAGATATATTCCTGATAATCTAATTAAGAGAAACAAAAGCCCTCATCGATTTGTGCATACAGCTATGTTCGGCTTCATTTGAAGGAAAAGAAAATCTTTGGTGATATTCTTCAAACTTGTTATTTCTTGAATATCATTTGACAAATTAATCTTTATATGTGCTAGATTGACTATAAAATTATTTGCACATAAAGATTATTGCAAATCTGAAAACTCTAGATTTGTGAAATTGAGGTTTTTGAGATTAGAGCTAAAATTGATCTTGTATACATTCTATTAACTCTTTGATAAGCTTGAATCCTCACTTATATCATATATTTGAAGAGTAAGCTTAATGTATTAAGTTTTCTGAAAACCTAACCTTGTAACCGTGAACTATACAACTCTTTTTGAAGAGTTGTGAGGTGAAGGAGAAGTGCTCTCCTTGTTTGAAGTAAAGCAGATTTCAACTTGGTTTGAGTTGAAAGAGAAGAGAGTGGAAGTAGGTGAAAAAAGGCTGAACCATCGTGAAATATTTGTGTATGAATTTCTTTGATTTAATTCTTCCATTAGATATTTTATTACTATTGTGATAATTTGTTTAGCTGCATTCATTATAGAAAAACAACCAAAAAGAAAAATTTTAAATTCATTAAACTTCCAAATATCCAATTCAACCCCCCCTTCTTGGATAGCTATAAACCTAACAATCGGTATCAGCGCCAAGTTCTCTGATTTAAAGGCTTAACATCCTAGAGTAGTTGTTACAGGATATAACAAACCACCTCTATTTGATGGGATAAATTTTAGACATTGGAAGCAACTCATGCAAGTATTCATTGTGGGTCAAGACCTTGAAGCTTGGTAGATAATCAGAAAGGGTACCACGTTACCCGAAACTGATGAATGGAGTAAAAATGAAGCTAAAATCATGGGAATAAATGCTAAAGCTATGAACATGATTTATAGTGGGTTGAAAGCTCATGAATTTAATAAAGTATCATCTTGTCTCACGAGTAAGGAAATATGGGATAAATTAGAAGTCATATTTGAAGGTACAAAGAAAATCAAGTCATCCAAAGTAACCATGCTTACTCATGATTATGAATTGTTTACTATGCTTGAATTTGAAACTATTAGTGACATGTTTGGTAGATTTACAGAAATAATATTTGAACTTAGGTTACTAGGAAAGACTTACACAAATGAAGAAATGGTCAAAAAAATGCTAGTGTCTTTACCCGAGAGCTGGGATCCCAAGAAAATGGCTATAGAAGAGGCACATGATCTAGATAGTTTAACCTTAGTTGATTTACTAGGATCATTAAAGACTCATGAAATGCAACTAATTAGGAGAGCCAAGGAAAAAGAGAATAGAAAGTCACTTGCTTTAAAAGTAGAAATAGAGAAGACTGAAGAGATTGAGTCAGAAAATGATGAGATTGCTTTAATTGCTAGAAGATTTAGCAAATATCTCAAAAAGGGTCTAGGAAAAAATAAAGGACAACCTAGAAGAAATGAAACATATGAGTCTAGGGATAACTTGTGCTATAAGTGTAGAAAGCCTGGACATATCAAAGCCAATTGCCCCTCACTCAAGAAGAAGAAGAATAGTAAAGGAAAGAAGAAGGCGATGATTGATGTGTGGGATGATGAGAGCTCCTCATTAGATGAAAAAGAACAAGAAGAAGTAGCTCATCTCTGCCTGACCGCAAGTGCAAACATAGAAGAAGAACTCAAGGTAAGTGATTCTGAATTCGAAACAAATCTGAGTGGTGACATTGAAATTGACTTTTTTTATTTGGTTGAATATGCAACAAAGATTAAAAAAAAATATAAGAAGATAAAGGCTAAATATAAATCTGTAAAAGCTAAAACTGAAAAGGATAAATCTCCCATGGCATTATCTATGATTTGTATGCATAAAAACACCTTTGAGAATATTTCTTCTAAAATTGGTACATGCTCTTCGATTAGTATTTGCTCCTATCTAGAAAATAAGCATGCTGATGAGTTAAATAAGTTAGTGTGTGACCGAGACACAGAAAAACTAAACATGAAAATTCAGGTGTTAGAAAAAGAGAAATCTGAAATTCAAATGAAACTGGATGAAACTAGTATATTATTGCATAGGTTTACAAAAGGTAGTACCTTGTTGAATAACATATTAGAATCACAAAGAGGTGTATACAACAAAGCCGGTATAGGATACAATTCCTTAGAAAACACAAAAACACCTACAAGCATGGTTGACAATAAGGATTGTGGACTCTTGCTGCATCATAAATGTTCTTATTGTAAATATGTTGGTCACTCATTTGGTACATGTCCAGTTAGGCTTAGAAAAACATACAAGAACAAAAAGATTTGGATGCCTAAGAAAATGACAAATGTATTAGAAACTAACACTCACGGACCTAAAGAAAAAAGGGTACCAAAATCTCTAACACAAATCTTTGTTTCTGCAGGATATGAGCAGGAATATAGACAAGAAGAAGCACAAAGAGTTATGGATTCTGGACAGTGGCTATTCCTATCACATGACTGGGATGATGGAGCTCTTCTCAACACTTGAGCTAAAGTCCAGTGGTACAGTATCTTTTGGAGATAACTCCAAAGGAAGGATTAAAGGTGTAGGCACCATAGGTAACCCGAGATCCCCTCTTATATCTAATGTGCTGTATGTTGATGAATTGAAATTTAATCTTCTAAGTATAAGTCAGTTGTGTGATAACAACTTCAAAATCAGATTTGGGAAAGAACTATGTCTTGTTGAAACGTTGGAAAATAATGTGAGAATAATTGGAAAAAGGAAAGATAATATCTATGTGCTTGATCTTAGTGAGTTGACAAATAAACAAACATGCTTGATTGCTAGTAAAAGTGTTAATGCATGGTTGTGGCATAGAAAACTTGGTCATGCTAGTCTAGAATTATTGGAGAAATTATCTAAGAAAGGTCTAGTTTGAGGACTACTCGAGCTTACATTTGATAAAGATAAATTATGTGATGCATGTGTGAAAGGGAAACATACTCAAAGCAGTTTTAAACCAAAATTAATAGTGTCTACCTCAAGACCATTAGAAATGATGCATATGGATTTGTTTGGTCCTCTAAGGACAACCACTATGAATGGAAAGTATTATGCTTTAGTCATAGTAGATGATTATACTAGATATACTTGGGTATATCTACTTGCTACGAAAGATGAAGCATTTGGGAAATTTGCTGTTTTCTCTAAAATGATACAAAATGAAAAGGATTTTACCATTGTTAAGATTTGGACATATCATGGTGGTGAGTTTGAAAACTGTATGTTTGAGAAATTCTGTTCCAAGAACGGCATATCTCACAATTTTTTAGCACCTAGAACACCTCAACAGAATGGTGTTGTAGAAAGAAAGAATAGGACACTTAAAGAAATGGCTAGAACCATGATGTGTGAATACAATCTTTCTAAACACTTTTGGGGAGAAGCAGTAAGTACAGCTTACTACATTTCAAATATAGCATACTTAAGACCAGTCTTGAAGAAAACTCCATTCGAGTTACTGTTTGGTAGAAAACCCAACATATCCTACTTCCATGTGTTTGGAAGTCAATGTTTTGTCCTAAACCATGGAAAAGAGTCACTTGAAAAATTAGACTCTAAAAGTGATAAGGCCATTTTTCTAGAATATTCTCATACCAGCAAAGCATATAGAGTTTTCAATAAGAGAACTCTAGTTGTTGAAGAATCTATTCATGTAAAATTCAAGGATGATTCTGATCTAAGCTCCACGGCACAAAATGCAAATGACAAATATGCATCCATTGAAAGGGAGTTAGACTCTAGAGAATTTACTTTCCCAAGAGTTAGAAACGAAGTAGATCAACAACACATTCTAGGAAATGTAGCAAATAAAGTAAGCACATGATCCAAATATCATAACACGTGTGAAAATCAAGCTTTCTTGTCTCAAATAGAGCCAAAGAAAATAGATAAAGCACTTAAAGATGAGAGCTAGTTCCTTGCTATGCAAGAAGAACTAAATCAGTTTGAAAGGAGTAAAGTCTGGAATTTAGTTCCAAGACCATAGAACCATTCGGTCATAGAAACCAAATGGGTATTCAGAAATAAGTTAGATGAATATGGGACCATTACAAGAAACAAAGCTAGATTGGTAGCTCAAGGATATAGTTAAGAAGAAGGAATTGACTATGATGAAACGTTTGCTCCTATAGCTAGGTTATAAGCTATTCGGATGTTGCTTGCTTTTGCTTGCTATATGAATTTCACATTATTTCAAATGGATGTGAAAAGTGCCTTTTTAAATGGTGTTGTTAAGGAAGAGGTTTATGTAGAACAACCACCTAGATTTGAAGATCCCATATATCCAGATCATGTATTCAAGCTTTCCAAAGCTTTATATGGGTTAAAACAAGCCCCACGGGCTTAGTATGATAAACTGAGCAACTTTCTATTAAATACAAATTTTAGAAAAGGAAAGGTAGATAATACATTGTTTATCAAGACACAAGGAAAAGAAATTTTGATTGTTCAAATCTATGTTGATGATATTGTGTTTGATTCTATAAATTCTGATATGTGTGAACAATTTGTTGATAATATGAAACATAAGTTTGAGATGAGCATGATGAGTGAATTAAATTACTTTCTTGGACTTCAAATTAAACAAACACCCAAAGGAATATTCATAAGTCAAACTAAATATACTAAGGAATTACTCAAAAAATATAACATGCTTAATTCTAAATTCATAAATACTCCCATGAGCACATCTACATCTTTATCAAATGACAATGCTGGAGTTTGTGTTGATTCTAAAATGTATAAAGGCATGATTGGTTCCTTGTTATATTTGACTACTTCTCGGCCAAAAATCATGTTTAGTGTTTTTTTATGTGCAAGATTTCAATCTAATCCTAAGGAGCAACACTTAAAAGTTGTTAAAAGGATTTTTTGGTATCTAAAGGACTCAATCACATTAGGCATTTGGTATTCAAAAGACATTATGTTTGATCTACATGCATTTAGTGATTCTGACTATGTTGGGTGTAAAATTGATAGAAAAAACACTAGTGGTACTTGTCAATTTTAGGACATATGCTAGTTTCTTGGCACTCCAAGAAACAAAGCAGCGTTGCTCTTTCTTTCACTGAGGCAGAATATATAGCTGCGGCTAGCTGCTATGCTCAGATTCTGTGGATGAAATAGCAATTAGAGGACTACGGTCTTCATTTCACTAAGATTCCATTGAAATGTGATAATACTAGTGCCATAAATCTCACTAAAAACCCAATACAACACTTTAAAACCAAACATATAAAGATAAGACATCACTTCATTCATGACCATGTTGAAAAATCAGATATCTCTATTGAGTTTATTAACACTGACCAGCAACTTGCCAACATTTTCACAAAACCATTGGACCATAATAAGTTCTCTACTCTCCGAAGAGAACTTGGTATGTGTTTGCTTAATGACATTGCTTGAACTCTGTGCATAATCTGTTTTATCATCTTGTATTCTCAGATACTGTTCTAAGGGGGAGCCCTATGTGTACATCCACACCAGGTTAGATTTCTACTGCTATCCTTTTCATTTTTACTTATTCTTTTAAGGATTGTCTTCATTTCCATTTGCTCTGCCTGATTATCTTCCATTGCTATGCTATTTTTGCTAATAACAAAAAGGGGGAAAGTACATTCATTCTAGCACATGTGTATTCCATCTATGACTCTTAGTGCAGAACGTGGGATAAACTCTCTTACATCCTATTGAGTATGCAAATATACCTACTATGATATATATTCATGACAACAATAATAGGTTTATGCATATTATGCATACTGCATTCACGTGTTCATGAAATTGCTATAGGTATATGCTTACTGGATTTATGTATTCAAGGTATAGCAAAATAACATGTACAAGTCAATATGAAAAATTTTTCATCATAAAAAAGGGGGAGATTGTTGAAGATCATATGATTGTATGTTTTGATTGAGAAAAATTTTATGAGAATATATGTCAAATAGAATTTTATATTTATCTGAACATGCATTAAATAGTATATCATACTTGCATATATGTTAGAAAATATGAGATCTTGTGTGCACATATCAAAACTCAAAGGAAGTAAAAGGTGTACAAATTATAATATTAATTAATGATATTATAAAGTAACTGGGTTCTTACATTTCATTACTCAACATCAAATATGAAGCCAAGTTGATTTAATGTTTGAATATTTTATTCCATAGATTAATCTACATTCTTGGTTATGTTAAAGGAACTTTGATACTTGGAATTGGTGTATGTATAGGTGTAATGGACCGACCATATATTTACATATGGACACATGAAGCTTATTTATCCAGGCCGTGAATGAAAGATCCAGGCCGTGAATAAATGCTTCAGCCAGTGAATAAGTGCTCTAGCCCATGAGCAAGTGCTTTAGCCTGTAAACAAAAGCTTCAACCCATGTTTATGAAGCATGAAACGATAGTGTCCTGAGAAAAACCACTTATTCTAAACACCAGCGTATGGAAGCAAATAAGAGCATAAGCTTTTATGACCAAAAGACGAAGCCCTAGCTACACTCTGATAACTCTTCTCCTTTCGATCTCTCTCTCCTGTGACGACAGCTCTAACGGGAAGAATGGTGAGGCGACCTGATGTCAGAACGGCTATTTCGCTGGAAAATCGTCACCTATTTTAGTACAACATCGAATCCATCAAATCCCAACGGAAGGATTTCAAAAGGTTTGAACTGAAACCCTAATCTACTCAAGGTTCAAGTATCTACTATAAAAAAAGGGATTCAGATGAAACATTGGTGCTTGCTGAGATATATTCTTGCTAATTTGATTAAGAGAAACAAAAGCCCTCATCGATTTGTGCATACAGTTGTGTTCGGCTTCATTTGAAGGAAAAGAAAATCTTCGGTGATATTCTTCAAACTTGTTATTTCTTGAATATTATTTGATAGATTAATCTTTATATGTGCTAGATTGACTATAAAATTATTTACACATAAAGATTATTGTAAATTCGAAAACCCTAGATTTGTGAAATTGGGGTTTTTAATATTAGAGCTAAAATTGATCTTTTATACATTCTATTAGCTCTTTGATAAGCTTGAATCATCACTCATATCATATATTTAAGGAGTAAGCTTGATGTATTAAGGTTTCTAAAAACCTAACCTTGTAATTGTGAACTATACAACTCTTTCTAAGGAGTTATGAGGTGAAGGAGAAGTGCTCTCCTTGTTCGAAGTAAAGCAGATTTCAACTCGATTTAAGTTAAAGGAGAAGAGGGTGGAAGTAGGTGAAAAAGGGCCGAACCACCGTGAAATATTTGTGTGTGAATTTCTTTGATTTAATTCTTCCATTAGATATTTTTTACTATTGTGATAATTTGTTTAGCTGTATTCATTATAGAAAAACAACCAAAAAGAAAAAGTTTAAATTCATTAAACTTCCAAATATCCAATTCAACCCCCCTTCTTGGATAGCCATAAACCTAACAAAAACAAGCTTCTTTCTAGGTGTAACTTGTTTGTTCTTCCTTCTCTTTTTCCATTTTCAAATTTGGCTAAGAAATAACTATGACCTAAAGATTCTTCAAGAGCCACATGGTATGAGCACAAGGAGTTGGTTACTCCTCTTATTGGATTGATCTGTTAGGGTAGGACCTAGGCTCATGATAAGTGGTATTAGAGCCAAACTACAACCAAACTTGATAAGCTTGTGATTGCAATTCCTTAGTATGGAGTGGGCAATGAGCCCACTTAGTGGCACTTGCAACTATTATTCCCTATTGTAGGGCGGGCAATGGGCGAACCCTTAATGTAGTATAGGCAGGGGCCCCAAAACATCATGTACGACAAGGATTTGGATGGGGAAGAATAAAACGAACCTATTCTTTCACATTAAAAAGGTAGTCTAGGCTCATGACATAAAGGCCAAACTTTAGATTTGTATAAATAACTTCTTTTGTAAAATTAATAAAACGTAAGATGTATACCTAAATACCCTTCACTAGTTCCATATAGGTAATTTTGCATATAAAAGATTATCTCATCCACTCTATCTCTACAAGGGTATAAGTTAATTTAATAAAGAAGTAGAAATGAAAACATTCACACTAACATAAGTTCGATAAAATTTGATTGCTATCACCTTTTTTTTTTAATTTTTAATTTTTAATTTTTATCTCTTTTCACACTACTTTTGGGACTAAAGATCTTTTACCTCTATAAAATTGAATTTTAGAAGAGCTGCTATGGCCATGACTTTTGATGAGGATGAATATTTGCTCCCATACATAATCCTAGGTATAAGAGTAGATCTAACTTGATTGTTTGTGAGTTGGAGCCATATATTGCTTTTTGTTTTTTTAAGGATTGTAACGTTTAAAAGGTGACACTAGGGATGTATCTACACTATGTTCTTTAAACAGTAATAACCCATATTATATGTTGTGGTAAATACGTTAGAAAATCTTATGTATCGTAATGGAAAAATTCAAATAATTAATAATAATAATTAATAACAATAATTAATAACTCAAGTGTTTGTTTATGCAAGATCAAAATTTATATAATCTTGGGAAAATTGCCTTTAAAATATTTAAACTTAGTAAGGTTTATGGTAAAATAGAAACCTAATCATCTTATTTTTTCTTTCTAATGTCCTTGAAAAAGATGTTATATTGGTATCAAAGAATTTACAAGGAAAGCATGATATGGTCTAGAGTTGAAGTCTCGACATAATGATATTGCGCCAGTAACTTCGAAAGGGCTGGCTCTCTTAAATGTTTCTTTTCAGTCCTTTATTCTATTCAACTAATTGGCTAGTCTATTGGAATGAGTTTGAATATCACGTTTTAATGACGGATATTCAATCTCATTCTATAGCTTAGGTTCAAGCAATTGGGCAGTTTGCTTCATATTTGTCTATTCTATCGCATAGCCTGTTTGTGAAAGGATAGATTTATTGAAGGCTCATGGAGCCCATAGGCATTTATATTGTCTTTATAAGAAGATAAAGTCACAAACAAACAGAAGTCAATCACTTGCGTAGAATTTCCACATCAGCAACCACTATTCAAGCTAACAACCTCTCTCCATGTGCAGGACCCACCAACACTTAAAAAGCCTACACACGTCAGCCTTTCATCATCTCAAACATTGAAGCACTGCACATTCTCTGCAACTACTAATCAACTTCTAGCAAGGAAAGAATCTCTCACCAACCACAATATCAAGGCAAAACAAACATGGAAAACAAATACCAAAAAAGAAACCAAAACTTTCTTCAATCAAACAAGGAAGGAAGGAACATAGGATTCATATCCTGAGAATAGAACCTGAAATTATTCCCAAAATACTTTCAGCAATCTTAAGCCTTACCAGAAACAATAATGATTCTCACCTTTGTATAATCCATGTAATTAAACCTATTCCTTTATAGTTTAGTAGTACAAACCTATATATAGTGAATGCCTTGTATCAAAGAAAATCATTGAATACATAATAGCTTTTCTCTATTGTTTCTATTTCGGCTTATACCAGATATCATTCTAGTTCCTAACAGGTAGAAGAAATTACTTTGAGTTTCTTTTTCTTTTTAGCCTACCGTGCCTCTTATCTTGGTATCATATGCTAGCTTGGTGAAAGCCCCATTACATTCTATCCTTATCTTCTTGCTTCGGCTTACTCGTGAATTTTTTTTTTTAGATGGACGCTCTTATTGCTGCTGTTACCGCCCCTACTCTTGCTACTTTCAGTATCGGCTATGGGTATTTGCCTAGATGGACCCAATTATCTGGTTTGGAAGGCCAGGATAACCTTGTACCTAAGAGCAAGCGGCCTTCTTAGTATTCTTGATGGCACCTATCCGTGTCCTAAAGAATACTTTACAACAACTGACGAAGAGGGCTCCATAATCCGCATAACAAATCCGACATTTGTAGATTGGCATGTTTGTGATCAGACATCTTTAGGCTGGATTCTCAACACATCATCGGATGCAATTGTTACTAGCTTATCTCACTTTGAGAGATCTGCCAAGGCCAGCCAAGCCCTTGCATATGAATTTGCTACTTAAAGTTCGGCCAATGCCATAACTTTTTTTTTGTCTTTAGGTTGGGCCATCACTCAGTTACCGAGTATCTCCAAGAGGTTAATAGCCTCACGGATCAGCTGGCCTCTATCGAAGAACCAATCTCTAATAATTAATTTTTAATTCATTTTTTTCGTGGTTTAGGTCCTCAATATTCCAACTTGGTTGCTACTATATCTGTGCATTCTCAGAATGCAACGATGAGCCGAGAAGATCTTCATGGCCTCCCTTTGACACATGAGGCCACATTAGATCTTGTTGAACAAACTGTTGCACAGAATCCACTAGTGGCCTTTATTTCGGGAAGCCCTAATTGTAGACAACATTTTTCTTCATGAAACAATAGTAGCAGAATTGCCTCCTCCAATTGTGCAAACAATGATGGCTCTCCTTTTGTTGGTCAAAACAACTCCTCTGGTTGCTTTCATGGTCGTCCTTTGCCAAATATGTCATAGGCCAGGGCATCACACTAACAACTGTTGTGAAAGGTATAATCAGGTCCCATCAAATCAGACCGTCTCTTACCCATTTTCTAAAGTCCATGTTACCAACTAACTTCTTGCCAGCTCGGACTATGGCTGGTACTTAGACATAGGAGCCACTCATCACGTTACTAATAACGTGAAAAATCTAGACAATGTGCTTCCCTATACGGGCCCCCATCAAATGACAGTAGGTGATGGCGTGGGTCTAGCCATCACCCATTTAGGTAAATTTCGAAAATTAGGATTTCTCAATATGAAAAATATTTTTGTTGTTCCTAAAATAACAAAAAGTTTAATTTCTATGTCTAACCTTACCAAAGAAAATAACTATGCTATTACTTTTTATCGTGATTTTTGTGTTACCCAGAGCCTCCACATAGGCAAGACTCTACTTCAGGGCAAGAGTAATTGCGGGCTTTATCGCCTTCATCAGTTGGCTTCTTCCTAGCCCCTAACTGTTTTGATGGCCCAAACAAATAAATTGGCTTCCTAGCACCTTCATCTAGAACACGCCAACTCTAATAATGTAATAAGGTTGCTTAATTCCACTGGAATTTCCTTTATTGGATTGAAGCTGAGCTTTTGTAATGCTTGTCGCATCTCTAAGAGCACACGCTTACATCATCCTAACACTCAGAATGTCTCACGAGCACACACTTACATCTTTTAGTGGAAATAAATATTATATTTGCTTCATAGATGACTTCTCCAAATTTACATGGACTTATTTCTTCTCTTTGCAACATCAATTTCTTTATATTTTTAAACAATTTCATGTATTTGCTGAAAATTAATTGCAAACAAACATTAAGCATATACAATGTGATGGTGCTGCGGAATTTATGTCTTCTACTTTCTACAATTTATTAACAAATTTAGGTATCCATCAACGTATATCAAGCCCGTATGCCCCTTATCAAAATGGGTCAGCTGAAAGGATACATCTTCACATCATCAAAATGGGTCTCTTTATGCTTCATCAGGACTACGTACCTTTAAAATTTTAGGACTATGCATTCGAAACAACCACACATATTATTAATGTGTTACCCATACCAAACTTAAAATATAAAAGTCCATGGGAAAAACTTTTTCATATTTCTCCATTAATATCCCATTTTCGCATCTTTGGATGCTTTGTATATCCTTACTTATGTCTCTATAATAAACACAAACTTAAACCACATTCACCTCCTTGTGTTTTTCTAGGTTACTTGTTTGGTGAAATTCTAAATGCAAGTGAACATGTCGAACTAGTAATATAATGATAAGAAAGTGTATCGTTCCACAAAGATTGGTGAATATTAAACTAATTAAGTACCAATAATTAACTAATCCTAAAATTTATCTAGCTAATCAAAAGAAAGTTGATGATGAAATAAAATATAAAATTTCCAAAACAAGATTCAAGACTAATTGAAATTAAATCCAAGTAAGAAAGATCAATATGAGAAATATGTTAAAGCATCCAATGTCACCATAACTACTAGATATGAATTTCCATAGTTTATGCTTGCAAGAATGATAATACTTATGTGATGGTGGAATTTCCTAATTTATTTACTATCCTATATCTAGGTATAGCAAACCTATTTAGTACATTATTGACTATATTTTTATATATGAATTGAAACAAGCCAAATGCATTAGGATTTGTGAACATTCCTGGTTTACAATAAATCTTTCAATCATCTTATCACCAAAAGCCATACAAACAACATGGTATATGTCTATCCATATTTAATTTATGGTCATATATTACAAGAAGCAACTGGATATTATCTCCTGTCGATCTCAAACATGCATATCAAATCATTCAAGTGGTGACCAATAACTTAAGAGTATTAAGCATAATAATATATAACTCACATAAATAAAATATCTTACCAAACATAAAAACTTATATGATTCACATCATCATAGTTAGGCTACATCATCACTCTAACAAAAGAATTTAGAACATAATGAAATAATAAACCAAAATAATGGTAGAAATTGAAAAAAAACATCTTAAATAAAAAAAAAACAGGAAAGTTGTCACCACACCATTTTCTTTTCAAGAATTCTCCTTGATTTTCTTCTTTCTTCCTTGGTTTTAATAGCATTTTCTTTTCTCTCTCTCTTCTCCTCCCCCTTTCCTTATGCAGTGCTTCTCCTTTATATAAGGTCTGGGATCTAGAACTATCTCCTTATCCTATAGAGTGGGTTTTGGATTCCCAAGACAATTGGGTTTTGGACTCCTATATTAATTAAGCTTTGGACTCTTAATAGGACTAGGTTTTTTAATTATTTAGAAAATCCAATAACAATAAAAATCTAATAAGAATCATCCAAAGCCCAAGCCCAAGCCCATCTTGATTTCCTTGACCTTGATATTTTGACCATCTTTTGCCATATAATAAGTATCATGTTCTCCATGCTTGTCCTTTTTCTTCATGCCTCCTTATACTATATAAACAAGACAAATTTAAGTAAATAAAGAGGAATTCAAATATTTTCTCACAAGCATTAGATAATTTAATATTTAAATTAAGTAAAATAACTCTAATAAAATAGAGTTATCATTACCCATTAGGATATAAAGGATACCGATGCATCTGCCTTAAAACATAAAAATTATTCATAGTCACAAATGCCATTTTCGATGAACAAGTATTTCCTTATCAAAATACCCATTCCTTGACTGGGCCAACACATGCCATATCTGTTATCTTCCAAAATGGCTTTCACCAAGTCTCTTGGACATTTTGTAACATAACTATGAGATTTTTACCTCTTTCCAATATCAAATTGCATATCTCTTAAGGCAATACCATGATGCATCCTTGAGATACCTACAATCTTGCATCTTTTAATACTAGATCCCATCACGTGGATCCCACGCCCCTTAATGAGGCAATATCACCTCATGTGGCCCCCACGCCACTTAATGAGGCAACCTCACCTAATGTGGCCCCCATGACACTTAATGAGGCAACATCACCTCATGTGGACCCACCTCACTCTATGAGACTTCCTCTTCTCCTATGGTTCCCACGTTAGTAGACAAACCCATAATCATGCAAAATGAGGAACCAAATGCCACATCCTCCACCACCTCGGCATCACATCCTATGGCCCCCATACAATGGTAACTTGGATAAAGAGTGGAATAATTCCAAGATGTACACTAACAAGAAACCACACGTATGCTTTAATTATCTCCAATCACCCTTATATCGAGCCTTTAAATTTTACTGAAGCCAATAAAAAATCTAATTGGAGAACGGCTATGGCATAAGAATACACCGTTTTAATGAAAAACCACACTTAGGACCTTGTCCCTAAACCCCACAATATAATTCCTATTAGATGTAAGTGGGTGTACAAAATTAAACGCCACTCTGATGGCACCTTGGAACACTACAAAACACGACTTATAGTGAAAGGCTTCTACCAGTGTCCTAGAATAGATTTTACAAAAAATTTTAGTTTGTTTGCAAAACTAGTCACTATTCGAACAATTATAGCACTTGCTTATTCCGATGATTGGATTATCAAACAAGTGGATCTTAAAAATGCATTTTTACATGGGAACCTTGAAGAAAAAGTTTATATGTCTCAGCCACAAGGCTTTGTAGACCTAACCCAACCTTCTCATGTGTGTCGCCTACGCTGTTCACTTTATGGTTTAAAACAAGCACCCTGTGCTTGGCATCATCGACTTAGCCAATACTTATAAAGCCTTGGCTTTCATCCATCTCAAGCCGACACATCTCTCTTCCTATTGCACATATCCACATTCAGCATTTACTTCTTAGAATATGTTGACGATATCATCCTTACTGGCACTCCCAATGCCCCACTTTTGCATATAATCCAATGTCTTCAAAATGAATTTGACATCAAAGACCTTGGTACTCTTCATTATTTTTTAGGTATTGAGGCTAAATTTACATCCAAAGGCCTCCTCCTACATCAAGCAAAATTTGCTCATGAAATTATTGCTCGTGTCAAAATGGCAAATGCACGCGGAGTATCTACACCTTGCTCCACTGCCCACCCACATTCTATTCATGATGAGGAACCCCTTAATGATTTGACCCATTATCACAATATCGTGGGTGCTCTCTTATATCTTACACTCACACATCCTAACATTGCATATGCAATCAATACTGCATGTCAATATATACATGCACCTACTACAACCCATCGGCAAGGTGTAAAACGTGTATTGCGTTTCCTTGCAGATACCCCATCATTTGGCATTAACTTTGCCGCCTCTAACACCATATCTCTTCATGCCTATTCCAATGCTGGATAGGCAAGTGATCGTGATGATTGTTGATCCATAGGAGGTTATTGTATATTTCTTAGGAAAAATCTAATATCCTAGTGCTCTCAAAAGTAAAAAACAGTTGCTCAATCAAGTACTTAAGCCAAATTTAAAATTTTAGCTGACACAATTGCTGAACTTATTTGGATTGAATCCTTACTCAAGGATCTTAAAATCACACTCTCTCGACCTTATATTTAATGGTAAATCTAGTGTTTCATGCACAAACTAAACACATGGAAATTGATTTTCATTTTATCTGTGAACGTGTTCGGAACAAACAAATTTCAATTCAATTTATTTCCTCTACTGATTAACCTATAGATATATTTACAAAAAAGCTTTCTAGCACTCGTTTCAAAACTCTTCAGAACAAGCTCATGGTCTGTCCCGACTCATTCGCTTCTGGGGGGTATTAGAAGATAAAGTCACAAACAAAGAGAAGTCAATCACTCGTGCAGATTTCCACATCAGCAACCACTATTCAATCCAACAATCTCTCTCCATGTGCAAGACCCACAAGCACTAACAAGACTGCACACATCAGCCCTTCACCATCTTAAACATTGAAGCACCGCACATTCTCTGCAACTCCTGATCAACTTTTGGCAAGGAAAGAATCTCTCACCAACCACAATATCAAGGCAAAACAAACATGGAAAACAAATACCAAAAGAGAAACCAAAACTTTCTTCAATCAAACAAGGAAGGAAGAAACACGGGATTCATATCTTGAGAATAGAATCTGGAAATATTCCCAGAATACTTCCAGCAATCTCAAGCCTTACCAGAAACAATAACAATTCTCACCTTTGTATAATCCATGTAATTAAACCCATTCCTTTATAGTTTCGTAGTATAGACCTATATATAGTGAATGCCTTGTATCAAAGAAAATCATTGAATACATAATAGCTTTTCTCTATTGTTTCTATTTTGGCTTATACCAAATATCATTCTGGTTTCTGACAGGAAGAAGAAATTCTTCTTTTTCAGCCTACCGTAGCTCTTATTTGTCTTACCAAATATAAGAAAAGTGAAATTAGTTAGACTGTTTTAGCAAAATTTTTCACTAAACCATTAATCTTGTGTAGGTTTGAACTTGTGATTCTATCTTTTATTTAAGATTAAACCTCAACTTTGGAAACATTCCATGTCCTCTAAACAAATGGTCTCTCCAATTAGGCCAGCTAAAACCAGCTACGATATCTCACTTTCCTTTTCAAATTTATTATCAAACTCACTTAGATATATAATTACATTTGCTCATTGTGATTATCCTCCATTTGATGTTTCTTTTCAAGCATATCATTTTCCAATGAAGACAAAAAAGTAATATATGAAATTCAGTGACAGTTACTATCATGGTAAAAAATATATTCTATAATAACTAGAAAGATGAAATGAACGGCATCCAGGCATACGTTGGAAAACCATTCATTGAGCGAGAGGTTGTAGACAAGGAAGGAAATGAACTATTTTCAATCCTTCAATAGCGTACTTAGTGTTTTTATTTTAGCACATATACTGTGTACAGAATTCTATGTTTCATAGAATGAATTTATAGTTGCCATCAGTTTCTTCTGTTCAAACCAAGAATTACTATGGATGTCTTTTCTCACCTCGTAAACAGCTCGTAAAATTGAAGTAATAGAAAGATTTTCAAATGCTGTGCTTTTTATTATCTCATGGAAAAAGCTATTAGATTTTTAAATGGTACTACTTTTTGTTATCTCATGGAACAATTTGTTACTAAATAAAATGAACTGTGACAAAATAAAAGGTTATGCTTTTATCTCACGGAATAAGTTGTTACTTAGTAAATGGAAGTAAAAATGACGACATAGACGATTGTACTAAACTAGACAATTTGAAACTTATGAGCAAACCAAAAGACTATCCACATAGAAAGTCAAGTGGAATAGTAATTTGTCTACAAAAGAGCAAGAAAGATACCGTTCATTTGACTTAATTAATTTATGGTAAATATTGATGATCTACGCATAAGTTATTTGATTGCATGTGATCTATGGCAATTTTGCCGTTATCACTCAAAATACGAAGACCTAAGGATAAATGTTTTGGTTTGTTTTTTATCCCATTTTGTAACTTCTCCACTTGTGTTTTATGTTACTTGGAAACTGTCAACGTTTAAAGATACTTTTGTACTTCTTTTCTAGTGTTTTCTGTTTTCATCCTTTATCCACCATCACGAGGGACAGCAACCACAAGGCAGATTTCGAGCCTGTGTGGTCAGATCTGAAACCTATAGGGCGTCAGCTAGTACATTATCGATAATAAGCTCTAACATCTCAATACTACTAAAGTCTGGTGCTGCAGGCTCTACATAACTCTGCAGATAGTGGAAATAAATTCCAGCATTAACATCATTTGTACTGGCTTTCATAAGAATAACTACCTTTTTCCACCACATCCTGATCCTGATCCCATTTTCCTAGATATGGATTACATGATTTTACTTTTGCAGGACATCCATAAACCTTTAAATGGTTCAAGTCAATTTTCTTCCTTTCCACAACTCATAAGGGGTCATTGGAACAACTTTAGTGGGTATATGGTTTAAGATGTGCAAGACTGTCTTCAAAGCATTACCCCATAAAAAGATTAGTAAGTTGCTTCCACTTATCATACCAGGGTTTGATTACACTTTTTGGTTACACTATTCTGCCTAGGGTTTTGAAGCATAGTGAGTTGACCAACTATCTCAAAATACGGGTCTTTAAGTTGGTCAGCATTGCCATGTCTGCCAATTGAAAATTGCATCAATATAGCTTTGTAAGAGAACTTCCTAATACCTATTGATATAAGCCTACACATAGTATATTTGGGTGGCTGTTGAAGCTCTTGAAGACTTTTCCAAGGATTGGTTTGCATATTTGCGTAGCTTCTTGCTTGAGTTTTTCAAGCCAGAAGCTCTATGACATAAAATACCTATGATGGACTACGCGGCAAAGGAACATTTGGAGACAAAGTGGTCACCATATAAAGGGGTCAAAGGTTTTACACTCTCCACGAGGTACACCTGGCTTGCAGATTGTTGATGATTATCAAAGATCCCAAGCATGTGAAAAAGTTGTGTAATTACCTTCCTCTAGTCAGAAGAGTTTAATGTCTCTGCCCATAAATTTTCCAAGAATGGCCTCCAACTCCGTTGTCATTTTTCTTTTACTTCTTGGCTACACGTCATCTAGCCCATGTGTCCTGCCCCAAATTTCACAAATTTCACAAAAAAATCCAGCATCTCGATTTTCTTCTTCAAGCATCGTGCTTGAGCTCCTCTCAATTCACAATGGCAAAAGGTGTTAGTGCATACGCCATTTTAATATTGACGATATATTGTAAACTATATGAAAAGATTTTAAGAAAACTCATGTGTTATAGGTCCTTATTACGTAATGAATTAAGCATACATGTGCCAAAAGAGAAAAGAGAATGTTTGGATATGTATCAATAATCTCTCATTCCGTAGTATTAGAAAACTAAATATCCTATATATCAAGTACAAATATGTGCCCAATATTGAAATAAATGTATATGTTTGGATTACATAGATATGCTAAAGTGTCAATATTTTCTTTTCTAGAAGAGAAACCTGGTCTATCTTGAACAAAAAGAAAAGACAAAAAAGACAGTTTTCAGCACAAATTTAACCCTCTCGTTTCAGCAATTCAACTAAGTCGAACCGCCACTTTTATGCGCGGATGTTGTTGTTTTTCACGTACATAAATTCATTTCCTTCAAAAGCAAAACAAGTGTACAAAATCTTTAAAAAGATCATAAACAGTCCAATACTTGTTCTAATCAAAGTCTCTTGGTTCATCTTGAGCCTCTAACAACCATGGGAACTTTTAACACATCCTTTTAGCATCCTGCTTCAGAAATTCTTACATGATAGACAGAGTTTAGTGTCACATAATGCTCATGTGTCCATTTATCATGTAACCACATTTCTTCAAGTAATGTATTTTAACTTATCTTTTAAATGATGTCACTCGTTTACAATTTAAGACCAACAACAATTATGTTCCATTAATAATGTTTTCTTTTCAATTATTGCACGAGTAGAAAGCAACATACATTCAACCTCAATAAGCCCTGTAGCTATATTATGTTATTACTTATTCCCTACTATAGCTTAAATGAACTTTTTTTCAAATGCTTCTGAAATACTATAGGTTTGTCTGATTGATAATAAGTGTCGAGTCTCAAAATTTGATTACTAGAGGCCAAAGTTGTAGTTAAGTGATAAATAACGTTGTTGGTGAAATTTGCAATATCATGGAGGCAGGAAAGGCCCAAATATTTTAGATGGAGATGGAGACCTTTACCGTAAAGCTTTAGATCCACTTTACAAAGAGAAGAACTTTACCGTCAAGCTTTCGTTCGTGTGGATTTTCACACGAACGAAATTTAGGAGCTAATTGTGGTCTACCAACTATAGCTAAGAGCCTCTCTGGAGACCAAAACACATAGAGGAGGCTGAAAGGGGCTAAGTGGCTGGAATTTAGGCGTTCTTAATAATCCATAATTAAACCTTGTTGTCCGCTGAGCTTCTTGGGATCTCCACTTTAATCTCTTCCAAAAGCGTCACAATGAAATTTTCAAACGATCATTCTAAATCGGTTTTCATGTCTGAAAATTGAAAAGCAGATTTTTGTTGTTTATTCGGAAATGCGTAAAGTTGAAACTAAGAAGCAATTTTGGCGCAATATGGTACAGAAAATGTATTGGATAGAATTAAGAGCAACAAAGACGACATTAATGACATTGATGAAGACTCTACTCTTTCCTAACACTTGCAACCTACCGACTCGCAATGCGGTGCTATGTAAGGCATTCATATATCTAGGAAAATACAGAAAATAGTCAAGATGAAGAAATCGTTCTTTGATTGATCCAGGTAGAAAGCTTGCATTAGGGACTTGCTTTGCAAGTGAAAAAGCTGACTGACTAGTCTCGGCCCACAAATTTTCTGTCAATCATCAAACAAAGGACAACGGGGAAAAGAGGGACAATTGCTCCAGATTATTAACTCAATTGGCCTTCCATCCACCCGGTTTATGGGGGGAAATAATTAATCAAAATGCGCAGGGTATAAACATTGAGCGTAATTCTTTATAGTTCCATTCATTTGATCGGAGAAACCACAACGGTATGATGCTTCATTCTAGTAATTGCACTAAACCATTGGCTTAAGTCAATAATGGAAGGCAAAGGGTGCATGTCAAGCATGCTAATGAACAAGCCTAAGGCATCATCAAGATTCCTATAAATTTCCAAATCTGCATTGATCTCTCGAAGATTGCAACAACTCTTTCAAGTTTTCCACCTTTCCTTTACTATTAGGGTTATTGTTAGTAGAAGTAGCACCAAAACCACAAGAAATATGACAAGTTTGAACAGCATGGAGTGGAAGCCTTGCGTGATAATAATAAGGATCATCGATGTGGATTTGGTGGCAAGCTTGAGCGAACTTGGGTTAAAGATGATATATAAAAATCAATTTTTTTTTTTGGTGTTTTAGGGTTTTCTATGAGAAAAGTGAATGTTTGGGTAGGGAGGAAAGGAGAAAAATGAAATAAGAAAAAAATTAAAATAAGAATAAATGCCAAGTAACCACTTTAAGACGTAAAGGCAATGCTACTAGTCAAGGAAGTACTCTACTACTAATTTTTGGCAAAAATTGGATAAATAAAGCCAAAGTTCAAAACAATTGAAGGCTTTCTAATTCTTTGTAAAAAACAAGTCTTCTTACAATTGAAATAATACTCCCTTTAAATAGGCAATTAAACTTAGCCCTAAAAGGATTATGAAAAATCAAGAATCTTATAATTAAGGAAATTTTAGAAAAATGAAGATCTTAACAAATAAAGGAATCTAGACAAATCAAGGATCTAACAAGTATCGAAATCTCAGATAAATCAAGAACCTGAATACTTAAGGAAAACCAAACATAAGGAAATAATCTTAAACAATAAAGAAACCTTAAGAAATTAAGGATTTAATGGCTATTGAGAAAACCCCTAACATTAATAATGAAAATTGTAGAGATTCTATAGAATATTCATGAGATGCCCTTTGTTGGAATATATTAATGTTTTGATGATGAAAAATAGGGAATTATAATATTAGAATATTATAATTAAAATCAATATTTGACTATTTGTTAATTTAAATAAGAAAATGATGTTGGACCTTTATGTGTGTAGGAAAAATCATTAAACCCAAAAGCTTTAGCCCATGCAATTCCATACATGATCCAGTCCAAAATGGAATCAAGTTCACAAATACATACAAGAAAATAATGTAGGCTCGTAGTATTTTTTAACCTAGCCCATGCAAACAAGACCCATAAAGGCTTGGACGCTACCCATGAGCAAACTCACAAAGTGTTACCCAACCCATGCATGCGACCCAAACCTATACTCACGTGATTAGAGTGCATGACCCATGCTTGTAACCCATGCAACCCATAAGTGCCTACACACCCACAACCCAAATCGTGACCTAGTCAACATTGCCTAATACTCACCGTTAAATTTAGCCATCAGTGACTGCCCCATTCAAGCTAAAAAAGGTGTCAATTAAAAGCTAACATAAAGTAAAAGATATATGTGAAGAAATATTAGTGATCCACTACTTAGAGAAGATTAGCTTAAAAAGATTAAGGTGTTCTTTGTAGTTCATGACCTAACTACTTAAAAGAGAAATTGGAAGCATATTAAAGAGTTTCTAAAGCAGAAATCATAAGGCTTCTATAAGGAAGAAGTTGATTTATCAATTTGTGAAGCACCCATAAAGAATTACTTTAAGGTTGAAGAGGATTGAGGAGGATTCAAGAGAGACCCATATTTTGATCCAATAACCTATTTTTTGCTCCGCGAAGCTCTAAATTAGTAACTTAATATATGGACAAAATGGTGGTGTTTTGGAGCACGATTTTGAATGGAATTAAGACAAAAAGTCAGCCCTATCTCCTTCCTTTCTAAACAACATGAAATGATATGAAAAATAAGGCTTAAATAGGAAGAAGAAGTGACTTGCCTCAGAGATGTCAGAATAGCTATTTAGAGGTGAAAGGTGAGTTGTTTTGGAGCTATTTAAAAGCATTATACTCATTGTTATGAGGTGTCTAAAAATTAGAGAGAAAGCAAGCATTTTTCAAGCAATTGATACTCCTCTCTCAAGCTTTTCAAGCTCATGAAATTGGTTCTTCATTTTGGTGATTGTAATTTGAGCTCATTACTACTTTGATATACTTGTTAAGAAATAAGATTGCTCTTTAATTCATATTTTATTTGAGTTGTTTTTATATGAATGAACAATGCTAGGGTTCATGTGAATTTGGAGCTTTTGTCCATATCATTCTATATTAAGTCTCTAGCATTTGTTTGAAGCTTCTGAACTTAAATTCATATCTTATAGATGTTGAATTTGAAATTTGTACTTAATTGTTACTAATTGTTGAAATTCTTAGGGAGAGAATTCATAACTAAGATTAGGAGAGTAGTTTTCCTTTATAATCAATTTGTTAATTGATTGGAGAGTGACTTTAGCAGGTTTTTACTAGAGTAGGGTGGAGTAGGTGCCGAGGTAGCTTAGGTTGAACCACCTACCAAAAATATGTGTTTTTGTCTTGTGTGGTAACTTTACTTACTACCTTGATTGCTTCACATATGAAAAATGAAAAAGACAAAAGAATTTTTGATAAACCTAATTCACCCCCCCTCCTCTTAGGTTTCTATAGGATTTAACACCTTTCAACCTTGCTTTTCTTGCACCCATTGGATTATGTTATGGCCTAAACAAGTAGTAATTGACAAGCATAACATATGGCCCAAGTTAAGAGCTTAGGTTAATAAAGTTGCTTCCACATCAATCTCCCCAAGTTGATTAGGATTTACCCTTAAATCCTCAAGGTCAACATCTTCCAAATAAAGGGATAAGTCGCTAACATTGAATGTAGCTAAAACTCTTCTATAGTCAGTAAGCAAATCAATCTTGTATGGATTATCCCCAACCCTAGAAATCACTTCAAAAAGGCCATCAACTCTAGGGGCTAACTTTTTTTTTTCTTTTGGATGGAAATTGTTCATTTCTTAAATGTACCCAAACTAAGTCTCCTGGATGAAATTGAGAAAGCTTTCGATGCTTATTGGCCTTCCTTTTGTATACTTCATTAGCCTTTTCTATTTAAGAACAAATGCATTCATAAAGCTTCTACATGGCCTTGGCATTTTCATTTGCATCCAAACTAACTTAGGTATTAAAAGGTAGAGAGGTTAGCTCAATAGGAGTAACATTGTTAATGCCATAAACTACCTTAAATGGTGAATGCCCGGTTGTAGAACTTAGAGCTCGATTATATGCAAACTCAGCATGAGTAAGCTTCATGTTCCAATCCTTCAAATTTTGGTTTATCATGCTATGTAAAAGAGTTCCCAAAGTATGATTGGTCACTTCAATTTGGCCATCGGTTTAGGGATGATGAGTAATGCCGAATAAGAGCTTGGTGCCAAGCTTTGCCCATAGAATTCTCCATAAATGACTTAGAAACTTGGTATCCTAATAAGACACAATAGTCCTTAGGATTCCATGTAATCTCACAATCTCCTTGAAGAACAAATCAGCAACATTAGAAGCACCTTCAATCTTATAGCATAGGGTGCAATGTGCTATTTTAGAAAACTGATCTACTACCACCATGATGGAGTCCTTTCCTCATTGAGTTCTTGGGAGTGCCATAATGAAATTCATCCTTAAATCTTCCCAAGGTTGGTTCGGCACTGGTAAAGGAACATAAGGCCTTAGCTTGAAATGACTCTTTGCTTTTTAACAAGTACTGCATCTTAAAATGATAGCTTAAACATCTCCTAGCATTTTTGGCCAATAGAAGTGCTTTTTTAGGATCTCCAAGGTCTTGTGGACCTTAAAATGACTAGAAAGTCCACCTCCATGTGTCTTCTTTATAAGTAGTCCTTTAAAGCAGCCTTTTGGAACACACAATTGGTTCCCTTTAAAGAGAAAGCCCTAATGAACCACATAATCTCCATTTGTACCTTTTTCACATTCTACCATGAGCAAGGACATATCCACATTCTTATGATAGTGTTCCTTCATAAGCTAAAAATTGAGTACTCTTGCATTTAGAGTAGCAAGCAAGGAGTATCATATAGATAATGCATTTGCAACAACATTAGCTACACCTAATTTATAACATGAAACAAATGAAAAGGATTAGAGAAATTTTACCCATTTTGCATGCCTCAGGTTGAGTTTATGCTAGCCATTCAAGAACTTCAAAGCTTAATGATTCGAATGTAGAACAAATTTCTTAGGCCTTAAGTAATGACTCTAGTGATCTAAAGCCCTTATAATTGCATAAAACTACTTATTATAGGTGGAGTAGTTCCTCTTACATTCATTAAGCTTTTCACTAAAATAGGCTAAAGGCCTCTTGGCTTGAACAAGGACATCACCTATGCCAATGCCACTAGCATCACATTCCATTTCAAAGAACTTATCAAAGTTTAGTAAGGCAAGAACTGGAGCTTCACACAACTTTTGTTTAATCACCCTAAAAGCTTCATTTACTTCCTTACTCCATTCAAAAACCTTTTTCTTCATGCATGCAATAATGGAAGCCATGATGGAAGTGAAGTTAGAGAAAAAAAAACAATAGAATGAGGCCAAACCATGAAAACTCCTTACCTCAGTAATGGAACTAAGCCGAGGCCAAGATTTAATTACCTCAACCTTGGACTGATCAACCATACTACCATATTTGAAAACCACATATCCAAGGAAGACTTTACTAAAGGACAAGAATTCACACTTTTGTAACTTAACATAAAACTTTGCTTCCTCAATGTATCAAATACTTGCCACAAATGATCTAAATGGTCTCCTTCACATATACTTTAAATAGGGATATCATCAAAATAAACCACATTCTAAAAAATGGACATAGTACCTCATTCATTAAATGCATAAAGGTGCTTAGGGCATTAGAAAGAATGAACGACATGACCATCCACTCATATAGACCCCTTTTGGTCTTGAAAGTTGTCTTCCATTCATCTCCTTCTCTCATCCAAATTTGATGGTAACCACTCCTTAAGTCCAACTTGGAGAAGATGGTGGCTCCATGTAACTCATCTAACATGTCATCAAGTCTTGGAATGGGATAGGTGTATTTGATGGTGTTGTTCTGCACACATTTGAAATGACCTATCTTTCTTTGGTACTAATAAGGTTGGAATTGAACATGGGCTCATACTTTCCCTAATAAATCCTCGGGCCACCAATTCATCTATTTGTCATCATAATCCCTAACCTTTTTGGGACTGCATCTCTAGGTTGCTTTATTAGGTAAGGGTGCCCTGGAAATAGATCTATATGGTGCTCTATCCCTTTAATTTATGGTAAACTACGTGGAAGGTCATTGAGAAATACATAAGCAAACTTAAATAGGAGTGGTTCAATAAGTGGATGTGGTTCACTTACCCCTTCACTCTCTTTCCCTTCAATGACAAGTAATGTAAAGCTAGGTTTGTGTTTCTAGATGGCCTTTTCGACTTGGTTTTCACTCATGAATAGGTTTTTTTCCCTACCTTCTACCCCAGGTGTTTGGTGTATTTGAAAAGGACTAAGTGGAGTTAAGCTCATAAGTTTTTTGCCAACTTTGAAGGAATAAGTGTTTTGTCTACCATCATACTTAGCACTCTTATCATATTGCCAAGGCCTCCTCAACAAAAAATGGCAAGCATCCATAGGTATAACTTCACAAGTAAACTAATCTACATAATACTTTCCAATGGAAAAAGTAAGTAAGATTTGCCTTAAAACTTGAAAATGACTCTTTTATCTTTAATCATTGCAGTTTGTATGGATAAGGATGATTTGATGCAGGCAAATTCAACTTCTCCACAAGGGTTGTAGAAGCTATGTTATCAAAACTTCCACTATCAATAATAACATAACACACCTTTCTGTTAATTATGCATCGAGTTTGGAAGATGTTCTTCGTTTTCTCATTTGGAGGACTAACATAGGCATGTAAGGCCCTAGAAGAATAAGCATACTTCCAAAATCAGCTTGCTTAATGATCTCATTCTCCTTATTTGGTTCAACCAAAGGCTCATAATCATAATTCTTTTCCTTATCGTAGGCTTCATCAATCTCTTCAATGTCATTCATGGTCATGACCTTTTTGTTTGGATAGTTAGTTTGTATGTGGCCATATCCTTGACACTTAAAGCACTTTCTCTCCTTTGGATCTTGCTTTATAAAATTAGTTGTTGTCTTTGAAGTGTCCCTAATCTTTTCTTTACCTTTCTCCTTTTTGGAAGTCTCAGGTTTGTTGTAGGCTAAAGGGTCCTTATAGAAAGTGGTCCTTTTGATGTAAGACCTTGCCCTCTTTGCTAAAAGTCTTAGATCTAGAAATCTTTAGGGTCCTTTTTTACCTCTCCACCTTGATAGGTAGCTTGCAAACATCATCGAATGAACAATATGACTACAATTCAACAATGTTAGAAATCTTAGGCTTTAAGCCCTTAAGAAATCGTGCTATAGTGGTTTCCTTGGGCTCTAGTACCTTACACCTTATCATGAGGCTTAAATTTCATTATTTACTCCTTCATACTCCTCTCATCTTGCTTGAGAGCATGTATGAGGTAAAGGTCTTGCTTGTAATAGTTGGGCAAGAATCACTTTTTGAGTAGGTTCTTTAGTTTCTCCCATGAATGAACCTTCTTCTTTTCATCTCGATCTCTTTGTTTCTTAACATTCTCCCACCATAAAGAAGTATATACTTTGAGATGGAGAATAGAAACCTTATACTTCTTCTAATCATCATGCCTTTTGAACTCAAACACCCCTTTAATACGACATAGCCAATTAACAAAATCATTGGGGTTAAAGGCACCTTTGAATTTTAAGATCTCTACACGTAGGCCATGATCATCATCTAGTCTCCTCCTCCACTTACTTTCATCACTACCAGAATCTACATGATCTTTATCTTGGTTTCCTTGAGGGCCTTGGTGGAAGGCTTGTAACATTTGGAGGACATTAGACAGTTGCCCCTTCATCTTGA
This sequence comes from Casuarina equisetifolia, assembly GCA_028551475.1. Classification (NCBI taxonomy): domain Eukaryota; kingdom Viridiplantae; phylum Streptophyta; class Magnoliopsida; order Fagales; family Casuarinaceae; genus Casuarina; species Casuarina equisetifolia. The sequence continues at coordinate 16,643,685 of CM052361.1, read as the reverse complement.
GGATGTTAGACAGTTGCTTTTTCACCTCGCTTAACTTAAGCAATATCATTCTATTTGCAACTTTCCATGGTGGAATTAAGGAAGAATGGATGAAGAGTTGCCACTAGGATTAAATGAAGAGTTTCCACTAAGATTAGACATCCTTAAGAAAGCTCACTTAATAGAAAAAACTAGTCTCCGATGCCACTTGTTACGGATCTAGTGGGGGGCTTAAGCAAGCTCAAGTTAAAGAAGATATATAAAAATATTTTTTATTTTTTATTTTATGTTTTAGGGTTTTCTGTGAGAAAATAAGTGTTTGGGTTAGGAAGATGGGAGAAAAATGAAATAAGAGAAATTTAAAAAAGGATAAGTGCCAAGTAACCACTCTAGGACATAAAGGCAATGCCAATAATCAAGGAGGTGCTCCACCACCAATTTCTAGCAAAGATTAGATAAAAGAAGACAAAGTTGAAAACAACTGGGGCTTTTCTAATTCTATGCCAAAAAACAAGTCTACTTACAATTGAAACAATGGTCCTTTTAAATAAGTAGCTAAACCTAAGTTAAAAACAATTCTGACAAATCAAGAATCTTTGTAATTAATGAAATCTTAGATAAATCAAGATCCTGACAAATAAAGGAACCCTAGACAAATTGAAGATTTGACAAGTATTAAAATCCTAGATAAATCAGAAACTTAGACATTTAAGAAAAACCAAACAAAAGGAAATAATCTTAGACAATAAAAAAACCCTAGGAAATTAAGGACTCATGAACTATCTAGGAAACCCTTAACATTAATGATTAAAACTATGGAGATTCTATGGAATATTCATGAGATGCCCTTTAACCTTGCCCTTCTTGGACCTATTAGGTTACATTGTGGCCCAAAAAAGTATTAATTAACAAGCCTAATATATGCGTTGGGCTAAGAGCTTAGGTTGATATAATTGCTCATTAATCATTAGCTTAACAATTTAACAACAAATGAATAGAGTTTGCAGGATTAGTAATCATACCCCTTTCTTGAGTAAGAAAAGCATAAGCAATTGTGAAAACTTCTTATCCTCATCATTAGAATGTTTAAGAGATGGAGCTCTTATTGGAATGGAAAAGCCCTTTCTTTTGTCAGATGTACTGAGCTATGCATGCTTGTATGAGATTCCTAAGCTGTTGAAATTCAAAGCATGTGATTACCATCCATAAAATACTAGTTGTAAAGAGATTAAATGAAGAATACAAGAAATTGAAGAATTTCTTAAAGAACACAAAAGCCTTAAAGAAAATTTCTAAAAAGGGGTAAATTCAATTTGAGGATTTAGCTATAGTTCAAAGCCTAAATTTATAGCAAAAAAAAGCTATAAAATAAAGTACGAAAAACCCTATCAAATCAATTACTATTTTTAATCAAGGGAAGGTGATTTTGATTTTGTCAAAACATGGAAATAATTTAAAATTCTTGAATGTTCTGAGGTGGATGATGTTGGTGAGGTTTGATTCTTGCTATGTTTGGATCATTTTGGAGTTGTTGAAGAACCTAGGTGAATTTATTCATAAAAGGAAAGATTTTTAGTGCTAGTTTTCTAGCCAAGTTCATGCAAAGTTGGCTAGAGAATTTAGAAAGAAAGGCAACTCTTGTAGAATATGACAAGCAAGGCTAATGTGGCATATGCTACTGACCTGTCTCTCCATGTGTCTAATGACATTGAGTTGCATTATGTGTTGTTGGCATGGATGCATTGACCTGGCAGTTACTGGTTGGTTTTAATAGACCTCTACAAGCTGATAGCTTGGGATGAACCATAAGCTTTGTCCTAAAGAGACATAAAATTTGAAGAGGAAAGATCTTTCATGAAGATATCAATTGTTTGATCCATGGAAGATATAGAATGGATAAAAGGTTATAGATTTTTTATCCTTTCATGAATGAAATGAAAATCAATTTCAACATACTTAGTGTGAGCACAAAACATTGGATTTGTAAAGAGGTATAAGGCTGGTAGATTATCACACCCAAGGGTAGGAGGTATTGGTAATGGTTGTTAAATATCATAGGCAATGCTTCAATCTAGATGAGTTCGCTAGCAATGTCAACAAGCCTTTTAAATTTTGCTTCCAGGTTGGAGTGAGTAATAATTTTTTATTTCCAAGAATACTAAGATATAAGAATAGAACTAAGGAAGATGTAAAAATCACTAATGGAATGACAATCCAATATTAGAATATATATGAAGGTGATTAATGTGGATTTGGTAAGGTGGATACCATGATAAGAAGTATATGTCAGAAAGCAAAGAATGCATTTGACAAAAGTCCAATTAGTAGTTATTGGAGTATGCATATATTAACATGTTGTATTGACTACATAAAAAATGTCAAGTCTTGCGATGGTAAGATATTTTAAAGCTCTAATAGTAATTCGATAATGAGTCATATTAGGAAAGAATTTGACATCATTAATAAAAGAAGGATGACCTATAGAACATAGAGTAAAGACCCTAGGAGCATTACCCATTTTGGCAAGATTAAGAATATCATAAGTAAATTTGGCTTGATAAAGTAAAAAGCTTTTGGGGGAACATTGAGATTTAATGCCAAGGAAATAATCAAGAAAATAATTGAGATTTATATCAAATTCTTGTTGTAAGCAAGTAAGAAGGTGAGCAAGAGGAGCATTAGTGCTAGTTGTAAATATAATATCATCCACATAAATTAAAAAAAAATTATTTTGTGGAGTATAAAGCATGAAATATAAGTCTAACTTGGAAATGGAAAAGACAAGCTTTTGAAAAAACTAACTTAAGCTTTGCTTCTACGCTTAGGAAGCATGTTTCAAACCATAGAAAAAGCATCATAAACAACATACAAAATAAGGTTATTAAGGATCTATGAAGCATGGAGGTTATTACATATTTTTTTGTACTTAAAAAATACTTTGAACTCCTATAGGTATTATGGGTAGTATTATTAACTTTTAAATTTTATATGGGGCAACATACTTTTAATTTTTTTTGCCTTTAGTTTATGTCAAACCAAAAAAATAATAACAGGTAAGGAATAACATAAATATCATGTCAACAATATTTTCTAAAAATTTTAGCATTAAAAAGAAAATTCAAGATACATGTGTGATTTAGCCATGGCAACTAAGCATTTATGAATAGGAAGCATGTACAACACTCACTACTAATGCATAAATGACACATGAAAATGAAATGTCATCGCTGAAATTTGGTATATACATCACAGTGTCAATATATTAATTTGTTATGCACTTTATATGTAAAGGTGTTACTCTTTCTTATAAATAGTAAGAAAAGAAATGGACATTATTAATGATCATAAATAGGCAAAATTTTTCATCATTCATTTGAAATAGCCCAACATAATAAAAATTGAAAAAGCTAAATGGAAAAGATTAAAAACGAATCCTTTTTAATGAAGTCCAATTGATGTTATCTGTAGTGGGAAATGAGTGGGCTAGGGGTTATAAAAAACTAGAACAAGGTAATTGAAAGGATTTTCAAATTTTAGAGACACATGAAATGTAAATTGTAAAGAATTTAAAAGGTATCAAGTAAAGGCAAGAATTTAAAAGTGCAAATATTTAATTTTAGGTCCAAGTCCAATCAAACCACATGCCCGATCTAGTCTAATCCAACTAGTCAAAGGATAACTATGCTAGTTCCAACACATATTTCATAAGTGTCCAAAATAGTTATATCAAAGAAACTATCCTTGACAAATGGCAACATCATTTCAAAAAGACTAATTTTTTTGTTTTGTTAGTTTCAAAAAGATTACATTTATAGTTTATTAGTTCCAAAATGTCTTTGTTGACCACATTTAATTTTGTATTCTTTTTATATGCTCTAGCTTTATTTAATAGAGGCTATAAACTCATTTGTAAGTAAAAAAGTGAATATGGAGATGAACCTTTGAGACAGCAAGAAGACGTTTTCTATCATTTTAGTTTTATGCAATGGCTAGTCTTCATTTTATTTTCATATTCAAATAGCTCATAGAAAGCATTTTCTATATCAAAATCTTCATTATCTACAAGATTAAAATCATTTAACTCAAAATCTTCTTTCTTTGTGGTTGTTGTTGCCATTAAACAAAGGTGTGCTACTTCTTGCTCTTCATCTAAAGATGAATCTTCATCATCCTAAGTAGCAATCATGACCTTCTTTCTATTTTTTATTATGTTTCTTAAATTACTAGGTAAGACATATACAAATGAAAAATTAGTCTTTATTTTATTTTCATATTCAAATAGCTTATAGAAAGCATTTTCTCTATCAAAATTAGCATTATCTATAAGATTAGAATCACTTAACTCAAAATCTTCTTTCTTTGTGGTTGTTGCTGCAATTAAACAAATGTGTTCTACTTCTTGCTCTTAATTTGAAGATGAATCTTCATCATCCCAAGTAACAATCATGGCCTTCTTTCTATTTTTATTATCTTTCTTTTTACTCATGGACAAGCAATTCTAATATGACTTGGTTTTCTACATTCAAATCACAAGTTATCCCAAGGATTATATATTTATTTCCTCCTAGATTGTCAAAAATTTCTACCTCTTTCTTTCCTAAAGAATCTTCTAAATCTTTTAGCTAACATGGCAAATTCTTCACTTTCAAAATATAATTCTACATTTGCCTTTAAAGCAATAGACCTCTTATTTTATTTTTCTCTTTATCTTTTCATTACTTTATTTCATAAGTCTTTAGTGATCCTACTAGATCATTTAAGTTCAATTTTTCTAAATCATGTACTTCTTCTATAGCCATCTTTTTAGGATCCCAACTTTCAAGTAAAGACATGTATTTTTATAACTCTTCATTTGTATATGTCTTACCTAGTAATTTAAGTTTAGAAGAAATTTTAGAAAATCTACCAAATATTTTACTAATATTTTCATATTCTTTTATTGTAAATAATTCATAGTTATCCACAAGCATAGAAATTTTAAAAGACTTAACTCTTTTAGTATCTTTATAAATAACTTCTAGCTTATTCCAAGTTTTTTACCCATGAGGCAAGAAGAAATTTTAATAAACTCATGGGCTCTCAAACAACTATATATCATATTCATGGCTTTAGCATTCAATTTCATGGTCTTAGTCAGCTTTGTTCCAATCATTAGTTTGAAGCATTTTAATACCCTTTCTAATGACTTGCCATATTTCTAAATTTTGACCTATAATAAGCACTTGCATTAAGTGTTTATAATGTCTATAATTAACTCCATAACATCTACTTCTTTTTCTAATGTCACTATAGGGATCTAATATAGGATGTTAAGCATTTAACGAAGCATAAGGCTTCGATACCAGTTGTTAAGTATTCTAAAATTTTGTCTTAAAGATTATCAAGTTTAACTTTCTTTTAATATGTTAAATAAACTTTAGAATTAATTCACTTTTAATATTTATTTAGTCTAGTAATCGTCAATCTCTATGGGATGATATATATCTCATCATTATATTATTTATTCGACATGTTCATTTGCACTTAAAATTCTATAAACAAGAATCTTACTTTTCCCAAGATTGTCTATCAATTGCAATTCAATGAAGATCATCCTCAAAGAAAAATAGTCTTCATCCTTCATGTAATGCACTTCGAGTAAGTACATTCAGTGCTTAACTAATGGCTTAAAACTAAGTTAACCTTTAGCTAGGATCAAGGTGAAAGGAGGTTGGTGGGGGCAAAAAATGAGAAATTTCTAAAGAAAATGGAAAGAATGACGTAAAGAATGCATGAGTAGAATGACCCCCAAGGACTTGTTTTATATTAGTGTTCGCACCTCCTAGCCTATTGAATGCATGATCTATTATATATTTATGAAAAGATACTTCAAATGAGGATGACTAAATATCCTAACCAAAGATATTCCATCTAAGAAAAATGTTACAACATTGAGAATAAGATCATAATGGAAATCTTTTTCAATAAGGTCATTTAATACATTTAAAAACCAATAAGGAAACTAAAAAGGATCGTAATGTTCCTACATTTGATAGGGTAGTTACATCCAAGCTTTAAAACAAAATCCACAAAAGGAAATAAAGAGACAAAAAGGTGCACTACCTAGAGTGATGACACTAGCAGTAAGAAATTAGGCAGGTTAGACTTATACTTGACTAGAAAATTCATAGCATGTACTACTACAATGAAAAGTTCACCCTTACCTAATTTAATGTCATTGTCTCAAGTAATGATCAATAAGATTTTTAAATTTCCAAAGCTTTTCCTTAAACTCTAATTTTACCTCGCTTTTGGACAAATCATTCCACTTGATCAAGAATTAGTCTTAAAGGAATTCTCTTTTTCTAAACCACTTTATTAGCTAGGATTGCCTTTGCCTCTTTGTCAAAAAAGAGATTATCATTGTAAGAGAGGCCTTTAGTGACTTACTTCATCCCATATCTTTCATATCTTTGTGGAAAGGCTTCAACATGCTTGCATGGAAACTAGATGTATCATAAGGCTAGGTGGGATGTCCAAATGATTAAAAACCTTCCTAATACCTTAAACAATCCTTCATACTTGGTAGATGAACCCCTTATGAACCATATGATGTGCTTTGTACTATTGTGGGAGTAGTCTCACCAATATTTGATCCCTAACCTTTTAGTCCATAGGGTGGCTTTTATTGTTAGTCTAACTTTTCATTCTTTCCATAGCCTTGTTCAAGTAGGACCTTGCCACGTCTGTGGTTTTCTACCAACAATTCACCATATTGAACTCACTAAGGCTCCTAGTTATGTGGCTTGTCACCAACTCAAATAAGCTTTAGTTTATTGATTCACTTTATTGAAAGTTGTTTGAAACTATGTTACATTCATGAACTTCATCCAATCCTTCTGATTCATGCTCATGAATGCCTTAAATATGGCTTTACCAACCTATTCACCCTTTTTGCATGTTTGTCCATGTAAAGATGGAAACTTGTAGAAAACCACAAATCCAAACCTAACAACTTGAACAACTCCCTTCATAGGTGCCTTATGAAATATGGATCATGATTATTTATTAGTTTATATGGTAATCCCAAGAACTTCACTACATGCTTGAAGAAAAGCCATGTAGTAACTTTTGTTGGACACTTTACAAGTGTTGGTATGAACATGGCATACATTGATAATTAATCCATGACCATAAAGGTTGAGCCCTAACCATTTGACTTTGGCAATCTAGTGATGAAATCCATGGAGACACTTTCCTATGGATGGCTTGAAATAGGTAATGACTCCAACACGCCACCAAAAGGCCTCCACCCTAATTTTTCCTATTGGCACATTAGACAAGTTTTCAAATACAATTCCACTTCATCCTTTATATTAGACAAGAAGTAAAAGGTTTCAATGAAAGCCCATGTTCTTTGATGTTTAGGATGACCAAGTCACTTGCTATTGTATCACTCCTTAATGAACTTATGTTAAAGGTTTTCTCATTTAAGAACATATAAGCATCTTCTCTTCATGTAAAGCAATTTATCATCCATTTAGAACTACTTGGTTTTACCATCCCTTACAAGCTACTTGAGTTGCTTGGCCATAAGTTCATTAGACTTACCTTTTCGCACCAATTGCATTATGTCTCCCATTGCTAGACTCATGTTGGCAAGCCTAACCTTCTTGCTAAGAGCATTAATTACAACATTCACCCTTCTAACTTGTACTCCATCACATAATCAAACTTATACAAAAGATCATGCCACCTACCTTGTTTTAACAAAAACTTCTTCTAAGGATAGAAATAGCTTATAGCCATATTGTCTATTTGAATCAAGAATTGGAAGCCAAGCAAATAGTGATGTCATATTCTCAAGCAATGAATGATGGTTGTCTCCTGCTTTTGCACTATATACTTATGCTCAGTGCTATTAAGATTTCAACTCTCAAAAGTAATATGATGTCATCCTACATTAACACCCTTCTAATTGCAAAATTAGCTATGTAAGGGTGTGCCTTAAACAACTTGAGTAATTAAGCAACACAAAAAATGCCTCATTCATCACAATGGCCTTTAAAACATTAATGACATGCTAACATTCCTCTCTCCACTCTCAAGCCTTTGTTTTCTTCAATAATTTATTCAAGGGTGTAGCTTTTATTGTGTATTGCATAATGAAGCCCCTATAGTAATTTGCCAAGCAAAGAAAAAGATCTCAACTCCATGACTCTCAAAGGTGCTTTTTGCTCTTGGATCACCCTTACCTTGGAACCATCCATCCATAATGTCCCTTGCTTGATGACATGACCAAGGAAGTGTACCTCTTTTAAGACCAAAAACATATCTCCTTATTTAAGTAAAGCTTGTTTTCCTATACCACCTTGAAAAAATTCTTAAAGTGCTTATATGTTCTTCCATTGAGTTGCTATACACCATAATGTCATCAAGATAGACCATTATAAACTTGTTTAGGTAAGAATGGAACAGGTTGTTCTTAATAAAATGTTACTTAATAGACCATTATAAACTTACTTAATAGAATGTTGCTAAGCTATTTGTTAAACCAAAATGTATGACCAACCATTTGAAGGATCCATACCTCAACACAAAGGTTGTCTTTTGTTCATCCTTAGCCATAACCCAAACTTGATGGTAATCCAATCTCAAATCCATCTTGGTAAAGTAGTAAGCCTTGCTCAACCAATTAAACAAATTTACCATCAAAGGAATTGGCTACTTGTTCTTGGTAATTATCTTGTTAAGGTCTCAATTGTTAATGAACACCTACATCAAACCATCATTTTTCACTTAAAAAAGAATTTGAGCATCATACAAAGCCTTTGATAAGCATATATACCTAACATCTAGTAATCAGTTTAGTTACTTTTTGAGCTTTTCTAGTTTATGTAGGGCTTTTCTATAAGAGCCTTCACTAAAGGTTTTCTTTTAGGCTCCAACTTTATCACATGATTAACTTTCCTTTTAAGAGATAGTTACTTTAACATCTCTAAAGGTAGGCATTATGTCTTTCTTTTCCTCAAAGACATCATAAGGATTTGAAAGAGATACACCTCTTTTAAAGTCTTCTCTTGGACCATTGTCTTCAACATAACTAGATAAGTTTCCTTACCTTTCTAATCAATATTCTTTAATTACATTGTAGAAAATGTTTTTTGAGCAAGGCTTATGGACATCTTAAGGACCATGTATGACATCTCCCCTTACAAAAATACATAAGAATCTGTGTGTAGGAAAAGGAAAAACATTCGTAACATGTAGAAAATCTAGCTTAAGGACTAACTTATAGTCATTCATTAACACTATAGTGAAATCCACCTTTCCTTTCCACATGCCTATGTGTAGATCTATACCCTAGGCCATCCTAAGAATGAGATAATGGCTCATTTTTTTTTCCATCTTGAATCAATCCTTATCCTTCTTTACCATAAAACCCAAATTTTTAGTTTCTTTAAAGGTAATGAAGTTATGGTTAGATACCAAATCTGCCATGGCTTTGGCCTCCTTATTGTTGATTATAAGTTTTACATATATCAAATATCTCTTAATTTGTATGGGAGCCTTACCTTCCATGGAGTTGGACATCTACAAACTTTCCATGTATCCATCGTCCATGAGATTCTCCATTTACTTTGGCATTTTATTCATATCATTCAGTGATCCATCCTTTGGAAAATGTTTCCTATAATTTGCTTTGAAAATAAAGCACTAGATATGACTCTTCTTCTTTTCACCCAAAGCATTGTGCTTAAAGGACTACTTATCACCTCCATTTTTGTTAAATGACGGTTGGCTTACTTTTTCTTTCCCTAATGTACCACCTCAAGGGAGTCAGTTTGGAAGAAGAATCACCTTGTTTGAACTCCTTCACAAACTACACCATAGTAATGCCATTTATTATGTTATTCAATGTGTGCCTTTTTAATTCTAATGGCTTTCAATGAAGAAAAACAACAAAGTGCTTTTGGTACCTTAGAAAGATGAAGCTATTGGTTGAAAAAATCTTGCGCACTATCACAAAGAGTGGTACAATAAAACAATACATACCTTACTAAGTTTATCTATGATATGCGTTTCCTTAAAGTAGCATTTCATATGCCACAAGATGTTTTTTCTACTTCAATAGCATATCACTTTCCATTGAAATTCATCGGTTTGGGAGTATCAACTTGCAAACCATCACTTTCTCCAACATTAGCTAGTTACTCTTTTGTTAGGACTTAAATTTAATTCTGAAGCATGAATCCAAAAAGGTGAGTCTTGTTAGACGCCTTACATCATGCTTAAGTTAAGCCATTCAATCCAAGACACTCCTTATATTTGATTTTGAAGCATTTTTCTAAAAAGGTGAGGCTTATTAAGCCCTTTACATGATGCTCAAGTTAAGCCATGTGATTCAAGACGCTACCAAGGCTTGCTTTAGCTAAGAAATTGTCCCTTTTATACTAATTTCCTCCTCTTAGGCCTAAGCATCTTCCTCATTGTGTGGATGTGGCCCACTTATATTCTTTTTTTAGTCTTTCCTATGTTAAGGGACCTCCACCTTATCTCAAGGACTACCAACCATTTTTACTTATCTTAGAAACTTGGCATGCCTTAAGAATTTAAGTGCATTACATTTATATACCACGTGTAATCCACTTAAAGTAATTGTGTTCAACACTTAGCTAATGGCTCAAAATTAAGTTAGCCTTTAACTAAGATCAAGGTGAAAGGAGGTTTATGGGAAAATAAAGTAAGAGAGTTTTAGAAAGAGTTAGAAGAATGGTATAAAGAGTATGTAAGTAAAATGTTCACCTAGGACCCTTTTATATAGGTGTTCACACCCTCAAACCTATTTAATGTGTAATTGGTTACACATTTAGGTGTTCCTCTGGCTACAAAGAACTTGAATGAGATACATTGAATCAAGACAACCTAATATCTAAATGGTAGATATTCCATCTAAGAAAAATTTTATATCATTAAATATGAAATCATAATGGCAATTTCATTTAATAAAGAAATACAATTGAAAACCAACTAAGGAAATTGAAAAAGGTCATAATGTTACATTTAAGGATTAAAACAAAATCCATAAAAGGCAATAAAGAGAAAATGATGCAACACTTAGAGTAATGACACTAACATTAGTAGATAAGCCAAACTCATACTCAAACAAGTTTATCAACGTGTACTGTTAGTCTAAAACATAAAAGCCCCACCCGTACGTGACCAACAAATCCGTAGCTTGTACTACCAATGTGTAACTTTTATGCCCCTTAAGTTATCTCCAACGAGCTAGATGGGGTTTGGGTGGTCATACCCACTCCAAAGACTCAAGACTAAGTACGTCATGGGGATAAAGGAAGCAGCTTTAAGGCATTGATTGCAATATGTCGTCGGATTGCCAAGGTATAGGAGTGTGGGGCGAGTCTAGTACAATAACTTGATGTTACAAAGTGTTGTTAAGTTCATGTTGCATTTCTCCACATGCTTTCAATTCAACAATTCTAAAGAATCTTTTTTCTTAGGAAATGAAATTACTTGTTGATGGCATTATTAAAGAAAGTTATCTTAAGGAATTTCCGTAATGCCAATAGTTTAAGTTGCAGCACAATGGCTAAAATTTAATCTAATTGTAAAATGTTGCTCTAGCTTTGTTTTTTAGTTTACTGTCATTATCATTTTACTGTTAACTCTTCCATGTAGCTAAAAAATTTTATTTTATTTCTATAGCACTAATGAGCAGCCTTCCTTGGCCAAGCAATTCCTTCCTTTACAAAATGGCTTAAGTGTATGTAGATATGTTGTATGGACGTCACTTTTCTAGGTATGTTTCCATTAAAAAATGACCAAAACAATGGTCCATTACTACCCAAGACTTTGATAAAGACTAATGAAGCTCATCATAATGGGTCCTTTCTTTTCTTTTTTTTTTTTTAATACTTGTTGACAATTTTTCTCATAAGATTTAGCTTAAATTATAAATTGGATTCTGTCTCACATTCTTGATGGCCCAACCCATTTGAGCTACTATTTAGGAAGCCTTCTTACATATACCATTTATGTGTTTTTGGTTTTTTGTGCTTCTTAACCACTATAGGCTCTTAGGACAAATTGGATCCCTATACCTTATGTTTTGTCTTCATGGGCTACCTAACTCTATAGAAAGGTTATCTTGTCTTGGATTTGTCTATGAGGTGATTTTTTGTAAGAAAAGATGTTATATTTCATGAGGATTTCTTTTTCTTTTATGACCTAGTTGGCCTTAATGATGCCTCTTAACACACCAGTTTCTTCTCGACCATCTAGGCTCATAAGGATCCACCACTAGATTTCCTTTAGTTCTCCATTTGATCCTTTTTAACCAGTGCTTGATTTAATCCCCATTGCCTCATTGCTTATGCCAACTTTCACTTTGTTGGTTTCCTTGCCTTTGCAACACATGGAGTCCTTTTGATTTTTTATTGTAAGTCCTTCGCCATTGTTCTATACAAGGCCTTAGTTGCTCACTTTCATTGCTTAAGTCATGCCATTTGGCCTCTTATTTGGACTAAGAATTATATTTGCTCTACTTAGGGCTCCTCAGGTATCCATTATCTTGCTTCTTTTTATGTTAGCTTCATGTAACTCTTGTTTAAGCATTTATATTGTATTAGTTGGACCTTTGAAGAAGAGAAGCCACCTTCTTTTGATGCAACCAAGTATCCTTGGTAGTAAGCCATAGAGGTTAAGATTTAGGCTCTCATTAAGAACTATACATAGGACTTTATTCCTTAATTATCTCATTGGAAGCCCATTGACTACAAATGGGTCTACAAGAAAGTACCAAATTGATGGATCTATTGAGTGCTACAAAACTCACTTGGTAGCTAAAGAATTCACTAAAAAAAAATTGATTATCATGAGACATTCTCATGTATTGTCAAATGTATTAGTATTCATTCCTTTTTGCTACTATAGCTTTTCAAGATTGGCTTTTTCATCATATGAACATCCATAAAGCATTTGTCCACGATAAGTTGGAGGAAGAGAATTACATAGACCTTCAGAAGGATTACAAAGTTACAAGGAGTCTCGAGTGTGTCATCTATGTAAATCCTTATTAAGTCTCAAGTAGGCATGAGGCAATGTACACAAAATTCACTAAAGACTTCATCGTAGAACACTTTAAGTTATGCTTATTTAGTTAGATGCAAGGTACATTGTTAGTTTACAAATTAATATATGTAGAAAATATTTTGATTATAGGGAATGATGAAACCACTATGGAAGACTTCAAGAAATACTTGTGTTCTACATTAAAGATTTATGATAGCTTAAGTACTTTCATAATATTGAGATAGCATAATCAAATAAAGGTATCTACCTTAACTAATGCAAGATTTTTTAGAAATCATCTTATAAGCATAATTATCAAGATGCAAGCTAATGGCCATTTTCATCAAACGAAACTCCAAGTTAACAACAATAGAGTTAATGTAGAGATATCACCTTCAAATGAAGGTTCATTACTCAAGGATCCATTTAATTATAAGTGACTTATGGGAAAGCTCATTTATTACACTATGACTAAACTAGCTATTTGTTATGTTATTCAAATTCTTAGCTACTTCACACAAGATCCAAAATAATTACATATGAGTACAACATTGAAGGTCATTAAGTACCTGAAAAGATGCCAAGGACTAGATATACTCTTAGTTAAGGACTGTGACTTGGTGGTGATGGCTAATTGTGATGCAAATTATGCTATATGTAAAATGTTGAGGAGACATGCTACAACTTTTTCTATTAAGTTTGTTACTTCACACTATCATGAAAAATGAAGAAATAGTTAACCGTCTCATTATCATTTGTAGATGCAAAATATTGAGCAATAGCTAAATTTGTTTGTGAGATAGTTTGGATGTGAGGATTATCTCAAGACCTTAAGTTATGGAATAGAAACCTTGGATATTAGGTTTAGTAATTAATTATTTAAATTTTAACTTTATGATAAATAAGTCCTTTACAAGATTTTTGACAGCATATTACTAAACCTAAGGAGACGGTTAGTATATTGTTTTGATCTAAGATTTCAATTCTTCCATGTTTCAGTAGTAGTATATTGTTTCACGGAGTTAAGGTCCAAAATATGGAAAAAAGAGGTGTTTCTACGACTCTACCACCCAGTCAATTCTGTTCCGCTTAATCCCTATTTCATGGCCACATATCTTTCCGGCTAAGGAATGGGAAACCTTTCTGCCCTCTCCTCGTTTCGCCCGCTGGCCTATTGGGATAGCAGCCTTCGGGCTTTGACTGCCCTTTTTTTATAATAAAAAATTCCGAATCGGCCCGGGAAAGCGCTGGCAACAACAGAAAGGAAGGGGTCCATGTAGCTGCTGCGCCCGCCCCCTTCTTAGTCAATGGGGCAGCAGGTTCGGCATCTACTAGAAAATAGAGAATCCACTTCAGATAACCACGCCTCTGCTAGGCAGCGTGTGGAATAGCCGAGAGCGGACCTTTTTGGATATATAATCCAAGTCGAGAGTGGAGTTACGGGAACAGCCGTCCGATGAGAATATTACCTGAACTCCTCAAATCCAAACTCTTATTTTTTGGATTCTGGACAGCGAGAGTTGTTTATTTTGATCTCTATCCTTTTACTTTTAATAGTTATTGGTATTGTTAATAATAGAGAGATTCACCTACCATGTTGCCTTCCCGGGCACTAGAATATTTCGGTTATATGCTTTATATTATTCTGTAAATAATCATGTATTTAATATCTTTCTTCATTTAGAGTAGAATTGAGGCCTAAAAGTTAGAGCCTAATTGTACAAACACATTACAACTGAATATACAGAATTCCCACAATCTCTACCTCCTCTCAATCTTTATAGGTATTTATCCGGATTTCGTTTTCTCACTATCCGTTGACAAGGTCGAAGATATTATATCTATTTTTTTTAGATAATTTTCATGAATAAAATAAAAAAGTAGCAATCCTATAATAATAGGATGTTTAAAAAAATTCATTGTACAATTAAAAAAATAAAATAACAAATAATAAGTATTTTTTATTTTATTAAGTTTTTAAGTTTAACTTTAACAGTAGTCAAATGTATAGGAGGACTAACCACTTTAAGATAAATCCTCTAATTGTTTAGAGAGAATTTCAGCAAATATATCACAATTTATTTATGTAATAGTTCCTTTAGAAGGTGAAGGATTCCTCACCTCATATTCTTTTTTTCTTGATAGCCAGATAGTGAAGAAAGAAGCTTAAAAGCCCCTTCATCTTCTTCCTTCCCTAAGCGCAATAGCCCCTTGGATAGAATTAGTGCGCTTGAAAGAAAAGAGTGAAAGAGATTCGCCTTAGTTCAAATCCCTAGTCTGACTTATCTCAGATGTGGAATATTGTCAACAGGGTTCTATGGTCAAGATTTTTTGACAACATCTACTAGTGATGTTCAAAGTCATACCTGCAGACGCCCAAACCGAAAGGGGAGCCTTGGAATAGAGTCAAGAGAGGCACTTTTTGAACTCAACTGACATTTTTCACGGTGATTGGCCGGACATTTATCTTTGTGCTTCCCTACTGAAATCCACTTTTGGCGCGAAGGGACGTATATAATAAGAATCTCATCCCCAGTGCTACCGTAGTAAGGTACGAATCAGTAGTGGTCCACGGCCGGCGAGACACATATTAGAGAAGTACGGCGCTCAAAAGGGGTCGAACACAAAGCATGGAATGAGCGCATTAATAAGAATAAGACTTGGGAAAGAAGGCAATGGCCGAAGACGATGTTTAAAACATCCCCCCATTAGCATTCCATATTTTCGCCAACTGGATGAGCTCTGGGCGAGGTGGGAATTCTTCCTATCAAGCACGAATCTTCCCCTCTCTAAAATGCGGAAGGCAGTCGGGAAAGATTCCATCTAACTAAGCCTGTAAACATCCAGTCAATTGGCTTCTTCGCTCTGTAGGTGCACAAGAGTACTGAGCGTCACTCCGCCTTTCCGCGTTTCGGATTTAAGTTAAGAACAAAGAGTGTATATCTAGCTTTTTTGTCACCTTTTAAACTTTTATATTCCCAAGAAAAAAGAGTAACTAACATTGCGCCAACCTTGAGAAAAAATAAAAAAAGGTGAGATCTCCATCCTTCTGAAGGCCATGACAAGAGTTGCTCTTGTACAATCTACTTTTTACAAAGGTGAGAGATCTTTGCTCCTAAAAAGGGGTACAAAAAGAGATCTCGAAATAAAAGGAGTCATCTTTTGTTTTACTTTTATAGGGATGGATTTATCCATCCATGCTTTAAGAAATTGGATGAAACCATCTTCCACCTTAGCATTTTTCATTTACTTTTCTAGGCTTTTGTGGTACTTAATGATGCATATTTAGATATATTTCCTTCATTTTTTATGTTTGAAACTTGAACTTGCTTGTTATAAAACTAGAACTTTGGCCTTTAATTATCCAAACTAAGAAATGGGACAAAACTCCTACACTTTTAAGACAATTTTTGAATTGCTCTTCACTTAGAAAAATAATTAGAAAATATGAATGATTATTAGAATATTATTCAACTTGGAACTAAGTTGAGAAGAACAAGGTACATAATTTAGAAGATAAATTAAAATATATTTTTTAATGAAGATATGAGTTTATTCATCTAAGAAAAAGTATAAAAAATTTAAAGATATATCCTAATGTTACAATTTATTTATGAGAACATTAAGTTCGGAATTCTTTAATTGTTCTGGCCATGAAGCACACACTTAACTCTCCCCAAGCGCACGAACTTATTTCTCTCTCCCGCACGACCACATATGCTTTCCAGCCACGTGCCCACTTCTCCAGCACTCGAAGCCATGGGGGAATCAATGCAAGTTCTCTCCCGTATGACAAGGGATCAAACATGACAGTGAGGCGTCTTCTTCTCCAGCACTGCACTACATATTGAAAAATAGAGCTGCCTTATAGGTTTTGACAATCTTGCCAGAGAAGAGATGACCTTGGACCTTTTTGATAGGTGAAAAGAATATAATAGCCTTCAAACCATGTAACCCGTTCGTAAAAGGATGGGATGCTACAAGTCAAAAAGAATGATACTTAAATATGAAAGAGGATAAATAAGATATTAAAAAAGAAAAAATTAGACATTGTCAATATAAATTAATCACTGTTTTAACATAACTAGATAACACTAGGAAATCTGAAACCAAGTTTTCACTTTCTTTACAATTTACTCTCCTTTTTCAATGCAAAGATCTTTCTTAAAAGAACGGAACGTGCTTGTTGTCGTTGCTGCTTTGGTCTTTATGGGGATCATCAAGCCTATACACCACAAAACAACCAACAATTGCTAACCATGGCAAAATCTACGATTTGCCACAGAACAAGAAACGAGTAACCTTTTTTCCATGACGACCAAGGTTGTTGCATTTTTCGCGCGGAATACCAGAACGTCTACAATGGAATGCTACAACTCATGTTCTTTAAACTTTGACTACTCTATTCATAGTATTTCTTTTGGGTTCAACTGTCCATTTTTCACTTATTTACCAGTTAAAGCAGCCTGAAACGACATCTTGATTTCTTCTTTTCTTTTCCTACTTTCACCCTGGAATAACGATTCTTTGAATCCATCATTGAAAGCAAATTTTTATATTTGTTTGTTTGTAGACAACATGGTTTTGCGCGAATTCCCTTGCCAAGATGTATATAATGCACATTTACTTGGATATAATTGGTGTTCCATTACGTATCACTTCGATAATGTCAACTTGTTGGATAAAATACTTAAGAAAATGACCTTTTCTCTTTACATTGGATCCGTTTTCTCATGCCATAATAGGAGATAAAAGATTACAGCTCGCAGATCCTTACTTCTGCCTCTTTGCCAATCCTTAATTCTCTTGACGGTAGAGCTCGAAGAAGAAGCCTCCATTCTAGTCGTTTGTTAACATACTTGGAGAATAATTCAAATTATTCTCCAAGAGGTAGGGGCTAGGGAGGAGGGGAGAGAAAGAGACAATGCATATGAACTTGAATTTAGTTTATAAAATAAGAAAAAAAAAATAAGATAGGAGGTAGCATTTTCTAAAATTGATGTTTTGACGAGAACTGGATGAGTTATTTTCGAAGTCTTGTACCGATCCGTTAACTCTTTGCTTGCTTAAGATAAAGTCGTGAGTCTTAGTTAAAAAAAAAAATATTTACTGTCTTCTCCCGAACTATTACTAGTTAGATTTAGTTATATAAAAAGGGAGAGATTCAGAAAAAAGAGAAGAAAAGAAGAAGAATTTTCTTCAAACATTGTAGATTATTTCACATGCTCTTATTGAGATAAACTTGAGTTTAAGATAGTCAAATGTTATTTTAAAACCTTGGTTTGAGGTTTTTGTCCTTGTCTCTTCAAAACTCAAGGATAGGAGGTGAGCAATGAAAACAAATCTTATTTAAGTAAAGACCGAGGGTCAACAATGAGAGCAAATCTTATTTAAGACCATAAAAAGAGCTTTTCAATAGGCTGACTCAACGATGCCTAACCCTAAGTTTGGATCATTCCAACTAATTTTCAAGTCACACATCGAAAATTCATGACCTTCCCAACTATTTAACACTAGATAGGCAATGTCAAATTTAGATCATTCCAATCATGTTTCACAAATAACAATTATAAAATTAGATTTGTAATCATGAAAAGAGCGATGAGAACAAATCTTTTTTAAGTAAGACTATGAAAAGAGATTTTTGTAGGTTGACTCAACAATGCCAAACTAGATAGGCAATGTCAAATTTAGATCATCCCAATCATATCCCACAAATAACAATTATAAAATTAGATTTGTAATCGTGAAAAGAGCAATGAGAACAAATCTTATTTAAGTAAGACTATGAAAAGAGCTTTTTGTAGGCTTACTCAATGATATCTAACCCTAAGTTTGGATCATCTTATTTAAACTTTTAGTCACACATCAAAAATCCATGACCTTCCCAACTATTTAGCACTAGATAGGCATTGTCAAATTTAGATCATCCCAATCATGTTCCACAAATAATGGTTATAAAATTAGATTCGTAACTAATTTTTTAAATACTATAATTTCCATGTCCACATATAACATTTACAAATATGGATTTGATCTAACTAATTTTATAAATATAGTATAATGTTTATTCTCTAGCATCTCTTTGAAACATCTCACAATATTTCTTTAATTTGTCATATCATCCATAATCTTGGCCAGAGACCCCTTTATAAAGAGATTCCACACCCTTTGTAAACACATTGTTTCATCCGCTCACCCTTCTAGTTTTACATCTTCAAATAATTGGAAAAGAGAGCTTCAGACATGGCCTTTTCCTTCAAACACTTCTCTTTCCATGTAGCGCTTCTACTTTTGCTTCATATTTCTATTAAATGTGAAGCTTATAAAAGAACACATGTAATTATACGAAACGACTTAGAAGGCGGTATGTTTTGCGAAATACATTGTTGGTCAGCGACCAACATCCTTGAAAAACGTATTCTTTACTCGGGAAACGAGTATCAATTCTCCTTCCACCCGAACATTGTGGGGACGACAACGTTCGAGTGCGAGGTGAGATGGGATAACGATGTCGCCTATGATTTCACCGTTTACAAGCAAAGCAGGGACCGTACTAAATGTGCCATTTGTAAGTGGAGCATAAAAGTGGACCATCCATGTATGATAGATTATGATAAAAACCAGGCGTATGATATATGCTACCCCTGGAGAAATCCACCAACATAAGATCCATCTTTGGTTAGGCTTTAATAAAAAGGATCCCTTTTTAATTATTTTCCTTTTAGCTCTTTAATCTTGTACTATGTCAGGCTATGTTGAATGAATGATGTAAACTTTTGCTTGTTTATGATTATTAATAAAGCCATTTGTTTTCTTACTATTTGTAAAAGAGATGGACACCTCTATATATAAAGAGCTACTAAGCTAGTATATTGACAATGTGATGTATACTTCAAATTTTAGTAATGATATTTCATTTTCACAATTTTTTTTTTTTAACCTAGGATGGAACCCAAGACCTTTATTATTAATTTCTCCAAACTGGACTTAAACCATTTTTGGGCACCAACATGTCCCTTCAAAGATCAAATAAGGGATAACATATAGGTTGGTGTAACCACCAAACATTTATAGCTAGGGATGGGACTATAACTAAACCTGCATTGTACCATTTCTCATGGAGGTTCAAACAAAAGGTCTCCCATTGTCAAGGGTTGTAAACCATTGTTGTATTGGTATCAACCATCTTCCGCTTCTAAAATCTTGTTGCATAGTGTTCAATGAATTTTAAATACAAGTGAATATGTCGAACAAATAATATAATGATAAGAGAAGTATTGGCCTACAAAGATTCGTAAATACTAGACTAATTAAGTACTACCAATAAACTAATTCTAAAATTTATCTAGCAAATTAAAACAAGGTTGATGTTGAATTAAGATTAAAGATTTTCAAACAAAATTTCAAGACTAAATGAAATTAAACCCAAGTAAAAAAAATTAATATGAGAAATATGTTAGAGCATCTAATTTCACCATAACTATTATGTTGGAAAAAGATATATTTTGTTGTGACAAATTTTGTTGCTTGTTGTATAAAAATGTTTTTCATGTATGAATGTGAAAAAAAAAATCATAGGAAGTAAAAGGTGTACAAATTACAGTATCAATTGATGATATTATAAAATAGCCAAATTCCTACATTTTGATATATTGAAATCTTATTCATGCTCTAGAAAAGGAATATTTCTTAAGCATAAGATAGCATGATATTCATGAATTGCATAGTGCTTATATTAAAAAAGAAATATGATGCTAGTTTTTATATTATTGCAGGGAGCTTATGCAAAAGTGATTTTATGATGAACTTATGCTAGCTTAAGCTCAAGCCCATGATGTTTAAAACATGATCTAAGAAGCTTAGGCCCATGGTGTTTAAAACCTAATCCAATAAGCTTAGGCCCATGATGTTTAAAGGCTAATCCAAGAACCTAGGCCCACAGAGCATAAGTCTTGACCCAAGCCCATCTTATACTAGCCTAAAAAAGCACTTACTATGTTTGGTGAAACAATGCCGTTTAGCTTAGTGTCAAATAAACTTAAGTGTCTCAATCATTCAAAAGCCCTAGCTTCTATTTGAGATAGTGACACTCCTCTCTCTCTTCACAGTTGCACGTCCACGCCTTTAACAGGAAAATTTGCAAAAAGATGGACATTATATTAAAGAAGGTGTTCAAAATAATTAAAGGTTTGATTTGAAACCACAAATGAGGTACTTAATCTACTCTCTCAATGGGAAGAAGCTTATAATATGTCAGGTTTGACAGAAACCTCAAATCAACTTCTTTTTCTTTCAAATCTCATATATAAAGGTTCTATTCTATGGTTCAAAGTGATTCCTTTGAGGAGAATGTTTTCTCCTAATCAATGAGTAAAGTGGACTTCAACTAGTTAAGTTAAAGGAAGAAGAGGGTAAAAGTAGGTGTAAAGGCTAAACCATTGTGGAAATTTGTGTCTATGCTTACTATTTGTAATAGATTCATCTTGTTGCTTATATTTATTCTTTGTGCTTTATTTGATTACATTATGGGTGTTTAAAAACATGTTGATAGACATATTTTTTAGTTAACCAATTCAACCCCCCTTTCTTGGTTAGCCATTATACTTAACATACTAAAATGAATTTTCATAGTTTATGCCTACAAGAATGATAATATCTATATGATGGCAAAACTTCCTAATTTATTTACTATCCTATGTCTAGATATAACAAACCTACTCTATTTATTAATTTACTATATTTCTACATCAATTGAAATAAATAAAATACATTAGAACCTATGAACATTCCTGGTTTACAATAAATCTTTTAATCATCTTATCACTAAAAGCCACACAAACAACATGATATATGCCTATCCAAATTTAATTCATGGTTATATATTGTAAAAAGCAATAGCATATAATTCCTTTCAGTCTCAAATATACAAATCAAATCATTCAAGTGGTAACTAATCATTTAAAAGCATTAAGTACAATAATATATTGTTGAAAAATAAGGGTTTTGTTGTGACAAAAATATATTTGTGAATATAATTCTTGAAATATGTTTTTCATAGGTGCAAAAAAAATTATAGGAAGTAAAAGGTGTAAAAATTATAATATCAATTAATGATATTATAAAGTAACCGGGTTCCTACATTCTTTCATAAAACATCTTCTTAAAGTTTTCTTTTAGAAATATATTTCTGTATGATGCCAAAAATATAATTGAACATTTTTTTTAGAAAAATGATACTTGGCTTTATGCACTTGTAGGAACATGAGCAGCCTTGACTTTAGCTTGATTTTAATTCAAGCTAAGAATATATTACACCAAAATGTGAACTTTATAAAAGCTCATATTATTGGACCGTGCTTACATTATTAAACTATGTTTTGATTGTTGGACCCTACTGATATCGAACTATAATTACGTGTTGGACTTTACACTACTGGACCGCTGATCCATGACATGGCCCACATCTGATGTAAAAGCCCTACCCGCATTTGCTATGGTGTCGCCTCACTTACCAAAGGCGCATTCGCTACGGCGTCGTCTCACTTATCAGAGACGTGCATAAAAGGAGTCTCGATCATATGCCCTAGCTGCTGCCCTTTGAAGAAAAACACGTCTCCAGTGACACCTTTGTTCTCTCGAGTGCCGAATCCTCAACAGGAGGATTTTGGAGGAGACTAAATGTCTAAACGGTCAGATTGAAGCTCTGAGAAGTGATATGAGGTTGATTTGATAGATAGTTCACTATTCCTAATGGTAAGAAGGCTATGGTTCAGGTTTGATCTAAAAAGCCCTAGATTTGTTCTCTATTTAAAGGAGATGTATGTGTGAAGAGATTGATTAATGATCTACAACCATTTGAAGTGTTCTCTTTGAAACAAAACAATCTTTTGTGCTCACTCGTTACTTGATTCAAGTTCCCTCATCTCTCGGTGACTCATAAGGGTTTGGTGATATTTGGTTGTTCAGCTTATTATTCTATTATCTAATTGATTATAGCTTGTATAACACTATTTATATGCTGATTACACTTGAAAACATTCATTGCACATAAATATTGAGGAATATCTAAAACCTTAATTTATTCAAATTGGGGATTTCGTGATAGGAGCTTTGAACTTTGTTATCTATACTTGAATAGCTTCTCTAATTAGTAATATCCTTCAAACTATCATATTATTTGGGGATTCGCTATCATACATGATATTTTGATCATAACTTGTATTCGAACTTAAGAAATCCTTTGAAAAGGAATTATTTGGGTTAGGGAGAATGTGTTCTCCTAATATGGTTGAGTAAAGGAGACTTCAATCGATTGGATTAAAGGAAAAGAGGGTGGACGTAGGACTCAAAGATTGAGTTCCAAACCACCGTGGTAAATTTGATCTTTGTTCTCTTGCTCTTTATTGATTTGAATAACTCTGAATGTTTACTACTTATTAATCTATTAATTACTTACTTAATTGGATTAAATTTTTTATTGCTAACAAAAATATATTATTGTTAGTTTAACAATTCAACCCCCCTTCTTGTTAAGCCATAAAACCCAATAATTGGCAATCTAGAGTCAGGTTCTTTGATTAAAAGGATTAACATCCTAGAGTAGATCCATACTATGGCTTCTGACAAAGGTTTAACTGTTACGGGGTTTAATAAACCTCCTTTGTTTGATGGCATTAATTTTAGGAATTGGAAATAATTAATGCAAGTCTTTGTAATAGGCCAAGATCCAAAAGCTTGCAAATAATCATGAAGGGTATTACATTACTTGTGACTGATGAGTGGACAAAAAATGAAGCTAAACTAATGGGGTTAAATGCTAAGTCCATGAATATAATTTATAGTGGTCTTAGAGCACACAAGTTTAACAAAGTATCCTCTTGCCTCATCAGTAAAGAGATTTGGGATAAATTAGAAGTCATCTATGAAGGAACTAAAAAAGTAAAGTCTTCTAAAGTCATTATGCTTACACATGACTATGAATTATTTGTTATGAAATATTCTAAAACTATTAGTGACATATTTGGTAGATTCACTGAAATTATTTTTGAGCTTAAATTGTTAGGAAAAACCTATACAAATGAGGAAATGGTAAGAAAGATGTTAGTATCCTTACCCGAAAGTTGGGATCCTAAAAAGATGGCCATAAAAGAAGCTCATGACCTAGATGTGCTGACCTTAGATGACTTGCTAAGTTCTTTTAAAACTCATGAAATGCAACTTATGAGAAGAGAAAAAGAGAAGGAAACATAAGATCACTTGTAGTTAAAGTAGAAGTTGAAAAGGTTGAAGAGGAAGAGTCAAAAAATGATGAAGTAACTCTTATAGCTAAGAGATTTAGAAAATTTCTAAGAAGAGGATTAAGTAAAAACATAGGGCAAACTAGAAGAAAAGAATTAAATGAACCTAGGGAGAATATGTGTTATGAATGCAGAAAACTAGGACACATCAAGATTGATTGTCCGACGGTCAAGAAGAGAAGCAGCAAGAACAAAAAGAAAGCTATGATTACTGCCTGGGACGATGAGAACTCCTTATCTAATGAAGAAACTTAAGAAGAAGTTGCACATCTATGCCTAACTGCAACAGCAACTCTCGAGGAAGAGAATAGTGAGGTAAATGATTCTGAACTGTTTCTTAAAATAAACACTAGGTTAGAAACTGCATTTTCTGATTTAGTTAAGTATGCAAATAGATTAAAAGATAAATACAAAAAGTTAAAAGCAAAAAATAAATCTGAAAAATAGAAAACGTTGACTTTTGTACATGCTAATCAAAATGTTTTAACTAATGTACATAATAAATAAAGCATAGAAACTGTGACATGTAAAGATGAAGCTAAAAAAACAAAAATACTTCAGTTTCGATTCATGACAACATCAGTATTCTTGCTAATGCATATATAAAGTATGATGCTTACATGAGTGATATGTATGAGAAACAAAATAAATCTGAATACATGAACATAGAAATAGAAACTTTCTGTGATATTAATGCATGTTTTGATGTTGAAATGCATGTTGAAAATAACTCACATGTGTGTGTTGAAAATCTTAAAAGTAAAGTCCTAGAGCTAGAAAAAAAAAATGGTGATTTGAAATTAAAACTTGATGCAACTAATCGGTTGCTAAAGAAATTCATGAAGGGTAATGGCATGTTAGATAAGATTTTAAACTCTCAAAGAGGTATATATGATAAAGCAAGACTAGGATATAAATTGAATGACAAATCAAAATCATTTACTCATTTTTTTTTTAAAAAAATAATTTTCAATTCCACTACATAATGATAAATGTTTTTTTTGCAATTATATTGGTCATAGTTCTAATAAATGTCTTGTAAGACTTAGAAAGGCTTAAAAAGTAAAGAAACTTTGGATGCCTAAGAATGATAGAATTCTAAGTCAAACTAACACTCATGGACCCAAAATAAAAAGGGTACCAAGCACTTCAACGATCAAATTTGTTTTTCCAAGTTATAAGTGCACAAGTGAGAAATAAAAAGCTTAAAAATATGTGGATTCTAAACAGTGGATGCTCTCGACATATGACTGGGATGAAGGAGCTCTTCTCGACACTTGAATTGAAAAATGGAGGTACGATGTCTTTTGGAGATAACTCCAAAGGAAGAATAAAAGGAATGGGAACAATAGGTAATCCTAATACCCTACTTATATCTAAAGTTTTGCTTGTAGATAAGCTAAAATTTAATCTACTTAGCATAAGTCAACTATGTGATAAAGGATTCAAAATAAAATTTGGAAAAGAAAATTGTCTTGGTGAGCATGCTGAACATAAAATGAAGATTGCTAGAAATAGAAAAGATAACATCTATATGCTTCATTTAAGTAAATTGAATGTTGAATAAACATGCTTGGTTGTGAATAAAAATGTTGATGCTTGGTTATGGCATAGAAGGCTAGGACATGCGGGTCTAGGGTTGATAGAAAAATTGTGTAAGTACAATCTAGTAACAGGTCTTCCATCTTTAGAGTTTAACAATGATAGAATATGTGAAGCTTGCATTAAGGGTAAACATACACAAAGTAGCTTCAAATTGAAGCTTGTGGTGAGTACATTTAGACTATTAGAGATACTACACATGGACCTTTTCAGTCCTATGAGAACAACAACACTAAATGGTAAATATGATGACTTAGTCATTATAGATAATTATTCTAGATTCACATAGACATACATGCTTGCTAGAAAAGATGAGGCATTTGAGAAGTTTGCTGAATTTTGTAAAATGATTCAAAATGAGAAAGGTTTTTCAATCATAAAAATAAGAACTAATCACAGTGGTGAATTTGAAAACCAACTTTTTGAAACATTCTATTTAGAAAATGGTATTTCACACAACTTTTAAGCTCCTAGAACACCACAACAAAATGGTGTTGTTGAAAGGAAAAATAGGATTCTTCAAGAAATGGCTAGGACCATGACATGTGAATATAATCTTCCTAAACATTTTTAAGGAGAAGCTATAAACACAGCTTGTTATATTTTAAATCGTACTCTAATAAGATCTATTTTGAAAAAAACACCTTTTGAATTATGCTTTGAAAGAAAACCAAACATTTCATTTTTTTCATGTTTTTGGTAGCAAATGTTTTGTTTTAAATCATGGAAAAGAATCACTTGGGAAATTTGTTTCCAAAAGTGATGAAGCAATATTTCTTGAATATTCTCATACAAGTAAGGCATATAGAGTATTTAATAAACGAACTTTAGTTGTAGAAAAGTCAATCCATGTTAAGTTTAAGGATGACTGTCATGATATTCTAGAAATCGAAGAGAATAGTGGAACTAAGAGTGTTCCTAATAGGGTTGAAGTTGAGAAGGAGTAAAAAACTAGGGAACCTTCCTTTCCTAGAGTAAGAAATGAAGTAGATCAAGATCACATCATAGGAAATCCCAATGTTAGAGTAAGCACAAGGTCTCAGGTTCACAACACATGTGAACATCAAGCCTTTCTATCTAAAGTAGAGCCAAAGAAAGTAGATAAGATAAGGCTCTTGAAGATGAAAATTGGTTCCTTGCTATACAAGAAGAATTAAACTAGTTTGAAATAAGCAATGTTTGGAATCTAGTTCCTAAACCAAATGATTATCCAGTTATAGGCACAAAATGGGTATTCAGGAATAAACTAGATGAAAATGGTACTATTACTAGAGATAAGGCTAGATTAGTAGCACAAGGATATAGTCAAGAAGAAGGAATTGACTATGATGAAACATTTGCACCAGTAGCTAGGTTAGAAGCAATTAGAATCTTACTTGCCTTTGCTTGCTATATGAACTTTACCTTATTTCAAATAGATGTCAAGAATGCCTTTTTGAATGGTATTGTAAAGGAAGAAGTATATGTTGAACAACCACCTAGATTTGAGGATCCAATTCACTCAAATCATGTTTTTAAATTGTCAAAAGCTTTATATGATTTAAAACAAGCTCCATGGGCATGATATGATAAACTAAGCTCATTATTGATTAATAATGGTTTTAGAAAAGGGAAAGTAGACAACACCCTATTTATAAAGAAAAGAAAAAGAAATTTTAATTGTTCAAATATATGTTAATGACATTGTATTTAGTTCTACAAATTCTACACTGTGTGAAGAATTTGCTGCATGCATACAAAGTGAATTTGAAATAAGCATGATGGGTGAGTTAACATACTTTCTTAGATTGCAAATCAAACAAACAAACAAAGAAACTTTTATAAGTCAAACAAAATACACAAATGAATTGCTCAAGAAATACAAGATGCATGACTCTAAACCAATGAACACACCTATGAGCACCTCTTTGTTACTATCTAATGATGAAGATGGAATTAGCATAGACATTAAATCATATCGTGGAATGATTGGTTCTTTGTTATATTTGACTGCATCTAGATCAGATATCATGTTTCATGTGTGTTTGCGTGCTAGGTATCAATCCAATCCTAAAGAACAACACCTAGTTACTGTTAAAAGAATCTTTAGATACCTTAGAGACATGGTTTCCTTAGGAATCTAGTATCCTAGAGATACAACTCTAAATTTGCATGCTTTTAGTATTCAAATTATGCTGGCTACAAATTAGATAGGAAGAGTATGAGTGGTGGATGTCACTTTCTCAGAAACATGCTTATCTTTTAGCACTCTAAGAAATAAAATTGTGTAGCTTTTTCTTCCACTAAAGCCGAATATATAGCTGCTGCTAGTAGTTGTACTCAAATCTTGTGGATAAAACAACAATTAGAGGATTATGGCATATTATGGCATATTACCACATAAAGTTCCATTAAAATGTGACAACACTAGTGCAATTAATCTCACTAAGAATCCTATCCAGCACTCTAAAACTAAACACATAGAAATTAAACATCACTTCATTAGAGATCATATTAAAAAAGGAGATGTTGTGCTTGAATTTATAAGTATTGATCAGCAAATTGCTGATATCTTAACCAAACCTTTATCTAAAGAAAGGTTTTATGCTCTTAGAAGAGAGGTTGGAATGTTAGTCCCTGAAAGTATTTGAATTCTTTGTTATTGCCATTTCTTTGCTCTTTTACTGTTACACAAATTGTTCAGTTTGAGGGGGAATGGCTCTAATTCTACTCTAGCAACATATGGTTAGCACCCTAATCTTATCCTTGCATGTTTACTTGCTGATCATTTTTACATTTTGCCCTAATTACTTGCATGTTCATCTTTTTGCTTATGACAAAAAGGGGGAGAGAATAATGTGCACATGTTAAGTCTCATTTTTAAATTTACAAGTGCAGAATGTGGGATATCTCTCTAACACCCCTGCTTGTAAACTCACATGTTCTATGGTGTTCGAAATATATTAGATACATGCATAGGACTTGCTTGTTGATTCTGATCACATGAATAGTAAATATCGTGAATCTGATTATGTGATGATCAACTTTTGCAATGCTAAGTTATGTTCTCATGAAAAACATGATTAATATTTGGTGAGTTATTTGGTGACATGTGTCATACTATTGAGATATTTTGTCATCATCAAAAAGGGGAGATTGTTAGAAAATGAGGGTTTTGTTGTGACAAAAATATATTTGTGAATATAATTCTTGAAATATGTTTTTCATAGGTGCAAAAAAAAATTATAAGAAGTAAAAGATGTACAAATTATAATATCAATTAATGATATTATAAAGTAACTAGGTTCCTACATTCTTTCATAAAACATATTCTTAAAGTTTTTTTTTAGAAATATATTTCTGCATGATGCCAAAAATATAATTGAACATTTTTTTAGAAAAATGATACTTGGCTTTATGCACTTGTAAGAACATAAGGAGCCTTGACTCTAGCTTGATTTTAATTCAACTAAGGTATATATTACACAAAAATGTGAACTTTATAAAAGCTCATATTATTGGACCGTGCTTACATTATTAGACTATGTTTTGATTGCTAGACCCTACTGATATCATACTATAATTACATGTTGGACTTTATGCTACTGGACCGCTAATCCGTGACATGGCCCACATATGATGTAAAAGCCCTACTTGTGTTCACTACGGCATCATCTCACTTATTAAAGATGCACATAAGAGGAGTCTCAATCATATGCCCCAACTGTTGCCTTTTTAAGAAAAACACGTCTCTAGTGACACCCTTGTTCTCTCGAGCATCAAATCCTCAACGGGAGGATTTTGGAGGAGACTAGATATTAGAACAGTCATATTAAAGCTCTAAGAAGTGATATGAGGTTAATTTGATAAATGGTTCACTGTTCCTAACAAGAAAAGGCTATGGTTTAGGTTTGATCTAAAAAGCCTTAGATTTGTTCTCTATTTAAATGGGATGTATGCGTGAAGAGACTGATTGATGATCTACAACCATTTGAAGTGTTCTCTTTGCAACAAAACAATTTTTTAAGCTCACTCATTACTTGATTCAAGTTCGTTCATCTCTCGGTGACTTACAAGGGTTCAGTGATATTTAGTTATTCGGCTTATTCTTTAATTATCTAATTGATTATAGCTCGTATAACACTATTTATATGCTGATTACACTTGAAAACATTCATTGCACATAAATATTAAGGAAAATCTGAAACCTTAATTTACTCAAATTGGAGATTTCATTATAGGAGCTTTTAATTTTGTTATCTATACTTGAATAGCTCCTCTGATTAGTAATATCCCTTAAACTATCATATTATTTAGGGATTTGCTATCGTACATGATCTTTTGATCATAACTTGTATTCGGACTTGAGATATCCTTTGAAAAAGAATTATTTGGATTAAGGAGAACATGTTCTCCTAATATGGTTGAGTAAAGGAGACTTCAATTGGTTGGATTGAAGGAGAAGAGGGTGGATGTAGGACTCAAGAATTGAGTGCTGAACCACCGTGGTAAATTTGATCTTTGCTCTCTTGCTCTTTATTGATTTGAGTAACTCTAAATGTTTGCTGCTTATTAATCTATTAATTTCTTACTTAATTAGATTAAATTTTTTACTACAAACAAAAGTATATTATTGTTAGTTTAACAATTCAACCCCCTTTCTTGTTAGCCATAAAACCCAACATATATAACTCATATAAATAAAATATCTTGCAAAGTATTATCATTATCATTCAAATTATCATAGTTAGGCTACATCGTCGCTCTAAAAAATAAAAATTTAAACATAATGAAATAACAAACCAAAACAATAATAGAAATTAAGCAAAACATCTTAAATAAAGAAAAATAGGAAAGTTGTCACCACATTGTCTTCCTTTTAAAAATTCTTTGCAAAACTTTTACAAATCAAACCAAAATCAAGAATGATATGAAGTAGAGGTAAGCTATCATGCCTTTTTTTTTTTCCTTTTCTTTTTCATCTCTTGGTCTTGGCAACACCACCCTTTTTTTCTCTTTCTTTTCTTTCTTTTTTGTTTCTTTTGTGTAGTGCTTCCCACTTTCTTCTCACATTGATTTTCTTTTTATGTTGTCTTGGGAGACATGCCTTAGATTCTCTCTTCACAATTCATGCCTCTCCCTTTCTTCTTTTACTTTTTTGTCCTTTTGGTCTTTTCCTTTCTATTCTACATGTGCCTAACTTTTTTCTTCATGTCTCTTTTGCTTGTCATGCTCTTTTGGGGTTTGCTGCATAAGTAATAAAGATTTAAATAAATATATGAAAATTAAAATGTTATCTCACAAAATGTTAAAGGAACCCTTTCACACTAGCGATTACCACCATTCGAAGCTTGATCTTGATGCCACATCTTGATGAAGCACCATTAAAAAATTGATTGGTTTTTTAACGTTGTTCCTAATGAAGGGCTAATGGAACCATTCTAGGTTTGTCATCTCTTGCTTGGAATCCAAAAACCTAACCATCAATGTCCAATTGCGCAATGCTAAAGGTTAATAATGGTTGCAAGGTAAGGCATCAAGGAAGACCATTGGAGACATAAGCCAACTCCATCAGTGGAAGCTTCACTTTGGCACTTGTGACAACTAGACATAATAAGAAGCAAGACTTGAATAGGTTCTTCCCACCCATTAAGGTGGAGAAAACTAGAAGGAAAATGATGCTAGGTGGACTAATGGGGACTACTAATGGGATGATCATTGGATGTTAAAGCAAATTGGCACTATTATCATTGTCATCGAAATTACTAAAAAGAAGACTTGAGGAAAACCTTCATGGCCATAGGAAGGACCCATTTGCATTTGGTTGGGGTAAGAGGTAGAAAATGGATATTAGTATAGCAAAGGCCTTAGAAAATATGCTTAATAACTATGCTTAACCAATGATAGCCAAAGATGTTGTGTCATCAAATATATTATGCTTTAAGGATTTTGAGCCACAACTTTGTGATTTTGATCTATCAAAATGCACATAAACCTTTTCTTTGCATATAACCTATATTAACATCTCATGCACCTTGGCTTTGTTGGCTTACTTGGCTCCTGGATAGTAGACAAGTGGAAATGGAGAAAAAAAGTTTGGCGCAATGCACTTGTAGTTACTTTACTTAAGCTCTGTTTAGGGAAAAAAGAAAAAAGAAAGAAAAAAGAAAGAAAAGAAAAGGCCTATAATTAATGATCACCTAAGGAGCTAAGAAAGCAAGGTCATATAGGCTAAGCTGGCTTTACATGCTGGAAAAGCTTCCCAATTATTAGATCCTAAGATTGTCTTCTTACTTTGGTGTAGAAAAGGAGATTTCATTGCATCCACATTGTCTAACCTTAGGACCCCCTTAGCCTTGGAAAAAACAAAAAAGTTAACAAGTTTTATTGTTAACAATAAAGTTAGGTGCAATAACCACGCCTTAAATGATAACAAAAGCAAGAAAGTTTTGGTGGACTAATTTGTTTACTTTAGATGGGTTATTGTTATTTTTGTTTCACCATCTCCTTGACCATTTACTTCCCTACACATCTTGGTGATGCTCAATTGTATATGAAGTCCTTTAAGTAGCATTAATAGAAGTACGATAAAAATGTCAAGAAATTTGTAAATCTACATGTAAGTTATTTGTGATTAATTACACTTTGGTATTTTGATGATTCATTTTGTGGTTGAGAAGATTGCAATATTGTGTATTTGGGAAATTAGATTAAGTTGCATAGGGAAATATTCTTTTCATTGCTTTGTAATTATTTCCTTTTTTAGTCAAGTCCTTTTACTATAAATAAGAAATATTGTATATGCTTACAATCAAAGTAAAGCTATTACAATTTTTCCAAACACACTCCTAAATATTCCAACCTTGCTTCATTCTTGTTTTTTATCATGGTATCACAAGTTATTTTTTTCTTAGTCTACCTTCTACTCACTTTTTCTTTCTAATTGTCCCTCCATTGTTTTTTTTTCCCTAGCTTCCTTTTATTGTTTAGGTTCTTTCTTTTTTTACTTACAAAATAAGGTTAACCCTTTAATATAAAAATTAGCACCTTTCTTTTTTCTTACCCTTTTAGCTCTTCCATGCCAAAGAATCATGATTAAAAGTCTAGAAAGATTATTTATCCAAATGTCCCAAACATGGAGGATGTGCCAATATTGCCTTCCTTTACTCATTATGTCTCATCCAACTTAATTTGGTCTGCTTTAGTTCAACTAGGCCAAGGGTAGCCTAATCTAATCTAGATTCGACAAGCACAATGTACCCAAAGTCACCCTTAAGCCAAGTCCATCTTTTGGCAACTTGGCTAGGCTTAGCCCATTCTTTAACCTACCAAACACATATCTATAATAACAACCTAACTCAGTCAAACCTAACTCTTGTTAAATCTAGTGGCCTAATCTTTATGAGCTTTACCCAAATTAGGGTAAACATGTTTGCAACTTTTAGGCTAAACCAAGGTTCTGACCTAAGTTGACAATTCATGGGTTAAGTGCCCAACCTATCTTAACTAGGCTAAGGTGTAAATTGCTACCTAGTGTTTCACTCAAGTCTCTTCCCACTTACAATGCCTTACAATTGCCTGAATCTAGGAAATCCTCTATACATTGACTCCTCATATGCCATAAAACTATATCTTATTGTCTAGATTTTATCTAGCACAAAGAACAATGCCATTTAGGCTATCCTCACAATTGCCTAGATACGAATCCTTTATATGTTGCCACATTATATGGCCTTGAAACTATAGCTTATTTCCTACTTTTTATCCATCATAAGGAACTATGCCATTTAGGCTAGCAAATATTGGTAAGCCCTTGTCATGATGGATAAAGATAGATTCCTAGACAACACTATTACTATGTCCACTAATGAGCAACTTGCATGACATAAGCAAAAGTGTAGCCAACTCGTTTACACGTGGATCAAGAACTATTTGAAGCTAACATCATCATAGGACTATTACCTATTACTATGTCCATTAATGTGCAGCTTGCATGACATAAGCAAAAGTGTTGCCAACTCATTTACACCTGGATCAAGAACTATTTGAATATGACATCATTATGGGACTTCCATTGATAAAAAATGCATGCCTCATGTTAACCAATATTGTTAAAATGTATGGAAAATTGATTGGCTTATTTATTTTAGCTTAACTAGGTGTTGAGTGAACTTGATGCGGGAGCAACTATGCTAACCCAAGCTAACGACCCAACCTATATGTTGAGTGTCCTAACAATTACATGTTTGGGTCTAAGAAGCCTAAACTTGAAGCACATCTTAGAGAATTTCTAGAAATTTTGATATGTTTAGGACTCCTTAACTACTATTTTAGGATTCTTAAATCGTGAAGGTTCTTAATTATCTAGGATTTTCTTATTTGTTAAGATCTTTGATTTGTTTGGATCTTATTCCTAATTTGTTCGGATCCTATCCCTAATTTGTTAGGATATTGATTTCTTTAATTTTAGAGATCCTAGATCTTACTATAATTAGGTTTTAAGGATTCCTGATCTTTTTAGCATTAGGTTTAGTCAACTATTTAAAGACATTGTTATTTTAGTTATAAGCAAAACTTTTGAAAGAACTTTTGAGAGAACTTTTGGAGAAGTAAAAGAGAATTTCATTTTTTTAAGCTTTGCCTTTTTAAATTTCATGCTATTACTTTCCAGCCTTTTACATTCTAGTTATTTTAATTCTTACATTTAAATTATTGTCTTTACATTTCAATACTTTATTTTCTAGTCTTTACCTTTCTAGCCCTTTATATTTTTGAATTTTTCTGTTATTATTTTGTTCCAATCTCTCTATAATCCAAAGCTCACTCCATTACCCATCAAGATCTGCATCAAAACTAAAATAGGTCAACCTATGGTTGTTTCTATTTTAAACAATTATCTACCTTGTGGAATGAATCGGACATGGTAGAAAAGTGTCTTAACAAACTTGAATATACCTTGAGGTATTGTTAACTCATTAAAGATTGCAATTGGTACACCCAATTAACTTCTGACTCTAAACAAGGGTTTCTTAACTTTCAAAGGTTTAATGCTCACCATGGAGCCATTATTGACACTTGGTCACCTCTATCAACTACTCATGCAAGACAAGAATCAATGTTTGGCTTCCTTCAAGTATTATTAAGTTAGCAAGATTGTCCTTCTTGTAGCTTGCATAATGTCAACATAACAAGATTTCACAATGCAAACAATATTACATGGAATCAACAGCAGTCAAGCAACAACACTCTAGGTTTTTCCCTTCTTGTAGGTGATATAAAAATAAGCCATTTTATACCTTCATTTAATGACTTAGATAAAATCCCTTGACTGGATGGCCCTTATGTTGTTTTAATCATGCCTAGATTAGATGGCTTTTATCAAGCTATATTAGCCACCACATTCAACTTATAAAATAACTCATATTTTGCTATGCAATCCACTTGGTCAAACCACCATAATTTCAAGAAAAATAATCCCAAAAGTATTTTTTTGTCATTATTGCAAATGTCTATATCATATCAAAGATACTTGTTAGAAATTACAACAAAACCCAACCACTACATACAAAAAAGACAAAGAATTTACCTCCAATCAAATGACTATCGAGCCAAATAAAAAGGTGTCCCATTCCATTAGACAAATCCAATCAAGGAAGTCATCTAGACTAAGACCTCTATCAAACTCAAGAAACTTTATATGTATCCTTGGATATCATCCTTATTCAATCTTCTTTGCCTTCCCCAAGTGTCTTCATTACATGAATTAAAAATGGATACTTAATCATCTCCCACATCATTTGGTGGAGGTCTTAGTCTTTAATTGAAGGAGGTGGTTGTTGACACATTGGAGGTGCATAGGGTAATTGTCTAACTTGAGGATGGTATGGTGTAAGTTATTAGTAGTATGGTGATACTTATGATGGTCTTTGTAGTAAAAAGGATTGAGATCATGGTTATTGTGTAGGTGGTGGTAGAAGTGTGATTTCTTGGGTTTGAAGTCTCATGATTTAGGCTAGCTCTTAGACTTAAGCCTTTAGCTCATTAAGTTTTTTCTTATACCGTATATGGGCAACATCCCATGGTGGAATGGGTGAGGAAGAACATGAAGAATGATCACAATTTTGAGATATGGAAATAATTGTAAGCTAAGGCTAAAGGGGTAACGGATAAGAAAAGAAATAGACTAAAAATATTGACTCACCAACCCAATCTCTAATGCCAATTGATGTGATTTATGATGGAAAAAGTGAGTTTGGGTTAGAATATGCTGGTAATAAGATTATTGTAAAGAAGTAAAGTAAGTAAAGGTAGGATTGATTAGATTAAAAGGTTAAAAGGTTAAGGATGAAGCATGGCTTACATGCATTTTGACTGAGTTCCCTCACAATTGTAATGTAGGTTTTGGCCTTACTACAACAATGTTCTAGCAAGGAAAAAATGAATGAAACAAGTGAGATTTCATAGAAAAAACTTTAGGGGCTTCAATTTCATTATAACAAATCCTTATTCATATTTCTAAATCACAAGTCTAGGAAAAAGAAAGATCTCCCTCTCTTCCTTCATTTCAAATCTTGAAAGATTGAACTTCTTAAGTTGTGGAAAATACTTAGGATTTTTATATGTTGAATACATAATCCAAAATGCCTTAAAAAAAAACCATAAGTTTAAAGCTTTAAGTGATAGCAAAATTGTAGAGATTTATTATGTGAATTAGAGTAGATACATGTTGAAATATATGACAAACCTCCATAGGTGGAGTCATTTATGGGCTCCCTAAATGCTACTTAAGTTGATGGTGATAGCCTTATTATAACGGACCTAGAGAAGAATCTATTTGGCATTTAGGTCTTAACTATGAACTAAGTTAGCCTTTAACCAAGATCACCTTAAGTAAAGGACTTCTAGAGAGAAAACAAGGGGAAAATTAAGGAATGATGGGAAAGTTTGAATGATTTGAGTAGGGAGAAAGGGACTAGGAGGTTTTCTTTATATAGTTGTTAGCCTTCTTACCAAAATTCAATGTTATATCAATTACACATTTATGGCAGAATCATAAATGTGGTTATATGTTACTTATAATTCAAATTAGGTTTATCGAATCGAGACACTTGTATTTCGTAACCATAAAGGTCTACCTCAAGACAAACATTACAATCATAAGTAATGGATTTGTATTGAATATCAAAGTTGTTACACTTTCAAATGGAATAGTAATGTTTCCTTTATTAAAGAGATAGGTTACATTCTCACAAATTCAATGCAGCAGATGAAAGATAAAATCATAACAACATTCTTATTGAATAGTTAAAACCAATAATAATGCTTCTCTAATAAAGAAGGTAATTACATTCCAATTAAATTCAAATACAAGGTAATATTAATGAAAACATCTGGGCACCACCTGAGTGGAAGACCTAACAACAAGGGAAATTAGGTAGGCCAAACCCATATTGCATAGCTCGGTATGTTAGCCCATACTACTAGTCTAGTACATGGATGTCTAACCCATACTCGCTTAGCCATTTTGTCAGCCTATATTGCCAATCTGGAACATTCTCCCACACCTAATTCGTTGAGGCCTTCATTGCTACAAGGTAATTGGGGCCAGACTTGTTGAGCATGGTCCATCAGCCCATAAACCCAATTTAGAAAACCCATTCACATTGCACAGTCCATCAACTTATATGAGTACATAGAAGTTCAACTTATACTTGAACAGAATGAACATCAGCTCATATTGCCAATATGGCACATCCTCCTCGACTTAATTCAACAACACTTACCTTATCACCACGTAACACTTTGATGAGATTTTCCCCATCTGTTAAAGATCTCTTTCAAACCCATTCACCTCATCACTGTGTAACACTTAGACAAGATGGTTTGATTTGTCGAAGATCTCCTTTAAACTTGTTAGCTTGGTAACCCATTCCACTTCAACGTAAGTTATTGTCTCAGATGAACTTTTTTCTTCCTAAAGGCTCAATTATCTAGGTCCATCAACTTTGGAGGAGCCCTCACTAGCTTACTCCATCCATTATCTCCCATACTTTTATAGGTATACTTCATTGTAAAGTTTTCATCTTGCATCTTCTTTGTAGTTAGGGTTTTAACACTTAATTTGAATTCCACCACTTTATCAACTTCATTTATTAAAGGTAGTTACTTTTGCACCTCAAACAATTTCACATCTTTGTTAAGGAGATCTTCTTTCTTCAAGATCTCTTTTCCCTTCCACATATTTTCTTTTAATTGCATCGCATAAAGTATTTTCTGTGTGTGACCTATGGTCTTTGTGGTGATCATACATGACATATTTCTTGTAAGGATACATAAACAACTATGTGTAAGATAAATGAAAGCATGGGCCACATGCAAAAAATCTACCCCGAGGATCAAGTTGTAGTCGTCCATTAACACTATTATGAGATCCACTTTTCCATTCCATCTCCCAATTTATAGGCTCAATCCATGGGCAATCCCATGTATTGGCCAAGGAGTGTTGTTCACTATCTTCAACGACCCTACATCTTTCTTCACCATGAGGCCCAATCTCTTAGCTTCTCTAGGTGTGATTAACTTATGAGTTGCACCTAAATCCAACATGGCTTCCATATCTTTACCATTGACTACAAGTTTGATAAACATCAAAGATTTTACAGCTAGTTTAGGATTCTTACCTTCCATCGAATTGAGCAATTAAAAAGTTGCCATATGTCCATCTCCTTCAAGACTCTTGTTTGGCATTTTCTCTTTCCATATATTATGTAGAGATCCTTTCCTCAAATAATCTCTCATATAGTGAGGGCCTTTACACATGAAACAAAAAGGATCACCTTCTCTTGTCTCCATCTTAGTGGAAGGATGGTTAATTACCTCTATCACCATCATAGTGAAATGGTGGTCTAATACCTTCATTGTGATTTAATGAGAGTCCACTCCCTCCTTCTCTTTCCAAACTCTCAATTTGATAACGTAGGTTAGACGAAGATTCATTCCACCTATGATCCATCAAAGATTCAACAATTGAGATAACTTGACTCAACTTGGTGACATCTCACTTCTCAATCTCATCCTTCACCCACTTTTGAAGGCCATTCACAAAGAAGAACAAAAGCATCTTTTTAGGCACATCCTTGAGATACAACGTTGCATCCATGAATGCTTGCACATAAATTTATGAAGTTGTAATATGCCTCAAGTCCCTCAGCATCTCATAAGCCTTTTAGTCCACATTCTTGGGGAG
This sequence comes from Casuarina equisetifolia, assembly GCA_028551475.1. Lineage (NCBI taxonomy): Eukaryota > Viridiplantae > Streptophyta > Magnoliopsida > Fagales > Casuarinaceae > Casuarina > Casuarina equisetifolia. The sequence continues at coordinate 16,604,508 of CM052361.1, read as the reverse complement.
GAATTATTTCTTTAATGCTTTCTTAAATGCCTTATATGTGCTGATTGAGTCTTCCTTATTCTCTACCTCTTGGCATCTCTTACACCACCACACATTAGCACTATGAGTGAGTTAATAGGATGCAATATGTACCTTCGCATAATCATTGGTAATGCAAGTCATATCAAAATATTGGTCTATATGCCACAAGAAGTCTTCCATTTTTGTTGCATTTCATTTCTTACCATAGCTCAGTGGCTTAAGGATATCTCCATGAGAGACAGCAGCAAAAGCAAGATTCACTTGGAGTTATTCCATGACTCCTTTTAGCTCTTGGAATTACCTAGTAAGACCTTTCAGCTCAACCACCTACTCCTTAGTGTGACTTTGGTAATTTTCCAAAGTATTGAGCGTTTCCTCTTATGGAAACCATCATTTTAGCTTATGTCCTCTTTCTCTTCACTTGGGGCTAGTGTTGAGACTCTCCCGCACCTTCAGATGCTATTTTAAGAACTTAGCCTACCTCAAAAGTCAGGCTCTAATTCCATTTATAATGGACCTAGAGAAGAATCCATTTGGCACTCAGGTCTTAACTATAAACTTAGTCAGCCTTTAACTAGGATCACTCTAAAGAAATGACTTCTAGTAAGAAAACAAAAGGAAAATTGAGGAATGATGGGAGAGTTTGAATGATTTGAATTGGGAAAAAGGGACTAGGAGGTTCCTTTTATATAGTTGTTAGCCTTCTCTCAAGAATTCAATGTTATATAGATTACAAATTTATTATGGAATCATAAATGTGGTTATATGTTACTTATAATTCAAATTAGGTTCATCAAATTGGGACACTTGTATTTCATAACCGTAAAGGTCTACATCAAGACAAACATTACAATCATAAGTAATGGGTTATAACTATGATCTATACTAAATATTAAAGTTGTTACACTTTTAAATGGATCAGTAATGTTTCCTTTATTAAAGAGGTCAGTTACATTCTCACAAATTCAATATAATGGACCAAAGATAGAATCGTAACAACATTCTTATTGAATAGTTAAAACCAACAATAATGCTCCTTTAGTGAAAAAAGGCAATTACATTCCAATTAAATTCAAATACAAGCAACATTAATGAAAACATTTAGGCACCACTCGAGTGAAAGACTAACAATAAGGGAAACTAGGTAGGCCAAACCCATACTGTATAGCTCAATCCGTTGGCCTGTGCTACCAGTCTAGCACATAGATGTCCAACCCATACTCGTTCAACCATTTTGTCAACCCATACTACCAATTTGGAACATTATGGCTTCTTAAGTCACATTCCAAGAATATTTTATCTTCTGAATATCTTCCCAATTCACCAATCTATTTAAACTTTAGGATTTTGCAATTTTTTTTTTTTACTCTATGTAACAACATAAGTAACTTTTTTATTATATTAAAACTTTCTGTAGTCATTTTAAGCTCTACACCATATAAATACAGCATGCTAACTAAATTTAAGTTTACCCCTAGTGGATAACAAATGGACAAGGCCAACATATTTAACTAATCGCATCCAATTCACGGTGTGAAGATGAATATGGAGATGAAATGAACTACATTTGTAATATGGAGTATTGTTTTCTAAATTAAAGACCATTCTACTCTGAACTCGTTAGATGATGGAAAGACTCAGTGAATATGTTTTGAAAGAAAAGTGTGTAGATTATATTATAAAAGCTATGTATGAATTCAATAAATGTAAAAAAAACTCTAAAATAAGTCTAACTTATTTCTTTCTATTTTTCCTTTAATACAATCTAATTGTCTTTATACTTCTATATGCAATTTTTATGTCTCTATCTTCATTTCTCTTAAAACTATACCTTCTAAAATCTATCAAAAAAGCTACAACTTGTTAAAGGAATACCTTTGAAAATCCCATCATAAACATAAGGAAACTCCACAAGATAGTTCACTACTATAATGATGGAAGTGCTTGCAATGTCATGGTTGGCAATAAGCAAACTAGTAATATTATTACCAATCTCGTCCACATTCATGACCTTGTCCTCATCTAATATAGTCAACTCTTGACCAACCCAAACTAATCCAACCTAAACCCAAATGCTAATTAGTGATCTACATGGGGAGTTGAGTCTAGCAACTTTAATCAAAATCAATTTCCAAATTATCCCTTCCTTAGATAACTAAAAGCAATTACTACCTTTGACCATCTTAGGAATCTATGTTATCATCATGTAACTACCTAACTTTGACTATCTTAGGAATGCATGCCAACATTTATGACATAATTACTTATCTTTGACTATCTTTTTGGGAATAAGAGTATCTCTCCTATATTTGGCTAGTTTATGAACTAAAATTAATGGCGTTGTTCATTTAAAGCAATATTACTCTTTCAATAATGTATGAAAGCTTTCTCTAATAGTAAAGCAATAAAAAGGAATTTATGGTAATAACTACAAGCTAGTGTTTAGAAAGGATGCTACAATAGGGAGAGGTCTAAAAATTATGAATTTAACCCCACCAGTTAAGTTTGTGAAATCTAGAAGTTTTCCCAAAGGGGAAAGTTCTAAACAAAATAAGTCTTTTTGTTGGATATGGATTAACCCAGTATAGGGGGGTTGGATTAGGTTTACTTATTGCCTTTTAAATTCTTATGAATGGATAATGTAAAAGTAAGAGATAAAGTATACAAGAATTGTTTAGGTGGTTCAATTTTCTTAAGCCTACCTCCATGCCCACTTACCAATAGTAAGAGATCTCTTTACTAAAATATAAAATTTTTCTCTTAATTTTAATACTTCTAAATTCCTTTTTCATAGAACACAAGGATTTACAGTTCACTTCGCAATACAATTAGCCTAACATGGCTTAACACACTTCACTATCCAACCAATACAAAGACTTTGGACATCAAAGACTTCATCCATACTAGACCACACACAGTCTGTAAATGAATCATAACTATGCAACTTTACTTCTCAATACAATGATCAAAATTTGTCACTTGAAAATAGGTCAATAAGATGTAATAACTTGAAGCAATTAGCACAATGTCGTAATCAAAGTGAAACTACCAACTTCCTTCACAATGAGTTTTACTTCTTGAGAATTAAGAATGTGATATAATCAAATACATATGAAACCCTATGATGTAATACAATCATCTATCAATCACTATATGCTCAATAACATATAGCTATTGGTAACAATGACAAAGTCTTTCACACAAGAACAATGTTACTGAAAGCTTTAACTAAACAAATAGAGATATTTCAAATCAAAATAAAGTTAGTGAGAGTTTGCAGCACAATAAGATCAGTAAGCTTTTCTCATTTAGAAAACGAGTTAGGCTTACAATAAGATTCTTTTTGCAGAGTAATGTGTCAAATTTGAAAACTTTAACATATTTATAGATGATAGTGACACAACCTTACTAGGGTTCTCTCCTTAGATTCCTTATAAGACATGCAAATTATGCGAATATAGATCATTACTTTCAAAAATAGCTTATACATAGCAATAGTTGTGACCTCACATAGATTTGATTTGTAAGACAAAAGAAACTTTCATTTTTGCATTCCATAATGCCTTAATCATTTACACTTGACATAGACAACACCATTATTAACAATGCATAAAACTTCATTTGCATAGCATAAATTCTTCCATTTTTTCCTTAGTTTCCTTATAAGACATGCAAATTAAGCGAATATAGATCATTACTTTCAAAAATAGCTCATACATAGCAACAATCATGACCTCACATAGATTTGATTTGTAAGACAAAAGAAACTTTCATTTTTGCATTCCATAATGCCTTAATCATTTACGCTTGACATAGACAGCACCATTATTAAGAGTGCATAAAACTTCATTTGTATAGCACAGATTCTTCCATATATGGAGTAAAAACATGATTCAAAAGAGGAATAGAAAGTTTCTTGTTGAATCTAGTTGAACCCATTCAAAAAGCTTATATCTTTTCCTTAAAATCCCGTTTCACCAAGGCATGCAGGGAGAAGGTTTTTCTTTCTTTCCTTCTCAGATGACAAAGAAGAGAGAAATGCTCTCTCTCTCCCTTTCTATTGATTTAATGTTAGTGTTGCCTTTTATGTTCAAAATGGAATGAGTTACTCCATATTAAAAAAATGATGCAATTTGCTCTAAATCCAAAAATGGTGTGGTTTACTCCTTCTTAGTTGTTTCTCAATATTATGACACATGGTATTTATGAACTACTTTCATATAATTTTAGTATTATAAATATTCATGAAGCATTAATATATATGAAGTAGTTTTACACAAACCAAAGTTTTCTCATAAAGATTTTCTTAAAACTTATTTTGGTATATGGGAACTATGTAAATAAAAAAATAATCATTGAATTGATTATCTTTCCTACATATGTTCCGTAATTTTTACTGGCACAAGAATGATTAAAATACTAAAATATTTTTTCAAATATTGTCAACATCAAAATATATTCAACACTTTTAATGCAAGTTCTCATAAATGTTTCAAATGTCAAGGCTATGGACACATAGCCTCTAAATGCCCTAACCAAAAGATTATTGCTCTAGTTGAAGATGTGTCAAAAGAACTTGATGGAACCAACACTAAAGGTGAGGAAGAATTAGTGTATGAGATGAAGAGGAAGCCTTAATTATTCAAAGAAGATTGAAATTGAATTAAACTAAAGAAGATGATTGGTGCTGAGAGAATATCTTCCACACTTGTTATACCCCTCATGGAAAGGTATGCAATATCATAATTGATGGAAGGAATATTCCTTAATTTCCTTTTTAATTGGGAAAAAATATAGGGCAGTGCTTGGCATGTCACCTACTTCTAGGAAGGTCTAGGCAATATAACTAAAAAACCTTTCCTAATGGGTATGTAAACACCTATCTTTTCACAAGGACAAAAACCATATTGTGCTAGCTCCTCTCAAACCAGGAAGTACATCCAAACTATCAAGCAAGAAAGGCAAAGTTACATTCAAGAATTTAAATGAAGCAAACAATTTGAGAAGGCAAAGTGGTTTATGCTCTTGTACTCAACTGAACCACATCCCCAATTGCAATCACTCATCAAAGAGTTTGAAGACGTTGTTCTAGATGACATCCTTCATGGACTTCCCCTAATTAGAGATATTTAACATAGCTTTGGTCTTGTTACAAAAGCTTTTCTTCCTAACAAGTCTACTTATTGCATGAATCTTGCATAGCAAAAAGTGCTACAATGATAAGTGGATGAACTTATGTCAAAAAAGATGATTTGTTAAAGCATGAACCCATATGTTGTCCCACCTATGTTGGTTCTAGAGAAAAATGGATCATGCTACATGTGTATTGATAGTGGGGCAGTCAATTAAATTACCATTAAATATATATTTATGATTCCTCAATTGGATGATGTACTTGATCAACTTCATGATGTTTTTATCTTTTCCAAAATTGATCTAATTAGTGGCTATAATTAGATTCAGATGAGAACCAAAGATGAATGGAAGACTATATTTAAAAATAAAAATGGACTTTATGAATGCATTGTAAAGCCTTTTAGACTCTCTAATGCTCCAATCACATTTATGTGTCTCATGACTTATATATTTAAATCATTTATGGAGAAATTTGTTATGGTTTATTTTTATGACATATTAATCTTTAGCAGGTTCAAAAATCAACATCTTAACCACTTGAAGTAAGTTTTTCAAACCTTGTGGGATTAAAAATTGTATGCCAACTTAAATAAATGTCAATTTTTTACCAAAATTATTGTATTATTAGGATATGTTATTTCTAATGCAAGGGTCAAGATGGATCTTAGCAAAATTAAGGTAATTATGAACTAGTCAATGTCTCAATCAATTCATAACATATGTAGCATTCATAAATTGTTGTCTTTCTATAGAAGATTTATTAGGGGTTTCAATACATTGGTTGCTCTAAATCACAAAATACTTAAAAGATGATTCCTCATGATGGACAAAAGCAACCCAAAAGAGTTTTGATCTTGTCAAGGAAAAAGTGATATTAGCCCTTATTTTAGCTCTTCCTAATTTTGAAAAGCTTTTTAAAGAGGAGTGTGATGTATCAAATGTGGGATTTGGTGTTGTTCTTAGCTAAAAAGGTAAACCCATTGCCTTTTTTTAGTTAGAAGCTAAACAAAAGCCAAAGGAAGTTTTCAACTTATTATAAAGAATTCTATGTAATTATTAGAACACTTGAACATTGGTGGCATTATTTACTCTTAAAAGAGTTTATTTTATTTATTGATCATGAAGCCTTTAAGTATTTCAATAACGAGCAAAAGCTAAACAATTATCATGCTAAATGCATATAGTCTTTACAACCCTATTCATTCTTTATTAAGCATAATGCTAGGAAGCTTAATCAAGTCATCAATTCCTTAAGTACTCTTTAAAAAGAAAACATTTCCCCATGAGTTTCTTGAGCTTTTCCCATATTAAAATCTTACTCTTACCATCTCTTTATGCTTTCTTGTGTTATCTTACCATAAGGAGGCATAGACTTTGAATTTAAGGATGACTATCTTGCATTTCTTTCTTCACCATTGATAACTCTATTTTTATAGAGTTATTTTACCTATTTTAGGTAATAAATAACTTTATTATTTGTGAGAAAACATTTGAACTCCTCTTTATCTACCTAAATTTATCTTGTTTATGTAGCACAAGGAAGCAAGGAAAGAAGGAATGAACATGGAGAACCTGATGCTTATTGTGTGGCAAAATCATAATATCAAGATCAAGAAAGTCAAGATGGGCTTGGGCTTTGGATGATTGTTATTAGATTTTCTATTGTTATTGGGTTTTCTAAATAAATAGAAAACCCAATGATATTAGGAATTCAAGTCCCAATTAATTTAAGAGTTCAAAATCTAATTGTTTTAGGTCTCTAAAACCCAATTCTACTAGGATAGGAGATAGGTCTAAACCTAAACCTTATTTAAGAGAAGAGAAGAGGCAAAAGGAGAGGGAGGAGGAAATTGAGCACAACTCAAGAAAGAGGCCAAGATCAAGGTTTTCTTGAAGAGAAGACAAAAAGGGTGACAGACTTCTTGTTTTTGGATTCAAGATGCCTTCTTTATTTCTTATTACTATTCTTCCTCATTATTTCTTTATGTTTTAGTTTATTTTTTGTTAGAGCTACGATGTAATCTAGTTTATTATGGTATGAATCTTATGATTATTATGTTTTGCAAGATATTTTATTTATGTGAAGTTACATATTACTGTGTTTAATGCTTTTAAGTGATTAGCTACCACTTGAATGATATGATTTACATGTTTGAAACCGACAGGAGATGATATGCAGTTGCTTCTTGTAATGTGTAGCCATAAATTGAATATGGATAGACATATACCATATTATTTGTGTGGCTTTCGATGTAAACTGGGAATATTCACAGATCCTAATGCATTTGGTTTGTTTCAATTCACATATAGAGATATAGTGAATTAATGAACTAAATAGGTTTGTTATACCTAGACATATGATAGTAAATAAATTAGGAAGTTCCGTCATCACATAGATATTATCCCTCTTGGAAACATAAATAATCAATATTAATACCTAGTAATTATGGTGAAATCATATGCTCTAACATATTTCTTGTATTTAGTTTTCTTAGATTTAGTTAGTTAATCTATCATCTATCATCTATCATCTATCATCTATCAATTTGATTTGCTAGATAAATTCTAGGAGTTATTCACCATTAGTAATTAATTAGTCTAGTAATCACCAATCTCTGTGGGACGATATCTTTCTCATCATTATATTACTTGTTCAACATGTTCACTTGCATCTAAATTTCACCGAACAAGTTTTTGGCGCCGTTGCCAGGGATTGGTTGTTTTACTGCTGATTATATTAATACCGAATGATTTCTAGGTTTAATCTAGCTTTTATTTTCTTTTAAATTTTTTAAATAAAAATTGTTTCTTTTAATTCTTGAAAAAAAAATTTCTCTAGTTCTTGAAAAAAAAAAGAAAAAAAATCATTTTTTTGTTTTATTTTTATTTTGATTCATTATTTTTATTTTGAAAAAAAAATTCCTTGTTAAGTTGTTATTGGGAAAGATTAAGTAACAAGGATGGAAAGATATGATGGTACATATAGACTTTTAAAAGACTATGTTCACCAACATTTTGGAATGCTACATCAAACATTAGGCTTGCAAATCAGGCAAATAACTTTGAGATCAAGCCTATGCTCATTAAGATGCTTCAAAACTCCGTGCAATATAGTGGGCTACCAAATGAGGATCCAAAAGCTCACATTGAAACATTCCTTGAATTTTGTGACATGATTCGAGATCACAAAGTTACAGAGGATGTTATCAGGTTAAGGCTATTTCCATTTTCTTTTCGAGATACATCTAAAAATTGGTTCTCTTCTCTTCCTGTAGGATCAATTACTACATGGGATGATTTGACTCAAAAGTTTCTTAGTAAGTTCTTTCCTTTTGCAAGATCTATAAAAATGCATAACGACATTTTCACTTTTGAGTAGATAGATAATGAATCATTGTATGAAGCTTGGGAGAGATTCAAGAAACTTTTAAGGAGATGTCCACATCATGGACTACCCATTTGGTTACAAGTACAAACTTTCTATGATGGATGTAGTACAAATCTTCGTTTTGTAATTGATACAGCTACAGGAGGGGATTTGCACAACAAAACAGCAGAAGAGGCATATAACCTTTTGAAGGAAATGTCAGCCAATAGCTATTAATGGTCTACTACGAGGCTACCAATGCATCAAGCAAGTGGAGTCCATGAAGTAGATATCTTCACCATAATGTCTACACAATTAAAAGTGCTCAATGAGAAGATAGACAACCTAAATACTCCAGTTGTGAAACATCAAAGTAGATCATATGAATTTTATGGTGGAGCACATGAGAGCATGGAATGTCAAGTAGGTAAACCTTATTCTCATTATAATAATTATGCTAATTTTGTTGGGATTCCTAACAGGTCACAAAATGATTATTACTCCAACGTATATAATTCAGGATGGCACAATCATCAAAATTTTTCATGGAGTAACCCAAACGATATGAGATTGCCACCAACATTTGAGCAAACCGAAGAGTCAAAGCCTAATTTAGAGGACATCTTCGCTAAGATGATGCAAAACAACGAAGAGAGATTCCAAAGACAAGAAGCTTCAATCCAAAAATTAGAGGTGCAGATGAGTCAACTCATTAGTATGATCTTAAAGAATCATGAGGGTCCTTTGCCTAGTGATATAGAGAAAAGTCTTGAAGATACCGTAGAGGCAATAACCCCAACATGTGGCAAGCAAGTAGAAGAAGTTGATGTTAACAAGGAAAGTCTCAAAGATAATGATAAAGATGTCAACATGCAACTTGAGGAGGCACCTAGGAGCAAGCTTGTTCCAAAAAATGCTATGTCCTTTATGCCTCCAGCTCTATCTCTCCAAAGATTCCAACAACGCGTAAAAGATAAGCTGCTTTTAGAATTCCTTAATATATCTTTAAAACTGCACATTAACATTTCTTTTACAGATGCTCCAATTCAAATATCTAGTTGTGCAATATTGTTGAACGAGATACTAGAGAACAAAAGAAAGTTGAAAGTATATGAGACAGTTGTGTTTATTGAAAAATGCTTAACAATCAAATGACATAAGCTATCTCCTAAACTATTGGAGTTTCATCCTCCTTAAGTGACATGTGGAGGATAGTTTAGCTGAAAACTATAAAGCAAGCACTTCTTGGGAGGCAACCCAAGTATTTTATTAGCAGTTTGGTTAGAAGGCTGTTACCATATGCTCATCACAGCTCCATTTTTACAACCTACAATCAAGGGAGTTTTCTCATTCTTATTACTTCATTATTATTGCTTTCTTTTGTTTTTACATTGAGGACAATGCTTTATTCAAGTTTAAGGGTAGGAAAAGAACCTTTGTGCTAAATTTGATTGAAATTTTTTTTATGTCATGATTACATCCCATGTTGTGAATTCTTGATGATTCTTTGGAAAATATAAATTTTGTTCAAACCTGCAATTGTGGTGTGAGTTAAGTGTGATTTTAATTATGTTAATCCACTTATTAAGCACTAAAAGTCCTTCATTTTTGAAATTGTGTGTATCTCTAGAAAACATTCATGTCAAGTATGTGAATTTTTTTAAATCTCATCTGGATCTTAGAATTTGTTTGATTTCCTCTTGAGGCGAAATCCTAGGCTACATCTAATTGAGAAAATGATTTAGGCCATTCTTTGGATCGTTTGAGCCTTTCAAGCCAACCCTATTTATTTATCATCAGTCACCCCACTAAGCCTTGATTTTTATCCATTTTTTTTATGACACTCATATATATATATACCTTTGAGCCTTTGACAAATTATCTTTTCATCCTGCACCCTTGAACATATTGATTTTAAGGATATAAGTCTATTTGAGTGAAGAGAAGTTGAGGGGAAGGATGTTATATGGGAAGGATGTTGATTGCAATGATTATGTAGCATAATATGTTGCTTTTGTGAATGCAAAAAAAAAAAAGAGAAAAGAAAAGGAAAATGCAACATCTGTCTAAGAATGGAATTCTCTTATTGCTTATTGTCAAATTCAAGCCACTTAAGGTTCAGAAACTGGCTTTTGCATAGTAGTTGGATATCATCAGCAAGATAAGATTATAATGGTTACATTTCTAGTCCTACTACTTACTTTATTATTGCAAGCATGATTGTGACTTTTATGAGTGTCAAAATCCAAGTGAAATCAAGTATTTTTGGGAAGAAAAGAATGAGAGAAGTGGTGATAGAAAGATCATTTGTGAAAATAAAAAGTGATGGTAAAAAGTGACAACAAGAGTTTTTTTATGAGATCTTAGAAAGTAATGTGTTCATGGGTGAATTAAGCCTAAATGACTTCCATCTTATCCCTAGCCCAGCCTTACATTACAAGCTTATAAAAGTCCTATTGATTCTTGGTTAAATGATTGGCCTACATTAGCGAAGAGAGGAATGAAAAGCATGATTGTGACTTTTATGAGTGTCAAAATCCAAGTGAAATCAAGTATTTTTGGGAAGAAAAGAATGAGAGAAGTGGTGATAGAAAGATCATTTGTGAAAATAAAAAGTGATGGTAAAAAGTGACAACAAGAGTTTTTTATGAGATCTTAGAAAGTAATGTGTTCATGGGTGAATTAAGCCTAAATGACTTCTATCTTATCCCTAGCCCAGCCTTACATTACAAGCTTATAAAAGTCCTATTGATTCTTGGTTAAATGATTGGCCTACATTAGCAGAGAGAGGAATGAAAAGCAAACCTATGAGGTTTGGTTAAAGATTTTGAGAGGTTGCATATTAATGTGAATTTATTTGGAGTGCATATAGTTGAAAAGATGAGACTCACACACACACATGTAGTCAACATAGTTAAGAGTCTATCTTATCTTATGAAATAATTGTGGTGTTTGGATGAAAGCTATATTTTTCTTTGAATTGTTAAGTTGAGCAATTATGGGAGAATATCATGAAGGGGTTTTGTCTAAAACATATATTGTTTATTGCTTTTGCTAAAGGACTAGCAAAATGTTAAGTTTGGGGGTTTTGATAACTTTATTTTTATAAAGTTATTTTACCTATTTTAGGCAATAAATAACTTTATTATTTGTGAGAAAACATTTAAACTCCTCTTTATCTACCTAAATTTATCTTGTTTATATAACACAAGAAAGCAAGGAGAGAAGGAATAAACATGGAGAACCTGATGCTTATTGTGTGGCAAAATCATAATATCAAGATCAAGAAACTCAAGATGGGCTTGGGCTTTGGATGATTGTTATTAGATTTTCTATTGTTATTGAGTTTTCTAAATAAATAGAAAATCCAGTCATGTTAGGAATTCAAGTCTTAATTAATTTAAGAGTTCAAAATCTAATTGTTTTAGGTCTCTAAAACCCAATTCTACTAGGATAGGAGATAGGTCTAAACCTAAACCCTATTAAGAGAAGAGAAGAGGCAAAAGGAGAGGGAGGAGGAAATTGAGCACAACTCAAGAAAGAGGCCAAGATCAAGGTTTTCTTAAAGAGAAGACAAAAAGGGTGACAGACTTCTTGTTTTTGGATTCAAGATGCCTTCTTTATTTCTTATTACTATTCTTCCTCATTATTTCTTTATGTTTTAGTTTATTTTTGTTAGAGCTACGATGTAACCTAATTATTATGGTATGAATCTTATGATTATTATGTTTTGCAAGATATTTTATTTATGTGAAGTTACATATTACTATGTTTAATGCTTTTAAGTGATTAGCTACCACTTGAATGATATGATTTACATGTTTGAAACCGACAGGAGATGATATGCAGTTGCTTCTTGTAATGTGTAGCCATAAATTGAATATGGATAGACATATATCATATTATTTGTGTGGCTTTCGATGTAAACTGGGAATATTCACAGATCCTAATGCATTTGGTTTGTTTCAATTCACATATAGAGATATAGTGAATTAATGAACTAAATAGGTTTGCTATACCTAGACATATGATAGTAAATAAATTAGGAAGTTCCGTCATCACATAGATATTATCTCTCTTGCAAACATAAATAATCAATATTAATACCTAGTAATTATGGTGAAATCATATGCTCTAACATATTTCTTGTATTTAGTTTTCTTAGATTTAGTTAGTTAATCTATCATCTATCATCTATCATCTATCAATTTGATTTGCTAGATAAATTCTAGGAGTTGTTCACCATTAGTAATTAATTAGTCTAGTAATCACCAATCTCTGTGGGACGATATCTTTCTCATCATTATATTACTTGTTCGACATGTTTACTTGTATCTAAATTTCACCGAACAACCATAGGTCCTTATTGTTGGAAAATAGGGTCTTGCTATGACTAAAAATATTTTTGGTAAATATCAATTCTTAAAATATGTTTTTATATGCACAAAAAGAAAAATTATAAGAAGTAAAAGGTGTATAAATGATAATATCAATTAATAATATTATGAAGTAACTGGGTTCTTACATTTCTTCATAAAACATATTCTTAAAGTTCTTGTGACATATATTCAAATATTTGAATATATGAATAAATTGATTATTTGAATATTTCTTTAAGAAATATAATATATTTGAATATATTTTATTTTAGGAATATGATACTTGGTTTAATGTAACTGTAGGAACATGAGGGGCATTAACTCTATCTTGATATTAGTTCAAAGTCAACATATGTAATACACCAAAATATGAACTTTGTAAAAGATCATATTTTTGGACCGAGTTTACATAATTAAACTTTGGACCTTGTTGATATTGAACCGTGTCTATCTGCTGAATCTTTAATTACTGGACTAGACCCTTTGTTGCTGGACTAAGACTATGTGATGTGGCCCAAGCTTGCATCAACCTAACCCCATTGAAGTCTCCTTGCTACGATGTCATCTTGACCATCAGAGAAGTGCCCTTCCTACGATGTCGTCTTGACCATCAGTGAAGCGCCCTCCCTTGCTACGATGTTGTCTTGACCATCAGAGAAGCGCCCTTGCCACAACATCATCTCACTTAAAGAAACACATAAGAGGTCTCTATCTCTCGAGTCTACCCTAGCCATTTCACTCGTCCTCAATGCCATCTCTGCTTCTCTTAAATGCCGAAACCTTAATGGGAGGATTCTGGAGAAGACAGGCTGTTAGAACAATCAAATTCTAGCTCTAAAGGCTGATATGAGGTTGATTTGATGGATAACCTACTATTCCTAACAAGAAAAAGGCTATGGTTCAAGTTTGATCCTAAAAGGCCCTAGATCTGCTTCCTATTTAAAGGAAATGTGTGCGTGAAGATATGTTCATGATGATTTACATCTATTTAAAGTGTTCTTTTTATGAAGAAAGTCTCTTAAGCTCACCTCCTATTTGATTCGAGTTTGTTCATCTCTCGATGACTCACAAGGGTTCGATGATATTCGATTATCTGCTATGATCTTCGATTATATACTCAATCATAGCTTGTATAACATTATTTATGTGCTCATTTCACTTATAAACATTTACTACACATAAATTTTAAGGAAAATCCAAAACCTTAATTTCTTCAAATTGGGGATTTCATGTTAGGAGCTCTGTATCTTGATATATATGCTTGAATAGCTCCTCTGATTAGCAATATCCTATAAACTAACATATTATTTAGGGATTTGCTATTGTATATAATCTTTTGATCATAATTTGTATTTGGACTTAAGAATTCCTTTGAGAAGGAATTATTTGGATTAGGGAGAACATGTTCTCCTAATCTGGTTTAGTAAAGGTAACTTCAATCAGAATGATTGAAGGAGAAAAGGGTGGATGTAGGACTCTAAGATAGAGTGCCAAACCACCGTGGTAAATTAGGTGTTAATTCTCTTACTCTTTACTTGCTTAAATAATTTTGTTTGTTTGACTTCTTATTATCATATAAATTGTTAAATTGATTTATTGAATTTTTTATATCTTACAAAAGCATAGTTTTAGTACATTAACAATTCAACCCCTCTTCTTGTTAAGCCATAAAACCCAACAATTGGCATCTAAAGCCAAGTTCTCTAATTAAAAGGATTAACATCCTAAAGTAGATCCACATTATGGCTTTTGATAAAGGGTTAGCTATTATAGGGTTTAATAAACCTCCTTTGTTTGATGGCATTAATTTTAGGCATTGGAAACAATTAATGCAAGTCTTCATAATAGGCCAAGATCCAAAAGCTTAACAAGTAATTAGGAAGGGTATTACATTACTTGAAACTGATGAATGGTAAAAAAATGAAGCTAAAGTAATGGGGTTAAATGCTAAGTCCATGAATATGATCTATAATGGTCTTAGAGCACATGGGTTTAACAAAGTGTCCTCTTACACCACCGGTAAAGAAATTTAGAATAAGTTAAAAGTCATCTATGAAGGAACTAAAAAGGTAAAGTCTTCTAAAGTTAATATGCTTACACATGATTATGAATTATTTGCTATGAAAGATTCTGAAACTATTAGTGATATGTTTGGTAGATTCACTGAAATTATTTATGAGCTTAAATTGCTAGGAAAAACCTATACAAATGAGGAAATGGTAAGAAAAATGTTAGTATCCCTACTAGAGAGTTAGGATCCTAAAAAGATGGCCATAGAAGAAGCTCATGACCTAGATGTGCTGACTTTAATTGATTTGCTAGGTTCTCTTAAGACTTATGAAATGCAGCTTATGAGAAGAGAGAAAGAAAAGGAAAATAAGAGATCACTTACACTTAAAGTAGAAGTTGAAAAGGTTGAAAAGGAAGAGTCAGAAAATGATGAAGTAGCTCTTATAGCTAGAAGATTTAAAAAATTCTTAAGAAGAGGATTAAACAAAAACATAGGGCAAAATAGGAGAAAAGAATTAAATGAACCTAGGGAGAATGTGTGTTATGAATGTAGGAAACCAAGACACATCAAGATTGATTGTCCGATGATCAAGAAGAGAAACAGCAAGAACAAAAAGAAGGCAATGATTGCTACTTGGGATGATGAGAACTCCTCATTTGATGAAGAAACTCAAGAAGAAGTTGCACATCTATGCTTAACCGCAACAATAACAACTCTTGAGAAAGAAAATAGTGAGGTAAATGATTATGAACTATTTCTTCAAATAAACTCTGGGTTAGAAACTGTATTTTCTTATTTAGTTGAATATACAAATAAATATAGAAAGTTAAAAGCAAAAAATAAATCTAAAGAACAGGAAAAGTTGACTTCTGTATAGAAAATTAATTTTACTAATAAACAAAGCATAGAACTTACTGCATGTAGAAATGAAACTGAAAAGAAAGATGCTTTGATTTTCGTGAATAATGACATTGTTATTTCTGCTAATGCATAAATGAAATATGATGCTTACATGAATGATATGTATGAAAAACAAAGAAAATCTGAAAACATGAAAATAGGAACAAAAACTTTTTGTTGTGTCAGCGCATCTCTGATATCAAAATACATGTAGAAAATAACTCAAAAGTATGTGCTGAAAATCTTAAGAATAGAATCTGTGAACTAGAAAAAGAAAACTGTAACTTGAAATCAAAACTTGATGCAACTAATCTGTTGTTAAAGAAATTTACAAATGGTAGTAGCATGTTAGATAGAATTCTAAACTCTTAAAGAGGTATATATGATAAGGTGGGACTAGGATATAAATTGAATGACAAATCAAAATCATTCACTCATTTCTTTAAAGAAAAAGAATGTTCAATTCCGTTGCATGAAACTAAATGCTCTTTTTGTAATTATTTTGGCCATAATTTTGATAAATATCCTGTAAGACTTAGAAAGGCTTACAAAGTAAAAAAACTTTGGTTGCCTAAGAATGACAAAATTCTAAGTCGAACTAACACTGATGGACCCAAAGTAAAAAGGGTACAAAGCACTTCAATGATCAAATTTGTTTCTGCAGGTTATAAGTGCACAAGTAAGGAACAAAAAGCTCAAGAACATATGGATTCTAGACAGTGGACGTTCTCAACACATGACTAGGATAAAGGAGCTATTCTCAACACTTGAGTTGCAAAAATGGAGGTATGGTATCTTTTGGAGATAACTCCAAAGGAAGAATAAAAGTTATGGAAACAATAGGTAACTCTGATACCCTACTCATATCTGAAGTTTTGCTTATAGATGAACTAAAATTTAACCTACTTAGCATAAGTCAGTTATGTGATAAAGGATTCAAAATAAAGTTTGGAAAAGAAAGTTGTCTTGTTGAGCATGAAGAACATAAAATTGTTGGAAAAAGGAAAGACAATATCTATGTGCTTGATTTAAGTAAGTTAAATGTTGAACAAACATGTTTGGTTGTAAATAGAAATATTGATGCTTGGTTGTGGCATAGAAGGCTAGGACATGCAGGTTTAGGATTGATAGAAAAACTGTGTAAGTACAATCTACTAAAAGGTCTTCCATCTTTAGAATTTAACAATGATAAAATATGTGAAGCATGCATTAAGGGCAAACATACATAAAGTAGCTTCAAGTCGAAGCTTATGGTAAGTACATTTATACCATTAGAAATACTGCACATGGACCTTTTCAGTCCTATGAGAATAGCAACATTAAATAGTAAATATTATGTCTTAGTCATTGTAGATAACTATTTTAGATTCACATAGACATACATGCTTGCTAGGAAAGATAAGGCATTTGAGAAGTTTGCTGAATTTTGTAAAATCATTCAAAAGGAAAAAAGTCTTTCAATCATAAAAATAAGAACTGATCATGGTGGTGAATTTAAAAACCAACTCTTTGAAAAATTTTGTTTAAAAAATGGTATTTCACATAATTTTTCAACTCCTAGAACACCACAACAAAATGGTGTTGTTGAAAGGAAAAATAGAACTCTTCAAGAAATGGCTAAAACCATGATGTGTGAATATAATCTTCCTAAACATTTCTAGGGAGAAGCTGTAAACACAGCTTGTTATATTTCAAATCATGCTTTAATAAGACCTATTTTGAAAAAGACACCTTTGAATTATTCTTTGAAAGAAAACCAAACATTTCATACTTTCATGTTTTTTTCAGCAAATGTTTTGTTTTGAATCATGGAAAAGAATCACTTGAAAAATTTAATTCCAAGAATGATGAAGGAATATTTCTTGGATATTCTCATACAAGTAAAGCATAGTTGTAAAAGAGTCAATTCATGTTAAGTTTAAGGATGATTGTCACGGCATTTTAGAAACCGAAGAGAAAGATGGAAATAAAAGTCATCCAAATAGGGTTGAAGTTGAGGGGGAGTTTGAAACTAAAGAACCTTCCTTCCTTAGAGTTAGAAATGAAGTAGATCACGATCACATCATAGGAAATCCAAATGTTAGAGTGAGTACAAGGTCTTAGGTTCACAACACATGTGAACATCTAGCTTTTTTATCTCAAGTAGAGCCAAAGAAAGTAGATAAGGCTCTTGAAGTTGAAAACTAGTTTCTTGCTATGCAAGAAAAATTGAACTAGTTTGAAAAAAGCAATGTCTAGAATTTAGTTCCTAGACCAACGGATCATCCAGTCATAGGTACAAAATGGGTTTTTAGGAATAAACTAGATGGAAACAGTACTATTACTAGAAATAAGGCTAGATCAGTGGCACAAGGATATAGTCAAGAAGAAGGGATTGACTATGATGAAACATTTGCACCAGTAGCTAGGTTGGAAGCAATTCGGATCTTACTTGCATTTGCTTGCTGTATGAACTTTACCTTATTTCAAATGGATGTCAAGAGTGCATTTTTTAATGGTATTATAAAGGAAGAGGTATATGTTGAACAACCAACCGGATTTGAAGATCTGATTTATTCAAATCATGTCTTTAAATTGTCAAAAGCTTTATATAGTTTGAAACAAGCTCCACAAGCTTGGTATGATAAACTAAGTTCATTCTTGATTAATCATGATTTTAGAAAGGGAAAAGTAGACAACACATTATTTATAAAGAACAAAGAAAAAGAAATTTTAATTGTTCAAATATATGTTGATGATATTGTGTTTGGTTCTACAAACTCTAAACTATGTGAAGAATTTGCTGCAGCATACATGCAAAGTGAATTTGAAATGAGTATGATGGGTGAATTAACATAGTTTTTTGGATTGCAAATCAAACAAACAAACAAAGGGACTTTTATAAGTCAAACAAAATACACAAATGAATTACTCAAGAAATACAAGATGCATGATTCCAAACCAATGAACACACCAATGAGCACTTCTTTATCATTATCTAATGATGAAGATGGAATTAGTGTAAACACTAAATTATATCATGGCATGATTGGTTCTTTGCTATATTTGACAGCATCTAGACCAGATATCATGTTTAGTGTGTGTCTATGTGCTAGGTATCAATCCAATCCCAAAGAATAGCACCTAGTTACTGTTAAAAGAATATTTAGATACCTTAGAGACACGGTTTCCCTACGAATCTAGTATCCTAGAGACACCACTCTAGATTTGCTTGTATTTAGTGATTTTGATTATACAGGATGCAAACTAGATAGGAAAAGTACGAGTGGTGGATGTCACTATCTCAAAAATATGCTTATTTCTTGGCATTCCAAGAAACAAAACTGTGTAGCTTTCTCTTCCACTGAAGCCGAATATATTGCTGCTGCTAGTAGTTATGCTCAAATCTTATAGATGAAATAACAATTAGAGGATTATGGCATCTTATCACATAAAGTTCCACTAAAATGTGGCAACACCAATGCAATAAATCTCACTAAGAATCCTATCCAGCACTCTAAAACAAAGCACATAGGAATTAGACATCATTTCATTTAGGATCATGTTCAAAAAGGTGATGTTGTACTTAAATTTGTGAGCACTGATAAGCAAATTGCTGATATCTTAACCAAACCTTTATCAAAGGACAAATTTTATGCTCTTAGATGAGAACTTGGAATGTTAGTCCCTAAAAATCTTTGAACTGTCTATTATTGCTATCTCTATATTCTTTTATTGTTTTTCAAACTGCTCGGTTTGAGAGGGAGCGACTCTTCTTTCAATCCTACAAAATCTGGTTAATACCCTACTCTTATCCCTGTTAGGCTACTGCCTGTTCATTTTTTATTGTCTGTCCTGATTACTTGCATAATCATTCTTTTTGCTTATGACCAAAAAAGGGAGAGCATAGTGCACATGTGAAGTCTCATTTCTAACTATATCAATGCAAAATGTGGGATACATATACATATCACCCTTGCTTGAAAAATTGCATGTTCTATGATAAATTTTGAACTCTGCTAGACACATGTATAGGACTTGCTTATGGTCATATGCAGTAATTATTTGCAACTCTAATTGTATGATGATCAATATGCTACAATGATAAGTTGTGTTCTCTTGAAAAACATGATTTGATATTTGATGACATGTGTCATACTATTGAAATATTTTTTCATCATAAAAGAGGGGGAGATTGTTGGAAAATAGGGTTTTGCTATGACTAAAAATATTTTTGATAAATATTAATTCTTAAAATATGTTTTTATATGTGCAAAAAAAATTATAGGAAGTAAAAGGTGTACAAATTATAATATCAATTAATGATATTATAAAGTAATCGGGTTCCCACATTTCTTCATAAAACATATTCTTAAAGTTCTTGTGACATATATTCAAATATTTGAATATTTGAATAAATTGATTATTTGAATATTTCTTTAAAAAATATAATATATTTGAATATATTTTATTTTAGGAATATGATACTTGGTTTAATGTAATTGTAGGAACATAAGGAGCATTAACTCTATCTTGATATTAGTTCAAAGTTGACATATATAATACACCAAAATATGAACTTTGTAAAAGATCATATTTTTGGACCGAGTTTACATAATTAAACTTTGGACCCTATTGATATTGGACCATGTCTATTTGTTAAATCTTTAATTATTGGACTGGACCCTTTGTTGCTGGACTGATACTATGTGATGCGGCCCAAGCTCGCGTTAACCTGACCCCATTAAAGTCTCCTTACTACGATGTTGTCTTGACCATCAGAGAAGTGCCCTTGCTACAATGTCGTCTTGACCATCAAAGAAGCGCCCTTGCTACGATGTTGTCTTGACCATCAGAAAGTGCCCTCGCCACAACGTCGTCTCACTTAAAGAAACACATAAGAGGTTTTTATCTCTCGAGTCTGCCCTAGTCACTTCACTCATCCTTGATGCCATCTCTGCTTCTCTCAAACGTTGAAACCTCAACGGGAGGATTCTAGAGAAGACAAGCTGTCAGAACGGTCAGATTCTGGCTTTGAAGGCTGATATGAGGTTGATTTGATGGATAGCCTACTATTCCTAACAGGAAGAAAGCTATGGTTCAGGTTTAATCCTAAAAGGCCTTAGATCTGCTTCCTATTTAAAGGAGATGTGTGCGTGAAGATATGTTCTTAATGATTTATATCTATTTGAAGCATTCTCTTTGTGAAGAAAGTCTCTTAAGCTCACCTACTATATGATTCGAGTTTGTTCATCTCTCGGTGACTCACAAGGGTTCGGTGATATTCGATTATCTGTTGTGATCTTCGATTATATACTCAATCATAGCTTGTATAACATTATTTATGTGCTGATTTCACTTATAAACATTTACAACACATAAATTTTGAGGAAAATCCAAAACCCTAATTTCTTTAAATTAGGGATTTCATGTTAGGAGCTCTATATCTTGATATATTTTCTTGAATAGCTCCTCTGATTAGCAATATCCCATAAACTAACATATTATTTGGGGATTTGCTAGTGTATATGATCTTTTTATCATAATTTGTATTCAAACTTGAGAATTCCTTTGAAAAGGAATTATTTAGATTAGGGAGAACATGTTCTCCTAATCTGGTTTAGTAAAGGTGACTTCAATCAGTTGGATTGAAGGAGAAAAGGGTGGACATAGGACTCTAAGATAAAGTGCCGAACTACTGTGGTAAATTGGGTGTTGATTCTTTTACTCTTTACTTACTTAAATAATTATGTTTGTTTGACTTCTTATTATCATATAAATTGTTAAATTAATTGATTGAATTTTTTATATCTTACAAAAGCATAGTTTCGGTACATTAACAATTCAACCCCCCTTTCTTGTTAAGCCATAAAACCCAACACTTATACTAAAAAACTCTTTTATAGCATAAATATAATCAACAAAGTTATCTAGATTTAGAGCTCCCTCAAACTCAAGCAATTCTATACGTATCCCTTAATCATCATGCTCTTTTAGCCTTCTATCCTTTCCTAAATGTCCTCCTCACATGAATCACAATGGATACTTGATCATCTCCCACATTATTAGATGGAGGTTTTGGTCTTAGTTGTGGAAGGGGTGATGGCCAATGCAATGGAGATACATAGGGTAGTTGTTTGACTTAAGAACTACATGGCATATATTACTGCCAATATGGTGGTGCTTATAGTGGTCTTTATAGGTAAAAGGTTTCATATTGTAGTGGTTATGTAAGTGATGGTAGAAGTATAATTTGTTTTAATGGAGGTAGAGTTACTCAAGGTAGTATTAAAGTTTCTTTTTTTCTTTTTCTTTTTTTAGCTAGTAGGGTTGTTTGAGGTGGTGATGAAAATGGTTGTAAATGGACTAAGGCTTGGGTTTGAAGCCTTATGATTTGAGCCAACTCTTGGACTTAAGCATTTAACTCATTAAGTTCTCTGTTATACCCTATATAGGTGACATCCCATTGTTGAGTAGATAAGGAAGAATGTGAAGAACATTCTCTCCTTTGAGATATGGTGGCAATTGTTGGTTGAGGTTAGAAAAGTAAAGGATGTGATTAAGAAATGGACAAAAAGGGCTCATTCACCAACTTAATTTTTTAATACCAATTGATTTTATTTATGGTGGGGAAGAGTGAGTTTGGGTTAAAACAAATTGGTAACAAGATAATTGCAAAGATTTATGAATTAAAAGGCACAACAAAGATAAATTGTAATAAAGTTAAAGGCTAGAAGATAAAGACAAACTAAAGGATTAGAATTTAAAAAGCATGGATAGGAAAGGCTTGAAAGTGAAATGAAAGAAAGGTCTTCTTCTTATCTTAATGGTTGCTTGCAAATGAAATATCAACCTCTATTTACAAAGAATCAGAACAAAAAAGCCCTAAACATATGGAAACACAACAATTAATGTTGTAAACATAGCAATAAATGTGGAACCATTACTTTTGGAACTAATACAACAATAAATGTAGAGTCATCCTCTTTTAAACTAGCACAACATTAAATGTGGAAGCCATTTGTCAAAGATTATATCTTTATGATATGAATCCTTTAGAACTAGTACCATTATCCTCAAATTAGTTCAATTATGCTTAGACCCAATAAATAACATTATAACCTTAACTCTTTGATGCAAGAATGAGTAGCACTTGGGCTTGTATTAGGAATGGGCTACAAGCCTTTTAATTAGCTTGGGTCATGACATGAGTTAGGACATTGGATATACCCATATCAGGTACCATGTTATAATACTCATATATGACTTAAAAGCTAACTCAAGAGAAAAAGGGCACTTGATAAATTTAAATTTCAACACAAAACTATTTCATAATAATGTGGGACTACACATTTGCTATGTTAATATGAATTCATCGTAGAGCCATCCTCTTTTAAACTAGCACAACATTAAATGTGGAAGCCATTTGTCAAAGATTATATCTTTATGATATGAATCCTTTAGAACTAGTACCATTATCCTCAAATTAGTTCAATTATGCTTAGACCCAATAAATAACATTATAACCTTAACTTTTTGATGCAAGAATGAGTAGCACTTGGGCTTGTATTAGGAATGGGCTACAAGCCTTTTAATTAGCTTGGGTCATGACATGAGTTAGGACATTGGATATACCCATATCAGGTACCATGTTATAATACTCATATATGACTTAAAAGCTAACTCAAGAGAAAAAGGGCACTTGATAAATTTAAATTTCAACACAAAACTATTTCATAATAATGTGGGACTACACATTTGCTATGTTAATATGAATTCATCATAGAGCCATCCTCTTTTAAACTAGCACAACATTAAATGTGGAAGCCATTTGTCAAAGATTATATCTCTATGATGTGAATCCTTTGGAACTAGTACCATTATCCTTAAATGAATTTGATTATGCTTAGACCTAATAAATAGCACTATAATCTCAACTCTTTGATGCAAGAATGAGTAGCACTTGGGCTTGTATTAGGAATGGGCTACAAGCCTTTTAATTAGCTTGGGTATTGACATGAGTTAGGGCATTAGATATACCCACACCAGGTACCATGTTATAATACTCATATATGACTTAAAAGCTAACTTAAGAGAAAGAGGGCACTTGATAAATTTAAATTTCAACACAAAACTCTTTCATAATAATGTGGAACTACACATCCACTATGTTAATATGAATTCATTGTGTTTGTTGTGTGCTTTTCAATTAACTTGCTTATTGTCTTTGTCTTTAACTTTCAATTTTTTGCCTTCTTGACATACATTACTTGGCATCACATAGAAAGATTGGAACTTGGATTGTGTAAGTTTGGGCTTATGAGGGCCTAATATTTTAATGAAATGATCTTTAATTAGCCTTTAGCTCTAGGGCTTTTTCTATAATGATTTTGAATCATAACAATAGGTATTAAAACCAATCCTATATCTCAAGTTCAAACTATGAATGGGACGACTTATGGAAATAACTACTTAAGAGCACCACCCATTATAAGTAATTGCCTAGAATGAGAGTGGCAATAGTTTGGAAGATGGGCCACTAAGGACGTTGACCACAAAAGCATGGTGGGTTGTCACAATCATGGAATTGAAACATGGATTGTGATAGGTTTGGGCTTATAAGGGCATAAGTTGGTAATAATATTTAGGTGAAATAATCTTTAATTAGCCCTCAATTTTATGGTTTGTGTTATAATGGTCTTGAATCATAACACTTGATTGCATGTGTCACTAATTCTCATCCTTATTTTAGATACAAAAGACAATCTAAGAGCTTGTTGCTTTATAAATTGTTTGAATATGTAATTCTCATTCTTTATCGTTATTTAGTTACCGAGCACATTTCAAAAGCAACCTCGTAAAAATCAGAAAAAAAATATTAGAACTAATTTACTAGTTAACTAACTCAATTCATCTCCTTCTTGGGCTAGTTAACAAACCTGACAACTAACTGTGGAGACACGTGATTCTAACCGTTGGAAGCAAAGGTTGGAAGGCGAGAAATTCCATGAATTACAGTGAGTTGAGCGACTACAGAAAACCCGAGGTCAACAGAATTGCAGAGATTAAACCAAAATAGCAAAACTCAACCGCAAAACAGTGCAACTTCTTTTACCGTTTTGCAAAAAAATTGATGCAACACGACATTGTAGCACAGTATCCACACATTTTTCTTTCTATATATGTAAATATGCATTATCTCTCATATTAACGAAACAATACTTTCCTTTCTCTGCAACCAGTAAAGTTTATCAGATTAGCTATAACTAATACTTCTCGTATTCCATTTAGATAACCAATATCCTTCAACTTAAATATATATCTATATATATATATATATATATATCCTTCGACTTTCACAAAAGTTACAATACTTAATTTTTCCCTTGAAATCAATCAATATAAAATATCATTAATTTATGAGTTGGAAAGACATGTTAATCTACATGATAAAGCTATGTTTCTACATCATTGTTTGTGGTTCATATGGTATATCATGCAAGATTGCCTACTTTAAATTGGTCAAGGAAAGAGTATAAGCAAAATTTTAAATTCTAGTACAATTCAAAATGCTACTAGTTGGTTTTCCTTAGAGGACTTAGATTTTATCAAAATAATATTTTTCAGTCATGGAGGTCTTAATATTTTTATTATTCTTATAAATAACAAGCATTTAATTTAATTAGAAATATAGGATCTTAGGTTCGACATCATATGTATATTTTGGTATAAAACTTAGGTAAATATACAGTGTTCTGTATAATAAAGTTATTTTAGAAAACCCGGCGTTCAAATTGTAAAACCAATAGAATATTTTTGTTGGCAACTCACCCCAATAACGATCGGCGAAACATTCTATTGTCGCGTTCTCATTTTTGACGCATAAAATTAAAATCTGGAGCGAAGGAACCAAAAGAAAGAAAATCGCACAGACCTGCTTGTTTGGATTGGGGCATATGCTCTCCGATCAAACCAAGATTCCCAATTCCGAAACCCTCCTTGTTTCTTCATCTTCCTTTCTTCGATCCCCAGAAGACTCTCCATACGGACTCTAATGGACTCCATACAGAGCCGAGTGGAGTCATGGATTAGAGACAAGGGAGCCAAGATCCTCAAGGTCTCGTGGGGGCCTCTCCAATGGCGGATGCGGTGGCCGTGGAACAACGACGAGCGGGAGCGGAGGAAAATTATCCAGGAGGAGTACGAGCGCCGGAAGAAGCAGCTTCATAATCTCTGCCACGCGCTGAAGGCCGAGTCCATCGCGGATTTGCAGGACATTCTCTGCTGCATGGTCCTCGCCGAGTGCGTTTACAAGGTATGGGATTTTTGGGACGCTTCGAATTGCTTATAGTGTTTCCTTGGTTGTCTATACTTCGGTAAAATAATGGGTACTGTGGATTCGTCTTGAATGGTAGTGATTGGTTGTTGAATTTTCTACAGAGGGGGAAGAAATGGGAAGGGAAATGAAGATGCGGGGAACATTGCCTTACGTTGTGTCTTAAGCAAGAAGTGCTGATATTTTTTTAATGGTTGTATGCTGCTTTGAGAAATTTGAGTACAGGAAGGAGGAATGATTTGTATATGTACTTGCAATTATGTGGGTGGGTTAAAAGCGCGTGCAATTGGAGGCCTTCTAATGCATAAGCAATAAGGATAAGTGGAATGAATTAAATTGCATGTGGCTTTTATTAACGATTTAAGTATTGAGACTAGTTTCATCTCCACGATCCTCGAGAGTTGATATTTGAATGTGAAAAATGTGGACTTCCTTTAATCCGTATTGTTATTCCCATACCAACAGTGTGCTATTTGGTTGTGCGCATTGATGTAGTTTTGAGATTCTAGAGAAGGAGTTTAGGACTTGAGGTTAAAGATTTTCACATGGTTTTTTACCTCTAAATCAGGATGGTAGTGTACGTCCTTCGTGTTAGTTATCTTTTGGTATAATTAGTGGAAAGGACGTGTGAACTACTCTTCTTCTTCTTCTTCTTCTTCTTCTTCTTCTTCTTCTTCTTCTTCTTCTTCTAATAAAAATGGTGCTTTCCGTTTTTCTGTGTAGGCAAAACAATGCTATTGGGAATATAGTATTTTCTTTTTTCTTTTTTCTGTTTTCTGAAAATAGTTTCAAGTAACTTTTTACTGAAGGTGAAATCAAATAAGCCGTTATATTTCCTCATGCAGAACTCAGTTTATCATCTTTCCCTCATTTCTTCTTCTACAAGATTTTGTTTAAATGATAAGCAACATCGATATTTTATGCACCTTGATTAGTGCCTGAGTCAAACGGTTTTTAAATGTCTAGTATTGCTTCCGCTTTGGATCAACACTTTGGCTTTTGACTCAAAGGCTTTTTAAGATTGTTTCATTTTTATCTCGTGAAGAGACTTGGAGCTATCTTGGCATTCATTCTAAATAGTGAGCAGTAAATTACCTGAGACATCTAGAATAGATAGTGATTTAAATATAAACTAAACAGCACTTTAATTTAACATTGACCATAAAAGTTAAACAGTTGCTTTGAACATACGAGCCACTTGATCTTACCCAGTTCAACAGCTTGCTATCTGCCATCAAGCAATCATTGCCGCTCTCAGGCTCTCTTGCTTGTGGACCCTTTCCTCTCTTTTATCACTTCTGTGTTGTTGTTTTTTTTTTTTTTGGTTTCTTTCTGCCTCTCAGATAAAATCCTTTTACCTTCTCTTTTATTTCCTTCATGAAACTAAGAGGTCATCCTCATTTAAGTGAAGAATTTTTACTTTAGGCAAGGAGATAAAGTTGCTTGAAACTACAAAGAGAAGTAAAAAAAAAAAAAAGTATTGTGTAAGAAATTTTCCCGTAGAACATGTCCACTACTGAATGAATTTGTTAGATCAGCATTTATGGATCACATACATTGCCCTACTACTTATTGAATATAGTGTTTGAATAATAAACAAAATATCAAACCGAAAAATAAGTAAAGTCTGTCTGGAAATGTGAAAATGTAGAAATACCCTTCACTGCTAAAACTAAATTGAAGTATATCCTTGCCATCTGCATAACCACATTAAATGTGATGATATGGCAATACAAGCAACATTACTCTTCTTCTTTTTCTCCAAGAAGCAAGAAACTCAACTACAAAGTTAAGCAAAGGGGAAGAGATCCTTTACAAAAATATACTGATGACTGTAATTCTCTAGTAAGATTCAGTGAAGAAGATCATATGAAGTCTTTGCAATCTCCTTGCAGATAAACACCAGTGAATTACAATTATCTTGTTTTTCCTCAAGCAAGCACTATTCTTATATAGATCAAAAGGTAGCTTGATATGGTGCTGGGATGTCTCTGAATGTCATATGGTGTTTGTTGTTTATGGTGTTGCTTTTACAATTCATGAAGTGGGAATGCAATAAAAACTGTCAAGATGCTGAGATCCATATAATCTGTAAATGCTGTTTTCAGTGGGATAGTTCTTGATTAAAATTATTTTGGGAACTGCAATGAATTTTATTTGAGTTTTGGTATCGATTCTTCCCTATAAGCAGAGACCTGCTGCTGAGATGGTTCGAGCTGTAAATAAATTTAAGGCTGACTTTGGAGGGCAAGTTGTTTGTTTGGAGCGTGTGCAACCTTCTTCCGATCATGTTCCTCACAGGTGTGTCCTGCTCTATATCTCTAGGACACCTTTTCTTTATAATGATTTTTTTTCAGCAATTTATTCTTGCATCCGTTTTTCTTTTTACCAGAAAAAAAAAAAGAAAGAAAAAAGAAAAGAACTAATTGCAAGTTTTTAATATCTTCTAGCTTCCCATTTGTGGGCCTATCTTTGAGTAACAGAATTAGCTATGAACCTGTAAAAATTTTAGTTTTTATCTGTAACCTACCTTTTTACCATTTCCTTTTTCTCCTTTTCTGCCTGGCACTTATTTCTGCCTTATTGCCGTAGATAATTAAGTTTTTGGGCAAAGGGAGGCTATATATGTACTTAGTTCTGCATTTTTCTCTGCGTTATTATCAAGCAATTTCTATAAACAGAAACCAGTCCTCTGGATGTGACAATATTTCCAGTGGTGTGCGGTTCTTCTGTCATGTCCTGCATAGCATTGCAGAGATCTTTTCATGAGAAAAAAAAAATTGTCAAACTCGTAAGATTTTATATATTAGAATTTCACATCTCTAGTAGTTGTTGTAGGTGTGTAAGCAATGATGTAATCAAGTCCAGAAAAGACACTTTGATTTCTTATTAAGTTGTAAAATTATGTGTTTAATTATGTACTGTTTCTTGGTTTTTCTTTAAAAAATATTTTTTTCTAATTTTTTTCTTACTTTTTCTGCTATCGATCTTTAAATTCTCATTCTCTCATATAGCTTGTTTGCATCTTGGTTGTATGCAGATATTTATTGGCAGAAGCAGGCGACACATTATTTGCTTCCTTCATTGGGACAAAGCAGTACAAGTATTGTAAATCTATTGATCAGCTGCCTTAGTCTGTGCAACTTTTATGATTATTCTTTTTCATTTTGCTTTTTTGTGGATCTAGGGATATAATGGCTGATGCAAATATACTGCAAGGTGCTATATTTCATGAGGATACCATGGAAGATGCTGCAGAAATTGAAACTGTTAAATCTGAACAACATGAAAGTCGAAAGGGTAATTTAGGGTGGAATCCCCTTGAATCAAAATCTAAGCAATTAAATGATAAATCCAAACCTGCTGCCCATAGGGTAAGATAGCAGTTATTGCTTTCATGGTCCATTTCATCATGTTTGATTTGCATATTTGAAATATGTTCGCTGTAATACTCTATTCTTTTTATGCTAATGTGATATTTTCTTGCTCCTCCATCCTACACATGCTTTATGTGACGTACTGTCTGTCGTGTGTTTCTTCTATCTTTCTTTTTTTCTTTTTTCCTCCTTCTCTTTCCAATTATTTTTAGGGTTTTCTGGCTCGCGCTAAAGGGATACCTGCTTTGGAGTTATATAGGCTTGCTCAGAAGAAGAAGCAAAAGCTTGTGTTGTGTGGACATTCACTTGGCGGAGCAGTGAGTCTGATTATCATGTTTGGCATTGGGTTTTGCTTGTTCTTGATATGCTTGGGCTGCGACACCTTGGCTTTCAACAAATTAATTTCCTCATCAAAGAAAATGATTTAAATTATAGTTATCATATGCTCCTCTTTTGTCTTTGTAGGTTGCAGCATTAGCTACTCTTGCCATTCTGAGGGTTGTAGCTGCTTCATCATCGAAAGAAAGTGAAAAGGTTTTAGTTAAATGTATAACATTCTCTCAGCCCCCAGTTGGAAATGCTGCTTTAAGAGAGTAGGTTTCTGATAGTCTTCTTAGTAATTATGCAATTTCTAAATAATGAGTTCAAATTGGTTATGATGATTATTTCACATTTGATTGTATTGTATTTTCTTTCAGTTATGTTAATGGAAAAGGGTGGCAGCATCATTTCAAGAGTTACTGCATTCCGGAAGATCTGGTGCCTCGTATTCTCTCTCCTGCATATTTTCATCATTACAATGCACAGGCTCCATCAGTGCCTGCTGAAGCTGAATCTACTAATTTATCAATGTCAAAACACAAGGAGGGTATTGACAGGCATAGAGAGAATGATGGAGAAAAGTTGGTCCTGGGGTTGGGTCCTGTACAGAGTTCATTTTGGAGACTTTCAAAGCTTGTTCCTTTGGAAGGTGTAAGGAGACAGCTCAATAAATACAGAGGAAAGCAAGAGTCATCTTCATTGGCGAATTCAGTGACACCTTTGGCTGAAGATGAAGTGGTTGAACCACAGTCTCTTGAAATTCAAGAGGGTTCAGATGGTATTTCCCTTAAGCCATTTTCTGACATGGATGCCGCAATACAAGATGTAGCAAGAAATGGAACTGTAGAAGAACAAGGAAGCACTAAAGGTGGTGATCGTAGGACCTGGCAGAGAGTGCCTTATTTACCTTCTTATGTACCATTTGGACAGGTATTTATAATGATTCATGCTTCATCTTATTGTTTGTTTTCTTTACTGTTTTATCATCACAGATCTGCATGCATTAGCAACAGAAGTAGCTAATATTATGTTGGTTCTATCGTTGATATTGTTGCTTCTGCTTCCTGTCAATGTTTTTATTTCTTTGGTGGCTTGCCCGAGTAGTTTCATATCCATCAGGTTGCCTTGTTGTAAAGCATTGTCTTGTGGAGTTCTTTGACCTTTTGTGAGTGTATACTTGACATGATTTACTTGCTGCCCAGTTCGAGTTCCTGGGCAGTTCCTTTCTGTCCCTGTGCTGATAAGTTTCTAAGTGATTTGAGAGGTTCTGAGTCTTTTATATTTCATAAAGAATTGGCTTAATGGTCTTGTACTGAAAATCAGTTGAACAATGTCTTCCTGAGTAGTTTGTGCAAAGTAAATTCAGTATTGTATTCAGTGTTAGACAGAGTATGTCAATCTCTGTTCTCTCTCCAATATTAGAGGCCTAAGCTAAAGCTATTTGGCATATTCGTTATCTTTATCAAGTTTCCTGTTTTCAGAAAACAGTAGGGGCTACTAGTTCTGTTCCTTATCTTGGTGTTTTCTGATAGATTATTCTTTATTGTAGCAAGTTAATCAGCTATCTATTTGTTACAGCTTTATCTTTTGGGGAATTCATCAGTGGAATCAATGTCAGGTGCTGAGTATTCAATGTTGACATCGGTATGTCCTTCCTTGTTTAGCCGTCTTTTTATTGTGTTTTTCTTTTCCTTCATGAGTGGCAAGAGTTTGATATTTGTGTGGCATAAACCAAATCATTTGAGCAGCACTTCATGAGAATGAGTTGTAGCTGGTAGTAGCACCTTCTGGGATATCTCATTGTGTTTACTTTCTACTGGCAAAGACATTTTCAGGTCAGATCTGTCATTGCGGAATTAAGGGAACGATTTCAGTCACATTCCATGAAGTCATATCGCTCTCGATTTCAGAGGTACTTTTGTATATTTGATGGGTTAGATCCTTAAAGCGTGATAGTTTCTTGCATTATCTACTTGAAAAGATATTCTCTGAGCTAGGAACTCTAGGATGACAATAACATATGAATTGTACCTGTTGGAGCTTGATTTCAATTGTTTAAGATCTGTATTGCTGGATCTGATTGGATGGAGCTGTCTTTTGTGCAGAATCTATGACGTGTGCATGAGTGATTGTCCATCTTCTTTCTTAGGAATTGAGCAACTGCCACAATTTCCACACCTACAGCAGTGGCTTGGTCTTTCACTTGCAGGCACTGTAGAGCTTGGGCATATTGTTGACTCTCCTGTTATTCATACGGCCACTTCAATTGCTCCTCTTGGATGGAATGGATTACCTGTTGATAGGAATGGAGAACGTCTGAAGGTCGATATTACTGGATTTGGGTTGCATCTCTGTACACTGATTCATGCTCGAGTGAATGGTAACTGGTATAAGTCTTTGTCACTGTCATAATCCTCCAATACCCCATCTAAATGAATGTTACTGTCCTCTTTGCTTATGTACACCCTTTATGATTGGAAGAGTGGTCTTACTGGCTATGATTGCAATCTGCCATTTATTGCTTAAAGAGGTGTGGGGAAATTATAATTTTTTTTTTTCAAACAGTCATCATCCCATTCGCTCACAATCAGTATCTTCAGATCACCTGCACCAAGCTTTGTAACTGTAATGTTTTTTCATTGATTTCCTCTGTGGTCACATGTTTTTACTTTTTACTATGTGCCTTTCTCAATAATATGATATAATTAAATTGGTTCTTTGCCATTATAGTTATGCCACCATAAAAAAACCAGTACTTTGGTCACTGGCTCCACTGTCAACAGGTCTACCAACTACATGTGTAGGGGCTGTTGACCGGACAAATTTGGTCTTCACTTGTGTTGGTTCTTTCTCCAGATCCTTGAAGCAATTTTTATTTCATTTTTTGAGTCCTGTTCTTCCTGGAGTTTTTCCATTGATGACAAATGGAGATGGTCGATAGCACCCATACCCCCTGTGCTTTGGTTGTTTTCTATTCCCTCATTAGTCACACCTCTTATGGTACCTGGCTGCTTTAATAGAACAATATTGTCCCATTTCTGTTAGATTTATTAACGGGACTCACTGTGTGTGTTGAGTATATGATTCAATTTCCTATAGAAGATACTTTTCACTAAACAGAACTGATATCAGCACCAACCTTATGACTGAGATCATAAACCTCTCTCTTTCTGTTTCATCCCTTTTCCAACACCCACAAACAAGCACAGAATATAAAAAATACTCTCTCATTGCTGCATACCATCAAAGGCAACACCACCCATGCCTTCCTACAGTGCAGTGCACTCTCCCTTGCCGATCAGAAGCCCTCTTCCAAACCACTATCATCATAACACCACCAACAAGTTCATCGCTATAATGGACTGAACATCAAAGCCTCCTTGAACCTTCTTGCCCATTGCCCAGCTAGTAAAAGGACTGACTCCCACTATGTGAAATGGACCATGAAAGCAATAACTGCTATCTTACCCTGCAAGATTTCGTTTCTTCACATTAGTAGTCTCTTGGCTCAACTAATTAAGCAACCAAAACCTGAAAACCCACCCTGTAATTACAAAAATTCAACCACATCAAGGCTAGTTAGCCTAATCCCTTCACAAAAATCTAGAACAATTGTAAAAAAGAAATTGTGAAAAGGAAAGTAGCATTTGGGTGGATATGCATGTTGTTGGTTTGGAGATTGGGTTGTTGAGAGAGCTGTAGCATTTCTTACTTGGTATACAGTGGATACAGATGGAATGTACTCTCACCAATGAGTTCTTTTGTAAGAATTTGCTTTCTACTTTCTTTTTCTAGCCTAGGCGTTTTGGAGTTGTTTCTTCAATATGATCACGTGCAGGAAGGGAATGATGTAGAGGCCAAAAGTAATTTAACATTGATTGTGGTGTTGGAGAGGACTAGTAAATTTCCCGTTCTAAGTGTCTTCTGCTTCACAAGAGTTGGATTGGTAGCATGAATTTTATGAAAAGTTATCATCTCTAATCATACTTAGGTACTGAGGTTATTTACTGGACATTTCTTTTGCGATGCACGATGTAGTTTTTAGTTGTTATGTTTTCAGCCTGTATAAATTTGAAGGTAGTTTGTTTTAACCCAACCTTCACTCGCATATGCACATAGGGTATGTATTGTTGATTTCCTCAACCTCCATTGGTGTCTTTTAGAATGGAGTGCTTTATGATTGTCTTTGTCCTGTACAGGTGCTCTACTAGAGTCGAATCTTTTCCTTCAGCAAATTATTCTTCAAATTCTGTAACGGAGATGGAATTGCAAGCTATGCGAGTTTTAGTTGGACCACCATTGAGAAGGCCACCGAAGCATCAGATAGAGGCAGATTCATTGATTCCCTTGTTTCCTTCTGTTCATTCAGATTCTGCAAATGCCAATCATGAAAATTCTTCAGTGCTATGTCATGATGGAAAATTCATCTGTCCTGAAGGTCTGAATGATTTTTTCATATTCTGCACTAGTGATTTTGCCACTGTCTGTAAGGAGGTCCATGTCAGAACTCGTAGGGTCCGATTGCTTGGCCTTGAGGTGCTGATTTTACATATCATTGAGTTTTCTATCTTTCTTTTCTTTTCTTTTTCTTTCTTTCTTTTTTTTTTTAAAAAAAAATAGTGATTAATGTGACATGTGGGTTGTAGGGTGCTGGTAAAACTTCTCTTCTTAAGGCAATTCTTGGTCAAAGCAAGGTAAATACCATCACTAATATTGAGAATATGCTTCCTGAGGCTGAAGGTCAAGAGGGGATTGCTGGTGGTTTATGCTACTGCGATTCAACAGGGATAAATTTGCAGGTGCATGTTCTATTAATGTAAATGGTGTTTCCTGTCTATAGGGTATTTTGAATTCTTCTTTGTTCTATTCAACATTGAAATGTATTATTTGTTGTAACTTTGCATAAATAGTGCCATGCTACAACATTTTTTAGTGTGCTATCAAAAAAGAATTTTGGTTTCATTACTCCCTCACTTCCATATTGCACGCCTGTTACTTGTGTGCAATATGATTATGAACTTAAAAGTTGTACACTGTCGTTGCTTCACAAGAATTAGTTTCTGGAGTCTCATCGGTCAGCAGACAATTAGTAAGTGAAAAATGTGCTTGGTTTTGTAATAAATTTGGTTTTGGACGGAGCCTCTGATTAGAGCATTGTTCAAAACAATTTCACATAAAGGTACAACTTGATCTTTTGGTCTATCAATGATCTATTCATATGCCACAACATTGCTTTGTCATTTATTCTCTCATATAATACAAGCGTAGTTGTATCTCTGCTCCCAACAATGTAGCCAATCAAGCTGTTCAAAATTGACCAATTCATGTTAGTCCTGATATATCTTTGAAGTGTTTCATATTATTTCTAGCTTCACTGGTGGTGAAACAGAATTTGCAATACAATAGCATTTTCTTTTTCTTATTAGTTTTAGGCAACATTGTTCCGCCAAAGGTTGCAAATGTTATTTTACAGTGGTAGTTATTAATATAGGTTGCCAGTGATGCCATTGACGAGATGAGCCGCCTGTGAGTGGATGGAATTAGTTAAGAGAGTAAATGCAATTACTTCTACCTCTATTACTGAGTTGGCTTGGCTGTGAAGGAACTCTTATTTTTTCTGATTTGGTCCTATTCTCCTGTGTCATGGTTATCATTGGCATTCTTATCCACTCGCGTCCTTACTTTCTTTCTCCTGTTATATCTTTTGTGTACTGCAGGATCTGAATAGGGAGATTTCTCGTTTCAGGGATGAACTATGGATGGGAATTCGTGATCTAAGTCAAAAGACAGATTTGATTGTCCTTGTGCATAACTTGTCCCATAAAATACCTCGATACAATCACTCAGATGTGTCACAACAGAAGCCAGTCCTTTCACTTCTGTTGGATGAGGCCAAATCGCTTGGAATCCCTTGGGTCCTTGCCATAACAAATAAATTTTCTGTCAGTGCACATCAACAAAGAGCAGCAGTTGATGCTGTAGTGCAGGCGTACCAAGGATCTTTAAGCACAACCGGCATTGTCAATTCCTGCCCATACGTCATGCCTGGTGCTGCAACTGCTTCTTTATCCTGTGCTGCGACTGGTGGAGATTCTGATGGGAGGATTACTGCTCAGAAATTTCTGTTTGCCCCGATTAATCTTGTTCGGAGGCCTTTCCTGAAGAAAGATATTGTCCTTCCTGTGGAGGGTGTCACTTCCCTCTGTCAGCTAGTCCACCGTGTCCTTAAGAGCCATGAGGAAGCCTCTTTCCAGGTGAGTATTCAACTTAATTTTATGTTGCACTGACACAAGGTGGTCTTTATTTTTTTATTTCTTCTGAGTCCTGAGGTTGGGGGCAAGAAAGGACAGCAGGATTGGGGCAGAAAAAAAAGGGGGGGAGGGGTTGGTGGGTAGGTGCATGGGGGAGGGATTGGGGCTATCGTTTTCAACCCCTTCCATATGCTTTTGTATAGGATCAATGGCTGTTCGCAAAATTTTGTCTTGGGCTGTTGTAATAATTCCTCTCTCTAGACATTTATTTTTTTCAATTAACATTTATAAGCTTGGCCATTTAATGTTTCCAATAAAGAGTGGTAATCAATATATGTCTTACGTTTATGAGAGATATAATGCTACAATGTCTCTTTCCTGAAGAACTATAATGCTACAAATAAAAGTACTGACTTCACAAAACAAAACACTATACTTTCTATCTTTTCCAGTCTTTGGCCGACTACATACTGGTAAGGTTTTGGTGCAGCACATGGTTGTCATGCCAACAGGAACCTGACAATTCTATGAAAGGTTTACTCCATTTTAATGGTATCTAGTTAGACAACTTTTTATGAACGTCTTTTCTGGGGCTGGTACTATTCACATGAAACAGATAATGTAATTGGGGTTTTTCTCACATTTAGATCATTATGGAGCCACGTTATGTGAGATTGAATGGCTACTGGATGTATTTTTTCAACGATGAATTGGAAATTTGGCACCGTTCTACATTATTTCTGACAGTGTGATTAGCTGAAAGAAAAGTCAATGAATTTGGGCCCTAATTTTTGTGTTTATTTATTTTTGTATATTAGTTCAACTTGAGATGATTGTCCCTAAAATCATTTATTTTTCCATTAGGTTTCTGTGATATGCTTATGATCAAAGATTGTGTGATTCACATTTTTCTTTTTATTCTGAATTTCTTTTTCTGATTAAAATTAAAGGAATTCAGCAGAGACAGACTTATGATAGAATTGGCACGAGAACGAGCGATGGTAATGGACAAAAGTGGTGATTCTCAAGCCAAGGCATCCTCCTTAACAGCTGCAACTGTGGGTGCTTCCCTTGGCGCTGGTCTTGGCATTGTTTTGGCTCTGGTCATGGGTGCAGCATCTGCCTTGAGGAAGCCCTGAGAATTCAATTTTCTTTCCCCATTATTTCTGGGAATGCAAGAAGTGAGAAATGGATAGAATGCGTTTCCCTGCTTTTCCGATTGGTGGCCATTCTTGTTTGAAGAGTTAAATCCTCTAAAGGTTCCTGTGCCAGATAGCCAGCTATTTTGTCTCGTAGCTTTTGTATAAAATTTATAAAGCAAGCAAGGAGCTTGGGTGACTTTCTCAAATTTGTTATATGTTTTTTGGATGTACAGATGGAATATTTTGGTAGTTCATTACTATCTCATTCATTATGTCAGTTGTTTGCCCCTCCAAACAGTGTATAAGTCCTCTCCCTCGTTTTTTTGTCATGAAAATGGCGATTTGTCAACAATCAAAGCCCCGAGGAACTTCGATTTATTTACTCTTGGGCAGTGAGACAAACAACGAGTTAACACTAGTGGGTTACACTTAAAATCCCAAGTCTCTCTCAATGGCAAACCAAAGGAACACGTAAGCGTTTTAAAATATGGAAAATTCATTTCAAGAATGCTAGATTTGCAGACATTTAGGATTCGGGAATATGAACAACTTGTTTCCAGATCTGAGCCAACCCAGAACAGGAAAAGAGATCATAAATTATACTTCCAAGTAGCAACTAATCTGTAACGATCCATTGATTCAAGCAACAGAGCCAATAAATTTAACTGGCCACTAGAGAAGTAAATTGGGTAGGCAATTTTCTAAGAGATAAGGGGGAAAGAGCTCAAAGAGGTAGCCTACAAATGTGAAATGTGTAACTAAAAAGAAACATAGATCATTTAGCACAACAAGAGAAATTGATCTGGCTTCGCTTGGATGAGCCTGCACCATTAACCAGGCTTACTCGATTTACTGACAACTCAGCCTTGTACGACTCAGAATTTAGTACTTTTCTGCTGATATTGTTGTAAATCTCCCGGATAACAATCTTGAATGCAGTTTCAACGTTGGTAGCATCAAGAGCGGATGTCTCCATAAAGAATAATCCTTCTGCTTCTGCTAGGCTCTTGCCCTCCTCTTTACTTACAGCTCTAAGATTCTCCAAATCACATTTGTTTCCGACCAACATTCTTGCCATTGCGGTATCACAATGAGCTGCATGAACCCAACAAAAGCTTAATTAGTCCATGGTCTTAATTGGACATAAAGGTAGAGCTGATCTCCGCTTCAGGGATCATGGACAACAAAAGGCAGAAAGAAAGAAATGATGGGGGCAAAACAGTTCAAAGAATGATACCGTAGATAAATAGATAAGTAGACAGAGAAAGACGAGACATAGACAGTTTAAAAACTATGTCCAACGCTTATTTCATCATGCACGGCTTTCAACTGAAGAAGTCTTCCAAATAAAATGAATGTTCTGGGTCTCAATAAACTTGTTTGAAAACAAAGGTATTAAAAAAACAATAATAAGAAAGAAAAAAAAAATTCAAACAGGGGGTACTACTTGACCCAAAGGTAAGGTAAGCACATTGCACCCATCAAACAATTTAACTCATTACACTCAAACTTCGCAGTAAGATAGAAGAATACTCTTGTCGTAGATTTTCAAAATGAGATGCTAACAGCTCTGCAAGTCATCTGATAAAATTATAACGGATACAATACCTCTAGTAACTTATACTCCGTTGACAAATTTCATAGTTCCATGTAATTTTTTATCTGTAAATTATAGCACAACATGCCCTAAATCCATAACATCAACCTCCACCTTCTTCTGATGGGAGAAAACATACCATTCAAGCACACTAACTAAATAGCATAATAACTACAGGCATCTTTGATCTTAATTTTACTCTTTGTTACTGTTTGGACCTCGAAGGTTTGAACTATCCATAACTCCAGCCTGAACATGGTGAGAAAATTTGATTTTCATCTGCTTTCAGCTTTCTTATACTTGTCTTGTTCATGAAATATGGATTACCCATTCTGGCACCAAAATCACTCAATTATCTATAATTCTCAATTTGTTCCCAGTAGCTTGAAAGGGCCTTTTTCATACTGACCCAGCCATGTCACGAACATTAAAAAAAAGAAAAAAAAAATATCACCGTTGAACATTATATTCTTTATGGCTTCGTAGAAGTCACTGGGCTTTTGTAACCATCTCGACTACAGGTACTTATCACCACCCATATATGTTTAGGACATATGCAACCATGGTAACAGCACACCAAAAAACCAATCCAATCTGCTTCTTGCTGGCAGTACACTTACATCAAATTCACTCTTTTGTAAAACAAGCTCACGCAAGTACAAATTATTAAATAATAATAATGACCATTGGAAATCCTCTTTTTTCTTTAGGCAGGACTCACGATTCTTGTACTGGATCTGTCCAAACTCTTCACAGAATTTATGCACTTCCCTCAGTAATGGCTACCGAAGTACCAATCAGTATATATGTATAAATCAAGCTATTCCATAACTTATGGAAGTATCAAGCTATTAATACCTCATGCACCATTTTTTAGTAAAGATAGTCTTTTGCTACAACTAGAAACATTACTTTGGATTTCTAAAGGAGACTTGGGCTGTAAAGTAGTATCACCCTTTTTGTCTTGCTTAATACAGTGAGTAGATATAAAGCTTAAGGAGAAGCGGGCAAGCATCTACAATTACAGAAGCGGAAGCAGTCTGGCCTTTCAGCATTGGAGAATGCAGGAAAACTAGATCATTACAAATGAGGAAATGACCTAGCAATGAAACATCCACACTGCCCCAAAGCAGCGATTGTGAATTTATGCTTATTGGTACACTAGTGCTCTTCTGACTTACCTGGCAGTTTTCTATGTTTTAAACATGTAATTCTGGAGACTTAACACTTGGAAATAAAAGATACATTGATCCTGACATTTTAGTAACAACACTTGACGCACGCAGAACACATTAGGTTATATTACTCTTTCCACTCTTTGGGGAAAAAATGTATCAGACAGATATAACACGAAAGAAATATTTCAAAAGTACTACATTCTGAAGGACTATTCAAAAGGACTCATCAGATGGATATGTCTGTCTATTCTCCAATTATTACCTATATAATGTACATAAATCGAACCCCATATCTTTCAGAAACATACCATTCTACCTGCGGTTAGGTGACTGTCAGGTTCCTAGGTCCTTCTCATTGGTTGCCAGCAAATGTGCAATTATGAGATCATAATTTAAGGTCACTACATAGTATCATTTAAGGGCAGAGTTTCTTAACAAATTGGAATAAAAACCTGCAAACTCTTGACAACCGTTAAAATAGTCTTATTCCATTTTGCTCAAACAAGCCCCAGAATATAATTGACCAAGCATAGAAACTTTTTAGCATACAAAAAACCTCACCCTCCAGCTTGTACACCTCCAGATCTACCTTGGCACTATGTCATGCACTGATCAGCCCAGTTCATCAGGTATGCTGTGCCAATTTAATGTATGCATAGCACTTGCTGTAGTGAATAACGCCACTGTTGATATTCTGTGCACAAACATACAACTACCTTTATATCCTGAATATCAAATCCGGCACAGAATTGCAATTCGGCTTTTCAAGCGGTGGCCATTGCTAAGCAAAAAAGCCGGGTAGGCTTTACTTGATGATGTCGGATCCAGCCCTCAGAACATTTTTCTATTAGCATCAATTTCCTGAACCCCCCCTGGCCTTCTAAAATGCCTAACAGAATGAATATTGCATCTAAAGGTAATAGAAAGGAGGAAGCAAAATAAAAATTAAATCTGCCTTTCCATGCCAAAATTGCTTCTACAAGTGGTAAGAATCAATATCATCACGGAAGAAAATGCTTAAAATATCAAGTTTTACAAAATGAAACCGAGAAAAAAGAAAAACTTACAATGAGATTTCCTCTATAGTTAAAACAAAATCAGGTAACGGTTTAGACACCTAACCGACAATAAAGGGAAAAAAAAAAATTCAGCCAACGTGTTTCAATAGCTTTAGATACCCAGAACCTAAAGCGCCGTGACTTCGACTCTTATGCCCAGGCGATTTGTAAGAAGCCAAACAAAGCAAGCACCCCCGAAAAAAAGAAAGAAAGAAAAGCTTTGAAATTGAATAGACACAATCAAGCATGCACTCAATCAGTTAACATACAAGCATAAAGCATTGTAGGAATCCCAGACTGGAAACTTTGACATCCCATCGCTTTTTTCCACTTTTTTCTGCGAAAGGAGACAGAATAAAAATGAAAGAGACAAGTAAGAACTTACTGCTGAGTTCATCCAGCCAGCGGTTGACACTGTCAAAGGTAGTCCTGCGACTAATATCGTAAACAACAAGTGCCCCCACAGCGCCTCTATAGTAAGCAGAGGTAACGGCCCTGAAGCGCTCTTGGCCAGCAGTGTCCCAGATCTGGGCCTTGATTTCTTTGCCATCAATTTCCACGACCTGGGTCTGGAACTCGACCCCAATGGTGGCCTTGGAGTTTGTGTCAAACTCGTCGCAAGCAAAGCGTGATAAGAGGTTGGACTTACCCACAGCAGAGTCGCCGATCAGCACTATCTTGAACAGGTACTCCTCTCCACCCCCTTCTTCATGCCCCATGGTTGCGCTGTTTCCCTGTGTCTTTGTGGGAGGTGGGGTTGATTGCTTTGGAGTGGAGGAAAGCTAAATAGTGCAGAAGCGAATGCGGACAAACTGCGTAATTGGCGGGTTCTCACCAATTTGTTCGTGTTTTTCTTCTGAGTGGGACTAAACGAGGTTTGACCTTCATTTTACTCGCGATCATGGGATATCATTTCGAGTAATAAATTCTTTAGTTTTATGCAACACCCCCGCCGCTTAAGTGGGTGTTGCATCCATGTTCCATGTTCCATGTTCCATGTTCCATGTTATGAGATCTAACCTCGTTGGATTGATTGTGTGGATGAGAAGTAATTAATATGCACAAGAGGGTTGGACTCAACGTGGAGAGGACACAGCATGGACGTTGTCCAGGGTGAGGCAGTATGGTTGATATAGTTGAGACTCAATCAAAATATGATTTTTGGGGTGGAATATGTGGAATCAACATATAGGGTTTATCTTTCTTATAGTTTCTTTTCTAGCAGAATGCAAGAGATTACCCTTTGATTTATCGAAGCAGAGGAAGAATTATAGCAGATTATCAAACCAAATATTCAGGCATCAAATTTGGTTTATTTTATGTTGTTTATTATCTAAATTTATTAGTTTCTTCAATATTTGTAACAATTCTTTATGTGAGAGGTTGTAAGATGTCGATTTCTCTATACCATTAAGATTCTACATATGTTTCATGAATTTGACGTGAAGAATGACGATGCAAATATTTCACACGTCCAAACAAAGCAAATAAAATAATAAGTTTGGCTTTGTAGGAATATTTCTTTAGTCCTTTCCTTTTATAACTTGAGTTTTACATATTCACATCAAGAATATTTGTACATTGTAAATTCTCAAGGCAATAAAATTATTTTCTCGTCTTTCTTCTTCCTCTAAGTTTGGCCTTCTCCGCTCTTCACTTTGTGATAATACTGATCAGAAACTGTATTTTGTTGAATATAGTACAAAAAAAAAAAATCTCATGATAGCATATTATGATATAAATTCATATAAAACATATAATAAGATCGACACAAACATTTGCATTAAAAATTAGATTAAATGGTAAATAATATGCTGAAAAGTCTGTCCACTGGAAAACAATATCTAGACATCTTATTTTTAGAAGTATTGGTATTCACGAATTTCGGTCAAAACCTTATAATGTTACAATTGTCTAAATTTTGCAAACTTTTCTTCTTTTCTGTGCCAACAACCGGGGGTTGGAGCGTAGTTTACATTGAATCTAAAGCTACTGCGGAGTAATTACCTTTTGCAACGAATCGTTTTGATAGTATAGTAGTAGCATCTAAATATGCAAATGTCATGGCAAGGGGAGGATTGGTCAAATCTTACTCAAATTAGATCTATGATGCACATGGTAGAACAAACAAGAGTTTTAGGAACATATAGCAATGGCATAATAACTAGAATAATACCAAAAAAAAAAAATCTCATGCCAAGGGAAAATATATGTGCAGCAAAATCTCCCTAGATCGTTGCACAATTAAGAAATTTGTTAATGATCTCAAGACCTTAACTGCTAAACTATGTATTGTGAAAACTTGCCAATCTCAATCTTTGATCACATACTTGTTCAAGATCAAATACCTCAACAATAGTAATTCCAATTTCTTGCACTACAACAAGATATTCCTCACATTCTAAAAGTGCTAGAATGTGGATAATGCTGCTCCATTAGGAACCAGAGCAAAATTACATGGACTTTTCAGCATCTGAGTTCAAATCAAACTATTACGTAAACAACTCAAATTCAAAAAGCTAAAAGAACTTAAAATTGAGATGAAGATAAGGATGAGGAAGCTTCACCTCGGTCACATCTCCAAGGTGAACCGTGTAAAGCACATTTGAGAGAATGATCCCACCTCTCACTCCTAACCTTAACATCTCCTTCGATGGTTTTATCGGTAAATCCTTCACCCCGACTATTCCCACCTTCCTTTGCCATCCCACGACTTCATTCCTTTTCAACACTCAACGCTCACAATCACCAAAACAAAACAACACCATCAACACCATCAATCCTACAATCTAACTCATTCATTCACTCACATGCCAATGTAAAGTCACGGATTCTCCTTTGTTTAGAAGAGAAAATGAAGCAAAACAAGAAAAAAAAAAAAAAAAAAAAAGAAGGCAAGAAAATTTTGCCCCATTAGGATTTGAAGTAGAATTACATTTCCACCAACTGAAACGAGTTCAGAGATTTTGCTAACACTATCGGCTACACATTTCCACCAAATTTTCATGCCTAACTTCCTTTAGCCTGTTTCCATTCATTGTACGGACTTGAGTGCTATAACACAATTTACCACCCTCGTAGTTTTTTCTCCCTAAAATTTGAAGAGTTCATTTAAATAAAATGATAGCAATGTAGTTTTATTCCATTATTCTTCAATCCTAAGCATCTGATTAATCTAAATAATTCATTTAAATAAAAGGATATGATTGTAGTTTTAAACCATTGCTCTTTAATCCTAAGCATTGGATGCAAAATAAACAAAACTTAGCTCAAATTCTTATGTACACCATGCTTGGGGAGGCATAAATTTAAGCCTACCCCAACTCAAGTGTTATTGTCTAAAGAAATAACTGAATCACT
The DNA here is from genome assembly GCA_028551475.1 of Casuarina equisetifolia. NCBI lineage: Eukaryota > Viridiplantae > Streptophyta > Magnoliopsida > Fagales > Casuarinaceae > Casuarina > Casuarina equisetifolia. The sequence continues at coordinate 16,560,095 of CM052361.1, read as the reverse complement.
TTGCAAGTTGAAAGATCATTGCACCATTGTAGAGGATGGGTATAAATCCTTAGAGAAAGTAGGATGTAGAAGGTCAGCCGATTATACTTATTAGCACGTGGAATAATTTCACTTTAGATTAATTGTTCTTTTTGCATCATTTGATTGGCCAAAGCATTTTTAAACCATAGATTAGTAACCCAAATCTAGTTACATTATTGAATGTATCTATAATTTTATGATTAGATGTACATTTTGTGTGAAAAATGACTAATTTCTCACTTGAATGATTGTTGGCTCATGAATTTGTCTTGGTTGCTTATCAGAAATGACGTACCATGGTCCCTTTCCATCTACTCTTCGCTCGAATCAACCTCTTTTTTGTCCGGCTCGTTGAAGTGGTGCAGCTTATCATCAGTACACTACTTCTGCAAAAACATCACTAGCTAATTAAAAGCTTAACTAATTATCTTGTAATGTCCTACATAGACACTATTCGTTTGTGCCACCAATGCCTTCTTTGTCAACATTGCTTGAGTTATGAGTACAATGTTGTTCCCCACCCAAATATACTCCAACGTGGCTAAGCATTGGCCTTTGTCTTGCACGAGGAGTTTATAGGTGGGATCTTACTCAAATTTAATCCATGGTGCATGTGGTAGAACAAACAAGAGTTTCAGGAACATATAAAAATGGCATAAACTTAGCCAATTATCTTGTAATGTGGGATCATACTCAAATTAGATCCATGATGCACATGGTGGAACAAACTAGAGTTTCAAGGATATATAGCAATGGCATAATAGCTAGAATAATACCTAAAAAAAATCTTATGTTAATAGAAAATATATATGCAGAATTACCTAAATCATTGTACAATTAAGAAATTTATTTATGATCTTAACTTAACCAAAACTATGTATTGTGAAAACTTTTCAATCTTGATCTTTGATCACATACTTATTTGAGATCAGATGCCTCAAAATAGGAATTCTAACTTCTTGCACTATAACAAGTAAATTCCTCACATTCTCAAAATATTGGAATGAGGACAATGCTACTTAATTGGGAGCTAAAGTAAACTCACATGGACCTTCTAGCATCTAAAATCAAATTAAATTACTATGTAAAATCTCAAATTCAAAAAGCAAAAAAGACTCAGCACTGAATTGAAAATGAAGATAAAGAAGCTTTAGTTTGGTCATAGCTTTCGAGTGAACCTTATGGAGTACAATGTAAAGAGTGATCTCACCTTTCAATCCTAACTTAAACACCTCCTCTAATGGTTCTATTGGTAAATTCTTCACCTCGACTTCTCCTACCATCTTCCTTAACCACCCTATAGCTTTGTTCCTTCTTAACGCTTACAATCACCGAAACAAAGCAACACCATCCATCCCTCACTCTAACTCATTCATTCACTTACCAATATAAAGTCACTAATTCTCCTATGTTTAGAAGAGAAAATGAAGCAAAACAAGAAAATATTGCCCCCACTAGGAACTAGAGTAAAATCACATGAATTTCTCATGAGCTAAAATCAAATCAAAGATTTTACTAACACTTCCTACTTCACATTTCCACCAAGTTTCATACCGCACTTCCCCTAACTTGTTCTAGTTCATTGTATGGACTTAAGCTCCATAAGACAATTTACCACCTTCAAAGTTTTTCCTCCTTGAACTTTGAAAAGTCATTTAAATAAAAGAATAGGATTATAGTTTTAATATGTTGTGCCTTAATTCATTGCATCTAATTCACTTAGGTGCAAAATAAACATAAAGTAATTCCAATTCCTTTGTTTATAGAAAATATAGATGCATATTTACCTAGATCATTTTACAATTAAGAGATTAGTTGATGATCCTTGATCACATACTTGTTCTAAATTGAATGCCTTAAAATAGGAATTCCCCATTTCTGACGCAGCAAGTAGTAAATTCCTCACATTCTAAAAGTGTTGGAATGTAGACAATGCAACCTCGTAAGGAACCACGTGGACTTTCCAGCATCTGAAATCAAATCAAACTACAATGAAGATAAGGATAAGAAATCTTTACCTTGGTCATAGCTCTAGGAGCTCATTGCAAAGAATGATCCCACCTTTTAATCCCAGCCTGGACACCTTTGATAGTTATGTTGGTAAATACTTCATCTTAACTCCTCCCACCAACTTGCTCAACCACCCCGTAGCTTCATTCCTTCTTAATGTTTGCAATTTCCAAAACAAAACAACATCATCAATTCCCTAGTCTGACTTATTTATTCACTTATATACCAACGTAAATTCATTGGTTTTCCTTTGTTTAGAAGAAAAAATAAATCAAAGCAAAAAAAGGAAAGAAACTAAGAAAATGCTAGTCCATCAGGAACTAGAGTAGAATCACATGAACTTCTCATTGGCTGAAATCAAATCAAAGATTTTGTTGACACTTCTTGTTTCACATTTCCACTAAATTTCCATACCCCACATCCCCCAACCTATTGTTGTTCATTTTACAAACATAAGCACCATAACAAAATTTATCACCCTTGCAATTTTTCCTCCTTAAAATTTAAAGAATTTTCATTTAGATCAAATGATAAGATTATAGCTTTAATTTATTGTTCTTTATCCTAAGCATATGATTAATCTTGATAATTCATTTGAATGAAAAAGGATAGGATTATAGTTTTAATCTATTTTTCTTCAATCCTAGGCTCCTAATTAATTCTAGATGCAAAATAGACAAAAAATTAACTCAAATTTCTATGATAATGGAAACTATAGATGCAAATTTCCCTAGATCCTTATACAAATGAAAAATTTGTTGATGATCTTAAAAACTTAATTGTGAAACTATATACTATCAAAACTTACGAATCTTGATCTTTGATCATATACTTGTTTGAGATCAAATGCCAAAAAAATAGGAATTCCAATTTCTTATACTACAACCAATTAATTCCTCACATTTTCAAAGTGTTGGAATGTAAACAATGCTACCTCATCAAGAACTAGAGTAAAATCGCATGGACTTTCTAGCATTTGAAATCTAATCAAACTACTATGTAAACATCTCAAATTCAAAAAGCTAAAGGAACTCAAAATTGAAATGAAGATGAGGACAAGGAAGCTTTACCTTGGTTACAACTCTAGGCTGAACCTTGTTGAACACATTACAAAGAATGATCGCACCTCTCAATCCTAACTTGAACACCTCCTTTGACCCAATCACGAAAACCAAACAACACCATCGATCCCCCATTCTAACTCATTCATTCACTCACATACCAACGCAAAGTCTTTGATTCTCGTTTGTTTAGAAGTGAAAATAAAGCAAAACGAGAAAAGTAAAGAAAACTAGAAAATGCTATCCCATTAGGAACTAGAGCAGAATCGCATGAACTTTTTCACCAACTGAAATAAAGTCGAAGACTTTCCTGACACTTCCTAGTTCATATTTCCACCAAATTTCCATAGCCCACTTACCAGCCTATTTCTATTTACTATATGAACTTAAGCCCCAAAACACAATTTACCACTTTTGTAGTTTTTCCTTCCTACTTCGAAGAATTGATTTAAATAAAAGGATAGGATTATAGTTTTAATCTATTGGTCTTCAATCCTAAGGATTTGTCAATGCCATCCATAGTGTTTGTAAGACCACGACTGATTTTTGAAGGAAGGAATGGAAGTAAATATCATCACTATATGCATGTTTTGTCACTACGACGACTGATTTTTGAAGGAAGAAATGGAAGTAAGTATCATCACTATATGCATGTTTTGTCAAGTATTACGTATTGGATTAACTAATAAGGTTATATAAAATTGTATGGATGTTTACTTTTTTCAGTTTGCAAACTTATATAAAAAAAAAAAAACCATTAACTCTATGTTAATAATAAATCATCTCTTTGCATAATAAAATGAACTATTTTTGATAGTTTTCTTACATTATCAATCGTCTAAACTACTTTGGTTTCAGGTCTGCATAATTATTTTCCTTATAATATTTGTGCATTCAAACACATAAAAATACGTAAGAAAGGCATAAAAGTTGGATCTTACTGCCTGACTTAGCCGACAAAAGGTTGCAGTCGTCGGAGAATACCGTTAAAACCGGTGGGGGAATTTACACTCGTCGCGTGGAGACGAGTGGCTAAAAGGGGCAATCCCATTAGTGTATTGGTGGGTATGAGCATCTGGTTGCGTTTTTGGAGGGTGAGCAGTGTTTCAGTGACTAACTTGGTGATTGTTTGGAGGAGATCCCGCAACCCAGGATTGGTTGTTTACAGACACGGGACTGTGCAGCCGTTTTGTCGCTGGCCGATAGGGATTCGTATATTTGGGAATGGGTCTGTACCTTCCAATTGTTTTACCTCGGCTTCGAGACCCAAGTGTGCTTCTCGAGGCACAGACTTGTATTCACTAAATAAAAAGATATCCCATTTGATCCGGACTGGCCGGCTCTGCGAAGCGAGAACTGTATTTGATAAAGCCGACCACCGAAACACTATTACCTGGAATTCAATGATTAGTGGATACGTCCAACGAAGAGAAATGGCAAAGGCACGTAATTTATTTGATGAAATGCCTGAAAGAGATATTGTCTCGTGGAACTTGATGATTTCGGGCTATATCTCGTGTCGTGGAAGTAGGTATGTTGAGGAGGGGAGGAACTTGTTTGATAACATGCCAGAAAGAGATTGTGTTTCATGGAACACGATGATCAGTGGGTATGCAAAGATCGGGCAGATGGATGAAGCTTTGCGCATTTTTAATAGTATGCCTAAGCAGAATGTTGTCTCTTGGAATGCTATGATTAGCGGGTTTTTGCATAATGGCAGTGTGATGCGTGCCATTGAATTTTTTGGGAGAATTCCTGAGCGGGATGCAGCTTCTCTTAGTGCACTTGTATCGGGTCTCATTCAGAATGGTGAATTGGACATAGCTGCAAAAGTTCTGAGCGACCATGGTAAGAAAGATGAGGACAGAGAAGATTTAGTGCATGCATATAATACTCTGATTGCAGGCTATGGTCAGAAGGGTAGGGTTGAAGAAGCTCGACAGCTTTTTGATCAGATTCCATCTTATCCTGATGGAGGTAAAGAGGGAAATGTGAGGTTCAAGAGAAATGTGGTATCATGGAATTCTATGATTATGTGCTATGTCAAAGTGGGAGATATGGCTTCTGCCAGGGAACTTTTTGACCTCATGATAGAAAGAGATGCCTTTTCCTGGAATACTATGATCGGTGGCTATGTCCAATTGTCAAATATGGAACAGGCCTCAATGCTCTTTAGTGAAATGCCAAATCCAGATACCCTGTCATGGAATACAATGATCAAAGGGTTTACGGAAATTGGGAATTTAAAACTTGCCAAAGATTTATTTGAGAGGATGCCCCAAAAAAACCTGGTGTCCTGGAACTCCATGATAGCAGGTTATGAGAAAAATGAGGACTTTAAAGGAGCAGTTATGCTCTTTTGTAAGATGGTACTTGAAGGAGAAAAGCCTGATAGACATACTTTGTCTTCAGTTCTCAGTGTGTCGACTGGGTTGGTGGATCTTCACCTTGGTATGCAGATTCATCAGCTGATCTCAAAGACAGTTCTTCCAGATGTGCCTATAAATAATTCTCTCATTACCATGTATTCAAGATGCGGGGAAATAAATCTGGCTCGGGCCATTTTCGATGGGATGAAATTGCAGAAAGATGTGATATCTTGGAATGCAATGATTGGAGGTTATGCATCCCATGGTTTTTCTCAAGAGGCTCTTAAAGTATTTGAGTTAATGAAAAGACTCAAAGTGCAGCCAACCTATATAACATTTATTTCGGTTTTGAATGCATGTGCTCACGCAGGATTAGTTAAAGAAGGCCAGAAGCATTTCCAATCCATGTGTAGTGAATATGGTATTGAACCACAGGTTGAACACTATGCCGCACTTGTAGATGTCATGTGTCGGCATGGCCAACTTGAGGAGGCCATGGATTTGATCAATGGTATGCCCTGTGAACCAGATTCAGGTGTTTGGGGTGCATTATTAGGTGCTTGTAGGGTGCATCACAATGTAAAGTTGGCTCGAGTTGCAGCTGAAGCATTGATGAGACTCGAACCAGAAAGTTCAGCTCCATATGTGTTGCTATATAATTTGTATGTTGATATGGGATGGTGGGACAATGCAGCAGAAGTGAGAATGATGATGGACAAGAATCATATCAGAAAGCAACCTGGTTATAGTTGGGTAGATTCTTCCCTAGGATGAGATGGTTCTTCACTAGTCAAATGACTGTTTCCTTTGAATTGCTTGGGGGTTCTTCCCTAATCCCTTTGTTGGTTTCCTCTAAGTTACTAGAAGGCAAAATCAGTCTACTGAGATCAGCCTAGAAAGTTAGGAGTAAACATAGAACAAGACCAGCTTGCATGAATTATTTGAGCACTACTGATTTTGGTTGTGTGTTCAAAGGAAAGAAGGCTTTTCAGAGAAGTGAAATCAACATTTCAATTGGCATTTTTTGTTTCTTGAAAGGACGCGTATCAGCTGGAGCAGAGAACAACCTTTGGTGAAATGAATTGCACATGTTTTGCAGCAGATCTTTTGTAGCTTGGAGGTTTACCAAATACTCTTTTCTTTCTCTCATGAGCATCTACGATTTGTTCCCCCTGGTTGATTCATCCATGGGAAAGGTTGTTATGGCTGTAAATTCTGGTTAGCCCCAATGTTAATGCTTCATACTGCCAAACCCAACTGAGAGGACAACGCACAGTGCATGCGTTTTAATTCTTCTTGTATGACTCTATGACTGAAGGTTTTTTTTAACAATGGCCACAGGACTCATGTAAATTCTGTCCCTACACCTACTCAGAATGACAAATCTGATATCTGTGTTAGAGAAATGTAAAGGAGGATCTCCGTGGATGCATTTATAAAATATGTGGCATCTTCCCACTCCTGGAATCTGATTTCAGGACTTTCTTATTTATGAATTATTGCCAATGCTTTCAACATTTAGAAACTGACATAGATATGATAATTGGTTGGACTTGCAGCTATTTTGGTCTTCTTTTACTTTATTTTATTGTAAGAAACAAAGACATATTCTGAGGAATTTTAGGACATATGGAGAGCTCTTAGAGCGTTAGCAGAACTTCCTCAATAGTCTGTTGGAGTTCTCATTTGTTTTTTTTTTTTTTTTTTGACAGATGAGAAGTTTGGTTGCTATCTGCTGCCATTGTTTGAAATGGGTCCCGCTTATTGAATTTGACTATCTTCTATTTGCAAGTAAAATGATAATTGAAATGTCTGTGAATTTAAAATCTCAAATTTCCCCAAAAGCGCCAGGCCTTCTTAGAGACCTCAAAATGGTAGTGCTTTGAAACTGCCATCTTGTCCATCCTTAAGACAAATAATTTCTCACTGCAAGTACTCTTAGCGGGTGAAAGGTCCAGAAAACCTCAAATTTGCAACTATCCCATATTACGTTGATCCCATATTACTGGATTGCAAATTTGCATTTAGTCATGATCTGCTTTTTATCCTTTTGCAATTATTACTTCTAATCGTGATGACAGATTATTGGATACATGAAGATAGGGGAGTCCAGTGGCATCTGCTGATGCAATGTTATTGTGGGAATGTGGGGGTCACGTATAGAGTGGGTCGACTGTGGGCGGATTTTGGTGTGAAAACTTTATGAGAATCAAGTTGGCTAAATCCTTATCCTAGAATTTCGAAGTATTTAGATGCTGTCTCCCCAAATAATACAAAATGATTGTGGAAGTAATCATGTCAAGAAGACCTTGAGAAGTTTAAGGGCTACGATGGGAAGCAACTTGCTATTTAACCTATATGACTTCGAGCTTTCTAGAAAGTATATCAAATGTTAATAAAGCTAATTGTTAAGCTTAGTCCTGTAGACTTTTGTAGCCATAGAAAGTACGAAATACAAAAATAAAATCAGATTTTAGCCACCAAGTCTCATGCAAGATTTCAATTTAGTCCATTGATTTTTAATTTCATTAATGAAGAATTATGTCTTTATCCAACAAAATCAAGAGAAAATGTTGGGTCAGCAGTCAAAAATTACTGAGATCAAATCAACCAAGAAAAAGATGGGTGTAATGACTTCCTAGAAGCAATATGAATTTTTCCACTCGTTGGAGTGGCACTGCGTGGAAAAGTCAAGAATAGCTGCTTGGGGTATCCCACATCCACTAAAATCCAATGCCATCCTTCGCCTATAAGAAGAAGCTCTTGAAGGCAAGCTTCATGTGAGCTCCAAAGGAGAAGTATGAAGTCGATATACAAAGTTCTCCTCCTCGCTCTTTGCATTTGCAATGCAAAATCTACAGATCCTCTGGGGGATTTTTGCAATAGCGACACTATAATTGGCAGTGGTAGCCAAATTTCAGCAAATATAGATCGACTATTATCCGTACTGACTTCCAAAGCGGACTCTAATGGTTTTGCTGCTGCTTCTTATGGTGGAGGGCAAGACCAAGTTTTTGGGCTGGCTCAATGTAGGGGGGATGTAAGCAGCAAGGACTGCTCAAGCTGCATCCAAGACGCAGCCAAGGAAATCCGCCAACGCTGTCCAAACCAAGCTGATGCAAGAATTTGGTACGACTACTGCTTTTTACGTTACGACAATAATAATTTCGTGGGAGAAGTGGATACGTCGGTTGGTATTTTCTATTACAACCTGGAAAATGTAACAGATGCTGATAACTTCAACAAAGAGCTAAAAGCCCTGTCGGATGAAATTAGAAAAGAAGCTGTTGAGCCGAGGAATGGAGGGCTAGGGAAAGGGGAGAGCCAACTGTCCCCATTTGTGACACTATATGCATTGGTGCAGTGCACAAGGGACCTGTCTCCGGTAAACTGTGCTCAGTGTTTGGCCATTGCAGTGAGCAACTTCGAAACCATTTGCAACAACCGCAAGGGCTGCCGGGTGCTATACAGCAGTTGTTATGTCCGATATGAGCTCTATCCTTTCTTCTTTCCACTCGCTTCAAACAACTCCATGGTTGATACTGCAGTGGCCATAGTTCATCATCCATAGCCCATAAAAGGGCCAACCGAAATCCATGCAAAATATATGGAATAAGATGACTGCACCGAACCAGAAATGGAAAGCTGATTTCTGGCCTTAGTTGCACTTCATTGTTCTGTTTCTTGCTTTGTTTTGTTAGCTGAAGTTGGGTCAACATTATCACTCTTTTCAATATTAAGGCTACATTTCTAAACAGACAATTTATTCAACTTTGTGCCTCTGATCAGAGGAGAGTTTCTAGTCAACATTAACAACGGCCGCCTACTCCCTAGACCTGTCGACATCCGTGCAAGGCTTCGACAGCACATAGTAAGAATACTCGTGAAAAAAATTGGACAGTTTCAAAAAGGTCTAATTAGCATCATATTTTGAATTCCGCACCTCACGGAATTCTCTTGGAAAGTAGTACAAATGGTATACAAGACACCAATCGCCTCCTTCAAAAAAATGCCTTTGATCGCGCTTGACTTTGATTGCAAGAGGATAGGTTGAAGTCGCAGGAAAAAGAAAAATAAAAATCTTTATAGCGTCCATTTTTCCACGGAAGCTTAATTATAAATGTACGTCTGTGAATGTAATCACGGGTGACTTTTTATCACTAGCTGCTTTGTGCAACTCAAGTACAGATTTGCCAGAAATCGACAAGTTCACTAGGCTGGCTGCTGCTGTATGTACTAAAGTTTCCATTGTTCGTATGGCTAATAAATCAAGCAGCCGATCGGACTCTTGCAGTTTATAATACTGCTCTTCCTCAAAGCTTATGCTGCTCACACCAATACTGAGAGCTTCTAGAGGACGGAAAAAATAAAAAAAGAAAGAAATGAAAATAAAGGAAGGTGGGGTATGAGTTCCTAGACAACAAGGCGTCTATTCCACAAACTCATTAGAAGGTGATAGTGAGCAAACATGTCAAGTGTGTCAGCTGGGTGTATCCGCACTTCCCATTCCAGAGAGCTCCTCGGCCTTTAGTGCAAAGTGATGGGAGCAGCACAAACTTATCGTGTCAAAGATGGAGCAGAGCTAATCCATCAATGCTGTCCATGTTGACTCGGAAGCAGCAAATATCAGAGTAAATGCCGAAGCAACACTCATTCACACACCACAATCAACCAAGCAAACAAAGAACACTGAGATTTACGTGATTCGAGCAAATATCCCTACATTCACAGCCTAAGGAATAACTTCTTTTACTAATGAGAGAATGGTTACAGGGGTACAAGCACTCACCAATCTGGGTTTCTCACCAACAAAGGAGGAAGACAGTGCTACAGTATCCCTCTATCTCTCTTGCAATGTTCTCACGCTACCCTTTTTCTTTTACTGTTTCTTTTTCATACAAGGGCGAACTGACTATTTTGCCCCTCACTAATTTTCTCCAAACACAGCTGTCCAAACCAAGAATTGGTGCGATAATGAGCCTTTTGCGTTACAACAATATAATGACAGTTTCGTGGAGAAGTGAATAATTTTTTTTTTTTTTTTTTTTTTTTGGGTTAATAACATAGAACCCCAACATCCTTGACTTAATAGCTTAAACTAGAGAGCAACATATTGCCCCAAAGTGAATACGTCTTTTGGCATGCTCCATTTCAATGTAAAATATGTAAAATAACTTGGATATTTCAATGTACATCCAGTAGCCTTAATTGTTGAAATGGAAAAACAAGCTCTTAATCTTGGAACTGCCACTATTTTTTATGCCATTGTGTGCTGTTAATTTTTTTCCCCTGAATTTTAAGTCTTTAAACAGTAATTTTCTCTGCAAATTGAAACACACAAGCCCAAATACTCCTACAAAACATGGCTTACAACACACTTCCCTCATAAACCAATAATTTGTTTTATAAAAAAACCAACTGTTAAATGAGCACCCTGTCTAGAAGCATCTGCATGAGGTATGCCATGTCCTGAATACAAAGTTCAGTACTTCCTGGCTCTACAATAACAATTAAAAGCAGGACCAACGGATTAATTATTTTTAATATGCCATGTCCTAAATACAAAAAATGCAAATTATTTTTAATTTGCTCTGCAATCTTGCATTTGTCCCTGGCACATTTTGGCCCAACTCCGCAGCCTCTACCATGCATTCATTTCCTTCACCTTCAGTTGAACGTTTATTATCTCCAGATCCAGGGTTGGCAACACTCTCTACTACTTCTTTCAACTCACTGAGACCACATTCTATCATGGCCGCAACCGCAGCAACAATATTACTGGCGTAGGTCTCAGTAGCACCCAGCAATACTTCAGAATTCTCGTTATTTAAACTCTCAACCTTGTTAAGCTGGGGTTCATTCTCACAACCAATGTTTTCTTGGATGACGGCAGAAACCTTACCTGTCTTTTTGATGCCTCACATTTTTTGACAGGTAAGCTCATCTGAGACAGCAAAGCGAGTGTCCTCCATCCCTAAAACATCCCCTGCCTTTGATGCTCAAGATCACCATTTTGCTCTACGGCAATTTGTTCACTAATAATTTCATCCCGTTCACCGTCACCCAAGAACAGATCCTTCTCCCAACTGGTGAATGCCAATGAATCATCCTTCAACTCCAAAGCTTTCCTTTCTTGAAGTGATGAAACATCCAGCAGTGTAGTAGCACAACTCCGATCCACTTGAGGCCCAGCACTGAGGGTATCACTGGATATAGTGACATCTGAAGAACTTCTTTTTCCTATTTTACTAACACTTCTAGTTCCATTTGAAGGTTCGTGTTCTTTTTCAAACATTTTTGATATATATAGGATCGATAAGGGGATTCATCTTGCATTTTTGATCTACCACCATCTCTACAAACTCATGTGAAATGGCAAAATAAGCTTGGTGCTCTAGCTCCCTAAGTTCTTTAGAATCTTGTTTGATCTTTTTCCCTAATCATTGCATTTTCTTTCATTTCGGCAGATTTCTTGCTGTGCTCACTTCTCAGATTGGTTTCCAGTGCTACAATTGATATTTCAGCATTGCCCTGCTCCCCATCACCAAAACTTGGTGAACCGTTAAATCTTCTCAGTACGACTACACCTAAAATGACAAAACTCCGAGACCTCAAAGTGGTGCCTTACTTTTTAGTTTTTGGCACACCTAATTGGCTTTCTCGTTCAAGAATCCTTTTTATGCAAGAAGTTATGGCACAAAACACTTCAAGCAGCGACATTACACCCAAAAATAAAATAAAAGAAAATAAAAGAAAGCTTTGGTGGTATTCCAGTTTTGTCATAAACTTTTGATGTATAGATTTCCTTATTCATGTGATCAACTGAGCAATAAGCTGTTCAAGTAAACTCTGTACATGGGGATCTGTATACTATACATGTTCCCTCATTTTCTCCTAAATGTACAGTATGCTGGGGGGTAGAGTATGTTGCAGGACAAGCCTCCATTCCAGAATAGAAATATTAGCCTAAAGCCTGATTAGTTGTTGGCTTTGCCATAGCTTCTGGGAAAAGGGATAACGTCTCTAACATCGGTCAACCCTGTAGCAAAGAGGACCATACGGTCAAAGCCAAGACTGAATCCAGAGTGCTTTACTGTTCCATGCCTGCGAAGTTCTAAGTACCACTCATACTGCTCTCTTGGCAATCCCAATTCCTGTATTCTGTCAATCAAAAACGGGAGAAAAGATAACGGTTTGACTACAAAGCAAGTAAAGTTGAACCAAGAACACAACATAATTATAGAAGTCGGAAAATTAATGTCAATCATTATCTTATCAACAACAAAACTATTAAACTTCATAGGGGAATGCCCCTAAGCTCCAAGTAATGACCTTTGGTATCTATTAAATTTTACTTATCAAAAAAAGGAAAGAAGCAAAACAAAACCATTAAACTCAACATAATTTCATTATCCATAATCTCGTCACTAGATTGTCTAAACAAAAGCCTTCTTTCTGTATACGCAGAAAGCATATGGAGCGATTAATTTATAGAATTTGGGTTGTGGAAGCTGCTGTTGAAAGTGGTTGTCCTGTAAATCATCCACTTTTGGATGCCCAGCATTGATTAAACCTGCTGATTCAAAAACCACTGACTCGAATCTTGAACTCTCTAAAGCTGAGTGCCACGCCCATTTGATTCATAGGGGGAGGGCCACCAGAATCATTGTTTTTAGGTCCACAAGGACAGAAGTCAAATTGAAAAGTAAGCGTGCCCAAGATTCTTTTTCACGGAAAAAATGAAAAAAATCCCACTTGTATTAACATCAGTTAGTGTCATCATTTGATTCATCGATCCAGTTCTCAAGCTCTGTAACATTAGATACAGTAGAAGTACTAGGCATAGTGCTCTAAAAAATGGAAAGAGAGGAATGAAATAGTATGGTAGTACCTTGAACCTAAAATGTCAAGACGCTCCTCATTTTGGCTACCTGAAATTAATGTTCCAACCTGCAAATAAAATTTGTACAGCTTCATGACCAGCCTAGATAAATCTTGGATTTTGTACAGATGAGGAACCTCACTGAAATACATTCATTGTCTAAAAGCCACAAACAAACACAATTTAGCTCACCTTCGGTACAACCATGTCAAATGCTGCGACTGTTTTCCCATCGTCATTCACACGTGCATAAAAAGGCTTGACTTCTTTTGGATAATTATATATTATTACAGGCTTCTTATGGATCTCCTCCACCAAATAACTGGAAACCTCAAAAGAAGGTAAGATCACACGACATGTTGAACTCTCATTTCTCTACTTCCTGACATTTTTGAATCCAAACTATCAAAAAAATGTCATACCATAGGTGCTCTGCGGTTAAAGCAGTATTCCTCTCAACGTTTGTCTCAAATTTCTTATCCGTGGCCTGAGGAGAAAATGTTCAAGAAAAAGAAGAAAGAGAAAAAAGAGAAAAAAGAAAAAAGGAAGATGTAGGCTACAATTTGCTCTGGATGAAAGTTAGTTGCCAATGAAATATGAGGGGGATTTACACGTGATATACCTTTTCTAAAACATCCATTGCTTCACTGTAAGAGATCTTTTCAACTGTACTTGATGCAACTGACTGAAGACGATCAATGCAGGTTTTGTCAATTCGCTTTGAAACAAATTGCAGATCATCAAAACAGTTATCCAAAACCCATTTGCAGAGGAACTTGACAAAGTCATTTGCACAGCTGATTGCATCCTGAAATAACATATCAGAGGAAAAAACAATGCACTTTATCAATATATATGAAAGAAATACAAAAGAAAACAGAATAGTGATTCCTGTTTGGGGCTCTTGTTATTATACACAATGTGCTGGAATACTTTGATCAGTTTGAGAGCTGACTTTACCCATCATCCTCATATCAAATTTTTAGTAGTGTATCAATATCACACTCAAATTTGTCACAAAGAGCATTTGAAGTTATTGACCAGCTTCCTATATAGGATCACTATTCTGATCAACCATTTCAAAAAAGTTCCTCATATGCTTCCAAGTTTGATTTCAGGGATGTAAAACCATTTCAAAGGTCCTTATATGTTTCTATGAAATGTATTCCCCCTTTAAATTTTCAGCCTCAAATTTAAAGGGAAAAACTCACGAAATCCCAACCGGTGCTTGTGGGATGGATGCACTGAATAAATTGTCACATCTAGCTTAATGTGCCTATAAACCAGCTTTGACAGGTATATAGTCTGTAATCAATTGGAATACAAAAGAGCACCATAAACTTGCTTATACCTCTAACTGTGAAAAAGCCATTTCAATCTCAATCATTGATGTTTCTGCCACAGGTTTTGCACGATCTGCCTGAAATCTAGGGCCAACTGAGTAAACATTACCAAGGGCACATGCATAGCTCTCCAGGTGCAGGCGACCAGAAACAGTTAGATAAGTCTGGCAGGGGAAGAAATCTTCAGAAACACTTAGCTTCTCATCCTTTAGTAAAGTCCCCAGTGTTGATTTTTCTTTTGCTTCTAACTGTGATGCCAGTTCGTTTGTTTTCTGTAAATCCAGAACTGCAGCCGCCAGTGCTTCCCTATTGCTTTCGCTTCTCTTTAGTTTTTCAATCAGATTACTTTTCTCCTTTACAGCAGACTTGATTACGTCAAGACTAATGCCTTCAGTCTTAGTACTGGAACTCGACTTCCCCATTCTAGCTGCTTTGTCAGAAAGCGTGATTACCCTGAATCTTTCGGTAAACCCTTCACTGTCTGTGGTTGTGATGATGGGTACTTGCACAAAAAGGAATCCATGGTTTTGGAAGAATGTATGACTTGCAAAAGATAGGGCATTACTAATTCTTGTAACGGATGCCACCTGAATAACAATAAAGACGTCAAATATGAATAATTGACTCTGATTGTCGTGATAAAAACAACAAATTGACTCTGACTGTTTGTGACATTGCAACCATGGGGTCTTCAAGAAGTTTTTAAAGTTGTGATAGCAACTCTAACAAGCTAATTAATGAATATTCTAATGACAAAAAACCCCACAGGCACACTAGCATGTTCCATTTACCAGAAGTAGCATCTTAGAGGTACAAAATCAATTCCTATAACTCCAAATACAGTTAACAATTGCTATCATTTACTTTCCCGGATATCCTATGAAGAATTGACATCATTCTAGTATTAGTTCTAACATGCAGACCAACTGGAAAAGCATATTGGGAAAGCACAATACAGAAGGAGTTATGCCATATTTCCCTCATAATTGCTGGATGTTTTTGTTTGTCAAAGGTCCTAATGGTAGTAAGTGCATGTGATCCATACTGGTTAAATGTTTTCTGAACAACATAATGATCTCAACATTCTGCAGAAGATATAAGTAAACAGAAAAATGCAGGGCATAATAAAACTTGGTACTGCATATCCCAGCTTTGAAATTATAGATACTTGAAATCACGGACTAACCAGGGCCAAGTGAAATAAATACAACAAAACTGTAAAGGGATTTTCAGTTTTACCGTAGTTGTCCGAGGTCGAAACTGGGAATAATCCCTCAATATATCAATTGACAATCTTTTATTTGACAATGGATACTTATCATGCTCCACTTCCCCTATATGGAGAATTTTCTCTGCTTTAAGCTGGATGATGTGCTTTCGCGTTATTGATGGCTGCACCACACCTTCGACCAGTATACAAGTTCCAGTAGGCAGGAGCTGCCTGATAGGAGCTACAGCAGGGATCACAACAACCTGAGATTTTAATCAGTTGACAAGATTATATACAATTTCTAATAGCCGGTACATAATTACAATAAAGTCAACTAAGGGTTAACCCCGAGTAATTAAAGTTGGCTACATCAACCTTTTCCTCTCGGTCCTATTTATTGTCATAAACAAACAAAATAACTTAGCCTTTAGAGTGTGCAGTCCCACACTACTTATAGATGCTGAATTTCGTACAAATGTATGTACCATGTTCACATCATACCTGGATTAGACTCAAGGGAAACTTATAACTTTTCATAATTTAAACTTTCATGTGAATTTCACAATCCCATTAAAGAACATGCACATCAACAAGCATTGCCGGTCCATTGGCCGAACAAGAAATAAAAACTGAAGATCGACTAAGAAAAATAATGACTGATAAGATTCCGTACTTCCCAGCAAAATAGGAACTGTTCATACACAAATAGAAAAGAGAGGGGGCGGGGGGGGGGGGGGGGGGGGGGGGGGGGAAAGAAGCAAACTAGGTACCTGAAGACTGGCAACACATGAACCATCACTAACTTGCAACAAAGCAATCGAAGGCGGCAGGGGCGGCGGGGGCGTACTAGAAACCATTTGCTCCAAGCTTTTGGCCGTATGGGAATTCCCAGAGCCCAAAACTTTCATGATTGACCTGAAAAAGGGTATCCGAGACTTGATAACTTCCACACAGCTCACATCTTTCGACCCCGTTTGACGAACCCTTTTATCGGCTTTTGGTGGTGGCAGCGTCAAACCCGCTTCATCGGCTTTAACTGGCGGCGACATCAGAGCCTCTTCCGTCATCAATTTGGAAGACCTCACCCACCCTCCTATCAGAACTCTTGTACCAATCAATCCCTTCCCACCATCTCTGCTTCCCAATATAGTTTTCAATAGTACCCGATTCGAGTACTGGAAAAGGGTCAGGCTCACCGGCATGGCAACCCCAGCTTGTTCCTCCGGCATTCTGAAATGCAAAGAGAGAGAAAAGAAAAGAAACGGAAGAAGAATACGGACGGTGGGTTTCCGGAGCTAATCTTCGGGGGCGGAGTGGGGAAATGAGTATCGGATGATGAAGAAGGGACATGGTGGTGGGGATATAGAGGAGAGATTGGATGCTTTCCGTAAGAAGCGATGCAGAGGAGGGAGAGTTTGGGGGAAAGGAAAGGGATTGTTTCCCCATTTTGGTTTCTGTAGATTAGAAAGAGAAGGGGGAAGAGGAAGGGAAGGAGGCAATGAATGTCTGCGCAGGTTTGCTTCAAAGGTTGGACAGCGGGAAGTCCTGTTGTGTTGGTAAGGGTCGTGTTCGCGGCCTGAGGAACAGAGGCGCAAGGCCTTATAATAATGCCTAATGCCTTCGCGTAGTGCCACGGCAAATTGTTAGGAAGCGGAGTTTGTCCATCCGAAGTCTACAACGATACGCATGCTGGCATGTATTTATAAGGCTAGATTAGATGAAGAATGTTCTGTTCCATTGTCCTGTAAGTTAATGCAAAAGTTTATTTCTTTAAAATTATTTTACTAAGTAGGGTATATTTATTTCAAAGATTTTTCTTTTCTTTTTTTTTTCTTTTTGAATAGATATATTTTCTCATTGAATAGGCGGCCGTGTCTCTGGCCTTCTATGTATTGTACCCCTTATAAAGATTTCATTTTGATCATAACATCGCTACACGGTTGCCAAACGGTATTATTGTGATTGAAGTTTTTAAGAGGAAACAAAACTTCATTTCTATTTGGAAGAGAATTGTTTTACTTAATACTGAAATTAGTTATGGCCACCAAACTAGTACATTATTTGACCATATAAAATTTTTGAAGAGGTACACATTATCTTGTTGAGTTATGTAGTGAAGAACCATGTTGTTAGAAAATAAAACGATTCTTTTACATACGGAGTATGTAGAAAGAGCACTTAGAACAATGGCAAGTGATAGGAATCAAGAACTGACAATGAAGAAAACTAATTTTCAAAAAATTGTAACTACTTTACTTGATTGTAAACTTTACAATGAATCCAAATTTATAATAAAATGACTAAACTATAAAAGGAAATAATTGCAAAGGAATAGAGAAAGTATTCTTATACACAATGATCTAATTTCTCAAATATACAATATTACAGTCATCTTAATCATGGAAGGAATCACTAGAATATCATGATAGAATTAATCACAAGCAATTACGGCAACTATATTTCTAACACTTCCCCCCAAATTGGTGGTCTATATATATCGAGAATGCCAAGCTTGCTCTATGATGCATGTTGCCTTTGACATAAAGGTTCAGTGAAAATGTTCATAAGTTGTTATATGGTTCTTATTTCCCATTCTCTTAATTATACTTTCTTAAAATTTGTCTCTAGTGAAATGACAATCAACTTCAATGTATCTTATTCTTTCATGAACTATTTGATTTATTAGAGTTTAAGTGTTACATCATTATCACAAAATTAAACAACGAGTCTCCTAACCATTTTCCAATATCTCAAAGTAAGTCTCACATTTAAACTATCTCACAAACTATTTTTGTCATTACTTGATATTTTGACTTGATTAAAGATAGCGAAACATTTGGTTGTTTCATTGTCTTTCATGATGGTAAAGAATTTGTCAATTTTACACAAAGCCAATGATGGACCATCAATTCATGGGACAAGTAGTGTAATTTGTATCATAATAAATGGTCATCTCCATGTTACAATCTCAATGCAAGAGTATTCCCAAACATAAACATCCTTTCAAGTATTTCACAACTTCTAAGGCAATTCATGTGTAATTGTTTTGAATCATGCATGATTAGCTAAGGATTTGCACAACGTAGCATATATTAGGTCTAATCATTGTGAGGTAAATGAGTTTTTCAACAATTCTTTGGTAACTTGATGAGTCTTTAAGCAAAGGATCTTCTTCAAAAGGTAACACCTTAACATCATACCTAAGTCTTTGATGCAAAAAGTGGAGTGCAAGTATCTCTTGGAATCCATAATGGCATGTCCTTTGGTTTTCATAATAAAAATGTCATCAACATATATTAATGAGTAAATGACTAAATTACCTTAATTCCATATAAATAAAACACAATGATGCTTGAATTTTTTGAGGCAATGTTGTAAGTATCATGGTGAACTTTGTATGTAGTTAAGATGCATGTTTAAGTTTGTAAAGGGATTTATAAATATGGCATACTCTAGACTCCCCTTGTTTGCATAATCCTAGAGAAGGATCCGTGTGAAAAAAGCATTATAGACATTCATCTTATGAAGGAACCAATCTTGAAAAACAATAATGGAGAAAAAAAGATCGGACTCTATCTTCCTCAGCCATATGAGAAAACATTTCCTAGTAATCCAAACCTTCCTTTTAAGTAAAGATTTTGGCCACCAATTAGGCTTTATAGCACTTCACGAATTCATCAACTTTATGTTTTATCTTATATACTCATTTGTATCTAATGGGTTTTTAATGAAAAGGCCTTAGAATGATATCCTATGTATGATTGTCTATGAAAGCCTAAAGCTCAACTTCCATAGCCTACTACCAATGACAATCCTAAACAACCTCATGGTGGGAGGTGGGTTCCTAATCCTCAAAGATACAACTTATGTAATACAAATGTTCTAGAGTGAGCTTGACAAAGTTGACATAAAAGAAAACTAGATAGTGGGTACCTAAGGAATGAAGAATACAATAAATGTAATTTTGAGTTTAGGTGAGGGACCTTGTGGCACACCTTGATCAATGAGAAGTGGGTGGTGGTGCAAGTGGCTTTGTGATAGAAGCAATAGCCAAATTGGTGTCAGAGACATCTGTAGAAGTGTCTAAAGATGGAAAGATAGATAAACATAAAAGCAAGTAAAATAATACTCAGAGAGTTGAAGGGAAGCTTGACCAATGGAGAATTTAGGCAAAGAGTGACCATTGGTAGTTCTAGGGGAATAGGTAGCATTGGTGGAGCAATTAGAGACTTAAGCAACAACAAAGGTGGTTGCGTAGAATAATCCTCATCTTAAAAGAAAGGTCAATCAATGAGTGAATGACTAGTTAGTGTAGACAAAACAAGCTAATCTTGGAAAAGGAATGAGTCCTTATGAAAAGGTCCTTACTGACAAAAAACCTCCTAGTGGTTGGATTAAAAAGTGGATAACTTTTTTGCAGCATATGATAGGCCATAAAGACACATTGTAAGGCACAAAGACCCAAATTTGTCTTAAAGGCCTATTGTAGTGGTGTAATAGAAGCAACCAAACATGCAAAGTTGTCAAGTATTGGAGCACATCCTGAATAGAAACTCCAAAGGTTTCATCCATTAACTCAACATTCTATTGATCAAATAGGCTACAATGATTACATAGTCCTCCTAGAAAGATTTAAGAATAGAAGCTTGATATTTGAGGGTTTAAGTGTAAAAACTCTCATACAAAATGCCATTAGTAAAAAGAAATGAAGAACACTCATGGTTAAAAAAATCACGTGTATTGTTAGACTAAATGTGCTAAATTGTGGGATGAAATTGGTTTTTGACCAATGTAAGAAACTATTTAAAGTGTGAAAAGACTAGAGATTTAAATTATGTGAGAAATACCTAAGTGCCACTTAAGTAATTATTGACAATGATGAGAAAATTCCAAGATCCAAGACAATGTGGTGTGTGATAAAACCCTTAGATGTTAATGTGGATAAGTGAGAAAAGTGTTGTGGCCCATGACATGCTATAAGGGGAAAAAAAAAGCAATTGTTCTGCTAGAGAGCAAACATGACATTTTGGGTGAGTAAAAGACACATTGTGACCTAGACTTTAATGAGAAAGAAAAATGTTATTATTATTGATCTAGGCATTATACAAGATCCCTTTATTGGAAGGATTACAAGATGATAAATTGAAATTTTTAATAAGTCTAAAAATAAAGGACTTGATGCACACTACTAAAACCCATTATGGGCATGAAAAGGATGAACATTTGAATTCAAAATGGCACAACAATCATTACTGGCACAAACTTTGAAGATAAAAATAAGATTGAATTGAAATTTAAGGACAAATAAGACATTTTTCAAGGTAATGGTGTAACTTAGTGTGAAAATGCCAATTTTTATAATAGATGTGACATTCTCATTTGGAAAATGGACAAGCATGGACAAATGAAATGAATTGTGTGTGTGAAAAAAAAATGTCCATCACATATAATATAGTTACTAGCTCCTAAATTAATAATCAGAATATTAGTTGAAAAAGAATTTAGACAATAAGAAATATTTCCAAAGCTAGCTAATTTGTCAAGTATGATGATTTGAGTTTGGGACCACATGGTGTGCTTAATTACTATTTGTTAATGGGTGTGCTTAATTACTATTTGTTAATGGGTTAAGACAGCTTCTCATCTTATTTAGCAAACATTTGATTGGAGGTTAAATCCTTATCCTTTTTGTTAGCATTGGCTAGTTTTCCATGCAATTTCCAATAGGCTCCTTGCCAATGTCATGTGGGAATGCTACCCTTTGTATTTGTTACTCTTCTAATATATTTACATCCAAACTATGAGTTTGACATGTAGGCTCAACAATTAATTTTTCAAGGCTTAAGCTTACTCCTTGCCCTTTGTATCCTAGAAGGTACGATTTTTTTAGTCCAACATTGTTTTTATTAATAAAATCTATTAAGGTTTTGCTTTTATTTCCAAAAAAGAAAAAACATTCCAACATGTATCTTTGGTATGATATAAGTGCTTACAATAATCATAAAAGATATCTTTGGAATTATTTATCCAAAGGTTTTAAGTTGTGGAAGTGAAATTTTCTGAGAAAGAAAACCTACTTTGATCCTATGTCACAAGATATGAGGGAAGGGAAAAGAAGAAGTGCCAATAAGTGGGTGATTTCCATTGTATAAATCTATAATAATTTTCAATGTACAACATTACTGCTGTTTATATAGGAATAAATGTACAATTCTTCATATAACAACTATTAACATAAGGAAAAATAACGTCAGAAGTATAGATAATGATACACGTATAACTATGAGAAGACAAATATCTCATCAACCATTCCTTGGACATTGCATCTTTTATTAACAAATAGAGTTATCCAAGAACATTTTTTGAAGTGTTTTAGTTTCATTGGAAATGTGGGTTTATGTTAGGGGTTTTCAATTGAGAGTTTTGGATATGTGTGATAGTGCTTCTAATTCTTGTTTTTTAGTTAGTTAAAATTAAAGGTTTATTTTTAGCTAGTTAATGTTAGGTTTTCTGATTAAATTAAAATTCTAATAGGGGATTTTAATATTAAGTACTGAAATCTTGTCACTTGGTATTTATTTTAATATCAAATAGAAATTTCTCGGGTTTTACATATAGTGTCCTTAGAAAACTGATCTTATCAGAGTATGAGAGCATATCAGTCAGTTGGATCCATTGATTCATTTGCCGGATAGCGCCACGCCACAAGCCATGGGAAGACAACATTTCGACTGACTGCGCAGGTGTGAAGGCAGAAAAAAATGACATATAACAACAAGCTGAAGGTACATGTGCAGTGTAGACGGAAGAAAGGGAAAGCTAGCCCTTGGAAACATCTGAAGGCTTGTGGTTCTATTCACAAATTACATAAGAAATACATGTACAAGTCTTGTTATATACAAACCTCAATACAATACAAAGAAACAATAAATTAAAATTTAGTGGAGGGAACAAAATCCTAAACTTCCTTTCATAAGCCTAGAATATAGCTGGGGCTTGTTCCTTGAACTTTGGACTTGTTTTAATGGTACGTTGGGCATTGAAGGTCCTTTGACAACGTTCTTTTCAAGAGCCAGTCTTCTCATCTTCACCATCTTCTTTAAAAGTCTCTCCAGAACCCCAGCGAACTGCTTTGTCTGGGTGAGATGTATCTGGATTACAGGACCCTCAAAGGATCCTTTTGTGTCAGATTCGCTTTTAGCCCGTAAAAATATTGAAACGAAAGTAATGTCACATGTAAAACGTCGAAAGGGTTTTGGGCGTTTTTGTAATTCTCGAAACCCCTTGACAAGTTTCATGATTTTGCCATGGTAGGCGATCTGTCGACTGGGGACCTCTTAGGGATGCTCTCCCCTGAGTCCCTACAAATTTCGCCAGTTTTCCTCTTATGGCTACTAATTGACCACATCCCTCTCTCTTTCTCTCTCTTTCTCATATTTATCTTTCAAGTATATTGACCAGCAATTCATCTTCTTCATAGTCATTCCAGCACGGAGGGAAAAAAAATGTCCAACACTAAACTCCGCAACTTACTGCTGCTATTCTTCACCCTAATCCTTGCGGCATATGTTATGCAAGGTCCTAATCAGCTAGCACCTATTTCTTTCATAATTCAGTTCCCCCTTTCCTCAAGGGGTTCCTATTGTCGTACAGTATTTCACTTCTTCCATGTAGTTTTTCTCTACCAGTGTTCTATTTCTACTGAGCTTTTTGCCAAAGCCCTCAGTTCTGGCAGAACTTTTGCTGGCTTTTCCTAAGATGCCCTGCTAGCTCAACTTAGGGAGCAGCTACATGTAATGGGTTTTCGAGATAGGCTTCGGTTGTTCTTTTTTGCACTAGCCGCTGGATTCTTGATGAGATAGCCAAGCTAATATTTTTATCTTGTATTTGGCTGCTTAGATAATAAAGCAACTCTCTTCTGCTTCTCCTCCTGAATTTTCATTGTCTGCTCTAGGCCTCTATTTATCCTATGTTTTGTCGAAATTAATATATCATGCTAACTATACTAGTCTTGCAGGATCTAGAAACAAATCAGAAGTTCAATATCTAAGGGTTTTACATTCCTCCCCGGTGCAAGACGAGTTCTATTTGCAGGTGAAACGCTGTTCAGCATTTACAAAAAGAATTTTGCACAACATCCTTTCGATTTCTTCGCCAGTGTTTTTATTTTATTTTTCTTCTTTTTCATTTTCACCATTCTTTTTGTCGTTTAATTTTGGGTCATCTTTTGGAGCTGATAGGGTGGCAATGTAAGAATCAAGACGAGGAACTCAAGGAGATTGATGATAGGATCCACCGCGCCAACATGTACTTATAATGAATGCAGAGGTTGCAAGTACAGGTGCAGAGCCGAGCAAGTGCCAGTAGAGGGGAATGACCCAATTAATAGCGCATATCACTACAGATGTGTTTGTCATAGGTAATCTATAAAAGCATCTACTGAACTCGAGTTTTGTTGGAAAGGTTTCGTGCAGATTACCCCCAGCGAAAGAGCTCCAGTTTTCCTTTTGCTGTGTAGGTTGAAAACTGTTTAGTTAATGCAGCCACTTTGTGGGGTGTCAAAACTAGCACTTCCGGAGCGCTTTATGAATTTTGATGATATCAAACGCATGGATTTGTGTATTACCATAGTGCCGTTTTCGTATAGAGTTCTGCGTTTTCTCGTCTTTTCTTTCGGAGTAAGCATCAAAACCCTCCGTTGTAGACTGCAACTTCCATAACCCTAATCGAGCATCAAGTTCGAGTGTGTCTAAACCACGACTTCCTTCAGGGTTTTATAACTTCTATGATAAGTGATATTAACTTCTTGTTTCGCTGAGTTGGCATTGTATGATGCTACTACATTTAATGCAAACAATTTCACCCCATATGGGAAACATTTTTGGCTCCATGGAAGTTCTTGGGACAAAAGCTGTCTATAATCAGGGACGCACCAAGTTTTTGTTTAAGTTAACAATGTTTAAATTTGGAATCAACCAAAGTGAGTACTGCTAGAATACAACATGCAGCTTTGCGACAAAAGTTGTTTTGGCCATTGCAAGGTGTGGGCTTGTGTTTCTGGGGTGGGAAAAGGGAGGGCTTGGTAAGTGGGCACATGTAAGTGGTCCCAAAAATTAGACATAAGCGACCAAGGGATCACATGGGTAACTTTGTTTGACCCCCCCTCCATTTGCACAAAATGGCAAACTGAATTTAAAATGGGCTGATCACACTCAGTATGGAGGTCCCATTTTCTGTGCAAAGCAAGCAAACTAGCTACTGCAACTTTACATGTTTAATTGGATTTAGCCTGCTCGCTAGAGTCTTCTCTCTCTCCAGAATATTCTCCCGCTAGAAGAGAAAAGGTTTTATTCAAAACTAATTGGAAGCACAAACTCAGGGAAAGCACCAACTTGCATAATATAATAAATAGAAAAGGAGCGGGTAGCAGGTCCGTGATACGAGCGAGTTTCCCGATAAGAGAACGGTACCTGGTCAAGTTTGGGAATGCTCTTTTCATTAATTCTCCTAAGGCATACAAATGTCGTAATCGAGATCCGCTGGTTGACAGAGTCATCGGACTTCTCTGATCCAAATGCAAAGAAAGGTTAAGATTCATGTCAGGCCCCAAGGTAACATGGGTGTGAGAATTTGGTTTCTAATTCTTCTAGTCATCTTGTCTTGATAAACATTTTTTCTTAATTAAACGTGGCAACACTATCTAATATAATTTTTGGTATAAGTATGGAACGAAATTACAAGTTAAAACACAAGATTTGAGGGAGGTGGTTCACCCTAAGTATCCATGGCACTTACATCCAACCCACTCTAGTAAACTACTAGAGTCAATCAATTGTCCAATTAATTACCAAGGAGAGCCAATCCTTTAAAACCCATTACAATTTTACAATTTTACAATTTTTCACTCTCCAAAATAAACAAGCAACTAAGGTTACATAAAATTCTATATACAGCTTAAAATCACTTAGCTTGTTCTAGAGATCAAATTCAAAGTAATATGAACAAAAGCTCTAATTTTTGCTCTAACCCTATTCATACTTGAATAAATTCACTACAATACAAACAATTGATGCTATTCAAGTGACAAATGATTACAAATCAACAATATGACAAACAAATGAATCAAAATCACAAAGTAGATATCAAGTTGGAATTTGGGATTTTCTTCTTGAAAATTTCCTAGGCTACCTTTGGTTGTTTGTGAGTTTTATTAGGCCTCATGGTATTGCTTCTAGCACTGAAATTTGGGTACCTAATGGGCTGCCCATATTGCATATTAGGTACAAGGACATAGGTCAATTGGGCTTGAAAGTTCATATTAGGCTTAGATCCATACCAGCCTAGATTTAAAGCATTAGGACGAGTGCTCAACATAAGCCCACTTTCAAATCTTTAAGGGTTGGTGTGATCTAATCTCCTCCCTTCTAGTTCCAATCACCAATAGTTTAGTAATTGGTACCAACAATCTTGAGTATGCTTGATTTGAGGGCAAAGTACAACTAGTCTATTTACACCATGATGACATCCATAAGATAATTTTTCATACTTACCTTGGACACTATGAAGTCATAGTAATGCCATTTGAATTATCCAAAACCTCCACAATGATTCAAGCCTTAATGAGTACAATTTTCTAAGCCTTCCTACATAAGTTTCTTGGTGTTCTTTGACAATATCTTAGTGTATAGCAAAGATTTTTAAAAACCATTGATACACCTGATACACTTGAAGAAGGTATATTTTGTATTGCATGTTCCTTAGTGTTATGTAAAGGGATCCAAATGTGAGTTTGCCAAACTAAAAATAAGATTCCTTAACCATAAACTAATGGGGGGAGGAGTAACTGTAGACAACAATAAGATTAAAGCAATATTGGCTTGGAAGAGACTAGACACTATCAAAAAAACTATAAAGATTCCTTAAATTCATATCCAAATTTAGGAAGATAGTCAAACTCTTGAATAAAATCCTTAAGTAAGATATATTGGTGGGATGAGAAAGCCAAGCAATCCTTCATTCAACTTAAGAGTTGTACAAGTCAAGCAATAGTCCTAGCACTATCAAATTTTTCTAAGCCATTCACCATCCAATGTGATGTAATTGAAAAAGGTCTAGGTGTTGTCCTAATGCAAAAAGGAACACCTTTAACATTCATGAGCCAAGAAGAAAAAGAAGAAGAAAAAGAATATTGAAAGAAGAATGGCTAAAGGAAAGACCTTGACCAATAACTTTTAGGTAGGATGAAGCACAACAATAGAGGAAAAATGAAAAGAGGTAGTTGATTGAAAGTTAAAGCAAAAAGACAAGAAAAATACTATAAGACAAGTTGCGACTATTTTAACACATATGCCATGGTGGGTGAAATCAATATGAGAAGAAAACCAAATTAACCAATAACCTAAAGACATTGCCAAGAGAATTTAATTAAGGGACATAGCTGAACCTTGGGAGCTAAAGAATGGGACTCTATTATTCTAGGGTAGAATCTTTTGAAGAAGACATTCATCATTAATCATTTCATTACTAATCAAGATACATGACAATGAACTTAAAGGATTCTACAAGTTACTCGATGCAATGCAAAAGCACATGCTTTACAAGGTGGATATTTTATTGGAAAGCAATGCAAAAATACATGCTCTAGATTGTTTAAACATGTAAAACATATTAGATCAACAAAAGGAAGCAACCAAGCTTTTTAGTACCATAAGTTGTCTTAGAGCATTGAAATAAGGGTAAGAAATACAAAATCCTAGTTCTTGGCAAGCAATGTCACCAACAAACACAATGTGAGAAGACAAAGATCAAATTTTGTATCAATATTCGAAATTCCACCTTGAGGACAAGGAACCAACCAATAAGTAGGGATGGTATGTGCCCTTTTTTATAGGTCAACATATAATAAGTGAAGACCATAAAAAGGTGGGAATAGCCCACCATCTGCACCATGAAAGCAAGGAGTTCATCTTACCACTATAAGATATTTTGTAAATCAAGGTTATAGGATCCTATAACAACCTAAGAAGGGTGTGAATTAGATTTCTTAAAAATCCTTTTGTCTTTTTCTTTTTAGTTATATGAAGTAATGAGTGATTATATGAATGAAATTAATCTAAGTAATAAGTAAATAACTCACATAGAATACAATCACACAAAGACAAGAATTTTTGGAAGGTGGTTTAGCTTAAGAACCTCAACACCTACTCCACTTCACCCTAACAACCTAGTAGAGTCATTCTCCAATCAATTAACCAAATGATTACAAGGGATAACTAATGCTTCAATCCCAATTATAAGTTCTCTCCCAAATAGTTCAAATTTCAAACTAAGCTTTTATAAGATATATAATATTTCAAAAACTTAAAAAAAAAATACTAGAAAACTAATACAAAATTATATAGATAAAAGTCCTAAATTTTGAACAAATCCTAGCACTATTCACTTGTAGAAAATCCTTTTTCTCTTTTTGATTTTTGTTATAGCTTCAAGCTAACTTTCTTCTATAAATAAGTTAAGCAATAATGCACATTTCACTTCCAAAATATAGTCATTTTGACCTTTAAGGATTCATTAACATTCTATCCACTGAAGTTATCTCTTTCCTCTTTCTCTAAAGGTTGCTGCACACATTTGAGAGAAGAAAGTCAAGACCTGATTTTTGTCTTAACCTTGTTCAAATCCTCATTCCATAACACTATTGCTTCATCTAGATTTTAATTTTTATCATTTGGATCTCGCAGAAGCAATTTGGGTCAACGGGTTAGACTTTTGAGTTTCTCCACAAATCTTTATCAAATCTCTTCATTCTTGACTCAAATCTTTATGAGTTAGTGTTAGATTAGTAGATCAAATTTGTCTCCAATAAAACAATATGATTTTTCTTTCAAAATATCTTTTTCTTCATCTTTTTCTTGTTTGTTGAACTAGGTCAAAAAAGGCTTCCTTGGTTGTTTTTTTTTTAATCTTTAAATCATTCAAATTGCACCTTTACTTAATAGATTAGCTTTTCCTTACCACAAAAATGATTAAGTCGTAGCATATTTCATCTTCAAGCAACTTAAATCCATCTTGGATGCTTATAAGGTTTGTCTACCAAGCGGGTCATTCTTCCTATGGGTTGACAATTCAGGTTGCACACAATTATGCTCGAGTCATGCATAAATGAAATAGGTCATGCTTTCTTTAGGGTTGTGGGTTATGTTGGTCGCATTTATTATTAGGCCTAGGTTGTGAAAGAATGCACACTAGGCTTTTAGGGCATGCAAACAAACTTAGGCCAATCTTTTTAGTCCTTTCAAGAACCATTCTCCCTATAGAAAAATTCATGCATTAACTTCCTTATGTTAAGATCATAAACTGTTAATAATAGAGTGTTTTCTTTTATTATTAAGATGTCATTTTTTTTAGGATATTTTCTATTTTTCTTGGTGCTTTTCATTTATGGCCTTAAGTAATTAACCCATTTCAACTACCCTAGTCATGATATTCAACGATGCAATAAATTCATACATATTTCCCAATTGATGTGCAAGATATGCCTAAGCATGTAGATACCTCACCTATCCCAAAGAGTCCAAATGACTCACTAGTTACACCATTTGAATCTTTGAGCCTTAGCCACCACCAGAGCCTTGACATTAATAGAGTCATGTAGTGCCCCCTTATATGGTTCTTATACTAGATATGCCATCCTTTAGCCTTTACCTCTTTAGGATCCCTTTATCCCATCTCATAGTATATGTCTTTGACCCTTATAGCTCCATCATTGCCACTTTATTGCCCTTCTTTCTATTATTCATAAGCTCTATACTTATCAAGAATCTTTCATAAACTCCCATTAGGTTAATGCTCTACATAAGGAGTCTACAATTCTTGAGGTGAACAATTCATGTGATGAGGTCCTTTCACCTCTTATTTGACATCCTATTGGTTGTGAATAAGTATATAAGGTTAACTATTAGCTTTTCAATATTTTCTTAGTGGTATAAGGCCTAATTAGTAGTTATGAGATATAGTCAACAAAAGAACATTAATTATCATGTCACTTTTCTCCCATTGTAATGTAAGTTATTGTTAGTTTGATTATTGCAATTGCAATCATTCATCATTGGTTTCTCTTCAAAGGAACATTAATGTTAGTTATAATGGCTAGTCAAGAAAGGGGTTGAATTGGTTGTTTAGCTTTATGTCTATCAATTGGAATTTTACAACCACAATAACCTCAGATAATAAACTAAGTAAGAATGTAAATAGCAAGTTAAAACAATCATGAACAATAAGCACATACACAAAATTTACCATAGTGATTCAACATTTACACCTATATCTACCCTTTTTTTTCTTCAACCTAACCAATTGAAGTCCACTTTACTCACTAATTAGGAGAAAACATTCTTTTAATCCTCCTAATTCATTTTTAAAGGAATTATAGAACTTTTGGGCTACAATCAAAGGTTGTTTTAACTTTGTTACAAGAACAAATCCCCAAATGATATATAGTTTGGGAGGAATTTTGCTAATTAGAGATCTTATCTAAGATATAGAATACAAATCCAAGCTATAATAAGAAAAACCCCTACACTTTAGCAAATTAAGGTTTCAGATTTACAATAGAATTTATGTTGAAAAATAATCAAAGTTCAATAAACATATAAATGAGTGTATACATGAGTATATAATCAAAAGAATATGGTCTACAAAGAACATCACTAAGGCTTTTCACAAAATCACAATATAAAACTTAATCTTGATTTCTCAAATAATCTCATCAAAAATTGCTTTAAACTATAGAATATAACCCTTTTATGTGAGATTAAAACAATATAAGCTAATTTAAGATTTTTGTCAAACCTCACAACATTAGAGGTTTTTTCTTATTGAGAGATTAAAGCGATTTCATCATCTAGGGTTTCAAATCAAACCCTTAATCATTTTGAGTAGCTTTTCCAACAAACAATCAACTTTTTTACAAATCTTTCCATTGGAGGAGTAAACATGTGGCTACAAAGAGAGGTTAGCATCGTTGTCTTAAGTAGAATAGAAGCTAAGGCTTCTAATTACATGAAAGACATAAGGGCATTTAACTAGTAGCTAAATGGCATTGTTTTAGTAAGTGTGTCTTCCTTTCACTTAAGAGCTCTGATGGGTTCATGTAATGTAGGCTCAGGTCAAGTCACATCTTATGAGCTTAGATCAGCCTACTCCTTGCTGCCTAGATTGGCTTATTCTTGCAAGCTTGAGCTTCACAAATCATACTCAGTTACTCATGGACTTAAGCCTTATGGATCAAACTCGGGTCAAGTTGTTAAGTCTCTCTAATTAAGATCAATTTCTTAGTTCAAGTTGGACTTCCACTATTATTCTTGCAATAATATTCCAACATCAAATTCTCTTTAATAGAAAATGTTATGCAAGTAATATTTTCTCTCTTCCCCTTTATTTATTGCAAAAGAAATATTCCTTTGAGACTTGAATAAGGTTGCAATATATAAGAATGTAGAAACCTAACTATTTTATAATATCATTAATTGATATTATAATTTGTACACCTTTTACTTCATTTAATTCTATTTTACACATTAACACATTAACACATTAAAAACATTTATGCATATAAATGTGATAAGAGATTTCCACAATCATAGCAAAACATATATTTTTCCAACAATTAAAAATTTTTTCTTGCATGACATCTTCTAGAGGAGGTTTATATATCACTTTTCCTTTAAATTTCGTAATTAATCTGAAATTTTGATATGTTGATTGTGGAAATCCCTTTAAAAGTTAAAGCAAACCTCTCATGAGTAGAAGATAAAATTTTCACAGGCTTTTACTCAACATGCCTTCCATCAATCTTATCATAACTACTTGCTTTTCACAAAATCTTAAGGGAGTTCTTTGTCACTTTAATGATTTATGCTAATGGCATTCTAATTACAAGAAGCAATGAGCTTTAAAAATTATATTATAGATAAGATTGTCAATATTCAAGCTCACACTAATTTCCATGGAGTAAAATAAAAGGCTAATGACTATAGTATGATAAAGGAGCAAAGAACAAGTTTATGATCAACCATTGGAGAACATATAAGCATATTAGAGATAGGTTAGGGAGGCTAATTCATCTCACATGAACTTGACTTGACATTTAGTTTTTATTGTAGCTTTTCAATTAGCTTATACACGTACTTGAAAGGTCCTATATGGAGATAATTATAAAGATGACCAAATACTATCAAATTTCCTTATTGTAATTAATGATCCTAATCTAAAAATTAGTTAGAATTGGGATAAAAACAAAAGGAATAAACATGATACCCAATTCTCATGACTTTTCAACTCATCGGACAATCCTTCATGCATTGACAAAATGACTTTAAACTTCTACAAAATATCTAGACAAAAACCTTGTAGAAATTTCTGAGCCAAAATCTTTTGACATTAAATTGAATCCAAGAATGGTTGACTCAAAACATTTAGAAATCCTTAAACAATGGCTTGTTAGTGATATCATTGTCCTATAATGTCCAAAATTTAGTTAGGTTGTTATACCAACTTCAAGTAGAAACTTGTATTTTTTAAATATTAAATTTAAAAATGGAAAAAAAGATTCTCCTAATCAATAGGATATTTTAAAAAATAAAAAATAAACCTTTAGTATTTCAAAAGAATTTATTACAAATACTAATGAAGAAGGTGAAGGCAAGAGCTTTAAATAAGAAACGATCATGGTGAAAAATTGAAAAAAAAATTTCAAATACCAATAATGCGAGGTACAATATACCTAAAGACTACAAAGAGTTGTTAGACCTATCATTTCCAAACCATATATGAAGAAATTATCTTTTTACATAATGCAAGAAAGAACAAAGACATAAGTACGTTATAGGAAATTTTGAATTTTCAGGATATAAATCTTATAGTCTAAACGTTTTTGTTGGAACTAGAGCTTTAATATTTAGCTACAAGTGGAATGCTTTACCTCCAAAAAAAGGGGAAATCATGAAACATCCCATTATAGTTAAAAATAAACATAAAAATTGATAGTAGAGAAACAAAACTTGAATATAAAGCAAAAGATATTTCTATCTAGATGAGTAATAAAAAAATTCCTCATTCCTAAAATAATTTGATTTTTAAATATGCATGGTGATTTTCTATTAGGAAATAATTTTCTTCACAATCATTATCATATGTAATTATATTATGTATATATAATATTAACTCCCAAACAAGAGAAGATAAACTCATGCTATAACAACATAGGTATAAGGAATCAAATCATACATCACAATATACTAGCCCTTTTAATTTCTATCATACGTAATTACATTGTAATATACAAAGCAAAAAATATTTCTATCTAGATGAGTAATAAAAAAATTCCTCATTCCTAAAATAATTTGATTTTTAAATATGCATGGTGATTTTCTGTAAGGAAATAATTTTCTTCACTATCATTATCATATGTAATTACATTATATATATAATATTAACTTTCAAACAAGAGAAGGTAAACTCGTGCTATGACAACATAGGTATAAGGAATCAAATCATACATTGCAATATCCTAGCCCTTTTAATTCTTTAAGAGGTTTCTCTAAAAGATTTGCAATACAACTATAGAAAGACATTTCAAACCCCACATGGGTTA
The DNA here is from genome assembly GCA_028551475.1 of Casuarina equisetifolia. Lineage (NCBI taxonomy): Eukaryota > Viridiplantae > Streptophyta > Magnoliopsida > Fagales > Casuarinaceae > Casuarina > Casuarina equisetifolia. Next base: position 16,526,546 of record CM052361.1, on the reverse strand, counting down.
CTAGGCATGCCATATTGATATAGCCCAATCTATGTTCGTATATGAGAATCCATAAGTTTGACTTCGCATTGCTCATAAGATTTTAGGTTTTCTTTTAGCTAAAATGGTCATAAACTATAAAAGGTTAAATAAGTAATTAGATTTAATGGCTATTTTATTCCTAAAAGATATTTCAATTAATCAAACTAAGGATCAAAATATTTTAGCAAGTTGTACCACAAGTTAGGTTTCTGACAAGTTTTACTAAAGAGTCTAAAGCTTTATCAATTCTCAATACTCCAAAAAGACATTACCATTTGAGTATAATGACCTTTGGACTTTACATAGCCTCTTAGGTTTTTTTAGAATTGGATAGATAAAATTGTTAAAGAACTTAAGATTTTTGTGTATTCTACTTAGGTTATATAGTTGTGCTTTCTAAAACTCTTAAAGAACACAATGAGCATCCTAAAATTATTTGTGAAAAATTCCAATCAAATGGCATTATTCTTTCTTCTAAGAAAATAGAAGTAATTTTTTTTTATAGAATTGTTAGGATTAGTTTTAAATCAATCAATTTTAAAAATTTAAGAACAATTTATCTCCAAAATTAGTGAATTTTTATTACAAAGTTTTGTAGGAATTCTTAATCGTGGAAAAAAAATTATATAAAGGAATTATATAAAAAAGAGATTCCTCGGTCTTACAATGACATAAAATTAACAAGACAAATAGAAAAACAATTATATACAATACTAGAAGTTTATTTTTCTCAACAATGAGATAAATTTATTATTGAATCAAATGCTTCATCTTATTAAAGAGGAAGTTTAGCTATAAAATTAGATATAAATAGTTTTCATATTTATGTTGCACATGAAGACTTTTCTTTCAAAATAGATAATATAGCTCTTTAAGAATTTTGTGCCCATTAAAAATCATTGCAAGAGGCAGGAGATTGAAATGATACAATCTTATAGCAAATTATTATTTGAAATTGAATATTTGAAAAGTACTAAAAAACTCATTGTAGATTTCTTTAGACGATCCATTAGAAGAACAATCAATCAAGTGGTAAAAAAATGTTACTTCATGGAGCCTAAACTAGGAAAATGGGTAACAGTAAAAAGGAATGAACTTCCAACCTAGGAATAAGTTGTTGCCAATGATTCTAACTAAGAATCTATACTTCATAAAAAGCCTACTATGACCAAATCTATGATTATATGAGATATTGTTCTCAAATTTACAATACAAGGGAGGAATATAAACAAACTTTTGGTAGATATACACAAACAATATCATCTAAAAAAGGTAAATCCAAAAAAGATAGCTTTGAAAACTCTAAACAAGGTTTTTCAAAAATTAAAGACTTCTACAATCTTGAAATCCCGTTGTAAATGTATAACGATCTCAATGGAATATGAAAATTTTAAATTACTAATTGGAGAGGATTCAAACAACACATTAGTCGTTTAGCCTAAAAAAATTCTAACTATACAACAAAACTATTAGAAGTAATAAGAACTGATGCAAATTTAGTTAGAAAAACCTTACCTAAGAAAGAACCAATGAATATTTCTAAAATAAACAATTTTCAAAAATATCTTGTGTCCAAAAGTATAAGAAGGTGAAGCATTTTTCAAAAATCCAAAAGGTGTCTACTTTGGAGAATTTATAGAGAGATTCAATGAAAAGTTGAAAGAATCAAGTTTGCTAATTCTTTTAAGAAGTCATCACAACAGTAACCTTTAGGATGGAATACTCAAAATTATAGTTATGATCAACCATAAAAATTGGTTCATAGAAGATACTAAATGGGGAATTACTAAGCAAATAATTTTTTAAGGATTACTAGTAGATTTGTTATATAAGATTTTCATGCTATGATTAAGACTATTGTATATTTTATGGTTAAAAATCTTCAATGGAAAAAGTACTTTGCCTTTTGGTTAACAACTTTACTAGTACTTTGCCTTTTTTCAAACCTTATCAAATTTGGAAGTAAAAAATTACTAAGGAGGAAGAATTTGAAAGGTCTTGTCTTGACAACACGTTAGATGAGGTCAAAAAGATTAGAAAATATAGATTATTTGGCAGAAAATCTTCTTACATTGTTCGATAAATGAAAAAAAACTAAGGGCCCAAAGGAAAAACCCCTTTATGACTCTTAATGAGAGATGTTTGTTTGTAACATCTTTAAAGTTTATTACTCTTAAATGCCAGAAAAAGTCTTTGAAATAGAAGCATTGCTTAAGAAGATTGTGACAAGAAAAGGTCTTACTTTGCTAGAAGATTTGGCTCTTTTAGTTAAAGATGTAACAACAATGCAATAGTTGGAAGATTGACAAAACACAAAGGCACCTACACTAGATTAGTTAAGAGAATATGACCAGTAGTTCGAAAAGCTAATGGAGGAAAACTAATGTGCTTTTGTGAGGCATAGTGGGCTCCAAGCATTTACCATAAAAGAATAGTCGGTGTCAAATAAGGTTCTTTTTGTACAAATTTATACGTCATAACGCTCCAAGAAATGAGAAAAAGGAGCAGAACACTTGCAAAAGAGAAAAGTCATCACGCAAATAGTGAACGTGTCCTTCATGGTTCATTAAAACCATCATGAATTGAAGACTCAAATTTTTTTTTTTTTACGTGTGATAGGAACAATTTCATTCGTTTCTATAAACAGGAGAGTTCGTCTCTTTAAAAGATTATAAAACTTTAGCTATTTTTTCCCATAAGAATTGGAATCCTTATTTTCCGCTGTGAACTTTAGAGTGTATGTGATTTTATAAGTATTAATTGCTAATTTTATTTGCAACTGAAGCCAAAAAAAAAAAAAAACTGAAGCTAATTTTTCCTTCAATCTTCAACCTCTGCTTTTTTTTTTTTCTATAATGAATTTAATATGTCCTTTGTTATTTGTGAAGCTAAGGACCAATGCTTTATTCTTTTTGAAAGTGAAATATTACATTTTAAAAGAGGAGGAAAAAAAAGAAGTAGAAACACACTCTACATCACAAAACCAAACAAAAAACTAATTAAGAGGGACCCAAGTTTATCAGGAGTGCCTAATTCTGTGCTTGCAATCTTGTATTCCCAGAAAAATGATAGAAATAGCTTTCCTAAAAGGTCCTCTTAATTCAACAAACTATATCATCTGAGATTGTCTTAGCATTTCCGCATGTGTTCAAGAAAACTTACAATTCCACTACTTAATTTAAGGTGCCCTTCAAAGCCTTTCGCTGCAATTGCTTGCCGGTTCGTTTCGCTCTCCTTTGGCATATGCCGAATGCGCTATATTATGCACTCAAATTTTGCAAAAACCAAATTCACAATGGTGCTTGTACGAACAACTGTGCCCCAAGCCAATCTCCGATGGGTTTCATTTGAGAGAGGTGACAAGAGGCAGGAAGGGAGAGAAAAAGAGAGAGATTTATAAATGCTGGATCGTACACAAAAGCGTAGAAGAGTGCAGAGATCATTCTTCTAGCAATATTTGGGTTTTTGTTCGTCACTGTAAAGACTCCAATTTGCAATTTACCTGTTCATTGGGATTACTCAATTGTTATTGCACAACTTTACAGGAAAGGAGAAAGGAAAAGCAGAAAGAAGGAAAGAAAAGAAAACCCAAAAGAACAAACTCCAGTCTTGGGTATCAATCTCTAAGTAAATCAACAGAGAGGAAATAGTTGAGGACGTAAAATGGGTGCTAAAGACCGACAATAAGCCTCTATCAACCGTCCATTTGGTGAGACTTCTGCGAATATCTTCTTTAGCATCCTCACCGGTCCCATCACGAACCCCCATTGCACCACTGGCCTTGATCCTAGGCAGAACCCACGCCGCTTATTTCCTAACCGTACGGTGCTATACTTCCGCCTTCTAAGTCGCCGTCGTGGCCGGCACCACTCCACCAACACTAGAGATTTTGGAAACATGGAGATCGTCAGAGAACCTCTCCTCAACATTACTAGCTCGCCTTGTGGTTCTGCTATGCGTTTGGTCCATGCTTCTTTTTGTAGTGTGCTCCAGAGACTGAATCATCGATGTCAATCATGATGATCATAATGGCAGCAATCATGACAATAATGTTGGCTATGGCCTGATGCTAGTGTGCAATAAAAGTATTGGCAACGAGGGTGATTTCTAATCTACTTTCATGTTTGGGTTTGTGGTAGTCATGATTAAAACAGGTGGCTCCTGCTTATATTAAATAAGTTTATGGAACCTTTTTAGGTGAGGTCTCTTGGTCATGATGGTATACTATTATTGCATGTGACACGCTTGACTGGGAAACCAAGTTTAAATTTATTAACATCCCTTTAGTTCAATGACCAACGGGTTGAAAGAGCTACAAGTATTTAATACTAAGATTCCTAATTTCTACGTCAATTTTTTAAAAAATAAAAAGAAATGGAAATGTTTCTTATTGTTTATAACCTGTTACCATATAAGTTAATTTTTCTTTTCTTTTCTTTTCTTTAAAAAAAAAAAAGAATAGGCTTCCCTAACAATATCAACAATAATTTCACTGACGAATCTCTTTCCCTGATTTTGGTTCCCGGGTTTCTGCGATCCACTCTCAACGCCATTGAACTACGATGCACCACATCAGGGGCAAATGTTATCCAGCAAGCATCGGCAAAAATTGTAAATGCGTCCCCTACTACAGTTCATGTTGGCTACGAGCTAGAAGACCTATTCGCATCCCCATCTTTATTGTTATAAATGTTACCCTCAGCATCGGTGAGAAATTTAAATGTATTAGGCTAGAAGCATGTGGAGGAAATCACATTAGAAATGGGGTTCACGGCTCCAATGCCATATGAATGGTTGCATAATCATCCCTAAAACGCTTAAAATAAAATAAGCACTTCAGGAAGAAGGGAGAGTCGGGCCAAATCCAAGCATCCTCGACAGCTTTTACAGCCTAGCATTAAACCCCTGTATTTAAAGCATACAGAAATAATTAGTGATAGGGACAGCCAAGACAATAGGGCGCCTCTACTATTGAATTAATGAAGTCTTATAGTTCATTATTGGAGTCTGATTGAAATCAAGTAATGCTTCTCTCGCAGAATTCGATCACCTGACGGTGAGCATGACCATGTGAAGTTTTTTGGGAACTAGTTTATCGATTGATACTCATCCAGATCATGGTTTTGTATTGCATCAATGCGCTGAGTTACTTGTTCTTATTCATCCATGATTTTGATTGGCATGAAGTTGGTGACTTGTACAAACTATATTAGTAATTCTTAGACACCAAAATTGCATCATAACTTAGCAATGGTGTTGTATTAATTAAATAATTATGTGCAAGGCTAGAAAATAATAGTGATACAAAAAGTAACATTGAGCTCTACACCGTCTATAAAGAAAGAAAGGAGACAATGGTAAAATACAGATGGCCAAAGGGCATAAATGTACAATGACATGTAAACAATGAATAAAGGACAAATGTAGCATTACAGTAATAATAGTACTAGTAATAATAACAACAATTAATTATTATTATAAATTACTACTATTATTATTTTCGAGTTATAGTAAAACAACTAATGTCTCAAATAGTGAAAGAGAATCATCTTATATGATAGATATAATTTGAAGTAATAGAGTTAAAATCTTTAAATGGATGAAAATCTTCAAACACCTTATAAGTTTAATTTTCTTGAACAATAACTAACCCACGACAAAAGTATAAGATAGTAATGCTATGAATGACCCAAATCAAATACTAGAAAAGATATTGTTGGGATTTTGTCCCATGCTAAAAGTTTAAATGCTTTTTTATGGCTTTAGTAATGTAGTGTTTCAATGCTTCTCATGAGGCACCTTTTAGGGAATATTATGACAATTAAATCATAATATGAGGTTTCTTGATGGAGTTTTTACTGTACCGTACATATTAAACTTTTCAATTAAATCACTTAATTCCTTAATTGTTTAATTAGAGTTTCATTCCATACAAGGAGAATATTATGGCAATTGAAAAATTAAATTCATTATTTTTCATTAGTTACATTAGGAGGTAATGCAATGTCATTGGACTTAAATGATGAGAATGGTGTCATTCACATTAAAGAGTGAAATGGCATTGACATTGTATTAATAAAGAGAGACATCATTGCATTGTGAGGCCATTAGGATGGTCCGAAGAAGGAGAGTCAGTGGGAGGGGAAGAAGAGAAAAAGGTAGGGGAGAGGACCGGGACCAGTGGTAACACGGTATCAGGGGAAGGGAGGGGGGAGGGTGAATGAGAGGGAGGACTTGAATGAAACGGGAAGCTCTCCTCATGGAACACGGCATCGGTAGTGATATAGATATGATGGGTGGTAGGGCAGTAGCAATGGTAGCCATGGTACCCAAAGGGATAGCCAAGGAAGTTTGTGGGGGGCATAAAGACGAAAATAAGGAAAAATAGTACACCCAAAGACATAAAGACGAGTAATATTAGAGGGGTGGTGAAACAATGTTTGCCATGGGGAGACATTGTGGAGAATGGGGGTGGGGAGGCGGTTGATGAGAAAGATAGCAGTCTCAAAGGCAAAGTCCCAAAAATGAGATGGAATAGTAGCTTGGGTCATAAAGGTGAGACTGGTTTCAATGATATGCTGATATTTGTGTTCAGCAACAATGTTCTAAAACGGGGAATAGGGATAAGAGACACGTTGATGAATACTTGCGGTTTGAAGATAAGTGCAAAAGTTCACTGAGAGGAATTTAGGAGCACCATCACACTAGATAGCCTAAATACGACATTGGAGTTGGTTCTCAACAAATTTGTGAAAAGTGGTGAAATATATAAGGAATTGGGAACATTGATGGAAAGTATAAAGTCACGTAAAACGAGAAAAGTCATCAATGAAACACACATAAAATTTATTTTTATTGGTGGACTCAATTGGGGAGGGACCCCAAATATCAAAATGGACGAGTTGGAGGGGATGACTTGACCTAGATGAAGTAGAGGGGTGGGAGTGGTGATGGCTTTTACTGAGAGCACATGCCTTACATAGGGGGAATGAAGGGGAGGTGTAGGGGACATTACTAGAGTGCAAAAGATGGACTAAAATTGGTGGAGACAGATGAACCAATCGATGGTGCCAGAGGAGAAGAGGACTAGAACGAGACACCATAAAAGCACGAGGAGACACATCAAATGACTAGAGACGATAAAGACCACGATCAAGTAGTCCATGGAGGATAATCTATCCTGAAAGATAAGATATAGCCTAAAAATGAGTTACAGAAAAAATAAAATAACAATTATTATCGGAGGTGAATTTGGAAACAGATAAAAGATTTTTGGTTATAGAAGGAATGACTAAAACATTGTGTAATTTGAAGAAGGGGGTGTGGAGATTACCTGTGTGAGTGATGGGAGGAGAGACTCCATCACCCACAGTGAGTTGTTGGGTACTGGTGTAGGGATAGCAGCGGCGAAGCTATCTAAAAGAATGGGTTTATCAATCTTACATGCCATTGGGAAAAATCCATTAGTGTTTTCAATCTACATTATCATTGTGCTCTGTAATTGGTGCCAATGGATATGCAAAATAAAATTTTTCCATGACAATGGGAGTGTGTTTGTTTTAATTACATTTTTTTTATTTTTCGGGTATGATTTATTGGAAAGAAAATTAGGTCTTCTATATGGTCTCAAAATATGTGTTCTTGTAGCCATTCAATTTGTATTAAGTGATCTTTTCCAAAACCTATGGAGTGAAGACAGTTATGCTCTACTCCATGTATGTTTCACCACAAATTTTCTCATTTTTGAATAATCCTTAGTTGTGGCTCTAATATTGAATCTTTTACTTCTAAAAACGTGCCTTATATTGCTATTGGATAGGAAGGTGAAGGACACCAAGTTTTATCTTCGTTCATGGAGATTGGTTTGATAATTCTAATAACCATATCCTAGTAAGCTCTTTAAGCATAACTTTTTATTAAGGGATATGGTTAATGGTGAAAAACTTCATCTTTTCTCCAAATGCTAGTTATCATTTTTTTTCCCTTCCTTGTATGTGATTAAGTTGTAAAAGCAATGAATAGTCACCTTTGTCAACATAACCTATAGCGATATGAAGGATACTGTCTTTCATATGTTTTATATTCTAGTCATCTTTTTGCTCTAAAGTAGGCCCTTTGTTTTTTTGTTTGTTGTTTTGCTCTAGGCATTTTTTGTTTTTATTTTTATATTTTGACCTATTTAGCCAACTTGGATAACATGACTTATGATATCTGCACCTAATTCATGTACTTGAGTCCGTCACACACCACCAAAGCACGTCTAATGCCACTGAAGTAATGCAATAAGTGGAAAAATTAACTTTGGTAAAAGCTCTACAATTGTGATTTTATTAGTTACTTTTATCTATTATTATTACTTTTACTTGTTAGTGCTGCGAGTGCGAGAGTATTGATTTCAAGCTCAAGCTTAAGTTTTGTGTGTTTCTTTATTGCTTTTGTTCATCGTTTTTCTATTTTGCTTCTTTCTCTTTGATCAAACTATGAACTTCTTTTATCAAATCTTTCAATGTCTCCTCCAAGTCCTTAAACTTTCACTGACATCAAGCACACTACTATACATCTTTGCTAATGTTTTAGAAACTTTATGTAAAGAGTAGGAAATATATGATTTAATATATATTGTCCAATAAGAGTATGGATCTCTTATAAGAATTCATGCCACATGTTCACATGAAAGTTTCTCAAAATTTGAAAAACAAGCCACTAGAAATTATATTGCATAAGATCATTAGACGCTTAAAGTTCCATATCTTTTCAGACAAATCGTGACTACCATTCACTACAAACTTTCAGATATAAACATTGACTTATTTTCCCATTAAAGGTTTTTGAAGTACATCATCAGCAATATTAAGATACAAAGCAAACCAAAAACAAAACAACGGTTCAATGTTATGCTTGATTTTAGTAGATACCACACGAAGTGTACATCATCTACTGCCTAAGGCCACATATAAATTCAAAATCAAATCAAATTCTACTTCTTGAGATAAGAATTGTATTCTTAAGGATTTTGTTTGCTTTGTCTGGGAATCATTTTTTTCTTTCTTTCTCCCACTTTTTTCACCTGATTTTTAGGAGTCCCTATCTGGTCTATTTAATGAAACTCTTTTAGGTTGTAGATTCCCTTTACTAGAATTGAACTGCACTTTAGGCCACTATAAAAGATTGACATAGTAGGCAACATTCAAGAGGGAAAAACAAGGAAATATTAAAAGTAAAATGAAGCCTATTTCCTTGGTTTGAAAAGTTTTGGAAACTATTCTGAATTAGACTACAATATACTTAAAATGATAAAACATTGAAAACACCATATTTGCAAATGGTCAAATGGCACCTCTTCCCTATAAAAGCATGGTGAAGGTTAATTCATGCTTTCACAATCCTACTATATGCATGTAACTTACCAACTTAAAAATATCATCATGCTTTATGACCAACTTCTAGAAAAATTCTTAAAGTTTATTTCTAGTTTCTAATCAAAGATAATTTCAAGTCTTACCTACCCCGAGGTACTACAATTCTTAAGCTCGTAGATAATAATAAAGCCAAAACCATAACCATTACCATACCAAGAAAAAATAAATAAAGCAAAAGCAATCAAAGGAAAATGTCATGAGAAGTTCCCTAATTTCATCAATATTCTCAGTTATAGGAATAAGTATCACAAAAACAAAAAGAGCTCTATCCCCCACATTCATAGATACTTTGTCCTTAATATTTACACGTGTATTTGTTTGTCACACACACCTGAAAAAGCTCTTTATCTTCATCGATTCCTTCACGATGTCTTGTATTCACATTCTACTCTAGCAGGTGATTTCCTTTCATTTTGCTTGGTAGTTAAATATCTTAGAAATGGAGTGTTCCTTTAGTTAGGCCCACCAAGAAATCTTATCGACATTAGTAATGTTCCTCAAAGCTCAATCCTGATATAACAAGTACCCTGCAATTCCTCAAGCTAAAATAGATAATTTTTCTCTTATCTCTTTCAAATAAATGTCCTTTAATATTAAGTCTTCTAAGTAGACAAGTATTTGATTTAGTTTATGGTAAAAAATGTTTAGAACTTTTTGGTTCTAAATGGATGCCTAATGTGCGTTTGATTAAAAAATTATAAATAAAATAAAAAGTTTCCTTGAATAGCCTATTAAGGTATATGTAAATGCCTATTATAATTTATGCAATTCTACCAGCGAAAAATTATCAAAGTGCAAAAATATAAATAATTTGATGAATAAATTATTTGTAATGTAAATATGAATGATTGATTGAGATAATGTCATGGGCCTTACAGTCAAATAATTGTACAATCTAACTTCAAGTTCCCTAAATCATTTTCACAAACTAAAGATTTAAATCTAGATTCTTTTTTTTAAAGTTATTTATTTTAAATAGTACAAAACAGAAGAGAAATATAATTAATTTTCTTTAAGAGAAACCAGGTTTCAAATAATTTTTTTTTCTTTTGAAGGAGATCAACTCCAATTACGATAATATGGAACTTTTCTTTGAATTACCTGAACCAAGCTAATAGAAGATTACCAAAGAAACTTATTCGACACTAAAGTGTCATAGAAGATAAATGCAAACTAAAAAGAGAGTTATCTAATTTCTGGCCCTGTATTAAGAACATTGCAAGATATGGTGAACCTACGAAAGGTAGACTTGAGACCTCGCTTGATATCAACCTTGGCCTGGTTCTTCAACATTCTTATTGTTGAAGAATTGATTCATTTAATAGATATTCAAGACACCAATTACTACTACAGATTCTCATTCATTCCAGCCTCAACCTATTACGTGCCTAAGAAATAGAACGCATAACAAGTCTGACTATTGCAAAGTTGCCCCAAGTTTGCCTTTTTTTGCCTTTACGGGTGACCCATGGTTGTTGCACAAAACCAAAACAAGAACTTTAGGAGAATATTTCTACTGAATCACAAAAAAACTTACAAAATTGGAAAATAGATACAATTTCTTCTCTATCTTCCTTTACAAATCTTGCCCCTATTTCTGCTCGTATTCTCCCATCCTTCTAAAAGGAAAGATTTCCTAGTCCATAATTGAATTCTACAAACTAAGAAAATTATTCAAATTAAACTAATTTAAAAAATCAGACCATCTCTTCCGAAGATATCCTACTCTCATTGTATTCAAATTCAAATTTATATTGTTGCCCTTCTTGTTGAGATGCCGTTAAATCTCTGACCAAGGAATGGGTGCATTTCAATCCAGGAGAATACATACAAATCAGACTCCAAAATCTTTGACTTTACACCTTCGGCATTCTATCTTCTCCGTCGTTTCCATCGTGGGTTTTGTGTATGGCATTTTATAGAGACAGCGATTGGTTAACGGATAGAGCAGGCCAGTTCATTGCTTCAGCTCTAGGTTATGGCTAGCACCTTGTAACTCTATCAGGAAAGAAAAATTTTGAAACGCTTGCGTGATATGAAGAACACGACTTATAAAATAGTGCATAGCATTTGCATATTTAACCAAACTGCACTAAGCATTTTGCATTCCATACGATTCTAAGAGAATGTAACTTTATATCCGAAAGTTGTGCGGAGTTCGATTCTTGGATTCGTACCTTCAATAATCACATGTTGGAAAATATTATTTATTGCTTCTTGACTATTTATTATTTCCGAAAACCCTAAAGCAAGTTTATGAAGCAAAAGCATGTTTGAAGATGACAATAAAGAAAGAGTTTGATATGTCAAAAAAAATGACTCTTTTAATTAAAGACATAATAGCAAAAGATAGTTAAAATACAAAGGACCTATACCAAAAGACATATAAGAATATAACCAGGAGCAAGAAAAGTTAAGGGAAGAAGGCCTATGTACATTCAAGAAGCATGATGAGTTCTATTAAAAATCTTAGGTGAAGAATTTATATGATTTACTATTAAAAATCATATGATGATTTTTTTTGTTTTCTTTTCCCTTATTTTTTTTTAACTTAGGGAGAGAAATCACTTGAGAAATAATTATGATATTATATTATTAATGTTTTAACATCATTTAGTATTTAATATATACATAATTCCCAAATTAATTAAGCATTTTCATTTTCAACAAAATCATTCTCCCCTTCAAACGGACCCATCTATTTGAACCCCTACGTTGAGATTTCCGATTCCACACTGTGGATCTGGCACGTTCTATGGCACAAAGTATTATTTTTTCTTTCTTTAAATTATAAGCGATTTCTTGAAAACAGAAAATGCAGCATAAATGGATGTCGCAGGCACGAGTCAGCGTCGCATGATTGACAAGGGACGAGAGCTCAAGAATAAATCAAGATTCCTCTTTGACATTCAAACTTACTGCAATAAGAGAAAGAAGAAAAGGAAAAAGGCGTATACCTTAAGAACAAACCGTAAGACATTTTTCTTGAGCCTTTGCAAGTGAAAATGGCTTGTAAATAGGCTTTACTCTTATCTATAAATAGAAGAATTAGTGGATGCTCCGCACTCTACAAGGTAATTATCCTCGAGATTAAATCCAGCAGAGAAGCTTGCCAAGAACAGATGAATATCTGAATTAGTAGAGGAGAAAGCAAGTCAACTAGTCAACTAGGAATATTCTTTGCATTCTTAATGTTAACTACCACAAAAGATGTTAAAGTTTGGACTTATGAGTTTAGCCCAAAAGTCATGAATTCAAGTTAGCCTAGAATTTCAAATAGTAAAGTTGAGTTAATCTAAGATTCTTATGATTTCCTTGGATAAGATAAAATTTTCTTGGATGAGTAAAGTTAATCTAAGATTTCATGTCTCCTTTTTATAAAAAGACATAACTTCTGCAAAAGGGTAGTCCATATTGTTGGTTTGGTTATTTGTTTTATTTTTATAATATAATTTATTTATCCTTTTCTTAGTTAGGGCGTTTCCATCTAACTCCCATTAATGATTTAGGTATTCCTATCTGAGCCCCTATTTATCCTTTGTGAGAAAATCCTTTATTGTTTTTCACAAACAATGATCTCATTGAATACAAAACGGTCTCAAGTGGTATTAGAGCCTTCCAATTGACTAATCACAAAACTCACAAGGTTAGAATCTGACATGCTATCTCTTAAGGAGGCTATGGTTGCTTTGGTTTCCAAGGTGGATACCCTATTGACAATGGTGGATGTACTAGTTTTTTCTTCTAGGCATAGAATGTAATCTAGTTCTAGCCCGGAAGACATTGCAAGTCTAGGAATGCATAGGAGTTTTGGCATGGGCACATGTAAGGGTGCATTGGAAAGTTTGAGGACAAGTTTTCTTTAGAAGGGGATAATATGTTATAGGTTTGGACTCCATATCTCCTTTTTAAAAAAGGATGGTATGTTATGGGTTATGGTATCTAGGATTTCATATCTTTTCTTTATAAAAAGCCATAATTCTTACAAAGGGAGACAATTTGTATTGCTAATTTGGTTTTTGTTTTATTTTTATAATATAATTTATTTATCCTTTTTTAGTTAAAGTGTTCTCATCTACGCCCCAATTTATCCTTTATAAGAGAATCCTTCACCATTTTTTAAAAGTGATTATCTCATCGAACACAAAATGGTGTCAAAAGACTTCTTCCTTCCTTCTTTTCTTTTTTTTTTCTTTTTTCTTTTTTCTTTTTTCTTTTTCCTTCTTTTTTTTTTTTTAACTAATTCTATGCTACCAAACATGATTTAAAGCATATGATAAAAGTAACTCGTATTAATGATTCAAGTGTACTTTCCATCCAAATGAGAAGAAAGAAGAAGGCAACCAACAAAGAAAAGAATGAACGTAATTTTCCTTTACCGTTATTTTACTCATATGATTGTCAAAAATAAGATGAATGAATATTTTATTTAGACTAAGTGTGACTTGGTTAGGGCTAATGTTTTAAAGAGAACTTTTTATAAGTAGTTAAGTAATTGCAAACATTTGAGTTAAAGGCCACCTAAGGATGACTTTCACTTGGAGTCTAGCCTATAACCAATCGAGACACTAAATCTATTTCGTATTCTTAACTCTTGTGATATATAAATACTTGACATTCTATAAAAGGGTTACCTTCTTTTTCTGGCTTAACTTCTTAGTTGCTACTTTAAACCATGTACTAAGACCCTCCATTAGATTTGTTGGGGAAATAGACTTCTTGTTTCTCTATGTGTGTGGAATGGTGAAAAGGGGAAAGAAGAGAACAAGTAGAAGAAGGAATTGGGCTCATTATGTGGGAACCTTTATTGCTGAAAATTTGCTTAGCAGAACAAAGACCATGACAACAGAGCTACCTTATTCCAAAAGTTTTTGTGTACAAAATTCCCAATCATTTAGGCTAGTTTCACTTATGCAACATAGCCTTTTACTTTAAAGCCCACATAAAATTTACACCTTAACAAGGCTCAATACATATGAGCTACAAACATAATAACAATTACGCAACATTATTTTTTACTCGTAACATTCACTTTCTCTCCCCGCCACCCCCCTCCCCCCAATCATTTAGCCTTTAGAGATCTACACATCAACAAGGCTCAATACATATAAGCTATAACATAACAACAACTACGCAACATTATTTTATGCTTGTAACATTTTTCCCCCATAAATTACTTCAGTCTTGTCCTTAAGGCTAGGTACAATTTCAAATATTCTTTTGTTTTTTTCATTTTATTTATGTGAAATAATTTTATGGCCACAAGCAAATAACTCACACAAAACACAATCACACAAAGACAAGTATTTTTGGAAAGTGGTCGGCCCTAAGCCACCCCAGCACCTACTCCACCCTAACCTAGCAACAACCTACTAGAGTCACTCTCCAATCAATTAATGAATTGATTACGAGGGAGAACCACTTCCTCAATTCTAATTACAAATTCTATCCCTAAGAATTTAAACAATAAGTAACAATTAAGTATAAATTTCAAACTCAACTTTTGTAAAATATGCAATTTAAGTTCAGAAGCTTCAAATAAGTGTTAAAGACTTAATACAAAATAATATGAACAAAAACTCCAAATTTACATGAACCATTCACTCGTATGGAATCAGCTTAAATCTAATATGAATTAACGAGCAATTTGATTTCCTAATAAATGTATCAAAGCAATAATAATCTCATATTAGAATCACCAAAATGAATAACGATTTTGTCAGTTGAATTAGCTTAAGAGAAGAGTATGAGTTGCTTGAAAGATGCTTACTTTCTTTATAACTTTTGGCCAACTAAATAACAATGAGTTAATGCTTTTAAATAGCATCAAAGTAACTAACCTCTTAGTTCAAAGTAGTTATTTTGACATCTCTAAAGAATATCACATCTTCTTCCTGTTAAGAGCTTTCTCTTTCTTCTTCTATGTTTATTTTCAAGCTCATAAGAGATAGGGGAGATAGGACTGTGTTTTATCTTAATCACATTCAAAATCGTGCTCCAGAACACCACCATTTCGTTCATATTTTAAGTTCTTAATTTGGAGCTTCACAGAGGCATAAATGTCTTACCGGGTCTAAACACTTGAATCCTCCTTAATGCTCTTCAACTTTAAAGTAATTCTTCATGTTGTTTCATAGATTGATAGATCAACTTCTTAATTATAAAAGCCCTATGACTTTAGCTTCAGAAACCCTTTAATCTACTTCTAATTTCTTTTTTAAACAATTAGGTCACAAATTATTAAGAACACCTTAATCTCTTCAAATTAGTCTTCTTTTAGCAATGTGTCACTAATTTTTCTTCACAAATATCTTCTACTCTTTGTTAGCTTTTGATTGACACCTTTTCCAACTTAAATAGAGCAATCACCGGTGCTAATTTTATTAGTAAGTAGCAATGACATTAAACTCCCGTTCATGGGTCGTAGGCGTGTGCGGGTCATGAGAATGGGTTTGCGGGTCTTGCTTCTAACTAGGTCGAGAAGTAGCTAGGTCACGCCTCTAGATTAGGTCAAGCTTCATGGGTTGCACACCTAGATTGTGAATGTGAGTCATTGGGTCATGCGGGCGAGAACTGGGTAAATTTAGTTTATACAAATTCTAATTAACTTGAATGTCAAATTTTAGTGACCATTGACTAATCAAAATTATAATCAATAATAATATTTATCTCATGTGAAGAATATGTTGGTAAATTTTATGATAACAAAGAAAGGTTCTTTTATTTTCATAAATTTGAAATACAAATATATATAAATATTATATATATTTATTTATTTATTTATTTATTTATCAAAACACATAGTGTGTCAAAACGTAGTGAAGACCCAAAACAAGATTATGGGCACATTAAAAAAAAAAGAATATTGAAAAACGTGCATTAAAACCTAGGTCTACTGGATTGCTAAATGGAAACATAACCCATGATACGAGTTGGAACCATTTCAATCAATAAAAGCAAAGCTAGGATTTCCCCCCTAGGTCCAAATCAGTAGGCAATATAAAATATAAAAAAAATGGTAGTACTAGAAATAACACTAAAACATTACATGGAAGTTTTGGATGATGTAATTTATTATCCTGCGTGTTATTTACACGTGGGCAGTCCTACTTACCGGACTCATTACTGTTTCTTCCTTGTTTGGATATGGATCAAGTCGTGACCTAGTTTCCATGTCCAAATACACGGGCGAGTTGCTGTCCTTTCCCACCAACCGGCATCTCGCATCACATGGGGAAAGGTTCCCTTTTTTTTTTTGTTTTCTTTTGCTTTGGTGTAACAATTTTGTGTAGAGTTTTCTGTTATCACTCGTAAGATTTTGAGACATTAGAATAAAAGTTTGCCAATTTCTCCAAATGAGTTTCAAGTAGCTCAATCCTCGGACGTTCTATTGTGTTATGCTATTTCTTTCATGACATTAGGGCATTCTTGTTAGGTGTTTGGAATGTTGCTCTCAACTTGGGTGGGGCCCATTGCTTACTCCTATACTAGAAGATAGGAGTCACAAGCCACCAAGTTGAGTCATATTTTAGTTCTAATATCACTTGTCACAAAGCTTAAGTTTTAACTCAAAAGGCTAACAAAAACTAAAAGGAATAATCATCTTGTTTCTATGGCTAATTGTCCCACTTGCATTCCAAATGTGAGACAAGTTTGTGACTCAAGGGTTTCTTCATGTTACTAATTATAATTCAACCTTTTGAAACCTTGGTGAGAAGCAAATTGGGCTTTTAATTTTAGCATTTAACACATTGTTAAAATTTCTTGTTGGTACTTGAATATTAAAGTTTTGGGACTTACTTTGCAACAAGCTATAATGTGACTGAACAAAAATTGTTGACACCCTAGAGTAACAAAAATTTTGTGGTTTTCATCGCACTAGCTTTTTTTTTTAGTGCATTTGAATTATGTTTGATATATCATATGATATTACCGAAACCTATATTGTGTAGCGGAAATTGATGATATAGTAATGCTTCCGCATGCTGATTTAGACACTTGATTGTAATAGTCCTATGGGAAAATTATGTTTCAAGAACATAATATATTCAATTTTTAACTCTTTAGTTGTTGTATAATTCTCTTAGTATAAGAGAAAGTGTTTGTCACGTATTGTGCACTTAAAGTTGTGATTGTAATGTTTCTTTCGTGAAAAGGAATGTTTTGTTTGTGTAAGTTGTTGCACGGGACTGGGGTCCTAAGTTGTAAGTCGAGAACGTGCTTCTCTAAGTTATTAGTAAAAGGTCCTCTTACTTATGTTTGATTAAGATAAGAATAAATGGAGATTCAAGTGTATTAAATTGAACCACCTTGCCAAAATTGTTGTGTGTTCTCTCTACATTTCTCCGTCTTTGACTTACTTACACTTGTTTATTTGGAGTATTTTAATTTAATTTTTAAATTAGTGAATAACGACTTAGCTCAAAATATGTTCAAAATAAGTGTAAATACAATAAAGGGGATTCGAATACAAAAATCTCATATCTAAAATTATAAAAGAATGGACTAGATTTAAAGGTTGACACGGTAACTAGTTTTTCAGCTTTTTTATTTTTTTATTTTTTATTTTTAACTTGTTTGCTTCTTGTTAATACAAACAAGATTTAGGCAATCTTTTTACCACTAAACTTCCTAAAATTTTCAATATGCTTAAACGTTACTTGCATATTAATTGCTAAAAGAAAAATAAAAAGATCAATAGAATCACGCACACAAGAAAACTAAAATTTAGGTGGCCTAGAAGAAATAATTTTTATGTTTTGTGAAATAATAACTTATTATCTATTTTGGAGTTTTAGAGATTTCCTCTCCAAGGTTCTCTCACTTTAGTCTTCCTCCAAAATTATTCTTAAGAACTCAAAAAAATCACTTAATCCTAGCATTTTCTAAATATTTATAGTTTCACACAACATAAGAAAAATCATAATTAACAAAGTATGGTTTTGTGCTTGTGTAGAAAATTATCATTTTGGTACTTATTCTCAATTTCAATTCCACAATTAAAATGTCTCTCTCAAATAATACGAATACGGGGATTTCTGCCTGATGAGCGCCTCCACGTACCAAAGACGCGGACGGCTCCCGACGACTTTATTCTGCAGCGGAAATGACCAAAAAGCCTCCTATGGAACTTGACGTGGCGACCCCTTATTGGAAAGAACGGGAATCAAGGACTTGGCTTTTCAAGAGACGACCTGAATTACTTTGCAAACAAGGGCATTGTTCGATGAGTAGTGAAAATATAAGTAGCCGACTTGCTACATTGAACTCTCACCTTTTTCCGATGGCTTCAGAGAAAGAGGCTGCTCAAGCTGCTGCCCCTTCTGATTCTCCAACCATGTGAGCTTCAGCACTCATCCCTCTTTTTTTTTTTTCCCTTCCTTTTTCTTTTTAATATTTTTCAATTTCTTTAAAGCTTCTGAAAGCGATTTGGATTTGTCCAATGACTTGGCTTTTTAATTTGGAAATGATGTTTCTTTTGTTTTCTTTCTACGGTCCGCAAAGTGCGTAATTTTTGAAAATATCTCATGCATATGGTTGGTTTCGATTAACAAAATAGTGCTTACCCAAATGAATGAGAACAGTTAATCCTGAGAAAATATGAGAGATTAGAGCACCTTTAATGAGAAAATATCTAGTTTATGACTTCTGTAATGTAATGGAGAAGGTATTTTAGTCTTTTAGAGTAACTATTCTTTATTAGCCTTTGTCCCGACGTTTCTCTTCTCTATGAACGCGATTCATGAATGATATTTTGCATTGGCTTCGATTGGTGACTTATGTTTCAGTGAATTTTATCACACTGAAAACCTTCTTTGATAGTTATCAATTCTTTTTATTAATGGGAATATTAGCAACTTATGTTGCGTATAGAATTGGAGTGCATAACAAAAGCAATAAGTCAGACTCTGGGAATATTGAGTGTTAGCTGGATTGTAAGCTTTTCAAATGTCAATATTACATGCTCCCCTTAGTTTTGAGGGTTTATATGCTGATGAAAAAAGAATAACTGAAGAAGTATCTTATTTGGTTTGAACGTTTAATTGGATCCCTTATTTACAATTTAGAATTGCTCGTCTTTAGGAGCTAATTCTTTCACAAGTTTCACGACAATATCTGACCAGGTTTTACAAGCTGCACCAATTATTATTTTAAAAAAACTCTGAGCTGTATTTGTAGATTTTGATCTTTGATCATTTGTTAATAAATTAGTCTGATAGTAACCATTTTGTGTTTTCAATATGCAGATTTGACAAAATCATTAACAAGGAAATTCCATCTAAGGTTGTTTATGAGGATGATAAGGTGCTGCTCTGCTATTTGCCAACTACTTTCATTGTTTTATGTTTGGCGGTTTTCATACTTGATAGATGCTTTGGGAGATTCTAGCTGATAATCTGTCGCAGAAGTTTACATCGTCTCATTCTGCTGTTTAGCACAATGAAAGAGTTTTAAGACTCAGTTTGAGCCCACATAAGAGTTCTTGTTGTTGGCTTTTTTTTTTTCCCTTTTTCTTTTCTTTAAATA
Organism: Casuarina equisetifolia; assembly: GCA_028551475.1. Lineage (NCBI taxonomy): Eukaryota > Viridiplantae > Streptophyta > Magnoliopsida > Fagales > Casuarinaceae > Casuarina > Casuarina equisetifolia. The sequence continues at coordinate 16,506,579 of CM052361.1, read as the reverse complement.
GGTGTTGTTTAGTGGATCTAATTTGTATTCTGCATTATAAGAGGTAATCCAGCATTTTCATGAGCAGTTGACATTAAGCAGCAAAGAAGCTTGTGGACCCTGCAGACCCACATTAGTCTAATACTGCTCCTGTAATTTAAAGGTTGCTAGGGGTGATTGTATGGCTAGCTATTAATGATTTTCACTCTGTTCTTTTACATGGCTCATGCACAGAGGATTCTGAGTGTTTACATTATGCACTTGTGTCTTTTTCTTAAGGAGCCTAACTTCTTGGATTGTAAGAGAATCAATTTGTGGTGTCATTTGGTCTCTTGAAGTTTGAGGACAACTTTGTTGTGAACTTAGGTTTTGACAAGCGTGATGCATGTCTTGGGTTTTGTTGTACATCATTCATTTTTAAGTACTAAGGCTACTAGAAGAAAAAAGCTTTGGGGTGTTGACTAAGTATTTAGATTGATCAATGATTTCTTTTTTTGTTTGTTTAACCGTTAATTGACATACTGCTTTAGTGGGTTTTGAAACAGCGGATGCCCCACATCTGTTACCAATAGAGTCACCAGGTTTTGTAAAATAGAGACTCTGTAGAAAAGAAATGGCTAAAAAAGGGACAGAATTATCTTCAGATTTAGGGCGAGCTGGCTAAAATTCTGGTCAGAATAGTCTACTGAATATAAAGGAATATTTAGTTCTTAATACCTACCGGAAAGATATGATCTATAGGGATCAAATGAAAGGAAATCCAGTGGTTTCGGTGGATGTTCTTGGATTAGGAACAGCATTTGAAAATAGCTTTTCAACTGTTTTTGAGAGCTATTTGATGGGTGAGTGGTTTGTGGTTCTTGATCATTGAATTTCTAGGAATATGGATTGTGAAAAGAGTATTTTACTATTGGTTCGACTTCAAAACAAGATTGCTGGAAATAGAACAAGAAAAGATAGATGAAAGGAGCAGATAAATTTGGAGATCATATCTAGTTTTGCTAAAGCATCAATCTTCAGTTTTCATTGGAATCACATGCTGGAGAAAAGTTGCATCACCTAGTCTTAACTGCCAGAAATTAATACCATTTTCCTTAAGCTAAACATCATTGAAAGAAAATGGTTACATCTATATGTATTGGTGTCCAATGTCTAACAGTAATTGACTTTTTGACTTTTTGGCTTTAATTATAAAGGCCTAAAACCTAATAGTTGGGGAAATCTATAATAAAGGCCAATTACATAATATGTAATTAACTTAAATTGCACCCTGTATGTAATTAAGAAAGGTATATATATTTTGGAGCTCCTAAAATTTAACAGAACTAAAATCATATAGAACCAGCATTTCACATGCGTCATCCTTTCGTTTGAGAGGAATTCATCCCTAGTTTTAAAATGTTGAAGTACAATGATCATATGTGTTTCTTTAAGTGCATCATTTACTTTTGTTTGTCTCTATTGATGCAGAAATGGTAATAGTGATGTCTGTTGTTTTTTCTTGTATCATTAAACAATTCTGGCATGCCATAAAATGATCAATATTTTGAAGAGCTTTCAGATGATATGGTCTTTTTTTTATCTCTGTCTGTTTATTTTCCACTCAACAGTTTGGTTTCTGTTTCATCCATAATTTGCAGCTCTTTGATCTTTTTTTACTGTGTGAGGTTTTCTTTTGTTTTAACTTTTAACTTTGTTGGAAGTGGTAGCTGGGCTTTATGTTTTGTATTCAGGACCTGATGACACTTTCTCTTCTTTTGTACATTGTCAGTAATTATATCTTAGCAAGATCTCATATGTATCTTTAAATTGGCATATCGTGTTTCTCAGTAGATGGTTTCTATTTTTAATGAAGTCATTGAATTACTCATGCAAAAGTGACAAGATTTTGCTAGTCTTTCAAAGAACATGAGGGCTGTCTTTGTACAACTTAACCGGTACTCTAGACACTTGAACATGAGTGCTGGTCTGGTGGTGTCTACTACTACAATAGAATTGTCAATGCCTCTCCTTTATCTTTTTATTTTTTTATTTTTTTTATGCTTATTTCTGTCAAGGAATATTGGAATAATTTTCTCAAAAGCTTTCTACCTTTAGCCTTCCAGCAAGTTTCATTGACCCCTTTCTTCATGGGTTAGGTGATTCAAATTGCCATCTGAGTTTTGTTGCGGGCTTTTCCTGCCTCTTGGGCTCTCCTTAATGCTGTTCTGACATTTAGATGTTTTCCAACTTCTTTCCGTAGCACTCTGTTTTTCATTTTTGCTTGTTCGCTTTCTGCACCTGCTGGTATTGCCTTCTTACATGCAGTTTTGAAAATTTAATATTATGTATGACATTGAAGAGTCTTGAGTTTTCCACAGAATGCCATGAAAATCCCAAATGATAGTCCCTTCAATAACATTTCCATATCTCTGATATAGGAAATATTTTTTCTTTAATTTGAGGTCTTTAGTGACTTTTAAATTCAGCAATGGCCATACTTCTAATCATCCAAAATCGAAGAGCAGGCATCTCTATTTTCTTTCATAAGTTATCACGAACAACTTACCCTGTTGCAGAGTAATAATTGATAGAAAAAATCATTCCAAGTCTCATACAAGAATCTCTTTGAGCGATTTTACTCTCTTTCTAAGTCAATTCACTCTTTGAAGGTCTTTCATTATTTACAAATTACATTATGTGCCTCCTTACTCTGACGTCAATACTTTTGTAGGACTGAATTGCACATGCTAAAGTTGGAGTAAAACAAACGCTACATGATACCAAAATGGATGGAAGAAAATCTGAATGGCAACTTGTTTTAGGAGTTATAATTTACAGTAAAGATCGTGTGAGAAAATGCAGTAAAATACAAGGGAATATTTTGGTTTTTAATACCATTATAAAAGGAAATTTAGAGTTTGGGTGCTGGGAATTGTATTGGTACTTTATTGAGATGTTTGAGAGCTATTTTGATGGACGTGTAGTGGTACTTTGACTCTTGATTTTACAGAAATAACTTAGAGAAATAGGGTGGAATCCAGAATGAAATTGCTGAAACTGAAAATAAAGTAGCAAGAAGAAAAAAGGAGATATCTAGGTATCACGATTTGGTTTCCTTGATATAATATCTTGGAGAAGGGTTGCATCATGCAATCCTTATTTCTGGAAATCTTATTGTGGTTTTCTTTAGTCAATTATCATTTAAGAAAAAAAAATTCTAGTTTTATTTATATGTACTTCATGTCTGACTTCAATGGATTTAAACTCCTTGGGTATTAGCCATTATAGGTCCAAAACTATATAACTAGTGAAATTCAGAAATTAAATACAAAATAGAATCCAGTACTCTAAGATTTCAGTTTATATTTAAAGATATAGAAATTATGGAAATAGCTACACTTCTAAAATTTAATAAAACTAACCATGAAACAAAACCATCAGCTGTTGTTTCAACTAGGCGTATATTTAGTAGTAACTCTGGAAAATCTTAGTGGGAGATGAAGCTCTACTCCCAAAATTCTCTTACTCTGTTCAATTTAAGATATTAGAAGAGGGCCAAAGCATTATGCACTCTGTTGGCAAACAAATGGCCTAAACACTCTAATTACTGTTGTCACTCCATTATAGTGCTCCTGGAATTCCTCATCGGCAGATCACTGATCACTGTTGTCTTATTTCATTCTTCATAGTCATTGACCTTCATCCTTTGGGCCAAGCCTTAAATTCTCTTCACTTAGTCATCATACTAGTCCTCTCTCTCTCTAAGTAATCTGTATTGATCTTTCCAGCCAAAACATGAAGAAGAGAGGCTCTGCCTACTGTTTTCCGTTTCTCACTTTCCTTCTTTTTGCTTTTAGAATCTTGAGTCATTCTGGTCATGGTTGATTTTATGTTTGTGGTTGGGGTTGCACTTCTTGTTTGTGTGCTTGCTGCTGCTCTTTATTACTTTCTCCACTGCTGATTGGAATTTGTGGGTATAAAGTTTTGCAAATGAAGAAACCAAGCAGGACAATTTCATTGAAGAAGACGATGATCCCTAATCTCATGACTGAGTCTTTCTTTGGGATGCTCTTCTTCTAAAACAGAGGATATTTGTTTAAGAGTTTTCTTTTCTTTCCTTTTTTAGCTCAATGGCCTTCTTGAATTGGTGGCCGGTAACTAGCCTGACCCACTTCATTTATTTTCTTTTCTTTTCAAAGAGAACATGTTCTAAGCATAGCTTTTCAGTTGTACTGGTCCAACTTTCTGAATCCGTTTATGACAGACAATCCGGTCAATTTTGGCATGTTAAAATGTTCAATATATCATTGTATCTTTTGTGTCCATCATGTTATCAGTTTCATCCTGTTTTTGGTTTATGTTGATAGCGTTGTTTGAAATGTAGCACTTGTCAAGGAATTGAAGATTTGAAATATTTTCTATGAACACTTAGTATTAAAAATACTGACATGGCATCTTATAGGGATTATTCTATAATGAATGATTTATTCATGTACCGCTCAAATGAATTATTCTTCGGATTTCCTAAAACATAAAAGTCTGTTAAGGTTCAAGCCAATGGGCATTCCAGTTGATGTCAATAAGAATTGATAGTTGATTATGAAGAGCTTTAGATAATCCTGACAAATAAAGAAGGTTGGTGGGAAAGTTACAATATTGCTAGAACAGATAATTCCTTCACACTGACACACATGTAAGGTGTTGTCACACGGGGCTGCAGTACAATGTTTTGTTCCTGTGAAATGGGTTACTAAACTAGATCTATGAATCGCAATTTATCTTGGGTACATTAATGCATAGTAAGTAGTTTCATCCTTCAATAGCTACCACCAAATGTTGCAGTCTTGGGTTGTAATGAAAGAAAGATTATTGCTAATGCTGAATATTGGGCTTATTTGAACACAAATTTTTCTTTGAGACAGGTGTTAATATTTATGCTCCCATGAATTAATCAGGCATCAATTCACAGGGCAATAAACATTATCTTTTCAGAAGATCAATTAGCAGATTTAATTTTTAAGGCTTTAGAGGTTGTGATCAGGCTTAATTTATCTATTCCAAGCTATGATCTGTTTTCTGCTGCATTAGTTGGGGTGCCCATTAAGTTTCCAGTCCAAGTTATCTTGTGAGAGACTTTTTTGTAATTTTGGTATTCTGTTTGCAATTTTTCACGTGTCTGCAGTCCATTTTAATGGCTGATGTCAAGAAGCTAAGCTTTTACTTCCTCCTTTCTCTTATTGGATAAGGACAATATTTTGTGACGCATGTCTCTTCTCTAATACACTTGATCTTTGATTGAATTTGGCATTTCTGTGGTTGCTTCCAAAATAACATGTGACAGATCTGTTCATACCTTTTAATTGTTTCTAATGACAAGGTTCGGCCCTGATCGTGACTCATCATTCACGCATAAGGGGCTGAATTAATGGTAGCCTTCCTAAAAGATATCTCTGTATTGAGCACTGTAGTATCTTTACATTATCATCAGTATCATCCTATTGCATTTTCGAGTGACATTGGACTGAATGTTCAGCACCGCTAGACCAAATTGAGGATAACAATTATTTCTGAAAGAAATACTTTAGCGGGCTTTTGTATATCAATGATCTTTATTATTCCTCCTTTTCTTTTCTTCCATGTGTTAAAGGAATGAAATAATCTTAAGGTTTCAATAGGTTAAGGATTTCACTTGCTTTTCCTTATATCTTCCTCGTGATTTGGAGCCAAATTGAAGAGAAATTAGAACATTTTTGCTTGACCTAGTGTGAGAAACCAAAATGATTATCATGTCACTTTCTTATAATTTGAATATCCTTCTGCTGACTCACTATCTTGCCATGTGGTTTGTGGTCCTAGTTGTTGTAGAAGGAAAAGAAAGAAAGAACTTTTCCACTAAGATTTACGAAGTTACTTTCTCCCCCATGACTCATTATTGGCGTCGCAATATTGCAACAACTGTCAATCTTTTTTCATGCTGTTTGTTTTGGGCAGGTCCTGGCTTTTAGGGACATAGCTCCCCAAGCTCCCACGCACATATTAATTATTCCAAAGTTGAAGGATGGATTGACAGGACTATCTAAGGTAATATATTTTGTGGCTTGCTTTATAAACTTCATCTGTGAAATATGCTTTGCGCTTCCAGAATGGATGAAAAACAGCATGGATAGTACAATTTCCTGAAAGTTACCCACTTTTTATCGCATTGTGACCACACACGTATAGCAGTGCTGTGAAGACTTCATGTTTTGTAAGATTTCTGTATTGATAAGTGGACCTACTTGTTCATTTCCTTAAAATCTGAGAGTGGTTTATGGATGGCATTGATTAAAACGGGACCTGCTTGATCACCCATGGTTTGTAGGAAGAAATTTATGGGCCTTTGTATCTGACACTTGTTGAAGATTTAGAACTTCCACTCACATTGACTGGAACATACGAACATTAGAAGTTTGGTAAGGTTAAACGTGTCTAACTTTAGATGGTTTATACATAAATGTACTTTCCTGTGCTTGTGACTTTAGTTTGTATTTCCGTGGGCACAAATTTAATTTGGTTAAAAAATGAATGGACTGTTCAACCTGTTACTAGTAATAGAAGATCTTTAGTAGAAAATGGATTTGCTAGCAGTTAAAATGGATTCTTTTAGACCTTTCATGCCCGGAATTCTTTCTAAATTGAAATTTTAAACCTAGCCTGTCAACTAGGAATATGCTATGAATATGAAGAGGTAGGGGATCCCACTTTTACCTAGTTTAGTTTGGTTCGAGTATTTGTCATACGTTTGCCCATTAAGGTGATCTCGATTGCTATATGTTCTGCAGAGTTGAATAGTTTTAACTTGAATATATGTGTACACTTCCATCATTGACACACTCCAGAAAGTGAAAATACTCGTAACTTCAAGCCGTCTTGCTTAAGGGCACATAGCTAGTTCCTATCAATTTTTCTTTTGCTTGTTTTATCATCATTACACTTTGTACATAATATTGGCTTTCTTACTCAGGCTGAGGAGAGGCACTTTGAGATTCTTGGCCGCCTTCTTTACACTGCTAAGCTGGTTGCTAAGCAGGAAGGCCTGGATGATGGCTTCCGTATTGTGATTAATGATGGGCCAAATGGATGTTTGTATACTTTACCCATTCTCACAGCTTCCAATTAATTAAATAATTTTTGTTTCAGTCTATTTTATTATTTATCAAATAGTTGTTATCTCAAGTATGTACGATTTTGGCTTTCTTATTGGGGTCAGAAAATACTTTTGCAGGTCAATCGGTTTATCACATTCATGTCCACCTTCTTGGGGGCCGTCAAATGAACTGGCCTCCTGGCTAAGGTGGAGGTAATTGATCATGGTGTTTTAAGATGTCCACTGCAGTAATATCTTGCCTTATCTCAATAAGCAAGGAAGATGTCACTAGCCTTTATATCTGTTGTGTAATTTAATTTCCATGCATATGGCAAGAACAAACTGTAATAACCAGCTGGTTTGTATGGACTTCAACTTTCAGAGTGTATTATGTGCGTATTTTCACTCTAATACCTGAAAGTTGGTGTTCGTGGTGGTATTTTCACTCTAATACCGTTAAAATCTGTAGGGTGCACAAGGGAATTTGTGTGGGGCGGGTCTCTTATGCGAATCACTTGTAATCTAGGGGTTCCTGTTAATTCAACCAACATGTGTGAGGGAAATATATGTGAGCATCATGGGTATTGATGCATGCATCATGACTGCAAAAGGGTATTTCCTCGACGTGTGCATGATGACTAACTTATGGGGAATGGCTTTGTATTCCTGTAAGCCATTGAACCGGTGCTCCCCAGAAGCCTGTAAGGCCCAAAAAATGGTGCTCAAAAGCTTGTTGCTGGACCGACTAGCTCATGAATGCTGACGGTACGGTTGCAATTTGGGAAAAGCCACGTCACCCACTTGGTATGAGATATCTCTGTGCTTAGGATTGTTTAAAAAGGACGCATTTTCTCCTGAGCGTGAGTCAAAGAAATCAGCAAGTGACGAATGACATGATTGAGAGGGCGTAGTTCCTGATCAACCGCTGTGGATCGGGCCGTGCGTGGTAAGTAAGACAGCCGAGTGTTAGGTTCCTTTCCAAAAAGAGCTTCATGGGGAGACATATTGATGCTGGAATGAAAACTGGTATTGTAGCTATGTTCTGTTCGCGCCAACCATTTCACCCGCGACTTAGGAATGTCTCTCACATAACAATGGAAATACATTTCTGGAGTTTTTGTTAACCACCTCTGTTTGCATGTTAGTTTGAGAGTGGTAAGCTGAAGAGAAATTAATATCCCCCGTGGATGAAAAAGCTCCTTCCACATGCTCATAGACTATGGGCTTAAGTGGACCGTAGATCTTAGAATATGAGCAAAAAATAAATGAGCCACCATGGGAGCAAAATAAAGACGCTTCAAAGCTAAGAAATGGCTGAATTTGGTGAGACAATCCACCACAACTAAGATAAAAATCTTTACAATCTAATCTTGGAAGTCCTTCAATGAAATCCATTGAAATGTCTTCCCAAAATTGCCGTCAGATTGGAAGAGGATTCTACAGACTTGAAGGAGAAAGACTCTCATATGTATTCCGTTGGAAAATATCACAAGAACGCACAGCCTTAACAACGGAAGCAAGCATCTGTTGCCAAAAGAAAACGGCCTTAAGGTGGTATAAAATCCTTTGACCACCTTCATGGAAACTATTGTGGAACTCTCGAATGACTGGCCTAACAAAGTTCCTAAGTATAATCAAGGAAGATGTGATCTCAAAAGAAAGTGAGGCCTTCATGATATTGCCAAGAATAATTAAAGAGGCCATCTAAAATTTGAGAGACCCTCCTCGATTTGACTTTGATCTCTTCTTGGATGGACTCAACCCATCAAGGTAAAGGACATATGTTAGAAAATGTAACCTCAAAGAAGCCTCTTTATAGGATCTAAGCATTAATTATGAAGAGAAAAGTGAGTTTCTTTACAAGATGCAAATAGGTATGAAAAATCATACATTTTCAAGCTACAAGTTGAACCAAGCCTTCCACTCTATTCTTTTTTTATATTAATTCGATGAGGTAGCTAAAAAACTGTTGAGAAATCATAGGAAAAAGGCAACAAACAATGGCTACGTAAAAGCTCCCTGTATCTACCTATGTGAATAATAACAATTTTTTATGTGTGTAAGTCGTGTGTTCATTGTGAATGAGTGTGCTTAGTGTTTTACAAGAGCGAGAGACATAATAGGTGACATGGGAAAATGCCAAATGTATTAAAAGATAATTACATTATTGTCTCCAAATTTCTTATTGTAACAAGTATTAATGTATATAAATGGAAAACTAAAGGAAAATTTAACCAAGCAGTAAAATGTTCACACAAATAGCCTCACTCATCAAAATCTATAAGATAAACAAAGGCCCACACTAGTTAGTACTATATATGCAATAAAGGAAATATATGTACATGTGTACAATTAACTTGCCATGGTAGGAAATATTAATTTATGCATCATCGATAGAAGCCACATTATATGGACTCATACAATGAGTGAACAATCTCCCATTTGAGTTATAGCAATGATCATAAAAACAAATAATATTACTAATAAATTTTATATATGAAAATAGTTTTAAAACAATTTTATGTTGGTTTAAAAAGTCCAAAAACCATCCCTTATTGTCAATCTTGTCACATAAAGTTTCAAACCCATAGATAATGGCAGTAATTATGCCACTTAGAGACATAGCCCCCGCCATAGTCATAAGAGCTTTCCACTCTATAGACATAGATCTAATATGGTAATATGCTATATGAGTAACACTAAAAGAAAATGTTATGTTATCCTCTTTATCAATCCCATTCTCCTAATGACCAATGTCACTGATAAAACCGTCATAGGGAAATATCACTCCAAATGACAAACATCATTGAAAAACCGTCTCAAGAGGACATCCCCAAGGTAACAAGATGTTATTGAAAAATAATGCTAGAAGAATATAAAATGTCTTGTATAAATTACCCAAGTATATAATATTTGTGTGTAACAAGTCATTATAATATGGCCAATAATAATATGCCCCAATCAAATGCTTAAGGTTACATATTCCTTAAGACTTTATAATATATCTTAAACAAGAACATATGTGTCTTATAAGCTTATAAAAATCAACAATAAATTGGTAACTAAAATGTCTATACATTAACCAAAGTGTACATAATAGTAAGCAAACAAATGTTGTAATAATACATAACAATAAGGTGGGCATAAGCTCCCATTGGACAAAAAATGTTCAACAATATTAATAGCTCCCACTAGACAAAAGCATCAATAAGGAGCAAAAGCTCTCATTAAACAAAAGGCATAAAATGAAGAACTAAGACCCATACAGTTAATGTGCTTTTGCAATATAAAAAGGCTTAATCCTTTTGTAAGTGGGTCAGCTAACATGACATTTATTCTAATATGCTTTATTGCAACGTCACCATTCTTCACCCTCTTTTTAATAATAAAAAATTTGATCTCTATATGTTTGGCCTCTCTAATATTTCTATTGTTATTAATGAATAATATAGAAGAAAAGTTATCACAATATAATTGAACGAGCCTCTTAATAAAATTAAGAGTAATCAACAACTTTATAAGATTTTTTAACCAAATAGCTCAAACAAACATACCATAATAGGCTACAAACTTTGCATGCATGGTAAAGGATGTAATTAATGTCTATTTAACACTTTTCTATGACATTACTTCACCTGCTATCATAAACACATAACTTGATGTGAATTTCAAATCATCTTTATTGCCTATAAAATCTATGTCTAAATACCCAATAAGGTCTAAATCATCCATATGTTTATAAGTCAACATACAATTTCTTGTTCCTTTTAAGTACCTCATAATCTTCTTGGCGGCAAGCCAATGATCATGACCAAGATTAGACTAAAACCTACCAAGAATCCAATGGAAAAAACAATATTAAGTCTAGTGCAAACCTAAGCATACATAAAAATACATATTGCACTCATATATGGTACTTTCTTCATAGATTTCTTATCAGCTTCAATCCAAAGGCATTACAATTCACTTAACTTGTCACTTCTAAGAACATGTACGCTCCCAAGCTTACAATCTTGCATATTAAACTTTGTTAATACCCAATTGATATATGCCTTTTGAGAAAGACCTAAATAGCTTACATGATCTTTCCCTATGGATCTTAATACTAAATAACAAAAAAAAAATTCACTAAGGTCTTTCATATCAAACTAAAAAGACAATAATGACTTAGTCTCTTCAAGTAACCCCATATTTTTGCATGCCAGTAGAATGTCATCAACATAAAGAATTAATAAAATTGGGATACTCCCACTGAACTTGGTATATATACATCAATTCATTAGTTCTTAACAAAGCCACATGAAGTGATGAAGTTATCAAGTTTTAAATACCATTGCCTCAAGGCTTGCTTAAAGTCATAAATAGATTTCTTCAACTTACAAACAAACTTACTAGCATTATCTTTCACAAAACTCTTAAGTTGTTTCATATATACTTCATTATCAAGGATTTTATTTAAAAAGGCACCCTTGACATCCATCTGGTGCAATTCCATATCAAAGTGAGCCATTAGTGCTATAATGATTCTAAATGAGTCATTGAAGGATATTGGTGAGAAAGTCTCATCATAATTAAATCCATCTTTTTGTGTGAATCCCTTAGCAACCAATCTAGCCTTGAATCTATCTACCTTTCCAATAAAATCTTTTTTGGTCTTGAATATCCATTTGCAACCAATAGGCCTATCTTTTAAGTTGTCTAACTAAAATCCAAATCTCATTATGCCTCATAGATTGTATTTCTTCTTTCATGGCATCCAACCAAAATTCTAATTGTGGACTTGAAATGGCCCTTATGTAGGTCATTAGATCCTTTTTACAATCCCAATATCAAAATCATGTTCACCAAGATGTTCCAAACAGTTAGGGTGGATAGCTAACCTTATTTCTCTAATAAATCTTATGATTGGTGAAGTAACAATGGTTTGTTCTTTAGCATATGGTTTCTTAATTGGGATAATATCAATGACATGTTCTTACACATCCGCATGTACTAGCATTGGTCCAATAAGCTGCATATTTAATGAAACAAAAAGATAAGCTTTAGCACTCATGCATGCAACACCTTTACTCCTTATAGTTTATGAACATTTAGCATTCTCTACAACATTAAGTTTTAAGAATTTAGCCATTTGTAAATCTATTATCCTAGGCATTTACAAGGGTTATATAATTGATACCCCCTAGAGTGCTATAGGTAGGACACAAAGTTATATCTAGTGGTCCTTGGATCCAACTTCCCTAAAGTTAAATTATGCAATTTAACTTTAGTTAGGCATTTTTAAACTTTAATGTAATTCAAACTAGGCTTGAATCTCTTAAATAACTTAAATAGATTTAACTGAATTGCTTTGGTAAGGACACAGTTAAGAATATAAATGAAAGTTTTCAAAGCTTCTTCCCATAGAAATTATGGCAAATTATTATCGCTCATCATGCTTCTAATCATATCCATCAATGTCTTATTTCACCTTTTAGCAACACCATTTTGTTATGGGCTCTTGGGTATAGTAAATTGTGCTATTACACCTAAATCCTACAGATATTGAGCAAAAAGTCCTTTATGTTGTCCTGTCTCACCATGTCTCCTATAATATTCTCTACCTCGATCAAATCTCACAACTTTTATTTTTTTTCCCAATTGTTTTTCAACTTCAACTTTAAAAACCTTAAACTTCTCAATAGACTCTAATTTCTCTCTAATCAAATACACATACCCATAATGTGAAAAATCATTTATGAAAATAATAAAATATACATCATCCTACAATGTTGGTCTATATTGACTATTTATATTAGTGTGAAGCACACCCAACAACTCAAAATTGCAAACTACAATTCTCTTCCTTGTCTTAGTTAACTTCTCTCTACAATAATTTATACATGTTTCCAAATCCTCATTGAGAGTAGGCAAAATTCATGTTTTTATCAACCTATGTATTCTTTCTTTCAAAATATGACAAAGTCTTTTGTGCTATAATGTATATCATTACTCTTTAAACATCACCCTTTTAAGGACATTATGTTCAACATTCATAGTAACATAAATCTTATGTGAGAATAAAACAAAACTTGTATAAACTATAATTCAAAGTACAACAACCAACAATATTCAAATCAAAACATATATTAATAATGGAGTTCTTAACTTCAAAAGAATACTTTAATTTGTTCAATAAAGAAACTGAAATTAGATTTTACTTAAAAGATGATACCTAGAAAATGTTACATAAGTTCATCCTAAAATTAATTTCCAAAAATAAGATTACATCTCCAACGAACTCTACATCAACCTTTATGTTGTTCCCTATAAAATGGTACTTCTTATCCTGACTTGGCCTTTCTAGCTTATGATTTTCTAAATGGTAAAAGCTATATGGTTAGGTGCCGCATTATCTAACCACTAAAAACTATAGAGTGTTTCTACCATATGAGACTCACAAACATAATCTAAAGAGTGATTACTTTCAATTGTATGCTTTCCCTTATTCTTTTTGAGCTTGGGACAATCAAGCTTCTTATACCTTTTACCTTGCAATAAAAACATATGGTCTTATCCAGCCTGGCCCCAGTAACAATTTAAGTCCTCCTTGTCCCAATAGAACTATCTTGAGGGGTTAATTCCTAAATAGCTAAACAAGCCCTTCTAGGCTTTCTATTTGTCTCCTTAAGTAAACATAGGAACATAGGACCTATTGGCTCTTAATTACTTCTCCTCAACCATTACTTAAGCCAACAGCTTATTAGTTATCCATTTCTTATGTTGCATATGGTAAGATGTCTTAAGAATAGCAAAGTTTACAAAAATATTCAGAACCTTATGAATTATGATTGCATCATAGAGGATAACATCCATCTTCTTAAGTTTGATCCTAAACTTGATCACCTTTATGATATAATTTCTTATGGGCATAGATTCACCATACTTGAGGTCAAATAATTCTTGTAAAGGCTCTCTAGCCAGAGCATTAGTGGGTAGTGTCTATTGTTTTTTTATTACCTTTAGAAATTCCTTAGCAATGATATCAGTAAGTTAATATGCCTAAAGGTGATCTTTAATCGTCCTTTGCATTGTCAACAAACATAACTCATTTTTTTTTATCTAAGTAGTACACTTATTTTTATACTTATTTATGCTAATCTCAATAGGGTCGATGGCTTATTAGTAGTAAAGGTGGAATTCAAATTAGAAATCTACAAAGCAAAGTGGAAATTAGCCAACCATTTCTTAAAATTTGATTTAGTCAAGATCTCTATGATTATTATGTAGTTGTTGACTATAAAGGTGGCTATAATACATAATGCATAATATAAGCATACAATAAGTAAATTATAAGAAAGTTTCACAAGCATTATCATATAAATGCTTCTGGGTGGTAAACATAACATGTCATTCAAAAACTTTCTGCACAATAACCAATACAAAGAAGAACTAATTCTCATAATCCACCACCTGTAGGTGTACGGACCACTAAGACTAGTCCAAACTTAAGCATACTAACTGTGCAACATCTAAATTCTAATATGCAATCACGTCTTATGGAAGTATAACAATGTACTAAGATCATACTCATCTAGAGTACAATAATGAAGTCTTATAATTCGATCAAACTAAGCCATTGTAATGGTCACAATATAACTGAATCACAAGACTCCCACTTACTCAAAGAAATCCTCTCAAATGCATAAAACACAATCCCATGACCGAATCAAGTTGTGCCATTATAGTGGTCACAACCCAATCAAGCCACGAGACCAGCTTATATTGTGGGATACAATATACATTACTTAAAATCCAAATGTGCAACTGAAATTCCAAAAACTAAGGCATTAGTTTATGAGTAATACTTAAGCAACACTATAAATGTCATATAAATTGTATGTTAAATTAAAGTGGTCTAATATAAATTTAAACAAGTGCATAATATTCAATAGGCCATAAAATAATTGTCAAACAAGCAATCATTACAAGCTAAGCATACAATTATTACATATAAAACTTATTCAGCAATAAATCAAATAATTTCATTCAAATCATTGGCACATGGCCGACATCCAACACCACAAACAATGACCACTTCTTGGATGAACTCAACCCATCGAGGTAAAGGACACAATACAGTTGTTAACAAAGCTTTTAACAGTAGCTATGAGATATGAGTCATAGACCCAAGCTAAACAAAAGTTACAGCTATCTTATCAAGTGGAGAAACCAATGTTGCCTTAATATTTAATAAGGAAGAAGAATCCAAGCCCATTGGATCTATATCTTATCTATTCAATTAATGTAATTGAAAAATAATGTCATTGATTTTATGGAACTCATCTTCATCATTCTTTCTTCAAAATGTCCTTGGAAACTTGTTATAATTCCTCATGGCATAATAGTGCACCAACAACCATGTTGCCTTTGCTTGGAGTTTATTCATAAAAAAAAAAAATTGAAACCCATTAATTTCACAAGCCAATAATGCTCTAGAGGAGTGGTAAGTCATTGCTCACATAGATGATGAAGGCTTTCTACTCTATATACATAATAAACTTGTAGCTAAGAAGATAATGACACCAAAGCTAAATGGCAAAAGCTAGGTCCATTAATTCCTTCTTATAAACATAATAGAAAAGGTATTTTCCTAGAATGGCTTTATTAAAAGTACTATTAGGTGGCCTCCTTGCATTAAAACAACTTCTACCTCTTTCCTAGAAGCATCACACATAATAACAAAAGGAATGTTGAAACTAGAAGAAAGAATTACCCATGCTCACAAGAGAGCTAACTTGACTTCCTCAAATGTTGATTAAGCCTCCTCACTCTAATAAAAACTTTCTTTAACAATTAAGTGAGAGGGTGTGTGATGGACCCATAATAGGTGATAAAATGTCAGTAATACCCTAATAAAGCCAAAAATCTGTGGAGTTGTTTCATTGATTTAGGAACTAGCCAATCTATAATGACTTTAATCTTATCTCTATCTGTGGATATACCATGAGAAGTGAGTTTCAATTAAAGCAAAGACCTTTGATTCACATTTCTACAAGCTCTATTAGAGTAAGCTTCTTGACTAGAAAAGCCCTTGGTTTTGGTCTTACTTGAAGATTGACACAACAATAAGAGGATTTTGATTTGTAAAGCCAAGCAAGTCAAATAGAATGCAAGGATTTGGATAAAGGGTTGTAATTGTCTTGCTTTCCCTCCTTTGGCTTAGCTTCACCACACTTATAGATAAGGTGATTGTTTAGTTGATAGCTTAGCCAATCATGGCCATCACATATTATTGGGTAGCAAATCTATGATCATCTTAGGTCTCTACCAAGTAGGTGCAAGAATATATCCTAGGAAGATTAACTAAATCTAGAGTATTCCTAAACCCTTTTCATCCAATGATTTTGACTTGTTATGCTTTTCACCATCTCCTACATTTGGATAGGAATTGACATCTTTATCCTTTCTTCCCCATGAATCTTTAGGTGCACCTTGGTTTTCACCTGCCTTGTGATGTCCATCATCTAGCAAAAATGTCTAGTTTGTATTTAAAACATGTTGGACAGCAAATCAACCAAGTTGTCAATGTTTATGCTCCCTTACATTACTCTATTTGGGGGTATGCATACAAGAGCTTTCGTAGATGATTTCATATGTACAAATTTAAATATGGAATGACTAATGATCTAATATTGTGAAAATACCATGCATGTTTGTTTGACCAATGGGTAAACCACAAATGAAAAGAAAAAATCTAAATGTTATATACATTTGCTGTGTAAAATTTTTTTAAAAAAATTAAAAAAATATTTTTGAGAGCTATGATCAAGTCTATAATGTCACAAAATATGACCATCATTAATATTAACGTTTCATGAATTGTTTAGATTCATACATGACCCAAAATAATAATAATAATAATAACAATGTGCAAAATACAACTAATTCTAATGGGTAAGTCATAAAGAGTGGGTTGCAAAAAGTATAGTCTTTATTTAGCTTTACCCAATCCAATCATTAGCCTAATTGAATGATTTTGAAAGATAAAAAAATTCATCAATAAAGATAACAATTTAACTGCAGTTAGATGTTATCTTTTTAACTAACTATAGGTTGAATTGTAAATGGGGGTACAAACATAACATGACATAAACATAACAATCTTGTAGCAATCTTGTAGCAATCTTGTGAGTTATGCATGTCCAATATGTGTGGCATAAATGTCTCTACCATTAAGCAACTTAACTGACAACAATTGTGATGCATATGAATGATGAGTATATATCAAATTTAAATCATGCTTAGTATAGTGGCTTGCACTTAAGTCGATTACCTAAAGATATTTAAATTGCGAAGATTAGGAGTGGCAAGAAGTACTTGCCAAGCGACCCCCTTAGCATGGTGATAGATGCACATTGACGGCTACCAATATCATTTGGAGCTACTCCAAAGTGAGGGCTGGAGGTGGCAGCATTTCTCCCATGTGTTAGGTCAACCAGCTAAAGGAGGGAGTTGTTTTGACCCAAATGAGGCTGTGCCCAGATTGATATTGTTGTTCCACTTTGGCCCCCATACTACCCAGAGCTAGTTCATTCGTTGGTGCTCATCTTCTCTGGCCTGATTAAACACTTTGTCCACTGCTGGCAGGACTTCCTTAGACAAAATATTGGTTCTCAAATTTTGGAAAGAGTCTGGCAATCCAAAGAGGAAATCGAAATCCGTGGTGTTCTATTGGTCTAATTTCTCCTCTAAACGCTTGTTGACCGAGGTGCGCTGCGGTGATCAACATTCACAAAACTCCCTAATGCTAACACATTTGAACAACTACGAATATTGCCCTTGATCAAATGAGCAAGAGAAAAGAAGGTACCTTTACCAAAAAAAAAAAAAGTTGGGTAGAAAGTGCTAATATTCTCCTAGGAACTCGATGAACATAGCTTCCAATGGATTCCCGCTCACGATACCATGAAGAAAAACGTGCAGCTGATTGAAACGAAAACATGGGAGCATGACACAGATCGTGGGAAATCTCCTTTTGCGTTTTTGTAATAACCCTTGCTAATGAATAATGAATATTTTTACAACTTAAATGTGAAAAATTATGGGCCTAATTCGGGTTGATGGGTTTTAATCCATAAAGAATACAATCTAAAAAGAAACATTAAGGCCCACAAGCATTAACATTTCAACACTCAACACTCGTTATATATGATCTCAAAAAAAAAAAAAAATCTCAAATTGTCATGCCTTGAAGCGAAGTGCACAACTGGCTGCAGCTCTAAGTATGGTATTGAAGGAAATTTTGAGTGATGAAGCACTGTCTGACGACACCCAACACCTGTATTAACTAGCCACGTGGCGCGTCTAGGTTTGCGAAGGTTGGGAACTCCAATGGCAGACAATCCAAGCTTTTTTCTTTATCTGCCTTTATTTTTGTTGGTGTAATTGATTGGTCGACAGGCAAATCGCTTGTACGCCACGATTCTGTGTCAGTCGCTCATTTCTCATTCAAGCTGATCTCTGACCCAGCACCGTCTCTCTGCTCGTCCAACCGCCATGGGACAGGTCTTAGAGAGGTTACAAGGTACTCTTTCTCCCGTTTCATCCAAGATGTTCCTTTTTTCTTCGATGATACTGAGGAAGTAGCAACCTTACGCAGGGAAGCAGTGGCGAGAGAAACAAGTGAGGAAAATAACGGATCGGGTTTTTGACCGTCTTAAGAACCAGGCTGGAAAGGCGAATTTGACGTTCGAAGATTTGTACATCGCGATCCTGCTTGTTTACAAGTAAGAGAAGCCCTGGCTTCGTTTTCCGCTGATTTCTGGTGCTATTTTTAGCTTGTCATGAAGGAACTAAAAACTGTTGATTTAGAAATTACTGCTCGGGCTACCCTTACTAGAAGCTTGATTTTCCTTTGCTGTAGTGATATCAATAAACGTTTACCGGGACCGCACTATGATCCTCCGTCGAAAGATCATGTCCGACATATGATTGAGGTACTCCTATCGTAATTAATTAGTACTGAATTCTGCTGATAACGTTGAAACTGCGTCTTAGATCACGTGTGACATCACTCTAGAGGGGAAAACCACTGAAGGATTTCAGTTTAAAAGGCGATACCATTTGTATTGTTAGATGGAAGGTTAAATTATCTTTGCAAAATGCTTTCCCGAAAGAGCACCAAATTAGGCATGCGACCTAAATCTGAAGAGGGAAGAGGGAAGGGGGAAGGGAGTTGGTTTACTCGAGCACTGCGTGTCTAACAAAGGACGTAAGTTTAAGTTGACCATCTGTAAATTCACAACTCTAGTATATTATGGGTTTCGTTGTTGGTAAATTCTAATATGAGTTGCTTGTCTGGCTATTGACCATCCTGCTTCTCTCTGCCTTGGTGGTCACATCCTTGGAAGAAGAAAGTTTTCTCTTGAGACCAGTAAAATGGAATGGCGATGTCAGAATTCTTATCCTGTTGAGAATTTTAAGAGAACGAGTTACATACTCATCGCTTTTGCATTTCACTGGGTACTTGTAGATATGACCCCCCTTTAATGCCGGTGTTAGCATTTTTATAGAACATTTAGAGCATATACATGCTGTTGTTAAGGAAGAAAAAGAAAAGGATGTTAACATACATGGCAAAGTCACCGTATGAGATGCCACTTGTTGAAATGCTGATTGGTGCAATTACCATAACTGGTTTCTACCTATACAAGATCTTCTTGTGGGCTTGACATTAAACGGGCGTTGTTGCATATTAACAGTAGTCGGCCTTGAAAGAGACTCTTGGGCTGTATTAGGTTTATTAGCCTAGTACCTTCGCTGTAGGAATTTTAACTGAAGAGGTTGCCGCCAGAATTGTGTTCCTTCCTCCAAAAGTTAGAGAGAAATTATTAAAAATGTGAGTAAATCCGTGATGAGGCGATTATTTTCTACTCGCTTCTAGGTTGATTTTATGATCGATAATCTGGAGCGGTTTTGTGATAGAAAATATGAGAAATAAGGTCATTTATGAATAACTTGTACATGATCGTTGCTTGAAACAAGAGTTTTCAAACATCTATAGCCTCATTTATTTCAATGCAACCCCTGGAAACCACATTCGGTCTGACACCTCGAATTACACTTTCTGCTTAACGGGAGATCCAATTCTATCAATGTGTACCGTGGTTTTGTTGAAATATGGCCTTTGTGATTTTATCATGGACCAATGACTTAACTGTTTGTTAGATTCCTGTGGATTGTTGAGAGTGGGAAGAATTTGGTTTGCTCTTACTTCCATTTCCAAATTGCAAGAGCTTCAGCGCCTTTACTGTTTTAGCAGCAAATTACTTATTCTGATATATTGAATAGAAAGAAAATGTGAACTTCGATTTTCATAAAGGGCGAAAAATTGGCTTGAAAGATGGAGCCAATGTCTATACTTTCTGCAGCCATGACGACACTGGTAATCCTCAACCTTGAAGGAGTCAGGTTACTGCTATTATGTCTTGGGTAGCTTAAAATGTACAAGAGAAATGAAAATAAGTTGACATGTATGAGTTGAAACCTTGTTAAGTACCATCATTCTGTATTCTTTGAGATGTAAAAGTGATTCTTTTTTTTTTTTTTTCTCTTTTAAAATCTGCAGGACTGTGACATGAACCTCGACGGAGAAATTGATCGTGAGGAATTTTTGAGGTTCATCCTGCTGCTGACTGGTGACACATTTATTGCTGTTAGTCAGGGACTTATACTGAGTTTGGTTGTGGCTCCAACCGTTGCAGTGGCAACAAAGAAGGCTACTGAGGGAGTCCCGGGCGTTGGGAAGGTCGTGCAGAAGTTACCCAATTCAATTTATGCATCCCTCATCACGATTGCAGTTGTGTTGTTCCAACAATCACTTCCCCAGCTCGAATAGAGGAGTATTCCTTGAAACGGAATTTATATATTTTGTGGTTTAGCTGTTCTGCTGGACGTTATCACAGCCATTGAAATACCTTCAAAGTTCTAGATGATCTCGTGTACGGATTATTATTTGTGTCCTCTATAATTAAATCCATTGGCTACTTTTTGTGTCCCAGTAATTACAATTACTTTGTTGTTTTCTGCAAGCACTCTTCGATGGGCATTCCAAAATAAGCTCATATCGTATTTTGGGGAAAAAAAAAGGTTAAAAAGACAAAGCAAGCAAAACGAACGCCTAATGCAATTCAGAAACCCACTCATCACAAAAGAAAGGCAGACTGCACCAGAAAGATTGCCAAATTAGCCAAGAAATTGTTCACAGATTTCGTGACCTTTTCAAGGCATTACAGAACCAAGGAAATCAATCACAGTTGAACGGGCATTCTCATGCAAAGGCACAGCAGCGCTTCGAGGAGAATTCAGCTTTCAACTTTAGCTTTGGTCGAATCAAGTTGTTCTGCCAAGAGATAAGGAAAAATATATATCAACTCAGCTGTTCAGCCTTAAAACAATATTTACTGTTCAGTGAAAAAGTAAAGATTTCTTACTCTGCTCTGATGCCGTTGCCTTTTGAATGGTTGTGCGGAAGAATATATTCCCATTCTTCTGATACACAGCCTATGGTAAACAAGGAAAGATAGTAAACTTACACTAGCAAAGCCTCATGCCAGGATAACAAAGGAACGAGAAAGTGAGAATTTATTTTTAAATCGGTAAAACAATAAGTTGATGTGCAACGACCATTCGAAGATCAGATAGATGATCACAATCTGCTCAAACATATGTATATATACATGTCTATCATAATACCTCTCTCTTTGCCAAGAATTTATTTATTTTTTAGATTTCAGGTTATTAATCTGAAGTTGCTCAGATTCCCTCAGATTCCGACAAATTATTGAAGCCTAATGGCATGTCAGGTCTCCATCGTAGATATTTAGTCCATCTCATCTCTCTCAGCTTCCATTTAGCATATCAAATCAATAGCAAAGCAAACAAAGGAAAAAGAAAAAAAAAATAAGATGAAAAGAATTACAGCAAACAATAATTAAAAAAGAAGGAGAAGAAACCAAACTATAGATAAGTCATTAAGCTTAACTAACATCAAGAAAAATCCAAGAGAAAATCCTGCTAAGGACAGATGACCTGGCATGAACTCAATTGAAGCCTTGATAATGTATTTAAATCTCTCCCGTGTTTTTCTCTCCAATCATCTATTTACTCCTCTTGCACCAAAATATTCACATCAAGCAAGAAGGTACATCTTCCCAGTTAAACTAATACCCCCCACTACCAATCTTCCTCCTAACCAGGGGGCATGCATCTAACCCACCAGCTTAAGATTAAACCACGACTTTCCGAAAAGGTTCCAAACAAATGACAAAGGCACATGAGCTACTGAATTACAATAAAGTATCAAATGAGCGGACCTCCAATATTGTGCGTGTGAGCAAAGCTTCAGGTACCAATGCAAAATTCCATCTATCAACCAGTCATAGTTCCAGATTTTAGAAATGAACTGCAAATATTGGCTTCCTCAGTAAATGGATGCAAGTCTGGAGCAACCAGCTAAAGGCAGCAAGGAGGCCTAGTTTCAGCTCTCCCAGACCATTACAGGTCTCTATAAACCCACTTTTGATTTAGCTTTACTGCAACCAGTGCCTTCAGTTTTCCATCAGGTGCCATGATTGCTTCAGGCTTTGTTGAGACCATGATGACCACTACTTAACCACATTGATTTGCAATCACGAGTTCAAGCAACCTTTGACATAACATAAGCCCATCACTGATTTTAATATGTTTCGCTTAGAAAATAGAAGTTAGTAACTGAATTTACAGAACCAACTACCCTCAAGTTATTGCAAGTTTAAATTGAATTTTCATTAATTATATGCCAAAGTTTTCCTTAGACTCTTACTGTATCCACACTTAGAGACTGTTGATGTAATTCCAGCTCATATAATGCTATCATTTACTATTTAGAAAAGGGGGAAAAAACAAAAAGGAGGGAGAAAAGAAAAAAAAATCCGATGTTATAATCTCACAGAAATCATAACCTTCCGTGAGACTGAGGTTCCTTTCAGCACTCGACTATTATAAAGCAAGTAGCTTTTTATTACACTGAAATTCCTTTCATCTAATATACTAAAAATTTCAACCATTCTCGCAAAGAAGTTCAATCTCGGTCACTATCCACATCTACATTACCAATTAACAAAACAGAGAAGAAGCCTTCTTTTAGGAATATAACATATAGAAAGCCTTAAAAGGAATTACAAGTAGATATTCTCACAAAGAACATCATGTGCGGACCACTGGGTAAACAGTAGAAATGAGCAAACAGCCGCAGTCTTCCACAAGGTGTTGAAACAAACAGCCTTCTCAAAGAAAAGGTGCAGAAACAGTCCAGATGACATCTAATTTTTCTTTCCACTACAAATTGAGATGTTCATGTCACGATCAAGTTCCATTGAAGCTAACCGTGAGAGCTTTTTTGGCGCTAACCTCGTTTCTTTTATTTTTCCAGGACAACCTCTTCCCCTTCTTTTTTCCTCCCCAAAAAATGGCCCCCTTTTCCCCATAGAAATTCTATTGCCAGTTTCCAGCACCAGCTCAGATATTCTCCAGCACTACTTCAGACCTCATAAGTTATGGAACAAATTGCACCATAACTAATTAACAAATATCAATCGCATGATTCAATGTAAGTCAAAGCTAAATACAAGGGAAAGTTAGACGGCGGAAAGGAAAAAGAAGCATAACAACAATAACAACGCAGAAGATTACCCTGGATGAAGAAAGATTACTGAGCTCAGCTATGGCAATCTCGTGGCTTCTTATCTTCTTGATGAGTGCGAGTTTCGGCTCCGACATCCTTCCTACTTTCTCTTTCCTTTCCCCTCCGTCCAATATGTCCCCGTTGCTGCTTCTTTTTGGCCGCTGGATGCCGGATTTACGGCCCCGAAATGGCGGCCGCCTTTTGGGATTTTAGTGTCGTTTTGAGCAACGGCTGCCGTCTCCTAACAATTGCTTGATATGTGTCGTTTAAGCAATGAAAATGTTTTTTTGGCAATTCATGGGTTCGGACCAAACGCCTAAAAGGGCATGATGGCTGCTGTTTTGGACAGGCAGTAGCCTAGTTGTTTAAAGACGACAAAAAGTATGGAGCAAGAAGACGAAAACAACAAATTGGGAAAATAGTCTTTGTGTTTCTATAATTAGACCTAGAGGTAATAGGCCTATGTATAATTCATGCTTGTACATTTGTAAAAGAAAGAAATAATATAAAATATTTCCATAAACCAATTTCTTAAACTATAAGGATTCATGTTGTATAGAGATAGCCATAACATGGAACAATTATAATATAACAATGACTTTTCAATACTCTCCCTTAAATTGGCAGCTTATAGATGTCCAATATGCTAAACTTTCTCAATAGATACGTAAGTTATGTTTAACCTAAAGACTTGGTAAAAACATATGCATGTTGTTCTATAGTCCTTATGTCTTTTATCTTGATTATTTCATCTTCAATCTTGTCTCAAGTGAAATGACAATTAACTTTTATGTGTTTTGTCCTCTCATGTAATATTAGATTCACTATAAGCTTGATAGCAATGTCATTATCACAAAATAGGTTACTTTGCCCCTTTATCCATAGCCCAAGGTCACAAAGTAGTCTTTGCATCCAAATTATCTCACAAATGGCTCTTTCCATTGTTTGATACTTTATCTCTGCATACCATAATGATACAATTAATTGTTTCTTCATTTTCCATGCTAGCATGCAGTTTACCATTAACATAAAATCTTGAAATTTATTTCCTCAACATTGGACACAGCATAGTTTGCATCATATTAAGCCATCATTTCCAAGTTAAAATCTCTAGCCAAGAATATATCAAATTTTAGGCGTCCTTTCAAATACCTAATTACCTTCAATGCTACATCCATATATGATCACTTTAAATTCTAACTAAATTAGATAAAAACCTAAACAATATAGTTGATATCAAGTCTCATTACAATAAGATAAATAAGCTTTCCTACAAGTTGCTTATAACCAAATGGATCGTTGAGCAAAGAACCCTACTTTAAAGGCAATATTCCCATATCAAACTTAACCATTGTCAACTTAGAGTTTTGCTCAATTACAATAATTGTTGGCTTGCACCTTGAGATTCTCACTTGTGAGTTAATTTTTAGAACAAATTTGTGCTAACTAAGACATGTCATTCTCTTAATGTGTTATCTCAATATTACAGAAGCATTTAAGCAAACCCCAAGTTTTAATATAAAAAATAGAATACAAGTATTTCTTGGAATTCTTTTGCAACAACTTCATGATTTCTTATAATTAAAATGTTGTCCACATAAATCAGTAAATAAATAAATGATGTAACTCGTGTCCATGTGAAAAAAGCATATTTCAAGCAAGATTGTCAAAAATGAGCTAATAGGGGAGCTTTGGTGAATTTTGTGTATGCTTATCAAAATGCTTATTTAAAACCATATAAGGACTTATAAGAATGTCATACTCAAGACTCTACTTGGCTATATAATTTATATGGAAGATTCATATAAATTACTCCTCTAAATCACCATAAAAGAAAGCATTGTAGACATCTATATGATATAAGGGCTAATTATAAAAAGTAGCAATAAAAGGACAAATAGTAGCATACATGGCCATTAGTAAGAAAGTCTCTTGATAGTTAAAAACCCTTTTTAGCCTTTTAGTGCTCAATTTTTTTTTCCATTCCTTTTATAAGAATCTAGCCAAATTATTTTAAAAAAAAAAAAAAATTGGCCACAAATTTCATCAACCTTTCCTAGCTAACTTGAACATTCTCAACTATATATAATGTATGTCACTAAGCAACAACACCTTTCATAATTGTTGTTGCAAACTAAATTTCTTGATAATCCCAAACCTCAAGTAAATGGAAACAATACTTACACCTAACAAATCATTTTTTAGGATCTTCCCTTTAAATAAAGGAAAATCCATACAAAGGGCTTAGGCATAATTCATTTACTTCCTATAATGCCTTCCTTTTTCCTCATGTTGTAGCCTATAACGTTGTCCATGTTAAGGTTTATATTAAGGCCTATGTGGTAGCCCATAGTGTTGTCCATATTATTGTTCATAATACTACTCATGTTACTATTTAGGTGGGTTGAAATGGGGTGGTGGGGGAAACCATTTTTTTTATCAAATTGTTGGCCAAAAAATGCTAGTTGCAATGCCTAGAAACCTTTAGGTGGTTGGCCAAAGACACAGGCCCTAAGCTAGCCGATGGCTAGTAAAAAACCTTTTGGTGGTCAATCAAAAGCCTTGGGTTGCCACTTGTGTCTCACACAAATTGACTTAGATCCATTACTTTTATCATGAGACCTAATAAAAAAAAGCCTAACTTTGATGCCATAAAATGTGATCATCATCATTGAAGCTATCAACAATGATCAATGGGTTGTTTAACCCTTCTTTGTGGCTACAATCTAGTGGCTCTTCTACAAAATACCTTAGATGTGGGGTTTGGCAGATTAGGTCACTCCATTGGGAAGGGCATCATTGCAGTGCTTGAGTAACATTCATTTACCTTCCTCTATTTTAGCATAGGTTAGTGGTAGAAAGGAAAAGGAGCTCTACCTCCCCTCTAGCTAATAGTTGGTACAATAATTGCTTGGTTATGGCTTGTTCTTCACAAGTTAGTGGCACATTTGGCCTTTATCCTACTGCATGTAGTAGGGAAAAGGAAGACTTTTCCTCTAGCCATGGTTCAAACTGTTGTTGGTTGCCATTAGTATCGCCGATTCTAATTTCCTCTAATGGTGATCTATCCATTTGTCGAGAAGGTTGTTTGCCCAATCAACCCAATTAGGCAAGCTTGTCTTCCAACTAAGTCATTAATAGTCATTAGTTTTCTAGCATTTCTCTTCACATCTTTCCTAACTCTTTCTCCATTGCATTGAATATGTTCTCCATGGCATTATGAGATTGGTTGCATATGAAAGGTGCAAGATCTAATCTCCTATACCACTTCTAATGACCTAGACTACTTCTTAACAGAAAACAAGCATATGGAAAACTAAGTCTCACTGGAATTCAATAAACTTAAACAATACTAGGGAAGAATAAAAGTTAATTACACTAAGAAGTAACTAAATACTAATTACTTCTTAATAAATTATTAATGAAGGAGATTGTGGGTTCTAGATAGATAAATGGTTTTTAGGATTTCTTTGGACCCCAACAGGCTCAAATAAACAACAAAGAATTAAGGATTTTTACTTTGAGATAGGCTATTTGGAAGAACATTTAACCTAGGATTAGACGGAGCAAATGAAACAAATCAAACTCATCATAGGGTCAAACAAATTTATTTTAGAATTGAGTCCAAGTGGTAAGTTTTCAGTAACATGTATATATGATCATTGCAAAAATAGAAGAAATAAAGTTTCATGGGCTAAAGACTTATGGAACAAATATCTTCCTCCCAAGATGGCTTTTTTTATATGGAGAATATTTCAAAATGAGTTACCAATTGATGTGAACATACAAAAGAAATGAATTAGTATGGCATCCAAGTGTGTTTGCTATCAAAACCCCAAGGTAGGAATTGTCAATCATTTGTTTGTGGCTAGTGATTTAGTAAAATTTTTAGGGAGCTAATAACAAATATGGTAAAGTGTTAAATTTTCAATTGTCATTCCTTTCAACTTTAAAATGGTAATTGCATGATATGAAAAGGCCAACTTTACATCTCAAATGGGTATGATTGGAATGATTGGAAGTATTATTCCATGGCAAATTTAGGCAGTGATATCTACTACAATGCATGGAGAGAAAAGTATTTCCATTTCACATATGGAGCACAAAATATACTCTGAATTACTACAAATTATAAACAGCTTATCATGTAATAAGGAAGCATCACTAATGGAAAAGGATATTTCACAACAATTAAAAATTCTAGTGCAAGAAATCCCGATAATGAGAGGGATAATAGTTAAATGGAAACTACCCAAGGAAGGTCACTTGAAGTTGAATTTAGATGGGTCTTGCCAAAATGGATACTGTGCAAAGGGAGGTGTATTAAGAGATGAAAAGGGACATATGCATATGGCATATGCTATTAAACTGAATGTAAATACAAGTATGAAAGTAAAGCACATGCTTTATTAGAGGGATTGTAGATTTGTCATGAGAGGGGAACTCCACCACAAGAAATTAAGGGTGACTCCCATATTCTAATTCAATACATCATTGGAAAATGTCAAACATTGTGGAAAATTGAGTATCTTATCAACAAGTGTAAGAAGCTAATTCCTCATAGGTTTGTAGATATTTGAACAACTAGGATCACATCCTAGAGAATGTTTAGAGATATGTCATGTTGACCATCTGGGATTAGAAAACTATAGACCTCCATAAGGGTACATGAGTGGTTAATGGCAGCCATAAGTGATTAAATAATTTTGTAATGGTATATACCCATGCAATGTGCTTAGATTTGGTTGAGTAATTTTCAAAAGTGTATAGTTTAAAGGCAAGGTTGAGGCCCCACCTTTGTATTTTCATCTACAGTTGGATTTTGTCTAAGTCTAGGTTTGTACATAAATAAATCAAGGGGTGCCGTCTCCTTTTTTATATATAAAAAAAATAATTACTAAAAAAATAGTTAAATTCTCTTACTTCCAAAATCTTTCCCTAGCCCCTTTTTATGGAGTCTTTTCATCTATCTTCTTGAGTCCTCACTTCTATCTTCTAGAATCCTCCTACAACTTCTTTTCTATTTTTAAAAAATCTTATTTGTCTTAAGCCTCTTAAAAGTTTCATTTAATCTTTATCTTCATAGAATTTTACCTATGGATGGGTGATGATATAACCCATATACACCCATATCTAAAAGCATTCAGAATTCTAGTCTTCGGCCAACTTCGAACTCGTCCACTTTCAATTTCTAAACTGTTTCCTCTGAAAGAGACGTGATTGGGAAGCAACGCGAACGTTAACTTTTTTGAATTAGACCCCAAAGACCACCCTTTCATCTGCAGTACAATCCATCCGATTTCCTGATTTGACAGGGAGTTGCTTTTAGAGCGTGAGAGGCACGTGCCTAGCAGAAAGCAATTTAACCCAAAAATGCAGACGGCACGTCCTAGTGTTTTTCTAGACCGCACGTTTTTGCGAATTGGACGACAAAACATGACGAAACGAACAGAAAATGTCCAGTTCTAGGTAAGCCGAAACCTTATGGTGGATTACAGGTTATTAGTTCCCCGCGATTTATCCACACCACTCTTGGTTCCCTACAATTCTAAACAGAAACTGAATCTTGATTTCTATGAGGAAAATCATTATTTTTTTCATTTCAAAATTAGGTCGTTAGAAGCTTAAGAACCATTTTCTTTTTCGGTAATTTGCCAATACCAGTTAAAAGGATGGTACTATTTCTTGTCACCTCGTTTTGGAAAAAAATAATTTTTATTTGGGCATCAGTCTCCGTTAGTGTTGAAATAAGAATTTCAAATTAGAAGATTAAACAAAAGACCAATGCATTTTAAAAAGTTTTGAGTTTGATAACATGGTACCTCAAGATTTGCAAATAAGAACACATAAATGGAGAGTTCTTGTATCCCTTGACCAACTTTATTACGTAGCCGTAGAGTCCACTATTATAATGAACATTAGAACTCTGTAGATCACTTCGTTTCCAGGGAAATATCTTCTCCAACCTAAAGGCTACTGGTAGGTGGAATGGCTGCATTCTGTCTGTCGACTACCTCAATGACCCTATTGGCTATGGAGCTTGCATACACGGAAGAGCCTTCATAGATCTGCCATTGCACAAAGAGTAAACACAGTGATACAGTTCTGTTGTGTAAACCCACAGCACTGTTGCAGTCAATATGATGAAAAGTAGAATTTTCATTTGTACCTTGGTGTTGAACAAGAAGCTGTAGAAATCGCCAATGTCACCACCAGCAACATGTTGGAGATCCAGCTGAAGCTCATCGAGGACTTTCGATGCTAACAGCAGGCAATTGTTCTTTCGCTTAACAAGTTTAATGGTCACCTCATCGTCGATTATACGAACATCAACCTCGGTCTCTTTCGATTTCCTCTGAAGCCATGAGCTCCTGAGGGATCCATTATAGGACTGGTCATGGTCACCAAGGGGTTTAATGTTGCAGCTCTCCACATCCCCAGCCGCATCATCATCTTCAGTCTTGTGCCTCTTGATCCTTTCTCTTCCGCATCTCTTTTTCTCCACCAGCAACTTGAGCTCATGAACTGTCCTGAGAAGCTCTTTGATATAGCCTATAGCATCGGCCACCACAGATGCCCTGTCAGCCTTCACATGTGAAAAAATCAAACATACAGAAAACAGCAAAAAATTCGTTAACAGGAATCAGAAAACTTCCTTAGCTGAACGGATTTGCAGAGAGTGATCCATCAAATGAAGTCAAAGAAGTGAAATACTGTAAATACTTTGGTAGGGTTTGGGACAAGGCTCCGCAAGGCCTCGTACTTGTTGCTCAAGTGTTGCCTTCTCTGGCGCTCCGTAGCAAAGTGTTTGGTTTCGCCATCCCTGGCCTTTCCAATATAACCCATGTCCCGGGTGAACTCCATTACTCCATTTTGAAACTGCTCCCTACTTCCCTCTCTAGAATCCCCTCCCATGGCAAACAAGGATCCACTAATTGAGCCAGGCGAGCTGTAGCCATTGGGCATAGATTGGAACAAATCCCTGCATAGAGGAGGCTGTGGAGGAAGGTTTAAACGGAATACTGGGTCATACAAAACGGAAGCACCGGAGCCGGGGTCCGATCCTGTTGAAACATCTCTCAAAAAGCCCAATGGCAGCTGATAACTGGAGAGCATAGAGGAGGCTGAACATCTGGGCAACTGGAAAAGATTGAGGAGGTCCGGTGTCGATGGGTAGGGATTGTTCTGTAGAGAGGCGGGGTCATCAACACTGTACGGCAGCTGCTGCTGGAGTTCAATTCCCATGGTAGCGGCTGCAGCTGCAGTATCTTCAGCGTTGTTGTGGTGAAGCTGGTAAGCGAGCTCTTGAATGGATTCGAAGCTATCGTGGGTGTTGTGGCTGCAGTTGGGGACGGTCAGGGGAAACCCATCGTCTGATATTGCTGCTACAGCAGCAGCAGCAGCAGCAGCAGCTGTACCTTCTGCCATATTGTTGGGATCAAAGCAACCAATCTCATACATTTTCGCTACAAGCCGATCGACTGGGATGATCAAGAAAGCGTGAAAGAGGCAAATAATAGAGGAGCGAGAGGCGTGGAGGTGGTGCTGAAACTGCAAACATCTGAACGATTTTTGTTTTTTCTTTAATTTTTAAATTGATTATGGAGGTTGTCGCCAAGACTCCTGTCCTTGGGCCCACTAAAATCTCCTCCTCTGAATCCCAATGCTTCTGGCGTGAAGTGCCGTACGCCCCGTCGTTGTTCTTTCCAGCCCTTGGTCATTTTCTTCCGTTCAAGAAAAAAGAAAAATATCAAGGGAACTCAATCCATCATGAAATGCCACACTTGAGCTTGTTAGGTACATTGTTGTGATGTTAACAAACAATTCTACAACACTCTTCTTGGAAGTCGAACGCTCATCATTTTTGTATAAGGAGCACAAAGTACAATGATACTCAAGACATGTCTTGAAGTAATATGATGATTTAATCACATGTCGTTCTTGAATTGGATTTGTGATAGAAATATTCGAGATGAGAATAATTCAAATTTCAAAATAATATTTCATTTGCATAGCATAGTAAATAGTTTTGGTCCTACTTATTCAGAAGAAAATTGAACTATGATAATAAGTATTATAGCTGACTTGTTAAATTTTTATTACATAATTTGCATTACTATGACAACATGAGAAAGTTGGCTGAAAATGCTGAAGTAAATCATTTTGAAACTAGTGATTTATGAAAACTAGAGTTTCTCCTAGATTATAGAAATTGAGGAAGGTGATATTCTTGTAAAATCATATTTGATTTTAATGAGGAAGAGCTTTAAATAGTGAGATTAGAAGGCAATGGATGAAGATACCAATTTCAAAAGCCAAACTGCTAAAAATTTGTGTTCAATTTTTGTCTCTCATCTTATTTATTGATTGTTCATATTTCGGCAATTGTTTTTCTATCTTGAATCTGTTGTACTAATTTGAGAAATTGAAAAACTACAATTTAATCCAAAGGTTAAGTAGATTGGATTTAAATCATAAACTCGGAAGGTTCACATGGTGACCCAAAGTTGTTCGTGTCCGATGGCTTAGATGTAAATTTTATATGAACTCCTGCGGGTTCACGCAATTTGTGATTTACTACAAAGAGCGTGTTTGTTTTGGCCGGACACGCACACTCTTAACGAGCGGTTAGGCCCCATGTGGGCCCCACGTGGCAGTAATCCCCACCATGCAAAACGCCTGCCTGAACTAACGATTGCAACTGTCAGTGCCTCGTGCGCAACACAGATAGTACCAGCTTTTTACGAATATCCCACAGTTGGAATGAGTCGGTTCTGGATAAAATAGGAGTAGGTGAGAGGGAGAAAAGGAAAAGAAAATTTCAACTAGAAAAGCACAACCCAATTGTTGCCATTCGCGGGAAGTTATTAGCAATTCCCGTGTATGACTTTCGTTTGTGATCTTTGACAAAAATGAAAACAAATGAAAAACAAAAAATATGTGTTTATTTTTGTCTTTTGCTTATATTAGAATGTGAAGTCGTATTCTAAAATTTTAATGCATTTTGTGAAAGATACATTATCACTTATAAGATTAAAAGTACATTTTCATACTTTTTATGTGAGATAACACCCACCTTTAACGTTTCTTTTTACGTACAAGTTGATACAAACATTGTATATAAATAGAAGTTCAACTTTAAGGCCCGAGGATTATAAAATGAAGATTCAACTCTAATTCTGATACGATATTATATAAATATTGGTCTATCATAAAACCTTAAGCCAAGAGTCCACCTAAATCTAAGGCTTTACATGGGGGCATATCTCATTACTTATAAAGTTAAGCGCTCATTCTTATGCTTTTAATGCGTAATAATACTCACTTTTAACAACTTAATTGAAGAAAGAGGTGCAAGCAAGAATCTCTTCCATGGAATTTCCATCATTATTATCTAAACTATAGAATGAACCGTTAGAAATTGCACAAACTAAAAGTTCCTCAAATGTAAGCATTCACTTCAAGTATGAGAGGTGCCAATCTTAAGTAGACTGGTCGACCCAATTGTCACACTTATAGCTTATACACAGGAGGCCAGGCCATTGAGCAGCAAATATATATATTGGATTAACCCATTATTGATCCAATGCTAATTAAACAACCTCATGGCTTTTAGACACTTCAAATTTGAAAGAAACAGGTACTATCTAATGATATCTGCACCACGAGATAGGGATTACAAATTGAAAGTAATTTTCCAAGACCTTTCTTAGTTATCCTGAACTCATTGGATGTGATGAAAGTTGGCTAGAAGGATTTGTTTGGATTTGGAGGGAGATTTTTTTTATTATTATTATTTATACGTTTTATTTCCTTGCCTTGGTCTTCGAAGTGTAAATAAAATTGAATATAAGCTGTTTCATCGAGGCGAATGTCGAGTAATTCGTGTGTGGATGAAATTGAAAACGTGTTCAATGTACACGAGTTCGACTGGGAATCATATTAATGCTGACGAATAACATTAACAGGTGAATAGGTTTTTCAATGCAACTTTTTCTGGGATCGGATTCGCAGCCTTCATCTGCGTATGGGGATAGGAATACCTGTTTCTTGACACCATTGAAACCCAATTACTAATAACATGATCATCATTATTATTATTATCATCGTCATCTTCCTTTGGGAAGACGAAAAGTAGTTACGAAAGACATAGTTTTTCTTCTTCCCTATTAAGGGTCCGCAAGTTAATGCCGTTCTTGAAACCCGCCTTCTTTCCATCTAATGAATCAACCCGGAGCAGTTGCTGGAACTGTAGCAACGCGAAATCTGGGTTAATGTTCGGTTTTACTTTTGTCACACTCAATCTGAACGAGAGCAAATGGGAAAATGGTTTGTGTTCGGTCGTTAAAGTATAAGCAAGGGACTTAGATTTACATTTACATTTACATTTACATTTACATTCACACTTAACACACTTTAGTGACCCTGAAAGTTGTTTGATCATTGGTTAATTTGATTAATAATAGTGTCTTCATTTTCCTTCGAGTCTGAGCAAGTTATTTATTTATTTTGATGTTTTGCAACGTGTAGGTGCTTGGGCTTTCCTTTTCGCAAACTGACGTACGCTTGGAATTCGCTCGCCAAACAAATGGGAACAGGCGGGGTTGGTTGGCTTAGCCGTGCGAGCCGATTTTATGTAGTTGAACGGAGCTTCTTGTTTTAGGGGAATGTACAAAAAAACAAAGGGTCTTTTGCTAGCACTTTCCTGTTCTGTTTCGTTGTTTTATAAATAATAATAATAATAATAATAATAATAATAATAATAATCAAGTTTCTGTTTCATTCTCTCTCTCTTTCTCTCTCTCTCTCTCTCTCTCTCTCTCTCTCTCTCTCTGTGTGTGTGAAAATCGTAGCTCAATAAAATGGGTTCTAAAAAGGTTTTGGGTATGGTCGTTAAAATAAACTTGCAGTGGTAAGAAGGTGATGAAATCAGCTTGATCAATTTCATAGCCTCTCCCTCCGTTTAGGCCTAGGTTTGAACAAGTTGCTTGAGCTTTGTATAGCCCAATAATCAACAGAATTGGTTTACTAAATCCTGCATTCTTCTATGCATGTCTGTATGTAATTATAGTTGGTAAATCTTAATGTGGGTCGTAAGACCTAATCTCATATTATACTGATTTTAAGATTTATTAAATTTAACATTGATTGTCGTTAGAGTGTTATGTAGTCTTAAATTTAGTGCTGGTCAAAATTTGGTTGGAGCCCTCTGAAGAAACTTACGTTTAGCCTCATATCTACATCATTTATTGCTATGGCAATACTTGGTGAAATTTGATCCAATGCTTTGAGTGTCTCCAACCTCTCCTTCTGTTTTTTGTTTATATTATTTATGACATCTGCGGGCATAAGGTGCATTACAGTAGCTGCGAAAATAGTTTCTGGTCTGCCATTGAAGGATAAGGGGACCGGAAAGTTGATTGATCGTTGGTTAATTTGATTGCAGTCTTTATCTTTATCTTTTACAACGTGTAGGTACTTGGGCTTTTGTTTTCGCAAACTGACGTCCACTTGGAATTCGCTCGCAAAACAAATGGGAACAGCCGGGTCCCATGTGATATCAAAGTTGAGCAACTGAAGTGGCAGAGTTTCTCCCCTCTTAGCATTTGGTCAAATTCAATAACTTATAGGTACAGAAAAGGTTAATTAAGTGTTGCTTTAATCTCAAAATTTCATATCTTTTTGGTTCATTTCATGAATGATAAACATTTTTTACTCTGTATCTTTATGGAGGGGTGAGTATTTTTCCTTGAATTTTATAATGGTAAGTTTTTTTGTATCCTTAATTTTTAAAAACAATTTTATCTTATACTTCCTCCTCTCAAATTTGGTGTCAAAAGGGAGTTAATGTGCCATAAATGCATCATAAGTATTCCCCCAACTTCAAGTTTTATTTCCTTTTAGAGAGTGAAAATTTTTACTTGGCTTCAACTATTACTAAGGGCATAGTCAAGATAGTAAGGAGGGCTCATATGAGAGATCTTGCAAAGTATCTTGAATTTAAATCCAATTAATTGCATTTCTAATAGACCTAAGCATACTTTGAGGTAAGCCATTGCTTTGCAATTTAAGTTATCAAGCAAAAAACTTGGTGGAGTTCTAGGTTATCAAAAAAAAACAAAATTGCAAAGGCGTTGTGCATCTTTAGTTACATTTTTGTGAATTCTTCAAAATTCACATAGATGGGTTTCTTTCCAACCTGTGAAGAAATTTGGGAATTGAATTTAATGTCACATAATGCGCATAATGTGCATGTTTTTACTGTGAATAAATATGCATTCATTGGCACAACTAAGGCATGTATTGACTACAGAGACTGTGTAATGTAAAGTCTTTTACATAGCCACTGTGAAAACATATGCATTCATTGATACAAGTAAGACACGTATTGATTGCAGCGACTGTGTAGTGTAAAGACTTACATATATTGCAAGTAAAGCACAAAGGCAATTTTAATGAAGCATTGCTCATCCAAATCTTTAAGATACCGCGCCACATATGCCTCTATAGCTTCATTCTACTTCTATGAGGGCAGGGTAAGGAGGGAGACGAATCAAGCGAACAACTCTAAACCCAAGACCATAATCCTCACGTAGGAGGGAGAGAGAGCATCAACCCTTGGACTACCAACTGTGGAACTATTTCTTTGGCTTTAAGCTCAAGTGAAGTTGTTGGGGACTATCACAACACTCAGTCAGCATAGATTGAAATAAGAAAGGTCAGACAGGAACGAGATATCAGGGCCGGTACAAAAAACCTGTCTAATTGGATTTACTTGCTACTCTAAACGCGCAATCTAACATGAATGTATGTTTAAGATGAAATCCCCATTCTCCCATTGTTCACGTTGAATTGAGTGACATGTACCTCTTGAGGAAGAAGGTGGTATCTTATGCCAAGGTTTATAAAGATCTTCTTCAATTCAAAGACTAGCTCTGATCTTCGATTGCTCTTTTCCCCATAGTTTTGATGGTTGATGGTGTGTTGAACACAGAGAGACATCTTCATCTTGTCTACATTCACGATCTCCTTCACTAGTACAGAGTGTTTTGGGTTCCAATACTTTGGCTTGCTTTCAATATACCTGCATTCCGTAACAGAATTTGCACAAACAAATCACTCTTGCAGGAGCTATAACTATGGGCAGTCAATATTGTGATTATTGCTCATGCAGCACCCTCAAAGAGTCACTTGACCTATTTTTCGGCTTTAAAGACTCGATGAACTTGAATATCAAATTGAAAATTTTGGTTCTCAAATAGGTCTGGTTCTTGAATCCTTTACCTTTCAAAAATTCAATAGATTTTTGGATTGTAGTTTTATTCTTAAATATTTGTTCAGGTGTAACACATCTCTTATACGTTTAAGCTCATTTTGTGCTTCTTTCGCCTTGCTTGGCAAAGCACTTCATACAGTCCTGCAGCAAAATATCTGATGAAGGCCTAATAATGAAGGTAGATGAAACATGTTGCTTACCCTTGTATAGCCTTCTTTAGGGCTGTAACATCGTCAGTTGAAGTGGATACATCAATGGTGAAGTCAACACTATCCGCCATGTCAGGACTTCTTCTGAAGTTGCTTATTGGCTTTGTAAGAAGGATGGCGTTTGGGTAATAAATTTTCTCATTATCATATCTTAAGAAGACCGTTGTCAGAATATTCATCTCTTCAACAAGCATCTGGACAAGAAACAAACAATCATGTTTACAATAAATGGAAAATTTAACAATAGACGTACAAAGTCTCCACAGTTAACAAAGCAATATTTTTACCTGAACACCGTCAACCACACAACGATCCCCAACATCAAAGGGGTGCATCACGAACACAAAAATGATGGACTCGAAGATAGTTTTGCACATGTTTTGGAACATGAACCCCACAAGCAGCAACTGAGATGTGACCACAAAGATTACCTTAGTTG
The DNA here is from genome assembly GCA_028551475.1 of Casuarina equisetifolia. Taxonomy (NCBI): domain Eukaryota; kingdom Viridiplantae; phylum Streptophyta; class Magnoliopsida; order Fagales; family Casuarinaceae; genus Casuarina; species Casuarina equisetifolia. The sequence continues at coordinate 16,468,863 of CM052361.1, read as the reverse complement.
TGGCCAAACCCATTACAAGGAGGGATATCACTGTAATAACTACAATCACAATCGCGCTTGCCAACTTGTGAAGTTGATGTACGGCCGTTTTGGTATCGTTCAGGGAGTGAGCCAAAGCTTTTCGCTCAACATACGCATAGACCTATAAATTCTAAAAGCATTAGCAAATTCTTTCAAGTGAAAATCTTCTTCTCAAATGGAGAAACAAATGCCAGATAAAATAGAGATAATTAGAATTTATTTGCTGTTTGAGAGTGCCAAAAAAGACCGAATTGGCATTTCATGTCTATAAAGCAGATATATTGTTTAAACAATAGTGCTGGGTAAGGCTATTTTAGGACACTTCTCATTTGTTGGGTAAGAGATGTTTCAGACTAGGGATAATTCGTCTACATAATGAAATTCCAACACAAACCTTGCATTTTGAGGAACAAATCCTATGCTTTAAGACAAACTTGATAGGAAGAGTAAATGAAAATGCAACTTAGAAAGTGCATGGACGAATGCGATGGAGCTACATCCGGATAAACTTTTATGAGGGAAGACTTAATGTTCCCCCTTTCCTAGGTCTTCTCTTGCACGAAAGCCACGGTCTTTCTCCCCACCTTGTCCCCTACGACACCCCAGATAACCGAGCACTCATCCCCCTTTAGCGGATGTCTTTTCTCACTGCAATTGTGTGAGACTCAGTCCAGAAGTTTCTAATCAAGCCGAAAACATAATTTATGATTATTTGTGGATTTCTCGTTGAGTTGAACCTAAACTCTACTTTGATCATGATTATTCAAATTGGATTAGTTGTATACGGGACTGAGATTAATGTTGTATTACTTAGCATGAGGATTATTTTATCTTGACAGCATGGAAATGGTAGAAAAGCTTATGGATCAATACCTAGATTTATAAATATCTGAACAACTGAGTAGCATATCACTTAGGGTGCAATAACTCTAATTAAAACGCAAAAAAAAAAAAAAAAGAGGAAACGAATTCTACGTAGATTTCCAAATGTGATTTACTAAACGAACCTTTGCCCATTGGATTTGGACTGTGACAAAAAACTCAGATTTGCCAAATGTGATAATAGGACTACTTTTACATTTACGTTTCTATATTAAAACAAGGATCTCAGTTTGCTTGAACTTCTGTTCAAACTTAATCAACTTTTGGAAGTTTTTGAATGAGTAGATTCTAAGTTTAGGGGATATGCTTTCTCACCCCTTATATTTATTTACGTACTAGATTTAGGTTGAAACTTGAGTTTTGGGGATATTTTTTCTGATCCAAAATATTTATGCATAGATATATGTCTGTGGGTACATTTACACACACACACACATATATATATATATGAAACTATGTATTACATATTTATATGCATAACTTCTAAATTCCCAAAGTGAACATTGCAAGCAATCGCTCAACAATGTGTACTTGAACCTACTTCTCCTTACTCATAGATTCAAAACCGATCTACTTGATCAACCTTCAACTAAAGCTAGAATTGACCTTTAAGCTTGAAAACTTATGTCCGGTTTGAGTAAAAAGTTAAAGCCACATATCTTTCCAACCTATAGGAGTCAGTTTAGAAAATTAAAAGGTTCATCAATGAGAAGTCAATGTAAAGTACTAGAGTTCCATTAATCTAACTATTGAACATATAGTGATCTAAGGCTAGTTGACTCCACTCCAAGTGGGCGACAACAGATAAAATAAGCACATCAGTTTTCTATTTATCTTGAAAAAATATGTGTTAAAACATGAAGAGATTGATACGTTGAAAAACTTACCACCCAATTTCTGAATGAAGACTTCGTGATTCTTCCAGTTCCAATTGCTCCCTCAAAAAGAGGAAATATAGTATGAATCTCGTCACTTCTCAAAAATCTTAATAAATCTTCCTCTTCTATGTATCTGTAGGACAGAGGACAAATATGTTAAAAGAAAAGGATTTAACGCGGGGGCTTTCTCTGTCTCTCCATGTGAATAATCAAGTGGCTCCACGTATGCTTTGCATATTTCTTTGAGTAGAAAAATCTAACATTTTAAAGGCCAAGCCATTGCAAGGTTTCAAAATGAGCGTCACATAAATTGGGAAAAAAAATTGCAAAGGCAACAACTACAACATTTGTCTCAACACCGCCTCTTGATCCTACCAATTGATAAAAATCTTAATCTGTAACATGATAAGAAAGGTTAGCTCTACTAATATCTGGTTGAGCGAGCAATCTCATTGAAACAATATCTTCAACATTTAACTACTGAAATCATGTATTGTAAATAGGTGAAACAATAGTCATTTAAACACTTTATGATTCTACTATAAACCTTGTATCATCGTCCTATGACTTCTTGCTAGTTTTGTAGTAAACATTTTGTCACTTATCATTATGCTGCTGGTGATTGTTGCAGTTATCATCCTTTTGTTTAACTCCTAGTCAAATTTTTTCATCCTGTAGTTTGCTTTTGAAATTGTACTGATTTTATACATGCCCTCTTTTTGAAATATCATAATGGGTCAGTTACGATCACCCTTGGAGGCCATACCTTTTTAAATGTAAGAAACTAAGAAACTGCGAGGGAGCATGAAGGATTTCTCTATTGCTGTGATGTACTTTACAATGATTGCTATACATTTATAGAGACATAGCCTAGCCTAGGAAAGGTAAACCAAATATTTACAATAATTACAATGATATTGTGCCTAATCACAGGCACTAATATGGTAATGTATTAGGTGAGGCAGCTGTCTATTAACACTCCCCCTCAAGCTGGAAATTTGAATAAATCAAATACTCCGAGCTTGGAGAGAAGATGCCAATGTTGTTTACTGTTGAGTGCCTTAGTGAGTAGGTCAGCAGGTTGTTCCTTGGTTGGTACATGTCGTGTCGTAATGATTCCTTGTTGAAGCTTTTCTCTGACATAATGACATTCAACTTCAATGTGCTTTGTGCGCTCATGAAATATAGGGTTTGCTGCAATCTTCTCTGCGGCTTCATTGTCACAATGGAGTAATGCTGGACGCTTCATGTAAAAACCAAAATCTTTAAGTAATCCAATGATCCATACTATTTCACAAGTGGTAAGTTGCATAGCTCTGTATTCTGTTTCAGCTGACGATAAAGACACAGTGGGTTGTTTTTTGGAGCGCCATGAAATCAGAGAGTTGCCTAACATTATACAAAAGCCTGTGGTGGATCTTCTTGTCATGGGACATGTGCTGTAATCAGAGTCGCAATATGCTCGCAACTCAAATGGCGAAGATGATGGGAACATGAGACCAAGGCCTGGGCAGCTTTTAAGATATCTGATCACTTTTAGAGCAGCTTCCATGTGAGATTGTTTTGGATCATGCATGAACTGGCTAAGAAGTTGGACCAGAAATGTGATGTCAGGCCTGGTGAGTGTAAGATAAATCAGTCGTCCAACTAGGCGCTGATAGACTGAAGGATCGTCAAGAGGAGGATCATTCATTTGTTCTTTTGATCCAGCATCATACTCAAGGCTTGTGAATTTTTTGTTCTGCTCCATGGGAATCATTGATGGCTTCGAACCAGCTAAGCCTGCTTCAGAAATAAGTTCCAATGTATACTTTCGCTGACTTAACGAAATACCATCTGGAGATCGAGCGATTTCAAGCCCTAAGAAAAACTTTGAGGGACCAAGATCCTTCATGAAGAATGCACCATGCAAATATTTTTTAAGGTCTGAAATGGCTGCTTGATTGTTTCCTGTAATCAAGATATCGTCAACGTAAATGAGTAAAGCCACAAAAGAGCTACCTTTCCTCTTGGTGAACAAGGAGTAATCATGGTAAGACTGGCTGAAACCGTGTGCAATCAGGGCACCAGTGAACTTGGCATTCCATTGTCGAGAAGCTTGCTTCAACCCATAAAGGGATTTCTACGTGTATTCAACATATCTAATTAAGTTGCCAGAAAATAAATGACAGTCGTGTATTCAATATGAGAACGTGTTGTCTAAATAATTAAATTGCACATTTGATCTATTAGCAAGGAGACAAGCAATGATTTCTGTTAGCAATTAGAGTTAAATACTGATATTCAATATTTGAAAGTCAAATAGTAGCTAGAGTTTTCACATCACCTAAAAAAATTTAAATTGCCTACCTTAACCCCCCCACCACGTAATTTACAAAATTTCTACATAGTGCCTTATTTAATAAGAAACTTAGAAATTTTCCTCTACAAAATCTAACGGTTGTAACTTTTCACAGAAGAGAATCTAAGAGTTGCAAAAAATTATGAATTATCCAAAACTTTTAGATTGTCCAACACTGTGCCAGTGTCACCGAGTACCAGTTCTGCCTTGCCCAACACTACCAAAAGAAGCTGGAACCGAAGAAAAAGAGATATGCCTAAAGCAGCATGTTCCTTGGGACAATGAAGAAATTATTGACTGTGAACCAAAATTAGTTTATTTACACATAGGGATCTAGCTTTGAATAGAGTTTTCGTAGCTATCATTCATAGCCGAACCAAATTCCCCTTTTTCATACACTCTAGTTCACTTCATGGACTCCAATTACCCAAGCTACGAAAACCCAGGTTAAATGTCGATCTTAAGGGTAAGTCATTACTTACGTTAGTTGCTAGGAAGAACAAAGGAGAAGGCAATAAGCTCCCTTTGTAACCTAGATCTTTATTCTCACTCAATGATAATGCCTTCTAAATAAGTTCCTCAACACATCATCAAGCCAGCTTTATAAATTAGAGTTCCAATAAAGAAATATTGATTAAAACACTTACTCTTTTATTTCAAGATATCTTACTCCGATACAAGTGTGAAATGTGATTTTTCTTAGAAAGAATTCATAGTACTATACTTGACTTATCACATTCTAAAATAGTTATAAAAATGATTAGAATTAATTTTGAGAAAGATTATATTCTTTATTATCATTTATTTTTACTTATTGTAGATTTAAATGTTGAAGGAGGCTTCATTATCTCAAGTTAGCAAGAAGAGAGCTTTTAGTCGTATCTTAAACCTGCACCTCTGTTTCTCGGTTTATAAAAAAGAAAAAAAGAAGAAAAGCAAAATGTATTATTTGAGATTCATAGTACTATACTTGAATTAAGAGGAGTATTAAAAGTGAAAATTCAATTAACCATAATCTCCTTTTAAATAATGAATGGTACCTAACCTACAAGTAATAAGAGAAGTTTTTGTAAGTAATTTCACAGCATAAGTATTTTTCTTTTCTTGTTTACAATTTTATTGAAATTTGCTTTCACTTTTTTGGTACCAAATTTGTTTTAGTGAAGATATTTTTGTCCTTAATGAAAAAATGAGCCTATTGTCGATGTTCGTAACAATTTCAATGCTTCTCACGGCTAAAGCTGTACACATGCAAGAAATTTTCTACTTCCTACTTTGTAAAATTTCAACACATGCAAGAAATTTTCTGTTTCATGCTTTGAGTTATTGAAGTCAGTATTTGTTTGCCAAGGAAAGAAAGACTTGGTTTCGGTTTAAAAGAAAACTCCAATTGCCAAAAACGACTATGAAGAACGATTTACTTAATTTACTTATTTTTTATAATGCACTTTTTAATCAACTTTTAGACTTCTGGCAATAATCATAGGATAAAATTATCATTAGTGGGAAGTGTAAACTTAGGCCCACAAAAGAGAATATTTTAGATTAGCCCGAAAATGAACCTTGATTTTTTTAGGAATTCTTATTAAAGGAAGATAAGCTTAGGTGTTTAAGTTCTATCTTGCTTCCATCGAAAAAAATAATAAACTTGAATAAAAGTTCCTACTCTGAATAGTCAAATTTTGAAGACAAAACGGGCTATTCTTTCTTTGGACTTGGAACTTAAGTTCATATAAATTGGACTTTTATTCCATACCAAACAAGTAAAGAACTGTGCTGTGCCTGCCGCACCTGATTAACAGATGGATGTGCTTTTTTCCGATATCCATTAAGAAGTGAGATTGTTTGTATTTTGAGGTAACTTTCTTGCATGGTAAGCTTATAAAATTTGTATCCCCTGGTTGAATTTCCATTAGTAGATGAACTACGAGTTTTAAAATCTTATCCTTGTCGTTCACTCATTGTCCTGTTATAACTTCTATGATATAATTGCATAAGTCAAGGTTAAGTTATGTTAATTTGATTACTTTAAAATTCTTTCATTCATTTAAGTTTGAAAAATTTATATTCGATTACGCTTTTCATTCACTACCACTTTTGAAACCAAGCATTCTCTTTGTAACACACGAAACTCATAAAAACATATTTCGTCATTTTTATTTTGGTAAAGTTGATAAAGATTGGCAAAATTGAAGTACGTGTGAAAATAAGGTTACCTTAGAAAAAATTGACAAGCTTTAAAGCAAGATAAGGATTTCCGCATTATATTTAAGAAAAAAGGTCTCCTTAAAACGAATAGGGTTTCTAAAGCTATAGTTATTTATTTGTTTAAAATGTTTCAAATCTTCAAATTTAATAGTTTTGAGAAAGTACTTCAACCACTAAAAAGGAGTCACAATTTGAGGAAATTTTTAGAAAATTCTTAAAAAGTAGTAGTCTTTTATTTTATTCCTTTTTTTGCGTTTTTCTTTTTCCCTTGCACCTTAAGTCCAACCACTTATAAAGATGCACAAAAGAGAGTATGTTTTAGAAAAATAAAGAAAATTAAGGGAAAACTTTAGTTATGCATTTATTTTATACAAATTCTTTTGAACACACAACAAAGAGAATTCAAGGAAAAGAATCTTTACGTTCTTTGCAAAATAACATATTTAAATAAACACTGATTAGGAGATAACGTAATTAATTTTTTTAACTAATCGTTTCAATTGGATAATAGAACCAACTTATTTATTAAGACCAGGTCGAGTTGCACAGTTACCACATGTCAGAATTAAGTTCCTCGATTTGACCAACTATGACATGGAAGGGATTAAATAAATTGGTCATACATTTAATGTTATACGATCATAAAAAATAAAAAAAAAAACTTTTATTTACACCTACGTGAAACCCTAGTATCAATAGGAGCAAGAATGGAGGGTAAAAGTTCCATCGAAGGCGTCTGACATATATGATAGCAGAACAGCGACTTAAAAAGACGTAAGTGGGGATGGAAGCAGTAACCCGAGATGGTAGGCATGATAAAACTATTACCCAGCAAGCAAAGCAGGAGAGGTGAACAGGATTTTTCATGTTAATTATAAGGGAAAATGGGAGAGAGAAAAGTGACTTACTTGGCTCCAGGCTTTGCAACATTCTTGAATGTCCTTTGTGCACAATTCCTTGCTTCCCATTCACTAGTCATTTCCGATTCAGCCTTCCCAAAATCATCAACGGTTCTCGAAATCGTCGACAAGCCCGAGTACATGACATGGCTGATGAGTCTCTTCACGCTCCACGCCGTTGCCCTACCTTCCTGGCTCAGCTTCCTCAGCCTCTCCATGTCGATCTTCCTGGATCCATGTCTCTTTGACCTTGACAACGGATACGAACCCCTCAGCCTCGCAGGCAATGTCTTACACGCTTGTAGGCGCCGATGTGGGAGCTCCCTCTCCTCCTCGTCAAGTGGCGGCCCAGACAGCGTTTCCAAAATGTAATGGTGAAACACGCTTTCTTTCATGCGATCAAAGAACGTGGCGACGTGAAAGGACGAGGCGAGGACCTTTACGAATAAGATCTTTAACAACCATATGGTTGCACCGATGATCACGGCTATAAGAGCCCGGAAAACCTTCTTAAGGAACTTGTTCTGTTTGTGAACATTTGGGAACATGATCATCCATGCCACTAAGACTAGGCCTAGCCAGACACAGTTTTGGAAGCTCTTTCGCAAACCGTAGACAAAATATAGGACCCTCTCCCTGAGCATGAAGTTGCGCTCGATAAGGAATACGAGAATTCCCACCACCCATCCCGAGACAAGGCGGCCGCAGAAGCTTACTAACACCATCAGGCACCATTTCCATATCTCCAAACCCCATTTTTTCTCATCTTTGAGCGATTTTAGGGTGAGAGAACATACCAAGCAAGTCGTTATGATGAGGAACAGTGTCCATTCAATCACGGCCCTCTTGTTAAGCTTTGTTTTCCTTTTCTTAATGGACTTGCCTTTCGCTTCACCCTCACCGTTTTCTTCTTCCATTCCTTCGTATTCTTCTTCATCCTCATCGTCGTCGTCGTCGACGTCATCGTCTTCATCATCGTCATCATATACGACCGTTGACGAAGTGTTTTTGTGGGTGTTTGAGGGATGGAGTTCTTGGGGTTCAACGGTGACTCTTGTTGGGAGGGGATAACTGATTTCCTCGAACCGAGACCTCGGTTTTGAAAAGTTTAATCTTCTAAGGGTTTTGGTAGCTGTTGGGTTTGGGGAGGGTGGAATGCCATAGTCTGCCTGGTGAGACTGTTTCCGCTTGGCATCAGGAACGTCGATATCAACGATCACTTGATCGGTGTTACTTTTCTGGTTGTCTGTTTTCTGTACCTCCATGAATGAGGCGATTCAACTCTCACAGATCCATAAAACCTTGTTTTGCAAGAGAGAGACGACAGAGAAGAGAGATGGAAAACCGTGAGTTGGATATGTGCAGAAGAAACTTCTTTCTTTTTTCTTTCCTTCCTTTTTCGGTCTGAAGGAGCTCAATGAACGAAATGAAAAAAAGTTGGAGCCTGCTACTTTTTTCAAAGTTGTCAATTGTCACGTGCCTAGCTTTTAATCAAAACTTTTGATAAAGTACTCCGCCAGTTGTGCCACAGTCTATCAGTAAGGAGAACTAGTAATGATGATAGATGATTCCAATTAGACAGGGATTGAAATTATGAACAAGAATGATAATGGATTCTTCTATGGTCGGGTCAGTACAATTTATGTAATTGATGGCGCCAACATAACAAAAGCTACAAGTAAATATAATTTTGCTTATGAAGTACCTGTACCAGATTTAAACGTTGTCTGTTTGTTTTTTTTTCGATGAAATAAAGGAAAATTTGCAACTCACAGTTTGTAAGTCGCATCTCCGTGTCATAAATTTATACAAGTAGGATTTTATAAAATAAATCCACATGATTTGTTTCTACCAAAAAAAGAAAACAGTAATAATAATCATAACAACTAGCTTCTGTAAGAAGAATAAGTACCAAATGCTTATTTGGATATATCATTACTGGGCATGGATAATCATCGCTTTGTAAAGAAAAGCGATTTACGAACGTGTTTGGCAGCATCACCTTCTGGTTTGAGGAACGTCAAGCCCTTTAATGATAACGAGTCCTTTTGAGGCCTGCTAAAGGTGATGCTGCTTTTCGAAGAAACTGGCCCACTCGTAACAAATTCCCTTCCAGACCTCTTTTAGTGAAAACGCACCAAAGGTAATGATCATTAGTGGGCACCGACACCTTTTGTATACCTGGCAGCCGAAAGCATACAGACATGAAATCTTCGGGAGGCAGGGAGAAGCTCCTTCAACCCTTATTATTGAGACTTATGTTGTGAATCGAGTGTGTGATACCCTGAAATTATCATAACAAATTTTGAAACCCTAAATGATTAGCTTAGAAAGTGGTCCACTTTAGGGGAGTTTATATTTTAGAAAACTTTACCACGAATACCTCTTAAAATGGTAAGGTTCTATGGTGGCTCTATTTAGTCCCATGTGTTTAGACACTTCTTTAGCCAATAACATTTAGTTGCTATAGCCCATTTTGTAGGTCACATATTTTGTAATTCAAACTTCAGATATGAGATTTAGTTTTGATATCAATTATAATGAATCTAATCATTAAGCCAAAAGACCTAAGTTTGTTGATATAATGAGTTCAATTGCTTTTTGTCTGTAACATTTTTCATATTTTCATGTGTTGGATGAGATCCTACTCAACTAAGACATCTTATTAAGGGAGGTTTCTTTTTCATAAAATGTAGCTGTAAAAGTAAAATCATTAATTAACTTAATATGTCAATGGCAAGACTCCTAATTTTATAAAAGTTGCTATTAAGCCCGTGTCCGAGAAAGCTATAACCTTTAATTGTCTTCTTATATTTTTTAATGATGATCCATAATTGAGTAGGAGGAGTTGGTTGTTTCCTTTTCTTGAATATCTACTTTCTCAACATGTAATTGCCACAAGATTGCAGTAGAAGACTTCGTCCTTAGAAGCTGTCCTTGAAACCATGTTAGCACATGAGAATTCAACGTGGTAGCCACTTGGACGCCACGGTGGATGATCCAGAGCCGGTTCCAAAGATGGGAACTGGGCTTGCTGTTGCTCACAAACCGGCTTCCCCTGCATTGACAACCAGCTTTCTCTTTCCCCTTTCACCCCGTTAGCAGGCTATCCTTCGGTATAAGATGCGTAAGTAGCCCGTTGAGCAGCTGGCCACTCAAGCGTATGATTTGCAACGTTCTTCTTTTCTTCTAGGGCTTGTATACGAGAACCTACAGTTTTCCCTTGTAACATATTGGTTTGCTCATTAATAGGATGTAAAATTTATCCAATTCTTGCCTCCAATCCCAATAAACATAGAGGATTTCACATGGTATCAAAACAAGTATGAAAGTGACGCAGTCCATCTCCCAAATGTTTTGTCTCGAGAGAGATCACGTAATGGGGGATGCAGAGTTTAAAGAATTTTGTCACCCTCAAGCCACGGCTGACCCCTTTTCTGCGGACCATCTTGGGGATTCATAGACCTCCTAATCGAGAATGTTGGGGCTCAAAATAGGGAACCCACGTGTTGAGAAAGTGTGTAGACTTATTGTACGGTGGATAGTAACCTTATCCAAGTCATGCTATGGACCTTTGGTTAATAGAATGTCGTGGTTAGAATACTTTTATATTTAAGTTTCAAAACCTATGAACCTTTTCATTTAGTTTCTTGTAATTTTAGAACAAAGTTAGTACACATATTGAGCATTATTCCTAATCTATGTGTATGTATTCTTCTTATCATGATATTGAAGTCATGGCCTATTTTTTTATATGATTCCCTCTGCATCTCAATTATTGTCCATGCCAATAATGTTTCTCTCATGGCCTAGAGAGAGTGCATTGAGTATACTTGGATCAAATCTCACATCAGAAATAGTGATACCAAAGTTTGGCCTTATATTGGACAGGAATATACTTTATATTGCCTATGGGTCTTAGTATGGGCCTCTCTATTTTAACATAGTATTGATGCAAGTTAACCTTCATTTTCTATTCTACTACCATTTTTTCCCTTTCTTTGCTTCTCCACCATTATTCTTTTCTTTTTCTTTTTTCTTTTTTCTTTTTGGAACAATTTTTCACCCATTTCAATTTGCTTTGGTTGAACCTATTTCCTTCAACGTGTTTTCTCTTGTTGCCCATGGCTCCAAAACGGTTTTAGTTCTCAGATTCTCTTTAAGGCATTTTATCGAATAGGTTGTGGGCACCCTTTGCCTCTCTAGTTTTGATCCATTTCCAACCAAGCATTATGTTGAACACCTTGCATGCCCTGTGTTTTTACTTCTAAAACAGTCACTCCAAATTATGTTCTTGATCGATCCTTGCTAATGGATGCAAGCAGCGATGACAACAGAGCATGAGTAAGATCCACCCATGCTAATCGCTGCCAACCACGGGACAGAGGCTGCTGTTCTTGTGCTACCATCCATTTCAAGAGAACCCCCTACTCCAACACTGGTGCAATAAGGGGATCCCTTATTTTTGCATCCCAGTGATGCCACTAGAGTGCTCATTGTCACTAAAAAACTTACTAGAGCCACTAATTTTGTAGCTTGGAGCTGAGATATGAAGTTGGCCTTGTTGGGGAAGAACAAATTTGGACTGGTTAATGGTTCCCTCCCAAATCCAACTCTAGATTTGCCCCTACACCCACAGTGGGAGAGATGCAATGGAGTTGTTCTTTCCTGGCTTCTAACTTCTCTCTCACAAGATCTCTACAAGAGATTCACTTATGCCACTAATGCCCGAGATGTGTAGCCTTGTCTAAGTAAGAAATTCTTAAAAGAGGGCATAAAGAAATTGTTTTTATGAAAACAGTCGTTAGTCTTTGTGTTCAAGGAATAGATTTGGTAGATGAGTATGTGATGTGCCTGGAAAGGCTCTAGGACCAACCCTTATCGTACCTTGCCATTCGCCCCGCCTTTCTCACCGGCCTAGACAAATTTGCAAAGTTTCAAGACGAAGGTCGACTTGTCAAAATTCTTCTTAGCTCGAACTAGAGTTATGTTCAACTTACGTCTCAAATCTTCAATACTCATCCCTTACCCAGTCTTAATAACACCGTTACCATGGTTAGGGACGAAGAAGCAACCAAAAAACTAGCCAACAACATTCATAGCCAACCATGGTCTTTGTGACGCACTAGGTTTCATTGAAGAAAATAGGTGACACAAGCAAATAAAGTCACGCTCATAGCGTGACAGGTCGATACACGGGTGGGTTAGGTGAGATGGGCCACTTCATGGGTGAGTTGCATCATTTCAATCAGGCCGCTGCCCTATTGACCAACCTAGCAACTAAATGATTTGTTGTTAAGCTATGGCACTAAACTATATGCCGTTCAGTAGCACCCAAATTTTATTTTCCTTCCAAAAAATATTTATTCCCCACATGAAGGAGGACTTTCTTGCACTGATTATGGTAGAAATGGTCACCAAATTTCTAAATGCCATTTTTGGTGCTATGTGCTCATTGTAGAACCCTTGCTCACTCAAAAGAATGATGCTACAAGCTTACTAACAGTTTAATTTCTCTAATAAAGGAAGGGTAGACAAGCAAACATCTACTAGGTGGCTACTATAGTTTCTAATGACAAGAAAACCATAGAACTTAATTCCAATAACTATGGCAAGGATATAGGTAGTGTGAAGGGATCACACTATGAGGAGACTTTTTCTTTTGTTAGGAAGATGATTTTTTATCATATTTTGGTGACTCTTGCCATGTTTAAGTACTAAGAGATTCATTACATGGATGTGCATAATACCTTCCTCTAAAGAAACTTAGATATTAAAATCTAGATGACAATTCTTGAAAGCATTCAACACTCATAAAGAGGGATTTTGTTAAGAAAGGAAGGGGGGCACAAGGGTGTTCTACAAAAGTCCACACATAAAGCAAGCATCCCAAAGTTAGTACTTCAAGTTTAAAAATGTCTTGGTTGCAAATGGCTTCGTCAATCATATCATGACCATTCCTTGTACATTGAGTAAGCAAGTAATAGACTCTTCATCATCTTAATTTATATGGATGATATTTTGATAATAATAGTAAATGAGTTTGCTACTTAAGAATTCAAGAATTATTTGTGTTACACATTTCACATCAAAAAGCTTAGTCCAATTAAATACTTTCTTAGGATTGAGATAGTACAAAACAAGACTGCTTTTATACTTAACCAAAGAAAATATGCTTTTGAACTTATTTTAGAGTGTGAATTGGCTACAAGCAAACCTTCCATGATGCCTTTGGGAAAAAAATCACCAGTACATTGGTATTGATTTTTCTAATATCCTTCAATTGACTATTAATCCACCATTTTGAAATATCCCTAGTTTTCAATGCCTTATAAGAAGATTAATCTATCTTACTACATCGAGACCAAATATCAATTATGTAGTGCAAATCCTCAACAAACTCATACATGGCTTGAAGGTATCACATCATTAGAGCATCCTTTTGAGTTATTAGATATATTAAAAGTTCATCATGCCTTGGTTATTAATTAGATTGAATAATGAGCTTACCTTAGAGGCTTATTATGACTTTGACTATGCATCATGCCCTATAAGGAGAAGATCAACTACAGGTTTCTATGTCAAGCTGGAAAGTTCCTTGATTTCTTAGAAGTGTAAAAGGAAAACTTTTATCTTAAGATCCTTCATTGAATCTAAGTATCAGGCTATGGCAACAATAGCATGAAAAATTAGTTTTGGCTTCTAAAGGATTTATAGGTAACCGCTTTAAAACTTGTTGCATTTTATTATGACAATAAGTATGGCATTAAACTTGTTGCCAATCTTACTTTTTATGAAAAAATCAAGCACATAGAAATGAGGTATCATTTCATACATGAAAAGGTAGCTATGGGAATCATACATATGAAGCATGTTTTCTCATGAGATCAACTTCCAAATATCTTAACGAAGGCTTTAGGAATTTCAAAACACCATTTTCCATTGGGCAAGTTAGGTATGATTTATACCATGTACCAATTTGATGGAGGATGTTAAGAAAATGTGTGTGGACCTATTGTACAATGGATAATAGCCTGATCTAGGTCATACTATGGACTTTTGGATAGTAGAATGTTGTGGTTAGAATACTTGTATATTTAAGTTTCAAATTGATTTTGATTTAGCTTCTTATAACATTAAAACACAAGTTAATACAAAGATTTATCATTTTTTCCAATCTTTGTGTATGTGTTCTTCTTATCACCATGAAACTCCTAATTGAGAATGATAGGGCTTAGAAAAGTGAACCCCAAAACCTTTGTTATGTATTGGCTCGATTGTAAATGCATGCTACAATAGTGTTCTACAAACCTAAATAGACAATGTTTACATCAAAACTCATTAATAAGTAATCTAACATTATTAAAGCCAATTTATGTTGTATAAAGCTCATGTTCCTTGCATTGTCAATGTTACCTCCCTATTTCCCTCTTCTACCATGTTGAAGCTAAGTCTCTCAATCAATGTCATGTTTAAATCTATTTAATGCTAAGGACTAGATCTGCATTAGAATCATATATCTATTTCAATCAACAAGCTACATCAATCTTTAGGTTTTCAAACAAAGATGACCTATGTTTACCAACTTTTACACATTATTCAGCTGTTCTTTGTTTAGTGTTCTATGCAAAAACTAATAGCCATCTAAGAAGGAAGGGAGGATGAATTAGGTTGCTAATTAATTTTTTATTTCTTTTTCTTTGTTTAGTTTCTTTTTTATTATTTTCATAACTATGTATGAACAAAACTGAAAATTTTGTGTACAACTAAATCACTTAAAATAAATAAGTGTATAAGTGTGTGTGTGTGTGTGTGTGTGTGTGTGTGTGTGTGTGTGTGTGTGTGTGTGTGTGTGTGTGTGTGTGTGTGTGTGTGTGTGTGTGTGTGTGTGTGTGTGTGTGTGTGAGTGAGTGTGTGAGTAAAGCCTTTAAAGTTTTTAATAAGAGAACTCAATCTATAAAGGAATCAACCTATGTTAAATTAGATGACCATATCTCAAATGAAAAACAAAAAATAAATGTTGACAATGTAGAAAATGAAAATGTCTAGCATACTAAAAATGTTGAGCACTAAGACATAAGAGCTTGACTTGTACTTGACCAATTGTTTGATGAAATTCTACATACAAGTGAACATATTGAAAGTAATATAATGATAAGAAAAATATCATCCCATAAATATTGATGAATACTAAACCAACTAATTACTAAAATGAATAACCCTTAGAATTTATCTAATAAATCCAAACAATGGAAAATAGATTAGCTAACTAAATTTAAAGACTCAATACAAGAAATATGTTGGAATATCTGATTTCACCATAATTATTATATAAAAATGTCAATTATTTATACTTGCAAGATTAGATTATCACTAAACTACTATTTTTTAGATAAGGGCAAGCTAGATTTTGTTTGTATTAATTTAACTAGATTGCAACTCGTGTTTTATAGGAAAACATGGCATGTGTTAGAAACAAGTCCCACTTGCAAATGTTATACATCACTAAGCTCCTCAAGAGATTTTCCAAGGTCCAATTAACAAGTTTGACTAGCCCTTCAGTTTGAGGGTGACATGTGATGTTGAATTAAAGTTTCATCCCAAGTTTTCTCCATATTGTTCTCTAAATATTGGCTCAAAATGTGGAGTCTTAATCTAAAACTATGATGTCGAGAATACGTAAAACCTCACAACTTCTTTAAAATACAATTTTTGTAATGTAAGAAGCATCATTACTTTTGTTGCATGAAATAAAATGTACCTTTTTTTAACATCTATTCATCATTGCCAAAATTGAATCTTCTTTCTCTTAGTCAAAGCTTATAATCCTATATTTTCCAAGTGGCCTTTCACTTTACGGAAGATTAGCATCTAGCTTATAGATGTTGTACATCTCTTCTCATCTTGGGCTAATAAAAATGTTTTTCCTCTAAAGTCAACATGTTATCTTTGCCAAAGTGCCTATCAAGCCTCTTCCATGGGCCTCATTTAATGCAACAAGCCATAATGAACATTGAGAAATGCAACGTTGATTGTTTCTTTTATAGATGTGTATTTAGTAAAAGAAATGATCATGAATATGTTTTAAAGTTGTCTCTCATGCTAAACAAAAATTAAAGTCCAGTAGATAGAGTTCTTTGACAAACAACGTCAAATAAATCTTTGAAAACTAAGGATATAAGAATTTCACTACCTTATAATTTAAGGACAAAAATATTCACCACACTATTGGAAGGAATCTCAAAGAGACAAAGTGAGAAAAATACTCTCCACTCTATTAAACAAATCCAAAAGAAATATAGAAAAACATTCACCACTTTTAGAACAAGCAAAGGAAATATAGAACTTGAAAATAAGTTTCCCAACACTTGAAAACATAATTGTCGGCTCCACAAGTAGATACAACTATTTATAAAAGAGTAAATTTTGTTCTAAAAATGCCTAGTCAAAGATGAATAATTACAGAATTAATGCATGCCATGTGTTTCCACTAAGTGTATTAATTGGTTGGGGTCTAATAAGAAAAGTTGCTCCTTAAATGTATGTTAGCTGAACATGGGATGGACATTTTGGATGGTGATCTTGCTTAGTCAAAGATGCAAAATAAGGTATGCTAGTTGATTTTTAAGTAGTAAAAAATGGGTTTGGACTTGTTATGTATTTGTATTGGACTAGTTAGTGTTGGTTTTGAACTCTTGTAAGATCAATTTTTGTTAGGTCTAAATGGACTAAATCAAACAAAGTCACTTATACAAAAGTATGAGTGGAAAGTGTTTTGCACCTGCATTGAGGTTTGCCATTTTTGTTACGAGTTATCCTATAAAACTATTACAACCCCCTAATCTATATGCGTGAACCCGAGCTTAAAGAAAGTTACTTATATCCTTTTATTGAGTGACAATCTCTTTTGGAGCCGCCATCGAGATTTGCCTATTTTTTCGTGGCTATCCATCAATATTGTCACAGCATCCAAATCTGTGTACTTGAGCACGAGTGAAAATGATGTTGCTCGTATTCTTTTGCATAAGTGGCAAATTTTTCACTTCCCCATCGAGCTTTGCATTTTTTGTTTTGGGCTGTACAACCAATACTATCACTGCCCTCTGACTCGTCTGCATGATGCAATCGAAAATGATGAGTGGCAGGTGCGCAGCCCCATCAACGTTTATAATTTTTGCCATGGGCTATCCTCCAAGACTATCATAGCCCCCCCAAATCTGTGTGCATTATCTAGAGCAAAAATGATGTAGCTCATATTTTTTTCGCATGACTGGCAAGTCTGCAGTGTGCCTTAATTGGGGTTTGCCTATTTTGTCGTGGGCGACTGACAATACTATCACAGCCTCCCAATCCGTTTACAAGATCCCAAAATAATAAAAAACAGAGTCACATATTCTTTCACATGAGCGGTAAGTGTTTGACGCCCCGTCAAGGTTTGCAATTTAAGTTTGCTCATATTCTTTTTAATGAGTGGCAACTTTTTTGTTCCCCCATCAAGATTTGCCTTTTTGGCTCGATCCGTGACTTGATTCTGAGTTGAACCTCTATTCCTTGGAATTGTTTGAGTTCAAGATAAGTTCGAATTCAATTATAATCTTAAAACTACGAGCTAACAGTAAAATTGTGGCAAGTCATTTTGAATAGCCGCTATTGTGTTCGTTTACAACCCCATTTTATTCTGCTTTTTTGGTTCAAAATGCTTGAATGTCTGACTATTACTCTATTTCCAGTGGGGCAATATAAATTCCAAATGAATATTAAATTGTTGATAAGGTAACTTCACACATCCCTCCTCCAACGAAATATCTGACTCATACCTACATTTGGATTCTCTGTGGGTGCCAGTGGTAATGATAGGATACAAAATTCGAACGAGAAATCGATAGTTAAGGAAGAGAACCCTCCAGACAAGGGATTTCATTTGAGGCCTTCTACACATAAATGGGGCCAGAAAGGAATTGTCAACAGTCCAGCTGCGAAAATTAGAGCGCACTGTATCGCTCTTTCGCAAACCCATTACTTAAAATAAATTAAAAGAAGAAAAAAAAATAGTAAAATAGCTGACATAACAGTCAACACCCTTGTGTGGGAAGGGATCGAGCTCGCCTTAAAAGATTTATATCTCAAAACATGGGACCCATGAGTATTTCAGCCGCATTTTTGAGATGATCGAACATCCGTAGTTGGTGAGAAGCGGCCACCAAACCCTTTACATCAAAGTCTTTAACTACAAGCGCAGCCTCTACTTTTACAACCATTTGGGTTTTCTCTTTTGGGGAGAGGGAAGCAATTCCAGGGGCAAGGACAACAAACATGCACCATATCACAATAGAACGCTGCACATCAATAGTCGAAGGAACCCTTTATGCCCTCGAGGCTCTCTCCTAGTGAAAGCCTGCAACAAAATGAATATGAGATAAATTGGCTTCTTGCCAGGTGACTGGATACAATTATTACTAAAATGCCTAACTAAAAAGCAATGGAAAAGCAAGACCGACCACCCAACCAGAAAGATATAAAAGAAAAATGTTACATGACAAAGGCATGATGGCAAACTTCACGCTCTAGATGATAACTGCATTTTTCGTTTCGGAAGAGAAGAAAAGAAACACAGAGGAAACATAAAACACAACAATCATTACACTTGAAGGTCACATTAAGTTTTGGTTAAACTCATTTTTGCTTCAATTCTACAATCTTCACAAATATCATTATGCCATTGTCTCCACAACAGAAGACACGCCCTGTCAGTGCAAGAAATTTCCAGCATATCAATGGAATAGAGAAAAAGCTTACACCAGCCTGCTCCAAATAAGAAAGATTAGGCTTCCCTTTCTTAACCTGCAAAATATTGCAACTCTAGAAGAGTCCACCTTACTTTTTTAAGTAATCAACCTTTTTACTTGGATAAACAGATCAAACCTTTTGCTTTCATTTACATTTGACATAAGGGTTTGCAAGCAATAAAATGGTATGTTATCCAACAAAAACTGATAAACCTAGTTAGGGAGATGCCATTAACATCACTTTCACGAAGTAGAAAAGAAAATCTAACATGCTGGTTTTGGATTGGCCCAAACCCTATAAGCTTAGTTTGTCATAGAGACAAAGTTTGATAACTTATCATCATATCTCGACTTGCATTCCTCAATTAAGGTTGATGGGGCCTACAAAAACTACCGAAATTCAACTTATATTCTAACTATGTCCTTAATCCAAGGCTTACACTGTTCTTATTTGAATTACCCAAAGACATGGTTATGATTTAAATTATTGACACCAATATCACATTTAATGTGATATCAAAGGGTGTCTTTCTGAGTGTCCAAAGATACTTCCCTTCTGTCAATTCTCTAGTTCAAATTTCAACTATCATCATTTGGTCACTCCTGATTTTGCAAGTCAACTAGTGCAACAAGATGCACTACGAAGCCACAAGAGTTTTTGTAAGGATTACACAAGTAGAACACAGTTTATAGTTGACTGCCTCCCAACAACCCTAGGACAGTCACAGGCCTAAGCATCAAAAAACAAAGTTTTTTATATTATATTTTTAATAGGTACCTGGAGAGGGGGGAGGCGGTGGTTGGGTATCTTGAACCCCCAAACTATCTGTCAGGAGGTCCCCTGACGCTCCACCATGCTGCGGGGATATTGACTAAAACCAATCTTTCACTTTCACCTTTTCCAACAAAGGATCTATGAAATATTGAATTACTCCCATTTAAATATGGAAGTTTACATTCTGAAAGGAGCCATCAAAAGCCTTCCTTCCAACTTTCTCAACAAACCATGACCTATGACCAGTCCCTAACTATCAAGTAAAGTGATCCAATCCATTCCAGACCAACTCATAGTCCAAGAACCATCTCCAATTGGTCCAACATAAATATATGATTTAGCCCAAGCTATATACTCATTAATGATACACATGAGAAGCCTACTTTCGCCATTTTGATTGGAATCAACCTCCAAGACTCATCTTTGACTGGTCTCTTGAGAATAGAGCTTTTATAAACAGTTTTGTTTACCTACGATTGAGAAAAATTTGAGATTGAATTTGTACGAGTTAAGCTAAAAGCTTATTTTCAAGTTTTGTATTTCTTTGGCTTGGTCCAAGAGTGATGGACATTTTTACTCTCTATCTCTTTTGGATTCAATCCAATACATTAGCGAGTGTTGTTTTTCTTGTTCTAATTGAGTAATGAATGCTTTCGTTCTTGATTACTAAGTTTGCAATACTTCTGTATCCTTAGTTTTCAAAGATCATTTTATCTTTTCCTTTCTCATCTCCAGTCCAGTAGCATAAAGCCTTAAACTATCTAAAACCCAAATTTTATTTGAAAAGCAACAATGCAAATTAGATTGTTCACACAATTCACCAATCCATAGGAAAAAAATATTTGGATATTTAAAAAAAAAACGAGGACCTCTGTTGATGGACATATATATTGTATTGAGAATTGACTCCTAAAAGCTTACCATCAAATAAGAATGCTTGATAGTTTCAGCTCAAAACATTTCATTGCATTTGCAATCGATGGTTTGAATGTTTTCTTTGCTATTTAATCAATCCACCCATATGTTTTACTTGAATAAGCAAGTGTATTAGAAGAGTTCACTCCCAATCAACAACTTAGTTTTCCTGCCTAAGTTGTTCTCTTTTTTTTTCTTTTTCTTTTTTTGATTTTTTTAGAGGGGAGGGGGTGATCGGGGCTTTGTGGGTAGTGAGTTGGGTGGAGGACAACAACTAAAAGAGGGAATTGAGTGCCATAATAGTTTGGGTACAAATAGGCTCCCTTATGCACAAAGATAATAGTTTGTCAATGATCAAACTTAATGACAAGAACTGAGTGCCATTTCATGAGATGACTCTCAGCATAAAAATTAAAAATTAAAAAAATATATATCTTCGCCAGTTTGATCACTATTAATAGAAGGAATTAAAATATGTACTCCTAGGTCCACCTGGTAATTTTCTCTGGAAACCTACGTTTTCAGAGAACTGGTGAAAATTGGCAAACAAGATATCGTTGAATGGTTTTGTTTTTCTGAACCTGAAAACAGAACACTTTTAGAAAGCACTATTTCGGTGCTGCTAACTTAAAACAACCACTTGACGCGACACTTTCCAGAAAGCAGAAACCATAACAACACTCATCCAAAGGAATTATTATGCCATTACAACCTAGAAAACATTCTTAGTAGTTGCAAACTACCTTTGCTCTGCCAAAAGATATATAGGATGAGGCGCTTTTGCTTTTCCATTGAGCTTCAACCTCTATAGAAAGGTTATTTGAACACATTAGTGTCAAAAGCATCTAATTTGTAAATTGGGATAAGTATATAGTCCACGATCTTTTCACCACCAAGTTGCATGATTTGAAACGTTTAGCAATGAACTTCGGGCCAGACATATTAGGGTCAACCACTAGAAGCATATACATACCCTTAATAATATAACTTACTTGTGCATGCAGTACTTGAACTCTTGGCTCCTTACAAGATCTTTCTCTCCTTCCTCGAGCTATGTCAAAGTGACATCCCCTATCAGTAAATTTTAAACAAATACAGAAGAAATCTAAAACAACTATAGTCTATTGGTCGAAAGTAACATTCAATCTCACCGGATCGTTTGCATAAATGATCTCATAACAAGGCTGAGAAAGGCATCGCAAAGCACAATTCTCCTTGGCTATCATTGACGACTTGCATTGCCAACCCCACAGTCCGCTAATCGATGGTAAAGCCGAACAAGAAGAAAAATATATGATTAATCAACTACTTATAGTCTTTAAAGAGACCCACTCTATACGATAAATTTTCTCCCCCACCATCTAAACTAGTGCGTTTCTTATTACTAGCACAAAACATGATCCAGGAATATGGTATGAAGAGCCACACTACACAGTAGCCAATACGCACAGGAAGAAGAAAAATAAATGGTACCTGTCGACATCAGCATAGCACTCGCTCCTCTTCTGCCTGACCTCAGCTTCCTGCGGATAAGAAAACCAGCAAAATTGGTAGAAGCCGCGGATGGAGGAAGAAAGGCGCAACAGCGTGACCGATGAGATTTCAAATATTCAGAACAATACAAAAGAAAGAAAAATCGATTGAACATACAGAGATAGGACGGCGAGACTTGGCGAGGACGTCAGAAGAAAAGAATAGACAGCACATCGCGAATACAACCAAAGCAGAAGAGGAACTTAAACGAATAGGCTTCCTACTGGGCATTTTGGAAGGAATCGGTTCTCAATTCTGCTATGCAAGCCTCCGTTCTCGACTTGGGTTGCTCGGCCCTCAAGTAATCAGAGGACCAACGGGGTTCTCGGAAGGTAAAAAAAATCCGACGATGGGGGCTCTTTTACTTCCTTTTGCCGTTTTTCGTCTTCCTGGTTGGCAGTAAACAAAGCAAGCGAAATTTTTTTTTTCTTTCGTATCTAAAAAGCCCTTCGCGTCGGCATAGTACGAAACGCGAGGAGAAAAAAATGAGTCGTGTCAGAGATTAGAGTTAAAATTAGCAATAGAAGGTCGTCTTTGACCATAAGAAAGACAATCTAATGATTAGTAAAATATATAAACTAACTATTAACTATTATATGATATATTTGAGCATATTTAATGGTTACTCTTTTTCATGAGTTTATAAAGAGAAGATGTATAAAAATTGAATTATTGTGTTTTCTACGTCTATAGGGAATTAAAGAAATCGTCCTTAACCACATAAATTTTTTTTTTCCCTTAACCATATAAATTTGAGTTTTTTTTTTCTTTATTTATGTGCTTTCGTGTGGAGTGTCCATAACTTGCTTGTAAAGTTGTTTTTTATCCAACAAGTACGATCATAACCATGATGGTGGTTGCTTAAACTAGTGAAGTAATAAGTGGTTGGATGTTATGGTTTTCAACCACTATGCCAAAAGCCCTAAAGTCTTAGAGTTGATGGCTAATCAAGGATCAACTCATAAGCTCTAGCCCATTACAATCTTAAGATTGTGACATTCTGCCATGCTTTGTGGCCTACCCATGGCGGTCCATTTTCCTAATTGTTTAGAAACCATTATTTGATGTATGAGATGGTAGTTAGAAAGGCTTTGGTGGTTGCACCTGATAGGTGAAGAGCTCTTTAGTGTGATTCATCTTGTAACTCCATCGTGATGGAAAGAAATGCAACTTTTGCACCTCTTCTAATGGTAGCTCATTTGTCTCCCTCTAATACTAGCTCCTCCATCTCCTTTAGTAATGGCTTTTCCATCTCTTCTAATAATGGCTTTTTCATCTCTTCCATGGTGGCTCCTCCACCACTCTAGTGATGGCTCTTCCATCTCCTTTAGCAATGGCTCCTTTACCTCTCCATAATTCTTCCATAAGATTTATGATCTTTCTCCAACCCTTCTTTATCAAGTGGTCTAGCAATGAGTCTTGCCATCCTAACACCTAATCAACATTTCTAATGCCATTGTTAAGACTCAAGCCTTAATCAATCAATGTAATAAGGAAATACACGATCCAATTCAATAAAGAAATACCTTGTATTATTCAATTCAATCCTAATTGAAACAATTAACAACAATTAAACCAACAAAACTACAAATGCTATGATGTTGCTACTAAACTATTTTTATCACTAGACTATAAGAATGACTACGACTAAAGTTAAGGTAACTACTAAAAGTTAAATTAATGGCTCAAACTTCCTTATGCTTTTACCTTGTTGCCCTAGGTTATTTGAATAGGCCTTTTCTTTAAGTCATATTTGGTCAAGCCAAGTCATAATGGGGCTTTCCAAATGATGGCTCCTTCATTTCTTTTGACAATGGCTACTTCACCTATTTTAGTGGTAGCTTTTTTGTTTCTTCCAATGGCAATTACTCCACCTTTTATAATGGTGGCTCCTCCACCTATTATGATGGTGACTCATTTATCTCCTTTAACAATCGCTTTTCTGTGTCCTCTAGTGGTGGCCCCTCTGTCTCTTTCAATGGTGGCTCCTCCACCTCTTCTAGTGGTATCTCCTTCGTTTCTCCTACCCAAGGCTTTTCCACCTCTTATAGTCATGGCTTTTTCATCTCTTTTGATAGTTGTTCCTCCATCTCTCCTAGTAATGCCTCCTCCTTCTCTTCCTACATGGCTTTTCCACTTCTTCTAGTGGTGGCTCCTTTATCTCCTATGATAATCACCCATTTATCTCTTCCAATAATGGCTCCTCCATCTCCTCTAGTAATAACTCCTTCACCTCTTCATATGGTGGCTCCTTTACCTCTTCAAACGGTGGCTTCTTCATCTTCTCATTCTCAACCTAAATTGGCTTAATATTAGCACAAAAACTAAATCTATTATACAAGTAAAGGAATGAGATCTATCCATCGCATCCTTAGGAGTGTTTCAAAATTATTCCATAACATTAGTGAACTTTCTTCAATCCTTCTTTACCAAGCAGTCCATCAATCATTCTTATCTTTTCGATGCTTGATAGATGCCTTTAATACCATTATTAGTACTAAAAGCCCTATTTAATCCTACAATCAAAAAGAACAAGAATCTCAAGTGAAGAATGTTTTATCCTATTAAACTCAAACCAATTCAAACAACAAATAGTAATAAAAAAGTTCAACAAATCAATCTCAATCCAAACAACTAACAATAATCAAACCAACAAACACTAAAATATTATGAAGCTACTACTAAACTACTTTTATCATTAAACTATAAGAACAACTAAGGCTAAGACTAGTAAAACTACTAAAAGCTAAATTAGGTTTTCTTAATATGTGCCTCTTCCTAACGACTAAGGAAGTCTTAGCCCCCCCCAAAAAAAACATTTCTTATTTGTATAAAAGTCTAGTTCTTACAAAAAAAAAAAACTTGATTACAATAAAAAATATCAACACTGTATTTCATTTCCAATTGTAAAATAATCAAAAGGTAGTTAAGGAAATAATCAAGCAATCAAATTAAAGCAACTGTGTCCCTAACATTCCCTCCCAAGCTAGCAATTAATATATGTTAAAGATGCCAAATTTGCTTGGTAGATTTGTGTTTGGCCTTTGGCAAACAAGTTTGGTAAAGATATTACAAGCTAGTCTATAGTTATGATTCTCTTTGTCTCAGTTATTTCTTTTTGAATTTTATGTCTAGCAAAATGATAGTCAACTTCTATATGCCAAACCATTCTCATAGAATAAAATAATTGCTCCATCTACCTATATTTCAAGATCCTAAAGTAGACCTTGCATCTAAACTATTTTGTAAATTGTTTTAGTCATAGCTTGATATTTAAATTAGGCTAATGATAATAAAATAAATGATTATTTCTTTGTTTTCCATGATAATGAAGATTCTCCCAACTTAATACAAAAACTAGTAATAAATCTCTTGCTTATAAGAAAAGTGGGGTAGCTAATGTTACAATAAGCAATCATCTTCATATTGCAATCTTGAGATAGTGATATTCTTAACTGTAGATATTCCTTTAAAAACTTCACAACTTTCAATATTATATTCATATGGGATTTTTTTTGGATCATGCATGAATTAACTAATGACCCACATTGCGTAATATATATCAAGTATAGTCCTTATGAGATAAATGAGTTTCTTAACAAGTCCTAGTTAAATTGATTGATCCCTAAGCAAAGGCTCCTTAGATAAAAGGTGATACTCCATCATATTCAACCATTGTCAACTTTACATTCTATGACAATAACTAGTTTACCACATGATAAACCAACCTCTAATATTATCTCTAAGCATATGTGTCTTGATAAAGACAAACTCTCTTGTCTAATCATCCAATCTCAATATTGAGAAAATATTTTAAAGGTCCTAAGTCTTTAATGTGAAAAGTTTAATATAAATATCTTTGAAATCATTAACGGTAGGTATCTTTAAATAATGAGTAATCATACCTAGATTGCTTGAAATATGCAATTGTAAGTGCTATAATGAATTTATCATACCACTCTCAAGACTCTTGTTTAAGTCCATAATAGGATTTATGAAGAAGAAATATCTAAGACTTTCCTTGTCAACATAAACCCTATAGAATATCCTTATAAACTTTCTCCTCTAAATCACCATGGATGTCTAGCTTATGTAGGAATCTATCAAAAAAAGTAGCAATGGGTAAGAAAGAACAAACATTGACCACCAATTAGCTTTATAGAACTTGATGGACTCATTCGCCTTATATTTGATCTTATAACTATTTGTAACCAATGGGCTTATCATGAGATGGCAAAAGGACAATCTCTGAGATATGATTCTCCATGGGAGCATGTAATTTAGCCATTATAGCCTACTACCAATGTGAGTCCTTGGCAACCTCGTGATATGAAAAAGGTTTATGCTCATTGGAGATATGTTCAAGTGAAAGCCTAACAAAACTAAGAAAGGAGGAAAGGATAAGAGAGTGGGTGTTGTTGAATGGCATAACTTGTGTGTCAAGGAAGAATGGAAAAGTTCTTGAAAGGGACAAGCCAAGGACACTTACTAGAGGTAATGGATGATGGAGCTATGATGAAGAAACAATAAAAGGCTTATCAGCTGGCATGGACTAAGAGTCAAAAAAAGGCTTAACTAATGTACTTTTTAGAGGACTTGTACCCAATCAATGATCTGTCACATTCTTTATAAATGGAGAATTAATTAGGCACCCACACAAGACCATCAATTGTGATTAGACATGTAGTACTAAAAAAGGTTATCTAGTTTAGGTACATTTGCAAATGGAATGATTTCCAACAAGGAGATATGCAAAACTTCAACTAGAAGCCAATGAACCATTCAAGATTTTCAAGAAGATTGGTGATAATCCTCATAAGGTGGAGCTTCCAACTAAGTATGGAGTTTCAAATACCTTCAACATAGCAAATTTATCTCCTTATCTTAATAAGGACAACATGAACTTGAGGATGAGTCCTCTCCAACCAAGGGAGCATGATCTAGTCCATGTTAGACCAATCCAAACTGATAGAACAAAGGCCCAAGAATCATCCTAAATTGGTCAAATAGAAATATGTGATCTAACCCAAGCTCATACGCTCATTAATGATCCACATGGAGAACTTGGTTAGCAAGTTTGTTAGAATCAACTTCCAAATCATCCATGCCATGGCAAACTAAATGCAATAAATACCCCTGATCATCTTAGAAACATGACATAATTTACTATGCAATTACTTATCTTTGACTAGCCTTTTAAGAATAGAAATATCTCTCCTAAATAATTATGCTCTATTGTAGTCAAGATATTTTAAAATTAAATTTTTTAACAATTAAGCACTAGCTTGCTTTCAAAAGTTCTATATCTCTATGACTTATTCCAATAGTATTAAATATTTCTTATTTTTTATCTCTTTGAAATTCCTTTGAATAAAGTGATCAGTACTTGTCCTTGGATTCTATGTCTAGTTTTCTATGTTCTTAGTATCTTCGACTTCTCTCCTCTCTCTTCCGTTGTCAGCAGTGCAAGATATTCTAGATTCAACCCTTTATGGCTAACTTTTGTTGGTTTAATTTCTTCATTTGCTTTGAATGGCAAATTGAGGAAGAAATCTTCATTATCTATAAAGGCCAAGGTGTTTCTTTGTAAACGTCTGCCCGGTCATCTACACAGTTGGACGTGATGATTCGGTTCTTTAATCGTTCTAGGCCTTCTAACACTTGGAATATGATTAGAATGGTGCTGATGTCGCATACAGCATTTTTCATGGTGCAAGACTATAATCCAACGACTCCATACTATGACAATTAGATCGCGTCCTTACACACCGCGAGGCAACCACTAACTTTCTTGTCTGGAGATGCGTCTTACGCTTTCGAAGTCTCTGTTTGTTTATCCAAGCAAACACAGCACGTTAAGGTGTCTCCGCTGATGCGTTTTCAAATCGGGTCTCCACGTCTGACTGAGTTTTTTTCACGCTCTGTGTTCACTGACTGTATTCTATCACTACGAAAATAATCATCAGTAGAGAAGCTTTACTTAAACGGACGTCACCACATTGAATGGGATCGTAGCACACAGCTCCGTTTTGCACTTTGACTTTCCAACAAAGATATCATCCCTTGAAACAAGTAACATAAATTGTCGCAGTTGTTTTACACCAAATTTACAAGCCAAGTTGTGTAAAGATTTCCCTGCAGTTTCATATCAAGGCACTTGGTCGTTTTTATGAAAAGATTACAAACCTAATGGGAGCAAACACATTCACATCATATATCGCATATTCCGACTAAACTTTGTTTACTAATTTGACATGACATCCACGCCACCACAACTATTTTCAGGAATCCTCACTCCTTCTGAGAAGACAAATTTGTCTGCTGCGCCAAAGATGCTTGCTATCTGCATTACTACAGTTTGAGAATCGGTGTTTGTTGGGTGAACAGAAGAAGGAAGAGCAGGCATACACGATGGATGAAATTCCTTCTTATTTAAGGTCGGAGCATACAACATCAAAACTGCCTGACAAAAAATGAATCTGCAAGAAAACCAGGAATCTGGAATCAAAAGAACAAAGCAAAGAAGAAGAGAGAATTCATGCATCTCCAACCCACAGAGATGGAAGAATGCGAACTCGCAAATGCACATTCACGACAAGAAATTTATCTCTGAATAATTAAGTATATTGCTAAATTCGTAAACTCAAAATGGTACTTGTATATCTATAACAAGATATAAGGGCCATAACTAAATGTATATCTATAACAAGATAGATAAACAAGCATCCATAACCCCTTTTCTTTACATGAAATGACAAACTCATCCTAATTCGCTTTTGTTAAACGTCATCATGGAGTTAACACACCCCGAGAAGAAATGCACCAACAGGCCCAACACCTGGCTACAAACTATAAAGGGCCATGGAAGGTAGCTCCAATTGATTATTTATTCCACCACATATCTCTCTTTCTCTCTCCTTTAACGCACTCCTCACAGATCAGCATCGTCTTGACAATAACACCCTTGCCCAAGCACCCAAACGGTGACTACAAGCCCACCTGAAACCCCAAAAAAAAACAAAAAAACAAAACAAAAACAAAAACAAAAATTCTGCAAGTTCCTCATCGACTCTCATACCTACAACACCGACAGCCTCAAACACCCACAGCCAAAAACACATTTATACAAACGCCCAAAATTTCTAAAAAGGACCCATAAGAGGAAGAAACAATAATTATTGACAAACCATATCTAATCGATTCACCACCAAATGGAGCACCAATATCAAAATCCTCAGTTACAAAAGTACCAAAACATCAGACATCCACAAGTCAGGCCACTGCAATTGCTTGAGCAGCGTCCTTATCCCTTTAGACATTAAGCCCAGCAAACAAGGAGGCCGTCGGGCATCAAAATTTGCAAACATAGCACTAGAACGCTATGAATCAAAGAGAAATCAAAAGTAAATGTAATGCACTGGAGATTTTTTCTTTTTCTTTTTTCCCTTGCCATTGGTGGAGATTCTGATTACTAAGATCAATTCTATTAAGATCTGTTTTTCTACTTTCAGATAGGATTGATGCACTTTGTCATACGCATGTCCCTATTGGGGTCCTGGTTATGTTTTATGTTTGGCAGCATTTAAGATCCCTGAAGTCTCAAAAACTTTTTCATTTACATTTGAGTAATTTGACTATATTTGAATCAAGAGATTTGACCAAGCCAAATCTGGGATTTCTGAGGTATGTTATAAGTTTACTAAACTTTATTCTTCAATTATGACATTTTAGGCCCAAAAACGTATCAAACAATATCCAATGCAGGAGTTAAGAGACCTGAAGTTCTTGAAATTTGGTTGGAAGTGAGATGAGTACGGGTTAATTATTTTCTTTCTACCTTCTATGAACAATTGTTGCATTATAGTATCTCAGAGTTTTGGAATTTTTTTCTCGGAACTTCACTGGTTTCCATAAGTAGTACCTACTGCTTTGTCTTGATTTATGTGAAAAATCCATTGGACATGCAAAATTTACTATTAATGAAGGCAAATATGGGATCTGAACATACAAAAAGAGCATTCTTGACTTTTCCAATGTGATAGATTTGATGAATCATTGGGAGTCTTACTAATGTAAAAGATAGAAAAAATATCAAACTTTATCTTGAGCTTCAGCTTATCTTTAAGTAACTTCTGAGTTTCTAATTGTAGAAACAACTCCACATTGTCTTCATAAAAACTTACCATTAAATTATGCCCTGAAAAGGAATCAAATAAAACTAAGAAGAAAAGAACCACCAAAAATAAAAAATAAAGCAACCAGGCCTTATGGGACCAACTACATCGATACCAATAAGGCTGACAGAACAGAACTAACTACATCGATCTTCAGCCTTGCCTTACTACACCAAGCCCCACAATGCCTTGGACTGTGTCACAAGGTCACAAAGGAAGCGAATCCATTTTCTCCGAGTGATGCCCTAGGGCATCACACGCTCAATACTTTTCATCACCTAGCTTTTCTTTTCCTCTTTCAAGATTTTTTCCTTTGAGGGATAACTAAATTTTTAAAAGATTAGTATTAAAGGATTGTTGGAGTAAAGCCAAAAGAATTTGACCAAAAATCAGGAGAAACAAAAAGTACATTGCTGTAATAAAAATAAAAAAAAATCTGAAAACAAGTAAAATTAGAGAGTAATTGTATGGTATGTCCCAGTATCTTCTGCTATTTAATTCAAGAAATTATTAAGAAATCTGTATAGAAGCCTAACTATAGTAAGTGCGATCTTGTGTTTATATTATACTCAGTCTATATTTGCAAACTTATTAGTCTACATAAAAAGACTTGTTGATTTATATTTACAAGACTATCAGTTTATACTCAGTTTATATTAGCCATTTGACCTTGATTAAAATATCTTTTATGTTGTGCTTTGCTGTAGATATGACCTAAGTAGATCCTGCCATAGTATATTTGTTTTAAGTGATTCATATCATAAAAGTAATATCTCCCGCATCCGTTACCCATACTTACTGCAAATTAGCGTTTCATCATCTTATTCTAATAGTTGGATCCAGATGTTACCTTGAGTTAGAGCTAAGTTCTAGGACGATTTGGTTTGATGATTGAACATAGATATAATCAGGGGACATTCTTGTACCTATTATAGTTAAAAATTATACTAGGATATTATTTTATTATAGTTAGAGTTTGGTACAATGGCAAGTTACTTCGACTAAAGATTGAGATTTAGAATTTGCACACTCTAAATGTTAAGGAACCTAAATTTCGTCATTGGGACACATCTTGTGAGATATCCTAGATGATGAGGGTATTCTGCTAAGTCAGTATTAACTATGTGTTAGACAAGAACTGGTTTAATTCCATAAAATTGCAATGATTACAGCCTTTTAAGGAAAAACTTAAATGTAATCAGCACTCACAACTTCTGATTAATGATATCAGGATCAAAGATTGAAAATGTGAAGAAATACATGAATATATCATAGTGCAAAGCAAACTTCATAAGAATATCAGAGATTTAAATGTGGGATATTGCAATGTTTTAGATGGTAATACATGATATGTTAGGTCGTTGGATTGTGAAAGCAATACATGACACATGCTGGGTCTCACATTTTTAATGTAGTACATAAAAACTAGCTTATATAAAGAATTCCAGGTAGTTATAACTGTACATTTCAACAAGTTCTATCTTTTTCTTTTTTTCTTTTTTTCTTTTTGTCCTTTATACAAGGATAAGATTAGTGCTTTCTTATGTTGCAACATCTTATAAAGCAATTACTATCTATTGTATTCTACTTGAAATTATGGTATGTATTTATTTAAAGATTCGCAAGGCCTTAAGTGACTGCATAAATTCTTCTCTTGATCCAGTATAAGGAATCAAGATCCAATTTATATAGTCATAGTTTTTTTATTATCATGGAAATTATAGAACTCTAACTCGTGTTGGAAGAAAACTCAAAACATTATTCTGATGCTACTATTCATGAATTATCTACCTTAACAGGGAAATCATTTTACATGAAAAGTAGCATAAATAATTTCTCTAGAGTCAAGCTTTTCAGGATGCATTATTGGTCATCTGCCAATAAGGTGAGACAATGAAGCTTCCTGTCCTGTGCAGCTCTAAAAATATGAATAAAATTAATTGTAGACTAAAACATACCTTAAGAGAAGGCGTCTTAGAAATGGATCGGTTAGAGTCTCTGCCCAAACAGGATTTAGCGTGTCTGATGTTGCTAGAGTCAAGGCCCAGCCATTTAGTGATGAGGAAAGCAGTTTTTCAGCCTTGTTAAATGTATCCTGAAACGTTTCCTTCTTTATGACTTCATATAAACGAAAACAACCAAGCATGAAGAGACAGAGATAATCATCACACACCATCTCAACATCAGAACCCGAAAGACCAAGCAACAGACAGAATGCCTGCAATGGAGCCGTGAGAAAAATGGTGAATAGGCTTCCATATGGGTGACAGGAGGAATCAGCAGAAGCAACAGGAGATGAAGAACTTGGAGATAAGAGCATAGCAACTGGCTCTCCTTTTTCCGAACCAACTATAGCCTGCACATATTTTGTAACCCTGATGGTTTACATACATGAGTTTAAAAGTAATTCAAAGTGCTTGGCAAATGTTTTAAATATGTTCTACGAACAAAGTGTCTGCAAATCCAACTGTTTGGCATGGGACAACAAGAGAGCAGAGAGTTTTTATGACAAGCTAGAGCACTGCATTTAAAACTCAATAAAAGGCCAATTAAAGGCACAGATTTACCATCCACTCAAATATAACCAAAATATCATCACTGAAGATTCAAAAAGCCACAAATCCATCCACCAAATATCTTCACTCCATCACCAGGAACATCCAGCCCCTCACTGAAACCACAAAAATCAACCACTGTGCCATCTATAGGCAGATTGGAGACCTAAATTACCACTGTATTTTATAGTTGCATGTTTCATCTATTTGAAATTTGACATTGTTCTGTCATTATAATTGGTTTATGCTTGAGAGAAGTTTCATGGTCAGTACTGATGACAGCCGTGAGAAGAGGCTGAAGATTTAGACACGAGGAGAATATAATCCTAACTAATGACACCTATATGTCCAAGTATTTTCTTACATATATGTGACATGAAGGCAGGGAAACCAAAAGTATCCCAACCCAAATGAGATGGGTTTTGGAGAGAACTCATTGCCTCCAAACAAGGTGGGTAAAACCTTTGCTACCCATGAAGGGCCCTCAATGGGGCAAATCAAATTGGCATCCCTACTCTTTATGACAACAATGTAAAACCTTGAATAATAAGTAGTCATCACTTAGCATTTGGAATATATATACATGTACAAGAAATCATAAAAAACTATGTATGGAGCATGCCTTGAATGCTTTGCTGTTGTCGCTGTCAATAACCAAAAACAGTGGTCTTCTTGTGAAGGGAAAAAAGTCGCAGGGGTAAATACAGTTTAATCCTGGAAAACCGTTATTTAGAGTTAGAAAAGAGTTCTATAGTCCAAGAAAATCAGTGGCACAATAATTCAAAAATGTAATAAAATCTCATTGTTTGAAGCTTTCAGCTATGAATGACAAGGAAGCTATGATGGTATTAACAAAATAGCACCCTATATCCTTAAACGTTGGGTACAGTTGTGAACTACAAACCTTTAGCATTTCAACCATTCAATGTTCATCCTTTGTTTTAGCATGAGCAAGTCCCCCTTTTAGTGGAGGAGAGCTTTTAGGAAGCACAATCAAAATTCTTTTGTTGTCACGGATGCCACTAATGACATACCCTTAACACCAAATATTAGTGTAGCCATCTCAAGTAGGGTCACTACCTATCCAGTTCTGCACAAGCTGCACACATTTAATCCGTAGACTTCACAACAACGCTGGGTGGGGGTGGGGGGTGTGTCTTGTGAAACTAATTACTGAGAGAAGTAATGATAGAAGATAAATACAAAAAAGGAAAATGTCTTTTAAAGTCCAAAGAATATTAGGCAACCTATCATCCCAACCAAATGGAACAATCATGAACCTAAACTTCAAACCTATAATTGAAGTTTCATGATCCTCAAAGTATGTCTCCTTTCTCTCCTCCTTAAGCTCTATATAACATCCTGTGCGACTGAATTATTAGCCAGACTACTTCCTTGGCTACAGAAAGTTACATTCCTGGCAAACACTTAAATGCACAATCGCTATAACCCCCCAAAAAGAAGATATTAAGAAGTATAATCTCCAACTACCAAAAAAATAAGGAGAATAGCCAATGCTCCTTTGCTCCATGTTCAGCCTTTTCCAGCAAAGCTTTAGATGGAGGTAAAATTGCGTGTCCTCCTGTCTAGACATTTATTCAACCAGATAATTAAAGTTAACCGGGAACAATTCATGGCAGTGGGGTGTTTGAGAACTGGAAGTCATTAGTCCAGATGTTCTGACTCGTGCCACGACAATGAAAAAAACACTGCAATATGAAGTTATGGGTACTTTAGTTTTCATGTCCAGTTTCACCATAATGAGGATATATAGTGGGGCACATTACTGATCAAATCACAAACTGTCAAGATTTCAAGACAACAGTCGAATGGAAATCTTAGAAAATGGGCTGTTCTAGTATCTCAATACCAAGGAAAAATGGGCTTAAGACTAAACTAGCTTCACTAGTCAAGCCAGTGGAAATGAGGATCAAAGCCTGGAGACTTCTCATTTGTGGGCGTGACAGTTACTGGATTGCACAGAAGTAAGGCTTGTCTGCAAAGTAAATGAAACAAGGCGCTTTTACTCTTTATATAATTCATAACGTCATTAAAGAAGGGAAATACCCACCATCCAGTTAAAGCAGAGGATTGGCAGGCAGAAAAAATTTCTAAAACACTCAAAGGTAGTGGTCTATCTAAATATAAGGGAAAAGAAAAAAGAAAAGTGAAGAACATGAAAGTCCTCATCTTAAGGATATTCTAATTCCTTCTTTTTTTTCCTTTAAAAAAAATAAATTGTTAAGTA
Source organism: Casuarina equisetifolia (assembly GCA_028551475.1). NCBI lineage: Eukaryota > Viridiplantae > Streptophyta > Magnoliopsida > Fagales > Casuarinaceae > Casuarina > Casuarina equisetifolia. Next base: position 16,433,648 of record CM052361.1, on the reverse strand, counting down.
GAGGATGAATTAGTAAGGAAAGAAAGAAAAGAGAAAAGGAAGAAGAGAAAAGAATGGATGTCTAAAAGGAGTAGTCTCAAGTTAGTGTTCTCCTCCTGTACATAAATTATTCATCAGAGTGTAGTATAATCAAATTACACTAATTTTTTTAATTAATAACACATTCATATAAAAATAAAGAACCAAGACTACTTGACCTGACGTAAAGAAAGTATCTCATATGCTCAACTTGCTTAGGATTGTCTAAAAGACAACTTTCAGGTCATCAAAAGCAGACCCACACATTTTCTGTGATAAAATGTAAATCAAGCTCAACATGCTTATTTGGTTTTGTTACATAGATTAAGCAGAAAATGGTTTTACCTTTATTGTCATAATTCACTCTCATATAGTTGTTGGAATTCCTAAGTTCTTCCAACAATCTTCGAAATATATCAGCCTCTGTAAGCCATGATTATAATTCTACTTTCACAGCAAATCATGTAACCACTGATTTTTTATTTTTTTTATATAGATTAAGCAGATATTGATTTTACCTTTATTGTCATAATTCACAACCATATAGTTGTTGGAATTCCTAAGTTCTTCCAACAATCTTCAAAATATATCACCCTCTATAAGCCCTGATTATAATTCTACTTTCATGTAACCGCTGATTTTTTTCTTTTTCTTTAAATTATAAAATTAAAAAAAAAAACTAAAAACTACATAAGGAAACCTTTTGCAAGCAATTGAGCCTTGAACCCTTCAACAGATCTTTTGGCATTACACTTAGCACAAAACAACCACTTCTGTCCAAAATCCTCTTTCCCATACACAATTTAGTGAGATCCAATGTACTATTTTTATAAAGGACTCTCATTTCTCTTTTAACGATTTCTCTCCACTTAAGATCCCTAGGTAGTTCTTATGAATATTTTTGCAGTAGAAAAAGAAGAAAATTTGAAAAAGAAGGAATGAAATTAGAGTGAAAGATGCTAATAGGAGATAAAATTAGAAATAGGATGTTGAATACACATTCTCTCTCTTTTGCGTAGTGCAATAGGAAATTTTACATCAATGACACAGATATTTCTTAGTTTAAAGTTGTAACAGAAGTAACAACAACCTGACTCAAGATCAAATCTTTGGAATAGCACGAATTGCTGTCAAACACTTCTGGCATCTAGAGTAAACTTTTAACTCCACATGTGCTTAGACAATCCATCCACAGCAGGTTAAAATTTGTTAGCAATAGGTTAATTGTAGCTGTCCTTGTTACTCAAATACCATCTATGGAATCTGTACCATTCAAATTTCAGTAACCTCCTTTAGCATTTCAATGACTAAGTTAAACTTTTTCCTATTACACGGAAGGAATTGCAGTGATGATGACTTTTCTCATTCTGAAGATATACATATATCTCGTGCAGAGAAGGAAGAGGTTTCTTTCGCCAAATCTAAACATGAGCAGGATTCCATCTCAATCTTTGCAACATTTGCTGCATACTCAATCTCAGATTCCAAACACATAAGTTTGTGTTGCATTCCATATTTCAAGTATGTTCAAGTGCATGAGTTCCAAACATCCTTTGCCGCTCAAAGAAATAAGTAGCCTGCACTGATATCTGGTAGCATAGAATGCAAAAACCATCCAGTATGGTTAAATTTTCAGCCTTTCACTTGTCAAAAGTAGAACTATCTAATGCGTTGTCAGATATTTACCATTTAAATATCTCATAATCCTCTATTCCAAGTATGTAGCCTTTCTGGCTAAGACCAAGCTAGGTAATTCAACCTATGTAACTTCAAAGTTGTGTTTCGAAAGTCAGATTACCATTGTGACAGATGAACTACATCTTTATCACTTTTTTGTTGTATCTTGAAGTTTTTGACATCTCAAGTCAGAACATCCAAACAAATAGCTCCAACAACAACCGAGTTACAAGATACGATATTGCAACTATAAAACAACACTGATCCAAATATCAGAACGTCTAAATCAAACAACGAGGACAATTTTTATCAGCTCCTAAACTACCTATCAAGTAATGGTGTTTGTTTGACCTGGTCCTAAAAGACCTGTGTCCTTTTGGAACAACCTATCAGTGACCATCAACAGACCAAAACATGTCATTCCTTTGAGATCACTGTACCACCATTCCATGTGACACCCCCCCCCCCCCCCCCCTGAAGCTTTCACTTTCTCAACAAAATCATCCAGAAACCACCAAGAAGACAATGATAACCACTTTTATTTCTCTGATTACAGCAAAAATTCCTCAATGCTGCAGTCCCACATTCCCTTAGAAAATCCAGTGAACAACAAAACAATTATCTGTCAAGAACTAACAGACCCCACAAATCCTGGGTAAGAGATGCACAATCAGGGCCAACCAACTTTTCCTGAGTTGGCATCTCCATTGACACAATGAACATCAACGACCTGCAGGACAGGTCTCCTTAAATTATTTCTAGGGTCTGAATTGCTCTGGTCTAAAAATAAAATAATAGGACAAAGATAATAACAAAGTAAGAAAAAAAAAACATTTCTTTCTGAAACAAGCAGTCTTGAAATTTCATTCACCACTTGAACGTATACTTGGAATATCTTAATTTGATCAAATTATTAAATAACCTACAAAAAAAATAATTAATCAACAAAAAAAAATCAACAGTTATCACCTTCTGAAAGAGTTCATTGAGAATTTCTGCTACTCCCAATGTTAATTTCATGAAATATCCCAGTTTCAGAGGACAAAAAGATTCATGCAAAATGAATGTGTGGCTGTTCACGGCCTTACAAAACATCAGTTAAAAAGGGAAAGAAAAGAACAGATGTGATAGACATATTCGACCTTACAGAACCAAATAACACCTAAAAGATTGTTATACAAAAAATGGGAAAGAGAGAATGCATCATGCTCATTTGTAGAAGGATTCATAGTTCATGACAGATATTCTGAAAGAGTACCTCCACTTCCATGAGCTCCAAATTGTAAGCTGCCATTGTAGTCCATACGATCACCTTGACTTTGCCAAGAAAGACTCGAGCCATCACATGGGGCGCTGATTGGTGATGCAGAGAGTGCATCAGAGCAGATACTCAGGGACTGAAAATTCCAGGAAGCATTTCCTTCTGTGTAAGCATTTCCAGCACCTGAAGGAGATGAAATGGTAAGTCCACCTCTAACTGAAACAATTCCACTGACACAAATGCATGACAACCTCATGGGCTCAAACTTCAAATAAAAGGAAAAGCGTAAAGTACAAGTCATAGAAGAATATAGTTTATGTAACCTGAAGCTGACAAATATATTAAGATAACTCCATCAGGGGGAAGCTCCTCACAAATTGTGGCCAGAACCTGCCTCAAGAAGGCACAATCTTATGTAAATACTGAAAGAGCACAAAACATAATTTTATAAAAAGTCCTACCTAACGATCTTTATCACTGTGCTAGATTAATTACTTTCATTGCAAACTTACTGCAATGAAATGTGTGACAGATGGACGATATAAGATAGCTTTCCGTGGGTTTGGTGGCAAAGTAGGATCAGTAATATCCTGAGAGTAGTTCATACGACCAGACCCTGCAGCTCCATTCTGGCCAATTCTACCAGCACTTGACTGGTAAAATGAGCCACTAGGCTCCCACTCCAGACACTGAAGCATCCTGAAAGTGTCAAGAGTAAGCTCTGAAAACTTCACCTGACGAGAAAATAACAACAAAGATTAGAAAAGGGCACAAAAAGAAAAATTCAGATAACATTGCTGAGTGTGCTCTAGAAAGCATTTCAGGAAATGTTAAAACAAAAAATAGAATTTTTATTTCTTTAGTGGCAGAAAGCAGAAAAGAGAAAACTTTGTGACATACCTCATTATTATGGTAGCTGCTCAATATCACGTCTCGTAATCTCAAGTTTCTCCTCGCAACAGGTGGAGGAACATGAAATGAATCCGGATGAGGGTCCAACAAAAGACTATACCTCAGGGGCCTAATATTCATAAAAGCTGCATCAGCTTTTAAAAATCTAACTATCTCTTGAACAACCAGCTTCCATTCTTTAAAGTCACTTTCCTGGTCACAAAACAATGTAAAGATACTGTCAAAACAGCAAATAAATGTCAAAAGAATTTATGTTACCGTTCACGGAAAACTAGTAAAAGCAAGCCTAATCTCATAGGATCTGCCACAGTGCCTATCAGTGACACTATAAAATGTTCTTGACAGTGGCCTTCATTTCCAAGAATGACCCATTCTTCATGCTTAATTGTATAATATATAGAGTTAATTCAAAAGAAACCAATATTAGAACAAAGAGCTTTTACAAATTCCAAGTTCCATGGAAAGATTAAAACTAACAACACGAAGCTAATTCCATGGTTTAAAATCACTCAAAAAGCTAACTTGCTCATTGTCAGATATTAAATTTCAATGTGGAGTATGAATTTACCACCAAAAAAATAATGAACATAGCACACGGCACTTCAATTTTCTTGAACAACCAACAAAAACCCCCAAAGGAGTAAGAAAAGTAATAAACCTCAAAACCACCAAAACATATATGCAAAAGAAATGTAACAACTTAAAATACCTGGAATGTCCTCTTGAACTCATCAACCAAAATTTTTAGCTGGCTCACCAAGTGGTGAACCATTTCTCGGCGATTCAAAACTAAACACACCATCAGAAACCTAGCAAGAAACCTCAACTGTTTGTTTACAAGATTGACATCCTGAGGTGATCCCTCCTTGAAATACTCCCGCGTCAATATTGCTTCATAGAATACATATGACTCTGACAAATAACTAGCCTCGCTTGTCCGCATATACTGCCCAAAATAAAGTTGTGCAATCCGAGAAGCAATCTCACCGATTTCCCACCTCTTGAGGCCTGCTTCCACCAGCTTCTGCCGATTCTCCTGTTGGAACTTCCACAACTGCGTGTACACCTTAAATACCTTATAAAAGTATGTATCATACCTAACACAGACACAAAGGCAGATTATAAGTACTTTCTCAATCACAAGTGGTACATTTCTTCTAAAAACGTTTTAACTTTTACAATTTTATCTTATAGCGCTTGTCCCATATTGTAAAGAACTAACCACTGTGCAAGAATAGACTTACAAACAAGGCCCCCCACCGAAATCATTGCAATTTAAGGCAGTAAGTCTTGTCAAATGTACAACCAACATTGGACTCCAATTCATAATACTTTTTGACAATTAAGCAGAAATATGTCATGTTTATCCTTGATTGCAATGGCTTTCGTCTATATTTTGAACAATGACTCCTTTATAACTTTCTCAGGAGAAAATGTTAAATAAGCCAGGTTATGATCTCAAAAATAGAGGTTCCTTGGCGTAGGAGGAAACTAAAATCGTTTCCTGCTACCGCTATTAACAGTTAGCAGCGCCAATAACAACCGCAAACCCTTAAATGATCAAATTGAGAGAAAATGTAGTTTCTGTCTCGCTGCGGAGAAAAGAAGAAAGAAAAACCTGTTGCGTTGGTAATAGGGCAAGTCTCTGATCTTCGAGAACTTCTTGTCAGCCTTATCCACCAGAGACCAATACACCTCGCTCACCGGAATAACGTTGCTGTTACTGCCACTGTTCGTATTAGCATTCTGATGAGACATTTTTTAGGCTCCTCTGAAATTTCTTCCTATTGTTCTTATACTGCTCACATTATTGATCGTCTCGGTCAATATCGATCACCTTTTTATATCGCAGTGAAGTGCGGGAAGAAGGGGAATAAGAAGAAGAAGAAGAAGAAGAAGAAGAAGATCCGAAAAAGAGCAGAGGCTTAACAGGATAATTCCTCTGGATTCGGTTCTCGTGGGCTCTTTTTTACCCTTTTTCCGAACTTATGTGATTAAAGAACAAAAAATGGGGAAAAAACAAAAAAAGAAAAGGGGGGAACACGTGTCATCTAATTCTAGACAGCAACTCTATATGAGCCTTCTCTCACATTTTCTAAGGATACATCATATACGTCGTTCCGGATCATTTTATACTGCATTGTTGTAACAGCTTTAAGCTATTAAAGCAACAAGATCAGAACTTAAGTGGGCAAAGTTTTACATAGGTGTAAGAGCTCGGTCGGGAGATGATGTGGAATGTTGTGCGATTGAGTGAGCTAATCTTAAAAATAATGTTTGAAGGTGTTATTAAGGTTGGAGTTGGAAAGGAAGGATGGGATGAAATGAAAACTAAACAAAAAATTGAAAATAGATGCTAAGCAAACAAACTCAAGACACTAATTCAACATGGGATATGTAAGGCGCGTCGCGCGTGGCCACGAGCAGGTCTTCAGGTAGAGACTGTAATTGCTTCTCTGGAAAGCCATGATTCTCTACGTGTCAACAGATCTGCTGTGGAGGTTCACTGGAAGGAATCGGTCGGTCCACCTTCCTTCAGAACAGCCGGCGCAGATGCTTGCCAAATCAGGGCCAAGTCTCCTCGTTTGTGATAACAAGGGCGTGCTGTGCGTTAAAAGCTATTGGTTACTCAGCTGTAACGGGGGAGGGGTAATGACGTAGAATGATGTGAAGGTTATTATGGTGGCAGCCTTTTTCATGTGTAAGTATTAAGCTCGTCATCCTTTTGAAGGGAGGCAGCGGTTTTTATTAAAAAGAAGGTTATATTATGGCCAAGACAGTTCTGTATGTACCTGGATAATACTTTTGGGTTGCGTCCATCTGAAGCGTTTCCGAGCACGTACAAACTAATTAAAATGCCGAATAATTTAATTCATGCAGTCTCATCATGGTGAGGAATGTTCGCCTCACTAGTCTCACTACTAGGCACTTAAAAATGAGAAAGGATCGTCAAGCTATGGATAATGTAGTTTACAATTAACTCTAACCACAAACTCCATAGAAGTCAATTTGTCATTACTTGGTGAGAATAATGGTGGGTTTTGAGTTTCATAGACTAACCTTAGAGATGAGTTCTTGCTCATTCCTGTCTTGAAGAACGAAATTAGTTTAAGAAATAATGGGCTTAAGTTTCAGAATTTCAGAATTTCAGAATTTTGGTTCGCTGAAGTTTGGCGTGACTTTTTGAACTAAGAGAAAACGAAATTGAATCAAGAGAATTGGAATTGATCATAGAACCAAAGAAGAACTACACGAAATCCGGCATGTTAAGAGGCAAAAGCATTTTACTTTTGATTGATTGAAGACATGTTTTTGAGAAATAAACTTCATTTGGTATTTGGGAAATGAATGAGTTTGGGCACGAAATGTAGGCAGGTTCTCAAATTGAGTTCGAAAATAAAAATGATAGAATCTGAAACAAGATGATTGTAAAGAAAAGATAAATTGTTAAAAAACTAAATGCAAGATATAGGCAAAAGTCTAAATGATTGTAATTTAAAGAACAAAGATAGTATAGACTCAAAAACCTATATGCATACGCCCACGTGACGTACAGACCACCTTCCTCCTTATTTTTGGTTTTTCCATTTTCGGCTGTGAGAAAAGTACTCTTGTACCTCCTTCGGTTAAAACGCAGTACTAAGAGGCGAGTGACGAAAGTTAAAAAATCTTATCTCAGTTCCCTTTTTACCCCGGCGAGTCCCAAATTCGTATCGTCTTTGACCTCAAGATGCAGCCTTTTTGTTCCACATTTTACGCCTACTATCTATTCCGTGGGAATGAATAACAAACCATAACGTCCCACGCGCGTTGACCGACGAGGGACTCAACCGCCCCCCCCCCCTCTCTCTCTCTCTCTCTCTCTGCTTCTCTCTTTTGCATGGTCGATTTGGGGCAACTTTGGCGCTATCTTTTACAGAGCCCTGAGATCTCATGAGCCGCTGATTCGGCATGAGTAGGTCTATAAGGTCAATTCTCCATTTGTGTGTACCAGTTGTAATTAGATTCAGTGTTTCCTAGTTCGGAAATGAACGATCATTTGGTTTAGTTGTGTTGAGATTTCAACTATCAACAGGGGCGCCAGTTATGGTTGATGGCAATTCTTCCGTCAACGTGATAACAATGAATTCTTGATGGTGATATTGCTCCGTTGGTCTTAATATCATTACCTTGCTAATAACCTCTTGTTGTAGCCATGGCGCCAGAGCGACTTGAATTGACCCCATTTTATGTAATATCGATTGCAATATTATTAAGCAAGAATATAGTCTGGTGCATTTTGTTTATTTTAGGAAATGGTGATTCGAGATATGACCGCGTATAATTTCTCTCTTTAAGATTTTGTACGTGTTGAATACCGGTATATTCAGTCAATAGGTTCAATTTGAAATTGTATAGTGGACGGCATGTCCTCAAATCCTTTCGAAAATTTTGTTGAAGTTCCTTGGTGCTAGTCATTTGTACAAGTTAAAATAGATGAGGTAGGTCTACTTGTGAGCTTTTCCATATCGTGTTGTTATTCGAGAAGTAAGGTTATTTGAAGCTTGGTTGCATGTCTGCTAACTATTTTGGCAGTATTTGGATTCTTGGTTGGTAGATCGAAATTCCTGATGCTTTGTGAACTTATCTAATAGAAGTGGCGTTTTAAACTAGGGACAGTTTGATAGAACTGACTCCTCTAGGTGAGTCATAATATTCCTTTTGTAAGACCATGATTTTTTTTTTCTTCTTGTCAAAAATGACGTATTAACAGTGAAATTCTACTGATTTCATTTTTATTAGGTTTAAACTAGTTAAATTTCGCCACCAACTTGTCTTTCCTTCGTGGTAGTTGTTTCATGGAAGTTCGACGCATGATTTGAGGTTTTTCTTGGGTATGTTACACATGTGACTGTTGTCACCTGAATTGAGATGCTTGTCCTCCATCCCACTCGTTTTGCTAAATCATACCAAAATAATATCATCAGATTATTTACAAGTCCTTAAAGCGTGGAGAATATACTTGAAAAATTGGAGTTAAGCTTGTCTTCTGCTGTCACCAATTAACGTGTCAAACACCTTTAAAAATGGCTTACCATTCACATGTGGAAGATACTACTTTCCTTGTTCTAAAGTCCACTCCACCACTTGTAGTCTTTATTCTCTAGCAACTTCCTTCAACCTGTCACTGATGACTGGTTTTGTCATAACTGATTAATATTGATGCCTTGTTGCCCTCAGAATATTGCCTCTGGCTGCTAATATAAAAGGGATTGAGTCAAGGTTTGGTACCTAAAATGTTTTTCAATCTTAAGCAGAACTTGGTTTTGTGTTTCTATACAATCTAACAGTTATGAAAATATTTAACTAGTGTTCTTTCTTCTTTGTTCTGGTTAGGCTTACTTAGTGAACGAGCTAGGTTTAGACTGTTAGTTTCATCCCAAGTCTGACTTGGATCAGACTGACAGTCAAATCTTATAATAACCAGTAATCCTATCATTTTTGACATGGCAAATAATTTGCCATTTTACACCTATAGGTACCATTGCTGAATCATGTAAATATTCTCTGTATTGGTTTCCCCCTATTTGTTGCTTATTTTTCAATAAATTGCGTTGTATCATCCATGACTACCAGATAATCTTAAGATTCTCAATTATGCCTTTATCTTTATGTTGTTGCACTTGTCTAACATTTAATTTAAAATGGACTGTAGAAGACTTTTTACTTTTGCCTGTGCAATTTTGATATGTACATGAAGAGCATTTCTGTCAGTTTATCCATCTATCTTTTTTTTTTTTTTTTTTTTGGTAATTGACCCAAAACCCAAATTTGCATCAGCTTTTGATATTGAGAATTTTTTTCATCCAATTAATTGGTTTGTTGTTGGAGGCAATTTTTTCTTTTTTCTTTCTCTTGTTGTTACGTTTTATAATTTGTTTTTTTCCAATGACCTGCTGATTGTTTTGTTTTTTCCGCATCTTTTTAACTTGTTTATTCTTTTTAGATGTGGCTTCTTGCAACATTTGGGAGTGTCAAACATATGATGCAAACATTTAATACACTTGCAGAAAGAATTTAGAATTGCACATAAAATGAGGAAAAATGCATGATTCTGCTCATGATGATGGGAAAAATCAGGTATGACGCAAAGACAGGTTGTCTGGTGGAGGACCTTATATTGTCTATGCAATGTCTTCTAGTAGGAGTTCTTGGCATGGGATTGATGATGATCGAGCTCAGAAACAAATCACTGGTTTTTTAAACAGGTAATACTTGTAGCAGGTTTTGTCAAAAAAGAAGTGTTTTATGCAAATAATATTGCCCTGTTTCAAATGGAGACAATTTCTCATGTTAATTGTGCGGAGTCTTGGTGCAAAGAATGATTGTAGGTCTGAAGGTTGATTTTTTAGTGATTCTTGAGTGAACCTTATAAATTTGGTTGGGTTGGTTGAATGATAAAAGCAGCAGGGAGATGGTTTTACTTTTAATTTAGTTTTTACGTAGTCTCAGAAGTCAATGGTATTTTTGTGACTCATATTTCTCAAAACTGGTTGTACTTTGAGACCATTGGAGCTTTTTTGGGTTTTGGTTTCTAGATTCTATCAATTATATAGTTTGGGTTTATTGGTCAAAGTTAGTGACATTAGGATTAAGCTTAGAATTTTATTTTCCCTTTAGTTTTGCAGGAAGCTCTGACCTGATTTTTATTTCCTTCTACCCTTGAACTTTTAACCCTTAAAATCCAAAACTATTGAACCACCAAATTGATTACTAATAACCCTTAATCTGAGAGTAGTATTCTCACTTTACTGTTAACAGCCGAGGCCAGCAACCTGAGACTTGGGTCATCTTGTTTTTGTGTCCAAACGAAATTCCTTTTCATACTCAATAAACTGTAAATCGCCCAATATTTCCAGCCCTTTTCCAGTAAGGAAAAATGGCCCCTTAATATACATAGCTATTTCTGTTTTATAAATATGTATTTCTTGGGTGGTGGGTAGGGCGTGTTGAGGGTGCCTTCTATTCTTAACCTTTTGTATGCTTGATACACAGTGGTGCATGGATATCTGTATATATAAGCAAACAAATAAAATAAGAGAGACATAGATATGTCAATTTGTGTGTGTAAGTACATATAAGAGTTGATATATGACAAGAACAAGGTTCATTGCTCCGTTCTTTTTGGATTTTCATTTCCATGTCTCTGGTTGAGTTTAATTTTGAGATACTGGCCAAAGGATAAGAGGTCTGGAAGTCTCTTGAAAATGCTCCTATTTTTGTCCTAGTAAGGAACTCAAAACTGAATCTAATGGAATCTGAGTTTTTGGAAATCCTTTATCAACCACTACCTGGGAAAGTAGACTATGAGATCCATTTATTCAAAGCATCATAATAGCATAATATTGCAATGGGAATTAAGAAATAAAGATTGATAATCTAGATAACCCTGTGTAGAATCCTGATAAATTGGCTCATATTTCTAGATCTCATGGTCTCTAAATTTGTTTGCTTTTGTCCCAACTACTTGGTGTAGGAAGCAAATCATACCTTTTGGTGGTTTTTTGATCATTTTAATTTTTGTCCATCTTTTGTTCTCTTCTTTTATAGGCTTAAAGTTGACACAAACCTTTCTCCAACGAGTTTGAAAGGAGATGTTGATTTTAGTCATCTTCAAGATGGAGAAGCTATGGTACTGGAACCTTGGTGCATTTCCCTGTTGGATTCTTGAATTTGAGCATATCATGACGTTTGGTGTATTTCTTTTACACTAACCAAGTTCACAAGCAGGAACTATCTTCACGGGCCAGAATGCAGCAAGAGGAGATCCAGTTTCTTCATGAACAGATAGCTCTTGCATGTGTAAAGGTATAGTGTCTTCTCAGAGGTCTTCACTGCATGCTGATGTTTCTGCAGTCACTACTGTTTCTTGCTGTTATGCATTATTGACATGCGAGGAGATCTATTTGACTTTGGTGGTACAGGAAATGGAGCTGTTGAATGAAAAGTTTGCACTGCAGCGGAAATTCTCTGACTTAAGAATGGTTTATCCATCTCTTTGAAAGCACCTGTGATTTCTCTTTCATTCAGTTAGACTTTGAATGTTGGGAATTGGGTTAATGAATTTTTTTCCCTGTTTATTTAGGCAGTTGATGAGAAGCAAAATGAAGCCAGTTCTTCTGCCCTAAATGAGTTGGTTCTGAGAAAAGGTGATCTTGAAGAAAATTTGAAATTGGCTCATGACTTAAAGGTAGATTTTCTGTGCCTATACCTATTAATGCCTTTTTGGAAGTCTTTTGGTAAAGTTGATAGTTTGCAATACCATTTAAAAGTAAATCAATTTGACCATATTCAGCAGAACTTAGGAGTTTGATATTGGAATTGGTCTCAGGGTCAAAAAATTGAGATACTTACATGAATCCCAATGGCATTTTTAAAATCACAAAGAAAATTCCTACATAAGAATGAACTATAAAGTAAAAGAACCTAAAACTGGGAGAAAAGTGAAATGTCACTGGTGATGTAACTAAAAGTTTGACCACTGTAAGGTAAAATAACATTATGCTGTAATTTTCCTCAACATTAAATGATTGTGCGAAAAATAATTTCTGGTTCATGGGACAACAATCTGTTTGTGCCTGTATTTGTACCTTCTAAATCATAATTTATTTTTTGGTTTAGTGATTTTGCTTACTACAGAGGCTAGAAATTTTACGTACTATGTTTCTCCTCATTTATTAAGAGGAGATGAATATACCAGCTGGAGCTTGTCATGTTTGATTTTTTCCTGTTACATACAATTTTGTCTTTCTCAAGTTTCTTTGTTTTATGGGGCCTTTCACTTCAAACACCACGAGTTTAGTTCCAAAATTCTGTGATGCATGTTTTGCTACTTACCTGGCTGCTTAGTTTTATGGAAACAATTTACTAATTGAAAGCAAAAATAAGTTCCTGGATTAGTCTTAAGGACCATGATGCTGCCCTGACCAGACCTTTTCTGTCCAGTGGATCGACCTTTGTGAAAGGTTTCACAATTTATTCTTCTAGTTAAAGTGTAACATGCTAATAACCGTTTGTATTTAACCTGTAATCACCCACTGGACCCATGGGTTAGTCAAGCAGCTAAATGACATGTAGTCTGTTTCTAGTCAAGGCAGGTGTTGGGATAATTGGAAAAAGATCTAGAAAACTTGGTCAGTTCACTGGTATGTGAATGTAATTATTTATTATTGAAAATGTCTTGAAATAATTTGCTTGAATCAAATCATTTGTATTTCTGTTATTGCTTCAGTGTTAACAGTTATTTTATTTACTTGTTAGATTGATGTTTTATCTGCGAACTCATTCTCCAGGCAGCAGAAGATGAGAGATATATCTTCATGTCTTCCATGCTTGGTTTATTGGCTGAATATGGTATTTGGCCCAATGTCTTCAATGCTACTCATATATCAGAGAGTGTGAAGGTATCATCATTGCCCTCAAGTATATGCAGTGATTCACTGTAAATATTTTTTCTTGTATTTTAGATATGTGCTTTATCTTATTACCATCAAGAAGAAAGCGACACATCATAGAGAGAGATTCTGTTTTCACGGACCCAAAATTGATTTCCCAAAACCCAAGCCACAGCTCCTATGCAGTGTTTCACTGTACTAGATGACCACTTTTTTCAATTAAAACGAAAACATCTGGCATGGTTTTGACAAATAAAACAAATAATATTAGCCTTTAGGAGGGGCTTTTAAGATTTGGATACTGAGTAGTAGCAAAGGAATTGCATTAAAGCGGCCTTGAAAGTGCACCTGAGCCTTTGAGAAATTAGTTAAAATATAATTATTGAAAAAGGACATATTCTTTAAGTTGTTGATTCAATCATTTAGCTTGCAAAATCTTGGGCTCCAGTGCACCTATAAAATATAATTATTGAAAAAGGACATATGCTTTAAGTTGCTGATTCAGTCATTTATTATTGCAAAATCTTGGGCTCCAGTGCACCTATAATTTGTGTTTGATGATGGAACTTTGCTGCTTGTTAAACTTTCCTCTCTTTTGGAAGGTTAGACACTTGATAGGAATTTTGTATTTCAGTTACCATTGACACTTCATTTGTACTTGGAGTAACATATCTATAGTTTTTGCTTATTGCTATTGCTTTAGGAGATATTGTTTGATTGGTCATTTTTATTTTCAGCCTTCAATACATTCGCAACTTATTTCCATATCCTTCTTCAAAGCTGTTGAAATTTTAGTTCTGTCAAGAAAAAGTACATCTGCTGATTTGGCCAAATAGCTTGAGCTGTACTTTTTTCTGTCCCTTCTGGGTTAAGGTGTCCACACCGATGTAGAATATCAAGTGCCTGAAATGTGTTTGCAGCTAGCCATCAACCACTAATTAGACTTGTGTTCCAGTGGATGTCCACAACTCATAAAAGTTTCTTCACATTAGAACTGTTTTTCCCAGTTATTTTGATTTTTGGATTCACAAAGAAGACATCAAGAGTCTGCCACCCAAATGCCGTGCCCAAGAAGCATGCAAGGGACCTCACCTGATAAAAGAGAAAAGAACAAATTGGAATATTATAACGAAATCTGAGAAAAGTGTCCTAGCAGTAAGAAGTGGTGTCCAAAGTAAATGCGGGAATGGCTTCTTGAGAAATTTTCTGTTTATCACCTGAAAGGTTATACTACCATGATATGTACACAAACACTAAGATGTTAGGATTTCTTCGTAAATGCTTACTTGAAATCCTAGTTGATAATACCTCAGCGTAGTTTCTGAAGAACCAATGTGAGACTAAGCCAGGAAAAACAAAAAGGTAATAGTTTTGAGTAACGGCAGTGTGGCACAAGATGGTTTGCTGTCTCCTTAGATCGTGCCCTAGGTTTTTCTCTTTTGTTCTATTTTAGAGTTGTCTTCCTCTCCTAAATGTACATGAACTTGGAATTGGAAAACTATCTGTAGTCATCTAGGACTGGGATAATGTTTTCTAAAGAGAAAAGAAAAGCTAACAAAAAGGAATTGGATACCTTGGTTGCTGTGGCGTGATTTTAATTTATGTCTAGTTGGTGAAAATACTTTGTGAAGTTGATCCAAATATCTAAGAATTTGCACATAAACATCAAGCTAAGGTCAAACGAGTTCGGTTAGTGGTTTACATTTAGGAAATATTTTAGGTTTCTGTATGGAAAGAGTTTTAAACCTTTTGAAATTGACAAAAAGCTGAGAAGGTATTTTCCAAAAATAAAATGAACAAAAAACACCGTACAGAAAGCTTTGAACATAATGGAGCTGGCTCCCATGGGTGGTGGCCATGATCTCTGTGAAGGCTAACATATAAATGGTGACCACCAGTGTTGCAGATCTGCCAGTCACATCTGTGGCCCTGCACTGACTGTGGACAGCTTCAAGGATCACCGAAGTGCTGCAGACATATTGGGGGCCTCTTCTGTGTCACTTCATAGAATGGTGGTCATTCTGTGGGCTGTATGCAAATTTAGTGGGGTTTGTTGTGATGCCTGCTAGACATAACTGGTGGTCTTGTGGTGGCTGCCTTGCATATTTGGCACTGACCTTGTGGCTACCAAACAGATCAGAGCCACCATGAGGCTGCTTTAGGTTGGTGCTACCGTGAGGTGGCTCATGGATCAGTAGCACTATTCTGGTAGCCTCTTAAAACAATGTGGCAGCCGTTGTGCTGGTGGAGAGATACTGCCTGCACCCCTTCTTTTTTTAATTTACCTTTTTCTATTTATAGGTGCCAAAGTTGGACTTGACACGATATGCAGTCTTCCAAATTGATCTCTCCATCAATCCTACAAATCTACAATCCATAGGAACATAAACTACTCTATCTTGAATAAATTGATGGTGGAATTCCCAAGTCTTTGGATACTTTATGATGTAAAAGATAATCAATGGTTATCCTTGCTTATTTTTTATCCCTACAAAATTAATCCACCTCCATAAAGTTTCTCTTTGTTGAGTTATTCAGAACAAGAATCTATTAGAGATCTGGCATCTGTACATATAACGCCTCTCCTGAAGGAATGTTATTCCACCAAATGCTTCTTAAAGTAAAAGGAGGACTTAGTGTATTGTAAAAGTATTTGACCTCAAAGCCTTTTAAGTCTCATCACCTCATGCGAACTTGAGAGAATAGAAAAGGTTAAAGAAAGTGGTAACCAAATACTTTTTTGGAAATTTATGAAAACATTCATAAGATCTTTTTTGAGTGCCTTAAAAAAAGTTGAAGGAATGTAAAGGAAAAGACCCTTGAGGCTAAGGCTTTTTCCCATTTGGAGGTATCGCCATGTTAAAACCTTTTCTTCCAGCAGCTTTTCAATCCAGTAGCATTGTTGGCACCGATGAATCAAAAGAAAGACTATCCAACTTTGGTTACTTACTAAACTGTTCAGGGTAAAAAAAATCGTAAACTTTATAGATTATTTGGTATTAGTAATATGAGAAGAAATTGAAGCCTGAGTATCCGTAGAGTCAGTAGTATTTTTTCTTCTCTTTCTAGTCACATGATGAGATTTTTGTGTACTTTTATGTCTCTTTTTCATTCTAAGATTTTTTTTTTGGTCTTAAATTCAAATCATCTACCATAATAATCCTTTCTATGTTATCAATTATCTTAGCTTTTCTCGGACTCTCAATGGTACATAAAGCTATCTTTTTACAATAATGTCAAGATCTTGAAGCTCCGTCAACTGCCAGGAAACGTCCATTTTTATTCAAACAGCGCTTGCTGATGAAGGCTTTATTTCTCATTTTGTTGGTGGGAGGGTATGCACGGTGACAACCAACAAGTCAGTTCACCCAAGAAAATATTCTGCACCGCTTCATTAATCAAAAACTATAAAATCGTCTTTAACTATGAACTTCAAGGAATTTGACTCCGTGAAGAGTTGTCTTGACTCAAAATTCTCATATGATCTTAATATGCTTTTACATCACATAAATACTTTAGCTAAAAATAGTGTAGCGAGATTCATTGTGATGCTGATGCTTAACTCGGATTCATACATAGTCACCCAGTATCACCAATGAACTTGGCCTTCTGACTATGGTCAGATATTTGGTGATGCTTGAGAATCCTCAAGGCTCTTTTTCTAGCTGTTGCACTTGCTGCTATTTGTTTCCCTTTTCTTTTCCAAACCTGGTTGCTACGTAGATGTTTTAACAAGTTTCTGTTTGCTCCTTATGGCCTCTACTTATAGGCCTGTAGGGTCAGTTAATGGCTATGCAACAAATTATTGGTCAATTGATCAGATTCTTGAATCTCTGCAGCGTTTACATGATCAACTACAGTGGAAGATTAGAACTTCACATGTAAGCCTCTAATTTCTGATTTCATGCTCCCTTTCAGTTAACTGTAATTTTAAGGCAATATGGCGAAATGTTTCTCACTTCTGTACTGGATTTTAGATCTCTTTCCAATAACCTCACAATTTTTTGTTTGCTAGTTGAGTTTTCTAACTTAGTATTTTATAATATTTTACTATAATAAGCTGATAGTGGCTTCCATGTGCTTGTGTCCGAGATACTCGGTTTAAAAGTGACTATTTTTGTTGATGGGGGTTTGGATGAACTGACAATCCATAATAGGGATGTTGAGATTTCTCCTGGAAATCCTTCAATTTCTATTCATAGAGGTGTTTTCTGCACATTGCTAACCTGTTTGTTAGTCATAACACCTGGCGTCAGAGTTTTATGTTTTCGGTGTATTAGAAGTTTGATTAGCTTTTCTTCATGCATACATTCATATCTCAAACAGAATTAGTGGCCTTCTGCGAACTCCATCTATATGGATTGTGACTCTTTGGTGCTTTTAATTATCAATCATCTTTTCATGGTGGGTTGGGATCCTGGCCTAAATGAAATCCCTCTAGTTCCTGATGTTTCTTATGTTAGAATTAATTATTTTCTCCTTTGCTTTGATGCGTGGAATTCCTTGTAAATTTTTAATGTTCTTGAATATTAAAACCACAAATAAATGTGGCATGTTTGTAATATTTAACAAGAAAAGATCTATTTCGCAAATTCATGATGCTTAACTACTGGGTATAGGTTGCAGGTTAATCTTCACTGCATCCAGTAGAAAGTAGATCTATTTTGCTATCTTGACTGGTGAATACAATTGAGAATGAGTGTGTTAGTTAAAACTTTCTTAGAGGACGTAAATTGCACTCATTGGATTTGATCATGTCAGTGACTTAATATTCCATACTTGCAAAAGATGATACCTGCCACTATAAGAAACCGAATTCTTTTGTCTCCCAACACAGCGATGTACCTCTTGATTTAACCAATCCTCATAGTTTTGAGTAAAATCTGATATGGAATTAGATGATATCTTGGGGTATATCAAGTTGCGAAATAGATGTTTTACATCTATAAATCATAACCCTAACCTAGCTACGTGTATGAGCAGAAAACTCTTCTTTGGAGTAAGATTCTTGAGCTCATCAATAAGCGAGTGTGTTTTTCCTTTTGTTTCTCAGTATGGAGTATAGGTAGCTGCTTCCAGCTGTCTTACCCTCCCAAGTTTTGGTTCCTACTCATCCACTACTGTTGGAAGCACCATTTCCCCTCCAAAAACAAGAAAAAGCAAAAAACCCACTTGTTATCTTACTATCGATGACAAAAAGCATATCTGGAGATGAAAAATACTTGTATTTGAAAACTCAAAGTGGATAAATAAAAATTTTATACAGTGTAATGTAACATGCCTTGATATCTTTTGTATCAACCTTTTGGCTTTTCTGACCTTACAAATGTATTAAAGTGGTATAAGATGATAATGAAGACATAATGTTTGGTTTTCTTTCTGATGGATTCAGTATTGTGTTCTGTGTTTGAGTTGCCTAAACAATGCACCTGCATTTTCTCAATTTGTTACAAGCCTTCCACAACACTACATTGAGACTTTTGCCTTTTCTTTACTGCATTTTTATTTATCCCATTGTTTGTAACTTTGAGGTGCTTTCTTCTAGTGCATGAGTTTAACCTTTGTCAAGGCAATAAGCTTGTTTAGTGGGGGATGTAATTGTAGACATAATTGAAGTCAAATGCTTATTTTAATCACAGGACAGGATGAAAGAAATAACATCAGCAGTGGATAACCTTGGGGCAAGTGGATCTCATCACAACCCAAGCTTTGAGAATTTGAGAGGTCAACTTCATCATAGATCCATGGTACTACTGGCATGCTACCTTATTATGTCCTTTTTTTTTCTTTTTACTGAATTTGACCCATTTTATAATTGATTTCTTTTTTGTTGATATTCTTTATTTTCCCTCCCTTTTTGGCTTCCAACACAGGATCAGCAACCAACTGAGGATGCAATGAAATATATGAACGATCAAGATCTTACAGACATGAAACACGCAATGTTTGACAATGGGATGTCACAGTTAATCAATAATGACAATCTTCGGGAGTTCCCACCTAGTAGTTATAGGTTGGCATAGTTCAAGTTTTTTCCTGATTTTCTTGATCTACTTTCTGTATCATTGCTGTGCGGTTTTATGTGGAAATTTTTTAGCTACAGGCTGACCAGTTAAATTTGTTTGCTATCTTGTAACATTGTTAAAAGACTGTTTGACCTTGAGAAATAATTTATAGCAAGTGAATTTCACTTCTTGCTTGCTCTAGACTTACATTGACTACCATCTTTATGGTTCGTGCGACTAAATATCTCTCAACTTGTATGATATGATGTCTCATCTTCTCCTGATTGACGCCACAGGTGTTGTCAGACCCTAAACTCTTTGATATTGATCTTGATTGATTTTTCAAAATTTAAGCGACTGTTTACAAAACTGTCCCCTTATTTGAACAGTTATCTGAGTACTTCTAAAATGTTGAGCTTGTTACTAAATCCATACCTAATCTCCTAGAGAAGTTGATCCATATTTATAACAATGAAATAAGTTCTACTGGTATCACCAAAAAAGCTACTTTAAGCTGAGAAAGTTACTATTTGGCATCTTCTTTACATAACTAGTTTCCTTCTTACCTATGTAAGTTATATCCTCACAGGGAGATGGTAGGCCCTCTAATTGACTCATCTACTGGTAAAAGTGGTCTGAAGGTTACAGCGGGAGGCATGATTGATGCGATCTCATTTCAGCCTCATGCTGTGCATAATGATTCTGTTTCTGAAGGTGATTGATTTATTTCAGTTAGTATGGGATGCCCATTGATATAATCTAATCTAAATCATTTCAACTCAGAGGGCCCTGGCATTGAGAATTTTCAAATTATTGGTGACGCTATACCAGGAGGTCGGCTCCTTGGATGTGGATATCCTGTATGTGGGACTTCACTATGTATTTTTCAGGTAAAATTCCCCATAATCATTTATGCAAACTTCTACTTGTTATTCGATCATGAGATTCAAGGGTCTTCTTATATATCATCATTATATCAGTGGGTTCGTCATCTCCAAGATGGCACCAGGCAGTACATTGAAGGTAAGCATTGAGATGAACCTCTTTGTTTTTAGTATATTTGTTAATCACATTCGTCTTATTGCTGTATAGTTTGATTTTAGAAGTTTAACTTTTGTTTATTCTCATTTTTTGTTTCTGATTCAGGAGCAACAAACCCAGAATATGTTGTTACAGTTGATGATGTTGATAAGCTGATTGCTGTTGAGTGCATACCAATGGATGAAAGAGGCCATCAGGTTTTCTATGTACTTCACGCAATCATAGATATGCATTTATATATGTTTGTACATCCATGTAACAGTCTATATCCTCTGTAACAGTCCTTGTTTGATGTTCTGAGCTAATTAGCTACCCCTTCCATTGAAAAATTGACAGTCATTTTGGATTATTGAATGACACTGCCAGGGACTGCTTTAATACTTTTTTTCTCTCCTTTACTCTATCACATGCTTGAATCCATTGCTCTTTTTTTAAATATATATATACACACATATATGAAGAAATTAATTAAATCTATATAATAAATATATACTATATAGAGATATAAGCATCTAGCAGGAATCAAGCCCGCATCGTTAGCTTGGAAGGCTAGGGGTTATAGTTGACATTGATTCATCCTTTTTAACGTCTCTAATTCAAAACCAAACATGAAACTTTGGTTTCATTCGGCTCCTCTGTGGAAGATGGATAAATTCTACAGATGTCAGATGTAAAAGAAATTAAAAAAGAAAAACGATTTTGGTCCTTCTCTGGGTACCATGTCTCTCCTATGTCAAGTTTTTGCATCATAAAACTTTGAGGATCCATAAAGAAGTGCTGAATTTTGAGGATCCATAAATTTGCTGGAAGTTATCAATTTTCTAATATAATAGCCGCTTTCTTTGCATGGACATTCTGCATGTTGAGTAACCAAACTCATTTGCTTATTTCACTGTTTTTGGCAATATCACTGATCCCCTTGTAAATTATGCTCTTGTTTGTCTCAAATGGAAATTCTGTATCTGCTCCTTTTTTTGGCTAAATAATTTTCTGTTAACAGGGGGATCTAGTGAGGCTTTTTGCTAATGAGCAGAACAAAATAAAATGTGGTAAGTGCATTGCACCAAATCAGTAACTGAGATCTAATGTAAGGTATCAGTTTTTGCTTTTCATTTGTATATCTCCATTTCCTTCAAACATTTGGGTTTTTGAACCATTTGTTTTTTCATTTTTTAGTTATTGGTACACTTTGAACCTATGAATCTTTTTCTTAATTGTTTTTACCTAGCACTGAACCGGCCTTGGAGTGCATTTGAATATGTTTTCAGTTTTTATTAAATTACTAAAAGAATCATAGCACAAATTCCATGCAGATTTGGTTATGAAGGCTTAAAAATATGATTATACTTTTTGCTTTTCTTTTAAAAAAAAAAAAGATGATGGGGGTGATGTTGAACTTCTCCTACTAACAGTGCGCTGGCTTATAGGTGTTGCCTTGCATCATTACTTTCTTAATAGAGTTCACTGGTGAGGTGGTCATAAGCTATACCTTTGTTAGGGGTACAGCCGTAAAAGAACCCCCTTGGTACTGTTAGGGGTGAGCTGGAGACATTATACCTATCTCCTTCTTTGGTTAAGGATTGGCCTCTGTCCTGTAGTGGTTAACTCCAATTATTACTGTGTATAAAAGACTAAATCTTCTTTTTGAAGGGACTTTTCCTATTGCATAGAGCGTAATATGAATTTCCCAATCATTCATACATAAAGATGGAGAAAGGTTTTAAGAGTATTTGTATTTGTCTTTTGAAAGTGTTTAGCATTGAGAAACCATTTTCAAGAACTGAAAGTACAAATGTGTTTTTGATGTGAAATGGGTCCAAGCCTAATCAAATTAAAAGCCTAATCCAGCCCAATCCAACTAGGCAAAGGATAAGGATGCAAGTGCCAACAAGAGTTTACCCCATAAAAAGCAATTTTGACAAGTGTCCTGGGCAGTTAAATTGAAGAAACTATCCTTGCCAAGTGACGACATCATTTACTCCTCTTTTGCTATTTCCAAAGGCTACATTTATTATCTTCTCAGTTCCAAAAAGATCACATTTAATGCTTTATAAGTTCCAAAAGGTCTTTGTTGACGACATCTAATGTTGTTTTCTTTTTGTGTGCCATAGCTCTCTATAAATTGAGGCTATCAACTCATTTGTAAACAAAGAGAGATAAGCTTAGACATGAATCTTTGAGATGAAAAAGAAAGCTTTCTATCATTTCACTTTCTTTGTTCTTTAAATTTCATGTCTTTAATTTAAGCTTTTAATTTTCAAGCCTTGAAATTCCTTGTTCTTTACATTTCAAGCTTTTACTTTACACCTTTATATTCTTGCCATTTAATTTTTGGACTTTTAAATTAATGCATTTACTTTCTGTCATTTAAATTCCCTTGCAAGTTTATTTTCATGCACCTTTAAATTTCGCAAGTATTTTCAATCATCTTGCTACCGATTTGTTCTAGTGAAAGCTCACTTGTTGCCCATCACAGAATCACATCAATATCACTGAAATCACATCATTTGTTTATGAAGACTACTGAATAATTGTTCTAGTGTGGATGATAGCCGTTGGTACCTGATTCAAAGGATTAGGGCAACATTCAGGGCAACCTAACAACATTTCTTGGAAAACCAAAAAGAATAACTTATTCGAGGTGGAACTGTGAGATATGTTGTTACACCACAGAGAATTGTTTGATTTTTTATTTCAAAGGTCTGGATGACCGCATTTGAAGTGCTATCAATGCTTAAGAAGTCAAAATGCTTTTTTAAAACCCCAGCGATAACATGCTCCAGTTTATCATACTTCCTCAGCAATCTTGTAGCATCACTGACCGTCTCAGCTGTCAAAAGTGTCATCGCTCTGGAGAAAAGATTCTATTGATTCTTCCAATCAAACATTATTAGTAGCATTGGATGTTTAGTATTTTCACTCGCAGTTTCTTGAGATCTGTAATTTTTGCTGTCAAATATTATATCTTAGTCATTTTTGTTATGAATTTGCTAAATTGCAACTTCTTATCCTCTTTTTACTCAATTTACATTGTTAAGTATGACGCTTACGCACAGTATCAAGGCTTAATTCCAACTCTGATCAATAGCTAAATTATCGATGACAAAACATGAGGGTGGTGCTATATAATATTATTTTCTTTTATGTTTATATAGCATTTATCTGTGGTTTGAATATAAGATAAAGTAGAGGCAGTCACAAACAAGTAATATTTCCTGGTCTATATTTCTAGTTTAAAGCACTACGGAATTCAACTTAAGTGGCCTTGATCCCTCTTTACTGACCTTTTTCAACTGATCCGGTTGCATGTAAGAAGTCGGATATTGTACATATGTTGCATGTAAAAAGTCAGATATTTGTAGTTTTCTGATGAGCTATTTTGCAGACCCAGAAATGCAAATGGAGATTGACAATTATATTGCTGGAGGTCAAGCCACATTTAATGTTCTAATGCTGGTAGGTCTCCTTCAGATGTAACAGTTCTTTGTGATGAAAGTTTATGTATCATCTTGTTATTTTCTAAAGGCTATTACAACATAGCTATCTCTTAACTTAATCTAAAATGCTAGCTTGTAGGACCAATGGTGCTTGGGGAAATTCATATTTACTGTTTTGAAGATAGATTTGAAGTCATTTAGGAGGAAACTCCAATTAGGTACATAGATTCATGATTTTGTAACAATTGCATCCATTATTAGGATTCATTTTCTAAGATGTTCCACACCCTTCTTGCTATACAACTTGTATACAATGATCAAGTGTGTTCCTAGGTTGAATATTTGTTGCAATTGTGGCAATAAAAGGAGCGAATTCTACCCTTTTTGTGACGATGTCTTTAGAGGATATGGGTTGCTATTATGAAGATTTAGCAAAATTAAACAAATTTAGCTTAATAGCCTTCTTGACTCTGTTTTATTTTTTTGAAAGTTCTGTTGGCTGTTTTATTGATAGAACAGGTTGAGTGATCATCAGACCTGTGTAGAAGGTACATGGGCAGATTGAACCTAACCCTTATTAAATATCACCCAACTTCATAGTTGTACAAAAATTACATATTGAGGAATTATTGTGACTTGAGTTACTAAAATTAAAATACAGCATGACTGCTACTAGCCTTGTTCAATGTAACACTTCAATGGGATTATTTTTTTTGTTTTAAGAATTTTTAGAGGTTTATTTAATTTTAGTAGATGCTGGCAGATTTAAATCGTGGGAATGGTGTATGAGTTAATGTCTGAGCCAGTTAACCAATAACAATGACAACTAATTTTTTGTTATTTATATTACTTGGTGTTGATGAGTCAGATTAATGATCTGCATTACAAGTCCACAATGTCTTGGCTTTTACTTGGTTACTATTAATGTATTTCTTGAGTTAGAGATCTTTAGCGATGACCGTTTGAAGATAAATATCCTCAACTTTTTAATTTCTGTTCAAAAATCACGTAATCTTAGGCCACTATGACCATTTATGGTTTTCTTGTACAATTTATTTTTTCCCTATTGTGTCAATAGCCTTGTTTTACATGCTCCTTGATTTGTAGCCGAACAATATTATTTGTGAAAACATGTCAAATTCATGATTCATTGTCCTGTATGCTTGAGAAGATGCATAAACTCTTGTTTTAAAGTTCATACTTGATCTAATTGCTTTTCTACTTGCTTAGAGAGTTATGGTCTCATTATCAGATTAAATACTACACTTTATTGCATTCAATCACTTTTATATTTATACTCAAGTACATACATACACGTACATGTAGATCAGTAAACAAACTCAACCCCCTTTCGAAGCGCTCTCTCTCATCAAAAACAGAGATCTGAAGACAATGATTTGCTCTCATGATGATTTGTAGGTGTATCTTAACTTAACATCATATAACATTCAAATTTATCCAATCGTTAAATTATCTGTAACTGAAATATGAAGTCAGTTAATTTCATATTGAGACAACTTATTTCCTTGAAATCCATTTAATCTTCAGATCTCTGTTTGTAGAAGAACCATCATTGGGTAACTACTTATAGTGGATCGTAAGGAGTAGTCCTAATTGTCAGTCACGCTAGGTTGTATACAAAATACGGACATTATATATAACCTTTCAAGGCCAACAATTAGGATTCCAGTTTGGGAGCATTAAGAAAAGTATGAAAGTGAGCCTCAAAAGATCACAAAAAAGTGTCTGATTGTGTCTAAGGTGGATGGCCTCTTTATTTTTCTTCCAAAAAAGTGAAGTTAGTCATAGAACCCTTCTTAAAATATTGGAATATTTTCAGTCAAGGTTACTTGGGTGTTACGCCCATTGTTGGCATCAAATTTTTGGAGAACCCCATGGTTTTTATCCAGCCGATTGCATGTCCCCAAAATCTTGGGGAAGGTACTTCAAATAGTAGGTAAATCTTGGATGATGATATCTTTGTATTCACAACGTGGAAGTTCTGAGGGAGAAATCGTTTAGGCAAACATCTTTAGCAGGTTATCGTTATGGATCTATTCTCTGCTTGAAGATCTCCTCCTCCCACCAAAAACTACCAACCAATTCTTCAATAAAAATTCACTTTGTTCTCATACGATTGGAAAATTAGAGGAAAGAATGGATATCTTATCGCCTATGTAGTTATGTAATACACAAAATATGGCAGAAAGGAATTAAGTCTCCATTGATTTGATTGCTAAGCCTCTCTTTATATATATATATATTTTTAATCACATTTTATTGCCTTCCTTTTGACTCGCCTGAAGTCCTAACTGAGCCAATAAAAGCAATATGGTCTCGGATTTTATGAATTTTAGTTATGGCAGACTTAGTGTATCTGTTGTTCACACTCTTAGATCACTGCTATGAAGTTATAGTTCTTAACTTTTGTGACTTATGTATAGCTTTAATTATGTAATTTTACAGATGTATTCTGACAATTGGGAGCCAGCAACTCTATTGTTGAGACGATCTAGCTACCAAATTAAGATAAACAGTACTGAGGCTGAAGTGATTGGGGAGAAATTTTCAAAGGATCTATCAGTATGTGCTTACTTTTTGGTACATTCCGTTGGTAGATAATGATTGCATGTTATTGTTTGATATCTCTCAATCGTGATTGCCATTATTCCAATGTTATCAGAGCAGTTGTGTGAGTGTGCACTCAGTTTGGCTGTATGTCATATTTATACCAATTGAAATTCCCAAACACATAAAGTATGATTTTAGAGGAAGCTAGGTTTTTTTCGATTTACCTAAATAAAAGCTGTCTTAAAGTTTAACATTTCTAATTGTTGACGTAACTGGTGGGTCAAAATTATCGATCCTTCATTTTCACTCACAAGACCATTATAATAGTATTGTTGTATAATGCATAAATTTTCAATAGCCTTTACTGCATTTCTTAAGGAGTAAATAATGTGATGACGCCTTTGAGTGTTTAGGAATTCCATACTTGATTCGTGGGCTTTTACTTTTATTTTTAAAACGTTTGAAACTGTTATAGAATTTGTTCATCGAAAAAGAAGGCTTCGCACTTACTTCCTTTTTCATTGTTATTGCAGATTAAAATTCCTGGTGGACTTTCAACTCAGTTTGTTTTGACGCGTTCTGATGGATCTTCTCATCCTTTTAGCACATACAATGTTCGGTAATTTATCAATTTTAATTCGAATTTATGTGGGATTCCTATAGATGTCTAAATCTCTTTGACCTCAAAATCAATTCTGTGTCATTTGGCTTATTCTTGGGGCTCACATTTTGCCATTCATGTAATGAGTTCCACTGCGTCGAAAACATATGAGAAGAAATTAC
The DNA here is from genome assembly GCA_028551475.1 of Casuarina equisetifolia. NCBI lineage: Eukaryota > Viridiplantae > Streptophyta > Magnoliopsida > Fagales > Casuarinaceae > Casuarina > Casuarina equisetifolia. Next base: position 16,406,509 of record CM052361.1, on the reverse strand, counting down.
TGTACAGTGAAGTTGGTACCATCAATAAATTGAACAAAAGGGAGAAAATGAGGTTGAAAAGAATTCTAAGTATTCCCTCTGCTTCACCTGGCTGTACTATTGATATGTTTTAATTAAATGTTCATAGGGCATAGAACTTAAGTGCAGAAATGGTGTAGAGGCAAGAGTTTTGTAATTGGGAGTAATATTGTTGGAGTTTTTCTCTTTTCCTTTAGCAGGAAAATCAATATCGAAATAGTTGGATTAGACTACTTACCATGACAATTATCTACAGTTTTGCTTTTTCAAAAGGAAGTACAAGTTTTTTATTTATTTTTTAGCAAGCTGTCCTGATTCCTTTGGTTTAATATTCATGGAAGCAAACTATCATGCTTTTCATTCTAATGTTATCTGTTATGATGTATTCCCTTTTGTAGGATGCGTGACACTGTTGTGTTGACTATGAGAATGTTCCAGAGCAAGGTAGTGTTATGTCTCAAAATATATATGGAAATGTAAATGCTGTACTAATTTTGTACATTTCAATGGGTGTTATTAAGGATTGTCGAGCTATTTGGGATAAGATAATTATCCTTGTTAGATAGGATTTTCAGGTGCACTTGTAAATTTCCCTGTACCAATTTTTCTTTTTCCCTTTTTGGCTGGTAACACTAGATTCTTAGTTCCGTAGTCTTGACTGTTTGTTACAGTTATGAAAAGCTATCATTTTAAGAGGAAATGGAAAATAACTGATAATCCAATTTTACAATTTTTCAGAAGTCACCTAGTCATTCCATTGGCCACTTGTGTTTAGTAGCCTTGGTTTTGTAACCTTCATACGAAAGATGGGTACTGTGAAAAGCATAAAAATGGTTTTGTTTAGTCTGTATGGAATGGAAAATAATATCTCTTGCATATCATGTTCCTTTACTCAAATTGTTTAATATGTTAATTTGTATTGTATCTGACCTTTCTATTCGGAAATATTTGTATTTGGAGCAGGCACTTGATGAGAAAAGGAAAGGAAGAGCCTAGACTCCACTTCATTCCCAAGTATATTGTTCGTAGGAATTATTTTTTCATGATAGGAAGGAAGAAAAATAAATCCAAATTATGCTTTATATCTATATATTTTGATAAAAGAATTCTTAGAGGTTTCTTATGTTTGTTGTTCTCTAGATTATAATTGTACTAATAGATGGATATGGATCTCATTATATAGCTGTTGGGTTTAAAAAGATGTGCCGTCCATTTTCTGAACGGCTTTAGTACTGGAAATTTCTCTACAGTGGACTTTGTTTGATAGCTTGAATTGCAAAGAAATTAAGATAGCAGCGTTCCCTATTTGTTTTTCGTTGAATCCTGGTAATTAATTTTTGCAGTTTTCGGATTTGATTGCTCCTACCCATGTATGCAATTCCTTTAGAGTACACCATGATCGAGCTGGGATTTTTCATTTTTCTTTTCTATGGTGACATCTGAACTGCTGGTTATTCAGCTGTTTAAGCAAAGACTAGATTGGTCCGTTCTGCCATAAGTACCTCCATTTTTTGTTGGTTGGGGTTCGACGATAGCTTTGAGTCAATAGTTGGAAAATATGCTTTCTCGATGTTCATTCACGGGGAAATTTAGGACCGTAAGTCCTAACTGAACCAAATTCACATTGGTGTCGTAGGATTATTTAGCTTAAATATTAAATACCGTGTGAATAGGTACGGCGAAAACCGTTGTATATCTTCTTCAGTTTACTGACAGAGAAATATGATCAACAGTGTTTCGGATGTATATACAAAGAATTTCAAGGTGACATAAATACCTATATGTCCGTCAAGGTGACATTTACATATATAAATAGAATCTACTCCTGAAATTTTCCAGGTGCATGGGTACCGCCATACTTGACAGCTTAATCAGGTTTTAAGCACTTTTATACTTCATCTGGGTGGGTCTTGCTTTATGATATGGATAGGATTCCATTTCTCTCGAGGAAATGCTTTTAGAATCCCCTGGTGCTAATTTTCTTTCTAGTGTGAGAGAATAAAAAGTAGCTGGGCAATGTTTGTTCTTCTAGCAAGTATGACAAGTTTCCACGGTTTGCCCTGTGTGTACAAGAGCACAACATTACAACTGATGACAGGTAAACCGGTCAAGACTTTTCATCTCCATTCAGATTTCATGAAAGAAAAAAAGAATGGAACACTTGTTATGGACCGTAGAGAAATTTAATGTGGTTAATGGAATTGTACGTTATCTTAGTACGAGTCGACACCCTGTATTAAACTAAGCCAATGATTGCTTGTGGAGTCAAACAACTCACATGGCTGCCCGTGACTAGAACCTTAAACTATTGGAACACTCAGTGGAGTCACGTCCTCAAATGTTGCAAATTTCCACTGGTAGGGCTGGTTCGTGGTCCGGTAGTTCGTAGATTCCAGAGGGAAGGCAAAGAGGACGTTCTTACCTACGCTTAACCAACCATAAGTTTTAGAGTACCAGCAAACTTCGATGGACATAAATAGAATAAAATAATATGTGACAACCAACAAATCATCTACTTTGTCAACAAGCCATCATCTCCCATAAAAAAGCTAAAGCACGGTACCACAAAGAAAAGCCAAGAAAGTGAAAATGTATGTGGAGGAGGGGTAGAGAGAGAGAGGGAGAGGGAGAGAGAGAGAGAGAGAGAGAGAGAGAGAGAGAGTAGAAGATAAGAAGACACATCAGTCGTCCACATTCCATTGGTTAGCTTCACATTTAAGCTCCTTACTTTTGCTCTTTCCTTTTCTATAACAACTTGCCTCTCTCTTTCTTGGAAGGAAAGTAGATCCCCAGTGAGAGAAAGTCACCAATAAACTGTTGCAAGCTCTACCACTGGTCTTGGGGGGGTGGGGGTCGATCTGGGCATGGGTTCCGTCAACCCAAATCCTTGGTCACCAAATGAGACGTACAAAGACTGTACTCAAGGAATTTGCAGCGTATATTGCCAACAATGGTGTGACATCGTTTTCCCTCCTCCTCCCCCTTTTGGTCTTGAAGATGGCGATCATTCGGGTTTCCAGTTCTCCCCTCTCATAGTAGCAGTCATAGGCATTCTGGCAAGCGCTTTTGTCTTGGTATGCTATTACACCATCATCTCCAAATACTGCCGGCGAAGAGGCAACCATGACCCAGCCACGGAATTAATAGAGCATCGAGATCTTCTAGATAATGAACCAGCCCAAGCTTCTTCTAGAGGATTGGGTGAGGCCCTCATCAAGTCCATCGCAGTTTGCAAGTACAAGAAAGGCGAGGGGTTGGTTGAGGGCACGGACTGCTCCGTTTGTCTAAGTGAATTTCAAGAGAATGAGAGCCTACGGCTGTTGCCGGAGTGCCTTCACGCTTTTCATCTCCCTTGCATTGATACTTGGTTGAAGGCTAACTCCAGTTGTCCTCTGTGCCGCTCTAATATTGCCTCGACCAATTCTGTGCATCCTCAAGCAGTTCCTCCCCAACAAAATCCACCGGCCCCTCGTAGATCTGCACTGCAATACCAGAACGACAATGATACTACCCTCGAGATACAGGAATTAGAAGCAAGTGCTCAGGAAGAGGCTGTTGTTAGCATCGAAAGTAATGTTTCTCCCAAAAACTCAATCCAATCTGCTGGACAGAGGGACACTTCTGAAGGAAGGGATCACGTTATTGAAATTAGACAAGAGGGAGTCGAGGCATTTAGGAGACCTCTCCCAATCAATTATTCTGATTGTCAACGCCATGTTTCAATTGCTGAAATATCACGCACAAGCAAAATTAACGGTGAATATCAGAGCGAGATCTCGGAAATTGGATCCTCCAAAGGGCTTGACGAAGCTCTTTGCACAGCAAATGAGAAAAGGGGAGTTCTCGTTTCCGACAGGAGTATTCCTGGAATGAAGAGGTCGATTTCCACCGGGGGATTCAAGTTCTCAAGGTACGGGAAAGGAGATAATTCGGTGAACCCTAATTGAAATGTTTTTTTTACAGATGTGTGTTGCCTGATATTTCTTTGGCCCTGTAACATAGTAGAGATACCAAAAGAAGATCCTTGATATATATTTGACAAAGAAGATAAGCTTGCATTTAACGCTTTTACTGCTTACATCGTCTGAACTGGTCTACCTTTTGCTTGAAACCTCTACAGAAATGTGGTTGGCCCTCAATACACAAAAGACTTAGAATCCAGTAACTCTTTGTCACCTTATAAGTAAGTAACTTAGATAAATCACTGGAATTTCAATGGATTTATGAGCCGCCAGGGCTTGTGACTCAAAACACAACGATTGTCTGGTACTTTTGAGGCATGTGGATTGGACTGATCCACTCATCGCCGGCTGTTTTTTCGTCTTACAAAAATCGACTCCAGCAGCCTTTGCTACCTAATTCGGCCTATGCGGGTTGGCGTTGACATGCTGCCAGACAGAGTACCCTGATTCTGATGCGGGTAGTCCTCTGTTCACGAGCCTAATTGCCTTTACAATTCCACCACCACCCATTGTTTCATTCCGAAGTGTTTGCCGTCTTAATAAGCGAAGGGGGTGACAATTTGCCCACGGCTATTTTCCAGCTACTCTGCTCCAAGCCTTTTGCTCCCCTCGTGCGCCACAGTGGCTAAAGATTTTTACCTCGCAACCTCGTAAACCACCGAAATGACAAGAACATGAGAAAAAGCGAACCAACAAAGTGAACACCGGCGATAAAAAAAAAAAGATGTCTTGGAGAACTCCGTGGAACCATAGATCACCCACTAAACACAATAGGGTAGATGAAATTGCAAGATTCGGCTTCTGTGCATGCTCTGTTGGGTTAGATGTTGTCCAGTCAAGGAATTGGATTAAGCCCTGTCCAAGGAGTTCAAATTGGGTTCGGCCCTTCCCAACCTAGTTCCTATTCAATATGGGCCTATAACCTGCAGCTTACAACATGCTATTTATGGGTCGGAATGGGATGCCCATGCAGAGCCTAGCATAGGTTCATCAAGGCTCAAATACTTCTCCTCCATTTATGGGCTTCATGACCCAACCAATAGGCCGAACTACCAATGATAGTGCCTTTAACTCTTACTTTGGAGCAGCTTCAACAAAAGCTAACGGCCCTCAATGTGTACCCCTCACCATATTAGCAAGATCAATTTGTAGGTACTACATTCTCCGTTCAACTCTGACAATCTAAATATCCTTGGGTGATTAACTCAGGTGCAAGTGATTATATTACGTATAATTTAAATACATTATATGCTCATTATCTATATGAGTTCAAATCATTGCCAATTAAGTTGTTTAATAATAGACATGTTTATGCTACATATATTGGACATGCACAACTTACTAAATTATTACATTTGAGCAATGCCATGTTGTCCTTCATTTGAAATTCAACCTATAATCAATGAAAAAGATAACCTTTAGCTGCAATTTTATTGTTATCTTTTTTAACAAATTTTTATGTTTTTTAGGACAATATGACTAGGTAAAATTGATTAAGGATTATATTTTTTGTAACCTACTCCTATTGACTTATCTAGTTATATTAGTTTTGTCATTTATGAGTATGAATAGCTTATGTGAACAACTTATGTGACATCATAGATTTGGTCATAGCTCTTAAAAATTATTTTATACACATAACAAACATATATAATGTCTAGAGTTTTTCTTATGTTCTACTTGTTCACCAAAAAAATAAAAATGTGCAGTATTTCCTTAACTTTAGACCATTAGGCATTCTAAACTTGATATACACATGAACTGATCTACCCTATAAAGAACTTAATCATGATGGATAGTACTTTTTTTTTATGATTGTACATGATTTTTCATGTGTGCCTTGGACCTTTCTTTTATGTTTTTAAATATCAAGTTTTTACCACAATTCAATTCTTTATTTGCATGATTGCAACTTAATATGGTTCTAAGATCAAATGCATTTGCTCTAATAATGACACTGAGTTCTTTTCATATGCATGTATCTTATTTCTAACATTTTTTGGTACCATCCATAAAAGCTCTTGCATCTATAACCCCCAATAGAATGGGGTTAGGGAGTGTAAATATCGACACCTACTACATGTTGCATAAGCCTTAATGTTTTAGGATAAGATTCCTAGATGTTTCTAAGGAAAGTGCAATCTAACAATGACTTACTTAATTAATAGATTACCAAGTGCAACACTTGGGAATCGATCTCCTTATGAATTATTTTATGGTAAGCTATCCTCATTAGATTACTTGAAAGTTTTTGGTTGTAGATGTTACACAACTAATTTGTGTCCCAAGGATAAGCTCACACCTCAAATTGTTCCTTGTATCTTTTTTAGTTATCCTTTTCAACAAAAAGGTTATTAAGTTTATGATCCTGACACGAAAAGATATATGTTACTTAGGATGTCATATTGTATTAATTTGAGTTTCTTTTCTAGTGAGTCATACCTCACACCTCATTCACAATCAATCCTTGAATCAATAGGTACCCACTTTGGATATCGTTTAGATGCATGATCCACCACCATTTGTTATATTTGAAGTATCTTTTCCCTCTACATAGTCAAACCCTTCATAATCAGACTAGCCACCTTTAGCACCTTTGGCTCTTATACCACCCAAACAGTTCTCTAACTCATTTCTTGTCCCGATTGACTTGCTAACATCCCATTGTGTTTAGCCACCTCCATATGGCTGACTAGTCATTAGACTTTTTTTAAAAAAATAAAAAATAAAAAATTAGCAATTAACTCTCACATACATTCATAAAATTTTTCTTTATCAATTTCACCTCCCAAATGAGACAATGTATAAAAGAAAATAACATTTGAAGGATCCTATAGCAATTAACTATCACATATATTCATGTAACTATCTTCCATTGAAAGAGAATTTTTCCAAACATACTATAGATTACGTCATCCTTAATGATTGGAAGATTAATGAGTAAACTTTTGTTGTCATCATCACTATCAATCTTTCAAATGTTCTCATAATTTTGATATGTTATTTTTTGGACAACAAATACATTGAACTAATATCTCACCAAATCTTTATTTGTCTTATGTAGAAAGTCCTTCCACAAATCCTTCAAATTTATCCCATCTCTTATAAACCTTTGAAATTTTTTTTTCATTATCTAGCCATTCTAATGAAACTACTTCCTCTCCTATATGAGTAAATCCACACAAATGGAACCCTTGACCACCTTGTTCCAACTTCAATTTCCTCTTATGTTCAACTATATGTGATCTAACACAATTAATCAAACCAAAAATTCACAAACATATAAATCTAGTCTTCCCTTTTGGAAATCTATTTTTGGAGGCCACAAACATTTACCTAACGACTTAGGATTACTCCTACAAGCCACACTAGTTCAATCAGGGATCTTAACTAGAGATTTCTCAAAGACTACCACTTTCTTATCTTTCTTATCCATAAAAGACCTATTTTTAACTTTTTCACAAATATATTCATTGCAAGGAGCTCTTTTCTCTTAAAGCTTCTTCTAGTAGAGGGGCTACAACTTTTGGTTTGTTTGTTGAATCAAATCATACAAGCTATCTTTGTCTAAGTAGGTATCACCTCATGTTGTCTAGAATGGTTAACTCATTTATTCTCTTAAATCTCCTTCTTGTAGAGAGGTTGCAACTTTTAGTCCATTTATTGAATCAAATCTTACAAGCTATCCTTATGGTAAAGATTAGCTTGTCTTGTTTGGAATAGCTTACTTGTTTCTTCTTTGATTCATTTGTTGAATTAGATTGTACAAGTTATCCTTATGCCAACATAGATAAACTCATCTTGTTCTAGAATGGTTAACTCATTTCTTATTTGTTATATTTTTATGAATTAGATCATATAAGCTATCCTTATGCCGATAAAGATTAGCTCATCTTGTCCAAAATGGTTAACATATTTTTTTTTTTGCTTTGTTTGTTGAATTAGATTGTACAAGTTATCCTTATGTTGGTAAAAATTAGCTCATCTTGTCTAGAGTGGTTAACTCATTTCTTCTTTTAAAACTCCTTCTTGTAGAAAGGTTATAACTTTTGGTCCATTTGTTGAATTAAATCATACAAGTTATCCTTATGACAATAGAGATTAGCTTGTCTTTTCTAGAATGGTTAACTTATTTCCTCTTTGGAATGTTTGTTGAGTTAAATCGTACAAGCTATCCTTATGCCGATAGAGATCAACTTATCTTGTCTAGAATGATTGACTCATTTCTTTTCTTACAACCCTTTCTTGTAGAGACACTATAGTTTTTGGTTTGTTTCTTGAATTAGATTGTACAAGCTATCCATATGTCAAGAAGGATAAGCTCGTCTTGTCCAAAATGGTTGACTTGTTTCTTCCCTAGTATTTTCATTTAATCAAATGGTATAAGCTATCCTTATGCTAATGGAGATTAACTCATCTTGTCTAGAATGGTCAATTGGTTTTACGAGGATCATAAAAAGAAATATTGCATTTATGGTTTTATGAAACTTTAGATCATTTGATTTCTTATGGTTCTATCTCTTTAAACAAGAAACCATTACCTTATTTCAAACCAACTCCTTCTTCACACAGTACCATTGTTTCATTGCTTATGTTTCTATTGTCACCTAACTTGAGACCTATCATTAAGTACCTAAGGATAACCATTAGATTAAGACAATTAATTTACAATTAGTGGCACTTGAGGCCAATCACACATGAGATGTCATACCATTTCCACCTAGTTGTAAAACCATAAGATGCAAGTAGGTGTATAAGGTAAAGCATTAAAGTGATGGCAAGATTGATAGATATAAGGCAAGATTGATGATTGAAAGACACATATAATGATAATGGATCAATTTGAGGAGACTTGCTTATTAGTTGCTAAATTAGGGTTAGTGAGATTAATGATCAATTTGACTACAATGAGACATCAGGACCTTCATTAATTGGATGTACAAAAAGCATTCTTATATGGTGACTTAATGGAGGAGGTTTATATGCAATTGCCTCTAGGCTTCCCTTATCAATGGAGTAGATTATGTGCCATTTAGAAAAATTATTATATAAACTAAAACAAGCTTTGAGATAATGGTATGCAAAGTTTACTAAGGCTTTGCTTGTAATTAGATTTTGCTAGTCTCATCATAATTACACTTTATTTAATTGTTGTACAAGGGATTCTTTCATCATCCTTTTTTTTTATGTGAATAATATTCTCATCATAGGTAACAAAGCTTACTCAATCTTATAATTCAAAAAACACTTGTATCTAGTGTCTCATATGAAGGATTTGGGATAATACAAGTACTTGTTTGGAATTAAGATCACCTGTTCACTATAGGGCATATATCTTAGTCAACATAAGTATGCACTAGAACTAACCTTAGAAGTTAGATTTATGGGCTTGAAGGTTCCTATCACCCCTTAGAACAAGGCATAAAATTGATGATACTTGAATATAATGTGGGAGATCCAAAGAAGAAGGATGATCCACTCCTTGAGGAGTTAACTCAATATCAAAGATGGTTAGCAAACTATTATACCTGACTTGTACTAGACTAAATGCCAACTTTATAGTTTAACATCTCAATTAGTTTACATTCACACATAAATGTTACTTTAAGATTGTTGAGGTACATTAAAAGGACCTTTGGACTTGGAATTTTTTTCTTTCATCTAGTTTAGATTCCATATCCTTTTGTGACTTTGATTATGTGACTTGTCTTATGTCATGAAAACATGTGACTAGTTATTGTATAAAGTTGGGTGACATTTTTATATCATGGTTGAGACAAAAATAACCAATAGTTTCACATTCTTCAGCTAAGTTAAAGTACAAAGCCATAGGGTACATAGTCTACAAGATTGTATGGCTTCTAGAATTGTTTAGATTTTGATATTATTATTCCTTGTCTAATATCGTTGTGTTGCGATAATGAGGTTGTTATGCACATAACATCAAACCTAATATTTTATCATTTGATGAAACACATCAAGGTAGATTGTCAACATGCCATAAAGTTATTAGCACACCATATGTAAATACATGGGAACATGCCATAAAGTTATTTACCAAAGCTTTATGTGACCTATAATACTAGCATCTTTTGTCCAAACTTAGAGTACTTAATTTATGCAAATCTCCAGTTTGAAAAGAAATGTTGAAATTTTTGGTGTTTATGGAACTTTGGTGGTCTTTTCCCTTCATTGTATTTGTTTGTGGGCTAAAGCTCATTTGCATCGGTTGGACTTGGATCCCATTAAGCAAGTGTTAATAAAAATTGCAACATGCAATTTCACAACTCTAAGTTATGCTTCTTATCATTTCAATGTCAACTCATTGCAAGTTTCTTCAAAACACAAAATAACCTTTCACATTATGATGACAATCATATTATCGTCTATTAGTAGAAAGTTTTTATATTTTATAAATTTTGTTTGAAAATTCTTTATAATTAAAAATTATTATTCTTAAGATAACTTTTAGTGAAAATGAGATTTATAACATGATATCAAAGCTAAATTTTAGGAAGCAATACTTATATATTCAAGGACCAAAACCCAAAGTGATTTGTGAAGGGATTTATACTTTTAGAAATTAGAGTTAAAATTAGTAAGACTAAATTAGTCATTAGCTATATACAAATAAGGACAAATATGTAAACTAACTATCATGTGAAATTAGTGGGTAGTTTCTAACGGTTTCTAGTGGTTTTCTCATGGTGTTTTACAAAAGAGAAGGGTGATGGAAAAAAAAAAAGAAATTAGAGAGGTTTTTTTGGTATGCATTGGGAGTTGTTCCTCCATCCTTTGACACCATATTAAAGAAGATTTGCTCCTTTGATTTATTTTATTTTATTTTGTATACTTTTGTGTGAAGTTTGTTGGGAAGATATGGTGTATATTTCATTGTACATTATTTTGATGATGGACAAAAGCTAAATGCTTACAAAATGTATTTTGCATAAGAACATTTGTGCCAATAAATAAATAAATAAATAATATAATACAATATAATATAATATAATATAATATAAGTCTTTGTTTATAATATTTATTTGTAAAAGAAATTATATTTGAACAAGTATTGACATTTAAGAATAATTTTTTATCACCCCACTCTTATACGATGAATATTTGATGCAAGAACATTTTTTCTTATGGTCCAAATAACTTATGTATAAAATAGAGTGCCTTGGGCTGTGTACAAAAGCAGGTGACTTGGGCAAAATCCGTTTAAGCCCATATGTCCATCTTTTAGTGAAACGGTGAGTTACACTTTTCCTTCACAGCACTACATGGAAAGGGCCTCACTTCTCTCTCATGCTCACGACGGAATCCCTGATTCTCCCAGTACACACCAAAAAAAGGGAACCGAGCCATTCGTTCTGTTTTTTAGTGAGGATGTGAGATAATTTGTATAGAAAAACGAGAAAGCAAAAACTACTCAACTACCGCTATGAAATTTGAAAAAGAAAAGCCTTAGATTGATTCAGTTATACTCAACCATTTTCCAAGATCTTGAGCTTGAATTATTCCTAATGAAATCACAGTTTAATCTATACAACTTTTTTCAATTTTGTTACAAATCCTGACTAGGGCTTTGATTTAGAGATTCTGACTAGTGTTCATTGCATTATTCACTTTGATTTTGATGGTCTGATTTAAAGTTTAATTTCTAATCATTCTTTGTGGATTATCAAAGCATATATACCCAAGAATCCTTGTCTCAAATTTGTGAGTTGATTGGAAAACTTTGATACATCATTTGATCATAAATATCTCATGGTTTGTAGCTTAGCTTTGAAATATTTTGTACTCCATTTTTTGGTTCTGAGCTATAAATTATATTCTACTTGCATTATTTTTAATTAACTCTTGTATGGCTAAATTCTTATTTATTCATTGAGAAGAGTTAGTAAGCTTAAAGGTTTGAAATTGAACATCATTAGCACTTCAATTAGCTCACTATTTAAAAAAGAAGTTCCTTCTGCTGGTCACCTGGATCTACATGCATTCCATGCATCACAACAACAGCATATTGGCGAAAGCTCAGCTCCCAGCTCACAACACAGAAACAAACGTGTGTGCTGCCCAGTCATGCAGAGGGGAGATCGCTGGCTGTACAATGGACTGCCACCACATGTACTCCAGGTGGTCCCTCATCCAACTAATCAACATCAACGTTACAATGACCCGCCTGATGAAGAAATGGAGGACGTGGAGCACAACAACCTTGATCTTAACCTCGGACTGTCAACTGGGAGAGTTGTCCAACACAAGCTGACACACGCAGCCCATGTGGTGCCACAACGTGCCCACGTTACTCATCAGAAGGTTATAGAATATCCGAATACTCCCACTGGTTGTTGCTACACTTTGAGTGCTGTGAACTCTGCCTTTGGCAAGTTTAAGCGTCAGGAATTAAAGCCACCTCAGCAAGACAGCTTGTGTGAAACAAACACAGTTTGGAAGCCATGCACCAGCCGACAAGTCATGAATTGCAGTAAAAGTACAGACGTGTGGAAAATGGAGGCACGAAAGAAAGCAAAAGGTAGCTTGCACCTTACAACAAGTTACTCGAATGATCTAAGTACTTGAGGTAGCTTCATAGAAAGTTACGCGTAGAAAATAAGTGGACGTTGAGAGCCTATAAAGAGGCATTGTTGCCTATGAGGAAAGCAAGCAATATCAATCTTTGTTTACCACTTCTGTAATCAGTGTACACAATCAATATAGAAGTAGCTTCCGCATTTTGTCCCGGTACTCTGTATACCAACTCTGATTTTTCTTCTTGGCATCAGAGAGGTTACGATCTCCACCACCTTTTCACAAACTTTACATCATGTCATCAACCTCCACTATGACCGCATCCTACCCTTTCCCAAACACTGTCAATGTCAGTAATTTTGTCACTATCAAACTCACGGAAGGAAACTATCTTCCGTGGATGACCCAGATAAAATCACTTACCCAAACTCAGAAACTTACTGGATTTCTCACCGGAGAGACCTCTTGCCCTCCTGAAACTCTTCAAATTGAAGGGAAGGAAGCCTCAAATTCAGCATATGATGCATGGATACAAAGTGATGCGCTGGTAAAATCATGGATTATCAGCACACTCTCGGAGGAAGCTTTAGGCCACATCTTTAAACTTGAGTCATCCGCTCAAGTGTGGAATGCTCTCGCGAATCATTTTGCTCAACGAACCGAAGCTCGTGAATTCGATTTACTCTCACAGCTTAACAACCTCCACAAAGAGAGAAAAACTCTCTCCACCTTTTTGGCCGATTTCAAAGGCCTTTCAAATCAACTCAGCTCCATTGGGAAGCCCCTGTCAGACCCCTCCAAAACATTTCGACTCCTTGAGAGTCTTGGTCAAGAATATGAGGCATTTAAAACTGCCATGTTTCGACCGCCTATCCCGCAGTTCAGCGAAGTCGTCTCTCAACTGCAAGCTTTTGAGTCCCGACTCAATAGGTATTCTATCCGATCTGCTAACACTCCAAATGAAAATTTGGCATTTTCTGCACAACGCACCAACCGCGGTGGCAGAAATGGATCTCGAGGTCGAGGAGTCATGACATCCTTTAGCTCTCAAGGACGAGGCTTTAATCCCTCAGCTTAGAACTCCCACTCCACAATAAAATTCGTGCCTCTTGAGCCCACTGATAAGGCAAGTAATCCCTTTACTGCTGACAACAAACCTTTGACTAATTGTCAAATTTGTGGAAAAAGGGGACACATAGCGTTGGAGTGCTGGAGAAGGTTTGACCACACCTTCCAAACGAATGATATTCCTAAAGCTCTAGCTGCTCTTCAAGTCAACAAACCTCCTAACACCGAGTGGGTTGTTGACTCTGGAGCCTCGTCATATATCACGGACTCCTCAGGTAACCTCATGACCTCATCACCTTACCATGGTTTGGACTCTATTATGATAGGAAATGGAAAAACACTTCCAATCACTCATTTCGGATCCACCACTATTGGGAATGGAAAACTAGAACTTAACTCAATTCTAGTATCACCCCACATAACACGCAATTTACTATCAGTCTTAAGACTTACTGATGATATTCCATGCATAGTGGTTTTTGACCGTCACTCTTTTGTTGTTAAGGATCTAACCACGCAGGAAGTCTTGCTCAAGGGCCATAGACAAGGAAACCTATATGTGCTGCCCGTGGAAAATACCCAGGCCCTCTACTCAAAATACCAACAAAAGGCAAATGGCAACACTTGGCACCGAAGATTGGGTCACTCTAACTTTCAACTTTTAAAATTCCTCCAAAGTAGCAAACTCATCGAAGTAAATGGAAACATTTCTTCTCCTTGCTCGGTTTGCTCTCTTAGTAAAAGTCATGCTTTGCATGTGGAAAATACCCAGGCCCTCTACTCAAAATACCAACAAAAGGCAAATGGCAGCACTTGGCACCGAAGATTGGGTCACTCTAACTTTCAGCTTTTAAAATTCTTCCAAAGTAGCAAACTCATTGAAGTAAATGGAAACATTTCTTCTCCCTGCTCGGTTTGCTCTCTTAGTAAAAGTCATGCTTTGCCTTTTTCAGCTTCTTCCCATCGATCAACCACTCCTTTAGAGAAAGTCCACAGCGACTTATGGGGACCTTCCTCTACCCAGTCATGTCAGGGCTTCTCTTACTATGCTGTTTTGGTTGACGATTGTACTCGTTTTACTTGGTTTTATCCAATAAAAAGGAAATCGGATTTCTGCCAAATGTTCAAGGTTTTTCACACCATGGTCGAACGGCAATTTGATACTAAAATTAAAATCTTACAATCCGATAATGGCGGTGAATATACCAACTCAGAACTTAACATATACCTTCAAGGGAATGGAATCTTACAGCAGTTCTCGTGTCATATACTCCGTAACAAAACGGGGTTGCTGAGCGAAAACATCGCAACATCACTAAACTTGGTAGAGCAATGTTGCTTCAGGCCTCAGTACCGAAGCGTTATTGGATTGAGTCCTTCTCAATGGTAGTATACCTGATAAATCGACTGCCATCCTCATCTTTGGATAATCGTAAATCTCCTTATGAACATCTGTACCAAAGAACTCCAGATTATGGATCTCTTAGAGTTTTTGGATCTTAATATTTCCCATGCTTACGTTCCATAATGACTGATAAATTATCTGCCAGATCCCTTGAGTGTGTATTCCTTGGATATAGTGCCAAACACAAAGGATACCGCTGCTTACACCGTGAGACAGGTAAAATCTTCATCTCTCGGCATGTTATTTTTAATGAAGATATTTTCCCATTTTCAGCACTATCCCAGGGAAACCAACACCATATCACAGCAGATCATTCCAAAGACCTTACAAATCCGACCTCTGGATCATCCAAAGAAATTCTGCCAACTCACCCATCAACCTCACAAAATATCCCAAGTCCCACAGTGGATGAGTTAACTCCTATGCTTCCATCACATTCCATAATCAACTTACCCCACAATTCAACGGGCAAGGACAACAACTTATCCGATCTCCTAGATTTTTCTACAGCCGAACACGATTCTCTTCCCTTTCCGGACATAGATGACTCAACACGTCCTGTCCCATGTCCTCCCTGCACTGACGTGGAACAACCTGAACCTAGCTTTTGCCAAACACCATCACCTCACTCCATGTTGGACTCTTCACCGCACTCATCTCTTCCAGCTGTGCACCCCTTCCAAGGCTCTGACAACAATATGTCATCACATGAAGAAGAAAACGTGCATAAATCAACCCCTTCTCATCCTATAACCTCAGACTTCATCAACCCATCGTGCTCTACTGATCCACCTTCTCACTCTTCCCTTCCAGACATTATACCAAACAGTCCACCAGAAGGAACTCTACCCACTCGTGTTCACCCAATGACGACAAGAAGCTTGTCGGGTGTACACCGACCAAACCCCAAATACATCCTTTTTCATCCACAGTCTATACCGTTGGTCCCAGCTACAATCCATCGTGCTCTAGAACATCCCGGGTGGCGTTCGGCTATGATTTCAGAAATGGACGCTCTCCACAACAATAGCACGTGGGAGCTAGTTCCAAGAGAACCTTCCATGAACATTGTACGGTGTAAGTGGGTTTTTAAACCCAAATTGAATCCTGATGGTTCCTTGCAGCGCCTGAAAGCCAGGCTAGTTGCCAAGGGCTATCACCAAGAGCCCGGTGTTGACTACCTAGAAACATACAGCCCTGTGATAAGGCCAACCACCGTAAGGATCATTCTCACCCTAGCTACTGTCCACGGATGGCACTTAAGGCAGTTTGATGTTGATAATGCGTTCCTGCATGGGGAACTCCAAGAACCCGTGTTTATGAAGTAACCCCCCGGATTCCAAAGCACTGACTTCCCACATCATATCTGCGCTCTTCGCAGAGCCCTTTATGGGTTGAGACAGGGCCCGAGAGCTTGGTTTGACAAGCTCTCATCTTTCTTGTTGGATCACGGCTTCAACTGCTCACTGTATGACCCATCTCTGTTCGTGTATAGCCAAGCAAACAACCACGTATGGGTCCTGATATATGTGGATGATCTCATTGTAACCGGAAGCACTGCCTCTCTCTTGGATCACTTTGCCTCTTGTCTCAAAGCAAAGTTCTCGATAAAAGATCTAGGCAAGCTCCACTTCTTCCTCAGCATGCAAGTTCACTACAACCCTGATGGCATTTTTCTATCCCAAGAGCAATACGCCTTGGATATTCTTCACAGAGCAGCTATGAGCTTCTGCAAGCCTCTACCAACTCCAGTGGCCATGAAACCGTCCAAAATGCTTAATGGTGAGACACCCTCTGATCAACCTTCGGTATTTCGCTCCATATTGGGTGCCTTGCAGTATATTACACTCACAAGGCCTGATCTAGCATATGCTGTAAATCGCTTGTGTCAAAAGATGGCAGCGCCAACTCATCTAGATTTCTTTGAACTCAAAAGAGCCTTGCGTTACCTTCACGGTACCACTAGTCTGGGATTGAAAATCCATTCAAACAGCTCCGTAAATCTCTACAGATTCACGGACTCAGACTATGCAGGCTGTACAGAGTCTAGACGTTCAACCATTGGTTATCTCCTATTTCTTGGAGCAAATCTGGTGTCCTGGAGTTCGAAGAAACAACACTCGATCTCACGCTCCTCAACTGAGGCTGAGTACCGATCCTTGGCATCTGGAACTGCAGAAGGGGTGTGGATTTTACACCTACTAAGGCACCTTGGAGTTGGCATTTTTAACCCAATAAAGCTATACTGTGATAACATGTCATCCCTGCATCTGACAACTAAACCAGTGTTCCATAATCGCTCAAAGCACTTTGAGATTGATTACCATTTTGTGCGTGAAAAAGTCACACAAGGGTCACTGATAACAGAGTTCGTTCCTTCACTACAGCAGCTAGCGGATGTTTTAACAAAGCCTCTCTCTAGAGAATCCTTCGAGACTTCACGAGCCAAACTCTGCATGACCACGCAGAGTTTGCGGGGGCATGAAAAAGAAGTTCCTTCTCCTGGTCACCTGGATCTACATGCATTCCATGCATCACAGCAACAGCGTATTGGCAGCTCACAACACAGAAACAAACGTGTGTGCTGCCCAGTCATGCAGAGGGGAGATCGCTGGCTGTACAATGGACTGCCACCACATGTACTCCAGGTGGTCCCTCATCCAACTAATCAACATCAACGTTACAATGACCCGCCTGATGAAGAAATGGAAGACGTGGAGCACAACAACCTTGATCTTAACCTCGGACTGTCAATTGGGAGAGTTGTCCAACACAAGCTGACACACGCAGCCCATGTGGTGCCACAACGTGCCCACGTTACTCATCAGAAGGTTATAGAATATCTGAATACTCCCACTGGTTGTTGCTACACTTTGAGTGCTGTGAACTCTGCCTTTGGCAAGTTTAAGCGTCAGGAATTAAAGCCACCTCAGCAAGACAGCTCGTGTGAAACAAACACAGTTTGGAAGCCATGCACCAGCCGACAAGTCATGAATTGCAGTAAAAGTACAGACGTGTGGAAAATGGAGGCATGGAAGAAAGCAAAAGGTAGCTTGCACCTTACAACAAGTTACTCGAATGATCTAAGTACTTGAGGTAGCTTCGTAGAAAGTTACGCGTAGAAAATAAGTGGACGTTGAGAGCCTATAAAGAGGCATTGCTGCCTATGAGGAAAGCAAGCAATATCAATCTTTGTTTACCACTTCTGTAATCAGTTTACACAATCAATATAGAAGTAGCTTCCGCATTTTGTCCCGGTACTCTGTACACCAACTCTGATTTTTCTTCTCTATTGACATTGAAATCTTGTTGGTTGGTATAAGAGTTGTATGATAAACATTCTATCTTGTTATGCTCAAGTTGATCTCTTAAAAGATTTTGTTTAAATATTTACATATTCAAAGAACCAAACCCAAAATGAATTGTGAAGGGATTTATTATCTTAAAAATTAGAGTTGAAATTAATAAAACCAATGAAAATTTTCATCAAGACTTTTGATTTAAAAATATTGATGGAATCTGGGAATGGTGTATCTCATAAAAATAATCACTTTTGTGATTATTTGTATTATAATTTTTTTTTTACAATTTTTAGTGACACAAGATATCTACGTTAAGTAATATATATAATTTTTTTTTAATATAGCCAACAACAAAATATATTCAATAGTCACCAACCATTGGTTCCAAGAGAGAAAATAGTTTCTGAAGAAAATTCTAGAGAGGCAAATGCAACAACCTAATGCAGCCTCATTGGAAGTCTTCTTCTCTACATCACTGCAACTTGACCAGACCTTCTTTACTTAATCTCTTTAATGTCTAGGTTGATGCAAAGGCCAATGCAGTTCCATTTCAGCAAAGCAAAATGTATGTTGAGGTGTCTCCAAGGTAGTATTAATCATGGTCTATTTTATTCGTTTGAAGGAAGTGCAGAACTTGCTAGTTGTTGTGACGGTGATTGACCAAGAAACTCTTAAGGGTTTAAGAAGCCCTACTGAGTATGTTTTTACCCTTGGCTTGTGCGCATTCACATGGTCTTCCAAAAAGCAATCTTTTGTAGCATTGCCTTCGGCTAAAACAGGATATGTTGCTACCTCAATTGCTGCAAGTCAATTGGTATGGTTGAGAGGAATTCTGGCTGAGTTAGGCTTTGAATAAAAGAATCGTACCAAGATTTTTTCAGACAGCAAATTTGCCATTGCAATGGCTAGTAATCCTACTCATTGTCCTAGAACTAAGCACATTGGCATCCAAAAATGAAGAACACAAAGCTGATATTTTTACCAGGGGACTTGGAAGGAATCAACATGAGAAACTTACGAAGTTAATTGGGATAACTGTGATCCCCAATGAGGAAAGGTGTTGAAAGTTGAGGTAATACGGTCACTGGTCAACTACATTCTATACAGTTGTCGAAGGTTCTACAGAATCACTAGTTTTCATAAATGTCTTCAGATCTGCTCTGCCCTTTTGATTTTGGGGATGGCCAATACCCAAGTGGAGAACATGGAACTAACGTGTGGAGACTTGGTGTTGATGTAGAATGGTATGGCTTGAATAATGATCACAAGAAGCGCATAACCCCTTACAGAATTAGTCTTATCTTTTAACGTGTTGTGGTAGCTTTTGTATTTTTTCTTTATAAGCTGTTATAACTTTGTGTTTTATTTTGACCAATCTAAACCTACTTGGAGATGTTTATGTTGTAAGCTTTGTTTGCTGGTAAGTCTGATAGCTTTGTGAACGAATCCAGAAACCTTTAAAGGTTGATCTTGCATCCGTGTTCAACCATCCTGAATTACTCTGCATCCTTGAACTGCAACCGTCTCTTCCGCTTCCCTGTTTCTTCAGTCGTTAAAGTGTATCAATCATCCATGTCCAACGCCCCTTGAGCCAACAAGTTCAGGTCTACACCCACCTCTGTAACATAGCAGGGGCGACGTGCGACCTCGGAGGGAGTGGGCTCAACTGGAGCCCACCGTGGCAGTGAGCCCAGCTATACCTCTAGCCAAAAATGAGTTCCAACACCAGAAGTTGGGTGCTATTAAGGGCAAACCCAGTAACCGGTGAGACCCAATCTGGAGGATGTACTAACGGTCCCCGTCGGACGAGTTGCAACCTGCTCTGGAGGGGAAGGTACGGTCCGGAGTAGACGGGTCCAGTCGAAAAAAGGTGCCGCCCAATTGGGGAGGTGTTGTACAATGAAAAACAGATTTGGGCCTAATCTTTCAACGGCCTTCAGCCCGAACTAGAAAATAAATTGAAATAAAGATTAATGAGATTTCGCGCACAAAACTTTAAAAGCTTTTAGGTCCAGAATTTCAATCAAGTTTTCCTATTCAAATTAAGCTTAACTATATTTTTATGTCTAAAAAAAAAAGCAACCAGACCTTTGCTTACCAATTAAGATAATTTAAGTTTATTTTTCAAGCCTTGTGTGTTTGAGGAAAAGTGCTGAAAAATGTGATCTGCGGGCGCTTGGAGCGCACTGTACAGCACAAGTGAGTTGTCTAACAAAAAGAGATGAATAGGAAATGAACAAAAGGGCAATTAAGTTTACATAGCAGGATGAATTGTTTGGCTAGTTCTTTGTCCTGTATGACTCTTTTAAGCAAGTAAAAATACAGAGAACTTCTCTTCTTTGTTCTTTGTTCTTTGTTCTTTGTTCTTTGTTCTTTGTTTGGGCTTCTTTGTTAATATTGAAATTAGAACATACTCTAGGGGTTAAGGAATTTCATTTTAAATGTTACCCAGAAATTTTTAAACGTTGTTATAACATGAAAGTAAAACCTAGTCTTTGTTTGTCAATTCTCAGAATAACAAAAGTTGAATAGCAATGTTAAATAGCTGCTTATATGCGTTAAGGCCCCTAAATGACCACTCGATTATGAAAGAAATCGGGGTGCCAAGACAGCCAAGAGGTTTGCCTAGAAAGAGTGCAAGTGCATAATAGCTCACTAATTGAGTGCTCTTGCTCCAAAGATGAATGTGGCTAAGTTGCCCAAAGTTGTGGGATGTAAATAGACATTGGTAGGGAAGCGTTCTATCTTAGATGATAGACAAAGTGGGAAGTGGGAATGTCAACTTGAGTTTAAATCCACAAATAAGTTTTTATTTTATTTTTTTTGGATTTGTATGAGAGACTATAAATAGGTTTCATATTTCACCATTATTATTTATTTATTTTTATTTGGTTATATTACCTTATTTGTAGGAAAGCATTCTATCTTAGGTGGAACCAGTTGCCTGATCAGTTATAGACAAAGTGGGAAGTCGGAATGTCAGCTTGAGTTTATTAAATTGAAGTAGAAATTGCTTTTAAATCCACAAATAAGTTCTTATTTTTATTTTTTTTGGATATGGGAGACTATAAATAGGTTTCATATTTACCATTATTATTTATTTATTTATTTTTATTTGGTTATATTACCTTTAGTCATTTAAATGAAATGTGAAAATGTATAAAACCCAACCTAAAAACTAATTTATTAGTTGAAAGAATAAATTTACATCTAAATATTATTTAAGAATTATATTTCTCCATAAGATAATTTCATTTTTAACATTCCCTTATAATTCAAACATATCTAAAAGTGTAGGTTGAACAAGAATTGAAACAGATTAATTTAAGTTATGATATTATATATAAAAAAATTAAATTTCAAATAAAAATGTATTTCATAGGTAGAAAAAATAAATCAACATTTAAATATTATTCAATACCATTAACCTGGCGAAGCAGCAGCTTAGCCCATGCTAGTCATTTGAAGAGAAACCCTATTCGAAGGTTCCCGAAAAAACAAAGACCATCATCTACAACAGATTCCAGCGGAAGGCGTCATTGGTGAAGTTTTAGTTTCTTGCCCTTATGAGTAATTACACCCATCCTTCACATTTGTTTCTAAAATCATTTTTGTGATAAAAGAAGTAGAAATGTGGAAAAGGAGGAAAAGAAACCCTAACGAAAAAACGGAAACGCAACAAGCGCATCAAGCCTTTCTGGATTAAGTGTGGTCAAGTTTCTAGTGCCTAAGGAGGACAGCAGAGCAAGGTTTATGTTCCAATATGGAATTGACGTGGCAGCCACCTTGTTGTACGGTTGGCCAGTTCCCACTCTCGGGATCGGATTTTTGCAACATTAAACTGGCATGCAGGCAGGGCAAGCCAAAATTCTCCCTATCTCTCTGTCACTCCCACTCAACGTTCAATTCAGTGTAAACTCCTTAGTGACCGATATATCAATTGTGCCAACTAGTCATCTTCATTGTTTATGAGCGTTGGTGCGGTTTCATTCTTCTGTAACTTGTAAGCATATGGGAATAATCGTCTTCCGATTGGGAAAAAAAAAAAAGCTTTGGTTTCTTGTTCATTATACAAAACAAGATTTATCCAGCCATACTGAGCTCTAAATTTGAAATGGTATCGAAGCGGCACCAGGGTCCTATGAGTCCTTAGAACTGCTCTTACAAGTGTCAACTTGCTGCAAGTTTTTTATCATCCAAGAGACGACGCTACCGGGAGCAAATTAGCAAGTTTCGTAATCAATTCTAGTAACTATGCTTCCACACTTAGCAAGCTCATGACGATCCTCTTTGAAGATTTATTTGAAGACTTATCATTGTTCAGCTCACTACAACAACAACATTCGACGGAACTCCAAACAAGGCACCCTTATTTTGTGTTTTCAAAAGTTAATCTCGTCCCCTAGGAGCAAAACCATGAAGCTATGGCTCACAATGGCCAAACATAGCTAGAGAGAACTCCATATGTACGAGAGTAGAGATGAAATCAATACTTCCTTGTTCCTATAATAACTGAAAGAAAGAGAGAAATCGGAAGGGTGGCCGGAATTGTGAAATTCCGACAGAGACTCAACGAGCAGAAAACCTAGAATTGTGTATTTTCAATTGGTGAATTTTCCCGATACAATTGACGATTTTTACAATTGAATATATAAACACGTATAGAATTTACTAACGGAAAACATGCACAATCAAATCTCTGAATATGGTAAGAAATCCAATGATGGCAATGGTGAGAAACTATTGATTATGAGAAAACAATTCACTCTTATTGGAAAAATGATCACTATGTGCATTTTAGTCACTCTTGTTGCAGTCAAGAATTGGGAGATCCATAAGGTGGATGTGTACAATGTCTTCCTTCAAGGAGACTTAGACATTGAAGTTTACATGACCATTTCTAAGGGCATTTAGTGTCAAGAAGCGCCCTTAGTTTGTTGTCTGTGGAAGTCACTACATGGACCTAAGTAGGCATCCTAGAGTTGGTACTTTAAGTTCACAAATGCCTTGATTGGAGATGGTTTTCACCAGTTGCATCATAATTATTCCTTGTACATCAAGTATGCAAGTAAAAGTCTTTTGATTGTCTTCATTTATGTTGATGATATTCTAATAACAAGAAGAAATGAGTTTGCTATCCAAATGTTCATATTTGCTACATGCTAACAATGTATATGCTTCATGCACGACACATCTTAAGGCTCTCTAACAATGTATATGCTTCCACCTTTGCATTAGTGTCGGTATTCAACTTGGTGGAAAAAGCAATGATGAAACATTCATTATTATCTCTAAGGATTCCCTTTCCAACATTATTCCCCATAATGCTTGATTCATTTGTATTCAACTTATATTGCCCTTTAGGAAGAGGGTGCTAATGAACCCAAACTCCTCACCACTATGGAATGTAAATCATGGGAACTCTTAACATAGTTAGCAAAATTTGATCTAAAAGACCTACTTGTACCTTGATTAGGATTAGAGTTGACAATTGGAGCATCTAATGTGTAACATCTTTGTTAGTTTTGAACAAAGACATACTTTCATCATTGTGTTTTATTGAATTCCTAGCCAATCAAATTCCTCTTACAATAACTCCTCCCAAAGTGGTTATGAGTGAGCTCCTCTGATTATGCCATGACACCTCTAAATACTATGAAGAAATAAGAAACTTTGCCTAAAGCAAATGTCCCCTTCTTAAATTGCCTCACCAAATGTCCTTTAGATCTATTATGCCAATCTACTATACATAAAAACATGATTCATTATCTCCCATTCACCCCTATTGCAACAATAACACTTAGATGCCAATTAGATTCCCTTTCTTTGCATATTACATTTTATAAGGATACCATAGTAAATCAATTTCTAAATAAACAATCCAATATTGGAAGAAGCTACATTGCTCCACAACAACTTTGCCTAAAACATTTTTTTTTTATTCTTCAATCATGATACACTAATGAAGCTAAAAATTCACCAAAGGCACTTAAATCACAAACAAGCCTATTCGAGTCCTAGTTGCAAACAATTTTGTTAGCTTGCTTCTATTGCTCACTAGGCAAATGTTCCTTAATAAAATATAGATTCTAAAGGGTTTTTCCATCCATTATATCCTGTTATGGGCATAAAGGATACCAAAGAGGTTGTTCAATCTAATTATCCTATCAAAATAAGCATTTACCCTCCATAATAATCCATTTACCATGCTTAATTGAATACTCCAACCAAGGCAAAAGCATCTTCCATGTATGCAAATGTGCATTCTTTTTACCTTGGCTAATTGCTTCCACTAGGTGTCCATACTTGGCCCACATAATTGAAGCCCACAATGATTGTGCCTAAATGAACTGTCATGCAAACTTTGTTTGAAGGGCATGCATTGTTTGCTTTAGGTTTCAAACTCCTAAACAACCTTTCTCCATAGGCATGCATATGTATCGCCACTTAATCCATTGACTACCATATTCATCTCCATTACTTCACATGAATTTGGCTAGTATGTTATTATCTTTTGTATGACTATCTTAGGCACTTTCATAATAAAATGGTAAACATTGACATAGAGGAGAGAACACTTTTGGTCACAATCAATTTGCTCCCTTATGAAAAAAAAAATTTCACTTTCCAATTCTGCACTTTATTGATTATAGCATCCATCACCTTGTTAAAGTAATGAATGCAACTCCAACCTTTGAATAATGGAATGCCCAAAGTATTTAATTGGCAGGTTTACAAAAGAAAATCTTGTTATTTGTTTGATAAGTTTTTTTTTTTTATGGTTCTAACTTCTTTGACACTATTACCCTTGTCTTCTTTACATTCACCTTTTGTCTACTATATGCTTCATACTCTTGTAACAAAGCATTGAGATACTCAAGAGAGCATTGATTTACTTTTATAAAAATTAACATATTATCAATATATAATAAATGAGAAACTTTCTCAAAATTATTATCACCTTTAAATCTTTCAATTTTCATCAAATGATTAAGCTTTCTACTAAACGCATAATGGGTCATGATAAAAATGCTAGGCGACAAGGGATCCGCCTAACAAAGACCTTATATGGATTTAAAGAAATCATGTTTTGCACATTGCACCAAAAGTATAAATCAATTGTTGGACATACACCTAAGTATCATATCACTTTATAGGTGAGAAAAGTTAAACTACTTCAATAACTTAAGTATAAATCCCCACTCCATACAATCATATGCTTTTTCCATATCCACCTTGATCATTGTGTTGACTACTATCCTAAAAGAACTATCCTTGCAATGTAAATAACTAACCCAATAATAAACATTCTAGACTAATGTATTTTCTCCCACCAGAATCAAGGAATAAAAAAAATATTTCCAAATACATATACTTGATCAAATATAATATTCATTTGGCAATTAAATAATATAAATAAAGAGCTTGTATTTATTTACTTTTTAGCACAATTTTTCTATATACAAAATATATTTTGAAAGCATTTAGATTTTGTCAATCATCAAAATAATGTAAAATAAAATATACCATATATATTCCTAACCGTTTAATCCCGTTCGTTTTTATAGGTTTTGAGGCTAGTAATGTACTACAAATTAAGCAAGTAACAGAATCATTATCTTCCCGTTGGAAAACTTTGGTTTGCTTGCTCATAATACAAAACAAGATTTATCCAGACATTGTTTCACTAATCCGAGCATACTAAGTGTTAAGATAAGAATCAATCCATAAGGGCAAAATAGTAATTTGGCTAGTTGGTTACAAAATATCAAAAAATACTTTGATTACAAAATACTTTGATCACTATAAATTGGCTAATCAATTATACTTCAAAATCATCAAACTCAAAACTTTCTTTCATAATTCTTCATATTGTTATTTAAGTTCTTGTTATTTTAGTGTTGCTACTTTATATACAAATTTTTATAATATATTATACAAAATTTTGCTTTAGCTCTAAGCTCCGAATTGGACAGTTTATATTTGTTAGCACGACTCTTTTAAACCAATACCGGTGGCGACAATACCGGTGGCAGTCTTATCTAGACGAGCATATGAAGTTGAATTGGTTGGAGGGCCCTGGCGAAATCGATTATGAGGTTGAATAAGTTTTCTTGTTGTTTGACCTTTGAACAACGCCAGCGAATACAACCAGCCTGAGTCCATTTTCGTTGATTCCACACGCATAGCATATGCTTTATTCGGCAGCATAAACTCTTCATTCTTGAAGTTTGATTGTCGCACTCGTAACCTTTGGCAATCTATGAAAACGAAGGAACACGTGGAGGTCGGTAACCAACCGGTCACAAAAAGTGTATGTTTCTTACAAGCAAGACTAAAATGGGCTTCCAGATAAATATCATGTGGTCCTATTTCTGCCAAGAATAAGAAAGTCGTCTGTCTAACTTCCAGCTAAGCTTGAAACATATGCAAAGCACTTTCCCCATTCGCATAACAGCGCGTGGCATGTTGGGGATACTCATGTATTTGCGTATACATCACTAACTAGCAGAAGTATCTCCAGTTCTATTATAAAATGTTAAACACTCCAATTGGTTCTGCTGATGTTTATTAGTAATAATGAAGAAATACTTACAAATGAATCTGTCGTCGCCAGATCACTTGATGCGTTTACTTAATAACTCTTGATAATGATATAGTTTGGCTCTTCATACTATTGTTATTTATTACCAATTATAAACCCGTAAGTATCTATCTATCTCTTTACAAGAGCCTTCTGTGACTTTTAAACCAAATGAATAGACTCATGATAACGTGGCATACAATTTTAGTTCTATGGGAGGCTATTATAGATATATTATTGGAGCTTTTATTATCAAAGACCAAGAAACACATTCTTTTTATTAGACATTTTACTTTATGATAAATGCATGTCAATAATAAACTGACAGATATATGGCCAAAGCTATATTGTACCCTAAGGATAACATGCTAGTGAATTTGTTGTTTTACTTGATACTAAATGTCTTTAAAAAAAGGAAACATCCATGTGTTAGTAAATTATATTTTACTGATATTTATCTACTTTTAGTCTTGCAATTGTGATATTTTTATATGCACGAAAAAGTTATATGTTGTTATGCTTTCAACATAACTACTTAAAGATATTATTATCGATTGTGAGATTGCTACATTAGTTACACTAATTATCAACTTTCATGTTATATGAACATAGTCTAATACTTTTAACGTGATTTTGAGAACAATGGGACCAAATATGTAATTTTATTTTTGATAATGGTGAAAGCTTTTTAGATGAACGAAAAGTAGTTAAGTTTGATTCAAGAATCGGAATGAAAAATTTTGATGTTACAATCTAAGAATAATCATCCTTGGCTAACTAATAAGTTTAGGCCTTTTGGTAAATAGATAATTAAAATTATATTGGAAACAAACTTCACGTCCTACATTTGAACCTTAGTAAAGTACGAATGGAGTGGAATACGTTAGGAATAATTTTGGTGGGAACTAAGGCCGAGAGGGAGGTGAGAGTGGGTTACCATATCGGTTGACTAAAGTGTACCATTGAGTGTATCAAATCAAAAGCATCGTAAAATGTTGTGGTCTAAAATTAATGATTCATGACAAACCAACAAGTCTAGCGTTTTGGTAAAGAAGTTGCGGATTATTACAATTAGGCGCTATGGTCGAAAAAACATGTGGGAATCCAAGAGTATAAAGTTGAAGAAAAACTACTGTCCGTTACATAAACCGGGAAATTAGAACTAAGGGGAAGAATCCATTGGTTGCCGCAACAAACGTACTAATTTTCTTTGATTACATTTTTTAACGTACTCCCTATAATGTTGATGTTCGTTAATAACATTAAGGAGGCTGAGTTTTTATTTCATAGTTTTCGAGAACAGAGTGTTGAAATCACAAGATAGCGTTAGTAGATGTTCTCTATGTGAGTGTTGGAAGTAGGGCTGCTTTCTGTCAGACTTTGGACTAACTATCTTAAGCACGCACAAAATTTCCCTTGGACGAAACCAAAAAAATGTTTCAAACTTGGGAAGTTCTTATCTACATTGGGATTATGATGTTAAGGCAGTAATTTTTTTCCTTTCTAAATAATTATATCAAATTTGTGGCCATCACCGACCCTAGGAAGATAGACTACTATTCTTTAAGTGAATGTTCAACACAGAGCACAACTTCATGCTGCATGATGATTCCTCTTTGATTAAACATATTTTCACACGCCTGCTTACCACAGTAAGAGGACTGCAGGTGTATTGTGATAAAATTAGCAGAAGTTAATTACTTTCACAAATTTTTAGTAAAACAATCTATTAGGGAATATCAATGCATTAGACTAAATGCATTGATTTTATTCTTTATTTTGTAATCTAATTATCAAAGTTTATTTGTCTCCATCTTTGGTGCAATTATCAAAAAGAGAAAAAAAAAATACTGAGCATGTTGAATGAAGAAGAAACAAATGAAATGCTCAAGTAATTTATGCTATGATTAAACGAAAACATTTTATGTTGTATCCTAGCAAAGCTTGAGAATTCTTTAGTGGAAGTTTTGCTTTAAGATATGAGTATGTGTGCATGGATAGGATACAACATAAAATGTTTTCTTTTAATCATATATATGTATGTATGTATGTATGTAAATAAGGGATACAAAAAAGCTGGGTGTCCAACTAACATGTATGTCAATAAGGGATACAAAGAAGCTGGGTGTCCAACTAGCATGTATTAACAACTAACCCACAAGCTTGCCGAGTCTTATCATATGTTAATGGTGATATGATGATGAATTTGTAAATACAAGTTGAAAGCATATTCTTAGAATATATTTCCGTGATAGCACAAAATGCGTTAGAAGAAAATAAGGTATCTCCATATGATTCTATTGGCATCTATCTTTTTATATTATTTTTATTTACAAGAATTATATATATATATATGTATATATTTAAGGTGTTATTTGCTTTTATTCCTCTTTGTAATGAGATCAAATTGGTATGCTTTTGTTTCTGAATAATTAAATGGTTTTCTTAGCTGTGCTTTTTGGTACTCCCGGTTGCCTCTCCCACGCGCTCTGAGAGTGAAGGGGGGAATCGGACGTGCTCCCGCGGCCCTTCCACAGGCTTGAGAGCGAAATACAGGCATTGGCTGTTGCTGTACATATCCCACACGAAAAATATAAAATGTCTCTTTTCTTACTCCATGTTGCTTCTTCGCCCCAAAGTCGTTTTTCCCAACCCTTCTTATTTCCGATCCCATTGCCTCCTTCATCCCTCTCTCCCTATAAAAACAGTTACAGCACCTTAACTATGTGACCACCCTAAATTCAACTCGAGAAGGGAAACGTGTTTCCCAATACCATACCTGGAATTTGAGATCCACCCAAACTTTTTCAATGGCTGCCGAATCCAGCAGCGCATCCTCCCCTATCAAAACCGTGGTAGTTTTGGTCCAAGAGAATCGCTCCTTCGACCACATGTTGGGATGGATGAAATCCCTCAACCCTGAAATCGACGGCGTCACCGGAAAAGAGTCCAACCCGGTGTCCACAACCGACCCAAAACCCGAACAAATCCACTTCGGTGAAAACTCCGTGTACGTAGTCCCCGACCCCGGTCATTCAATTCAAGCCATCTACGAGCAGGTGTTCGGTGAGCCATGGAGCGAGGAATCCGCTGCGAAGAAGCTTCCTCCCAAAATGAACGGGTTCGTGCAAAATGCCAAGCGCATGGAGGACGCGGGGATGGCAGAGGCCGTCATGAACGGCTTCCATCCCGAAAAGATCCCGGTCTACAAGGAGTTGGTGACGGAGTTTGCGGTGTGCGACCGCTGGTTTGCGTCAATGCCGTCTTCGACTCAGCCAAACCGGTTGTTTGTGCATTCGGCAACGTCGCATGGGCTTTCCAGCAACGACACTAAGCTGCTCATAGAAGGGCTGCCCCAGAAGACCATATTTGAATCGCTCCATGAAGCTGGTTTCAGTTTTGGAATCTACTATCAGTACCCTCCGTCAACGCTTTTCTACAGGTACTGGGTCAGTTCTTTCTTTACCCTCGTTTCAATATTCTAATTACTGGGTATTCGAGAATGTGGACGAAATCTAGCGAGTTATGAAGGGCATAGATGTCCAAAACTTGGGTTTCACGTCCGGTCTAGAGAATTGCTCTCTCTGCTGGTGAAGTTGTTTTGTGTACTTGACAAACCCAAGCATTTAGTTTCATATCATAAGCTGCACATGGAAGGCCCGACCATATTATAATTTAGACGTTGGTGTTGGCGCTTGGTGGGGCATCAGGATTGTGATGATTTATCATATGTTTGACAGCTGGCGAGCATATGCATATATGCCCACATTGCCCTACTTTTCTTCAAAATCTCCTCCCTCCCTCTCTTTCATGCCTCCTGTTTTCCCATTAACTTTAAGAAGTTAAAAAAGACTAGTAGGGTAACAAGGACTGGCAGAGGTGACTGATGGTTGATTGGTAAAAGCAAGAACTTCGGGCTACTTCTAATCGTTGAACTAAAAGAAGGAAAGAAAAATGCCTGGATATACATTTTGCAACTATTCACTTTCTGCGCCTTCCTACTTATTTCTTCTGTGTTCTGATAGAATAATTCGATTATCTCCAGGAACCTCCGAAAATTGAAATACTTGATACATTTCCACGATTTTGAACTAGAATTCAAAAAGCACTGCGAGGAAGGGAAGTTGCCCAACTATGTTGTAATTGAACAAAGATGGTTCGACCTGCTGTCGATACCTGCAAACGATGACCACCCTTCTCATGATGTTTCAGTGGGTCAGAAATTCGTAAAGGATGTCTATGAAACATTAAGAGCAAGTCCACAGTGGAATGAAATGCTGTTCGTAATTACGTATGATGAACACGGCGGTTTTTACGATCATGTTCCAACGCCCGTGAGTGGAGTCCCCAGTCCTGATGACATGGTTGGTCCTGCACCCTATTATTTCAAATTTGACCGTCTCGGTGTTAGGGTACCAACGCTATTGATTTCTCCATGGATTGAGCGTGGAACAGGTAATCTTGCTAGCAAAACTCATTATTGGATGTTTTCACTTAAAAATTCTGCTTCTGTTCAGTTGGCATAATTAGGACTATGTACGTTAAAGAAAAAAATTAACAGAAGCTGTTTATGGTAAAAATGTAGTTCTCCATGGGCCTTCAGGGCCACATCATACTTCACAGTTCGAGCATTCTTCGATCCCAGCAACTGTCAAAAAGATATTCAATCTAAAAGACTTTCTTACAAAGCGTGATGCATGGGCGGGCACTTTCGAGGGAGTTTTGACCAGAAAAACCCCAAGAACGGACTGTCCAGGTAAACCTTCACAACTTACTTTGCTTCCCGAGTCTATAAAACTCTCTCTGGGAAACCAAAGCTGTTAATTAAGCCTCAAAAAATTGGTCTCTAGCGTTCATATTGTTTTTGCATATTGCAGTTACTCTTGGGGAACCCGTGAAACTGCGAGAGGTCGGGCCACAAGAGACGTCAAAACTAAGTGAGTTTCAAGAAGAGCTAGTACAATTGGCCGCGGTACTGAATGGGGACTGTAAAAAGGACATCTACCCTGACAAACTAGTGGAGAACTTGACTGTTGCAGACGCTGCTAAATATGTTAAAGAAGCCTTCAAAACATTCCAGGACGAATGTGCGAAAGCCAGGGAAAGTGGAGTCGGAGATGACGAGATTGTTGTATGCGGTAAATCTTCAACGTCAAAATCCTTCGCTCAAAAGGTATTTTCCTGTATAATATGTGACCATTGACAAACTTCCACATTCGCATCTCCACGAGTCCGATTCATGGTTTCCAATTGAAGCACGCCTTTTGCCTTGCACAACGTTCTTGGTTTGAAGCTGCCTTTGCTTTTACGTTCTACAGATCCATAGTTTCCTCCATTCAACAACTATAAAACCTGCTTCGTGCGCGTTCCATATCATTGTCTATTGTTAAATACTGTGTAACTAAATTTTTATTGTAAGTTCCTTTGAATAAATAGCACCCAAACGCTTGATGATGTATTCATTGTTGTAGCCTGCACTTATAACACAGTTGCCATGAGATATTGTTGTTAAATTCTTTGAATGTCCTGCGCGAAGAGCCGTGCCAAAGTTTGAGTTTAGCTTATTTAATCTTATAACTCCAAGTACTTGGTTCCTTTCTCAAAATATGGCACACATAGACTTAATAATGTTCTAACTATAAAATCAAATTAAAAAAATTAAATTAAGTATAACTGATTGTCTCCTCATAATCAAGATCTCCTAATAAAATGGAAAACAAATTTTGAGAACCGGATAATAAAAACCGTGGAGGATCGCTTTTCAGATTCAGTCTTTATTTTCTTTAGAAAAAAAAAACAATATACGAATAGATATTAAAAAAATTACGAGTTACCTGAAAAAAAAAAAGAGAAATTGATTATATGTCATGCAGCAAGTTACAAAATAAAAATTGCAGGGTTTGTTGTGCCTGCAGCTCACTGCCTATTATGACTATTAGAAGAAAAAGTTCCGGTTAAATATACTACTGCTTCCTAAGACAGCTCGCCACGTTAACATATCAATGAGATATAAAACTACTAAGCAAGAGTGCTTCTAGAATGATCGAAAGAGATATAACAATCAAGACATGCTTACCAATTTTCTGGAACAATCCAAAGAAATACAGACCAATCAAGGAACGATACCACTCTTTTGAAGCAATTCAAATGAATAAAAAGTTAATAAACAAAAGTGTTCACCACACTTCTAGAGTAAATTCAAAGAAAAACAAAAAATTCAAGACATGTTTGGAGCAACCTAAAAAGATACAAAACAATCAAGGACCATCATCACTCTTTTCGATCAATATGAAGAGATATAGAATGATAAAAAGGTATCTACCACTTTTCATAAGCAATTCCAAAGAGATAGAGACACCACAATGTAAATGTAGAATTAACCTTTAATTCATCTTCAACTCTTCAACTCTTCAACTCTGTCCCTAATGGATATCATCAAGATTTATATAGTAGGGTTTAGGTATAAAAAAGAGATTTGACAATTAGAGATGACTAGGTCAAAAGAAATCCTATAATGGAAGATTGTAACCTAGAACAATTAGGAATGGTCTTATCTTTGGAAAGATAATGACCTAGTATTATTAGGAGTGGGCCTTATCTTGAGGCTTTTTGTTCATCCATTATGCTTATTTCAAATTTATATTGCATTATTTTGGATAATTCTTAGCCACTATATGGCAGTGGTGCCTGGCCTTACACTTCTACAGAGGGGTCGTTGGGCTGGTGGGGATATGGACCCTCAAAAGTTTTTGCCCAACCTATCGGCTTCACTAAACCTTGACACCTGCTGTCTTAGGCCAATTTTCTACTTCCCAACAGCCATCACCACTTGCCTATCAATGGGTTTCTCCTCCTTAATAGTTTAGATAGTCCTCGATTTTGAATTGTGCTACTGCACTTCATACCCACCTGGTGCAAACTCCTTCTATGTTAAGTGCGAGCTTCTCCACAACACAACCAATGTGCTTAAATTTACCTTCGATGGGGGCACATTTAGTTGCTTCTAGTAGCCTCTCAAGTAGATTTGGTTTTGACTCCCCTAGATATAAAGCTATGAATCTACCTCCATCGGCGCCTAATCCTCTATTTGTTCTACAACAGGTTATGTCTCCGACCCCTTTCCTAGCCTCAAAACAAATCTCCTATAGATCTACTCTCACTCATGGCTCTCTTCATCCTCAGCCACCTTATACTCCTTATCCCCCTCTCTCCTTAAGATAAAAAACAAACTTACGATCGCATAAGTTCCACATATCCTTTGAAGAATATTGTAAAACTGTAGAGTTCCACTAGTTTACTCCCATAACAAACTTTAAATCGATTTACCTTTCAATCGATTTTCTATTACTGCTTGTATTCGATTAACATGTTGTCTATTGAGGTCATGTGGTTACTTTTCTTAGGAAAACAAGTGGAAGCTTAACCATAAGAGAAACAAAGAAAGAATTGTCTGCAGCTCTCTAACTTGCGATGGAAAAGAGCAAAACACAAGAAATATTGAAATGCTCGTGGGCTCTTTGCATTACCACCATAGTGCAAAAGGAACACAATGCTTAGGTTTTGTACAATTGCCAAAGAACAATACACGTGTAAGAAAGCTATACAAATGACCCAAGTATGGTGGGTTTGCCTATAAGGCCTATATAATAACATTAGCATATATATAACAATAACCCCCCTCAAGCTCAGGGTTGATGGAGATCCAAAACCTCGAGCTTGGATAATAGATGCTAATGTTGACCACTACCCAGTGCCTTCGTTAACAAGTTTGCAGGCTACTCCTTGGTATGAATATCACATGTGCAAATAAGCCCTTCTTGAACTTTGTCACGAATGAAATGGCAATCTACCTCTATATGTTTGGTTTTAGCATGAAAGATTGGGTTGGTTGCAATGTGAGCAGCAACCTTATTGTCACAATAAAGCAATATGGGCCATGGAACAACAAGTCCAAGATCTCTAAATAAACCAATCATCCAATCTCACAAGTAGTGTTTGCCATAGCTCGATATTCGGCTTCAGTGGAGGACTTGGAGACAATGGGTTACTTCTTAGTTGTCCAAGTAACTTGTGATTTCCCAAGCAATAAGCAATAACCAGTAGTTGAATGTCGCGACATAGGACAAATGTCATAGCTAGCATCACAATATGCAATAAGTTCAAGTCTAGATGTAGATGAAAATAAAATACCAAGACTAAGACATCCTTTGATGTATTTCAGAATCCGCATAGTAGCCTCCATGTGTGATTGCTTCGGAGCATGAGTGAACTGACTAAGGAGCTGAACTGCATAGGTGATGTTTGGCCTAGTGTGTGTCAAATAAATCAATTTCCCCACCAATCTCTAATAAGGCTTATAGTCACTAAGGGGAGGATCATACTTGTCACTATGAACATATTTTTCAAATTCAATTGAAGTGAGCTTAACATTTTCTTCCATTGGAATGACAAAAGGCTTGGCCCCTGATAAGCCTACTTCTGAAATAAGTTTCAATGCATACTTGTGCTAGTTAAGATATATGCCATCTGGGAAACATTCAATCTCAATCCCAAAAAAAATACTTGGCCTGTCCCAAGTCTTTTCTATGAAATAGGGAATGTAAATGGCTCTTCACATCAGCTATAGCAATGGAATCATTTCTTGTTACTAGGATATCATCCACATAGATTAACAAAACCACAAATGTGCTCCCTTAATGTCAAGTGAACAAGGCATAATCATGCCAAGACTGAGAAAAACCAATGAAAAGTAGACATTCTGAGAACTTCGCATACCACTAACGAGATGTTTGCTTCAAACCGTACAATGATTTCCGCAGGCGACATACCATGTTCTTTCCCTTAACTTCTAGACCAAGTGGGGGAATCATGTATACCTCCTCTAATAGATCTCCATGTAGAAAGACATTCTAAACATCCAACTGAAATAATGGCCAATTACATACTACTACAACTGTGCTCATAGCCCGTATAGTGATCATTTTGGCCGTAGGTGAGAATGTCCCATGATAATCAAGTCCCTCACACTGGTTATACCCTTTGGCTACCAATCTAGCCTTATACTTGTCTATACTCCTATATGCTAAATACTTAACTTTATACACCCACTTACATCCCATAACACGTTTCCCAGAAGGCAAGGGCACAAGATTCTATGTGTGATTGGCCTAGAGGGCTGCTAGCTCCTTATCCATGGCCTCAATTCAATGACTGTCTGTATGTGCCTGATGGTAAGTTTTAGGCTCTCGGATGGTGGATATGGAGGGTATGAAATCTTGATGGTGAGGAGCAAAACGTTCTAATGATACATAATCAAAAGTAAGGTATAGGTAAGTGGAAGCTGTGGGTGTCAAGGTGGGAAAAAAATAGTCTGTTGTCCATGTGGGTGGTCGTCTAGAGCGATATGAGTGTTAAGGTTGAATTGGTGGTGGCTCATCATGTGTGACTAGTGAAGGTTTAGGTTTAGGCTGTATAGGAGACTATGCTAGCTTGGAATTAGTCATAATGTGATTTGGTAAAGATGAAAGGTTAGGTTGAGGAATAGATGACTCATATGAACTGATGGGTCCCACGTCAAGCAGTACAACTGGATCAGTGATTGGATCAGGAGATGAGGATTGTTTGAGAGAATCATTAGTAGAAGAGGTCGAAGAAAAAGGAAACTCATACTCATAAAAAACAACATCTCGACTCACAAAGAACTTCCCGATATCGGGATTATAAACTTGGTATCCTTTCTGTAGTGAAGGATACCCCATAAAGATACAAGGAATTGCACGATGAGCAAACTTATCCTTGTGACCTAGAGTGGTAGCATAACACCGACATCCAAAGACTCGAAGGTGATAAATTGATGGACAACGACCATACAACATCTCAAAAGGAGTGCGCTGTCCAATAAGAGTGGTAGGTAATCTATTGATAAGGTATGTTGCTATGCGAATACATTCTCTCTAAAAATGGGAAGGGATCTGGGCTTTAAACATTAAGTCCCGCGTGATATTCAACAGATGTTGGTGCTTACGTTCCACAACCCTATTCTGTTGGGGTGTGTACGCACATGAACTCTCATGGAGTATGCCATGTGAAGCAAAAAATGAGGTGCATTCAGTATAGAAGAATTCACCACCATTGTCGGAACGAATACGCTTAACTAACTTCCCAAATTAGGTGCTAACCATAAGGATAAAAAATTGTAGAGTGAGGAAAACTTGACCCTTGAATCATAAGAGAAAAGTCCATGTGGCTCGCAAATAGTCATCAACTATAGTGAGAAAATAACGTGATCCATCATGATTTAGGGTATGATGTGGACCCTATACATCCATATGAATTAAATCAAAAATAGAAGAAGAGAAAGAACGCTTTTGTGGAAAAAGGAAAACATGTTTGCTTTGCCAAAGGACAAATTGTACATGAAAAACTATAAGGCAAATTAATACATTTCCCATTATCAAAAAACTATTTTTGTGAAGCATGTCCAAACCGACGATGCCACAAAACATACTTGTCATACATAGTAGAATTAAAAGCATTTCCTACATTTACATTACACAAAATATTTCTGATTGGAAACAAAAACTACTCAAGACTTTATGGAAGAGCCTAGGATGGTGGATGAAAAAGGTATAGACTTCAATCCTCTCTACCCAATCTGATCAGTGCCCCAGTCATACGGTCCTGGAACAAGTAAAATTCATGAAAAAATATAACCACACAGTTATTATCATGACAAAGTTTAGAAACTGATATAAGGTTATAATGAAATCTTGGTACATAAAGGGTATGTTTGAGGCATAAGTTTGATGTAAGCTTGGTAAAACCAATGTGCAAAATTAAGGTTTGATTACCATTAGGCATACAAACGGATAAACCAAGTAAAGCACATGAAAAATGAGCATGTAGATAATGCAAATCACAAACAACATGACTGCTAGCTCTTGAGTCAATTATCCATTTATGAATAAAAGGTAAGCTTTGTGATGTATCCCTCATACCTGTGAAATTCACAGTAGAGTCACCCAAGTTCATCTCATTAAAGAATGACATCATCTTCTGAAATTGCTTAAACTGGTTTGTTGAAGGTGCTATCTTTGCAGAATTTGGGTTTGCTACCCCAATGATAGAGTCCACAGTAGCAGTGGGCTGAAAAACCTGATTTGGAGGGCCTAGAAATATTGGTTGTTGCCCAAAAGTATTGAGCCTAGGTTGTTGCAAAAATGGGTTATACCCATTAACTCCATGAGGCCCTTGCTGAGTTCCAGATCCATCATTGGAAACAATAAGACTTGGCTGACTTGGCTGACTTGGCAAGACTTCTGACATCCCACCTTGAGATTAACCCACGTTATATAAAAATGGATTTTGTGGAATTAATTGACCAGCCACATCAAAGGATGTTTCATTCACAGTGGGCAGACTTCTTTTCTTTTGGTTTTTACCTTTTGGTTGCCATCCCTAAGGATACCCTACTAGTTGGTAGCATTTCTCTCTCAAATGCCCTTGTTTTTGGCAATAAGAACAAATAGATTTCTGCCCATTATTGGTTTTTCCCCTATTGAGTCAATTTCCCTTAAGATTGGCAGTGAAAGGAGAAGGGGATGCATTCTGATAGATTGGAGAAGGAAGCCCCTGCATAGCCAAAGTCATGTTTTCATAAATTCTACCATTAGGATCAGATTGTAACTTTTAAGACTCATCTTGCTTCGTAAAATCAAATGCAGCGTCCAATGAAGGTAACTTTTCCCTTGCTAAGATATTGGTTTTAAGGTTCTGAAATGAGTCAGAAAGCCCATTCAAATACTTGATCAATTTTTCCCTTTCTGTCCTCTCTGTTATCCTCTAGTTAACCCCACAAGTACATTAAATAGGAGGTTCTTGGGTATCTAATTCCCCCCATAAGTTAGTCAATCGAGTGTAGTAATCCGTGACACTGGTCTGAATCTAGTTCAAAGCATATATTTCTTTTCTAAGATTGTAGGAGTTGGTGTCTGAAAGCTTTCTAAACCTCAATCAAAATGACTCCCAAATTTTTGCAACTTTTCCATTTTGGGAGATAAAGCCAAGATGGATTTCAACAACAAATTTCTTAAGCCAAGATATTATCACAAAATGACATTCATCCTACATTTCAAATCTAGGATCTTGGCTTGATGGACGTGGAAGTGTTCCATCAATGAAACCAAGTTTCTTTATGATTCTAAGCCCATTTTTGAACTATTGGCTCCATAAATGATAATTGGTTTCATTCTTGAGTTGAGTAGTAACAATGGTTTATACTTGGAGATCAACTTGGGTGAGAAGTAGAGGATCCCTGGGAGTTGTTCGGGTTCTAGTTGCAGGGATAGTAGTATTGGTTTGAAAATCACTCTCAATTTCAGAGGAGGAAGACGACTCTGAGGGAGAGCGACGTGTCTGTCAACCACGTGTTCTACCATGTGAGGTGCTTGCAAAGGTATTATTGGGGGAAGAGACCATATTGGTAATTTTTCTTTCTCAACTACTCGGATTTGAAAAGTGGATTAAGCCCCTGGAATTTTAAAACTAGAAAATTGCAACCACCAAGTAACCTAGAAAACTAGGGTTTCCACAACTACCCAATATTGTCGAGAACAAGCCAACCGAAAAACAACCTTAAAAGATTCCCTTAGGTGCCGGAATAAGAAAAAATGCTTCACAAAGAAAGCTAAAAGGAACTTTAAAAGAAATAAAATGAGATAGTGGAGGATTTCACTAACTGTTCAAACAAATAAAACCAGGAAATGGAGAAAAAGACTTCAAATCCATAATGTTGCTCTTTGATACCATCTTAGGAAAACAAACGAAAGCTTAACCATAAGAGAAACAAAGAGAGAATTGTTTGCAACTCTCTAACCTGCGATGGAAAAGAGCAAAACATAGGAGATATTGAAATGCCCATGGGCTCCTTGCATTACCACCGTAGTGCAAAAAGAATACAATGTTTAGGTTTTGTACAATTGCCAAAGAACAATACACGTGTAAGAAAGCTATACAAATGACCGAGTTTGCCTATAAGGCCTATACAATAACATTAATATATATATAACTAATAACTTTAACACTCAAAGTAAACTAAATTGATAAAAAAATGTTATGAATCAAAAGCAAAAACTTGTAAAACCAATGATCAAATCAACCTCATCTTAATTCTTACAAGCCTTTAATTTCAATCCATATAGTGCTTTAGTGACCTTGTAAACATAACCAGATGGAATTGGATCATCTACATATCTCTTTCTCTTTTTTTTTTATTAAAGCATTTAAAAACATATTTTTTACATCCATTTAAAATAACTTA
The DNA here is from genome assembly GCA_028551475.1 of Casuarina equisetifolia. Lineage (NCBI taxonomy): Eukaryota > Viridiplantae > Streptophyta > Magnoliopsida > Fagales > Casuarinaceae > Casuarina > Casuarina equisetifolia. Next base: position 16,366,317 of record CM052361.1, on the reverse strand, counting down.
AAAAATTTTTGACATGCAAAAGTTATTAATATTTTGATTACCTCTAATCTTGTTACAAGCAATAAAGTTTTTTCATAATATGTTTTTTCCCCTTGAATGTATTCTTGTGCAACTAATTTAGTTTCACTACTAATGACTCTATTTTCATCTAATCTATTTCTAATTATCTATTATGCCTATTACTAAGTGGTTTTGGATTTGAAATTAATTTCCATACTTGACTTTCTAAAATTGATTTAGTTCTATTAGGTTCCATTTGTGATAAGAATACTGAAACAAAAGGGCTTCCTCTTCTTCAAATATTATTTTAGAGTAACTATTTTGTATTTTATTTGACTCATCAAATATGATATGAATGGATTATTCCAAACTAACATTCTCTTATTAAATACCATATATTACTTGTTTAAGATATAATTAAAGAACAACCTCATCACTTTTCCAATTGAACTTTTCAAGAGATCCATTTCTATTGAAACATTTGAGTTACGCATCATACTTACGACACACAACAACATGAATCATAGATCAAGGCACACATAAAGACACAAGAATTTTAGAGTGGTTCAACCAAAGTTGTCTACACCCACTATCATTGATAGATCTATCAGCCATTTTTCCTTTTCCATTGATAAAATCATTGAGTGTGCAAGTATTACTTTTCACTCTTTAGATTTGACTACTCTCTATTAGACTTTTGACTGCTGCATAACTTTAGCATTGGCTTTCTTTGCAATTCAAGGGTTTTCACACACCATCCCTTCATGCATCAAGCTACTAAGCCATGCTAAGCAATAGAGGGCTTTAAGTCATGAGACTTTTGAGCCTCCAAGCCTACTTTCAAAGCCATAAAGCTTATTCCATGTTGCCTCTGTTTCTAGAGTTTTCTATCTAAGGTCCCTATTTTTTTTTCTTTTATGTTACATCATTACAACACATCTACACGATTTCGTACAATTTTAAAGCTGTCTAACACATATCCACATCACATGTGGGTCCTAGGGGATTGTGAGGACAAAAAAGTCCTCACTAATTATGATAAATCATAACAAATCTCCCCTTATTTGGAATAATTAGTGCACCAACCTTGCACCATAGGTGATTAATTATATATAGAATTTTTGACAAGTCTTCCAAAACTAGTGTAGTATGAACATTCTTAAATAGCCACAACTAAATCACCAAACAAAAAGGCATCACTCTACCACTATCCACATCTCATGGTGCATCATCTACAGTAGGTGCCACATCATTCCAAGCTCCTTCTCAACACGAACTCATACCAAGGAAAACTTTTCTATTGTAAACATTTTAATTGTAGAATGATTCAACTTCAACTAAATCCACTACTTGTGTAAATCTCTAGGTATCTTAGCTTCTAAATCAACTCCCCCTCAATGAACACTAACTCCAATCTAGTCTCACTTTGTTAACTTATTAATCACTAGCCAATCTAGTCACGTAATGTTTTCTTATTTTTGAATCTCTATAAACCATAATTACAATCCAAAAATACCATAAAATATTGCTAAAAAAACTACCTAAGATTGGCTAAAAAAGACATGAGGATTTTTTACCCAGCATGTGTGATTCATGTGCCAAATTATTTATTTGCATGTAGGCCTCATGCACCTCACATGTGTGTACTTCATGTGCCATACATTATCTCTCACACGTGCACGTCACACACCCGACCTAACTTCATCAACCAACCTATTTTTGTAACTTGACTCTCATTTCTACCATTTTTTGCCACTAACACAACCGATTTATGCCACCAATTGATCTTTAGTTGACTGATACATTAGCGTTGCTTTCAGAATCTCCGATCTACCACCTTTTGTCATATTTTTACCGTAACATGCAATGTTCGTAACTTGACTCAATGATTCCAGCTACACGCCACTGTTAGTGACCATAATTCTTCCATGGTTATGATCAGAAACAACCATAGATCATTGTGGTAGCATTTTCTTGTCCACAAACACCACATATTTGAACATATCATCAAAAAAACCTTCTTGACCGTCCATGTGTGATCAATTCGTCTTCTAATGGGTTTAGGTCAAAACCAACCCATTTCTACAATCTAACTTGACTCAATAACCCAACCTAAGTGAACTTAGGCCTTGCTCGGCCTAATTACTCAACTCGCTCCTTGGCTTGCTCCTTAGCTTGACCCATTTATATTGGGCTCAACCTTAGCTTAATGTCTTGGCTCGTTTCAATTAGTCTAGCCTAACTTCTAGGCCTACATAGTTGGCCCAACAGCTCATTTGGTCTAGTCTATTTCTAAATCAACTTGACTCGATCCAATAGAGTCCACTTGATAGGCCCACATTGAATCCACATCTAATTTGTTGCACTCGACTCATCTACACCTAGCCTGATTAGCATAAACCAACACTAACCAACCTAATCCATTTACCTGCACCCAGGTTTGCATCTGTTTCTCCACCTAACCCATTCCCTAGGTCTGACCAAATACATTCATCTAGGTTGTGAAACCTAGTTTGCTTCATTGGTGCCACCTTCAATGACTTTTTGGTCACCATTTTTTGCCATTTTGTGTGAAAAACTCTAGACTTGTAAATCAAGCAGCCCTAAACTTAGATATGGCCTCCTTTTCTTTAAAAAATAGCCCTTTTTTGCCATTTATAAGCTAAAATGGGTTTTAAAAATGGGTTTCTCTAACCTGACAAAGATCTACTTGAAAATTTTCAATTTCAAGGCCAAATCTTCAATAAAAGTACCAAGGAGAAGTTGTTTACCTTTTTATAAGTGCCGATTTAGCTCGATTTAACTCGAATTCAGTTGTGCAAACTCCCAAGCTTCAAAACCCAAAAAGTGAACTTCACCTTATGTTGCTTCTAACTCTAAAACTAATAAACCTTGGCTTTGATACCATTTGTTGAAACATTCGAGCTACGCATCACATTTACAACACATAACAATGGCAAACATAGATCAAGGCATACACAAAGACATATAAGAATTGTATAGTGGTTTAACCAAAGTTGCCTACGTCCATTGTCACCAATAGATCTATCAGCCTTTTTTCCATTGATAAAATAATTGAGAGTAGAAGTATTATCTTTCACTCTTTAGATCTAGTTGCTCCTTATTGCACTCTCGACTACTACATAACTTAAGTATTGGCTTTCTCTACAATTCAGGGGTTCTGCAAATCTCCCACACTATCCTTTACAAATCAAGCTGCTAAGCCACACTAAGCCATAAAGGGCTTTACGCCACAAGGCTTTTAAGCCTCCAAGCCTACTTTCAAAACCATAAAGCGTATTCCATGTTGTCTTTGTTTATACGGTTTTCTATTTAGGGCCCCTATTTTTTCTTTGCATGTTACACCGTTACAACACATCTACACAATTCTACATAATTCCAAAACTGTCTAGCACATACTTACGTAACATGTGGGTCTTAGGGGATCATGAGGACAAAAACGTCCTCACTAATTATGACAAATCAAAATTTTCTATGATCTTAGAGTCTATTGTTGAATTGTCTTTGATTTGTTTTCAATGACAACTTAAAAAAGTGTCTTTTCACATGTCTAGTGAAGGCTTGATTGTCAATGTAACAAGCTATACACAACTTTCCTAAGAACATTTTGGTAGGTATTGTTCATACAACATCATATTGGCCATTTCCCTCATAGTTTTTTTTTATTATTGTTATTGGTTTCTTTCCACTAGGCGATTTTGTCATGGCATTTTGTATTTTGAAAAATTAAGATCAATATAATTTTGCAAAATGCAATTTTTCAAAAGCTTAGTTTTCAAATTCTTCATTATGAAAAGAATCTTTTGAAAAGTTTGATTGAAAAGTGATAATAACACTTCAATTTTAGATTTTCTTATAAAAGCTTACAAATTTTTTATTTGTGTCATCTTATCATCTACAATTAGTAAGGCATAGTATTTTCCTACTAGACTTATAGTTATCATAGGACCCAAAAAGTCCATGTGTAGCATTTGTAATGGTTTTGATGCAGTTATTTCATTTTTGTATTTGTAGTTAGTTTAATGATGTTTTTCATTTAAAAATGTTTCACATGTCTATTTCCACTAAATTTTAAGTTTTGGTAGTCTTAAAGGTAGTTTCTTCCTAGAATGATTTTCTATAAGTGTTATAGTCACATGCTCTAGTCTTTTATGCCATAGTTAATCATCTTCATACTTGGTAATAGCTACCTATATTTCTTGAAAAAGTGCTTCATCTAGATCAATTACATATATGTTCCTTAACCTTTTTCCCAATGGTTTTAGTTTATCTTTGTTGTTAACTACAAAATAGCAAGCATGTTTGAACTTTACCTTAAATATGTTATGACACAATTGACTAACTCAAAGCAAATAGTATTTTAAGCCAATTATATAGAGCATTAGATATTAGTTATCTTTTAGGAGTACCAATATCATTGTAACCCTTAATCCTTCCTTTAGAGTCATCTCCAAAGAACACTCAACCTCCATAGTTGGATTTTAGAAGGGCAAACAATCTTTTTGTTTTGAACCATATGCCTTTACATCCAATCTTGAGATACCAACAATTTGGTGAGGATCACATCTTTATTTTGATCTAACAAATAAAATATAGATATTAAATTTCTAGATGCCAATTTTGCCTTGGATTATTTGATTTAAGTTAGTATCATATAAGTCCTCGGGAATCAATACTCTTCTAATTTCATAGGATTTGCTTAGTCTTCTTATAGGAAAAATTTTGATTGAATAACCATAATATTTATAATGATTACAATATGTTGTATTCTTGTTATTTTTGCTATTTTCCTCAGAAAAAAAAGAAGAAATATAAATGCCTTGTTATTCATTTTAGGTTTATGTCCTAATAAAGCTTTATCATACATTTTATGTTGTGATGTTATTTTATTTTTTAATAATCTACTTACATTTGTAAAGTTTTTGATTATTTAGCATTGAGCATCCTACTTATGCTTTAAGTACTTCATTCTTTCTTTTCTATTTGTTATATCTTGAATTTAATTTCTTAGCATACTCAAGTAGTTTACAACACTTAAGCATAAGTTGTCGCACAAGTGGACGTCATGTCTTGCGGTTGATTAGCCAAAAGGTGTTGTTTCTAGTTCTTGACGTGTGTAAATCTGAAGTCAAAATGTTTGGCTAGCAAGTTCTTAAAAGGGCCTTAGTTAAATGATGCAATAAAATTGGTTCAATGCGTTTCTCCAAAAATCATGTTAGGCCCATTTCGTCCAAATCTAAAGTTATGAAGACTAACCCAAATATATGGCTTTAATGGCTGAAGTTAAAATGAAATGCAAGTCCAATTTAACGTTTGCTATCGACCTCATTTTCAGCTCAATTTTATTTCTTCCTGAATACAACTTATAAGCCCAAAATATTTCTTTTTAACTTATCTTTAGAGTTCGTGAATTGAAATAGTGCAACATTTTTCCGTTTCCATGTATCTATAATACAATCGAGCATTCATACTATCTATGCACAGGAATAAGGTATTGTATAATTTGGTCGCTTAGCGTAATAGCAGGCAATCTCAACATGGGTTGTGGTCAAATCGGGGTCTTAATGGATGTCTTAATATGGAATATGATGTTCAGTAGCTCTTTCGATTCTTTGTTCGTGAATATGAATATGAATATGAATAAGGTATTCTGAATATGATGTTCGTGATTCTTTGTTCACGAGGTTTTTTTTAACAAACACATGTCAGCTTCTTCATTTCATTCCTCCCTTTCTTACCCAAGCCGCTGAAAGGAGAAATTAGCGTCTCCAGCAGAGCTGAAATGAGTGATGAAAGCGTGAGCGGAGACAGAAAGCAATGCCATTGCCGCTGCATTTCACACGAATTCTTCAGAGTAGCATCCAAGAATCCTAGAAAAATCGCTGTCATACATGCCTCCGGTGGAGCGCAAATAGCCAGAGAACTCTCCCTCGGAAATTCTGAGACTGATAAACTTCTACGGGAGCGAGCAGAATCGCTGTCGCCTCCGGTTTACCAGGGTGACCGTTGCTTCACGTATTCTGATATTTTAGCCTCCGTTGATGTCCTCAGCGCTCGCCTCCACTCCATCCTACTTGGTGGTGGTGCTACTGATGCCGATGACCAGACCTTGAGCGCCCACTTTTCTAAAGGTTTTTTTTTTCTTCCTTGTTTTCTTCTTTCGGGAAGAGCGATTTTCATTTCTCATTGTTTTGGTGACCAGTCACCAAGTCTGTCCTTCAAGAACGGATTCTGAAATTCTTTTGACTCGTGTTTACTTTCTTGAAGGTAAAAACAACTATAATGACGTACCAAGTCATTCTCACATGATTAAATCATCAGCCTCTTTCATGCTGTTGCCAGAGCAATCGCTTGAGTCGAAGAGTATGTATGTCCCAAAAATTGTTGGGATATACATGCCACCTTCGGTGGAATACATAGTTGCTGTTCTTTCTGTATTGAGATGCGGGGTGGCTTTCATGCCTCTAGATCCTTCCTGGCCAAATGAGAGGATATTATCGGTTGCTGCTTCATCAAGCGTGGATGTAATTATTATGTACGGGTCTTCATTTGGGGCGAGTAGCGCTTACCGGCTTGATAGATCCCATTGGCCATTAAAGTGCGGCAGCTGTTCTGTGTTATGCTTTTCCATGGAAGAAAGTATTGAAGGTTGCATCCAGCCACTAAATTTGGTGTGGCCTTGTGAAATTGGAGAGGAAAGACTATTCTGCTATCTGATGTTCACTTCGGGATCAACTGGGAAGCCTAAAGGCGTTTGTGGCACTGAGAAAGGCAAATTCCACATAACCGTCTCTAAAACCACAAATTAGTTTTTTCATTACCAGGATTAACTGCACACAGCACCACAAACACACCACACCCTACCGCCCCCAGCCAACACCGCTTCTTCACCAATCCCCTTACCCGTTGTGGTCTTTCCCTTACACATTCTTTTTCCTTTCTTTTTATTTAAAGAATTTATTTCTATTGATTGAGTGGTTCTCTTCTTTTTTTACATTGCACTCCTTTCTGCTAAGATATTTGTTAATCTCATTATTTGTAGGCCTTGTAAATCGCTTTTTATGGATGCAAGACATTTATCCCCTGCAAGGAGAGGAACTTCTATTGTTTAAGACATCTATTAGCTTCGTTGACCACCTGCAAGAATTTCTTGGGGCTATTCTGGCTGCTTGTCCATTAGTTATACCTCCTTTCAATGAACTAAAAGAAAATATTTTCTCTGTTGTTTATTTTCTACAGGTATGTTTCATATGGGAATTTCCACTATTTTTGTGGAACTTATAATTTCCTGTTTCCTTTTTATTGCTCAGCTGTAATTCTGAACTCTCCCTGTAGGTTTATTTTATTAATAGGCTTACTTCCGTTCCATCATTGATGAGGGCAGTAATTCCTGCTTTGCAAAGTCACAATAACCTGGGCATTGCTAATTCATTAAAGTTGTTGGTGCTAAGTGGTGAAGTTTTGCCTTTGTCCTTGTGGGATATGCTAGTCAAGTTATTACCAGATACCTCTATTTTGAACCTTTATGGGAGTACAGAGGTAGAAATTTACTCTCTTTTATTTTATTAAATTATTTCAGCTGTCCAAGTTTTGTTTTCTGGATTCATTAGTGATGGCTCTTAAATTGATTCTTTGAGTTTAGGTATCAGGTGATTGCACATATTTTGACTGTAAGAGGTTGCCAATGATTTTGGACATGGATAAATTAGCAAGTGTTCCGATAGGTTTACCTATTTCTAATTGTGACGTATTGCTTCTTGGTGAAAATGATAATGAAGGAGAAATATATGTTGGTGGTGTCTGTGTTTCTAGCGGGTATTATTCTGATTCTACTATTATGTCTCTGGACTGTGCAAACTTCCCTGAGAACTCAGTTGTTAGCAGTTCGACCAGGCAAGGAAATAAACTATATTTTAGAACTGGGGATTTTGCTAGAAGGCTCCAAAGCGGTGACTTGGTATTTTTGGGGAGAAAGGACCGCACAGTGAAGGTCAATGGGCAGAGGATTGCGTTGGAGGAGATTGAAGATGTGTTAAGAAGACATCCTGATGTGCTTGATGCTGCTGTGCTTTCCAGTGAGGGTCGGTGGGAACTTGTCTCTCTTGAAGCATTTATAGTCTTAAAAGAAGCAGGCTCGAGTAAGAGATTCAGATCATCTATCCGAAGTTGGATGGTTGACAAACTTCCATTGGTAATGCTTCCTAACCGCTTCACCTTGATAGAGTCAATACCTGTGTCTCCTACTGGAAAAGTGGACTATGAGTTGTTAAGACGTCTAGCATTTCAACCAGTGAATATCCAAGATAAGTTTGGTGACATCGGGAACAGTGATCTCCTGCAAGTTGTTAAAAAGGTATGCTATTCATCCTTCAACATTATCAAACTCTTTGCTCCTTTTATTTTGTTGATCAAATGGCATTATGTCTCCTGTAGTTTTCAATATTTGGTTACAAAACCCTTTGAACTGATGGTAGAAGCTAACTCTCCAGATGGTATGAAGACTAGAGGTGTGCATTCAAGGAAGAGAACCGCATTGTGGTCTTAATTAGAATACATTTTGACATAATATAACTTCTTTCTTCCTATTCTTGGAGCAGATATATGTTTTTGAAATGTTTCCTAACAGCATTCTTTTATATCTCGCTCATTTTTAATGGTTCTTATTATAATTTTCTTTAAGTGCTGTGGACCCAGAAACCTGTATTTGATAGGTCTCAACTTCATAAATATGATTTTTGTTGTGGCCAGTGAGCCTATTAGTTGTTATAGACTATATTCATTCCAATCTGGGAACAAGGATAATTGATATGGACCCCTATGGATTTTGCCCGTTTGAGCATGGTCTTCTCTGTTAGCACCTTGTCTGGACAAGTCAATTCTTTTAGTTCACTATAAAGTACTTTCAGCCTTCACTTGATTGACTAGCAGAAGATAAATAAGTGGTTTGCGAGTGTGAGACTTGATTAATTTACACTGAGATTAACTATATTGAATAGTTGATGAAGAAATTTTATTTTTTTACAGGCTTTTTCTGGTGCATTAATGGTTGAAGAGGTTTCCGATGATGATGACTTCTTTATGATGGGTGGTAATTCTATTTCTGCAGCACAGCTTTCTTATAATTTGGGGGTTGATATGCAATCTATTTACCACTTTCCAAGTCCATCTAAGCTTTATCTAGCTCTTCTAGAGCAAGAAAGACCATTACATGTCAAAAAAGATGCTACTTGGGAAATGACTGATGGTGAGGGTGAGAGGAACATGTTTCGCTCCTTTAATTTTGAGGCTCAAGGTCCTGGTAGCCTTAAGCATCAGAGGACTTTTTTGAGGACCTCTGTCGGGAGGAATGACAGTAATGTTGTAGTCTCTAAACGTTTGAAGCTAGATTCAAATACATATGAAGAGGGTGCTATTCCTAAAGATGGTTATGTATGGGATTCTGCTTCAAAATTTAAGTCATGTTCAGCCACCCGATGCAACAAGGTTTTGTATGACGTGGGGTACAGTGGGAGTGATATTTTCCAACAGACCTGGTCTGTTAAAGTTCCAAGAGATACAAAAGGTTCTATGCATGAAATTTGGAAATTTCACATGGAGTCTTGTGTTGACGCATCACCAATAGTTATGTTTAAAGACTGGGATATCTTGTTATTTATTGGATCTCATTCATGTAAATTTCTGTGTGTTTCTGCCAAAAGGTATAGACTGCCTCTTTAGTTTCTGAATTACGGTTATCATTTTTTTCTTGTGATCTTTGGGATGATTCTATGATATTTAGCTGCCAGCTTTACCTTTAGATGACCTGGCTTATTGTGCTACCCAATGAGAGTTTTATGTGTTATTTTGAAACTTATTTTATATTGTTGCTGCGACATTCTGGATTCTAGAAATTCGCTCATACTCATACAGATATCTGATACTTGAAGGTCATGTTGATTGATGATTTTTTTTCATGTCTTCACTTGGGTGCATGCTAGTGTTTATTTCGTACTTCACCTAAACTCTGAACAAACCAATTCTTCTATGGTTTTTCTTATGACTGTAGTACATGCACCTACATAAAGTATTGAGTTTTGATATCTTTATTTGATCGTGTACTGGTGTGCGATGCAGTAATATCCCCTAATAATTGGACCATACCCCCATCCTTGTATCATTAACTGTGCACTGAACAAACGAGCACTTCATTTCCCTTAACAATTGGATAAGAGGGTTCATAGGTGCCATCTAAAGTGCATTAAACCCTAGAATTAATATATTCAGTTGCTTAAGTTCACTGTAGTTATAGTCTGATTTCAGTCGGCTGTGTTAATGGCCTTTGACCTCCCAAATAACTTGTGGCTACAGTATTTCAGCACAGGTACATCTGCTGGCGGTGCAGGGACAATCGTTTTTGGTCCACTGACACCTTATACATTTTTTATTACTAGATGGATGTGGCTGCAATTCCCCCTATACCATTTCCTAGAGAACTTTATAATCCAGATTCATTGTTTTGTAAACACCCTTGGTTCACAATGGACATAACTTAGGAGAGCTCATGTTCCCCATTGTTACTAAGTATGTTAGATTGAAGTGAATCCCTAATTGTGTTTTGTGACAGCGTCATGCAAGATCATTAGAGGACACAGTAAGTGCTGTCCTGGAAACTGATTTCATTTGAACATGCACAAAGATTATGGCGTAATGATTTGTCTTCAGTGATGTATTAGGGTAAAAAGCTTGCCAAGTGTTTTCCTATTACATAATTGGGTTTAGTGGTTCTGTTCAGTGGGAGATCAAACTAGAAGGGCGAATTGAATGTTCAGCTGCAATATCTGGTGATTTTTCTCAGGTCTGTTCTTCATTTCATTTTCTGCTTTCACCTTGCTAATCAACTAGGAAATGTGGTCTAATTTGTGTTTATAACTTCTACCTTCTCTTTTAGGTTGTAGTCGGATGCTACAAAGGGAAGATATATTTTATTGATTTTTCAGATGGCCGTATATGCTGGACCTTCCAGACATCTGGCGAGGTATTAGAGTCTAATGCTTTTCGTTGTTGCTTTTGTACCTTCTTCTGTAGAGGATCCTTCTTTGCAGTCTCATTGCATTTGGCTATTTGGGAATATAGACAGCTGTAGGGCTCTTTGATTGAATAGCTGCATAGCCTGTATGTGTGTAACAAAGTTTGAAAATCTTGCCAGCCTTGATTTTGAGGTTTGATGATACATCCCAATCATGGAAATTTGTACACATTGTTATGCATATTCAGGGACAATCATTGCTGCTTAAGGAAAGAACCAGCAAGGGGGGGAAAGAGCATTTTTTCTGAAAAACGTGAATGTAGAGAAGATTTCAGTGCACATATACTTTTATATGGTTTAATTTTCCTTGAAATTCTAACTTAAAGTTTGTCTATGTTGATTTCTGATATGAATGCTTAATTATTTTACATCAATCCTGTAAAAAGAAAAATCAAACAATTAATTGTTTAAATCTTATGGAATTCTCTTTACTCCTATAATTATTTTGATTACCCGCTAGCTTGCTCTCCTTACAGTTCTAATGATATTTGTGTCATGATTGTCTGTCCAAGTGGCACGTTATTTTAGTTGGCATGTTATTTTAGTTGTTATGCACCTGTTCCTGTTGAGTGTGGTGGGGTACTATGAATGATATGGATGTCTCTTAAAATCTGCTGAGAAACTGTAGTACGGTGTGGCCAGGTACTTTACCTAGTTTCAGTCTGTATGGCTTTAGAAAACTCCGAAAATTCTACCCAGAATTTCTATTCTTTGTCAGTTAGCAACTTGGTTCTACCTGATTTCTTGTTTCCTGACTAACACTCAAAACTTGCTAAAAATTCTCCCGCATCTGCTTTTTCTCTGATACAAACTTCATTTTTGACGTTTGAAGGTGAAGTCACAGCCAGTCGTAGACATACGCAGGCAATTGATTTGGTATGTCCTTCATGTCTCCCTGTTGCATGTTGGCTGAACTGACCGGGTCATTTTTGCTTTTCCATCTGTATTAGGATTGTGATTATCACTTAACTCTTGCTGGTTTAAATGTAAAGATAATATATATTCTTCCTTTTCATTTGTTTGTTCTCATGCATGTTATTGCCTTAGAATGTCTCACTTAGAGACTGCATGAGTCTCAGAAAGCGAACATTTTTCTTAGCTGGTCCGAGGTACAAAAGCCATCTTCCTTTGCTTCTATCAGGAATGAAGCATGAAGTTATGAGTGCAATCCCATCTAAAAGTCAGTGGTCATATCTACTCATTATGGAAATAGTAAAGGAAGTGAAAAATTCATGGATAGGTTGTTTTGGTGGCCTACTAAAATAAAAGAAACTAGAAATTCTTCACATTAGCATCAGATTTATTCATTCCAAATGTTACATTTTGGGTGATATGACGGATTTTTTTGTTTCTAGAAGATTTTGCACTTTTACTCCTGAAATTAAAATTTTTAATTAGAGCCTATCTAGAAGAGTGCTGGCTTCTCAAACTCAAAACTCAAACTCAAATGAACATTTTTTATTCTTGCTTTGTTTGGAAGCAGAACTGCCTTTTGTTTGACAAACCTAAAATGGTTCAATAATGTATGGAGGATCTTTGCTATTTCATTAGTCTATTCTGATTAGAATTACATATACCTACATATGTTTATATATGTGTACTGTTTATCTTTATTTGATTGATGTCTTATGTCATCAGTATATTATTGCTTTTCCCTGGACCATGATTTTTGCTCTTTTTTCTTTTATTGCCTATACAAGTAAAGCAATATTTTGTAACTTATTTATTGTGTAGTTTTGATTACATGATTTGGTAGAGGAAACCTTCCTTTCCTTTTCACAAGGTCCTAAACTGCAACAAAATTATCTGCAGGTGTGGATCGTATGACCATTACTTATATGCCCTTGACTATAAGAACCATCGCTGTGTTTATATGCTTCCCTGTGGTGGGAGCATATATGGATCACCTGCAATCGATGAGGTTTATTTTGGCATTCAACAAATGATTCTCATCTACGTTTGCTAGTTTGACTGTGTGAAAATTCAGTTTTTGTTTTGAAGTACCTTGTCATTTGTGTTTTCTTTGGGTTCTTTTTGCTGATATTCGTTGTAGTCTTATGTGTAATGAATTGTTTGCTCTTAACATTTTGTATCTGCATCAAATATGATATTTTTCACCATCTTCTCTTTTCTTTCAACTTTATTCCAAAGATGATGGGAATCATCTTTCAACTTTCAACCTATTATTGAAAAATATTGGGAAAGATTTGAAAAGTCAAATAAGTTCTGGAAAAGTTTATCATATGTACCTCCTGTACAAAAGGCTAGAATGGAGATTGTTC